>CAWUFW010002091.1:0-2409817 GCA_963921515.1 Calotriton arnoldi
AGCGGGCACCGGGCGTTTCCCTGGTGGGCCGCTAGGGTGGGGGCTGGTTTTGGGCCCCTGGGGGGGCCGTTTTTGTTACCGGGGGTCGGCAATATGGGCCCCTTGTAACAAAATTGGCCAAAACCGGTGCTCGTAAACTGCTCGGCTGCACCCCCCTAACCCCAGGGGGGACCGGCCGAGCAGTTTGCCAGGGCTGGTTTCTGTTGCCAGTCCGGCCCTGCTCCCAGCTTCTTTTTCTTGTAATCTACACCCCCTGTTCCCGTCTCAAGAGACCCTGGCTTTGTTGCATATTTAAACAATGCATATTCAGTTCATAATACATCTTTCTCATAATGTGTATTAATTAATCAACCATGCACCAACACTACACATGGGGCAAACGCATTTTGCATGAAAAGCTATTTAAAACATTAGAGCATGTTGCTATGAGTATGTATTAATTGTTTGCGCTTTGAAAATTTGCACTAGAGCATGTTTATGCTATGTTGTACATTGCACATTTTGCATGTGGTGCACAAATGATAGAAAAGCTGCTTTAAACTAATAGCTTTTGCTAGGTAATAACTAATACAGGGTACTAGCATGGGGGAGGTAAACATAATGGTTTTTATTTCATAAATTAATATTCTTTTGTGTTTGTTTTATTTTTGGGCCCACATTAAAAATGGCTGCCTAGGAATGCAGCATGGCTGAGAATTGTTAGCAGTGTGCTGAATGAGAGACGCATGCGCAGAAGATTGTGCCAGCTGCATGAACTGCCAACTGCCTCAAGTGAAGACACATGGGTCAAGGCCACAATGAACTGTACACTCTTGTCACCGTGTCAATGTAACAGTGTTTGTGGGAGAGCGTCATCCCTGCATGCGATGTGAAAGCGAGACGGAAATGGACTGATACACTTTTCCGCTTAAATGTTGCAATATTTGTATAATTATTGATGGTGAAACATATGACTGTATTAAGCCTTAACACTTCCTTTGTTAAAACTGTTATGAGTTGGATTTGCAATGAGAACAGGATGATGAGACCCTCATGTCACCTATGTTAACCATTCACAGTGCGAGTTTCTACTGAAACTGCAACATTATTAGTATAGTCAGCCAAGAATTAGAGTATAAATAATGACCCCTTAGGGGGCGTGTCAGTCTTAGAGGAGAGATGAGGAGGGAGCAGATCTGACCAGACATCATATGGGTTAGGTACGTGAACGTCGCGGGTGCAGCATGGGAGGAGATTGCGTCCGAGGAGAGACAGAGGGAGGTGGGGGTCTTGCTCATGTTTTTTTCAGAGAATCCTTGCACGTCATATTTTTGGCAAGGCAGATCACATTCCTCTGTGGTCTTGTGAAGGAGGGGCATTTTCAAGGAGCAGCCTCTCTGTCAGACAATGGAGAGGGAGATAGACAGATAAACAGACTAGCGAAGAGAGAGCAGCTGAGAGATCAGGACAGGTTTTTTTTGTCTTATGCATTTATTTCTCTTTATGGGAGATGTTAGATTTGGGGGTCTCTAGTTGGCAGAGGTATGTACCTTTGTCCAAATAGGGACCCTTGAGTCTAGTCAGGGAAAGTAGGTACACTCCTGAAATAACCCCTGCTCACCCTCTTGGTAGCTTGGCACGAGCAGACAGGCTTAGTTCAGAGGCAGTGTGTAAAGCATTTGTGAACACATACAGTAATCAAGTGACAACACTACAAACGGACACCACACAGGTTATATATTTATAAAAATAGGTATACTTTATATAGATTTATCACAAGACCATAAACGACAAAAATAATCCACGATACTGTTAAGAAGGCTTAGTTCTGATCAAAAAGGCTTAATTCAAGGTTCTGTGCGAGTCGGTAGCCTCCTCCGGCTACGGCGATGTTGAGAACAAACAGAGTCTAACAAATCCAGCTGACCGCGTCGAGACGGGCCAACACAGCGTAGACAGACTCGGTCACAGTACCTTTTACTTGAAGCGGCAGGAGCCGAGAATGGCTGTTCGTCGCGGTCGCGATGCAAAAATGGAAGCGTTGCAGGACGCGTTGTCCCTCGATGCGGTGCAGGCAGCGGCTCGTTGACGTCGTCGAGACGGAGTCGGTGAGACCAGGGCCGTGCGTTGCAGGGCGAGACGGTGCTTCGATGCGGTGCTGGCAGGTTGCGGTGCGGCGACGGAGCCGGATTCAGGAGCTGGCGTCGATCAGTCCGGACAGCGGTGCGAGTCGGGCGGTGCGTCGCAAAGCGTGCGAGCGGTGCCCAACTCCGGTGCAGTCACAGGACTCGAACTCAGCAGCAGTGACCGTGTCGGTCGGACCAGTTCGATTCGGCGTAGCGAAGCGTTGCAGGACGTGTTGTCCCTCGATGCGGTGCAGGCAGCGGCTCGTTGACGGAGTCGGTGAGACCAGGGCCGTGCGTTGCAGGGCGAGACGGTGCTTCGATGCGGTGCTTACAGGACACCGAGTCGGTCGTGAGAGTCGGTCACAGCTCCCTTCCTCTGCAGCCACTGAAACAGAGTTTCCAGCAGCAATTCACAAAGGGGGTGAAGTCCAATGGTCCTGGGACTTCGGTCAGGGGGCAAGCTCTCTTCCAAGCCCTTGGAGATCCTTCACAAGTTGATGAAAGTCACAGCAAAGCAAAAGTTCCTTTCTCCTTTCTTTGGCAGTCAGGCAAACCACTGCAGGCCAATCCCCCAAGCAGCACTTCAGCTTAGGGATAGTCTCTCCTCAGTTTCTTCTTGGTTCCGCTCCTCAGCAAAGGTTTCTTCTTGTTCCCAAAAGTGATCTAATTTTCCTGGGGTCTGGGTGCCCCTCTTATACCCTGATTCTCTTTGTTCTCTGGAGGCAGAGAGGCCTCTGCCTAGTCCAAAACCAGTTCTGGTCAGTTCTGGAGCACTTTGTTTTTCTGACTCCTTCTTTCCTTTCAGAATGTGGGGCAGAGTACTCAGCCGCCCGGCAGGAGGTGGAGCCAGCATTGTGGAAGGCAGGCACAGCCCTATTCAGACCCAGGTGCAACTCCTCCCTCCACTCTGGATGCAGATCTTTCTATTCAGCCCTGCGCTGACTCACCCTGTCTCCTGTAGCCACCCCCAGCCCCTGTCACTCAATCTCCAGACAAGGAATACACAACCTAGCAGAGGCAGGCTTGGATAGTTAGGCAAGAAAATACCCACTTTCTAAAAGTGGTATTTTCAAACACAGAATGTTAAAACCAACTTCACTAAAAGATGTATTTTATCATCCTGAGTTCAGGCATACTACATTCGTTTTTCTACCATGTCCCCTGGGTCAGTTCTGACTATAAGGTGTAATAGTCAGTCTGCCCATTCTGGCCTATGGGGAGCAGGTAGCCTTGCAATAGTGAAAAACGAAAATGGCTGTAATTCACTATTAGGACATGCCACACACACCAGGGCATGTCCTACCTTATACTTACAATGCACCCTGCCCTAGGGCCTACTTTAGGGGTGACCAACATGCAGTAAATGGAAGGTTTAGGGACTGGAAAGTGGGTGTACTCACCAAGTCGACATGGCAGCCCGAGGCTGCACACAGGCTCTGCGATGGCAGGCCTGAGACACATTTTACAAGCCGCTTCTGTGGGTGGCACAACCAGTGCTGCAAGCCCACCAGCGGCATTGGATTTACAAGCCCTGGGCACACTGAGTGCGCTGTACTAGGGACTGACAAGTAAACCAATCATCCAATCATGGAGTCACTAATACATGTATCAATTAACGATCGGGAGCACTTGCACTTTGGCACTGATTAGCAGTGGCAAAGTGCCCATGAGCATCTAGTCCAGCAAAAACATATCGGCAACAGTGGAGGCATTACGAAAAAATGGAAGGGAGACCCACGCCAAGGATGCCAGGTCTAACACGTGTCCCCTCCAGCTGAAATGTGGGGAGAACTATCCTACCCCTAGGGAGTTCTCATCGCTAAGGCGGAAAAATCTGGACAGACCATCAGCATTGGCGTGTTCTGTACCAGGGCGGTGTTCCACCGTAAAGTCCATCCCCTGTAGGGAAATGGACCACCTCAACAGCTTTGGATTCTCACCCCTCATCTGCATCAACCATCTGAGGGGCCTGTGGTCTGTCTGAACCCGGAAGTGAGTCCCAAACAGGTATGGTCTCAGCTTCTTCAGTGCCCAGACCACAGCAAATGCCTCACGCTCAATAGCACTCCATCTCTGTTCCCGGGGAAGTAACCTCCTACTGATGAAGGCTACAGGTTGGTCTAGGCCCTCCTCATTGATCTGTGATAGAACAGCCCCTACACCATGCTCTGAAGCGTCGGTCTGAACAATGAACTCATTGGAGAAGTTGGGTGCCTGGAGCACAGGCGCCGTGCACATGGCAGTCTTCAAGGTGTCAAAAGCTTTTTGACAGGCGTCAGTCCAAATCACTTTCCTGGGCTGCTTCTTGGAAGTCAGCTCTGTCAAGGGGGCAACAATGCTGCCATACCCCTTGACGAATCTCCGGTAATACCCGGTGAGTCCTAGGAAGGCTCTCACCTCTGTCTGGGTCTTGGGGGCTCCCAAGCCAGAATGGTATCAATTTTCGGTTGGAGGGGCGCCACCTGGCCGCTCCCAACCTGGTGTCCCAAGTACACCACAGAACCCTGCCCAATCTGGCACTTACTTGCCTTGATTGTGAGGCCTGCCCTCCGCAGCGCCATCAACACTTCCCAGAGGTGACGCAGATGTTCCTCCCAACGGGAACTGAACACTGCGATGTCATCCAGGTAGGCGGCACTGAAATCCTCCAGTCCAACCAACACCTGGTTGACCAACCTCTGAAAGGTGGCAGGGGCATTCTTCATCCCAAAGGGCATCACCCGGAACTGGTAGTGCCCATCTGGTGTGGAGAATGCTGACCTCTCTTTTGCCCCATCAGTCAAGGCGATCTGCCAGTACCCAGACGTTAAGTCAAACGTGCTGAGGTACCGCGCAGCCCCTAACCGATCTATGAGCTCATCAGCTCTGGGGATGGGGTGGGCGTCAGTCCTGGTGACGGAATTGAGTCCCCTGTAGTCCACACAGAACCGGAGTTCTGGTGTGGCACCAGGCGCGGCAGCCTTTGGAACCAAGACCACGGGGCTGGCCCAAGGGCTGTTAGAGGACTCAATCACCCCTAGCGCAAACATCTTGGAGACCTCCTCCTTGATGCAGGCTCTGACCCTGTCAGTCACCCTGTAAGCCTTGTGCTTCACAGGAAGACTGTCCCCAGTGTCCACCTCATGGACGCACCAATGAGTGACACTGGGAACCAGGGAGAACAGGTCAGGGAACTGTCCCAACAGTTGGCGACAGTCACCCTGCTGCTCAGGTGTCAGGGAGGTAGAGAGGTTTACTCCCTCCACTGATCCATCTTGCTCTCGGGCTGACAGGAGGTCAGGAAGAGGCTCGGTCTCCTCCTCCATTCCATCATCTGTAGCTAAGAGCATGCCCACTTGGGACCTCTCCAAGTGGGGCTTCAGGCGGTTCACATGCAGGACCCGCAAGGGGTTCCTGGGAGACTGCAAGTCCACCAAATAGGTAACTGGACTCTTGCGCTCCACCACCGTAAAAGGGCCGGTCCACCTGTCCTGGAGCGCACAAGGCTCCACAGGGGCCATGACCCACACTTTCTGACCAGGCTGAAGCTCTACCAGAGTGGCATTCTGGTCGTACCACCGCTTCATCTCCTCCTGGCTGGCTTCCAGATTTGCCTCAGCAAGTTCTCTGAAACGCCTAGTCTGGTTCCTGAAGGCCAGCATGTAACTGTATACATCCTGGGGAGGTTTCCTGGGAGATTGCTCCCAGCCTTCCTTGACCAAACTCAGAGGTCCTCGCACCGGGTGTCCATAGAGGAGCTCAAAGGGACTGAACCCTAGAGACTTCTGTGGCACCTCCCGGTATGCAAACAACAGGCATGGTAAGAGGACGTCCCATTTACGCCTCATGGGTTCTTCCAGACCCATAATCATGCCCTTGAGGGTCCGGTTGAATCTCTCAACCAGACCATTTCCTTGAGGGTGGTAAGGAGTGGTGAACTTGTAAGTTACACCGCACTCCTGCCACAGGGACTTCATGTACTTGGACACGAAGTTGGTACCTCTGTCAGACACCACCTCTTGAGGGAATCCCACACGTGAGAAAATTCCCATCAGTGCCCGTCCCACCACGGGGGCCGTCACTGTCCTCAGAGGGATGGCTTCAGGGTACCGGGTGGCATGGTCCACCAAGACCAGGATAAACCTGTTGCCCATGGCTGTCTTGGGGTCCAGTGGCCCCACAATGTCAATACCCACCCGTTCAAAGGGGGTGCTGACCACAGGGAATGGCTGGAGAGGAGCCTTGTGCTTCCTCCCACTCTTTCCACTTGCCTGGCAAGTCTGGCATGTCCTGCAGTGAGTGGCGGCACTCCTGCGCATCTGGGGCCAATAGAAATGGGTAACAAGCCTGTCAAAGGTCTTGTCCTGCCCCAGATGTCCCGCTAATGGTACATCATGAGCCAACCCCAGTAGGAAGGCTCTGAAGCGCTGGGGTACCACCAGCACACGGGCTGACCCAGGCTCAGCAACCTTAGGCTCTGAATACAGGAGACCATTCTCCCAGTAAACCCAATGTGATCCAGACTGATCACCTGCTGCCTGGTCTGTGGCCTGTTGCCTCAGACCCACGAGAGAAGGGCATGTGTTCTGCTCCTTGCAGAACTCTTCCCTGGAGGGTCCTCCTTCTTGCTGCCAATGGGTCAGCTCAGGTAGGTCCCCCAGTTCAGCTACCTGTTCCCCTGTAGGCTCCAGGGCATCCCCCTCAGGGTCTGCCTCCTCCTGGACCGTGGGAACTTCGGGGGCCGGTTTCCCGCGCCCCTGCCTCCTCTCTCTCCGGCAGGCACCTGGGCCTCCCTCTCAGGCTCCAGGTCCTCTTGAACACCTTTAGCTGCCATTGACCGGGTGGTCACACATGCCCAATCAGGCAAGCCCAACATTTCTAAATGCGCACTCCGCTCCACCTTAGCCCAAGGTGAGCTCTCCAAATCGTTCCCTAACAAACAGTCAACAGGCATGGCTGGCCTCACAGCTACTTGAAGAGTACCCGAGACCCCCCCACTCAAAGGGAACCTGAGCCACCTTGCAGTGACTCTCTGTGTTGTCAGCGGCAACAACCGGATAGAATGCATCAGGGATAACCTGCTCTTTAGACACCAGGTGACACTTGACAGCTGTCACACTGGCTCCTGTGTCTCTCAGAGCCTCCACCCTATGGCCATTGATGGTCACCCACTGCCTGTATTTCTTAGTGTTCTCAGGCAGCGGGGTCCTAGGGACCATCTCAGAGTCTCCTAATGAGACAAGGGAAAACACTGTGGGATCCCCCCACCTTGGGCACCCAACTCCTCCCCCAGGGCTACACTAGCCAACTGCCGGGGGACTGCACTCGTGGGTGCTGGTTTTCCATGCAAAGGGCAACGAGGATCGTTTGCCTTGTGGCCAGGGGCGCCACACTTGTAACATACCAGTGGTCCCTGGGGAACAGGGGGCCTGTCGGGGCCACTGGCTTCTTCTCAGGGGAGGCTGGGAACCTTTCCCTTGGTTCCCCTGGGGTTTACTTTGGGGCCCTTTATGGAACTCCTTCTGTTTACCCTTGTCCCCCCCACTCTTCTGCTGGGGACCCTGCCCACCCTTGGCGGAGTCTCCCACGTGACCCTTGTGGACCCGGGTACTCACCCAGCGGTCCGCCTCCTCAGCAAGCTGCCTAGGGTTAGTCAGCTTACTATCAATCAGGTGCTGGCGTAGCTCAGGAAAACAATTACCGGACAAGTGCTCCCAGGCAATTAAATCAAAGAGCGCCTGAAAATCAGTCGCTTTGCTACCCTTTACCCAACCATCCAAGGCTCTGCAAAAGAAGGTCACATATTCAACCCAGGTACTGCTTTCAATCTTACTACAGTTCCTGAACCTTTGCCTATAAAGCTCAGGGGTCAAACCATACCTAGTCATTAAGGCATCCTTCATGTGGCTGTACGAATTATAGACTTCAGAGGGCAAATCCAACAAGGTATCCCGCCCTTCACTGAGGAACCGTCCCCACAACCCCGCTCCCCAATCCTTCTCAGGGACCCGGTGGGAAGACATGGCTACCTCATAGGCTTTGAACCACTGCCCTATGTCATCATTTTTAAAAAACTCCTTCACCACATCTTTGGGAGTATACACCCTAGCTTCAACAGGCACAGGCGGTACACTGCCACCAGAGGGAGTAATCTCTAAGCTCTTGGCCTTCAATTCCAACTCCCTCAAAACTTTCTCATGTTCAAACTGCATTTTCTTTTCCTCTAGGGCCAATTTCCTAGTTTGCATTTGGAATTCTAACTGCCCATTCAGCTTGAGCTTGGTCATTTGTATTTCGTGCATCCTACTCTCCTTCCTGTCCTCCAACTCCTCTGGAGACAGTCCTCTGGCAGAAACACTGCTACCTACTGGGGAAGGTGGTCTTTTATCCCCTAGACCCAATAGCCCCTCCAGCTGCCCTTCTGCATTCTCAGCCCCCTCCACAGGGGCACTCCTTGATTCGACCCAGGCCCTCAGCGCCTTTTGGAGGTCCTCCTTCCTGGAGATCCCGGTCATGGACACTTTAAACTTTTTGCAGAATTGCTTGAGCTGCTTAAGGGTGTAGCATTCTAGCCTCTCTTCTTCCCAATCACATTCAACAGAGGCTACTGATGCTGGTTTCTCCATAGTGACTGAACTTGGCATTTGCAAAAATAGGAAATCCCAGAAAAAATGCTATAAAAGTATGTGGTTGCGTTTTGGTCTGCACTCACTAAGTAGTGTTCACCAATCACTGTACATGAGTCACAAATGCAAGTCCAGAATCCTCACCGCTGACCACCAATGTTAGATTTGGGGGTCTCTAGTTGGCAGAGGTATGTACCTTTGTCCAAATAGGGACCCTTGAGTCTAGTCAGGGAAAGTAGGTACACTCCTGAAATAACCCCTGCTCACCCTCTTGGTAGCTTGGCACGAGCAGACAGGCTTAGTTCAGAGGCAGTGTGTAAAGCATTTGTGAACACATACAGTAATCAAGTGACAACACTACAAACGGACACCACACAGGTTATATATTTATAAAAATAGGTATACTTTATATAGATTTATCACAAGACCATAAACGACAAAAATAATCCACGATACTGTTAAGAAGGCTTAGTTCTGATCAAAAAGGCTTAATTCAAGGTTCTGTGCGAGTCGGTAGCCTCCTCCGGCTACGGCGATGTTGAGAACAAACAGAGTCTAACAAATCCAGCTGACCGCGTCGAGACGGGCCAACACAGCGTAGACAGACTCGGTCACAGTACCTTTTACTTGAAGCGGCAGGAGCCGGATGGCTGTTCGTCGCGGTCGCGATGCAAAAATGGAAGCGTTGCAGGACGCGTTGTCCCTCGATGCGGTGCAGGCAGCGGCTCGTTGACGTCGTCGAGACGGAGTCGGTGAGACCAGGGCCGTGCGTTGCAGGGCGAGACGGTGCTTCGATGCGGTGCTGGCAGGTTGCGGTGCGGCGACGGAGCCGGATTCAGGAGCTGGCGTCGATCAGTCCGGACAGCGGTGCGAGTCGGGCGGTGCGTCGCAAAGCATGCGAGCGGTGCCCAACTCCGGTGCGGTCACAGGACTCGAACTCAGCAGCAGTGACCGTGTCGGTCGGACCAGTTCGATTCGGCGTAGCGAAGCGTTGCAGGACGCGTTGTCCCTCGATGCGGTGCAGGCAGCGGCTCGTTGACGGAGTCGGTGAGACCAGGGCCGTGCGTTGCAGGGCGAGACGGTGCTTCGATGCGGTGCTTACAGGACACCGAGTCGGTCGTGAGAGTCGGTCACAGCTCCCTACCTCTGCAGCCACTGAAACAGAGTTTCCAGCAGCAATTCACAAAGGGGGTGAAGTCCAATGGTCCTGGGACTTCGGTCAGGGGGCAAGCTCTCTTCCAAGCCCTTGGAGATCCTTCACAAGTTGATGAAAGTCACAGCAAAGCAAAAGTTCCTTTCTCCTTTCTTTGGCAGTCAGGCAAACCACTGCAGGCCAATCCCCCAAGCAGCACTTCAGCTTAGGGATAGTCTCTCCTCAGTTTCTTCTTGGTTCCGCTCCTCAGCAAAGGTTTCTTCTTGTTCCCAAAAGTGATCTAATTTTCCTGGGGTCTGGGTGCCCCTCTTATACCCTGATTCTCTTTGTTCTCTGGAGGCAGAGAGGCCTCTGCCTAGTCCAAAACCAGTTCTGGTCAGTTCTGGAGCACTTTGTTTTTCTGACTCCTTCTTTCCTTTCAGAATGTGGGGCAGAGTACTCAGCCGCCCGGCAGGAGGTGGAGCCAGCATTGTGGAAGGCAGGCACAGCCCTATTCAGACCCAGGTGCAACTCCTCCCTCCACTCTGGATGCAGATCTTTCTATTCAGCCCTGCGCTGACTCACCCTGTCTCCTGTAGCCACCCCCAGCCCCTGTCACTCAATCTCCAGACAAGGAATACACAACCTAGCAGAGGCAGGCTTGGATAGTTAGGCAAGAAAATACCCACTTTCTAAAAGTGGTATTTTCAAACACAGAATGTTAAAACCAACTTCACTAAAAGATGTATTTTATCATCCTGAGTTCAGGCATACTACATTCGTTTTTCTACCATGTCCCCTGGGTCAGTTCTGACTATAAGGTGTAATAGTCAGTCTGCCCATTCTGGCCTATGGGGAGCAGGTAGCCTTGCAATAGTGAAAAACGAAAATGGCTGTAATTCACTATTAGGACATGCCACACACACCAGGGCATGTCCTACCTTATACTTACAATGCACCCTGCCCTAGGGCCTACTTTAGGGGTGACCAACATGCAGTAAAGGGAAGGTTTAGGGACTGGAAAGTGGGTGTACTCACCAAGTCGACATGGCAGCCCGAGGCTGCACACAGGCTCTGCGATGGCAGGCCTGAGACACATTTTACAAACCGCTTCTGTGGGTGGCACAACCAGTGCTGCAAGCCCACCAGCGGCATTGGATTTACAAGCCCTGGGCACACTGAGTGCGCTGTACTAGGGACTGACAAGTAAACCAATCATCCAATCATGGAGTCACTAATACATGTATCAATTAACGATCGGGAGCACTTGCACTTTGGCACTGATTAGCAGTGGCAAAGTGCCCATGAGCATCTAGTCCAGCAAAAACATATCGGCAACAGTGGAGGCATTACGAAAAAATGGAAGGGAGACCCACGCCAAGGATGCCAGGTCTAACAGGAGATTTTTGCTAATTATTAATTATTGATTAGCCTTGCAAAACTCACTCTTGAATTATATTTTTCCTGAACTCTTTAAAGAGTTCTGACTGACATAGAATTAGGGGTTTCCCTTTTCCTTTATGAAGTGCTTTGTATGCAATCTATAATATGTTCTATATTAATTCTATTTTTCCTATTTTTCAATTCTGTAACCTGATTGAAAATTGATTAATGAATAAAGAATCAGAGAAACTTAACTTTTGACTAGAAAATAAAACCCTTTAAAATACTCACAACTCTAATTATTGGCTTAAATACTAATTGCATTTTGATTTTTCATGTTTATGTAAAGTCTCCTGAACGTGATAACACGGTGGCAAAGTCCATCACCTTTTAAAACGGTAAACTAGAGGTAAATTATGTTTTGCATTGAGAAATTACCGTGAAATTACCGCTGGATCAAAAGGATGACACTAAATGTATGGCAAGTGAGTGCAGTATGTACATAAAGACTATGGGCCCGATTCACAAAGGTAAAGTTAGACAAAAGTCTAACTTTGCGATTTTTGGTATTCACAAAGGGCATTTACGAGTAGTAAATGCCTTTGTGAATACCGAAAGTCTAACTTTATGACTTACAGTATTCACAAAGGGCATTTACGAGTAGTAAATGCCCTTTGTGAATACCGAAAGTCGTAAAGTTAGACTTTCGTCTAACTTTACCTCTGTGAATCGGGCCCTATATTGTGTCATTTGAAGTGGAGTAGCCACAACTGGATTTTAAGTCAATGATATGAAAACTCTCAAGGAAAATCACAAGGCACACAATGTATTGAAATTTGTCTGGATGAGGGTTGCACTGATGCCAGTTGTGTTGTTTTAGGAGGGGTGTATGGGCTGCTAAGGTGGATTTTGAGGAAGTGAAATATATATCTGGAGGCTGAAATAAACAACGCAAAACCAGTGTAGGCAGCAACCATTCAAGCTTCAACACTTTCCCACAATGTGTGATCCTAATCAAATGTTGAATTCAGCTTGCCTCCTCTTCAACCGTATTCTCCTATATAAGTGACAGTATAATATATGAGGTTAGGATGTGTGCTGTACAAGACATCATCCATTGACAGCTAAGTACTACCATGATGTCGTACATGGATAATGGGAACAGAGGACACACAAAGATTGAACATAACAAATGTGTGATCTCACAGTCCAAAATGAGTGATGGGACTTCATGGGGAGGGAAGCACAAATGAGCCACAAAATGTACCTGACTACTGGACATCTCACATATTAACTCTCCAGTGCTATGATATGATCTGATGTGCAAATGTGAAACTGGTCAACATGATGATGTACACTCCTTTAAGATTTATCAACAGACAACTTCATACTCATGAGGCATGATGGGCCTAACGATGAAGATGTAATCCAAGGTAGGTGGAGGCGTCCAGATTATTCGTCCCCTTCCTTCAAATATCAGTTACCTTCTCATACACATTTGTCTACTAATGTGTAATCTCGTAGATGCCAGTGCTGTGTGGAGGTAATAGCTGGCAACTGCTGCTGGTGAGCAGGGGCCCACATGTAAAGTTCAGGAGGTAAACATGCCGCACACTGGCCAGAAATAGCATATCAATGGTCTTTGAGGATGACATATACATATTAACTCATAGCTACCATCCTGTGCACTTAAATATGGACATGTATGTCTCATAACAGCTGCTGACATGATACCATCAGTGCTGCGGAAAACACCATCCCGAGGTATGCAAGACTTCCTGGCTGCAGCAGTGAAACCCACTTGCATCTGTCCATCAGGTAAGCGTGCCATGAAGTGTTTCCCTATCATGGATTCCTATTTCATTACAAAGATCCAAATCCCCTTCTGCATAGCATCTGCAGTTGGTGTGTAAAAAGTTACATACATACTATCTCATAAATGTGGGTGTCACATGTGCCAGTTTGCAAATTAGTAATGCAGATCATTGAGTATGGTGTCACTTACCACTCCAGCTGCTGGATCAGGGTCCACTTCCTCAGCTACACCTATGAGGAGCTAGGTTCAGCAGTTGACATCAGGGGGGATCGCAAAGCAAGACAGAGCTGTGGCTGGAGCTGGTGAGTTTGCTTGTGCATTATACAACTCCATTCAACACCTCAGTGCTATGGTGTGCCGTCAAGTGTAGGTCAGTGGTGGCTCGCCGAGGAAGTGGTGCGAGGCGGTGGGGCAGGGGAGGGTCAGGGTGGGGGGTAGTGAACTCGGACATTCAACAGACAGAACTCAGAGGGAGTTCTGTCCATCATAAGTCCGAGTCCACTACCCCCCCACCATGCCCCTCCCCCACCACACCCCACCGCCCTGCACCACTCCCTCGGCGAGCCGCCACTGGTGTAGGTGTACCCAAACCAGGTCACATGTGCATCATCTGTTGATGCAAAGTGCAGTAGAATCAACCCTTGTGTTGTACCACATCTCATACTAGGTCAATTACTTATCCTGTTGCAACCTCTGTCTTCCAGTTGATGAGGACGATGAGGAGAATGGACCTTCCACCAGTGCTGGGCGACGGGCAATCAAAGGGTAGAATTCACTGCTCCTGTAAGCAGCAATGCCGGCTGCAAGCACTGTGCAAGGGGAGGGGGAGGAGGAGGAGGAAGTACCTGAGGAGGCTGCAGAATTTGAGGATGAGAGAGACTATCTGGCCCTCCTCACAGAGGATGAGGATTCAGATGCCCTGGCCAGAACATTTTTTATACTGGCCAAAGTTGGCATGGTCACACCCCTCCGCCCAGCAAAGTGCCTCAGCTTCCAAAACCAAGATTGCCTGTCCTCAGCATAGCACTAACCAGCCACAGCTCACACATCCCAACACAGACATCACTCCCTCACATCCAAGACAGGCGTGGTGGTTCCCCTACACACTCCTCCCTATACAGTGCATCCCAGGCATTCTCTCCACCATCTGAGGGAGGTACCACCCCTGGTGTGGTGCAGGTATCCCCTGGGCACCAATTTCCTGTCCACAGACTACAACCTGCCCCCCTCCCCCTTGCAGGTAGACCTGGCGCTCTTATACATGGCTGTCCCCTGCAGTGAGTGCCAGCAGATGGCCACGGTGGCCAGTGGGAAGAAGACTTCTTCCAACAGCAGGCTGATGTGAGGCAGGACATTCGTGCCATAGGGGCTTCCCTGTCAGACATGTGTGAGGCCCTGCAGGACATGCGGCAAATCCCTCAGGTGGTGGACAGACTGACCCAGGTGTTGGACAGGATGGATAGATCTTGGCAAGACATGTCCAAGAAGATCAATGACATCATATCCATCCATAGGGAAGAGAGTGCAAGACACTATGCCTTGGCCATGAAGATGATGGAGAGAATGCTGAAACTGATCCAAAGTCTCCCTTCAAGGTCAACGTAGTTAGGGGAGACATCATATCTTTCTACAGCACATCACATCCACACACCTGTACCACAAACTGCACACGCTCGCAGCAAGAGTACACATCCACCACCACCCCATGTCCAGGCACTCCCCCACCTGTACATCTACCACCATCCCCTGTCCAGACACTCCCCCCACCAGCACATCCACCACCACCCCTTGTCCAGGCACTCCCCCCACCTGCACATCCACCAACACCCTCTGTCCAGGCACTACCCCCACCTGCACATCCACCACCACCCCCTGTCCAGGCACTCCCCCACCTGCACATCCACCCCCTGTCTAGGCACTCTGTTACAATGAAGAATGATGCGCTGGCAGGTCTTGTAGAAAAGGTTGTTGATTTATTCTTGAGATTACGTCTTAGGTTACAGGTTACAGGATGATAGTCAGATCCAATTATGTGCCCCACCAGGAGCAGCCCCCTCGCTGCTCAGCCCTTCCACACCAACTGATTCACCCTTCAACACAAACACACTGAACATTCCAATGACCTCACCATTGGCTGAGCAGCAAGGCAGAGAACCTAAATAGGGAGGATGCATTAAGTAACAAGTACATTATAACACATCTCCCCCCTTATAATGATCATAAACAATCAAATGTATGAAGATGATGAGACACATTCTTTAAAACAGTGGATGCTAATCCACCATAACTCACACTACAAACTACGGGTACCACACCACCACACAACACAGAGTACCCATCTCACCTCATACTAAGGCACAACAGTGCGGCAGGACCAGGTACTCTCAACCCTCTACTGCACTTACTAATGGCAGGACAGGTCTAACCTCAAAGAAAAAGGATAAGACTCAACCCATACCAAGACAAGGTATCTTTAAACCCAAAACACTCTCAAAACATACTAAGGGTATCTTTAAACCCAAACAAACTCAGGGTATCTTTAAACCCAAAACACTCTCAAAATATACTCAGGGTATCTTTAAACCCAAAACATACTCAGGGTATTTTTAAACCCAAACCACTCTCAAAATACACTCAGGGTATCTTTAAACCCAAAATATACTCAGGGTATTTTTAAACCCAAAACGCTCTCAAAATATACTCAGGGTATCTTTAAACCCAAAACACTCTCAAAATATACTCAGGGTATCTTTAAACCCAAAACATACTCAGGGTATCTTTAAACCCAAAACATACTCAGGGTATTTTTAAACCCAAAACGCTCTCAAAATATACTCAGGGTATCTTTAAACCCAAAACATACTCAGGGTATTTTTAAACCCAAAACATAGTGATCAAAACAGGAAAATTCAGAAAAATGTAGCACACATGCACAATCATAAACACAGTGGGCACCACAAAACGCACCTAGATACACGGCAAACCATTGTACCAAAATTGAGCATAGCATACATCCAACACATGCAAGGTATTGAACATCCAACACAACCACTAGAAACATACAAAGTATTAAGCATGCGCAACCAACAATGTCTCTTGTTACCACCAGTGAGCGAGATCTCACTCGAGTTGAATGATGCAACCGGCATGTGAAACTCCACACCTCACCAATAAATTCCATTTTAGAGAGTCAATTAAAAACTTTGCCTTGGACGGCTGCAACAGGTACTGCAGGTTTGATGAAAAAAAAAAAACGCTTGAACACTACCTCTCCGAATGTTTTATCTCTTGATGCCATCCACTTCCGCAATGTCGATAGTCCAGCATGCACACCCATGCGAGAATGATTATGAAGCCAGAATACCACACAACACAGGACTCCAACCCCTCTGAAATACCGAAGAAGAAATGACAGTTCAGTACTAATGAAAACAACATGGCATCACGTAGTTGACGCCGTGCCGGGCGGCTCACGGCGCGTCAAAGCTGGAAAGCGTCCTCAAGCAGTCACAAGCTGCTTGGATACCATTACGTCAGAAAGGGATCCCACAAAGACAGCACAGCAGGGCTCGTGGAAGCAGGTAAGATCGCGTGTAGAGAACCACGCGTTGTTTATTTTTTTAAATCGCAGGGACAGCAGTTAAACAGTCAATTACCCAAACTTGCCCAAATCTGTGTCAGAGAAAACAACGATGCCCCCAACAGTTCCTAGTAAGGCTCAAAAGGAACACTCAATGTCGGAAACATGTACAACTAACGAAACACCACTCCACACCACTCACTACACCACTACCTGCTCTTAAAAAATGAACTGAAAACGTTTCATTTTTTTCTTTTTTAAATGCATCCCGTTTTCCTTTAAGGAAAACGGGCTGCATTAAAAAAAAACTGCTTTATTTAAAAGCAGTCCCAGACATAGTGGTCTGCTGAGCCCAGCAGGCCACCATGCCTGGGAGGGCCTGCCATTCCCAATGGGGTCGCAAATTGTGAGAGGCTCATTAATAGTCATGAGCCTCTCAATTTGCGACCCCATTGGGAATCGCAAACAGTGTGAGACACACTGTTGTACATCCAAAATAGCGCCTCGCATATTGTGAGTCGCAAAAAACTCGCAATTTGCAAGGCGCTATTTTGCGCGTCGTACATCTGGCCCTAAGTGTTGCTTGCAAAGTAGTCTCAGGGTAGAATTTTTGGAGAGAGTCGTAATTATCCAACTTTCATCATTGACAACAGACTGCAACCCACTTTTTGTCCGCAACACAACAGGTTGCTCAGGTGAAAAATGTGCCAACCAGCTGATCATGGACTTGCATACCCTGACCTATGTTCTGTGCAATGGCCCAGTTGCCTGGATTCAGAGCTAGCTGAGGTACAAGAGGTATGGGTAAGCCATGACTTAAAGCTATGTTGTGCAAAACACAACAGGCTAATATGATCTTGCACACTACTTCAGGGGAATACATCAGCACCCCCCTGTACGGTCAAGACATCTGAATTGCGACTTCAAAAGACCAAAAGTGTGCTCTATGATGGCTCGAGTACGTATGTGTGCCCTAATGTACCTACGCTGAGGTATAGTGGTTGCACATCTGTATGGTGTGAGGAGTTGAGGGGAGAGTGCAAACCCAGCATCACCTGAGGAGGGAAAATAGGGCAAATGATTACATTTCCCTCTTACATCTGTACAGAACATGATCTATACTTTGGTACATTCAGTGTCTGTAGAGGCTGTGTATGTTGCATGTAGTGTCTTATTGTGATATGGTTGTTTATGTGAGATGGCATTCATACATTTAGACATATCCCACATGTTTTGTGCTTGGTACTTACCCAGTAGCCACATGTTGCCAAATTCTTGTGCAGCCATCCTCCGGGCAAGAGGTAACATGCGGAATACAAAGCTGTCATGGAACTGCCTGGAAACACTGCATGCATGTCAATGAATCTACCACTGGCATCACAGACACCCTGCACATTGATGGAATGCCATCAGTGTCTGTTGCAGAAGATGTGTGGGGTGGCTGAAGAGCCACATGGGTACAATCAATTGCACCCAGCACACTTGGGAAGCGGGATATGAGATAGAAATCCCTAGCTGCCCTTTGTCCCCTGTCCAGTGTATGGGGCATTCGTATGTGGAGGTGGGCTCTTGTATTGATGCAGCTCAGTACCTGATGCAAGTACCGCGACTGGCTTGCCTGAGAGATGCCCACAAGGTCACTGGAGACCCTTTGGAATGACCCCATAGCGAAGAAATGGAGAGCAGCAAGGATCTTCATATAGGCAGGGCTGGCATGGGAGCAACAGGTCACAGAGTCAAGTTCCTGCTCCCACTCACAGACCATCTCCAAGAGGACATCTGGAGGGAAACGGTATCTGGACCTGACATCTTGGCTGAACATCCCACATAGGTTAATCCTTTGTCTGAACATCCTCTCCACTCTCCTCATCCTCCTGCTCCTTAAGTCTTCTTGCCGCATGGCAAGGGGCAGAGCAACAAACACATTGAGCTAGATCTTGGAGGATTTTATATATACTGCAGGGCTGGGATTGGCTGTTGGGCTGCACTGTTTCACCTGGAGCATGGTGGGAGATGGTAAGCACTTGCACAGGTGAGTGCAAAAATTCCGGCCCGAGTGCGGGCGTAAAGATACGAGTCGGAAGTGACTTTTGTGAATAGCAAAAGTCGTAAGTGACTTCTGTGAATACCAAAAGTCATAAAGTTAGAATTTTGGCTCAGATTACCTTTGTGAATCGGCCCCTAGCACTTCTACTGAAGGTGGAGATCATGCCAGAATAAGACATGGGTTCCAGTTTAACTACGGTCAGATGTTTAACTTGCATTAAAATTGTGGAGGCATCAGATTAAGTCCCATGCATGTACCACTGATTTAGAGATAAATATGCTCACAAACTCAGGTTTATCGTGTCATTTTCTATTCATTTGAAGACATACCAAAACGATTATGATCATCAGGATATTAGGACATGTTAAATTTCAGGTTTACGAGACATCAGGAGGCAGATTTATTAAGTGCTTGCATTGCCCTTGCATCACGCAAGGCGACTCAAGGCAATGAAAGCCTTTAAATGGGATTTACTAAGCCACACAAAGCCACTTTGATGGGAGGTTTAGTAATTCCAGGGTAACCGAAGGCAATGCAAATCTGTGCCTTGGGTTACACTGAGTTTAGGTTGAGAAGGCGATCCATGGGTGGAGATGGGTATTCCCATGCGTACATCCTTTGGATTTTGATGCAATCCCAAATCTGCTGTCAGTAAACCTGAGATTGCGCCAGAATGGTACGCATTCCCAAATGAGTCGTAACGAGGACAAATATCTTTTTCCCGCCTTTTTTATTTCCTCAATCTACGTATGCTGGATTTTGCAGCACACATAGAAAGCGGAAAATGCCATGGGGCAAGGGTGCCTGTGTTGATACTAGGTAGCACTCGGTGCACCAGCACTGGGTGAGAGCACAAATGTTTCATATCTGAGTAGATATGGCGCATTTCTGCTCCCCACCTGTCACGCAACACAGCAGAACAAGTTGTTTTGCTGCAATGCAGTACTCCTTAATAAATCTGCTCCAGAGATTTATATAGTAATGCATACCACACTTATTTCAGATAAAGCAGGCAGCAAACCCATTGAGTCTGGAAAACACAAGCAACTGAACAGCATTTTAATAGAATGACACAGGCATTTGTAGTGGTTTACAAATTGTGTGTTCCGTGGGGAGCGGTGGTCTCGCAGGAAGCACTGGAGCACGTAGAGCATCTGTTGGGCATCAGTGGAGGTCAAGGTCCTTGAATGTGGCAAAGAAAGAGGTGTTATTGCATTGTTTCAGAGCACTGGTATGTACCTTAAGGTTTCTATTATCGTGCCGCTCAAAATGGTATAAATGAATCAGCAGGTTAAGGTGAATGAATGGAAATGACAATTCGGCAATTGGTGGGCTGTGGGTGAATTGCATTTTGGAAAAATAATTTAGAATTTAATCTTGTGAGATTCACACCTATTGATATCCCTGTGAGCATTTCTTTTTGTGGATTTGTTGATGCTGTTTTTCTTCATCTTGACTCTTTTCACTACTGCAAGTTATAATAACCTACCAAATTGACTCACGATCTTTCTTTCACCACCTGGAAAAAACACAACTTTTTTCTCTGCACAATCCTTCGAGGGAAGTAACTCTGGGCTGTCTAGAACACTAGCAGTAAAGTTAAACGAAATTGCAAGCTGCATCTCTAAAGGGCGTTTAACAAAAAAATGTGTTCATGTCTCCAACCTGCTTTTAAAAAACCAAGTGGTCCACACATTACGTTCTCACAAGATAATCTATTGGTTTAAAACTTTCTTCAGGAATATTTGTGATGATTCCCACTGCTGTGTAAATGTGCGCAGAATTGTAGCACAGTACAGTATCAATATAAGGGGTATATTCTCAAGGACTAATCGCCGAATTATTGGCACTTTAGCGCCGCAAAAGTGGTGACAGATCCATCGCCCCATTCTCAAGCTGGTGCAAACTACCGACATCGCCAGTTACCCAGCGATAGCTGGTGCAAAAAACATCGCCACGGATGAGAGCGACAACTAACGCTAATGATATGCAGAGTAGGCGTTCCCGTGCAAAAACACACGAAAACACCACTCCGCGATATTCTGAACGACCAGCCAGATCTGCGCTGCGACCCAAAAACAGGCGATAAGGCGCGTTAGCAGCAGGGACTTAACACCTGCCTTCTACTGGTGTAAAGCAGGATGACAACCTGCAGCATGAAAGGGAGCCCAGCCCAGAGCCACATCTGAAGACTAACACATGTCATGGAGCCACTGACCATGCAGCACGGAGACCCAAGAGGGGCACAACACCCACCGCCACTACCCCCAGGCCCTCCCCTGCCCCCCCCAGACTACCACAGAGGCAGCGCAGAACAAGACAGCTGACCTCCCGAAAACGGCATGGCCCCTCAGCCACACAATTGCAGAATGTAGGGAGAGGTGGGAACCAAGTATGTGCGAAGGAGGCAAGTGACCCATCAATAAGAATGTACACAATGCCAAGTGTGGCGGTGATGTGCTGGACTGACTTCAGTATGCAGAGCACAGACATGTCCATGTGGACATATACTGATGGTGTGTAGTGTTGTGGACAGTGGACGCAACCATGCCACCTCAGGCAGTGGGGAAGACCCGGGTCATGTAGCTGTGTCATCCCCCCCTATAAGCATAAGCGGAGTGGCCTGGGCTGGCGTATGCCAAGCCAGCGTAGGGGTGTGAAGGATTTGCCCGGGGCTCTGGGCGTGGTTCAGTCCTGGCCTGGACAAGGAAGTAACTAATGAGTGTGTCACTGTTGTAGTGTCGGCGCAACCCAGTCCGCAATCGACAATGTTGCAATGTAGCATGCACCCGGAGGGCGGGCTCGCACGAACGGGGAAATGAAGAAGCGCAAGACCGCTCGGGGTCTTGGCTCATACATGCCAAGTGTTGTGTGCATCTGTATTGCCGCAGCACGAGCCAAATGCCTAGCCTTAATCGCAGCACGAGTTCAGCCAGGAATGAACCCTACATCTGTGTCCGCCCTATCCTTCCCACAGGCCTACACTCACGTGGCCGCCCACATTCAATGACCAACATCACAGTGTCGTTGTCAGGCTTGTGGACATGCGCAGACAGGCATGACAATGGTGTGCCGTAGGAGTGCAAGTGATGCAACCGCGCAGCGCACACAGGCAAATTGGCTCGTGGGAGGGAGGAGCAGCTGTGAGGCAATGTAACACACAGTGATGCCGCTCATTTGCCACATGCAAGACATGCCAAACTTGAATCCCAAAGTCGCACACATCCCACCCCACCCCCAACAAGCCACTTCACATTTCCTGACTGCAAGCAGATGAGAAACTAACATTAGGGATGAAAGCTCCTTTGTCTGGACTATCAGGCGGAAGCACATCTGCACCTCCAACCTCGGAATTGCATGTGCCGGCACCCCCTGACAGATACTAGAGCAGCTGATGACGACTCCCACACTATGCACAGCCCGACGAAAGACCAACGTATACACACCCCACACACAGAAGTCCTTGCTCGAAGTTATCTTGCATGGAATGGCCTTCACACTTACTCCCACACCATCCCAGGCGTACAACCGTTGCACACTAAAACAACCCATTGATCCGAGCTGTGGCATTTCATCGACAGAACTGGCGCTGGTCAGAACAGTGCCGCTTCAACCAGAGCCACTGACGCAATGGCAGAACATCCCAGACACTTGCACAACCCCTGTCAGGTGGAACTGTACCGTGCACGTATGCTGCGTTTACTGGGGGCACTGCCATTGGCAGTGCTGCGGATCAGTTACCGGCTAAGCTTCCACCTTGCCAACGTCACCTGCGTTCAGCCTGTGTTGCATTGTCGATCGTGCATATTCGAGTGGCCCATGGATGTCTGCCTATCCAACAGGACGGTAGCTGAACTGGATTTTGACATGTGTGTGCGCCTCCTGTTGGCCCACGACCAGGAGTGTCACCGTGATACCCGTTTATGGGATGCCTTGATACTTGGCATGCATGCTGGCAGCTGGACCTGGGAGATTGCACAACTCCTCGTGTGCAGTGACCACATTGAACCGCTCCCCTATTGGGCTGTAGTGCTAATTGATGAAAGGGGGTGGACGCAGCACATCAGTCCGGACCTGCTAATGGATTGCCTCGCCGTCCTGTTTGATGAAGTCGACAACGAACTCATGTTGGAAATGATAGCCTACGGAGCTGCAATTGCTTTCATGGACGAGTAACAACGTACCTGCAGCCACAACAGATTGGAACCCATTGCACATGTCCCAACACCTTGTTGCATCTTGGAGATCTGGTCACATATCCCATGACAACAGTGGACATGGCTGCATTCGCCTGGACTCCGAATACATGAGCGGACAACAACGCGGGTTGACACACGCCTGTGAAGGGTGAGGCACTCCCCCGGAGAGGACAGCGGCGCTTGGCAACGTTCCTGATATTCCTGACATACTGCTGCATTGGTCTGCATGTTGTGGCACTTCTCTTGCCCGTACTGACACGCATATGCTAATAAAGTCTACTCACCTTCACTTGTATTCAACTGTGATGAGTGTTGATTTGAATGACAATGTGTGTCTCACTGTCTATCTGGGTCATGGCCAGACATGCGCATTGGTAGCATTACCCAGGGAGTACCTTTTTGTGGAATCACTGTCCTTACAGTCATCCATATACTTTCATACTTGATTGGTCAGTTCAGTTCAACGAGCTTTATTCGGTTTGTGGGACAACCAGAAAAGCAACATATATACATCAACAACAAATAAATTCATTTACACAAATACAATCAACATTAATATTGAATAAGATCATTAAAAACAGTTAAGAGTAAACAATACTTTTCCTCGCATGTATTGATTTTAAAATAAACCTTGCAACAAAAAAACGTATCTCGGGGTCTCTAAGTGTAAACAATAATTTCATAGCTGCCTTGGTGGTATTTGCATTGTATTTCTTGAACAAAGGTTTAAGATAAACAAGTCTGTAATTCAAATATAGACAACATAATAATAAAAAGTGCATAGTGCTCTGTTTGGAGTGCTCATCAGAAGGACATAGGGTGGCAGGGCTCATTTTCATTTTAGGGAATGCAACCAAATGATGAACTATACCCAATCTCATCCTCGTTAGTACAAAACGATGTGATTGTCTGGTGACAGTTGATAAATAACTTTGGAAACCCTCTGTATCTATGGTTGATTGATACAGCAAATATGTAGGTTGTAACTCGACAATTCTCATCCTACATTCACTTTTATAGGCCAGAAATGTGTTCTTAATCTCGAGTTTAGTCAGACCTACCACATCAGCAGGGTTTTCCCGGATCGTGATCATAAATAGATCTCTATAAGCATCAGCAATATATTTTAACCATGGGATCGCTAAATATTTATCCAACTTCAAACAGTCCTGTATAATTAATTGAGTATATTTTGTCTCCTCTTTGGACCAGATTGATTTCTATAGCATTAAAGGTCTTAGGGCTATCAAATCTGACAGATATCTCAAGCCAACTTCGCAATGAATTAATTCTGTAGAGGCAGATGCATGAAGGCATAATAATTTCTTTAAAAAGGAATTTTCCTCTATTTGTAGCTCTTGGCTAGGGTTAAAGCCCCATACCCCAGCACCGTATAGTGCAATGGAAGTACACCTGGCTTTATAAATGGCTATCATATCTTTAAATCGACGATCTCCCAGTTTGGATGCAAACCGAAATACCCCGTGCACACTTTTTGACATTTTGACACGGACATTAGACAGTTCAGTTGTCCAATGGCCATTGCCAGTGAATGTTAAACCCAGATAGCAAAAATTATCAACGGTTTCTACTCTCGCGCCATCTATAAACAAGCATTTGCAATGCAATCGGTCTCGCCTTTTGGACCATATAAGCATTTAGCCATGTCCCTCGTTCCTTGTTACAGGGTTCCCTACTGCCCCACACCTGGGCTGCCTACTGCTTTTATTCTGGCGTCCATTTCACAATTTCCGCCGCTGATCACACTGAGACATTTAACAATACAGTTTTTTATGTACACACACAGGCGCACATACATATATAAATATAGAGGAATGTTCTAATTAATTACACCATGATCCACGACACATGACAAACGCAGCTCTAGTACACCCAATGTGGATGAAATCAGTGAGTCTCAGCGCCCTGTATAAAAGAAAACGTTCATAAAAGAAGCAGATGCTATTCAAGTTCGTCTACCAATAATCACAGAACTATAATAGCATGCCTTGTGCTTCTTGCAGCCCACAAGCATGGTCATCGTCCACAACTCCGGCACTGAAACCCTTGTTGCCAGCGGGCTCTACCCTTTAATAACGCCCCTCACCTGGCCGTGCTCGCTGCTCCGGCCCCTTGGAGTGTCCTCGGGGAGGAAGTACAGCTTGAAGCTGGACTGGAGCTGCCTGCTGGTCCTCTCCTCCCACAGCAGCTGCAGTTCCGCTATGCAGACCGGGTGCCCCCCAGGCTGGCACCGCACAGGGAAGAAGGCGCCAAGGCATATGATCTGGTCTCTGCCCTCCAAGCGGCACTGGAAAGCCTTATAGAAGGTGTACGATCAGTGCGACCCGCAAGGGGAGCCGACCCACTGCAAAGGGGGAAAAAATAAAGCAGGATCACGCGCTAAGAGGTGTTAACGGCCACCACGCGTGTTAATGGCACTCTGCCTGGGCAGTGGAGTGCTCCTGGGGTCAGCTGCGCCCCTAAAGCCTCAGGTATGCAGCTGGCTGCCCGTCCTGCCGGGGTTAGGGGTGAGCGGCACGGCACAGGAAGTGTGTCAAGGAATTCTTCCTGGCACAGATCCTGTCCCCCTGCCGCCCCCCTGCCTGAAAGTTGCTGCCGGTCCTGCCTGCGAGCTCTCGTCCTGGACCCTCCATCCCAGCCCTTGGTGTGAGCGGAGCCCCCCCCTCTTACCTGCAGCGCGGAGTCCTGCTCCTTCATCTTGCGGCTCCGCTCAGTGCATTGAACTCATAACTTGTTGGCTCGAATGGACAGTGCTGGAGGTCCTGGTAGGGGAGGGTGCCGCCGGCTGCCGCGAGCTCAATATCGCCTCTGAGCCCCGGTGTGAAGCAAAAGGGCCACGAGTGGGACCCCACCAAGCCACGTGCTCACACCCGAGCGAGAACGGACAGCTAAATCCGCGCCCAGAGGAGAATGCATCCTGGGCGGAGGGACGGGCGTCCTGCAGGAAGCGCTTCAAGTGGCCGAGCAGCGCCGCGTTGGTATCCTGCCGAGCCATTATCGCACATCTCGGGGCATTGCACGGCAGAGAGGAGCTCCACAGCGGACCCGTGGGTCAGGAGGAGCGGGGGCTGCCGCGGCTCTCCCAGCAAACTTCCACCAGAAGTTCCTGCGGCTGCTCACCTGCGCCACACCCTCCTCCTGCCCGAAGAGAGGCAAAGGTTGTGCGGGTCCGCCCTCCCAACACTCACCCAAAGCATAAGAGCAAAAGAAAACAAGGGGGAGTAGGGACGTGGATGGAACAAACAGCACACTGGGACAGCATTGGATTAGCAGGAAACAAAGATGCCGTGTGTGACGGCAAAGCTGAAGCCGTGAGCGTCCGCTGGGGATGCAAGAAACAGCGCGTGAACATTTAATTTAAAACAAGCACGGAATCGAAACGGAGGAGCGGGGCGAGCGAGCGCGGCAGCCTGCTCAGCTGACCAGACGCTCGTGCGTCATGGCCTTTTCCGGCATGTGTTTCCAATTATCGCGCCCGCGTCTGGGCACGATAATGGGAAACACATGTCTGCGGCGCGCGTAACCGCCCGAAAAGGCCACGACGCACGAGCGTCTGGTCAGCTTTTCAAACCCCTTACATAAAGTCTTCGCCTAGCAGCGCTTGCGCGCTACTCGAGGCTCGACCTAAAAGGCTTTCGATTTCCTTAATTTTGCACCACATGCCATAGTATATGTTTTGGCCTTGTTAATTAACAACTTCCTTGCCTTAATAAAATCTGTGAACCTATCAATTAAACGCTGTAAACCAACCTGAGTTCTAGATAAAAGTACAGCATCATCTGCGTATAGTAAAACCGGTATAATCTGTCCAGCGGCTTGGGGGGCATCCGCCGGCACCAATTTAAGAACGGCATCTACCTCATTTATAAATAAGATAAAAAGTAAGGGGGCTAAAACACAGCCTTGGCGGATGCCATGTTTAACCTTAAAATTTGGTGTACATTCACCCCGCTGACCATATCGAACTCTGGTTGATAATTTCTCATATAGCCTAGCAAGAAAATAGATGATAGGTTCAGGGGCACCGAGTTTAAGTAAAACTGGCCAAAGGAGAGCGTGATCGACTAAATCAAAAGCACTACTAAGATCAGCAAAACATAAGAAGAGACTCCCGCGTTTAGCACGTGTATATTTACCAATTAAAAGTTCAAGATTAATACATTGCTCAATCGTACCTAACCCCTTCCTAAAACCATATTGACATGTGTGTGCGCCCCCTGTTGGCCCACGACCAGGGGGCATATTAGCAAGACCGGCGATCAAATTATCGCCGCTTTAGCGGCAGGAAACTGCCGCTAAAACGGCGATAATGGGCTTGCTAATATGCGTTATAGAATTCAATAGAAGCCCATGTTAGATGTGCAGGACATCTAACCTGGGCTTCTATTGGAATTCTATAACGCATATTAGCAAGCCCATTATCGCCGCTTTAGCGGCAGTTTCCTGCCGCTAAAACGGCGATAATTTGATCGCCGGTCTTGCTAATATGCCCCCAGGAGTGTCACCGTGATACCCATTTATGGGATGCCTTGATACTTGGCATGCATGCTGGCAGCTGGACCTGGGAGATTGCATAACTCCTCGTGTGCAGTGACCACATTGAACCGCTCCCCTATTGGGCTGTAGTGCTAATTGGTGAAAGGGGGTGGACGCAGCACATCTGTCCGGACCTGCTAATGGATCACCTCGCCGTCCTGTTTGATGAAGTCGACAACTAACTCATGTTGGAAATGATAGCCTACGGAGCTGCAATCGCTTTCATGGACGAGTAACAACGTACCTGCAGCCACAACAGATTGGAACCCATTGCACATGTCCCAACACCTTGTTGCATCTTGGAGATCTGGTCACATATCCCACGACAACAGTGGACATGGCTGCATTCGCCTGGACTCCGAATACATGAACGGACAACAACGCGGGTTGACACACACCTGTGAAGGGTGAGGCACTCCCCCGGAGTGAACAGCAGTGCTTGGCAACGTTCCTCATATTCCTGACATACTGCTGCATTGGTCTGCATGTTGTGGCACTTCTCTTGCCCGTACTGACACGCATATGCTAATAAAGTCTACGCACCTTCAACTTGTATTCAACTTGTATTGAACTGTGATGAGTGTTGATTTGAATGACAATGTGTGTCTCACTGCCTATCTGGGTATTGGCCAGACATGCGCATTGGTAGCATTACCCAGGGAGTACCTTTTTGTGGAATCACTGTCCCTACATTCATCCATACTTTCATACTTGATTGGTCATAGCCACGACACATCTGTGTGAATCAGAATGTTTTTTTCGCATTCAGTGGAGTGTTGAAGCTGGAGTAGTACAGGGCCATGTACACCCCACTTTACATTGTTGCCCCATGGAGGGTCAGCCAGAGTCCATTAGGGATTGACAAGTTCATCGGAAGAGGCAGACTTCAGTCCGCAGTGTGATTGCTGTGTCATTGGTAACCAAACCAAATATGGCAGTCCCTGTCGAGGTCCAAGGTGAGTGTCGCTGAGTGTATCGGGGGACAGTGGAAGGTGTTGATCCAGGGCATAATGCAGAGGGCAGTACCAAGCTCAAACAGGCCATATGGCGGAGATGAATGCTACCACTTAACTCTTACCACAGTGCCAGATCCATCATCATCTTCGTCCTCTGATGTGTCAGGTGCCTCACATGTGGGTGGTGGTGTTTAGTCTGCATAACTGTGTGGCACTGACACTTCAGGGGGCGGAGATGTGGATGGAGTAGTAGCAGCAGCATTCATCCATGCCAGGCCTTGTGGCGGCAATGCCATGACAAGGATCTGCAGGTCATGGAAGATCACAGCTACATCTCGCTGGTGTGCAGCCGTGGCAAACATTTTTCCCGCCTGCATCCGCTCCATGTTCAACATGATCCTCCGCATGTGTCCCAACTCCCAGCTGGCATCGCTGGAGCCACTCTGACTGGACAGTTGTTCTTGGCTCAGAGTCATGACTCCAGCTATGTCAGCCATGGATTGTTGGAGAGCATGGAGCGGACAGTGGGTGTCCGTTAGGGACTGTAAGTGGTCCCTGATGTGACGTAGACACCCACGTATGGCATCTAGTTTGGCTGCCATGAGGTCGAACCCCACCCGCAGCTGATCAGCCATCTTCTCCTGGCACCCTAACACAGCATTGGAATGCCATGTGTTGGTCGTGGGGGTCCTGGGAGACAGCAGTGGTGGTGGGTGCTTCCTGCTGTGTGGTCTGTGCAGGGGGTGGGGTCTCCTCGATGCAGCTAGGCTGCACTGCTCCTGGAGGTGGGGTGCCGAAGCTGTCCATGGGCTGTTGGAGGGTGTCAGTGTCGATGTTGGGGAGGTCCTCTTCATCATCAGTGCTGAGTTGTTGGGTCTGCTCTGCAGGAGGTGTTGATTCTCCCTCTGCAATGTGAAGGGGAGATGCAGATTGACATTCTACTCACATGTATGTTGATGCATTGGACAAGTTTACTTGCAGACTGCATGACAATGTACATTGTGACAGGTTTGTGAGGAGATGCCTATGTGATGCGGGACAGTTGACATTTCTACACCATCAGGGATGTGAGGTTGTACTTGTACATTGTCATCTCACAGTTTCCTGCTATGCCAAATGCGAATGGCCATTTTCTACACACAAGCGGCGGCAGTTGTGTCCTCTGTTCTGTTGTGAAAGTGTTGCAGTTTGAACCACATTGTTATCAATGTTGAGGTGCTCTGATTCTTATGTGTGTGTGCAGCATTGTGGGTGTGTTGCCCCTTCAGCTCTGATTTGGCTGGCCCTTATCCCTTTCAGGCGGTGTGCCTTTCACTTCTGTGCTTATACAGTGCTGAGATGTTGCAGACTTGGGTAACTTGGGCTCTTGGTCGGAGTTGTGACTCTTGGGCATTGTTTGTCTGCAGATGTGCTATACTTAATTGTGCATGTCTGCCATTGTGCCCATCTCCCCCTGTCCCCCCAGTCCCTGGTCGTTACTCACCCTGTTGGTGTTGGCTCAGGTCATGTTGTGCTGTGTCCGGTCCCCCAACTCCTGCCACCGTCTCCCCAATGCTGACTCGGGTCACCATTCCCTCCATCTCATCCAGCTCCTGGTGTGTCGCTGAACTCCCTCCTCCAGTGTAAATTGCTGCTTTCAGGTTGGCTGCGGGTTTCAGCTTGGTTTTGCGCTTCACATCAGTCCAGCGCTTCTTGCAGTCGTCCACTTCCCTTCTCTTCACTCCGACTGCATTCACCTTGGCCAATATGGACTGCCATATTGTATTTTTAGTTACCAATGACACAGTGGAGGTGATGCACAGTTGGTGGTGGTGTTCTATGAACTCCGTAATGGGGATCTGGTTTTCCTGCGTACTGTATGGCGTCTTCCTCTTCTTCTCCTCCTTGCCCTTCCCTGACCCCGAGGTCCCAGGCTGGTCCTCCGTGGAGCTTGTGGGGTTCTGGTTGTCCTCTGTACTCGCTCCGGCTACCTCCATGGTGCTTCGCAGTTGTTTGTGTTTTGTTTGTGTTTTTTGTTGGCGCTTTTGTGGTGGTTTTTCCCGCCTTACTTGTGGGACTTGCAGGCCTGGCGCTGCTTGTCGCTGTGGTTTTTTTTCGCAGTTGGGCCCATTGCAACTTTTTTCAAGTTCGGCTTTAGATTTTTATCGCCGTCCCGGGGATTTTATCGTGGACATTTGAGGCGTTATCAGGACACTATTGCATGTTACCGCCATGTTGAGAATGGGGCGTTGATGCAGTATTATTTTCCCGCGATGAACGGCGATATGTGTAATTGCGTTAACCCATTTTGGCGATGATTATCGCACGTTCTTGAGAATATCCCCCTAAATGTTTTATTTTATTTATGCATGCTTGTGTTAATGTCTATACACTTGTTTTAGACTGTTCAGTCTAAAGCGATACTGCACGTAACTGTTTGTACGTATGTGGTATTTCTGTAGTGCAGACCCAGCTAACATGCTGTACATGGTCGAAAACAAGCATAAAGTCCATGTGTGATACGAGAGGTACTTGGTTTTTTGACTACTAATGCATTGTAAAGTAGTGTTCTATTAAAGATGTTTTTTCCCGCCTGACTTGTGGGACTTGCAGGCCTGGCGCTGCTTGTCGCTGTGTTTTTTTTCGCAGTTGGGCCCATCGCAACTTTTTTCACGTTCAGCTTTAGATTTTTATCGCCGTCCCGGGGATTTTATCGCAGACATTTGAGGCGTTATCAGGACACTATCGCATGTTACCGCCATGTTGAGAATGGGGCATTGATGCAGTATTATTTTCCCGCGATGAACGGCGATATGTGTAATTGCGTTAACCCATTTTGGCGATGATTATCGCACGTTCTTGAGAATATCCCCCTAAATGTTTTATTTTATTTATGCATGCTTGTGTTAATGTCTATACACTTGTTTTAGACTGTTCAGACTAAAGCGATACTGCACGTAAGTGTTTGTACGTATATGGTATTTCTGTAGTGCAGACCCAGTTAACATGCTGTACATGGTCGAAAACAAGCATAAAGTCCATGTGTGATACGAGAGGTACTTGGTTTTTTGACTACTAATGCATTGTAAAGTAGTGTTCTATTAAAGATGTGCGCGTTCTACTCTTTCCTAAATTGGAGTAGCATTGGGGGTGAATTACAAATATATTGTTGAAAATATATTGTCCCACACAAGAATATTGTGTAAAAAATATAGTCAAATCGAAAGTATCACAGGATAGAATAGAAAAATGTAGGAATATAAATTTTGTATATAAATATATATGTTATCGTTTTTGAAAATACTGTTATACATAATATTGTTTATTATAGTTTTCTTAAATATGTTTTTACTATTTATTATGTGTTAGTTATTATACTATTTTTAGGTATTAATAATATGTTAATAATTGTTTTGTCAGGCATAGCTCGACATTTAAATGTTTTTTATTTACATTTAATTAGTAATTTTGATTTGGCAACAGGTTGTGGGGATGGTAAGGAATCAGAGTGAGCAGTTATTTAAAATATAAATTATTTATTGTTTTTTCAATATTTTTATGTTCATTATATACTTAGTTCGTAATATAATTATGTAAATTATGTAATTGAATTTTTTTAAAAATATTTAAGTATAGGTTGCATTTTTTTAAATAAACATTCTACTAGTAATTTTTAATCTATTAGTGGGTTGTTGGGTTTTGGGGGGCATTAGAGTGGCTCATTATTAAAAATATAAATTATTGTTTTTATTTTTAAATAATTGTTTATGAAAATTAAGTAATTAAGGGGCTCATTACGATGGCGGGCGGAAGCACAACCGCCGTGCTGGCGGATGCAAAAACCACCAGTTACCGCCGGCACGCAGCAGTCCACACGCCCGCACAATTACGATGCGAAAAGTAGGCCAAACACCGCCGGCAAGCCAGCAACACCGTCCGCCATCAAAGTGCGCCCGTACACGTAGCGGCGCAGCCCAACTGACACACACCGTCCGACGAAACACGTCCCGCCCGGCGCATAAATTACGATGCCGCAAACAAACGGCTCCCACGGCCAAGAGATACCGTACGACAAACCGAAGCGGTAACACGGACGCCGAGCACGGACAACGAAGAAGCGGCTCCCCGAGCATGAATCCAGCACTGCAGGCCCTCCCCATGCTCCTGCTGATGCACCACCAAGGACGCAACGTACCGCGGAGACGCAGGTAGGCACACACACAACAAGTGCATGCAAACAGCGCACACAGTGCAAGGGCGGAAAAAGCGGACAACCCCCCACCAGCGCGTGTACACTACACATCCACCATTGCATCCACATATGACACACAGGCCAAATCGTAACATCGCGTAACACATGTGTACACACCACCTGGGACTAGGAACCAACAACCCCGTCACGGCCCCAAAGCGGCGATGACGCCGCCACACATGCGCACAACGCAGAGGCCAACCGCAGCGCCATGCATGCGTCGCACACAGACACAGGGACACAACCAAGCAGCACACACATCAGCCCCACCCCGAACGCACATGACACGTGACAGGCCTGCCACAGACTTGTCCCCAACGCCCAATTCACGGACAACACCCAACGCCACACAACCGACGCACACATGTCAGTGAAGTCACGCAACAGCAGGACACACCCCAGTGTAACAAACATGGCGTAGCACACAGCGGCGCCAACACCAACTAGGAGAAGCAGGGCCCCTTCGGGAAGAGGAACGCCAGTACCACACTGAAACACCCATACCACCCTGCACATATGAACAAGACATATAAAACGGAACACCAAAGAGCCCGGGGACCGACAACAGGTGGCCCAAGAATAACATTCACACACAAGGCCCAACGCAGAGCGGAAAGGCAGCCTGCCGCCCACACAAGGGAGAGCAGACAGCACTGAATGACCTTCCATTCCAACTCCGAAACCACAGCCCTACGACAGAAGCCGGTGAATACAGCCATTGTCCAAGAATAGACCAACACAGGCTTGCCGAGGAGACCGACCACAGGGCAGATAGCGCATATCACAGAAGCACACAACGGACGGGGAAGAAAGAAGAAAACACTCCCCCATGTCGGCCACATGCAAGTTAATTGGAAGGAGTCACACATCACTGACCTTGAACTGTCTGAGAAGCATGTGGGAAGAGGGCCCGTGTCCTCCAAACAAGCCAACAGAACACAAGTCCTGTCTCCCTACGACTACACAGAGCTCACAGCAACCTCGGAGCGTGCACATTGCAGACTGCACACACAGCCGGAGCACGCCACCACAACGCACCGCTGCGAAATGGCAACCGCAACACACCTACCCAACTACGCCGAACAGCTCAAGCTGTACAAAACCAACCTGTTTCATACATTGGGATGCGATCTCCTGTCCCTGCTGAACGTAAGTTACCGACTGACTTACCGCATCACATTGTTCAGCTGCGTCATGCCCGTCTTCTACTGTCGGAGGTGTCCCTACCAGCATCCCGTCGAGATATGCCTCTCCAACCCGGCATGTCTGAAGGCGGACCTGCTACCACTACTCCTCCCTCTGGACGCACATGACAGGGCCTGCTCTGCCTATGGGGGCATGGCGTATGTGGCCAACATCGCACCCGCACTGAAATGGGACCACTGTGCCTCCACACGACGGATCATCGAGAACAGCTACATCGAATGTCACCCAGCATGCCCCATCATGGTCCTCCAAGGGACAACTTACGAACAACACCTTGACAGCCACCATCCGCTACATTGGCTGGCAAACATGTACACCACCAATGACATGGAAGCCCTGCTGGACGGCATCGCATACCTGACAACCTGTAAATTCGTCGGACCACAACGCAGGTTCCCCGATTGACCTATGATGTCCAACCCCGCACCCATGCTTAGCTTCCGCACGGACTGGCCAGTCACCACCACAACAGCCATACCAAACGACCGGCAACTGTAACCACACCATCAACGACATCGCCATGACATCGGATATGACCGGGACATGCACACTGTTCCCCATCACATCCAGGAACACCGCATGCATCGTGGGAGGCAGTGGCATGGGCTCTGTGTATCGCACCCACATGGACGGAACTGCACGAACAACCAGGACACGACATGGATCCAGCGCCCATGGACACACACACCGCTCAGTGGACATGAATAGGTCGCCTGGAGTCTGTGGGTGCTGCACCCCTCCCACCCCCGCCCCGGGAATCCCATACCAGGACCTTTGCATGGACGACAAGTGCATACAACAACAACACGACCCCAGTGACTGTGACATGTCCAGTAACCACCACAGTGCAACAACAAGTGGCACGCCGCTGCATGCACGCAAGCACATGCCCTGATGTCATCTCACATGCACGCGTGCATGAGGAACAACCGCAGCAAACCTGTCACATGGAACTGAGATGGACTGTGCCCATGATGCCAAGCGGTCTGGTAGGCTACATGTATACCGTCTGTGTCAAAGTCTGCAGCTCCGCAGCTATACGTAAATGTACATTAGCACAGCCTTGGCCAAGCAGATGTCACTCTGAAGCCCACATCCCACATGCAACAGCCAATCACATGTAACCCCACACCCTATCCCATTTGCAATCATGCTCAGTATATCCTCAACATGTATTCCGCTGCCAGTAGTGTCCACTATACTGCATCACAGAGAACAGAAGACTCAATATAATGTTTGAAACCAAAACTGTCTCCGCTGACTCATTTCACAAGTACGAATGAGAGAGGATAAGAGTATGTGAAGTACACAGCAGTCGTGACATGACCATGTAGTCCACTGGTATTGGATGTCAACGCAAATGAGTAGCACAACTGTGGAAGACACACATGTGTCGTGTGAAGTCGTATGGACGCAGTGCTCAGGTGGGTGGGTGTGACGGGTAGATGCGCACATGCCAAGTTGGAGCACGCCGTGTTGGGAGGGGTCATGAACAGTACACCACCGCTTCCCTGGGCATTGTGAGAGGACACCTGTCGGGGGGAGTGAACACGTGTGTGCACAGCAGCCGGGCACACGTACAAAGCGGTACCAGGCGCACCTCAGCCCACCCTCTGTGGACAAGCTGGATCCTGTTGTGCGCCCGCCATGCCCCTTGACAAGGCACACACAGCCCCAGTCGACCAGGTGTAACCCCAACATAGTCAATCCGCACAGGCGATACAGGGCACGGGATGGCAGTGGAGCATGGTGTGTGAGAGGTCTCCTCGCGCTCCTCCTGGTCATATCACGCAGGCAATAGAACCTCAACGTCTAGCATGGCACAAGTCAAATGGAAGTGTAGGGGGGACGCACCACAGCACGAGCAGCACTGACGTCACGGGAGGTGGCTCGCACCATCCCATCCATTGCCCATCATACCAACCACGCCACATGCCATTGCGACTAAGTGCAAGCGCGTGCGCCACCACCCCCGAGCCCTCCGCAGAGAGGCCAAAGAGTGAATGTGTGGGCCATCAGCCACAGACGGACGCGGCATGGCCGCAAGAGCAGCCACAGCCACTGGGTGTCGCAGGTGGCGGATCCGGAAGGCGAAGACTGTGATGCATAGTCCATGCAGGCCGGGTCTCCATTTGGGGCACCACGCAGGTGGACGGAGTCCCGCCACACATCATACCCTGAGACAGCCCACTCGTGCAACTGGACCCACACATACACTCCTTGCCCTCTCTGGTGCGAGCTTGGGGCTGCCTGTGCAAGCGCTAGCCTCGCAGGTGAGCATGCATATTGGGGGAGCGAGGGGAGGACATGAGGGCTGGGGCGAAGATGACTGTATCACTGTCAGTTAGTACAAGGGATGACCCAGATGTGGAAAGGAAGAGACGTGTCCCGTGTGTACTGCAACTAGTCGCCAATCCAACTACCCCCGGAATGTAAGCCCGCACCTAGGCCCGCCCATCCGCCACATCGAACATACCACCAGCACGACAACCTTCCCATTCGAAACACTGACTGGGGGTGGCGACCAGTGTACAATCATGTGTAGCCTACCCACGCGTACATGTGGGCCCTCCATGATCCATGTCACCTGCGGCAAAGTCATGACATGCGCAATGAGGGAAGTGAGGAGAGCTGTCCGCCCCACGCGCAGAAGGTGCATCAGCTCCACAGACCCAGCAGCGAGTCCAGCAGGGGTCACATGTGCAGGGGCAGCTGTGCCTGGTGTGAAGGCACATGCATATAGACAGCACATCGACCAATGTGTAGTCTGCCCACATCTACAGTCCATCATCATGCGGACATAGGAATTGAACACAGGGCAACACATCTTCAGTTGGTGCACCCACCGTGACCAACAATGCGCAATCATCGACGTACCCGCCCTGTGCATGGCCCCCCACCCAACGGAGGCACATCCAGTGCCACCATCCCACACACACAAGCCTTCCACGGAACATGCTGTGTCCAATGGTCAGTACAGAGTCAGCGCCCATCTGGTGGATCCTGAACAGGAGACACATGCACACACATGCCAGCTCCCACTATGTACGTCTGCCACCTGGCACGTGCAATGTAACCTCTCACCTGTGACGTGTGACTGCAAGCACACAGCCGTCTTGGCATGGGGCTGTCAATGTGGACACCTGTCAATGTTTCGGGAGGTGTGATCCGTACAGTGCTGTACATAGGGTGCAGTGCTGACACCTACTACTGTCTCATATCCCCTCGTGCCACAGGTCCCACTTGTTTTGGCCGCTCAGCCTGTGCCCACATCGTCGTCGTCGTGTGCCATACTCATCCAGCCGCGGAAGCAGTTCCATGCTCAGCAGACATTCATGTTGCCGTGGCGTTGCCGCTTGACGGATATGCAGTCAGTCCCCATCAGCACGCCCCGCAAGTCATTGGGGCCTAGATCCCCATGTGCATGCACATGGCAGTGGTTTGTATCACTAGCCATTGCCATTGTTGGGAGACCTGTGTAAGTGTATTGTGGCCGTGCCGTCCCAGCTTGACAGCTGGGCTGTGGCTCATGTGCTTGCTCAGTCATGTCAGTGATGTGTATGCGAAATTGCTATGTGTCGTGTTGCTTTGACATGTGTCCTCTGCCATTGTCCCTAGGCGGAGACCGAACATTGACCGCCCATACCAATTGCTGGCGGACATGGACGATACAGAGGTTATTAGGAAGTTTCGGCTGGACAGGCCAACCCTGCATCGACTGTGTGCCATGTTAGAACCCCATCTCCGTCCCCGCAGGGTGTATCCGACTGCTGTCACCCCCACGGCTAAGGTGATGGCCGCCATGCATTTCTTCGCCACTGGGTCATTCCAGCACACAGTGGGCATTGGAGGAGGGATGTCCCAGCCCATGTTCAGCAAGGTGCTGAGGGATGTACTGGCAGCCATGATGCTGTACCGAAACAGGTACATCCGCTTCCCCAGGGCTCGTGAATTGGCGGCAGTGAAGGGTGCATTCTATGCCCTTGGCAGAATCCCACACGTCGTTGGAGCCATTGACTGCACACATGTCGGCCTTGTTCCACCACAGGCCACTGAGCACCTGTTCCGCAACAGGAAGCACACGCACTCCCTGAATGTGCAAGTGGTGTGCCTTGCGGACATGGTGATCACCCACGTGTGTGCAAAGTTCCCAGGCTCGGCCCATGACGCACACATAATGCGCAACAGCATCTTGCCACGACTGATGTCCAATATGCAACAGGATCGTGCCTGTATTGTCGGTGAGTATGTGGAGTGGTGTAGCGTGCTGGTTGTGCGATGCTGTCCCCTGTCCAGTTGGAATAGCAACGGTTCTCTGTGTCCCTCACACCCAGGTGACTCTGCGTACCCGAATGGGGCATGGCTGCTCAGTCCATTGAGGAATCCTCGCACCCCAGCAGACGATCGCTACAATGAGGCACATGGGAGGACCAGACGTGTGGTCGAGCGTACCTTTGGCCTCCTCAAGTCCAGGTTCAGGTGCCTGGACCGCACCGAGGGTGCGCTGGCGTACTCCCCACAGAAGGTGTGCCGGATAGTGGTGGCGTGCTGCATGCTGCACAATCTGGCCATTCGGAAGCAGATCCCCCTCATCGTGGATGACGGAGATCAACCAGGGCCCCAGCCCGCAGACCAGGACAGCTCGAGTGAGGAGGACAGCGGAGAGGAGGAAGCTGGTAATGTGCGGCAGCAGCTCATCGCCCGCTACTTCACTTGACGGTGAGTGTCCATGTACGACGGCTGATGTGGCTGTATCTGTGCAGGTGTGTGTGTGCCGTGTCAGGGTGGCCGTTTGTTCACTGCGTGCTGTGTGTCAACGCTCCATGGCCAGGGTAGTATGCCACTGTTGGTGGCTGTGGCATTGTGCCCTATTGCTCTGTGCGATGTGTGTACATTGCTTGTAGTTGTTGACATGTACTGTGTGATGGGTGTGTGACACACTCATTGAATGTGCTCCTGTTCTGTCTCCCACCCCTAGGTCCCTACAGGCCCTCCGGATTCCATTGCCATGCCACGCATCAGGTGCCTTTCCGCCCAAGGTGGCCGTTGTATTCCGTACAAATAAAACACAGGGCACAAACAGCAGTTAGTGTAAAAGGTGCATTTATTTCAAACTGTGACGTGATTGTGTGTAAGGTGATGACAAAAGTGGTGCGTGCAGTGACAATGAGCTGTCGGTCATGGCTGCGTGATGCTCAGGGTGTACCCACTGGTTCTATGTCCATAGTCCAACACACACATGCCATCCAGATGGCTGTGTGGAGTGGGATCGTAGTCGAAGTCAATGCAGTGGCTGGTCAAGGAAGGCTGGCGGAAGGCTGGCTGGCTGCCTCACTTGCGTTTGGAGCGTGCGAAGTCCTCCCGGGAGATCTGTTTCCACTTCGGACGGCCCCTTCCACGTTTGCGAGGGGGTGCCTGCTTGCGACATGCTGGTGGTTGAGGTGTGCTCACTGGCTGTGGACGCAGGGGAACTGGACACTGCTGCTCGACCCTGCGCCCCGGCAGGTGGTGGCGGAGGGGGAGCTGCTGTCCCTGGCTGTGACCTCACCGCCACCACCAGCTGGCCCATGAGGTCCGCGAGTTGGCCCATACGGGCGTCCATGGACCTCAGCACCCCCAGCACCTCACGCGTGTCTGAAGCAGACCGGACCCATTGTCCTTGGGCCTCTTCATAGGCCCCAAGGACTCTGGCCATTTGAGGCAGGGCATGGCTCCCAGGGGAGGCTGGCGTTTCCCTGACCCTGCTCCTCCTACCAGTCCTGCTGCCACCGGCCTGCCCACTAGCCACATTGCTCACCACGGTCCTCGCTGTGGCTCCCAGGGTGGATCCAGTCGGCCGGGCCACCACCTGCGCTGGGGCTGGTGCCAGCGAAGACGTGGTGGTGGTGGCGGCGGTGGTGGTCGGTGCGGCGATGGTGGCGGTTGCGGCAGTTGTAGTGGCCACAATGACCGTGGGTGTGGCCGCAACGACAGTGGCAGCAGGGGGCTGGGAATGTTCAGCAGCCCTGGATGATGGGTTGGTGGGTAGGAGGGGTCCTGGGGAGCGGCTGGGCCCTGCCACACCAGATGGGCCTGCTTGGTGGTCCGTGTCCGAAGAGGAGGACAGATCCTCCAGATCCGTGTGTCCTCGTTGGGGGCTTGTAGGCTGGCTGTGCTGGCTGCTGGCTCCATCCCCAGCATCCAGCAGTTCGTCACCTGTGGAGAGAATGAGATTTGTTATTGTGTTGCACCTGGCGAAGTATGTATTTGTCGTCTGACATTAACAGTTCGTGCAATCTCGTACATGGGTTTCCCGGAGGCGTGTGTGTGGCTGTAGCATCTGTAGTTGTGTGTGCTTGGCAATGGGACTGTGTGCTGTGCACATGTGGCATGGGACGGATTGGCCATGCCGATGGGTGTGTTGCTGTGCCCCTACTTATTGTGACTCTGGTGTATGCGGGCTCCTGGCCCATCCTGGGTCTGGTTTGTACTTTGCTTTTGGGGTTCAGATGGAACGCTTAGGAACGCATATGGCAACATGGGGGCCATGCCCCAGATTCGCATTTGGGAGGGAATATGCTTTTGGGGTTCAAATGGATCGCTTAGGAACGCATATGGCAACATGGGGGCCATGCCCCAGATTCGCATTTGGGAGGGAATATGCTTTTGGGGTTCAAATGGAACGCTTAGGAACGCATATGGTAACATGGGGGCCATGCCCCAGATTCGCATTTGGGAGGGAATATGCTTTTGGGGTTCAAATGGATCGCTTAGGAACGCATATGGCAACATGGGGGCCATGCCCCAGATTCGCATTTGGGAGGGAATATGCTTTTGGGGTTCAAATGGAACGCTTAGGAACGCATATGGCAACATGGGGGCCATGCCCCAGATTCGCATTTGGGAGGGAATATGCTTTTGGGGTTCAAAAGGATTGCTTAGGAACGCATATGGCAACATGGGGGCCATGCCCCAGATTCGCATTTGGTAGGGAATATGCTTTTGGGGTTCAAATGGAACGCTTAGGAACGCATATGGCAACATGGGGGCCATGCCCCAGATTCGCATTTGGGAGGGAATATGCTTTTGGGGTTCAAATGGAACGCTTAGGAACGCATATGGCAACATGGGGGCCATGCCCCAGATTCGCATTTGGGAGGGAATATGCTTTTGGGGTACATGCTGTGAGCCATGGGTGCCGAACGTGACATGTGTTGTGGCAGCATGACAGTGCATGGTTTGAGGTGTGTGCATGCTTGACATGGCCTGCATATTTGCTGTCTGTTGTGATTACTGGACATGGCATTGGACGCATCGTTATGAGTGAGTGATGGTTGTGTGCCAGCCAACGTATTGCAGTTGTCCCATCTCCTTGGTGTGCGTGCTGCCCTGTGCCATGTGCATCACTGCAGTGCTCGGGGGTGTGGCCCATGTTGTGTGTTGTTGCTCACAGTGTGTCGTGCGCTTCATTGACTTCTGGCACATGGTTGGTCATGGGCATGTATCTTAGCGTGACTGCTGTATGTGTGGCAGCTGTGCGGATGACATGCCTTTCATGAGACTGGGGCTGACGGATGGGATGGATGGTATGTTGTATGTGCATGGTGTGTCTGTGTGTTTGATGGGTTCAGTGGTGTTCGTGTGCATTTATGTTGTTCCGCTCTGTTGCGTCTAGTGTTGTTTGTCTTACATAGGCGTAGTTGTGGGGTGTGTGGTTGACAGGCAGTAGGGGCTACATGGACAGGACTTCAATGGTGTTTCGGTTGTGTGTGATGAGTTGCACAGTGGCTGCCGTGTGGTACTATATTCAGTGTGGCTTGTGCATGCAGACGTGGCTCCTTGGGTGTTGCTATGTCTGTGATGGGTCATGTGGGGTGTGAGTCTGTTGTTCATGTCCGTGTGCACATTGTTCACTTGTTCGTGACGGTGGGCGGTGCTGCGTGTTCGTCTGCTACGTGACATGTCCCATGTGTTGGTCGTGTTCCGGTCCTCATGCCTCCAGTAATCCAGCCCTGTCCAGTTTCCCACCTGCAAGCTGTTCGTGCGTGCACTGTACTGGATACCACATGGCTCTAAGCGGGGGGTGCTCCATGTTGCAGGTCTGTGGGGGTGGGGGGGTGTTGTGGGTCGTGGGGGTGGCTGGACACCCACTGACACCGATTGCTGTGGACCGTGATGTCTGCCTTTCGGCTGTCGTTGTGCACTGCGGTGGCTGACACGTGGCTGTGGGGTGTGGGGGATGCTCCTCCTTGCTGTGCTGTGGGACTAGGGGCCTGGTGTGTGTTGTACTTGGGCTGTCCACCCTCCCACCCACTGCATTTTGTGTTCCTGCCACTTACCTGTTACTTGTCGGTTAGTGCAGCTATGGCGGACACATGGGTGTGGTGGGTGCTCGTTGTGGCGCTTCTGGCATACTCGGGGACCTGTTGGTGGTTACGTGGCTGGCTGAGTGTACACATGTCCCCACGTATCTTACAGTTGTTCGGTTTGGGCTGTGTGTGGTGGTGTCTGTTGCATGTGTGTGTGATGTGTTGTGTATTGTGTGCTGGACATGGGGGTGTTTGTCCCTGGGAGCTGTGGCATGGTGGTAGTGCATGTGAGTACATAGCGGTGTGCTGGTATACATTAGTTTGTACTTACCAGCCTCCACTCCCCCTGCTAATCCGGCGAGGATCTTGGGATGTATTATGACTCGCACCTTCTCCTCCCACGCTTTGAAGGTCTTGAAGAGCGCGGGATTCCCTCCGCCAGTGACGGCAGCCAGCTCTCTGTTTTTGCCCTCCTTCTTCTTGACCAGGCTCTTGACGTCATTCCAACGTTTGTTTATTTCTCCTCTGTTCCTGGGCAGGGTCCCGACTGCATTGACCTGGTCTACGATCCGGTTCCACATTCTGTTTCTGGTGGCTAGTGGTGTGTGCTGGACCATGTTCCCATAGATTTGTGGGTACACCTTGATGATCTCGTCGACCATGACCGTCAGCTCAATGGGCGTGAACTTGGGCATTCTTTGTGGTGCCATGGTGTTTGTGGTGCTGGTGCGGTGTGTGTTGTGTAATGTGCAGGGGGTTTGTGGTGCCGGTGTTTGGTGGTGGTGGTGGTGGTGGTGGTGGTTGTGATGTGTGCGTTTCTGTGGTGTGCTGCTGTCCTTGCTGTGTCACTGTGTCCTCTCCTCTCCTCTCTGGTTTGCAATGTTGCAAGGGGTTGTGGTCTGTGGGAGTGCTGCTTTTGTACTTACCTATGTGGGTGTGTCCTCATGGTCTGTTGTTTTCAGGTGTGTTGTGTCTGGGGTTCTGGCCTTTGTATTTTTTGTTTGTCCGGGGGGTGTTTTCGGGATGTGTACTGTGCTTGTGTATTTGTGCGTGCCTTGCTGTGTGGACTTGTTGGCCATATTGTGTGCTATTGGTTTTGGGAGCGGATGGTTTCTGTGCAGGGACGTGGGCGCCATGGCTTCTGTCGTGTCGATTCTCATCGGCGTTGTTTGCGCTGGCGGGCGGTATATTTGTAGTTTTCCCGCGCTCATGGCGGTGCGATCGTAATTTCACGTGCGGTGTGTCGGCCGTGAGGGCGGGCGGTTTTGTGTTGTCGTGCGTGTTTCCGTCCGTGGCGGGCGGTTTGACTCCGACTCGGACGTTGGCGGGCGGTATTTTGTGTGATTTTTCCGCCGATGGCGGTTTTCGGTTTGTGTAATCGTGATGGCGTGGTCGGTGTTCAGACGGTGTGTGCGGGCGGATTTTTGCCGCTTCCATGCCTGGCGGATTTTTTTACGCCGGGTATCGTAATGGGCCCCTAAGTGATAATTAATGATATAAATTAAATATTTGATTGATTGGTATTTTAAATATTTTATTACACTTTGTAATTTATCACATGTAAAATATTTTTTAATGTAATTGGTAATTTCTAATCTACGAGTGAGTGAGTTGTTGGGTTGGAAGGGGGTTAGGGTGTAGTTAATAAAATATAAATTATTGCTTTTATTTTTAAATAACTGTTTCGGTAAATTAAACAATTAATTGGAAATTATTATGTAAATATTTACTTGATTAATTGTTATTTTTAAATATTTTAGTATAGTTTTCAAATTGTAATGCATAATTTAGATTTTTTTAAATGTAATTAGTAATGTTTAATTTAGTAGGTGGTTATTGGTATTGCAGATGATTGAAGTGGGAAGATACTGAAAATATCACTTATTGTATTTTATTGTTAATTATTTATTATGATAATTAAAATATGAATTGCTAATTGATAACTTTTTTATTTGTTTTTGTTGTTTTTTTGGGAAGTAGGGAAGAAAGTCTATTTGTTTTAAATATTTTTAATTGGTTTTATATTTTTATAATTAATTTTGCAATATGAAATTCATTTTGTCATTGAATTTAAAATTATTTATACATAATGAACATATTTTGTGTTTTAAAAATGTTTACATATTTTTGCTTAGTTATGCATTTAATATTTTTTTGAATGATTAGAAATGTGAATGATATATCTAACTCCTCTCCATTTTCCCTATTGTTGCTAAAGTTGGAGCAGGAATAGTAAATCTAACCCCTCCAAAGTCCCACACTTTCCCTGTTTTTGCTTACGTTGGAGGTGGAATAGTAAGCCTAACCTCCCCTAAGTCCACTCGTCTCCTACTATTGCTTAAATTGAAGTGGGAATAGTAAATCTAAACCCTCCAAAGTACAACACTTTCCTTGATTTGTTCATGTTGGAGCGGGAATATTCAATTTCTCCCCTCCAAAGTCCAACATTTTCCATACCGTAACTAAGATTGGAGTAGGGATACTAAATCTAACCCCTCCAACTCCAACACTTTCACTCCTTTTGCTCACATTGAAATGGGGATAGTAATCCTAACCACTCTAAAGTCCAACACACTCTTTACCTTTGCATACACTGGCGTTGGAATAGTAACTTTGACTTCTTCACAGTCCAATATTTGTTCTAATTTTGTTCATTTTGGATTGTTGTTATTTTTATATTTTTTTTATTATTTCCATTGTTTATATTATTTATAAAAACATTGTAATTTTTAAATAATTTTTATTGTTTACACTATTTATTAAAAAAAAAATTTTTATTTAAACTTTGTGCTGGCTTTGTATTTATTTTATTTTTTTAATTAGGTTTGAGAGATGTTTTAGTTATATATATGGCTGTTGATTTTAATTTGCAAATTGTTGTTTGGGAGAGCTAGTGCAAGAAGAGATCCACGACAAACAAGTTTTCAGGCCGTCTTACAGGCCGTCTTTCAGACCACTTGTTCTGTTCTTAGTCTGCAGGGTGATGGTGTCCTGGCTACAGGTGTGCAGAGAACCATCAAAGATGGTGAGCGTGTCCACGAGATAAGAGAAGGTGCTGGTCAAAATGACTCTATCAGTACTGCTGCTAGTTTTGAAGATGGTGCAGGCCAGAAAAGTGAGCCAATGGAGTTCCATGAGGATGGGGTAATGTGATCATATTTCTATGTCTCCTGGATGAGTCATGCTGGTCCAAAAACCTGATCCTTGGATCCATTTAACTGTTTCACAGAAAGTTCAAGAAGCTAGAACTAAGTTATCTACTGTGAAACACTGTGACTCTGCCACTGGTGAAGATAAGATTTTTAAAGCTGGTGACAGGTGGCTCTCTGAAGTGGGAGAGCTAGTGCAAGAAGAGATCCACGACAAAAGAAAATTTCAGGCCATCTTACAAGACCGTCTTCCAAATCACCTGTTCTGGCCCTAATGGAGGCACGTGGGTCAGATGGCGCGACCCTCCTCTGGCAGTTGAGTGTGGTCTGTGTCGCTGTGGACCTTGAGTGTGCTACTTGCTCAAGGGATTTGAGCGGCGCAGCACCAGTGCACGGGGTGTGGCGCGATGCTGGTAGTAGAGGCTGCTCTCCCGGTCGACTGGTGGTCCGGACCCTGGATTTCCCTGCAGAACCACAGCATTGCCCAGGCTGGACCTGCTCTTGGGCATTGGGGTCTACCTTGGAGGCAGTTGATTGTCTGCTGTTGGAGCCCCGGGCCTGCATCTTGCTGAACACACTCCGGGAGCATGAACTGATGCCTGCGTGTCATACTGTTTAGCTCTCTGGTCTCCCCTCGTCTGCTGAAGATCTCACCCGTGCTTTGGGGTGTGGAGAATGGCTGGGGCCATATGAGGACTGAGGCATGCTCCTGGTTGGTTCTGAACGCTGATGGGCACTCCCTGGAGGACATGAACTGATGCCTGAGGGCCCATTCTGATTCACTCTTTGGCCCCTACTTGTCTGCTGGGACTCTTGGCCATACTATGGGGGTGTAGAGATCGACTCTGGCCCTGGTACATCCTGCCAATCACTGGTAGTGGTGGTCCTGCATGATGTTAGGGGGGAGAACATGGGCTGCTTGACCCCTGGTGTCTGACGCACCCTCAGGACAGGGAATACACCTTCCTGTCATGTGTATATGGGACCTGTTCTCGGATTAACCTCTTCTTTCTCTCCCACTCTTCCTTGCTGCGTGCCTCCAATATTGCGGGGTGGATCTCAGACCATGCCCCAGTCCTCCTGGAGCTCGACCTTGGCCATGTCTCCCTTTCCTTAAGGCATTGGAGATTGAACCTCTCCCATTATAGGACACCAGAGGCCAAAAGACAGTTGCAGGAGCACTTTTGCAGCTCTCTCAGGGACAACAAATCCTCCACTTCCTCTGCGCAGCTTGTTTGGGTGGCGGACAAGGTTACTGTGAGGCGGGCTCTGATGAGAGACTCAGTGCTCCAGAAGTGGGTGGCCCGGGATGAGCAGGCCCGGTTAGAACACGACATTGGGTCCCTATCGGAGGCTTGCATGAGGTATCCCTCCCCGAGTCTCCTGCATCGCTTAGAGCATGCCAAGTATGAGTAGAATTACCATTTCACTGCTGAGGCAGAGTACGTTGTGCTCCGTCTGAAGTGGCAGCACTATGAACAAGGGGAGAAGGCCGGCAGGCTGCGCAGCTGTGCAGCTGCACCAATGGGAGGCCAGTAGTGCCATTACAGCTATCCATGGGGAGATGGGGTAACTTACGATGTACCCAGTGGAGATCATGGCGTTGTTTGCCCGATTTCTTGGAGTGATTTATTGCTTCAAGGCTCCTGCCGATCAGACCTTGGAGTGGGATTTTGTTTCAGGGCCAACCGACTGCCCATCGTATCGAAGGCAGGACATCAGTACCTGGAGGGCAAGATAATGGTGGATGAGATAGCGGATGCCATTGGGACCATGCCCAATAATAAGGCCCTGGAGATAACCAGTTCCCAATAGAGTTTTACAAGATTAATAAGGACTGGGTGGTCCTCCTGCTATACAACTTCTTTAAGGAGCTGGAAGGGCAAAATACTCTCCTCCCAGAATATAACAAAGCACTTATTAGTCTAATTTTGAAGCCCAATAAGGACCCAACTAGTTACGCGAGCTACCATCCTATTTCACTTCTCAATGGGAACATGAAGGTGCTTGCAAAGATCCTAGCAACTCGTGTCAAGGGGGTTATTCCGAACCTTATCCATAAATCCCAAGCAGTCTTCATGCCCAGCCTCCCCTCTCACAATCACATATGCTTCCTGGTGAATGTCCTTATGGCATGTCTGTGATGATAGGGACAATAAGCTTCTGCTGTCCTTAGACCCCAACAAGGCTTTTGAAAGAGTGGAGTGGGGGTACTTATACCGCATATTAGACAGGGCTGGCCTGGGTACTGTTTATTTGGCCACGGTCAAATAGCTTTACACTTCCCTCACTGCACAGTTGATTGAAATGACCAGTTGTCTCGAACCTTTCTTATCCTGAGGGGGATAAGGCAGGGATGTCCTTTGTCCCCTCTCTTGTGTTCGTTGACATTGAAGCCCTTAGACGCCACCATCCGACAGTCTGCCCTTATCAGGGGTATTGATACCCCTGCTGGGGAATACAATATCCTTCTCTATGCAGATGGCATTTTACTGTCCTTGAGTGACCCAGGGGCTTCTGTACCACATCTTATGTCTTTAATTAACAAGTTTTTGATCTTATCGGGGAGCAATATCAATTGGATCAAGAGTGAGGCGCTCCCATTGATGATCTGTGAACCCCGGTCCTCTTTAACCGCTTATGGCTGGAAAAGAAAATGTTTGAAGTATTTGGTCTTCCTGAACAACAGGGGTCTCTCAAATATGGTGCAGGATAACATCCAGCTCCTTATAGCCCGCATGGAGCAAGACTTCACTCGGTTGTCTGCTTTACAGGTCTCCCTGTGGGGGAGATTCCAGATGATAAAGATGGTTACCGCTCCTCGGTTCAATTATGTTTTAGGCATGCTGCTGCACCAAATCTTGGCTCCACTGCTCCACACAATTAATAGACATATCAAGCTGTTTGTGCAGGCAAGCAGGAAGCTTCAACTTAAGCCTGCGAGGCTGCATGCTGATACTAGGCCCAAGGGCCTCCATTTGCCGGACATGCGCCTATACTACATTGCTCACCATTTCTCTCAGGTGGCTTCTCTCCCGGAATCCACAGTTTCTCTTCCACACTTGGCCTCCTGGGAACACTCCATGGCACACGTACCTGATGGTCTGAGGCTCCTGTACAATCCAGTGATGGCAGGGTCCACGCATTGCCCTCCAACTCGGCAGGCTACTTGGGCAACGTGGAAGGAGACACATCGGCACCTGGGAGATCATCCTGCTGTACATAAGGGGGCACTGTTGTGGTCTAATGCGGTCATTACTGTTGCACGGCACTTGATTACCAGGGAGCTCTGGGTGGAATGGGGAATTTGGTTGGTGGGATTTCTTTTGTTCGTTTGAAGTGCTCAGATCAACATTCCAGCTCCCCAGTCACAGTTATGGTGGTACTAACAGTTGAGACAAATCCTCCAGGATCGTCTGGGCCATGACCCTATCCATATTTCTGTGTCCCCGGTGCTGGGTTACATCAAGATGTGTGGTCTCTCTCGGAGGGCCATCTTGAATTTGCATCAAATCCTGTGAGGTCTTGGATTGACACGATCCTTCCCTGATTGAGGCGCATCTGAAGTATTTGTACTTCGGGATTCTCCATAATTAGTACTGGACGCCTTATAAACTATGCAGAGCTGGGCTCCTGTCGACGGATACTTGTTGGCACTTCTCTTCTGCTGCATGTGATTTGCTCTATGTTCTTTGGTCTTGTTCGGCCCCAGTTCTGTTTGGCAGACCCTCTGCTCTACTAGCTCTCTTGCCTTTCAGGACTTGGTTCTGTTACACGACATTGCGGGCACAGAAAAAGTGTCCTTATGGTGGCGACAATGGCTGTTGGCGGCCCTCATGGTGGCCAAGATTTATATACTTTGGTATTGGCATTCTCCCCAAGTGCCCGCTTACCAGGAATGGTCCACGGAGTTGTACCGGTCGGCCACTTATGAGCGGCGGGTGTATAAGCTTCAGGATCACTTGTCTGTCTTTGAGGAGATGTAGGGCCCCATTTGAGAGAACTCTAATTCCAGGCTGTGGGGGGTACACCTCCTACCCATTCCACAGGGTGCTGGGATCTCTTGCCCTTCCTTCCCTAGGTTCCCAGGGAGGGGTCATCTGACGAGGGTTGGTACTTGGTCCTGTCGGAGGGGTGCTCCTATGCTTAACTTTGCTCGCGGAGGCACATGCAATGCAAAGTCTGGTGTTGAGGATGCGGTGCACAGTCGGGCGATGTGTCGGTTCCAAAAAGCTGTGAGAATGGGATGCAGAATCCGTTGTTGAGGCTGCTGTCAAAGAGAGATGTGAGAGCCTGCATCATGGATGCATTCTGCAGTGGCGATTCCGAAGGCGTTGCTGCAGCGAGGGTCTTTGATCTTATCGATGGGTCCAATCTGCGCAACAGCAGAAATGTTTTGGTTCTGCTCAGGGTTGTGCTGCGCAGCAAAGAAGATACATTGGTTCCACTGAATCCACAGAGGCTGATGAAGCAACATAAACCCACTTCCAAGGGTCAGGACTGGGGTGGCACCACTTGGCAGGGTAGATTCACCGATGGCAGAATCCAGGTTCAGATGCAAGGTTGTTGGAAGCCTGTTATGTTCCTAAGCTTCAGATCAGGAGGCCAGCCAACTAGCCCTTGTAGTCACTCTGGGTTCAAGAGATGCAGGTCCAGTCCATCTCACCCAGGCAGGAGGGTAGCAGGCAGCAGGTCAGAAAAGCAAAGCAGGAGTCCAGCAAAGTGCAGTCCAGCGGAGTGGCAGCACAGCAGTCCTTCTTCCTGGCAGAGTATCCACAGGCCCAGAAGTGTACCGAAGAGTTGGTGTCTGAGGTCTAGTATTTATAACTGGTTGTGCATTTTAAGTGGGGGAGAAGCTTCTAGGAGTTTCCCTTTCAAATCCCCAGTCATCCTGCCTTCCCTGGCTCCAGACTAACTACAAGGGATATGCATCTCTTTCTGTGGAGGCAGGACACAGACTATTCAGGTATAAGTGGGGCTGTGCCCAGCTCCTCCCTCCCATCCTGCCAGTGATGGCCCATCCAGGCACATCTAAGCCCCCTATTGTCTGTGACTGTCTAGGAGAAATACACAAAGCTCAACTGTCAGCTACAGCCATCATGTGACCAGAGACAGGCTACTGATATGCCCTGGGCAGAACTCGTGGAGTTTTGCTCCAGGGAATTCAGGGAATTCAGCGGAGTTACAAAAAAAACTCTGCAAGATTACATGGAACTCTTCTAACAGGCGGAAAGATGCTTGTCCGGCTCTTTGTGCTGTTTCTTTCATGCTGGTAGCTCATTTCACAGTGAATATCAGCGTGCCCATTTTGCCTTACCTGCTTTCTGCTTCTCGTTATGCTGCTGGGCCTGTTTTTTTATCTCTCTTAATCCTCCCCATCTGATCATTATCCCAACCATCCACCACTCATTTGCGTCTTTTTTATCTCTGTGTGTGCATTTTATGTTTCAATCTGTTTTTTTAACTTTTTCGTGACTTTTTGTACTTTGCTTTTTTTTGTTCTCCCTTTTCTTGTGTGACTCCTGTTCCACTTACTTCCTTTCTGCTTTCTTTTAGTATCCTTTTAGTGTCCCACATGACAGAGGCATGGCAGAAGAAAGCAGGCAGCACCGGCAGTGCCAGTGCCATGTGCACATCCTTTGGGTGCTGTCGCTGTTCAGGGGTGAAGCCATGCCCAATTTTTACTGATTTTTTGGGTTCAGCGCCACCTCTCCTCCGTGTTGGTGGCAGGAAAGTGTACCCCATGCTGGAGCTTAGGCTGCTACTGTTTTACAACCCGGGGGAGAGAGTGTCAGTCCATGCACCGCAGCACAGGGGTGCAGCGCACCACTGGATGGACATAATTGACCGGTAATAGGACTTGCTCAACCTGCTAGGTGTTGAGGTTGCGGGGCTGGGTAAGCAATAATTATTTTTTGCTTTCTAAAAATTCAAATATATTTTTTCAAATAGCATGCTGCTTATACTCAGAAGTAAGCTAAGTTTACGTTACATGATGTGCTTGACTCATATATATATATATATATATATATATATATATATATATATATATATATTATCTACTGGCGGTCGCCAGTAGATAGTTAGTTAGTTAGTTAGTTTGCCATTTGTAGAGTGCCTGGTTACACCACCGGTGTGTCCCCGCGCTAAGCGATCCCTCTTATAGAATTTGGGAGGCAATTACATTTCGCGCCCTGTACCAGTAATTTAGTGTGTCGTTGTAAATAGCCAAGTCTTCAGTTTTTTTCGAAATCTAGTTATAGTTAGGACCTATTTTCCATAGGAAATCCGCAACATTCTATTTGAAATAACGTTGGCGCCGGTTGACGAATCTTCGCGAAAGCTTCCAACTTGTTGGGGCGCTCCGGTCCGCTCCTATCCTGAAAGTCTCGGGGTGATACGTCAAGCGGGGGCCGAGAAAAAAGGGGGGTCCCAAAACGCGTTTTCCCCATTCATTTTTCCATAGGAACCGTTCATCGCGGCTACAGACCGAACTGCTAAACGGAATTACACCAAATTTGGCAAAGAGGTAGCCCTTGGTTCAGTGTCGTGCCTTTTGCTTAAATGGTGTAAATCCGTTCAGTAGTTCCTGAGAAAATCAAAAGTAAAGTCACATATATATCTATGGCCGAGTAGGGTCCGCGTACCCTCCCGATCACGAGCTGCATGCTAATTGGCTGTCAACACTCCAAATCAGGAAGTGTTGGCAGCCATTTTGTCCCTCGGTAGAACCGAGGGACAGAAAAAAGTGCGCAAAGCGCAAAAAGGGGGCAGGGTAGAAACACCCTGACCCCCTAGGTCTGCTCAGGGGGTCCCACAAGGACCCCCTGGGCAGAAAAAAACATTTTTTTTTTTTAAATTGGCGGGATGCGCTTAGGGTGCGCGGATCCCGCCGAGAAAAAAAAAGAAACAAGTGCGCAAAACGCACAAAGGGGGCAGGGTAGAAACACCCTGACCCCCTAGGTCTGCTCAGGGGGTCCCACAGAAAAAAGCATTTTTTAAGAAAAGAAATCGGCGGGATGCGCTTAGGGTGCGCGAATCCCGCCGAAAAAAAAAACAACAAAGCGCGGTCTCCCGCGCTTCGTTGTTAATTGGCCCCCGGGTGGGCCAAGTCCCGGGGGCATGCGGGGGGGTTATTTATAATATGTGGGGGGGCCTTGAAGGCCCCCCAAGCCCAGGGGACCGCCACCCCCCGGGGCTTTAAAAATAAATGGTGCGGGAGGGCTCTCGGCCCTCCCGCAGCCCCGGGGACTGCCACCCTCTGGGCTTCTTTTTTAAAAATTAATACTACCTGTGTGGGGGGGCTCAAGCACCCCCACACGCCCTGGGAACCGCCACCTCCCCGGGGCACTAACAAAATAAATGTGGGGGTCCGTTTCGGACCCCCGAAGCCCCGGGGACCACCACCTCCCTGGGGCTTTAAAGACATGGGAGGGGGCCGCGCGGCCCCCTCCTGGAGCCTGTGGTGGCCCTGGGGACCGCCACCCCCAGGGCCGGCTCCTGCAGTGTCCCGGGGTGCCCACCCCGGGACACTGCTGTTTGCAATGGCAGGACGGGAGCCTCGCGGCTCCCGTCCTGTCATTGCAAACTGCTCTGCTTCATTGAAGCGAGAGCAGGGAAACCTGCTCTCGCTTCAATGAAGCAAAGCAGAATTGCTTTTCCATAAGGGGAGCTGCATGTCAGCAGCTCCCCTTATGGAAAAGCAATGCTGGCTCCCGTAGGACGCGAGGAGCCGGCGGGACTGTGGGGGGATTGGGGACCATTAGTGGCCTGGGAGGGGGGCCACGCAGCCCCCCTCCCCATAAAGAAAATAAAAAAATAAATTAAAAAAAACGTTAAATGGCCTGAGGAGGGGGGCCACGCAGCCCCCCTCCAAAAATATAAATTAAAAAAAAACAGTGGACATGCCCCGGGGGATGGGGTCCCCGGGGCCAAAAGTGGCCAAGGGAAGGGGAGCCACGCAGCCCCCCTCACGTACAAAAAAAAAAAAAAAAAAAAAGACCGGCATCGTGCCGGAGGCCCCGCCCCCTCTCTGCAGCAGTCTGCAAACGCGCCCCCTGGCGCGTTTGCAGATGGGGAACAAATTCCCCTTGAATACTGGGGGTCCCTGGGGGCCAACTAGCCCACCAGGAACCTCCAGTATGCGCCAGGGGGCTGCGTTGCAGAGAGGTGTACAGAGGCCACGCCCCTTTTTACACCTCTCTGCAATGCAGCTCTGTGGCGCTTTTTGGAGGTACATGGTGGGCTAGTTGGACTCCAGGGACCCTCAGGATTCAAGGGTACTTAATCCCCCAACTTAAAACGCGCCACGGGGCGTGTTTGCACAGTGGTGAAGGGAGGGCGGGGCTTCAGGTGACATGTGTGCAAACAGGCCCCATGGCGCGTTTTAAGATGGGGAATTAAATCCTCTTCAATCCTGAGGGTCCCTGTGGGCCAACTAGCCCACCAGGTACCTCCAGTAAGCGCCACGAAGCTGCGTTGCAGAGTGTTGTAAAAAGGGGCGTGGCCTCTGTACACCTCTCTGCAACGCAGCCCCCTGGCGCATACTGGAGGTTCCTGGTGGGCTAGTTGGCCCCTAGGGACCCTCGGAATTGAGGAGGATTTAATTCTCCAACTTAAAACGCGCCACAGGGCGTGTTTGCAGACATGTCTCCTTAGGCCCCACCCCCTTCCTTCACAATTGTGCAAATATTCCTCTAAAATCAGCCGAACTACGAATTCTGATTTACTCACCTGTTATCAGGAGAGACCTCAGTGCTGCATCTTTGAGCCCAGTACTGATCCTGAAAAGTAATTTTAACCGTACTTACCAGTAATTTAAATTTCCTTCCATAGGCTAACATTGACTGGTTTCACTTGGAAATTCTTCCAAGTGTGGAGTTTTGTAACTTTATAATATTCCTCTAAAATCAGCCGAACTACGAATTCCAATTTACTCACCTGTTATCAGGAGAGACCTCAGTGCTGCATCTTTGAGCCCAGTACTGATCCTGAAAAGTAATTCTAACCGTACTTACCAGTAACTTGAATTTCCTTACATGGGCTAACATTGACTGGTTTCACTTGTAAATTCTTCTAAGTGTGGTGTTTTTGAACTTTATAAAATTCCTCTAAAATCAGCCGAACTACGAATTCCGATTTACTCACCTGTTATTAGGAGAGAACCCAGTGCTGCATCTTTTAGCCCAGCACTGACCCTGAAAAGTAATTCTAACCGTATTTACCAGTAACTTGTATTTCCTTCCATAGGAATCCATTGTCTGGTTTTCAGCAGAAAAGTTTCAGTGTCGATTTTCACAAACTACAAATATTCCTTAAAAATCGCCTGTATGACTTAAACGCATTCTTTCAACTGTTTACAGGAGATGCACCAGTGCTGGATCCAGGATCCACCACTGAGTAAGAAAAAGTAACGATAACACTACTTACCTGCTAAGTGAATTTCCTCCCATAGGATAACATTGGTGATTCTATGTGAAAAAGTTTCTAAGTGTCAACTTTTAAAATACAATAATATTCCTTAAAAATCAGTACTGTAACCAAAACGCTTTTACTCAACTGTTTACAGGAGATGTCCCAGGACTGAATCTAGGATCCAGTCCTGTGGTTAGAAAAGTAATCCATAAAGTAACTAATTGCATTTAACTAGAAATTCACATTGAGCTCAATGTTGCATTGTGTTTGAAATTGTGTTGCCCATTGCAACAACTGTAACTACTGTACTTAAAAGTCTATTGCCTATTTGTAAAGTATTTAAACTAAAGTAATTCATTCTGAGAAAGTATATTTTGTAATGTAATGTATAATGTAATTACAATGTAATTTAAAAAATAAAATATCTAAAAATAAATAGTTGAAAAACATTTTGTAAATCAGTATCAAAAAAATAAATATAACAATTAATACAATTAAAAAATTGTCATTTACAAAACCTTTGAAATTCACTGAAAAAAACCATAGGTTTCAGGCACGTTATAGTTAGAAATTAGCATTTAAAAAACCTTACAAATTCACTGAAAAACCCATAGGTTTCAGGCACGTTATAGTTAGAAATTAGCATTTAAAAAACCTTTGAAATTCACTGAAAAAACCATAGGTTTTAGGGACAGTTATAGTTAGTTGGACATTGCACTCGTACAAAACCCGTGAAATTCCCCTGTTATAGTTAGTTCAGCTAACTATAACTCGCGCCTCGTAATTCACTGCTGATGATGTCACATATTACATCACTCATGACATGGTCAGTGACATCACTGATGACATCACTGATGACATCTCAAATGACATCACTGATGACATCATCCATGTGATAATTTCATGCATCTTCTCACACCCTAATATAACTTTTGATACACCCACTCTTATTTACAGACTGCCATTCGCAAAACCATACACACTCCAATACCAATAACTATATACCCACTCACTGATTCTTAGGTCTACACACACACATCTACTCACTCACCCGTGGAGTCACTCATACTTACAGTCACTCAGTACAGGACTATCATATGCACTCATACACCTATATAAACACTCACACACCGCCACTCATCCATAGAGGTACTCACACACCTAGTCAGTCATGCAAAAAATTAATCACACACCCATTTACTCACCTATAGAGTTATACACACACCAGCTCACTTAGTCATACAAATACTAGCACATTCTTACGCTCTTATACAATAACTGATACAAGCACACACGCATCCATACAGCCACTCTCACAATCACACACTCTCACTTATAGCCTTTTAAATACTCTAACACACATATATACTGCCTTTTATATATGTAGTTACTCGCACATGTACCACTGAGATATACATTCACTCACTAACACACCCATACACACACTCACCCACCCAAGCAGTCCATCACAGACGCACTCTTCAAATCATGCACCCAGTGAATCACCCACTCACACATCTATGTACAGAGTCGCACACACCCCACCCACACAAACACTCAGGCACCCATACAGATACTCAGACAATGAATCAATGACTCATGTAGACACTCATGTAGTTATTCACAAACCCATGCAGCCACTTACACAGCAACAGACAGACGGATACAGACATTCACCCAGTTTAGTCACTAACCCATGCATTCAGTAAGATACGTTTAATCACTCACTTATACAGTTAGTCACGCACCTACTAAATCATCCATACAGACACTTATACACCCACTCATTCTTCAATGCGCCTTTCCCTATATACATTAAAAATATTTAAACTTTACAGAAACACAGTCACTAGATGATGTCATCAGTGATGTCATTTGAGATGTCATCAGTGATGTCATCAGTGATGTCACTGACCATGTCATGAGTGATGTAATATGTGATGTCATCAGCAGTGAATTGTGGGGGCGCGAGTTATAGTTAGCTGAACTAACTATAACGGGGGAATTTCACGGGTTTTGTACGAGTGCAATGTCCAACTAACTATAACTGTCCCTAAAACCTATGGTTTTTTCAGTGAATATATATATATATATATTCACTGAAAAAACCATAGGTTTTAGGGACAGTTATAGTTAGTTGGACATTTCACTCGTACAAAACCATAGAAATTCCACCGTTATAGTTAGTTCAGCTAACTATAACTCGCGCCCCCACAATGCACTGCTGATGACGTCACATATTACATCACTCATGACGTGGTCAGTGACATCACTGATGACATCACTGATGACATCTCAAATCAAGCAATCAATCAATCACAGAATTTGTAAAGCGCACTACTTACCCGCGAGGGTCTCAAGGCGCTAGGGAAAAAAAGGGGGGTGCTGCTACTGGTCGAACAACCAGGTCTTGAGTAGCCTCCTGAAGGTCAGCAGGTCTTGGGTCTGTCGTAGGCTTAGTGGAAGGGTGTTCCAGGTCTTGGCGGCGAGGTGGGAGAAGGATCTGCCGCCGGTGGTAGTTCTTCGAATGCGAGGGACGGTGGCGAGGGAGAGGTCGGCGGAGCGGAGTTGGCGGTTGGGGACGTAGAAGAGGAGTCGTCTGTTGAGGTAGGCTGGGCCAGTCTTGTGGAGTGCCTTGTGTGCGTGGATGAGGAGTTTGAAGGAGATTCTCCTGTCGACGGGGAGCCAGTGCAGGTTCCTCAGGTGGGGGTGATGTGGCTGTGGCGTGGTACATCGAGGATCAGGCGTGCAGAGGCATTTTGTATGCGTTGCAGTCGCTTGATTAGCTTGGCCGGGGCTCCCGCGTAGAGGGCGTTCCCATAGTCAAGTCTGCTACTGACGAGGGCCTGGGTGACTGTTCTTCTTGTGTCTGTCGGGATCCACCTGTAGATCTTGCGAAGCATGCGGAGGGTGTTGAAGCAGGAGGATGAGACTGCGTTGACTTGCTTGGCCATGGAGAGCGTTGAGTCGAGGATGACTCCCAGGTTGCGTGCGTGGTCGGTGGGTGTCGGGGCTGCTCCCAGCGTCGTTGGCCACCAGGAGTCATCCCAGGCTGAGGGGTTGGAGCCGAGGATGAGGACCTCTGTCTTCTCCGTGTTGAGTTTTAGTCGGCTGATCTTCATCCAATCGGCGACGGCCTTCATTCCTTCATGGAGGTTGGATTTGGCGGCGAGGGGTCCTTGGTGAGGGAGAGGATCAGTTAAGTGTCGTCGGCGTAGGAGATTATGTTGAGGTCGTGCTGTCTGGCGATGCGTGCGAGCGGGGCCATGTAGATGTTGAACAGTGTTGGGCTGAGGGACGATCCCTGGGGTACGCCGCAGATGATCTCGGAGGCTTCGGATCGGAATGGTGGGAGGCGGACTCTCTGGGTTCTGCCGGCGAGGAAGGAGGTGGCCCATTCCAGGGCCTTGTCTCGGATCCCTGCGTCGTGGAGGCGTGCGCGTAGAGTGCGGTGGCAGACAGTGTCGAAGGCGGCGGAGAGGTCCAGCAGGATGAGGGCTGCGGTCTCACCGTTGTCCAGCAGGATCCTGATGTCGTCGGTGGCGGCGATGAGGGCAGTCTCAGTGCTGTGGTTGCTGCGGAACCCCGATTGGGATGGGTCCAGGATGCTGTTTTCTTCGCGGTATCGGGTTAGCTGTTTGTTGACGATCTTCTCGATGACCTTGGCTGGGAACGGAAGCAGGGAGATGGGCCGGAAGTTCTTGAGGTCTCTCGGGTCCGCCTTGGGTTTTTTGAGTAGGGCGTTGATCTCTGCGTGTTTCCAGCTCTCTGGGAAGGTCGCGGTCTCGAAGGAGAGATTGATGAAGTTGCACAGGTGGGGTGCGATGGAGCTGCTGGCTTTGTTGAAGATGTGGTGCGGGAAAGGGTCTGACGGGGAGCCGGAGTGTATTGTGCTCATGGTCTTGATGGTGTCCTCGATGTTCACGCTGGCCCAGGCTGGCAGGGGGTCATGGTCGATGGTGTGCGGCGGGTCTGGTGCATCGATCTTAGTTGGGGCTGTCTGGGTGTTGAAGCTGTCGTGGATGTCGGCGATCTTGCGGTGGAAGAAGGTGGCGAGGGAATCGCACAGGGGTTGCGACGGCGGGATGTCGTTGGTGTTGGAGCTGGGGTTGGAGAGTTCCTTTACGATGTTGAAAAGCTCCTTGCTGTTGTGTGCGTTGTTGTCGAGGCGGTCTTTGAAGGAAATTCTCTTGGCGGACTTGATGAGGTGGTGGTGGTTACGGATGGCGTCTTTGTGGGCTGCGTGGCTGTCCGGTGTCTTATCACTGTGCCATTTCTTCTCTAGTTTCCGGCAGGTACGCTTGGAAGCTAGGAGTTCCGAGGTGAACCAGCTGGCTCTTTTGGTGGTGTCGCTGTAGGTGAGCTTTTTCAGGGGCGAGGGTGTTGGCGCAGTCGTCCATCCATCGTCTGAGGTTGCAGGCAGCGTCGTCGGTGTTGGATGGGTCGGAGGGAGGGCTGAGAGCGAGGGTTGCCCGAAGTTGGTCTTCGGTGACTTTGCTCCAGCAGCGGCGTGGGATCTGTTGGGTGCGGTTGTGTGTGGTGGGTTTCTGGAAGGTGAAATGGATGCAGCGGTGGTCGGTCCAGAGGAGTTCCGTGGTGTGGCTGAAGAAGATGTGGGAGTTTGAGGAGAAGATGGGGTCAAGCGTGTGGCCGGCGGAATGGGTCGGTGTTGTGACGAGCTGGCTCATCCCGAGGTTGGCGAGGTTGTCGATCAGGGTGGTGGAGTTGCTGTCGTTGTTGTTCTCCAGGTGAAAGTTCAGGTCTCCGAGGAGGATGTAGTCGGTAGAGGTCAGGGCGTGCGTGCTGATGAAGTTGGCGATGGAGTCGCTGAACTGGGGTCGGGGCCCAGGGGGTCTGTAGACAAGGGTGCCTCTAAGGGTGGTGTTGGGGTCCGTGTGGATCTGGAAGTGCATGTGTTCGGCGGTGCTGAGAGTGTCATCGGTGCTGGTCGAGACCCTGATGGTGTTCTTGTGGACGATGGCGATTCCTCCTCCTACTGCGTTGACGCGGTCTCTGCGGGTGATCTTATAGCCGTCTGGGATGGCTATGGCGATGTCGGGGGCGGAGGAGTCGTTCATCCAGGTCTCTGTCAGGAAGGCGACGTCTGGTGATGATGTGTCGAGCAGGTCCCAGAGCTCGACGGCGTGTTTGCGTGCGGAGCGGGTGTTCAGTAGGATGCACCGGAGGTGGTTGAGGTCCTTCTTGGCGGGCGCCTCGGTGGCTCTGAGGCTGGTGTAGCTGCAGTTCCGGCAGGTGAAGGGACCATGGGTGCGTTTCGGGGCAGCCTTGAAGCAGTTGTGCGTCCGTCCGGGGTTGAGAGCGTGGAGTGTGGTGGCATCGTATCGGCGTCGGTCCTCGAGGTTGGAGCGGGGGGCGCGCGGCCCAGGGGTTCTGGCGCTGGGTGCGGTCCAGTCGCGGACGGGCGCAGACCGGCTTGCCTTAGGCGCGCCTTTGGCGCGGCACGGCCGCGCAGCGGCCGCCATTTATGGGGAGGTGGGAGGGAGGAGCAGCTGGGAGGCGGGAGGCAGGGGCAGCGAATGGGCAGTCAGGGGGGCGGGGCCGCAGGGACGCAGCGGCGGGAATGGAGAGAGGCAGCGAGGGGCACAGAAGGCAAAATGGACACAAGGGAGGTGGGGGCAGCGAGGGAACAGAGGAAAAAACGGGCACAGTACAGTGGGGGCAGCGAGGGGCACAGAAGGCAAAATGGAAACAAGGGAGGTGGGGGCAGCGAGGGAACAGAGGAAAAAACGGGCACAGTACAGTGGGGGCAGCAAGGGGCACAGAAGGCAAAATGGACACAAGGGAGGTGGGGGCAGCGAGGGAACAGAGGAAAAAACGGGCACAGTACAGTGGGGGCAGCGAGGGGCACAGAAGGCAAAATGGACACAAGGGAGGTGGGGGCAGCGAGGGAACAGAGGAAAAAAACGGGCACAGTACAGTGGGGGCAGCGAGGGGCACAGAAGGCAAAATGGACACAAGGGAGGTGGGGGCAGCGAGGGAACAGAGGAAAAAAACAGGCACAGTACAGTGGGGGCAGCGAGGGGCACAGAAGGCAAAATGGACACAAGGGAGGTGGGGGCAGCGAGGGAACAGAGGAAAAAAACGGGCACAGTACAGTGGGGGCAGCGAGGGGCACAGAAGGCAAAATGGACACAAGGGAGGTGGGGGCAGCGAGGGAAACAGAAGGAAAACGGGCACCGAGGCCACAAGCAGAGGGGCGAGCTTACCAGCAGCAGCAGCGGGCGGACAGCACAGGCGGAGCTGTGTGGTGGGGGAGCGACCCACCTGGCAAGGTCAAGGGTCGCTCTCCTCACCACGCAGCGGCCACCATATATGGGGAGGGAGGAGCAGCTGGGAGGCGGGAGGCAGGGGCAGCGAATGGGCAGTCAGGGGGGCGGGGCCGCAGGGACGCAGCGGCGGGAATGGAGAGAGGCAGCGAGGGGCACAGAAGGCAAAATGGACACAAGGGAGGTGGGGGCAGCGAGGGAACAGAGGAAAAACGGGCACAGTACAGTGGGGGCAGCGAGGGGCACAGAAGGCAAAATGGACACAAGGGAGGTGGGGGCAGCGAGGGAACAGAGGAAAAACGGGCACAGTACAGTGGGGGCAGCGAGGGGCACAGAAGGCAAAATGGACACAAGGGAGGTGGGGGCAGCGAGGGAACAGAGGAAAAAACGGGCACAGTACAGTGGGGGCAGCGAGGGAAACAGAAGGCAAAATGGACACAAGGGAGGTGGGGGCAGCGAGGGAACAGAGGAAAAAACGGGCACAGTACAGTGGGGGCAGCGAGGGACACAGAAGGCAAAATGGACACAAAGGAGGTGGGGGCAGCGAGGGAACAGAGGAAAAAAACGGACACAGTACAGTGGGGGCAGCGAGGGGCACAGAAGGCAAAATGGACACAAGGGAGGTGGGGGCAGCGAGGAAAACAGAAGGAAAACGGGCACCGAGGCCACAAGCAGAGGGGCAAGCTTACCAGCAGCAGCAGCGGGCGGACAGCACAGGCGGAGCTGTGTGGTGGGGGAGCGACCTACCTGGCATCCAGTGACTATGTGTTTCTTTAAAGTTTAAATATGTTTAATATATATAGGGAAAGGCGTATTGAAGAATGAGTGGGTGTATAAGTGTCTGTATGGATGATTTAGTAGGTGCGTGACTAACTCTATAAGTGAGTGATTAAACGTATCTTACCTAATGCATGGGTTAGTGACTAAACTGGGTGAATGTCTGTATCCGTCTGTCTATTGCTGTGTGTGGCTGCATGGGTTTGTGAATAGCTACATGAGTGTCTATATGAGTTATTGATTAGTTGTCTGAGTATCTGTATGGGTGCCTGAGTGTTTGTGTGGGTGGGGTGTGTGCCACTCTGTGCATAGATGTGTGAGTGGGTGATTCACTGGGTGGATGGTTTCAAGAGTGCATCTGTGATAGACTGTATGGGTGGGTAAGTGTGTGTAAGAGTGTGTTTGTGAGTGAATGTATGTCCCAGTGGTACATGTGTGAGTAACTACATATGTGAAAGGCAGTATATATGTGTGTTGGAGTATATAAATAGCTATAAGCAAGAGTGTGTGATTGTGAGAGTGACTGTATGGATGAGTGTGTGCTTGTATCAGTGATTGTATAAGAGCGTAAGAATGTGCTAGTATTTGTATGAGTAAGTGAGCTGGTGTGTGTATAACTGTATAGGTGAGTAAATGGCACTGTGTTTAATTATTTGCATGACTGACTAGGTGTGTGAGTACCTCTATGGATGAGTGGTGGTGTTTGAGTGTCTATATAGGAGTATGAGTGCATATGATAGTCCTGTACTGAGTGACCGTAAGTATGAGTGACTGTACGGGTGAGTGAGTGGATGTGTGTGTAGACCTAAGAATCAGTGAGTGGGTATGTAGTTATTGGTGTTGGAGTGTCTATGGTTTTGCGAATGGTAGTCTGTAATTTAGAGTGGGTGTATCAAAGGTTATATCAGGGTGTGAGGAGGTGCATCAGATTATCACGTGGATGATGTCATCAGTGATGTCATCAGTGATGTCATCAGTGATGTCACTGACCATGTCATGAGTGATGTAATATGTGACGTCATCAGCAGTGCATTGCGGGGCGCGAGTTATAGTTAGCTGAACTACCTATAACGGGGAATTTCTATGGTTTTGTACGAGTGAAATGTCCAACTAACTATAACTGTCCCTAAAACCTATGGTTTTTTAAGTGAATTTCAAAGGTTTTTTAAATGCTAATTTCTAACTATAACGTGTCTGAAACCTATGGTTTTTTCAGTGAATTTCAAAGGTTTTTTAAATGCTAATTCCGAACTATAACATGTCTGAAACCTATGGTTTTTTTCAGTGAATTTCAAAGGTTTTGTAAATGACAATTTTTAAATGTATTAATTGTTATATTTATTTTTTTGATACTGATTTACTACATTTTTTTAAACTATTTATTTTTACATATTTTATTTTTTAAATTACATTGTAATTACATTATACATTACATTACAAAATATACTTTCTCAGAATGAATTACTTTAGTTTAAATACTTTGCAAATAGGCAATAGACTTTTAAGTATAGTAGTTTCAGTTGTTGCAATGGGCAACACAATTTCAAACACAATGCAACATTGAGCTCAATGTGAATTTCTAGTTAAATGCAATTAGTTACTTTATGGATTACTTTTTCTAACCACAGGACTGGATCCTAGATTCAGTCCTGGGACATCTCCTGTAAACAGTTGAGTAAAAGCGTTTTGGTTACAGTAGTGATTTTTAAGGAATATTATTGTATTTTAAAAGTTGACACAGAAACTTTTTCACATAGAATCACCAATGTTATCATATGGGAGGAAATTCACTTAGCAGGTAAGTAGTGTTATCGTTACTTTTTCTTACTCAGTGGTGGATCCTGTATCCAGCACTGGTGCATCTCCTGTAAACAGTTGAAAGAATGCGTTTAAGTCATACAGGCGATTTTTAAGGAATATTTGTAGTTTGTGAAAATCAACACTTTGAAACTTTTCTGCTGGGGGGGGGATTTAATTCCCCATCTTAAAAAGCGCCACGGGGCCTGTTTGCACACATGTCAACTGAAGCACCGCCCCCTCCCTTCACCACTGTGCAAACGCGCCCCGTGGCGCGTTTTAAGTTGGGGGATTAAGTCCCCTTGAATCCTGAGGGTCCCTGGAGTCCAACTAGCCCACCATGTACTTCTAAAAAGCGCCACAGAGCTGCATTGCAGAGAGGTGTAAAAAGGGGTGTGGCCTCTGAACACCTCTCTGCAACGCAGCTCCCTGGCGCATACTGGAGGTACAGGGTGGGCTAGTTGGACCTCAGGGACCCCCAGTATTCAAGGGAAATTACTTCCCTTCTTAAAACGCGCCAGGGGCGCGTTTGCAGAGTACTGCAGGGAGGGGGGCGGGGCCTCCGGCATGATGCCGGTCATTTTTTTTTTGTTTTAATGGGAGGGGGGCTGCGTGGACCCCCTTCCCTTGGCCACTTTTGGCCCCGGGGACCCCATCCCCCGGGGCCTGTGCATTTTTTTTTTTTTAAATTAAAAAAAAAAACGGGAAGACCTGTATTGGCCCCGGGGACCCCATCCCCCGGGGCATGCCCTCGGTTTTTTTTTTTTATTATTTTGGAGGGGGGCTGCGTGGCCCCCCTCCTCAGGCCATTTAAGGCCCCGGGGACCCCATCCCCCGGGCCGGCCTTGCCCTTTTTTTTTAATTTTTTTTAATTTTGGGAGGGGGGCTGCGTGGCCCCCCTCCCGGGCCACTTATGGCCCCGGGGACCCTAACCCCCGGGGCCTGGCCTCTCGTTGGAGACTGTGGGGGGGTCCCCAATCCCCCCACAGTCCCAGCCGGTTCCCCGCCTCCTGCGCGAGCCGGCATTGCTTTTCCACATGGGGAGCAGCTAACATGCTGCTCCCCATGTGGAAAGCAATTGAGTTTGCATTTTGAAAGAGAGGCAGGTTTCCTGCTCTCTCTTTCAAAATGCAATCCAAGTTTGCTATGACAGGACGGGAGCCGCGAGGCTCCGTCCCTGTCATAGCAAACTACAGTGTCCCGGGGGTAGGCACCCCAGAACACTGCAGGAGCCGGCCCTGGGGGTGGCGGTCCCCAGGGCCATCAAGGGCTCCAGGAGGGGGCCGTGCGGCCCCCCTCCCAACCATTTCACAGCCCCGGGAGGTGGTGGTCCCCGGGGCTTTGGGGGTCCGTAACGGACCCCTATATTCAAATCTTTAGTGCCCCGGGGAGGTGGCGGTCCCCGGGGCATGTGGGGGCTGGAGCCCCCACACAGGTTAACATTTTTTAAAAAAGAAGCCCCGGGGTGGCGGTCCCCGGGGCTGCGGGAGGGCAAAGAGCCCTCCCGCACCATTATTTTCTAAAGCCCCGGGGGTGGCGGTCCCCGGGGCTTGGGGGCCTTAGAGGCCCTCCACATTAAATCTAAACCCCCCACCATGCCCCCGGGACTTGGCCCACCCGGGGTCAAATAAACATCGAAGCGCGGGAGACCGCGCTTCGATTTTTTTTTTTTCGGCAGGATCCGCGCACCCTGAGCGCATCCTGCCGATTTAAAAAAATAAAAAAATAAATGCTTTTTTCTGCCCAGGGGGTCCTTGTGGGACCCCCTGAGCAGACCTAGGGGGTCAGGGTGTTTCTATCCTGCCCCCTTTTTGCGCTTTGCGCACTTGTTTCTGTCCCTCGGTTCTACCAGGGACAAAATGGCTGCCAACACTTCCTGATTTGGAGTGTTGACAGCCAATTAGCATGCAGCTCGTGATCAGGAGGGTGCGCGAATCCGACGCGGCCATAGATATATATGTGATTTTCATTTTGATTTTCACAGGAACTACTGAACGGATTTACACCATTTAACAAAAAGGGTTCTTTCTGAACCAAGAACTACCTCTTTGCCAAATTTGGTGTAATTCCGTTCAGCAGTTCGGGCTGTAGCCGTGTCTAAAGTTTCCTATGGGAAAATGAATGGGGAAAACACGTTTTGGGACCCCCCTTTTTCTCGGCCCCCGCTTGACGAATCACCCTGAGACTTTCAGGGTAGGAGCGGACTGGAGCGGGCCATAAAGTTTGAAAATTTCGCGAAGATTCGTCAACCGACGCAAGAGTTATTTCAAATAGAATGTCGCGGATTTCCTATGGAAAATAGGTCCTAACTATAACTATCTACTGGCGACCGCCAGTAGATAATATATATATATATATATATATATATATATATATATATATATATATATATATATATATATATATATATATATATAGGTTTCTTTGTTGGCACCTAAGGGACAAATAAAAAAAATAAGAGGATTGGGAACCTTGCATTGCTGTAGTCTTCCTTTTTCCTATGGCATAGTTCTGGTGTACCAGCGACGCAGTTTGGGGAATGCTGAGGAGACAACCAATGGATATATATATAAACCAAAGGTTAGAAGGAAGTTATAGTTAGGCTCAGAATTCACTCGTACAAAACCAGTGAAATTCAGGTGTTATAGTTAGTGAACTAACTATAGCTTGCGCCCCCGCAATGCACTGCTTATGACCTCACATATTACATCACACATGAGATGGTCAGTGACATCAATGATGACATCACTGATGACATCATCAACAGAATCTATGATGCTCCCCTCACACCCCATATAACCTTTCATACACCCATTCCAACTTCCACACTACCATTCTCAAACCCATTCACACACCCATACCAGTACTTACACACCCACTCACTGATAAATAGGTCTACACACAACCACTCACTCACCCATACAGCCACTCATACACCCACTCACTCACAAATACAGCCACTGACATATCCACTCAAACACACATGCAGCCCTCCCCAAGAGGCCTAAGGGGTCACAGAGTTTCTACCCTTCTCCCTTTTCTTTTTTTGTTAATGTTTTTTTCTGTGACTCGGCTTCAAGCCGAGTCACAAGATGGCTGCCAACACATCCTGGTTTGTTGGCAGCCAATCAGATCTCAGCACGAGATCAGGAGGGGTCGCGCATCCACAGCATCCCTATATATACAACTGGAAATTTCTTTAAATAACTCAGCAACTACTGAACAGATTTACACCATTTAACAAAAAGGACACCTTCTGGACCAAGAGCTACCTTTCTGCCAAATTTGATATAATTCCATTCAGCAGTTCGGGCTGTAACTGTGTCTAAAGTTTCCTATGGAAATTAACATGGGGAAAACGTGTTTTGGGACCCCACCTTTAACTTGGCCCCCTCTTGACAAATCACCCTGAAATTGCCAACAGGTCATTTTGTGACGAGTGAGGGCTGGAATTAAATGATACCAAGACTAAGAATATGGTCTTTTCCAATGGTGCTCGCAAGCCATTTAAGAGGTGTATGGTAGTTGGGGGCAACCTCATCAAACTTGTCCCCACATGTGGTTATCTAGGTATCCGGCTCACCTCTAACTTGCTTTAGGCTCCCCACTTTGAGAAAGCACATCTTTCACTTATGCTGAAAACTTCACACATAACCAAGATACATAGAAGAACTGTGTCAAGAAAATGCCCCCCACACTCGAAATCTACAACACCAAGGCTCTAGGCTCAGTCTTGTACAGAGCAGAACTGTGGCGATGTAGGAATACTGACCGCCTATTAGTAATCGAGAACCATTTTATAAGATCCTTACTCAATCGTCCGGCAAGTACCCCTCTAAACCCACTTTTCCTAAATTTGTACAAAGGAAGATTGCCTACAAAATAGAGTGCAGGCTTTTAATGTTTAGGCATTGGGTATGGCCTACTGAGGCACTCGTGTCCTATTGTGTAGGCCTCATGGACCTCATTCGGTCCCAATGTGTTAGTAAATTTCCCTGGCTTATTTCCCTTAGGGTACTCCTGAGGAAAGTAGGGTGGAAAAAATATTGGACAAACCCAGAGTAGCTGGCCCAGATTTCCAGAGACAGGGTCAAAGAAATCTACTGGGTATTTATTCAGGTGGAAAGTGTGACCAAAGCTGTGGGACCACTCACTACAGCATTCATGGATTTTAAACTCTATCCTCAATAAGAACACACTATTGATGAGATTGTCCTAGTCACAGTGTGGAAATTGTTCTTCAAATTTAGATATCACACTCCCTACCAGGGTGTTCTACATCAGATGGCGATCCCAAGTATCACTAGGTGATCAGTGTCTAGCATGCCGAGGAGGACCCGAATCCATGGTTCATTTATTATTTTTCTGCCCTTTATCCAAAAACTTTAGGTCCAAGTGGATTGCCCGCTTATGTGGGTATATTGGTTCCAGACTAAGAGTGGGCGGTAAACTCCGCTCCGCTGGCGGAATTAGCGGAGTTTGCCCACTCCGTGCTCCGCTTTGAGCACGGAGTTTGCCAAAAAACTCCGCCTCCGCAGCATAGCGGAGTTTACTAGTATGCCAAGCCCACCCCTAGTAACAGGCCATTAAAAAAATACAAAAAGCAGATCACGAGCAGCAGGAAAGGGGGTAGCAAAACTGTTTGCCACAGATTAGGCGGAAAGCGGCGGTTCTGCATACCAATACACCCGTCCTGGTTACTAATGTAACCGGAAATGGGAAGCTATAGCTCAGCTGACCAGAATTTAATATGAAAGTGCAAGTGCTCCTGCTCCAGCCAGGCACGCAGAAATCGCGATCCGGGCTACACGTCATCTAAGCGTCCTCACTAGGTGGCAGGTCACAGAAAAAAGTACTCAGCAGGAAAACTACATTTTGTTTTATCCTGCAGGTTGTGGTTGGTGTTATCTAATAACGACACCTTCACAATCAGAAACAATATAGTGTTTCTGACACTTATAACAATGACATCATATGAGTGCCACTTACAAATGTTATATCATTTTTATCGATAAGGTATGCAGAAAAATCTCGTAGGATGGGAGATTGCGAGGTGCTTCAGGTAGCTAGGGTACCATGCCTTTAGTTTCTTTCACGGGAGGAGGCATGCGAGCGCATGTGTGTGTGAGATATAGGGTCTGTGCAGGGTGTGCAGATAACCCCGCCTCCCTCCCCTGCACCTAGGCATGGGTATGACATCATCAAGCTCTCCACCAAGTTTTTATCCCCTCAAACGCATGCGTTGTGGCGGTGAAGTGGAAAAAGCTTCCGGTCAGGTGTCATGGCAGCTCCGCTGTGATGGCTGCCGAGGGGAGAGCAAGCACGATTTTCCTCCTCCTCTTCTCTGGCTCATTCCCTGCAGATCGCACAGCCCTGCAAGGGATATCCGAGTCCTGCCCCCTGAGCAACAGTAGCAGCCTAAGTTCAGCCAAGGAGAGCATCTGCGTGTCCCTATCCTGGCTCATCCTTGGCAGCTGTAGACTGCCCTTCTCCCAACAGCTACCGGGACTGTCACCTGACCCATGCGCCCATGGAGGGGGCTGTCTTGCTGATGGCTGAGCCCCTGGAGGTACTAGACAACAAGACAGGCTGGAGTCCATCCCCAAGAAGAAGAGAGCAGCAACAACGATGCGTGCTTTTAGCCATGGTGTCATCATGGACCGTCTCCAGGCTGGTGGAGTGAGTGAGTATACCTGGGATCACCGAGGGGCGCCTCAACGCCTCTTCCCCTGCTTGCACACTCCCCATGCACCTCTTAATGGCAGGCTAAATATAGGAGGTAGCGGGTCATGGATATGGGGAGGATGAGCGGCAGGGCATGCTGGATGGCTGCAGCAATGCATACATTGCGCTTCATCACAAACAATGGCGCTACTGCTGCTGGGATATGGGGGCGCGCACCATTTACAGGTGTTGCTACTTTTAGTTAGATTCTCACTATTATTGTAGGTCACAATGTCCATTGTTTAATTGTGTGATTTTGCCGGTCTCGCTAAATATTAGAATTATCAATATGAAGGTTTTTAAATTTGTGCAATGATTGTTCGAGTGTGGCTTAGTCTATAGGCATATTCACTGGGTGGGGGGAACTCTGCAGGTGGGCGCAACTCCATGGAATTTCACAGAGTTTTTTTTATCACTCCACGTAATTCCGCGGAGTTCAACTCCGCGAGCTCCGCCCACCCTTATTCCAGACACCATCTTGAGGTGCTCCGAATTCTCAGCACTGACACTAGGAGATCTGTAGTATTCGGCCTAGCTAAATTTCTGATGGCCCTATGGATTAGATTCTCGAAGTGTATTGTGGGATTTTTTATTCTATTTAATACTGCATGATGGTTTTTGTAATATTTTACTTTCTGAGATTTATGTTTTTAGGCACTAAGGGGCACATGCATCAAAGGTTTTTGCGATCGCAAACGGTGCGAATCGCAAAAATCGGCCGTTTGCGATCGCAAATTGGCCTTTGGAGATACATGAAAGTGTTTCCTATGCGCAATTTAAGAATTCGCAATTAATTGCGAATTCCTAAATTGCGATTGCATTTAAGGAATCGCAATTTGCGATTCCTTAAATGCAATGCTAGAAGCACTTTCAAATAGCGATTTCGCTATTTGGGACCGCAAATTACAGACAAATCAAACTTGTCTGTAATTTGCAATACCTTCGAAAAATGCTCTAAAATGCATTTTTTTAAGTTTTAGGTTACACACACACATGCCCTTGGGGCATGTGTGTGCGCAACATGGGTGCACATCACAATTTCAGGGGTGCAACAGGGTGTCATTTTGACACCCTGGCACCCTTGAAATTGCATTCTCAATTTGCGATTCTCTAATTGCGAATCGCTAATTGAGAATGTCTTCCCATTCATTGCTATGGGCCTCTAGGCCCATAGGAATTAATGGGGAGGTATTCCTTAATTGTGACTCGCAATTAGCGAGTCGCAAATAAGGAATGTTTAGGAATCGCTATTTTTATAGCGATTCCTACATGCATAGGCTTTTGCGATTCCTTAATTGCGATTCCTTAATAATCGCAATTAAGGAATCGCAAAAGCCTACCTTGATGCATGTGCCCCTAAGCCCTTGGTTTCATTATACGTGCTTGTTTTCGGTCGCTGACGCTGTTTTAAAGTTTTATAATCCAAAAATGAATGCGATGTGTGCTGTCCCAGGAATCACTGTGTAAATATGGGTCTATCCCATATAGCAATGTTTCTGTGAAATAGGCTATCTGCCTCCGTTCATAATAAGAAAGCATTTCTGTGTTTTATTGTACTTTTTTCAATGCTAACCTCTTTTTAAACCTTAACAGCATGTTTGTAATAATTCTATGAGATGCACTTAAAGATTATGATGATGATGATATATATATAATGTTTATTGTTTTCTAATTGTAAAAATAAATATATTTCAGACTGGTTAGACGTGCATGCATGATGTGGGTAATAATATATAAAAATAAATATATGTATCTAAAATATATTTATAAAGTGAATTTGTCAATTACAAATGTAAACGTGTGTGTTACGTGTGTTTAAATTATTTTATATATCCATTCATCTAATATATATATATATATATATATATATATATATATATATATATATATATATATATGACATTTTGATTATGTTTTCTATTTATGTTGCTTTTCTTTATTATGATGCAAACATATTTTAATAACTATAGAGATCGTCTGATATTGCTGTACTTGGACATCCAATTTGGAGCAATAGACGCACTCCTTGAACATTTTACGGAATGCACATATGACTGACATTGAGCAGGCTACATCAACCTGAATTAATATATGCCCCAGAATGAAATCTACTTAGGGCCTGATTACGATGCCATAGGAAACGGCTCCGACCCTCGGTCGGAGCCGTTCCTACGGCATCGTAATCTCCTGTTTGGATTAATTTCCTACCGACCTATTTTGATGGAGTCAGTCGGAAATTAATCCAAACAGGATTTCCGAATGGCTTATGACGGGCTCGGACAGCCCGTCCAGAAAGGGGCCTGTAATACCAAGGGTGGCTCTTTCCGCCTGAGGGATTACGATGGCAGATTCCCACAGCCTTTCTGTGCCGGCATTTCCGACATAGAAAGGCTGTGGGAATCCGACTTTGGGGGCCCCCAGCAGGGCCCCCATGGGTGCAAGGCCTCCGGATGGTGGCCTAGGGTGCACCTATGGTGCCCCTGTGTTGATCCCTGCACCTGGTGGCAGGCACCTTGAGGTGCCTGCCACGGGGTTCAAGGATGAACTGCACCTCAGCTCTCTACAATGAGAGCATGCATTTCGGTATATGATTGTGAGCGAACAGTGTTCGGTCGCATCCTACTTGCTGGGTGGGACCGACGACAGGAGGTCGGCCGTTCCCACTTCCCAAACAATGTCGGATGGACTCAGGTGGGCCCGACATCGTAATCGGGCCCTTAGTTGGAATTAGAGAACATGCTCCTTTATCTATACCTTACACTTTGTTTGAAGCATACTCCCACTTGGGCACACTGCGTACGAGAGGGGATTGTTCACCCCTCCACTTCATTATGTTTATTTTGGGGCATCATTGCCGTACTCCGCAAGGGCAATGCGGTGAGCTTTATCTCATACACTGTAATGAAGGTATGCTGATAATATGCTATGTTGTACTGTATTTCTTATCCAGTTGACATTTACATTTTATTATGTTGTTTATGTCCATTATGACGCTGTAGACATGTGACTCTTTAAATCAAGGCAAAATGATGCAGATTATGGTGAGAAAGGCAACTTTTTGCCAAAGCGCGTTTTGTACTTTTGATTGCTGATGACAAGCAATGAATAAAAAATATGAGCAAACGCATCTGGAGTGTCTGTTTTCCTTATTGGAACCCGAAGAAGCTGTAGAGATTTGAGACGCATGTGACAAGGCATCAGTGAAGCCACTGCTAGCAGTTAGGCGCTGACCAGCTATATATATATATATAGCTATATATATATATATATATATTCACTGAAAAAACCATAGGTTTTAGGGACAGTTATAGTTAGTTGGACATTGCACTCGTACAAAACCCGTGAAATTCCCCGTTATAGTTAGTTCAGGTAACTATAACTCGCGCCCCGCAATGCACTGCTGATGACGTCACATATTACATCACTCATGACATGGTCAGTGACATCACTGATGACATCACTGATGACATCTCAAATGACATCACTGATGACATCATCCAGTGACTGTGCATTTCTGTAAAGTTTAAATATGTTTAATATATATAGGGAAAGGCGTATTGAAGAATGAGTGGGTGTATAAGTGTCTGAATGGATGATTTAGTACATGCGTGACTGACTCTACAAGTGAGTGATTAAACGTATCTTACTGAATGCATGGGTTAGTGACTAAACTGTGTGAATGTCTGTATCCGTCTGTTTGTTGGTGTGTAAGTGGATGCATGGATTTGCGAATAGCTACATCAGTGTCTATATGGGTTATTGATTGGTTCTCTGAGTATCTGTATGGCTGCCTGAGTGTTTGTGTGGGTGGGGTGTGTGTGACTCTGTACATAGATGTGTGAGTGGGTGATTCACTGGGTGCATGATTTCAAGAGTGCATCTGTGATGGACTGCTTGGGTGGGTGAGTGTGTGTATGGGTGTGTTAGTGAGTGAATGTATATCTCAGTGGTACATGTGCGAGTAACTACATATGTAAAAGGCAGTATATATGTGTGTTCGAGTATTTAAATGGCTATAAGTGAGAGTGTGTGATTTTGAGAGTGGCTGTATGGATGCGTGTGTGCTTGTATCAGTTATTGTATAAGAGCGTAAGAATGTGCTAGTATTTGTATGAGTAAGTGAGCTGGTGTGTGTATAACTGTATAGGTGAGTAAATGGGTGTGTGATTAATTATTTGCATGACTGACTACGTGTGTGAGTACCTCTATGGATGAGTGGCGGTGTGTGAGTGTTTATATAGGTGTATGAGTGCATATGATAGTCCTGTACTGAGTGACTGTAAGTACGAGTGACTGTACGGGTGAGTGAGTAGATGTGTGTGTGTGTAGACCTAAGAATCAGTGAGTGGGTATGTAGTTATTGGTATTGGAGTGTGTATGGTTTTGAGAATGGCAGTCTGTAATTTAGAGTGGGTGTATCAAAAGTTATATTAGGGTGTGAGAAGATGCATGAAATTATCACATGGAAGATGTCATCAGTGATGTCATCAGTGATGTCATTTGAGATGTCATCAGTGATGTCATCAGTGATGTCACTGACCATGTCATGAGTGATGTAATATGTGACGTCATCAGCAGTGCATTGCGGGGCGCGAGTTATAGTTACCTGAACTAACTATAACGGGGGAATTTCACGGGTTTTGTACGAGTGCAATGTCCAACTAACTATAACTGTCCCTAAAACCTATGGTTTTTTCAGTGAATTTGTAAGGTTTTTTAAATGCTAATTTCTAACTATAACGTGCCTGAAACCTATGGTTTTTTCAGTGAATTTCAAAGGTTTTTTAAATGCTAATTCCGAACTATAACATGTCTAAAACCTATGGTTTTTTTCAGTGAATTTCAAAGGTTTTGTAAATGACAATTTTTAAATGTATTAATTGTTATATTTATTTTTTTGATACTGATTTACTACATTTTTTTAAACTATTTATTTTTAGATATTTTATTTTTTAAATTACATTGTAATTACATTATACATTACATTACAAAATATACTTTCTCATAATGAATTACTTTAGTTTAAATACTTTGCAAATAGGCAATAGACTTTTAAGTACAGTAGTTACAGTTGTTGCAATGGGCAACACAATTTCAAACACAATGCAACATTGAGCTCAATGTGAATTTCTAGTTAAATGCAATTAGTTACTTTATGGATTACTTTTCTAACCACAGGACTGGATCCTAGATTCAGTCCTGGGACATCTCCTGTAAACAGTTGAGTAAAAGCGTTTTGGTTACAGTAGTGATTTTTAAGGAATATTATTGTATTTTAAAAGTTGACACAAACTTTTTCACATAGAATCACCAATGTTATCCTATGGGAGGAAATTCACTTAGCAGGTAAGTAGTGTTATCGTTACTTTTTCTTACTCAGTGGTGGATCCTGGATCCAGCACTGGTGCATCTCCTGTAAACAGTTGAAAGAATGCGTTTAAGTCATACAGGCGATTTTTAAGGAATATTTGTAGTTTGTGAAAATCGACACTTTGAAACTTTTCTGCTGAAAACCAGACAATGGATTCCTATGGAAGGAAATACAAGTTACTGGTAAATACGGTTAGAATTACTTTTCAGTGTCAGTGCTGGGCTAAAAGATGCAGCACTGGGTTCTCTCCTGATAACAGGTGAGTAAATTGGAATTCGTAGTTCGGCTGATTTTAGAGGAATTTTATAAAGTTCCAAAACTCCACACTTAGAAGAATTTCCAAGTGAAACCAGTCAATGTTAGCCTATGGAAGGAAATTCAAGTTACTGGTAAGTACGGTTAAAATTACTTTTCAGGATCAGTACTGGGCTCAAAGATACAGCACTGAGGTCTCTCCTGATAACAGGTGAGTAAATCGGAATTCGTAGTTCTGCTGATTTTAGAGGAATATTTGTATGTTTCAAAAATCGACAGAAAATTTTTCAGCAAAAAGCAGGCAATGATATCCTATGGAAGGAAATTCGAGTTACTGGTAAGTACGGTTAAAATTACTTTTCAGGATCAGAACTGGGCTCAAAGATGCAGCACTGAGGTCTCTCCTGATAACAGGTGAGTAAATCGGAATTCGTAGTTCGGCTGATTTTAGAGGAATATTTGCACAATGGTGAAGGAAGGGGTGGGGCCTGAGGTGACATGTCTGCAAACACGCCCTGTGGCGCGTTTTAAGTTGGAGAATTAATTCCTCCTCAATCCCGAGGGTCCCTAGGGGCCAACTAGCCCACCAGATACCTCCAGTATGCGCCAGAGAGGTGCGTTGCAGAAAGGTGTTCAGAGGCCACGCCCCTTTTTACAACACTCTGCAACGCAGCTCCGTGGCACTTACCGGAGGTACCTGGTGGGCTAGTTGGCCCCCAGGGACCCTCAGGATTGAAGGGGATTTAATTCCCTATCTTAAAACGCACCACGGGGCCTGTTTACACACATGTCACCTCAGGCCCCGCCCCCTCCCTTCACCACTGTGCAAACGCGCCCCGTGGCGCGTTTTAAGTCGGGGGATTAACTCCTGTTGAATCCTGAGGGTCCCTGGGGTGCAACTAGCCCACCAGCTACCTCCATTAAGCGCCACAGAGCTGCGTTACAGAGAGGTACAAAAAGGGGCGTGGCCTCAGAACACCTTTCTGCAACGCAGCCCTCTGGCGCATACTGGAGGTTCCTGGTGGGCTAGTTGGCCCCCAGGGACCCCCAGTATTCAAGGGGAATTCGTTCCCCCTCTGCAAACGTGCCAGGGGGCGCGTTTGCAGAGTGCTGACAAGGAGGGGGCGTGGCCTCCGGCGCGATGTCGGATTTTTTTTTTTTTTTTTAAAGGGGGCTGTGTGGCCCCCCTTCTTTTTAATTATTTTGGGCCCTGGGGACCCCCTTTTTTTTAAATGTGAACGGGAAGGGGACCGCGTGGGCCCCCCTCCCGTGGCCAATTTCGGCCCGGGGACCCCATCCCCCGGGTCATTGCCACCTTTTTAAAAAAATTAATTTTCATGGAGGGGGGCTGCATTGCCCCCCTCCTCAGGCCTCCTTAGGCCCCGGGGACCCCATCCCCCGGGGCCGGCCTTTTTTAATTTTTAATTTCCTAATTTGGGGAGGGGGGCCGCGTGGCCCCCCTCCCGGGCCACTACTTGCCCCGGGGACCCCATCCCCCGAGGCTGGCCCTATCCTTTGGGGTCCGTGGGGGAACCCCAACTCCCCCACGGACCATGCCGGCTCCCAGCGTCCTGCGGGAGCCGGCATTGCTTTTCCACATGGGGAGCTGCTAACATGCAGCTCCCCATGTGGAAAAGCAATGTGCTTTGGATATTGGAAGCGAGAGCAGGTTTCCTGCTCTCGCTCCAATAACCAAAGCAGTTTGCTATGACAGGACGGGAGCCGCGAGGCTCCCGTCCTGTCATAGCAAACTACAGTGTCCCGGGGGTAGGCACCCCGGGACACTGCAGGAGCCGGCCCTGGGGGGTGGCGGTCCCCAGGGCCACCCCAGGCTCCAGGAGGGAGGCCGCGCGGCCCCCCTCCCTTCAATTGCACAGCCCGGTGAGGTGGTGGTCCCCGGGGCTTCGGGGGTCCAAAACGGACCCCCACATTTGTTTTCTAAGTGCCCCGGGGGGTGGCGGTCCCCGGGGCAGCGGGAGGGCGTAGAGCCCTCCCGCACCATGTTTTATTTAAAGCCCCGGGGGTTGGCGGTCCCCGGGGCTTGGGGGGCCTTAGAGGCCCCCCACATAAAACATAAACCTACCCCCCGCATGCCCCCGGGACTTGGGCCACCCGGGGGCAAAATTACATCGAAGCGCGGGAGACCGCGCTTCGATTTTTTTTTTTATTGGCGGGTACGGCGCACCCTAAGCGCATCCTGCCGATTTAAAAAAAAAAAAAATGCTTTTTTCTGCCCAGGGGGTCCTTGTGGGACCCCCTGAGCAGACCTAGGGGGTCAGGGTGTTTCTACCCTGCCCCCTTGTTGCGTTTGGCAACGTGTTTCTGTGCCTCTAATCACAGCGGGATCCGCGCACCCTAAGCGCATCCCGCCAATTTAAAAAAAAAAATGCTTTTTTCTGCCCAGGGGGTCCTTGTGGGACCCCTGAGCTGACCCAGGGGGTCAGGGTGTTTCTACCCTGCCCCCTTTTTGCGCTTTGCGCACTTGTTTCTGTCCCTCGGTTCTACCGAGGGACAAAATGGCTGCCAACACTTCCTGATTTGGAGTGTTGACAGCCACTTGACAGCCAATTAGCATGCAGCTCGTGATCGGGAGGGTACGCGGACCCTACTCGGCCATAGATATATATGTGACTTTACTTTTGATTTTCTCAGGAACTACTGAACGGATTTACACCATTTAAGCAAAAGGCACGACACTGAACCAAGGGCTACCTCTTTGCCAAATTTGGTGTAATTCCGTTCAGCAGTTCGGGCTGTAGCCGCGATGAAAGGTCCCTATGGAAAAATGAATGGGGAAAACGCGTTTTGGGACCCCCTTTTTCTTGGCCCCGCTTGACGAATCACCCCGAGACTTTCAGGATAGGAGCGGACCGGAGCGCCCCAACAAGTTGGAAACTTTCGCGAAGATTCATCAACCGGCGCCGAAGTTATTTCAAATAGAATGTTGCGGATTTCCTATGGAAAATAGGTCCTAACTATAACTATCTACTGGCGACCGCCAGTAGATAATATATATATATATATATATATATATATATATATATATATATATATATATATATATATATAGAGAGAGAGAGAGAGAGAGAGAGAATGGCATATCTTTGCAACAATTAGGTACATATGCCTGCTGGTTCAAAAGGGACATTTTATTAATGAGCGTGGTAATACCACAACCCTCCTCAGACAACTAGTTCCAAGTAGTTATGTTAGTGTGTGACACTCACCTGAATAAATGCACTTAGCAATGGCATCAGAGAGTTTGTGCGGTTATGTGTGTTCACTGTTCACTGTTTTTTTTCTGAAGGAAGTGGGCATGCAATGTCGTAACACCCCAAAGTTTATCTGTCATCTATATTGTACACTTTGCTGAGTGCTTCGAGGCACAGACTTATTATAAATGTATTTCACTTAGCACAGGGCATCAAGACAACTTGATGCATTGCGTCAAAGGGAGAGGGCAGGAATGCGATATTTATTAATTTATCGAGATATGTCGCATTCCTCCTTGTGCTGCCTACTGTGCCAGTATAGGCATCCTTGCTCCATGGTACACCCTGGATTGTTTGTGCAGGAAGGGGACTCCTCCTTGCACAAAAACAATCTTTATAGACAAGGCCAACACAAACAATAAACCCTTCATAAATCTGGGCCCTGGTCTGGTCTGGGAGGGAGTAGTGGTGCATGATGTCATGCTCAGCTTGACAGGAGAGTGTTGCACCGTAGGAGTGAAATTGGCATTGAATTAATGATTCTGTCCGGACTCTGAATCTGATCCAGCTTGAGCTAGCGATATGCTCAGCGCTCGCTTGGGCTGATTATTTCAGAGTGATGCTGAGTCCTCTGTCCTGTCACTATTAAGATAGTAGTATATCAGTGAGATAGCGTTCTCTGTGCCTTTCTTTATGTAACTCATAGAGTCCTAATCTCCCTGTGCAGTATGCATTGCAAAGGGAGACTGAGTTGGCTCATCAAAGGGGGCGGAGAAGCAAAGATCATTTGTTGCAATGTATTAGTAGTTCAGAATTTAGTTTACGAAATTAACGATAGGGCAATATGTTATCTGATTTAGAAATTACAATGCTACTATATGTGCTTGTTAACATATTTTATAGAGAGTAACTGTACCACTAATATTTTTTTTAATCTTCTATGTTTCTTACATCAGCACCCAAGGGCTAGAGGGCATCGGAGGAGGGCAAAGAAGGGGCTGTCACCACCAGTGCCCCAGCCACCACCACCAGTGCCGCGACAGCAGCAGATGTTTCTGCTTGCCCCAGTAAGTCCTGTTTATTATTTCCTTTACTTTTATCTCACCCCGCTAGTAAACTCATTTAGCCTTTTGTATTTATTTTAATACTGTCTACTTATTATTTCAACTCCTCTATCTAATGTTTGTTAAATTGTTATCCCTGCATTTTCCTATTTTCTACATTTCCTGTTTCTGTAGCTGACTTTCTTCTGTCCGTAGCTTTCTTCTGCTCTTTTAGTAAGCTTTTCCTCTCCCCTCTGTTGTATGTCTTGTGGTACTGTAAGATAAAGAGAACAGATTTTTGGTAATGTGAAGAAGATTGCAGGCCCAAGTAAGCTATTATTCACCACACGTTTGTTGAAAAGGCTTTCTTGCTCAAACAGTCAAAAAGAGAGCGTGGACATTGGATTTGCACCTTCCAATTTTGTATTATCATTTATACAGTATAACAGCAGGTTCCATAACATTGCAGCAAGGCAGGAATGGAATGAGATCCCATTACATTTGCCAACCAAGACCATATGTCCTTCATTGACCATTCCACCCCTTCATTGCGCTTGTAGGAAGTTAGGATCTGACTGTATGGTTACCCCCACTTTTTGCTTGGTGTTTTGCTGGTTTTTGACTAGTCTGACTGGGATCCTGCTAATTAGGACCCCAGTCTATCTGCTTTCTCCCTTAAATTGTCATACATGTACTTTGGTACACTCCAGATTGGATACTGGGGTACCCTTATCAGTCCCTAGTATATGGTACCCATGTAACCAGGGCATAGGTACCCCAGAGGCCTCCCATGGGCTAAAGCATGTATTATGCCACCCATGAGAGGGCATGCAAAATGGAACTCTAGGTCTGCTACAGCAGCCTGTGTAAGATGGTGCTTGCACCACTTACTTTAGATATAGGTTCACTATATCTATAGGTCACTACACTTAAAACTTATGTCACTACTATAGCAGGCCTTAACAATCCTGAAGGCAGGGTGCTGGGTTTTTAGTGAGAGGGTGCCCCTGCATGAGCAGAGCCCCTCTGCAGCCTTCGGAGACCATTCTCCCGGGTTGTCTGTGACTCAGCCGGACATATAGGTAGAGGTGCATTATAACTAGGGCTCCCGGTTTTATGGTATTTATTTTCTTGCCATTTCCGTCTGTATTTATCCATATTTATTTTTTGATAATTTTATCTGTATTTATCCATATTTATTTTGGGGTTTATGGAAAAATTAAGCTGAAATTAGTATATTTCCACATTTATTTAACCGATAAATATGCACTCATGCTTGAATGTCTGCCAGGTTTCTGTGCTGTGAACACACGCAGAAGATAAATCAGTGCACTTATATGTAAATATGCAAATTTCAGTATCAACCTTGTGCATATCTACTGCTGTTAAAGCCTCTTTACTAAAATAATTTTCTTTTTTAACCCCCTTATCTATCAATCCACATATCTATTGGCCTGGCCGTCATGGCACACAATATTTAGAATTACTCAAAAAGCAACCCAATTTCCGTTTTTATCCACATTTAAAAATAAATACAGACTAGAAAATGAATGTTTTCTGTCTGTATTTATCTGTAAAAATTAGTAAAAATGGAAAACAGGGAGCCTTAATTATAACCTTGTGGTAAATGCTATCTCGAAAACTGCTGCATAGAAACATATCGTGTTTGGTATCAAACACCTTGGATTCATACCTCCACACCGGTAACCGGTGTGGGAGGTATGACTCTACCCTTCTGAAGCGAGCTTCGTGGGGTCACTTGTCTACCCGGTGCCAGCTTTCTCGCCCCGGTCAGCACAAAATGGTTGCTGCCGACCAGAGACACACTTCTGCCCTCCTGCTGCTGAGCCAAGCTCGAGCAGGGGAAGGCAGCACAATAGGCATCCTGTCACAGGGAGGTGCGACCACCTCCCAGACAGGATTTAGTGTATTGGGGCTGGGTGGGTGCACTCTGAGAGTGCCTGAAAGTCTGCACCCAGGGCACATTTGGTGTCCTTGTGCATAGTCCAACTCAAACCAGTTCTGGGAGCCATTGGCTCCTGCTCTGGCGCGAAACTGGACAAAGGACATGGGTGTAACCCTCTCCCGTGGCTACATAAGGGCTTAACTGGCTGTAAGACTTTAGATTTCACGTGGACAAGATTCTACAAGAAGAAACCACTGACCTTCGACCGCCTGGACACTCTGGACTTCGACTGGGCCTGACTTCGTCTCCCTCTCCGTCCAAAGCTTTGTCTGTGCCCTTGCTCCATACAGGCTCCGTGCAGGACCTATGGTGCACTAAGGGCAACTGAAGAATCTCCCTTGGAGTGAAGGAGTCACTCCCCTGCCCTAGCCGGCACCTTAATGCAACTGACCGGTCTGCTGCTCCTGAGCTCCTGCAGACTCCGAAGATTTCAGCAACACAGGAGGTGGGGTTCTGAAGGTCTCTGAGGTCGATCTGCCCTCTCAGCGAGTTTGAGGCCAGTATCCCTCGTGGGGACTGCATAAACCGAACCCCTGTGCACGCGTCCATTTGCAGTTGCATATGCTTGTTGGAAATTCCTGAGCTTGTGCATTATACTCCGTGTATTCCTGACCCTGAGCAGTATTTGCACCAAAGAACTCTGGCCTCCTCGCACCGAGTGCTCCGTGGGCTGGTACTTTGCAATCTTGCCCGAGGTCCCCTCTGGACTCTTGGTCCTTCAGCCTGTGGGTCTCTCTGAGGGTCATCTTGATTTCTGGTGGGCTTTCCTGGTTTCTCCAGATGTGCCCTGACTCCCTATTGCTTGGTGAGTCCCCTGGACCTTGCTGGTCCACACCGTAACCTGTTTGACCTTCCTTCATGGGTTGCTTTTGCCAAGGCTTGTTGGTGCTCCAGCCGGACACCGACCCCTCAGCACTCAACATCCTTTGTGGGACAGCTCACCTCCAGCTCCTGGTCATCCTCGATATCTCCTGGTCCTCGTGGCTGCAGAGTCAAGCATCCCTTCTTCGCACCTGAAGCACCAACATCGGTGGGCATTCGTCTACTGAGCCCCTGGTCACTCTGAAATGACCTAGACTCTGTCCCCTCTGCTTTCAGGTTCCTTCCTTCCCGAATCCAGGCTTGGATTCCACCGGACCATTTTCACCTTCACGGCAGCAGTACTTCTTCACAGCCCTCCATTGAGAACGACAGCAGTTTCTGATGCCACTTCAGACCTATGCACCCGGCTCCTCTGGGATAGGTAACTCAGGTACTATGGTATCCACAGGTGGGGTGGCTCTTCAAACTCTTAAGTTCCAAAGGGTTCGCTCGAAGTCCTCATAGAAGGGTCCTTAAACTTTAAAAGTGTAACCGCGACTTCCCCATAGAATTGTACGGAGCCCGCGGTCATGTTCACACACTGCACCCGTACTCCGTGGGGTCCCTATCTACTGACCTTGGGTGGTTCCTTTGAGTCCCAATGATTCTATGTGCTCCAGACCTTGTCTTGATCTCAGTCGTGACTGTTATACCACTATTTTAGTATATGGTTTGGTCTCCCCCTGGAGCCCACTGTGTATTGTGCTACTTACAACTGTTCTATTGATCTCATATTGTGTGCTTTGTGTTCTATCCTCGTGTAGAGGATAGTAGAGAGTGTTATATTAATAAATACATATTTTTATATAACTACTGTGTGGTTCTCCTTTCATTTAGTCAATATAGGAGGTGATATTCTGGTAAAACAAGCTGCTCAAGATTAAGCCTGAAGTCTGCTCTCCACAGCTACCACTCGGATAGCTTTCTAAAGGTTATCTTTGACCTCATACATCATAAGGGTCGTTTGGACTGGTGCAAGGTGCCTACTTTAATTAGTGGACAGCATATACCAGGCCAACTTCTCAAAGCGCTTCACTCTCATCATAGCTCTGTCCCTTTATTAGGAGAAAAACGTTTTTGGTGTGGCTTTTCTAACATGTTGTCAACCAACAAACCTACCAAAGTGATAGTTTCGATAGTAGATACTGCTAACTGAACTGTTGTGAGGTATTGCTGTTGCACTTTGTTCAAAATAATAATTGGCAAATCTAGTATCTAAAATGGGTACTTTTTTCTAGCCACACAGACCACCAGTGCTTAAGTGAGTGCCAGCCATGAGGCAGCAGTGGCAGGGACATGTGGTGATAAGTCATATTCCTTGCTTATTGACAAATTAAGTATACTGTATTTGTTAAGCGAGGGAGAAATCCCACCCATCATTATCATCACCTCACTGCCCAAGGCATTTCACCACCTGTGACCTAACTGCAGCATGGTTCAATTTGGCACTATAGTGTTGGCTGTGCAATGTGCATCTGCTTCAGTTAATGCAGCATTACGAAGTTTGCAATGCATTACAAACCGAAAACAAGGTGTGTTTCCTAGTGCTCACTCAGTCACCGCCTACTAGTACTTCACTCCATCATTCTTTCCTTCAGTCCCAGCCTACCAAAAAAGTGAAAATTCCATTCTTGGCATGTGCCACATTTTGCTGCCTCAGTGTTTTATATGGCTTCCATTATGGATTTACGCCTGTTCAAACTTTTCCCTTTCGTCAGTCGTCAACCACAGTGACTGACTAAGCAAAAGCGAAGCACATGATGATTAATGTCACCCCACTATTCTATAGCTAAACCTCTACCTAGCTTAACCCCTCTAACTTACCTTGCAGTAGAGTAACTTTCCTGACTGCCAAGTTGAGGTATTTGTTGAAAATAATTTGAGGTGGAGGACGAAGCCACTGTGTAAAATGGTACTAGAATGGGTGAAACAAACGAACGGATATGGCGCTCAAAGTCCTATACACATTTGTATTTTACCCCCTTCTAATTTGCGGTGCTCTGTGAGGTAGGGCTTGTTTACTTTACTTGATTACGACCTTGTATGTTGATATTAGCGTGTGCTGGAGAATCAAAATTCTATAACACTGTGTAAAGTGGGACTAAGTGCCTGATTTAGAATTAGCTCATGGGATACTCTGTGACAAATGTGCTTAATAAAATATATCCCATTCCCTTTCCTGTACTGCAGTGCATAATTTTGTCTACTGTCTACTTACGGCACACAGAATATCCTTTATGCGTGATGTGTGTGTATTAGCCATCTGCCTCTTCTAAGTTTGGAGTCAGGGTAGAATTGAAAAGGCAGTCAGAGAAGAACAGGGCCATTGGAATTAGAAAATGTTAATAAATTATCCATTGCAGCTGCCCCAAAAACACGATGCAGACTGCAGAGAGTAGTAGACCCAGCACTAGCATGGCTCCATTAATGTTGCATATCAAGAATATTAATAATTGTGCTCTACCTTGGCCTCATTCAATAATGAAAAGTAATTTTTGCACATAACATGTCTGTTTAGTTTCATTATGAAATCCTTTAAATGGAAAAAATCACTTTTATTCTGGTGGTATTCTGTCTTAATTCCTTGCAGTCAGTGCTAAAAAGTGATGTATGTGTAGAGAAAAATTGGCCTGTGACTAATCACAAAAAACTAGGGGACCAGCAATGTTCTGCTACTATGGCACTGTAAAGCAACAAGTGTTTGCACTAAGCATTACAATTTGTGTTTTTCATTTCTTTTTCTTTCTTGATAAATCTACTCCATCTGCTGGAGCGCCACCATCCCGGCAGGAGATAGCCACCTGGCTGTGGTGCCACAGGATGGAGGCCATCACGGCAGAATATCGTCAGCTGGTGGTTTTGGAGGAGGAGATGAAATGTGCCTCCGGACCCTCCAGCCATCCTGGCCCGTTACCTCTAACCCATTCACACCATCGCCAGCACCACCACCAGTTGCGATTAACCACTGCTGCCACCCAGCAGAACCCCCCATCTCATCATCAACAGACCGCCTCCTCCATCGCGCCCAAGGTGAACTGACACTGATTTGTGTGGGCCAACAGAACCTGGCTCAAGAGGTTGCATGGTTTCATGCCTAGCATGCTTGGGGAGCAGGGTCAAGACTGATTTGCAAATGGCTGGGTCCAAACTGAGGTAACTTGGCAAGCAAAATAACAATGGATTAAACCAAGATCTAGGACTGTGGGTTAGTGTTTGTAAAGCTCCAACACTCCATCCATCATTTTATTTTGTGATGCTGCTACAGCTTCACGCACACCTGGATGCCCTCTGGGAAGCCCTTTTTAAAACAGACCATTTTTGGTGGGAGGGACTTTTGTTGTATGTGGGGAGAGTGGGAATTGGGAAGGGAAGTTAGGGAAAGGTTTGGACTTTGGATATTGGGGCAATTTCTTGGGGAGAGGGTTGGGCCTGTTTTGGGTGGAGAAGGTGGGTTTTCTTTGTAAAAAATAGTAAATGGGTAGTTTGTTTCTTGCATATCACTCGCAATCTGTCTTTTGTCTTTGCACTTAGTGCAGTCTTCTGTTATTTTATTGACAAATATCTGCCCTCTGAACAGTCAATTACTGTGTACATCACTTTTCCCCCTAGACTTTCCCTATCTGATTCTGAAGTCCCTTGTCACATATTTAGTTCCTAGGTTACTTACTTTACTTATACTCGAAAAATACCCCGCTACTGCTACCAGAGGGGGCACAAGTTTCAACACAGCCTAGGGGCATTATTATGAGTTTGGCGGTCCTCCTGACAGCCCGCCACCGCCACACCGACAGGCGGACCGCCAAGTCTGGAGTGTGTCCACCCACCAGATTACAAGTGTAATCCATGGTGGGCGGACGGTGCTGCAGCAGTCTCATGGCAGTGGGCTGTTTTGCTCATAGGAGAGCCTAACATGCACCCTGGCACCGTGACAGTGCCTGCTGCACGTTCTTGCATGGTGTGGCATGCATACCACACCATGCAGGAACTGGAATGCAGTTATAGGGGGGCATAAACATGTGCCCCCCGCATGCACCCCCAGGCCCAGATCCGGCAGGGAGACCTGTTAGGGCCCCCTTAGTTGCCTCTCTGCCACCCTTTTCATGGCGGCTCCCCACCATGAAAAGGGAGGTAAACAGGCAACTCGCAATATTCTCTGCAGTGCTGGCAGCGGTACCTCCAGCATATTCAGGCAGAGCCGTCGGTCTCGTGGCAGTCTGATCACTGCACTCAGAATACTGCGGGCGGATCTGCAGTGTGGCAGTGGTCGGACCGTCACCACGAGTATGGCAGACCTGAGGACCGCCATGCTTGTAATAAGGCCCTAGGTCCGTCTTATTGCTTGATGAGGTTAACTTTTGCAGTACCCAGCCACTTATGAAAGTGTATAGTATACCAGTTAGTTATACCCTTGCCCTACTACCTTCTGTAACTATATTGACCACTAGGGGGTATACCTATGCCTATTGCCAACAACATACATAAAAAATCTTAATCTTCAGTATAAGTTACTAACTAAAGTAGTTCACTTTACTTCTTTGTTCTATTACCTGAATAGATGAAGCAGTGGCTGCTACCGCTCTCTAAAACCTTGTTGCAGGGTTTCCCAAGGTGCCTTTTTAATGGCGGTAGTATTAACAGCAGGCTAGCGCTAACAGGGAAGACATCACAAGTGAGGTCCCACTCTGACTTAGGTGAACTCCAACTGTAGGACTGTTAAGTAAAAGTATCCATCATAGGCAACTAGACTGAAAAAAAACACAGAGTTAGTGGGTTATTTATTATCATGACTTATCAAAGACTGAGACCAGACCACCACCATGACACAAAGACCTGATATTAGAAAAAACTAGCAGTAGTAACTTCTGAGCAATGGGGAGCTAGTATTTAATTTACTAAAACAATTAAAACTAAAAGTACGAAATCCTCGAGTCAGGAGTGGACTCAGGAGGTTAAGCATTTAAGCAACACAAAGCCTCATTCAGAAATGTAAAGTATGTTACACTTTTGGTGTTAGTTTACTGACTCTTGCAGTGTACGTTTACGACTAGTAACGTTTCCATCAGTAACTTTAAGAGTAGTAACTTTGAGAGTAGTAAGTAATCCCTATCACTTTAAAATGGATTATTACTACTAGTTATTTACTACTCATAAGGTTCCTACTTGCAATAGTAAACATCTGGTAGTTCAGTCAAACTGCTAAAGTGAACTTACAGCAAAAGTGAATCTTTACCTTTGTGAATCAGGCCAGATAGTGCCCACTGTCTAGTACTACTACATATCATAGAACACTGGAACAGACATTGTTCTGACTCTGCACTATGATGATGAATTAAATGATGTTATATATTCCTTTCATACTTGGGTGGGTAAGTGGGGCCGGGTAGGCTAATGCTCAGGTACAAAGATCCCACAGTGAGTAGGTGTCGCCTTCACCACATCCACCCCACCAAGTGTATGATCCATTTATGCTGCAAAATAAAAAGCCACACCTCAATATATCACACAGCCTGGGGGAAGAGTGCTAGGGATTTGATGAATGGATAGGAACGGGGAGTTGGTGAAAGGTGTGACAAAGACAAACACTACACAACAACAATATTCACCAGGGTGATGAGCAGCACATCATCATTATCATATCTGTTGTGGAAGGAAATGAAGGAATAACACCTCAGTTCAGTTAAATGCATTGCAAACAGTCCTTCAGCCCCAGAGATCTAACTTATATCCACATGTTCTGTCATCTAGGTTTGAAAAATGCAAATTATGGAGGAGTGAACCAACACAGTACTAAAAATGATGATTGCTAAAAGAAAAATGATACTGTATGTAAATGCCAATTTGGTGGTGCATCTACATTCTTATAGGAATGTCTGTCTTGGGTGCCTGGATGAACCAGTTTGGTAAGTTAAGCAGGAGTGCTATTGGGCTTTGACAAAGTTGTTTCATGCAAAAGAAAAGAAGGCCTGTGGATTGTAAAAGACTAGCAATATTGTAGAGTAAAGGCGAAGGACAGAAGGTAGGCTTCATGATGGATCAATAGGCAGAGCAAGAGCATAGGCTGCTGCAATCATAATGACTCATGTGAGATTATCTGAGAAGTGAGAGCACTTTTACAACCAATCCCAGACAAGTAACTGCATGTACCTCACTGATTAATCTCACATCTGGCATAGTGTTTAGTCGAGTGCATCCATCATGTGACAGGACATGTCTGTCTCCAGTCACAGCCTCTCCACCACAACCACTTCAATAGAGGTGTTTTACAATCAAGCCAGCACACTATTCAGCATTTCCCAAATTAATGCACCTGTCTCTAGTGAACCCCACAGGACTGAGTAGGCCTCTTTGAGTCATGTTAGTATCCCTATGAACTTGAAGTAGATAACTTCCTTCATCTGCCTGTTGAGGTAGTCCAGCCCTGAGTCTATCTGACACCGAATTCCAACTCCGTCCGACTCCTGAGTCCTAGTCCCCCTCACCCAAATTTGATTGAGAGAGATAGACCTGTAGTGCACTGCTGTAGATGAATAAAAAGAGCAATAGAACTTAAGAGTTTTTTGTGTAGATTGTATTTATTAAATAAACTGACTGCTCTCTGAACATCCTCAAAAACAAGTGCTGCAAAGAGTGGACAATACAAGTAAATCTAGCTAAGTTTGAAAGAAAGGACCAATAATCACCTTCAGGCAGCATCACCCATCAGCACCCAAACATTTCAAATAATCACAATAAATAAAGTTTACAAATAATAGTTGAACAACACCCTCACTGTCTGCCACCACAATCAATTATCACCACTCACACTCACTCAATAATATCACTCATTGGTGCAATAGTTACCTGTTCTAGTCCAAGCATGGTGGTACACAATTGTCTATTGTTGCAACTCCTCTTATTCCCATGGAAGCAACACAATGGCAGTCTTGTAAATTAATGTTCTTTAGTGGGGTAGCACAGCTAGGGATTGAAAAAAAGAAGGATAGGGTTGTGACGGAGGCAGGCATTGTCTTCATGCCTTTTAAGCAAGAGGGGAAGCTTCTTCTGTGCACACTGGTTCACTCCAATCCGGCCATACATGTGAATAAATGGGGTGGGGGGCTGCATAATTCAGACACCAAATACATAATGTTCCTCTAGCTATATCCATTTTTTTGGCATAGCAGTTGGACGCTTATGCGGAAGTTCCTTGTGCCCTACTCAGTCAGTTCATCTTCAAACTCAGGGGTTTACTCAGAAGTAGGTGAGCTAACGCACTTGAGTCTGACCAATTGCTCTCATCCTCCTCCTGTGCTATTTTAGGAACAGTTTGAACTTGTGGTATGAAGTGTTGGTTCATTTTACTCATGGTCAATCTCTTTACATTTTGAGGTGAGAGACTGGTCCTTCTGACTGTGATAACTGCACCAGCTGTACTGAACATACGCTCAGCAGACACTGGCTACTGGACAAGCCAGATGCTCCATAGCCAGCCTGATGAGCTCTGGCCATTGGTGCATCTTCCCATATCAATAGACCAATGGGTTTTGATCCATGTAGACCTCTTTTGGGTCATACAGATAGTCTTGGACACCCTCTGAATGGTCATTGGTGCTGTCACTTGCTCAACCTCTGTTTACTCCGCCTCTGCACTTGACTTAAGCCCTGCCACTTGAAACCAAACCATTGCAAAGGTTGGGTCCAATTCTTCTGTTGCTGATGTTGTTGTTGCTGGTTTTGCCGGTGTTGGATGCTGTGAGACAACAGCTTTGCCCTTTCTGGAGGTTGAAGGTTCCACACCAGAACTTCTGCCTGGGACTCAAACATCCAGTCATTCTTCTTCCAGGTCTCTCATTTGCTCAACAATCCACGTCTTGTAGAGTGAAACATCAAGTATTGTGGCACAGATGCACTCTCTGGAGGACACTGTGTCTGTTTACAGGCTTTGATTAACACCAAAGCGAAGGATTATGTTCTCAACCAACTCATACACTTCTTCATTCACACTGGTGAACCTTTGTGACATCTTTTTTAACTGGTCCTGTATTAGATGCAACAACGGGATAGCTTGGGCATTCGTACTTTCCTCTTTGCTGACTTTCTGTGTTAAAAAACCTAGAAAGGAAGGAACATTTGTGTTAGGAAGTTGACTTGCCCCCATTTGTCCATCTCCATGGTCATGCTTTTCCCAGTTGCATCCCCTCCTCTTTGAAGGACAAAGAGCCTGATTTGGATCTTGACAGAACTACCTTTGTCTCACCTCGGTAGCTGTTCCAAGTACTCTGTCGAGCTGACAGAAATCCACCCATCATATTTAGATGTATGCTGGCTAAATATCCGTCCGCATAACAGAGTGTTTACCACCACGTATGCTGCTCACTGACGCAGCAGACTCCTCTGCTGGTGAATAGTACTCAATCAGGGTGGCGGGGTGGTGCCGAGCCTATTTAGATTTCACAGGTGTGCTGGTGGTGTTCTAGCAGCATGTTGCCGATGGAGTGATTCTGTTGTGGGATGCAGTCAACAATGGACCATTCCTGTGGCTGTAGGCTGGATGCTCACAAACCTGATGTGTTTTTGCTAATTATTTTCACCTGCATTCCACACTTTGAAACACATTCCATTTCAGACCATGATCCTTTGCCATTCCACACCTTGTCCCAAGTCAGGTTTTTTTTTTGTTGCTTTCAGAGTTACTTGTTTATTTGTGTTAGAATAGAGAAATTCTACTTATGCATTATTTCATATATGTTAGCATTTGCGGTGCCATTTTATATGCCGGCGCCATTTTGGGTTACAATCGAAACTTACGCTTTGCTATTTCCGAGAAAAGGCCGCTGTTGTGTTTCATTTCTCCAAGGTTGGATTTTGCTTCACTAATGAATAGACTGTTCTTATTAGCGCATACCTTTCCCTTTAGATAGAGGCTGTCTCCCACTTGTCTAGTGGCGGGCACGGGCAGAATGACCTTGACTACTAGATAATGTGTGCCCAGCTGCAGAATCGAAACTTATTCTTTTTGTATTTCACTGTTTGCTGCATCTGCTTGGAAAATTCCATTATGGGCGTGCCTTCATTGGTTCTGAAATGTACATAATGTATCTCTATGCTTGCTGATGTCAGTCCCTCTGCAGCACTCATAAGCGACTGGGCAGATTGGGTTCCACTCTGAGTGTACCTGAATAAACAGATATTGGTTTGTATTCTCTACTGTCTGACGACTCTTCATTTGGTATGGAAGGCTGAGAGGTGGTCGTGAGTGACCCGGGTGACCCTAATCGGGTCACTTCCTTCAGTTGGCACCCGAACAGGGACTCCTTCGGGTGAGTGACCCATCCCCTTCCGTGGACGGGGCGGGGAGGTCGAGGCCATCGTCGGGTCGGACTAACGGTTCAGGGATCCCTGTAAGAGGAGCATTGTTTCCTCGCAGCTGCCCCTTCCGTCCTGCTGGACGGTGCCTCACCCAGCGGTCATCCCAACTGGAGTCCTAAACGGCGAAACCCTTGGATCTGACCGTTTGGTCTGAAGAGTCGGCAGTAGAGAATTAGTTCGCTTGACCTGCATATATCAGGTGAGTTTGTTTTGGTTCTTTGTGGATATGGTGCCATTTTGGTTTGCATTTGGTACGGTCTGAAGACCGTCGTTGAGATAAAAGCATTTGCAATTGCTTTGCCAGGCATAAATAGTGGACTTGTTTGAAAATGCCTGGAGTTAGCAAATTGATTTCTTTGTGCTGTTGTTGTTGTTGTTCTGCAGATGCTCAATTGGAAGAAGCTCAGCCGGCGCCTCCAGAAGGCACTCCAAATTTTGATATGTATGTGAAGCATGGTCTTGGCCCTATTATGTTTAGTACATTATGGCACAAATATACGAGGGACAATGCCGAGTTGCAGTGGCCATTAACGGGCACTTTCAATGAACAAAAGATTGGGTATTTACAGGAACAGTTATTTAAGAGGCGAAGTAGGCAGTCTATGTTTGATTCTCTTAGGTCGTGGCAGAAGGCAGCTAGGCATTGACGATTGAATTCTGAGAAAGAGGCCCGGAAAGGGAAAATGCAGACACTGACTCACAAAGCTGTAGCATATGATAGAGAAAAACAGGAAAAGGGAGTTGAATGCGAGGATAGGAGGTTCCGATTGCATATTGATAAATCGTATTAGGCTCAGGAGGAAACTGATACTCTTGTGGAAGAACTGTTAGATACTCGGCCCCCGTCTCCATATGCTCCGCAAAGGATATGTCCCACTGTCCCTGTGCCAGCACAGCTGCCTGTTACAGTCGTTCTCTCTGTTCCTGTGTCTACTGCTGTCGTTTCTACAGCTGTGGCTTCGGCTCCTCCTCCTCCTCTTTCTTCTGTTTCTTGGCCGTCCGTGGCAATGGTGACTGTTAGTACTCCTGCCACACCTATTATATCAGCATCCCTGTCCCCAGCTCTTACTCCTGCGGCGCATTTGCCAGCGTCAATTGTGCCTGTTAATTCTGTTGCTTCTCCTTCTTTGGTTCTTCTTCACCCGATATTTGTAAATACTGAGACACCAGTTCCTGGGTTTGAGGATAGAGATTTACCAAAATTTCATGAGCGTATGGGCCCTTTTGTACGGTCTGCCGTGGGAGATGAAGAGAAGAAGGTTGTGGCTAATCAGGCGGCACAGTGGGGTCGTAATCCCATTTACAGTGTGGAAGTTTGGGATGTGATGAAAGATTATGAGCCTTTTATACAGCAGCATGCTCTTAAGCATATGTCCTCTACATTAATTGGTCTTTGGGAGCAACACTTTGAGAATGTTGTGCCGCAAATTATATTTGATATTAAAGATCGTGTGTATACTAATGGTATGGACCCAGGTCAAGCTTTTAGTAACATTGCCACATTGGTTGCCTATAGGGGCAGGTTGCATGATAAGAGCCCTACTACAGTGTCCCAGTTTCCGATGAAAGAGATTCAAAGTGAAGCCACAATCGAAGAGTTGGCAATGTGGCAGGAAAGTACAGCACAATTAAAGGATGAGGGCTGTTGGATTGATAAGTCAGGAAAACCGAGATGGATGTTGCCTGATGCATATGTTCTTCCTGTTGTTACGATGGCCCATGGCCCAGCCCATATTAGTGCTAAGGGTATTTGCAAGTTGTTAGACCCTGTATGGCAGAATGACAATATTTCGAAAACAGCTGCACATTTAGTGAAGTACTGTATGGTGTGCATGATGCACAATCCTGGAAAGGGTACCCCCACACCGCCTGGCAATTGTGCACCACCCACTTTCCCTTTTAAGGTCCTTCAGATGGATTATATAGAATTAGAAAGGTGTAATAATTTGAAGTATGTGTTGGTGGTTGTCTGTGCGTTCAGTAAATGGGTTGAGGCTTATCCCATTAAAGACAACACAGCCATTACGACTGCAAATGTACTCCTGAAGGAGTTCTTTCTTCTTTTCGGCTTGCCCCATTTGATTTGGAGTGATAACAGAAGTCATTTTAATGCAAAAGTGATTCAATTGATTTGTGATGGTCTGTGTATTAAGCAGAAGTTTCATGCTGCCAATCATCCACAGTCAGCAGGTTTGATTGAGAAGTACAATGGTACTCTCAAACTTAAATTGGCAAAAATTCAGGAGACCACAGGGTTAAAGTGGCCAGATGCTTTACCACTGGCTCTTTTGTCAACAAAAACTACAGCACATTCTAGGACAGGATTGTCACTGTACGAGGTCGTGTTTGGACGCCCGGCAAATGTCTGGGGCGTCCCCTGCCCTTAGCGGTTTTCTGAAATTGAGTACCTGTTGTTGGTTGACTATCTTTGCCAGTTAACTGAAAGTTTGCGTTCTATTCACCAATAGGTCTGGAAACCCCTGCCCAGCTACACCAGGGGGGCCCGGACACGACATTCAGCCTGGGGACTACATCCTTGTGAAGAGTTTTCAACTGAAGAAAAGTTTGGAGCTGCGTTGGAAAGGGCCAGAGCAGGTCCTCCTAGCTATACACACCACAGTCAAGGTCGCTGGTCCTAAGAACTGGATTCATGCGACACACTGTCGCAGAATACCTCTACCTTTGCCCTATGATCAGTGGGTAAAGGATGGCATAGGGGACTCCGAGTGTGAGACGGTGCCTCAGTTTGTCCCCTTCAGCGATGCCAAGCTGACCTGGATGCGAACAGATGAGGAAAATGATGAAGTACTGAATGCAGAAGTTCCTCCGGAAATTCGAGCTATCCAGGAGCCTCTTTTTGCTGACACTTCTGTACCTGGAGTTGCTAGGTACAATTTGCGCCCTCGGCTGGGGGACAGTGCACCAAAGGAGAAGTCAGATTAGTTAGGGATGGACTGTGTAAGTCAGGGTGTGCTTTGCCATAGTACCAATGGAGTTAGTTTAGGGTGATGAGAGATTTGTACATTGTTTGAACATTGGACAGGATAGATCAAACGTATCCTCTTTGGGATATATTATCCTGGTCGACGTGGGAACACGAGCTTAGGACAGAGCAAGCTCCACCGCCGGTGCTCAAGAGCGCCAATGTTTTGATGAACAATAGGAGCCTGTACCAGTGAGGCTCTGACGGACACTGGGAACTTGTATATTTCTCTTATTTGCATTTCGCCCCATTTCATCATTTGTTATGCATCCCTTTGGCAGAATGGTTGCTGAGGAAGAGCAGCCAGTGTTTCCCCCTGTTTACACACATGTTTTTTGGTCTACAAAGAGAACGTTCATATGTGCTGTTCTTGTGATCCTGTTGCTATTGACCTTGGGTGGGGTATCATTGGGTCTTGGAACATAGAACATAACCAGGATGCAACATTATGCACCGAGGGTAAGATTACTCCTCAGGTTCGTCAGAAAAGAATGCCATCGAATAATGTTTTTTTAGACACACATAAAAGATTTTTTGGAGAAGGTGCAGCTTGTTAACCTACTGAATCTGTCACAAGTTTATGGACTGCTTATCCATTGTCACTTGTCAATTATATGTATACTCGCCCATCCCACTTTGTAGAGGTAAGGGGTGAGTTTGGTATGGGGTACCCTGGTCCGTGTTTGTATTGCAGAAAGCCACGAGGGAAGGGGTATCCAGGGTGTGACAATAATACGTATTGGGATCATTTGTATATGAAAGAACAGAATGTTACCCTAGTGGGTTGGTGCTACCAAGATTTAACAGTCACCCAGAAAGCTGGTTATTATCCTGCATGTTGTCCGATAGTATCAACTGTTCTGGAATAGTATTGTTCAAAAATACAATGTCTTTGGTGAAAGCTAAAGATCCGAGTACCTCTGGAATGAACACTAGATACGCTCCTGTCGATTATGAAGGACCACTTTATGCACACCCAGGATTTTATTTTCTGTCTAATGGTACTTACTCAAATGTTTATAATGGCACAGATGATGTTGCTCTAGGAATGGTGCTCCCTCTGGGTATGCCTTGTAAGTATAGTAAGCCAAGTGTAAGATAGGTGAAAAGAACGTTGACTACAGAATTTTGTGATGGAGTAACAGATTTGGAAGTCAACAATTACAGTAATGGGATCACTTTTGGATACATTCTCTCCTCCATAATTATGTTTGGTGGTACTGCTATGGCTAGGGGTGTGAGAGCTAGAGTGTATTTCGAATGTAAGCTGCAGATATTATCTAACTCCACAGTAGCAGCTTTGCGTGACATCACCACCCAATTGGAAAGTATGCGAGTCTATTCCGAGTAGACTAGATATGCAGTTGACTTCATCTTGGCAAAGAGTGGTGGTGTGTGCGCTGTAGTCGGGGACCAGTGTGTAGTCGGGATCAAGAATATGGAACAAAATATCACTAAGCATATATTAGATATCTTGGAGAATGTCAAAGGAATGGAGAGTGGAAATTAGAGTTGGTCATTGTTTGGAAATTGGGGTTGGATTTTCGAGAAAATTATTTATTTGTTTGTGGTGCTGATACTTTGCTGTATCCTTAATCAGTGTCTCCCATTCTGTTGTTCCTATTGTTCCACTCTTTTCCTCCCAAAGTAAACATCCATTCATGATACTAATGCTGCAATTATGGTACAGAAAGATATAGACGAAATTATGCATATTGATGAGGGCATTTTTGAGACCTCTTCCCTCCTTACTGTTTCCGTCCCAGATTCTGAGGATATGGACTGCTCATAGCCAAGTTTATTCATGGTTCTTGTTCTATTGTTTTGTATATTTTATACTGCTATAAAATGTTTAGCTCATGCTAAAAGGAGGGTCTGTTAGAATAGAGAAATTCTACTTATGCATTATTTCATGTATGTTAGCATTTGCGGCGCCATTTTATATGCCGGCGCCATTTTGGGTTACAATCGAAACTTACGCCTTGCTATTTCCGAGAAAAATGCCCCTGTTGTGTTTCATTTCTCCAAGGGTGGGTTTTGCTTCACTAATGAATAGACTGTTCTTATTAGCGCATACCTTTCCCTTTAGATAGAGGCTGTCTCCCACTTGTCAAGTGGCGGGCACGGGCAGAATGACCTTGACTACTAGATAATGTGCGCCCGGCTGCAGAATCAAAACTTATTTTTTTGTATTTCACTGTTTGATGCATCTGCTTGGAAAATTCCATTATGGGCGTGCCTTCATTGGTTCTGAAATGTACATAATGTCTCTCTATGCTTGCTGATGTCAGTCCCTCTGCAGCACTCCTAAGCGACTGGGCAGATTGGGCTCCACTCTGAGTGTACCTGAATAAACAGATATTGTTTTGTATTCTCTACTGTGTGACCGACACTTCATTTGGTATGGAAGGCTGAGAGGTGGTCGTGACTGACGCGGGTGACCCTAATCGGGTCACTTCCTTCATTTGGTCTCTTTAATTATTAATTATCTTCTGTGTCATTACTATCATTAAGGTTTATAATTTCATAATGCCAGGGACCAAAAATCCACGCTTTACTGAGGGAGAATTGTCAGTCATTGTGGATGAAATCATTAGAGTATAGCCACAATTGTTTGGAGCCCAAGTCCAAAATACACCCTTACCTCAGAAAAGGCAAATGGGGGCCAGAATAGTTGACAGAGTGAATGCTATAGCTAACAACCTTCGCACAAAGGAAGAAATTAGGAAGAGATGGAATGACCTGCGGGGGAGAGTGCATTCCCTGGCCTCCAAGCGTCACCTGGAGGCCCAGAGGACTGGTGGTGGTCCTCCCAGGCCCTCCTTACAACTATATCCCTGGGAGGAGAAGGTTGTTTAGATCCTACATCCTGAAGGCTTGACAAGAATCCCTGGTGGATTGCAGACTGGTAAGTAAGACTTTTCAATGTGTCACTAAACCTAAATGTCCTGTTTGCTTTGAGGTTAGCTGTTGCTAATATGTTCTGCACAATTATTTTTACATAGAAACCTAAATATATCAGTGGCATCTTGTTTGGCTTGTTTGTTTGAATATATTGAGTTGTATATAAGACAACAGATTTCAATAGGCATCACATTTCACATGATGTCATGGTGTTTATAAGTGTTTGTACTCCAAATAAAAAATAACACATGTGTTTCACATAGTAAATGTCTGTTCTCTTTTTACTGCAGAGTTTCACAAGGTATGTTCAAGTTTAAATTTTTCAAGTGTTGTGAATGTTTAATTGAAATAACTACAACTACCATGATGCCTTGTTTCAGTTGTGTGAACATAAGATTGCCATTTAAATGTCCTCATTCCCCCTTTTCTATCATATTTTTACATATGTCAGTGTCATTTATTGTTCAATCAATATTTAATGTTCTCTTTTATAAAAGGTTTGTGTTGAATTTCGTATGTTGCCCTGAATTGATGTCATTAGTCTCACAAATCAAAGTTTGTTGATCTGAAACATTTAAGGCATGTTAATTTGTATTTTGAATATAAGAGGCATATGTGAAAACTTAACTCTGCACTGTTTATATGATGACTAATGCCAAATTACCTTCTAAGGTGTGTACATGTCTGTGTTTTAGCCTGCCAGGCCTTGGAATGTTTAATTTCACATTTCGCCTCTCTACTGTGTTGTGTTAAATGGTTGGTACATTTCGATTATAATTACTCATTTAGGGGCATATTATCAACGGCCAGCGATAATTATCGCTGGCCGTACATAGCGATAGAAATATTATCGCTGGCTATCGCTGAATATTATCGCCATGATAACGCTATATTTACAACGCATAGCGCTATGGCGATAATATTTCAGCGATAGCGGTGTTTTCAATGGAACATCACTGGTTTTCCAGCGATGTTCCATTGAAAACAGCGATAACATTGCTGATACGACCCTGTGGTCGTATCAGCATAATCCATCTCCCATTAAAAGTATGCTTTAGTCAGGAATTTAACAGACGTTAAATTCCTGAGTTAAGGCTGAGGTAGCGCGATTTTTTTATCGCTGCACCTCCTTGTTAATATCGCGAAGCTGCCTTCACGATATTAACATGTGTTGTTTTCACAGCCACGCCTTCTTTGCATCTCATTAGCGATGCGAGGCGAGGCTGTGAAAAAACGGGCTCTACATCAAGGAAACACGCGCTAGCGTGTCCTTGATGATATTGCGATATAATTATCGCCGCTTTTCGCCCAAAAACGGACGCTAAAGCAGCGATAATTATATCGCCAGCCCTTGCTAATATGCCCCTTATTTTCTTCAATCCAGAATATCTTCTCACCTATTTATCTGAAGTCGTTTTGTATGGAATATAAACTGTTTGTGTAATTAATTACAATTCAACTAAAAAGTCCATTCATGATATTCAATTATTTTTCCCATTTAGGTTGCAAAATCTTTTGCTTTAAACTCATTGGATGTCCAATTCACACTTAAACAAAAGATTATTCATTTTTACATTCATAATAGGTCCAACAGCCACAACACGTGGCCAAACAGCTACGACTGAGGAGACCTCCACTCCAGCCCAGGATCAATCCTCCGGGGAGGAATCCACTCCTGAAAGTCAGGATGAAGAGGAGCAGCCTGGTCCATCTGGCCTGACTGGGCAGATGGCTCCAGTGAGTCTCACTCGGCCCACAACTACACCTCTCACCCCAGCTGTTACCACACCTCAGCCAAGAGAAACCTCCACTTTCTGTGTCCAAACCACCATCACCCCAATCTTGAGCACCCCAGTCCTGGCTGATGTTTCTACCCCACCATCACCTACAGTTCAGCCAGGAACCAGTAGGATGGGTCACACTGGCTCAAGGTCACATAGTAGTGGGGGTAGAAGTCATTGGAGGGATTCTGTGGGCCAGCATAGTGAGGACACTGGAATCACTGTCACCCAGGCCACTTTCAACCAAGTCTTGGGATCCCTCCATCAGTCCCAAGACATGATGGGCCAGCTCCTCACAGAACTCTGGGACATGAAGCAGTGGCAGAGAGAGCACAATGTAGAGATGGATAATCTCAACTTCAATTTGGGCTCCCAGACTGGGGTGCTGCAGGACATATACACCTTTTCTAGCACTATTTTACACTTTCTGTGGTCCAACTATATCTGGCCCAACTAAATCTGCCTCAGCCTCAGAAAGGGAGGCCCTGCCATAGGAGGCAACACCTGCATCCACCTCAGTCCCTGCGACTGTGGATCCACCAGTTCCCCGCAGGAGCGCAAGTTCATCTGGACCATCAGGAGAGGATGGCAAGACCACCACCAAGAGAAGCAGAACCTAATTTCCTCCAGTGTGTGATTACCATTCACTCTGTAAACTATTTTCTGGTCACATTTATCTTTCTAAGGCCAGTTGTGTTTTTGACATTGGACTGCAAACAATTTTGGCTCAACAATTATAGTTTCATTCACCATGAGTGACTTCTTCTTATGTTGTCTGATTTTTGGTTTATATCCAGTTTTAGTTTATTTGCTTTTATTTAATAAAAGCAAAAAAAAAAAAAGTCAAAGACTGGTGTTGTAGTTAATTTCTGCATTCATTCAATTGTTTTTCCTTCCATCATAAATTTCAAAATATAAACAACCAAAGGATTGTTTATTCATAAATGAATTGGACATAGGTAATGTTTTTCTCTCATTTCTACCATGACAACAAAATACAAACACCAAAGACTCATCAACTAGTATTTTATTAAATTTGAAAATAGATTGTTCTGTCAAATGTTTATTGAATCTAACAAACCATACATAACACAAATGCTCAGTGCCATTTTTACGTTTCCAGTACTACACTTTGCCACCATGTAAGAAGGGGATATAATCAAAAGAATCAGATACAATAGGCACATTTTCATTGGATTATGCTATCAGCTGGAGCCAGATCTTCTGCCTCACAACAGAAATTGCACAACAATAACACCAATAGTCCTAAATCCTGGTATTACTCAATTTTGTGGGCACAGGATCATTCCAACACACTATTGCAGTTCCTGGGGGAATGTCACAACCAACTTTAAGTGGTGTGCTATAAGACGTTCTTTCTACAATGATGAGACACATCAACATATTCATATACTTAACACAAAATGAGCATTTTGCCAACGTGAAGGGGGAAGACTATGCTTTTGGTTGACTACCACATGTGATTAGAGCAAATCAAGCAGTACATTTTGGCTTGGTGCCACCATTCAACAGAAAACAAGTACAATGCAATCTTCAAAATGTCCATTCAATCACTGGGCAAGTTGTCTCAGTATAAGTTATAAACACCAAAAGTCTGTGTGTTTCTTCCACAGGATCAACCCATGTTCCCTTTGTACTTCTTTACAGCAGCATATAACTGCAAATGTCACAATGTTGAAATGTCCAAATGAAGATGACACGGTGAAGGATCCTTAAGCAGATCAAAATAAAAAGATTAATTTAATTACATTACACATTAGACACATTACAAATGAATACTTTTGAGGACACATTCTCTAAGAACAATCAAACAGAAACATTAGAAATGAACCCATTAGCCAATGTGTCAGCACTTTGATCAACAACATCTTTGGCCTGAATTTCATCAACTTGCCCTTTCTGAAAAATGTTCAGCACAGACTGTTCTCCTCATGAGATTAAAAGCTGGTTTGACCTTATTGTCATAATATGTAAATGTATAGTTACACTCATGTGAAGAAGCTGTCTATAACATCTTGACATAAGTCAGCTCCTTCCTCTTCATCACTGTCATCTTCGTTTGCCATTTCAACATCCTCGCCCAGTGACTCTTCATGGTCTCCAACCTCTGCAATGTATGGGATGTTCTGTCGCAGAGGTATCTTGTGCAACATGCAGCAGGCCATAGTGATTTGACACAACTTTTTGGGTGAGTAGAGGAGGGCTTCACCAGTCTTGTCCAGAGAGCAAAATCTGGCCTTTTGGAGCCCTAAACCCTTTCCGCTGGCCTCTGTGTTCTTTCATGGGCCTCATTGAAGCGGACTTCCCCAGGCGTTGTTGGATTCCTCAGTAGTGCCAGCCACCATGGTCGATTAGGATAAGCTGAGGCTCCTAAATAGAAAAAAAAAAAAAGAGCCAAGATATGTAACACAATTTCAGATTATTCAACTTGAAATTGCCCAAACAATATTATGTCATATTGTACTTGCCAACAAGCCAGGCCCTCTCAGGTCCGAGTTGGGACATTTGCAGGCGTATGATGCTGTACCGTAGATTTTAAGAAAATAATGTGTAAATAATACATTTTATATGTATTATTTGCACATTTAAAAAAAAAAAAATTCTAGAAAAATACCGTCAACGGAAGTGTAAACAACATCGCACAGCTATCGCATTAAACCACAGTATTGCACTACTTATAAATGTTTTTCTTCAGTTATTCAGTAACATTAGCATTTTCTATGTGTACACAAAGTAGCCATCATTTTGAGTGGTGGTGACACACTAAACATTCACACACACACTATTTGACCTTCTAAGATGGCGGCTGTCTGACATCGCCGTCAGGACATTTGGAATTAGACGGGCGGGTCGGAAGTTGACCAGGTAGTGGGTGGGAAACTCTGCAATGGACACTGCCACAGGTTAACATGTGTGAAAGCAACATAGGAAAGCCAATGGCTGTGTCAGTCTCTGTTGACGATCGCGTACATCATGTACGCAGCGTTTAGAAAAAAGCTCACTTGCCTCCTAACACTGCAGCTAACAAGGCCTCCTCAACTTTTCCTGCTGTTTCCAACCTCGGGGAGCCAGGATGCCAGAGAGAGCAGGTGACAGAGCTCCAGCCTTCTCACCAGAGGAGCTGGATTTACTGGCATCTGAGGTTCTGTCCTGTACAGCCAGTTCTATGGCTCACCAGAGGTACAGGTACATGTTTACAATGTATTTGTAAATCTGTCTTACTGTTTTTTTTTAAATACACAGGCTAGAATGTCCCTTTGAGTTCCTGAGTGAAGTGTAGTGATTGAAGTGAAGTGTCATTTAATTGTGAATTTTTAAGAACATTATGATTAGAGAAAAATACAACATTAGTACGTGTTGTGTGTTCCGAGACCTACATTTTATCAGGTGTGATTTTTTAGATATATAGGTATATGTATTTCATGTGAAATGTAAAAATAGAAAACACATTATATCTCATTTGCAACTGTCCATGTATATACATTTTTACATGCAAAATTAAAATTATGTTTGCTATGTGCATTATCCCTCATATAACTCTGCCTAGATTAGGTGTCTCCAATCAGTCATTTGGGAGCTCCCAGTAGCTCCCAGATACCTTCTGAGTAGCTCACAACCTTGAGTTTCAAATTAGCACAAGGTCATATTTTCATTTCAAAGTTAAGGGAAGGCTGTGTTCATGTGACCTCATGATCATCAGGCTGCAGATAGCATGTCATGACAATGACCAGTGTTCAGTCAGTTTTGCAGGCCAGGCTAGGGCTGACTAACAGAGGTACATAACTGAAGCACTGAGGTATTGGACTCTTAGAAAACATTCCTTGTCAGCTCCCAGTTGGAGTTATGAACAAAATGATGCTTCTGAATGCTTTTAAATTAAAGAAAAATGAAATGGAGAGTTATAAATTGCTCAAAGGGTTTAAATTTAAAAAGGCTCTCGGTCGCCCATACAAATATATCCCCTTCATATGCACACATACATCCCCAAAGAGCATACTCTCTCGTTCTCACTGACACACATGGAAGCCCTTTAATGGAGCCCTTAGTCATGGTATTTAGTTCAAACCATAGTATCTGGCTCTATGGACATTAGGCTTCAAGTCAATGTAGCTGGACGTGGGGGTGTCTGCTTACAATGCACAATTTATTTAGCCCCATTATTTCAAAATGTTATTCACTGATGAGAAGTAGCTCTCATCACAGAAAATGTTGGAGACCACCTGCCCTAGAGGATGTCACTGGCCTGTATTATTGAATTTAGGGAATGACAAGGGATAAGGGTAGTCAACAGGTTATAACAAAAGCATTATTTGTTGTCATATTTTGGTAAAATGAAAGACTTAAATATGTTGTGTAGTAACTCTTGACTGACATGTGATTGATGTAGTAAAATTGTGTTACAACAATGGCTCATTCTAATAATTAAGACAGCAACACGGCTCTCGCAAGAGATGAAAAGCAAAATCCAGACCATCGGGGGCCGTCTGAAGACATACCAATCCGCCAGCTCACTAAAAAAGAGATTTGAGGAACTCAACCAACCAATGAATGAATTTGAAAAACTGAAGAAGGAAACCAACAAGTTCAGCCATGAAAAAGTCTATCCCTACATTAGTGAGGATTAAATTCCATCAGGGAGAAATCCTGGATACAACACGGACAGTGACATATTGGATTCCGGATCTGATAGCTCCGGGTCAAGTTCCGGAATGAAGGGTCCTTGTCCAGTGGGCCGAACAACAGGAACAAGTCACGGTATCAACACGGAGCATGGCAAGCAACACCCGACCAGGGCCGAGCAACCGACCAGCCTAATAGTAAACCTAACTACACTACTGCTCTCCTTACCTCAATCACAGGTCCTGGAAAAAGGTTTGGGTTTTGTCCCCACAGCCAACTTAGATAAGTTGTGAAATAAATGAGTTCATCAGAAAACTCAAACTGCGAGCCTTTTTCATGGACAAACCAATGGACACAGACAGACAAGGGGATACGGCTCTGCGACCAAAATCAATGCTCACCCCTCCTACATCAGCCATCCTAGTGGAAATACTGGTATTTGAAAAGGCGATTTTAAAAGAAATTGGCGAGATCAACCCAGACACCATAAAAACATTCCACAACACCACCAAGGAACAAAAACAAGCCATCAAAGAACTAACCGCGGTTACAAATATAGTGATAAAACCAGCAGACAAAGGAGGAGCAGTAGTATTACAAAACACAGAAGCGTACCGTACTGAATGCCTCTGTTTACTAAGTGAAACCAAGAACTACGAACAACTACATGAGGACCCAACAGAATCACTGAGGATGCATATCCTTACCATGACAGAGGAAGCTTTGGCACACAACTTTAAATTTGTTACACAACTGGATCTCCCATCAGGAAAGTGACTTCCTCATCAATAACTCTCCAATCACCCCATATTTTTACACAATCCTGAAAATACACAAAAACCTGACATCTCCCCAGGACGTCCTATTGTGTCGGGGATTGGATCTATTTTAGAACCCTTATCAACATTTGTGGATGCTTTCCTCCGACCTATTGTACAGAAGACTGATACCTACCTGAAGGACACCAAAGATGTCCTGAGACTTCTTAACAACATCGCCTTTGACCCCAACACTCAACTACTGATAGGCCTGGACATCAAAAGCCTGTACACGAGCCTCCTACACGATGAAACTCTCAACATCATCGAGAATGTATTATTTGAGGTTGAATTAGATTACCAGATCCCCAGGAACGTCGTAATGGAATGCTGTAAATGGGCCCTCACCTCCAATTATTTCAGGTTTGAAGAAACCCTATACCTACAGAAACACAGGACCAGCATGTGCAGCCCCTTTGCTCCTAGTATAGTATACTACATCACCTTGAAAAACATAAAATTCTTAACCAACGCCACCCCTATCTTCTCAACATCAAGATGTGGAAACCAGGAAGTGGTTCCTTTAACAGCAGCCATTTTGTGCAGTCAGCGTCCCAGTCTTTTCCCAGACACGATGACGCTAACGTTCCACTGCTGTGACTCCATTAAAATGCCTGCAGAAGCACAGAACAGGCACCTACTGAGCCACGGGCGGGTGCCACCCCTAGCAAGGCAAGTAGCCCTGACACAGTAAGTACGGCATAGCCTGTTCCCAACAGGATCAACTGCATAACGCAGCTCCGGCTGGTAGTGCTAACCGCTATCTACCACATTTGACTTTCATGTCTATTTACTTTTTTCCTCGACGCCAAGTTTTACTACAGGCGTCCCTTCCCCCCGTACGGTCTCATGTTGCACTTTGGCAGCAACAGATATGTATGTTCATTGAAACTACATTATATGTTAAGTGTTTGTCTTTGTCCTGTGTATACCTCACGTTCTCAGTTTAGTACATATTATGTTTTGGGTGCACTAGAAGTTTGCCACCATTACTGTGAGAAATATATCACTTTTTTTCTGATACACAGGTGATTATGGCATATAAATGCACGTTTAGGCTGAATACCTTGACAACCTAACTTTCATTTTTCTTTCCCATACAGTATTTTCTACAGAATATCCTTATACAAACACCATTTGGTGCTGCATGTATTTTGCTATATATATTTTCACAGTCTGTTTCCTCTTAATTAAGAGAGGCTATCAGAGTGGTATCAGTGAGTATCCTTTTTGTTCCTGAAGAATAGCTTTGGGGTAGGGCTACAAACATGTCAACCAGTGAAACTAAGGCACATTGTTCCCCCTAAAGTTCCCCCATTTCCCCATATTTTAATCATACCGGATAGAGGTAAAATAAAGTATTTTCTCCTACTAGCCAGGTATTTAAAATTTCCTCCCACTCCTCCCTTTTTTCATATACTTCATCTGACTATATCTTTTACCACCTATAAGTGCTCCCACGTAACTTGTAGGTTGTAGTACGCCTGTTCCGCAGTGGAACGGGAAAAACCCAATGATGAAGCATGCCACCAAGGGGAAACCCTGGTGGGTGAGGGTTATTTAAGGAAAATTCACCATTTTCCTAACTAACGTTTGAGTGCAAAGAAAAACAACCAGCCCTTTTACACAGAAGGGCTCTTTTTGATTAACACATATCTACAAAGGAGGACGAGCCCCTTTTGTTTTTCCTCTTTCTCCCCCTTGTTTTTTTAATTACATCAATATAGACAAACATCAAGCCGCAAAACAATTCTTTTTTGCTTCATTTCTTGTATCCATACAGGTCAACGCCCATCAGAAAAAGGAGCTGCGAAAGGCCATCGCCAAGAAGGTGCAGACCCTGAGGGTCTACAAGCGGTTCAGCATTCACTGTAGGAGGAGGTGGGAGGACTTACGACGCTGGATCAAGAAATCATCAGAAGTCCAGCTCGGCAAGTCCTCCCAACACGGGAAGCACGTGCGTCACACCCTGACCGCCCCTAATGGCCTGCATACTTGCTGCGGCCTATCCTGTACATTGATGGGCAGTTGGGAGTCCAACAGCAGCAGCAAGAGGGTAAGTTTTAGTGTGAGTTCAACATGTTAAATAACTACTTTTTGTTACAGCAACTAATTTTGCCATCAACATTAAGGTTGACACATGTCCAATGCAGAAGAAGAGTTCTTGAAAGTGTTAGTTTTGCACAAGGTGTAAGATGAGTTTTGAATATAAAAGTTTGGGAAAAGATACCTCCTGATTTGTGTTTACTACCAAAGGTCTTGTTTGAGCAGACACATGCCTCCTTAATCAACAAATATACATCAGGTAGTTTGATGTTATAAGGAACAGTTGTATCAAACAGGCCACTAGTCTTTATTGTGTCATGTGTGATGCTCCTTCACTATTGTGAATGATGTTACATTAGCCCTGTTACAGGTGACATAGCATAAAATGCTATCATGATACAGTGGATGTTTCAAACATCACATTGGTAAGTTGATTTTATACAAAAACAAGAGTGAGCATGTGAGCCAAAATGACTAGTAACATCAGATTAAACGGCTACATTTTGTATTCAGAACTTATACCAAATGTGTTTTAAATCAAAAATAATATTTCATTAATGTTAAAAGTGACAGATTTGCATGATTTCTTACTCCTTTACAAATGTGCCTGTAAGCCTGTCTGTTTTTTTAAAAATAATTTTGATAGGCATACAATTTATGGTACAACACAGACAGGAATGTGTACACATTGGTGGCAGAGTACCGCATACCCAAAACCATTTTACAATGTCCTTTGTTATGTCCAGATGATAAATCATTGAGGAGAAAAATGGGATACTTAAAGTGACTTTTGCTGATGGAATGTTCTATCACATATATGTAGGAATATTCAATCTGTAAAACTCAAAATCAGGCCCAATTCATGACTCATTAGGCAAATGTGGAAATGCATCAAGGTGTAAAATGTTGCATTTTGTGAATTACATTTGAATCTTTGGAGTTAAAATTATAAATGAATCAGTGTATGTAATATTTAATGTGGTGTTGTACCAACTGCCTTTCAGTCTATACAAATATTGGTACAACATTACAGTATTTGTTGACACACATTGATTCATATTTAACTTTTTGTGAATGAAAATAATACAGAATTTTGGGCCTTATAAACACGCTGTACAAAGGTATTTTTGGTTTATATCCTTCTTGGTGACATAAGTTCAGTATTCTAAACAACAACGCCCAACCATTCAGAGCTGTTAAACAGTTCCTTCAGAGAACTTAAAATGGATAAGAGACAAGACCATACATCAAATAGGAGCTATCAGGGGGAATTACAAAACTGTCACCAAATGGTTTCTGAAAATGTTGTCTACATGCATGAGCTTATGCTGATATAGAACCAAAGTTCGTGAGCCTTTAAGGAGCTGAAATATGAAAACTTTGAAAATGTTTTGTGATCAAAGTTCATGATTTACACAGATACAATAAAACCATTGTATATGTCATTTCAGCATCATCAGGAACAGGTAGAGGAGACATTGGCCACTGTTATTTTTGGGTACTGAGACCACCAACACAGAGAGACCCAGTGGCACAGAGGTTGAGGGGACTGGAATTGAGGCCTCAAGCTCAACATTATCATCTTCGAAGGCCTCCCCAAGCGACCAGTCCCTAGTGGTGGCAGACCCTACTGCAATTGCTCCACCTGCATCCTTATCCACCACCCAGAGAACCATCTCCACCCTTACTCTTGCTCCCCCCAGTTGACTAAACCGCCCCCCCTAAACAGGATGGCGTCTCCTTCACTGCAAAACATTGCTGTAGGCCAGACTGCGCTCCTGAATGCCATCCAGGGGCTTAGTTGCCATATGCAACAAATGCTAGCGTATCTGAAAGACATTCACATTGAAATGTCTGGCCTACAGAGATCATTTCAAGGTCTAGCCTCCCCACTCACCTCAGCCTTCCAACCATCCCAAACTTGTACCCCAAATCCCACCCCTTCCCCATCCTAAATTCCTATTCCCAGACCTGTCCAAAGCACACACACACACATTTGCACACAACAACTCCAACACACACAAGTAGCACACCGACACAAACACACCCAAAAACACAGGCACACATACACACAACATACCGGTACCACACCCACCACCACCCACCACCACCCGCCACCACACCCACATGCACCACCACCCGCACACCCACAGACAGCCACATGCACCAACACCATCACCAGCAAACCCACAGATACCCCACCACTGTCACACCCACATACACCACCATCAGCACACCCACAGACACCCTCTACCACCTCACCCACATGTACCACCACTACCAGCATACCCACAGACACCCATCCACCACCACACCCATATTCACTACCATATCCGCGTGCACCATAACCACACCAAGCATCTCAACAGCACACCCATACAAACACACACACAAACATTAGATATTACACCCAGGAAACACAAATGCCCACACTCACCTGAACAGCATACACCTGGGAAGAAACACCCCCAAACATAAATCAGATAAATCAGACCCACAGGCACCTGCAACCTTATCAGACACATGCACATCACCCACTGCCACTCCCTCTACCTACCAAGCCCAACTCAATGCCGACCATCCTACCTGTTTTTCTTGCGAAGATGTCCTTTTTGCCCTTGCTTTGACCCCTTCCAAACCCAATTGAATTTAGATGCAGGCATACATCATGATAATGGACACGTGCACTAACAAATAGATGTTTACATTTATTTTTTTGAAGTATTACTACATGTTTGTTTTTTCACCTTGATAACAGATATGAATGAACACATACGCATTACACCTTATAAAATAACGTGACAATTGAAATTGGATACAATACAGGACTTGTACTAGACAAGGGGAAATGTTAAATGCATGAATATGTTGAATGATTCAAATTTGGGACTGGCATTGATTTGACAGGTAATTAATAAGGTAAAGGTTACACTTTGTGCAGTGCAATTTCTACATCATGTTACATTGCACTTATCACAATGATGTATGATGCATGTATTTGTAATTTGACAATTTATGAAATTTATTTAAACACATCTGTATGGAGACTTTTTGATTTTTGATTGATATCCTTTTTTCTGCAAGTGTACATTTTAATTTAGAAATACAATGTAATCATACAGGTTTGTTTCTTTACGTTTTTTTTTTCAAACATATGTTTATTAGATTTTTCCAAGTACATCATAGGATATCAATATCATTCCGCTCAGCGCAGTGAGCACCAACATGTCGATAAGACTCAAATGGTGAAGCATTATACATTATCCAAGAGGTGCCCAGCCCCGATCCCAAAAGAAACGCTAATGGAAGATACAGTAGCTGTCAAGATGGGGGTGCGGGCTGTCCCCTGTGGCAGCAGCCGTATGAAGCATCGTAATTGGACGCCTCAACGTATGTCCGGAATGACATCTAATCAAATCTTTCTAGCTGAGGGAATCTAGTGAGGCGTATTCGAAGAAATTAAAAACCAACTCCCCGAACCCAAGAACCCAAACCCACCCCCCTCCCAAACTGTGGTGGCAGCAAAACCATAGATAAGATAGCAACTGGAGGTAGTGGCAATGCAATCAATATTGAAAGAGGTGTAATGCGCGGACCGTATTGGGACAGACAGCTGACGGGAGCCCCCGGGAGAGGAAGGCTACTAGCGGTCCCCACTGGAATTCAAAGTTCTTATAATTATCTTGAAAGATATCAGCCATTCTTTCCATGCTAAGAAGCCGCCATAGCCGTGAGTGCCAAAGGGAGATCGCCGGGGCCTCCCTCTGTTTCCAGGCGGCCGCTAAAGTAACCTTAGCCGCTCCTATACACAGCCACATGATGGCTTTGTCCGCACGGGTCTGGTGTTCTAAAGTAGGGTCTCGAACCCCCAAGAGGACCTCTGCCATAGTAGTTGGGATGAGGTACCCCAGAATATCTTTAATATGTGCTAGTATTTCTGTCCAAAATGGGCGTATCGTTGGGCAATCCCACCAAATGTGTTGAAAATCACCCAAGAGGCCGCAGCCTCTCCAGCAGCGGTCAGAAGTGTTGGGAAAGATCTGTTTAAGCCTAGAAGGATGGAGATACCAATCCATCATAGTCTTTAGGTGGGCTTCTCGGAGGTCTATAGAGTGATTAAATCTAAAAATGTCGGACCACAAGTGAGACCAATCTCTTCCCGACACATCGCGCTGCAGTATCCCCTCCCACATAGCCATGTATCGCGGGCGCGGTGAGGTGGCGGTGGTAAGTAAAAAGTTATAGATGAACGATATCACCCCTTTCATTGTGGTGGTCTTGGAGAGGAAGGATTCGAAACTAGTGGGCGGCCGAGTGGCCGCATCCCGAACCTTTGGAGTGAGAGCCCAGTGAAGCAGCTGGGCATGATGGAACCGTTCCGAGTCAGCCAAGTCATAGTCCCTTTTACAGTTGTCAAAAGTCAAGGGGTCATAGTTGTGAAAGAGGTGTGTCAAGGCAAGACAACCCCCCCCTCGCCAAGCATCAAAGGGCCCCTCCTGCATGCCGGGGGGGAAGGCAGAATTGAAGTGCAGCGGTGTAAATGGCGAGGGGAAAGTGGTCCATCTGTCATCCCCCGCTACCGAGTCCCACACTCGCAGGGTTGTTCGTGTGGGGGTGCTACAGTACACGTTCTTGGGTCTGTCTCATTTGGGGCGCCAAGCAAGATCCCATATCGTCCGTCCTGCGACACTACGGTCCATATGTAACCAATGTTTATCTGATTCCAGTTTGTACCACTCAATTAACACTCTCAGTTGTGCCGCTTTGTAATATAAGTGGATGTCGGGGAGACCCACTCCTCCCTCCGCTCGGGAGCGACGCAACAGCGAGAACGACAAGCGGGCACGTCCTTTTTGCCATATGAACTGAAGGAGCATAGATTTAATTCTGCGGAAGAAGTCCCTTTCTGGTTCTATCGGTAAGGCTTGGAACAGGTAGAGAAGCTTAGGGAGGAGTGTCATCTTGACGGCTTGGATGCGGCCAAACCAAGAAAGAAAAAGTGGCTTCCACCTCGCGAGTTCCTTCTGAATTCGTACGAGACTGGGGGGAAGTTGGCAGCATATAATCCTTCCACCCTGGGCGTTAACTGAATTCCTAAATATTGTATGGATGAGGTTGCCCATTGTAAGGGAGTGAGGGGTTGGAGCCTGTGCACCTCCGCCGGCGGAAGCGGAAGGTTAAGAATATATGACTTGCCCATATTTATTTTAAAGCCTGCTACCTCTTCAAAGCGCTCCAGTTCCTTTTGTAAATGGGGAAGGGAGTGCTCGGGCTCAGAGAGCGACAAGAGGACATCGTCCGCGAAGAGAGAAACCTTATGGGAATCCCCACTAAAGGGGATGCCATGTATGTCGGGGTTGGCTCTGATAGCTACTGCCAGGGGTTCGATACTCAGGGCAAAAAGGAGGGGCGAGAGGGGGCATCCCTGTCGTGTACCTCTAGAATGAGAAAAGGTGGATGAAGGGATGCCATTTACCTGCACCCGGGAGCAAGGTTGAACGTAGTTGGCCCGAAGCATAGTGAGAAATTTAGAAGCGAACCCAAAGCTCATGAGGGTAGTAAATAAAAACGCCCAATCGACCCGGTCGAAAGCCTTTTCGGCATCTAGTCCTACCAATACTGCGGGAATATGTCGTTTGTTAGCTTTTTCTATGAGGTGAACTATGCGACGAGTGTTATCGTGCATTTGCCGGCCCTTAATAAACCCCGATTGGTCCGGGTGAATGAGGTCTGGCATAAGGTCATTCAACCGTTTAGCCAAAATAGAGGAATAGAGTTTCGCGTCGAGGTTTAGTAGAGCGATGGGACAGTAGGAGGCGCTTAAATGAGGGGCCTTCCCGGGTTTTGGTATAACTGAGATCACCGCCTCAGATAGAGACCCTGTCGCCTCTCCCTCTGTCGCCATCCTATTAAACAAGCGAGTGAGGTGCGGGATGATATCGGAGGCAAACGTTTTATAGAAAAGAGCGGTGTAACCGTCTGGGCCCGGGGCCTTACGGGGCCTAAGTGCTTGTATGGGCGCGTTCACCTCGTCAGACGTGATGGGAGCAGCAAGAGTTTCATTCCAGTCATGTGAAACCTGGGGGAGGCATAGTGTCCGTAGGTACTCACATTGGGCTTCAGGATCTAAATGGTCCCCTGTATATAGCGTCTTATAGAAAGAGCCAAAGATTTCTGACTTTTCCTCATCCTTGTATGTGGTCTCCCCGCTGGGCCCCAGAATACCTCCTATATATTCCCGTTCTCGTTTTCCCCTGAGCTGCCTAGCTAGATGCCTGCCCACCTTGTTCCCCTGGGAGTAAGAGAGGTGTCGGAGCTTGAGAAGCGTGAATTCCGCCCTGTTATTATAAATGGCTCTAAGTTTGCCCCTTAATGCCGTTAGTTTGCGGAGGTTGTCTCGAGTGGGGTTTGCTTTATGTGTGCGCTCGACAGAAGCAACTTCAGTCTCCAACGCCTCCCGCTCCAGAACTCGCTGTGCGTTCAGTGCTGAGTTGAGGGCGATACATTTCCCTCGGATGACCGCTTTAAACGTGTTCCAGTTAGTGTGCTCCGAGGTATCTTCAGGCTTATTAAAATCAAAAAAGTCGGTGAAGCTTTCTCTCAATTTAGCGCGGGATTCTTTATCGCGCGTGAGAGACGGTGGGAAAAACCAACGAGGAGTGGTGGAGACATTGCCGTGCCAGGCAACGCAAATGGAAAGGAGACTGTGGTCCGACACTGAAAGGGGAAATATCTTAGACGCCTGGAGGGCGCCCAGCAGGGATTGGCTAATAAAAATGTAGTCCAGTCGGGAGTATGTGCGGTGGACGTGGGAGTAAAAAGTGTAGTCACGGGATTGAGGGTGAAGTGTTCGCCAGGCGTCTATCAGACATAGATCGTGAAAGTGTTGTTTAATGGTGGGGGTAAAGGAGCCCAGGTCAGAGCGGTGTGTGTGAGTACTGTCGAGATCTCTTTGCCATGTCAGATTAAAATCGCCCAAGATCACCAATGGCCCTTTTCCGAAGTCCAAAATCCTCCCTGCCAGTGTGTTTAAAAATGCTGCTTGCCCCGTATTGGGAGCATACACTGCCACGAAGGTGCACAGTTTGCCCATCAAGCGGCCCTTGACCATAACCCAGCGGCCATCTTTATCTGAACGAAAGTCCAGCAGTTGAAATTTAGTGGTGGAATGGAACAGGAGTGCCACTCCCCTATGTTTTGTCAGGGCAGATGATTTGTATATTAGGGGGTAGCGCTTGTGACGGAGGCGTGAATCCTCTGATCGAGCCAGGTGTGTCTCTTGGAGGGCCACTATATCAAGGTGATGGTCTATAATATATTTCCACACTTTGTGGCGTTTCTGAGGGGAGTTAAGTCCCTTAACGTTCCAGGAGCCGATTGTGATCGTCATTGAACTACAGTAGAGGTGAACAGCTCAGAGACACCTTCTGCCGGCCCAGCCGGATGTGTGAGCGAGATCTCCCCAAGCGTGTCTATCTCCCATGGCAGCGCCCCGCACCTATAGACAGAAATAAACGAAGAAGCCCCAAGTAAGTAAAATGAAAAAGCTGCCACCATCGCCCTCCCTACCCCCCTCAACCCTCAAAAACAACATAACAAACAATAACAACAAGTGCGGCAAAAAGGCCGCTAACTGGTTACTGATCGCGGGCAACCTGCCCAGCAGGGACTAGGGGGACCAAGAGTCCGAGGACCCCGTCCGCGCCGTCCGAAGGTAAGTCACAAAAAACATCGTAAGCGGTCATGGCTTAGATGTCACATCAGAGCTGGTTGCGGGAAAGGAGTAAAGTCTCTACGCGGAGTTATAGAGGTGGGCCATAATTATGCATCCCTAGAGAACAGATAGGGGCCTGGGACCCCACCCCAGGACTATGGCGGGTTCCAGGTTGCAGAAAATAGTTGGGAACAGTTCGCCCGTAAATCCACCGGGCCACTCAAAACTTTGCTCTGAAGCATGCAGCACAGTCAGGTGTGGTAAGATTCGGTGTGAGCGTTCTTTAGTAGTGATTCCTCAATAATTCGAGAGACATAGCAGTACCTATCTAGAATATATGCGCTGGCATGTTATCTTTCGGCCTCTCCATGTGTCCACACGCCATGCCGTCGTCTGTGATGGCCCTCGCTGAGCTTCTTGGGAGCTATCATGATCAGAGCCGGTCTCAACCGGTGGGAGACCCAGGAGTTCCAGACCCTCTCTTAAGGCAGTGACATGACGCTGTTTGTTGTTGAGCTCAAAAGTGAGTCCGAACGGGTAGGTCCACCTGTATCGGATTTTATCATCTCGTAGTTTGGTGGTAATGGGTCGGAACATCTGCCTCCGTGACAGTACCTTTGGTCCTGGCCGCTAGGAGCACCGCCTCCTTAACTTTGTATGAATGAAATTTTGCCAGAACGTCGCGGGGGCGTCTCCTCTCGCCGGGCTGTAGGACTCCCACACGATGGACCCTTTCTAGCTTTATTGAGAGAGCATGTGGACCCAGAACCTCTGCAAAGAGCCCCTCCAGGAAGGCCTCAAGATCCGGCCCCTCTGCTCCCTCCGCCAGGTCCCTGACGCGTAGGTTCTCTCTCCGTGCCCTATTCTCGAGATCTTCTGCCTTGAGCTGCGTCTGGTGGAGCTGGTCTTGGAGGGCGCGAACATCCTCCCGCAGGTCGGAGGAGAGCTTCTCCTGATCTTGCTGGTGCGCCTCCAAATCGAGCACTCTGGTGCCCACCGAGTCGACATCTTGTTGTAGGGAGGTCAGTCTCCCTGTAAGGTCGGACCTCAGTTGCTCTATGGAAGTTTTAATGTCCTGGGCGAGGTCATTGCACAGCTCAGTTTTGAAATCTTTTAGCGTGGACAAGAGATCTGCCTTTGTAAGGGCCATGTCTGCAGCCTCCGCGTCACCGCACAGCGTCAGGCGTTTATCTGATGGGCCAAAAAAGTCCGAAACCTTGTTGGGTGTCTTGGTCGTCCCTCTCTTAGGCGGCATACGGACTGGCCCGGGAGGACCCCCACAACAGCGACGCCTGTGGAAGGAGGCTCAGGAGCCAGAACGCGGGAACCTCCACCTCAAGGAGTCGTCGGCAGACCGGTGGCGCAAGTCGAGGCGACGGTAGCAGGCGGGTGTCACAACGCAGATTGGACCTCTGCTCGGAGCTCTAGGCGTCTTACGGCATAGTCTGGGCCTCTAGGTGGAAGCGCACCCCCCTCGGAGAGCGGAATAGCAGGGGATCCAGTTACAGCGAAGGTCTCACCCCAGGGAGAGTGTCACAGCTCGTCGTTGCATTCGAGCCTTGCCTCAGTCATCGACCCCAACTCCAAGCTCATAATCATGGCCCCGCACGGTCCAGAGCGAGCGCCATTTTGGGGGATGCAAGTACTAGCAAGGAGAGGGCACCCACGGTGATAATGGCATTAGTGGGGCATCAGCCTCTCAGCAGCCAGGGTGAAAAAAGCAGGAGGTGATGACGTCCGTTGAAGCGGCGCTCGGCAGGGAGCAAGGCTTGGGGCCACAGGGACCAAAGACGAGATATGACATTGCATCACAGTGTAGGCGCCATTTTAAAGTCAGGCATTGCGGTGAACCGCAGGCGAAGCCGCAATCCGAGCAATTTCCTTGAAGTCTACCCCCTGACCAAGCCTACCGTAACGCTCACTGTGATAGCAAGGAGCAGACTCGGAGGCAGGGGTTTCTCGCTCCGTTTCGGCCGGAATCTCTCAGCCCAGCCGGGAAGCCGCCATTTTGGGATGCGCCTGATGGTCTCGCAACAGACCTCACCGGGTCCGCTCCTGTGGCGATGGAGGCGAATAAAGGCTCCCTCTCTGTGCCTCACATCTTCCGCTGTGCATAGAAGTGGTTTGCAGCGTGCAGAATGCGGTACGACCGCTGCCGTCTGCTCCGGAACAGTGCGCGGACCGGGAGCCGAGACGGGCTACGTCCGATCGGCCATCTTGCCCGGCCACGCCCCCTCTTTACGTTTTTTAAATGTCAACATTACAGACATATGTATTGCACATTGGTATGCTATTGCTAGTACCAGAGATTTAAAAATGCACAAGTCCCGTGCAAATGTTAACAGACAAGTCAAAAGGTAACAGGTAAAAGTGGAGCTTACCATTGATTCTGTCCAACAAAGATGTTGATTTTGTTTGTCATCAAGCAGCAGCAGCAGGACTTCGAAGATCGGGTCCACAGTGGAAAAGGAAGTGTGAAAGTGAGAAAAGGTGAGTTTCTGCCTTATATCCGTTCCCATTCGCCAATTCAACTGTGGATTGTCCCAGGGGACAAACTGGCAGTCCGCCCTACGACAGCCTCTTTTGCCTATTGTGCCATCTACTTGGGAGAACATACCTAGCGGAGTCTGCTGCACTGCGACGGTCTTTAGTCTGTCGAACCACCAGCATCTAAATAGAGCGAGCATACCACCAAGTTGGTGGGCGAGAAGACCACCGAAAAAGCAATGGTGGGACCCAATCCGCCAAGATCTAAATCAGACCCTAAGTCAGTGATTGGTCTGTACTGCTCAAGCAGATGTTGCAACTTGTAGTACGTCAAGTTCAAATGTGTTGGCATCTCCTCTATAAGGGCTTTAACTGGTACTCTATTAGCACACTGAATGATCCTCAACTTCTTCCGGGCTTTAAAAGAATGACAGAAATGAATGCAGATTCTTCTACAAATGACCAGTTGCTGACTATATTACTACAATATTCCATGGCCACACATTCAGTTCTGAGACCCTTGAGTCGCAGCCATTCAAACACCTTGCTATTAAAGTCTTCCAAGATGTTTGCAGCTGTATAGGATTTCTCTATGGTAAACATCGCTGCTGTTGCGTTCTGCTGAATGCCCTTAAAACGATCTTCAGTGCTGAGATTTGCAGATAGCTGTAGTCTAACCCCCACAAAAGAGATGGAGTGTGCAGTAATACACATGCAATCAGTTGCTTGACAACTGGCCCACATCTGTCGTCAGGTGGATAGTGTGAACATCACTCTTCTGCAAACTTGTTCAAACAATTGCAGCACATCATGATGGAGCGCTGGAATAACAATGCTGGCAAAATAGGTCCGGCTGGGAACCTTCCATTTAAAGCAGATGGCCTCCACAAATTCTAAAAATCCCACTCCTTTCACAAAAGAAAAAGGGAGGAGGTCCAGGGCTAACATTTTAACAAGCTTCCCATTGTACAAACGTGGCATTGGGTGATTGCATTCATAGGGTCCCTCTCGCCCTACCGCTCCACCTCAGACAGACAACATCACTCCCCATCTTCACAAGAAGCCTCAAGACCTGGCTCTTCGACAGACCCCCTCCTTGATGGACTGGAACCTGCACCCCCTCCCCCCCCAGCGCCTTGAGACCTTTACGGGTGAGTAGTCGCGCTTAACAAACACCTGATTGATTGATTGATTGGATCCAGTGCCTCATCCCTCTGAGCAGGTTTAATAGGGAGTGTAATATCGGTGTCCTCTGAGCCGCCTTCCATACTGACAATCACTGGTTCTCCTCATCATTGTTCCTTTCCATAATTGTAAGGCTTTCAGGAACTTTCCTCCTCTCTTTTCTCTCATGGCGGGTCTTGGACTCGGTCGGGGGACAGTCCATGTCCATGTCATCAGAAGGGGGGCTTGGAGAAGATGGTGGAGTACCCTTTCTTTTTCTAGCTGGAGATCTGTAAGCCAATCGTTCAGCTACATCTTGCCCAGCAGGAAGTTCAACACCCTGTTCTGCTCCTACTTCAGGAAGAACTGTTGCTGGCTGTAGCTCCTTTTGTCCACTTTACTCAGTTTCCTGCAACGATTGGGTACTTTGCGTCTAAGACAAATCCAATTTAGACTCACTGCTTGTCGCCGTGATTGCAGTGGCTGCCTCACTGAGAGACTCGGCTTTGGGCTTAGGTTGGGGTGGTTTTACTGATGAATTAGTAATAGGTAGGAGTAACTTCAGTAACATTATGAACAATTAACATGGTTGAATTGTTTGTGTTTTTCACCATTCTAATAACACTTTTAACAATGATGTGCCTTGTCTTTCTAATAATCACAGATCATTTTTTATGTACGAAGGTTAGAGCTTTTCAATAAACATTTGAAAATGCAATATTGTATCTCTTTTGTGACACTTTGGGCATGCAAAAGTGACAAACAAAAGGGTTAGCTCTTTGGGCATGCAAAAGTGAGAAACGAAAGGGTTAGCTCTGTTTCCACTATTTCCTTTGAAATCTGAGAGCCATGTTCTAGGTTACTGACAACATCTATAACTGTAAGTATAGAAGTTTAGATGCAGTACTGTGAGCTAGCCAAACAGACCAATATTTACTGATTATATCAGAAGACACAGTTCCTGTATTGTGAAGTTTTGTTGTTCTATATGCACTGTCTTACTAGATTTGTAGGTACCGTTTAACACCTGTGGTGTCTGAAGGAGATAGAAAGGTCTGCATTGCCAAGCATCTGGTTCCCAGGTATGTGGTGGGAGATGACATTGACAAATGGTTTTCTGCCTTCGAAGAAGCCCTGGGTATTTACAAGATCCCAGAAGACTACTGGAGAGGTGGTTTGTGGAAACACATGCCTACAATGGGGCGGAACACACTTCTTACTTTAGAGGTTGGGGACCAAACCAGGTATATCCCCATGAAAGCCATCTTTATTACTAAGTTTGGATTGACCTCTGAAAATTACTGGCAGATGTTCAGGGATAGTCAGAAGCTCCCTGACCAGTCCTGTGTGGATTTTGTGGACTACTCCAGCAAGACACTGAGGGGCTCATTTATGAAAAGTGACGCATCGCTGCGTGAAAACAGCGATGCGTCACTTTTCATTGCGCCTTCCTTGCGACATGCTGAAGGCGTCATATTTACAGTATGACGCATCATGTCGCAAGGAGTCACAGATACGTCAGTATTTCTGACGTATCTGTAGGTGCAAAAGTGACGCATTGCTGGAGTGTGTCACAAAAGTGACGCAACTCCAGCAATGTGTACTTTCACATGGGCAAGTCCCATGTTGTTAGAGCCTGCGTCAGTCTTACGCCTGCAGGCGTAAGATTTTGACGCATTAGCGTCCAAGAAATGGCGCAGTGAAATCTTATAGATTTCACTGCGTCACTTCTACGACTCTTTGTTGCGTCAAAACGCCCCCTTGCATACATTATACCTGGCGCAGGTATAATGTTGCGCAGGAGTTTACAAAGTGACGCATCTACCTAGATGCGTCACTTTGTAAATATGACGCAACCAGGCGCATTTTTTACGCCACTGGTGCGTCACAAAAAGTGACGCACCGGCGGCGCAAAAGTGACGCAAGGGCTCATAAATAAGCCCCTGAATGGTTGAGTGTTGGGCAGCAAAGTTTGTAATTACAGTGGTTTATGCAATCTAATCTTGAGAAAGCACATGCTCAGTATTTGTTTTCCAGAGCTGTGCCATCACCTAAATGACAGCAAGCTGAATGACCCCAGGAAGCTTGCTGAGGAGGCGGACCTCTGAGCCAATGCCAGATTGTCAAAAAAGGTATCTGGGGGGGGGACGGGGGACTCCCACAAGGGTGGTCAGGGGTTCCACCAGAAGAAAGAGGGGGAGAAAACTTAAAAATAAGGAGTTCTCAAAAGGCCCTCAAAATAATTCCCAATAGTTATCAATTTGTGTTTTTAATGTGACTGGTAACTATATGATATTAAAATCAAAAAAACACAATTTGATAACTATAATGATTTTTACTCTCACTCACTTCTTCACGGGCCCCCACTTAGTTTAGAAGTGCATCCCTGTCGTCAGGTGTATGCCCGCCCCCTATCAAACCAAGGTTTTAGAGGGCGAGGACTGGTCAATGATGAAGCATGACACCAGGTGGTGTGTGAGACCAGTCCGTCACATTTTGTGAGATGCCTATACTCCCAAGTCAACCATAATTTCACAGTGGTCACTACACTAGGAGCAGCTCTTGCTGTGGTTAACCTTCTAAAAGTGCCATTTTTAGTATTGCAATTTAAAATACAACTTCACCATAAGCTAGGATTTTAAAGTTTGACTCCAGAGACACTAAACATGAATTGGTTTTCTCTTCCCATTTACACAAATTACACTTATAAAATGTAATTAGGCTACTCCAAAGTTATACAATGGGAGAGATAGGCCTTGTAGTATTGAAAAATACATTTGAGTTTTTCACTACCAGGACATGTAAAACGTAAATGTGCATGCCCCAGTTTTTAAATACATTGCACCCTGTCCTCTGCGCTCTCCGGGGCCTACCTAGTGATGACTTCTATGTATTAAAAAGGAAGGTTTGGGCCTGGCAAAACGTTTATTTTGCCAGGTCGAAATGGTAGTTTAAAACTGCACACACAGGATCTACAATTGCAGGCCTGAGACATGTTTAAAGGGCTACTTAAGTGGGTGGCACACACAGTGCTGCAGGCCCATTAGTAGCATTTGATTTACAGGCTCTGGGTACGTGTAGTACACCTTACTAGGGGCTAATAAATTCAATATGCCAATTGGGAATAAGTTTAGAGGAGAGAGCACAAGCACTTTAGCACCTAAGGCCAGCAAAATCGAGATCAGCACAAAAATGGAGGAGGAAGGCAAAAGGTTGGGGGAAGATCACCCTGGAGCTTACAGGTCTAGCAACATCCGTATTCTTCTGAAGATCCTTGTCAGCTGCAACATCTTGGAGTAATAGTGTTGAGATTGCATCACAATGTTCAAGTAACTTTTCCTTCTTTTTTGGAATTACATGAAGAAAAAGCTCTCAAAGGGACAGTTTGTACCTTTTACGTTTTCCTAGTAAACTATTTTTGCACGAGAATTAGAACTTAAATATAATGGTCTAGCTTTACTTACTTATGATTGCTCATATAGCTTCACATTTATTTACAAATGTGTTCATCACATGCATCTAATCATTCTGGGGAAATCTATACTTAACTATATATATGCTTACCTTCATAATATTTTAGTTCTCGATATTTAAGCCATGATTTTTTGGTATCACAGTACTTCTGTCCACGATATTCTGACATACAAGCATTACTGCTATGCAGGGACACAATTTTGTGCACAAGATATGGAACTTGTGCCACGACATACTTTGAGGCAAAAATAAATACCTATGTGAATCAGAATCTTTTGTAATATGCCCTTGTTATTGTGTGAGAACTAACTGTACTCCTCTATAAAAAGAAAGATTTACTTAATTCTTGTACGCCAGAACACAGTGCATTTGCTTTTTTTGGCTGTGTCATCAATTGCTTTAACCTTCATTGTGACATGTAATATATAGTGTGTTTGCTTTTTTGCAGCTAAAGAATTTCTGTACTTAAAATTCTTAATGCAGCATTCCGAAAGTGACGTGGAATTTGTTTTCCATTACATATTGGGCAGGGATTACTAAAAATTGCTCACTACTTCTCGTTAATCAGGCTGATGCGCAATTCTCTATTTCACCATTTCTTACCAGTAGTTGGTGTGTACATAGGCATACTCCGGATTAAGGGCATCATTAATGAACAAGTAGATGTTAAACATGGATATAAAAAGGAATCACTCATCGTTCCATTGCATCTCAATGCATAAACACAGGCAACGCAAAGCAGATGTCAGGCTCAGGAAATTAATCTGGAGAGCAGAGGGAGGGTTCGGTTTTTCAGGTCACCAAAAACATAAACTTGACTAGCATATGCGAGATGAAGTTCAAATTTCAGATATTATTGCCAATGACTGATCTATGTATACAAAAAGTATGCATCATTATACAGACTGGACCCTAAAATGGCCTCTCATTTAGCTATCTAGAGAGGGTAACTGGGCATTGGTGATATTTTGTTAACCCTGCATAATTTCTGGAATTTCACGTTATGCTTGTTATGCATAGCTGAGATGCTGTTTGAGTAAAATCGTAGGCGTATGAGAGCAAGGCCAATGAGCAACACTCAAGCAGCTGTAGTTTGCCTCACCTATGATTTTGCACTTTTTTGTTAGCATAAAATGTATCCTTGCTTCCAAAATGGACGTGAGGATTGTATGACGTAATATAAAAGAACACAAAATGCTTAAAGGCATTTCTTATGATTTCACATACTTTTTTGGGCATGTGACGTAATTTTTGCAAAGGAAATTGTGCACATTTTGCCGAAGGTTAAGTGTACCCCCTCAAACACAAGTACTGGCTAGTGACAGCAATATATAGCTTTGAGGGTAATAGCTTCAGACCTCTATGTGTAAATTAAAACCAGTGACCTCTTTCAAATGGGCGGAGACTTGTTTGTATATTTGCGACTATCTGTATCTACTGCTGCAATAGAGCAAAATCAATCAATCAATCAATCAATCACAGAATTTGTAGAGCGCACTACTTACCCGCGAGGGTCTCAAGGCGCTGGGGAGAAAAAAGGGGGGTGCTGCTACTGGTCGAACAACCAGGTCTTGAGTAGCCTCCTGAAGGTCAGCAGGTCTTGGGTCTGTCGTAGGCTTAGTGGAAGGGTGTTCCAGGTCTTGGCGGCGAGGTGGGAGAAGGATCTGCCGCCGGTGGTAGTTCTTCGAATGCGAGGGACGCTGGCGAGGGAGAGGTCGGCGGAGCGGAGCTGGCGGTTGGGGACGTAGAAGAGGAGTCGTCTATTGAGGTAGGCTGGGCCAGTCTTGTGGAGTGCCTTGTGTGCGTGGATGAGGAGTTTGAAGGAGATTCTCCTTTCGACGGGGAGCCAGTGCAGGTTCCTCAGGTGGGGGGTGATGTGGCTGTGGCGTGGTACATCGAGGATCAGGCGTGCGGAGGCGTTTTGTATGCGTTGCAGTCGCTTGATGAGCTTGGCCGGGGCTCCCGCGTAGAGGGCGTTCCCATAGTCAAGTCTGCTACTGACGAGGGCCTGGGTGACTGTTCTTCTTGTATCTGTCGGGATCCACCTGTAGATCTTGCGAAGCATGCGGAGGGTGTTGAAGCAGGAGGAGGAGACTGCGTTGACTTGCTTGGCCATGGAGAGCGTTGAGTCGAGGATGACTCCCAGGTTGCGTGCGTGGTCGGTGGGTGTCGGGGCTGCTCCTAGTGTCGTTGGCCACCAGGAGTCGTCCCAGGCTGAGGGGTTGGAGCCGAGGATGAGGACCTCTGTCTTGTCCGTGTTCAGTTTTAGTCGGCTGATCTTCATCCAATCGGCGACGGCCTTCATTCCTTCATGGAGGTTGGATTTGGCGGCGAGGGGGTCCTTGGTGAGGGAGAGGATCAGTTGAGTGTCGTCGGCGTAGGAGATTATGTTGAGGTCGTGCTGTCTGGCGATGCGTGCGAGCGGGGCCATGTAGATGTTGAACAGTGTTGGGCTGAGGGATGATCCCTGGGGTACGCCGCAGATGATCTCGGAGGCTTCGGATCGGAATGGTGGGAGGCGGACTCTCTGGGTTCTGCCGGCGAGGAAGGAGGTGGCCCATTCCAGGGCCTTGTCTCGGATCCCTGCGTCGTGGAGGCGTGCGCGTAGAGTGCGGTGGCAGACAGTGTCGAAGGCGGCGGAGAGGTCCAGCAGGATGAGGGCTAGATTTTCAGGCTGTGCCCAACTAACAGTGTTAGAAGCAGATAATTTTACAGTACATTTTTGAAAGATGTGAAGGATATGTCATGTCTGATTCCAGATCTAAGGCGCAAAACCCAAGAAGATTCAGGATTACGTGGTGGCTTTAACTGGTGTTGCACACTCTTTTCCAGTGATTTTATACATTTTGTTCATATTTGTATTATTCCGTGCTTGCTCCTTCAAGTAGTCCTCCATGGGCCAGTCCGATCAGTATCCCCCTCAGGGTTGTGCACGTTATTTACTTTTTCTTAAAAAAACACATATATTTGCAATCATTATGTAGAGGTTTTTTTCCAATAGTGTGCTTTAATATCAGAATAAGTAAGAAGAAAAGATTTATTGCAATCACCTTCAGTGGTAACTGTTGATACAGTATCCTTAGATGATCACAAATGTCTTCTTTAGTATTTACATTGAGATAAGATCAAGGATGACTGCTTCCCAAAGAAAAACAGAACAAGATACAACCTCATCCTCAAGTTGTACAGTATGGAAAACACAAGGTTCCCTACTAGATCATACCCATTGACACTGCCTGTACCTGTTTTGTGGTAGACCTTGGTAGCAGAGCAAGCAGACCAACATGATGATTGAGCAGTAGGTGGAGAGGTGTAGTGCAACGGCCAGGGCAGCTGACTTCGGAGCACAGGGTTCACGGTTCGATCCCCGGCTCCGGCGGCAGCTCAGCTCAGCACCATGTGACTCTGGGCAATAGCTCACTTAATTTCCACGACGGCCCCCAGCGCCTTGAGACCCGTAGCTATATAAAAAAAACGGACTTACTAGGACTCTGCCCCAACCTGATTGTTTGAGGTTTCAAACACTTGGGATGCACTGGCACTGACTGGAAGGGGGCTGCTGTTAAACTGTCAAGGACTCTGAGTATAATCTGGTAGCCCACTCTGTGTTGTCTGCAAGACCTGCTGTATTCAATAAAATTACTTTATTCCCGCCTGCTGCTTACCATTGGCTGACCCCTGTGTCGCTCTTCTTTGCTGGCTCTTAATTGGTTCCAATAGCCGACTGGTCATTTCCGTTGAAGGCTAAGGAGCACCGGTCAAGTACAGTTTCCTTACGCCTTCACTGTCCATAAGTTCTTTGGGGGAACTCTTTTTCTTCTGCTGCCCTTCATCTCAGATTGGAACCATTGAAACTTGTGTTTTGTTTGATTATTACAATTGTTTGATTATTATGATCGCATCTGTTGCTTGAACGCGCCAGCACCCAAGCCCCTCTCGCAGCTTGTTTGATTCATGTTCCTTCCGGCCCATTTTTAGGTCGAGCATTCGAGACATTTTGTATATACTTTAGTATATACTTATATGTGTATGTACTTTGTGGGCTCTGGAGATCAGCCCTAGGACTTGTCTGCTTCCGCTTAGGGACTTTTTTTCTGTTCAACTGCCTCTATTTAACTGTCTTGATATAAAACGACCAGTAGAGGTCAGTGTGAGAAGTTGGCCTGGCATATGCTGTCCACTAGTTATAGTGGGCACCTTGCACCAGTCCAAACAACCCCTTATGGATGATAGGTTAAAGACAACCTTTATAGAAAGCTATCCTAGTGGTAGCTTTGGAGAGCAGCCTTCAGGCTAAGTCCTGAAGGAATGTAAAGCAGCTTGTTTTACCAGTCTATAATCTCTTGAGTGACCAAATGAAAGAGGACCACACCAGGTATATATATAAAATATATGTATTTAGTCTTAAACACACCCCTCTAGTCTCTTTATGAGGCTAGAGTTTGAAATACATAAGTTACAAGTCAAATATCAGCAGTATTTAGCACACTACACGTTTGAGCCCTAGGGGCGTACCAAACCATATACTAAAATAGTGGTATAAGAACCACAACTGAACTAGACACAAGGCCTAGAGCCTGTAGAAGTGCTTGGACCCTAAGGAACCACCCAAGGTAGTGACACAGGGGACCCACGGGGGACGCGTGCAGTGTGAGAACACAGCCGCGAGCCACCGTTGACTTCTATGGGGAAAGTCGTGGTTAGATTTTTAAAGAAAAGGGACACTTCGGAGAGGACTTCCAGATAACCCCTTAAAACTTAAGAGTTTCTAGGGCCCACACCCACGTGAGTACCGAAATACTCGAGTTACCTCACCCAGGGAAGCCGGGTGCATACGTGTTAAAAGGTGTCGGGAATCGTCGTCGTTTTCAATGGCGACCGCTGGAAAAGTGCTGCTGCCGTGGAGAAGAAAAGTGTCCGGAACGATCCAAGCCTGGATCGAGGAAAAGGAAGACCTGAAAGCAGAGGGGCAGAGTCTGGGTCACTAGCCAGTGACCAGGGGCATGATAGTCGAATGCCCTCAGATGTTAGGTGCTTCAGGTGAGTTGACGGGTGCCTTGACTCTTCAGCCACGAGGTCCAGGAGGCGTCGACGACAACCAGGAGCTGGATTCGAGCTGTCCCATAAAGTTTGTCGAGTGCTGCGGTGTTGGCGACCGGATTGGACCCAACAAGCCTTGGCAACGGCAAGTCATGGGGAAGTGAAGAAAAGGCTGCGGTGCAGACCAGCAAGGTCTGAGGGACTCACCCAGCGAGGGTAAGTCAGGGCAAAACTGGAGCAACCAGAAAAGCCTAAGCAGTTGAAGAGTTGTCTTCGTGGGGACCCACTAACCAATGGACTAGAGATCGCGAAGGAGCCTCGAGCGGTCGCACTTGGAGCTGGCCCACGGGACACTCAAGGAGTGTAGGCCAGTGATCTTCACTGCAGTTGGTGCTCGGGGCTAGGGCTACTTGGAAACCAAAGCACAGCTTCGAGAGATGTCAGGAAGTTGATGCACTTCCAAATGTGCTCGATGTCCAGGGGTCACGGTTCCACGTTACCCACAACAGCTACGGGCCTCAGATTCACTGGGGACTGAGGGCAGCCTCGGGGAAGTCTGAAAATCCACCTCTGGTGATGCAAAGACTTCGGCGTCCGACGGGAGCTTCAGCAATGCAGATGCTTTGTTGGTGCCTGACAAGCAGGGGAGTCACTCCTTGACCCGAAGGGAGATTCTTCAGTCCTCTAATCTTAATGTAGAGCGTCGAAGGCCCAGGATTCAGCTTCAGAGTTTCGTCCAGGGATATCTAAAATCCTGTTGCCAGGGTTCCCTTACTTATACTAAGTTAGGGGGTTGGACATACTCTGGGGACCCACCTATGGGAGGGTCAGGGAAGAGGGGTGGTTACACCCATTCCCTTTGTCCAGTTTCACACCAGAGCAGGGGCAGGTAGCCCCTGCAACCGGTTTGAACTGGACTATGCACAGGGACACCAAATGTGCCCCCAGTGCAGGATTTCAAAGCACCAGAGAGTGCTCCCGCCCAGCCCCAATACACACTATCCTGTCTGGGGAGGTGGTTACACCTCCCTTCGACAGGAAACCTATTGTCCAGGCCTCCCCTGCCGGAGTTTTTGTCAGCAGCAGGAGGCCAGACCCGTGTCTGTGGCAGCGGCATCCATTTTGTGATGCCAGGGCTCTGAAAAGTTAATACCGGGTATGCCGGTGTGTACATGTCTCTCCCTCTAGAAGGGTGGAATGCTACCCCCGCCACCAGAACTGGCGGGAGGGTAGTATTCCAAGATGTTTGACACCAAACACAACATGTTTCCGTGCAGCCATCCCAAAGTTAGCATTTAACGCGAGGTTATAATGCACTTAAGAGTATATGGTCAGGCTGCACCACAAACAGCACCTGAGGATTGACTCCGAACACTGCAGAGGGGCTCTGCTCATGCAGGGGCACCCTCTCACATAAAAACCAAGCACTCTGCCTTCAGGATTGTTAAGGCCTGCCATAGGAGTGACTTATAGGTTTATATGTGTGTGCAATGGTAGTGATATAGGTAGCCTATACCACAGTAAGGGGTGCATGCACCACCTTACCCAGGCTACAGTAGCAGACCTGTGGTGTTATTTTGGAGGGCCTTCCAGGGGTGGCACAATACATGCTTCAGCCCCTGGTAGGCCTCTGGGGTGTCTATGCCCTTGGTACATAGTATACCATATACTAGGGACTTATAAGGGCACCCCAGAATCCAATCTGGGATGTACCTAAAGTTCATGGAATCAATTTAGAGAGGAAGCAGCTGGGCTGGGGTCCTGAATAGCAGGGCCCCAGCCAGACTAAAGTCGAAAAACAGTGATACACTATCAAAAAGTGGGGGTAACCATAAGAGGCAGATCCTACTCTCCTACAGTCAGTAAAATACCAGAATTGCTTTCTGCTTCTTCAACTGCCTCTATTTAACTGTCTTGATAGGAAACGACCAGTAGAGGTCAGTAAAATACCAGAATTGCTTTCTGCTGATGGACTTTCTTTTTTTAATTTTTCGTGCAACTGCCTCTATTTAACTTTATTGATAGAAAACGACCAGCAGGGGTCAGTAAAATACCAGAATCACTTTAGCATTCTCTAGATTCCAGTCCATAGAAATTGTCTTCCACGAGCACCCGTTGACAATAATATTTTTTTCAAATCTTGTATTTTCAGTGATATGACCACCGAAGGCCCTGGTTTTATATTAAAAACAGAGCTTTGGACTATACCATTTCCCACTGAAAGACAATATTTCTCTCCATGTGTTCCCATACCTGGCGTGTCACGCAGTTTGGTGCTTACTTTCCCTCCATGTTAAAGAACAGTAGATGTTTCAGCACCCAGGCTAATGTGCTGCATAGCTAAATACATATAAGGTCCCAAATGTGAGACCGATTGCATTGCAAATGTTTGTTTTTTGTTGCTTTGCTTACACTAGCAGTCTCAATGACTTCACTGCATTCCTTCTCCTGCTGGGTTCCGGTGCAATCCTTAATATGTTATTTTTATTCTAAAACAGAGTTTTGTGAACGCACCGGCACACAACGCCTCTCCCGAATCGCAGCTTGTTTTATATTCCTTCCTGCGCATATTATTTTTTTGGTTTGCATACCTGAGCGGTCTTTATAACTGCATTGCATTCCTTCGACCGCTGGGTCCCCGTGCGATCCTTATTATTTTTATTCTGCCCCCTTTCAAAATAGGACTTAAAAAAAACATTTAAATAACAGCTTAGTAGATTAATGAGTGGCAATGTTTGCATCAATCTGAGACGAATGTGTGTCTGTTCCAAAAGGGTGGCCACAGCAGAACGAAAAGAACAAATACACAAAACACAGTATTCATCTTCTATCTTTACCACTGCCTCCTCTTCTGTTGGTGTGCGTCATCAGTGAGCTGGGCGAAGAAGCCTATGCCTCCAACTACATGATCGAGGTGCTTATGTGAGGAGCGTCACTTGCTAGGTAAGTGTAGAGGTTTTTTTTTTACACCTGGCCCGGTCCTCCGTTGTCCCTTTATTGCCCTTTTCTTTTGCTTTACTTTTTCCTTCTGCAGTTTGGCACTCTTATCTTGCAGAAGGTCAGTAACTTCACTGAAGGGTTAATAAAACAGAGGTTGGCGTTTTCTCACCTAAAGTTCACTTAAAACTTAACCCAAGCATGTTCAAAAATATTCGTTGTTGTAAATGTATCTTCCAAGGAGCATGTTACTGTTTTCAAAGTTCTGCTAATAATTTCATCCTCTTCATGCAGCTGGTCAGTCTCAAGCACCTCCATTGCTCCCTCACCCTGCCAGCTACCCATTGTTACCCCCAGCATCTCCTTTGTTGCTCTCCCACACCTGGGGGCATATTAGAAAGAAATGGCAATAACTATTGCTAACCTAGGTTATCGCTAGTTTTTCTATCGCCAATGATCTCTGCAAGTTATCGCCCTGTTAACGACGTATTAGCAACGTTTTGCTAACAGGCGATAGCTGCAGGGATCAGCTGCGAAAACCGCCGCTAACATTAACGCAACGGAGTTAATGGAACCGGCGATAGTGGGTGTAATCCAGCAATAAGCCCTTAGCGATAGAAAAAGGCACGCTAACCGCAATTTCGGACTTAGCCTATCTGGCCACCTCCAACATAAAAGATGCACCAAAAAAAAGGATTAATGCAGATTTGAGCAGCCTGGGCATAGTGCAGCACACACCAACAACCCCCTCAAGCCACCCAACATCCCGGTTGACCAGGATGAGATCCTGGTCCCCACGCAGGACTTGCGTCTGGTTCCTGGATCCCTCACTGGACCTGCGTCTGGTTCCTGGATCCCTCGCTGGACCTGCGTCTGGTTCCTGGATCCCCTGCTGGACCTTCGTCTGGTTCCTGGATCCCTCGCTGGAGCTGCGTCTGGTTCCTGGATCCCTTGCTGGAGCTGCGTCTGGTTCCTGGATCCCTCACTGGACCTGCGCTAGTGGCCTGGAGTGGGATGTGGAGTAGATGTGGAGTCGATGAGCCGTGGCGAGAGACATTGATGTGCGACGCTCACCCGTACCTGGTGGTGAAGTCTGGCAGGTCGCATGGAGACACGTTGCTGACCTGTGTGAGAAGCCCGCCTTGTGCACCTTGGTGCAGTCAATGGTAGAGGTGATCCTGCGCACCAACGTAGTGATGTCCGCTTTGCATACTATGATCCACCACTACACTGGGGTGCACGGAGGGTATTACCAATGGTGGGTGCCGTCTCCCTGCATCACAGGACGGATGATGTTGGGCTGGCCGGACGCCCTGGAGGGTGAGGCCCCTGTGCGACACCGAACTTGTGTGGACTGAGCGCTGCAACTACACGTCTAAGGGAGCCCTGCTGCATCAATTGCATCGGGTGGTCCACCAGCCGACTACCCGGTGACTGCTGTACCCAGCCCAGTGAAAGCACACCTGTCTCAGGCTCCTGCTGGCTGAGTCACAGATGTGGAGAGAGTGCAGTGGATTGCGCCACGGGGTCAATGTCCAGGTAAGGAGAAGGTGGGACGCGTAGCGCAGGAGGGCCGGGGGGGAGTCTCTCATACCTATCACACGTAGATGACGCACCCCCAGTGGCGGGTCTACCGCTATGTTGGAAGAGCGTTGCAACACCATCTCAAGCAGTGCAGAAGAGGAACAATCATCAAATGATGATAACTCAATCAATCAATCACTCAGGGGAATTGTAAGCGCGCCACACACCCGTGAGGGTCGCAAGGCACTGAGGGGTGGGGGTCCGCAAATCTGTAAGCCGAAGAGCCAGGTCTTGAGGGTCTTCCTGAAGGTGTTCAGGGAGGGGCCACCTCTGATGTCTGCCGGTAGCTCGTTCCAGGTATTGGATGCAATGTGGGAGAAGGATCTCCCGCCTGCTCTGGCTCTCTGGATGCGCTGCGTTTCGGACAGAGCGAGGTTGGAAGATCGGATGTCTCATTTGTGTACGTGGAAGTTGATTCTGTTGTTGAGGTATTTGGTTACGTTGTTGTGTATGCATTCGGAGGCGTGAGTGATGATTTTGAAGGCGACTCTTATCACCACAGGGAGACACTGGAGTCTACGTAGGTGTCGGCTGATGTGTTAGTGCCGGGGGATGCCGAGGACGAGTCTGGCGGCATTGTACTGTAATGTCGGTAGTTTGCGGAGTATGGACTTGTAAATGGCGCCTTAGAGTGCGTTTCCAATGTCCAGACTGCTGGTGATGAGTGCATGGGTGACTGTCTTCCTTGACTCTGGGGGTATCCATTTGAAGGTCTTGCGTAGGATGCAGAGTGTGTTGAAGCAGCTGGAGGTGATGGCGTAGACCTGTCTATTCATGGTGAGGGATGGGTCGAGTACGATGTCGAGGTTTCTGGCGTGGTCCGAGGGGGTAGGTGGGCTTCCGAGGGTGAAGGCCAACAGGTGTTGTCCCATGCTGAAGATGTGGTTCCAAGGACAAGGACTCCTGTCTTCCCGGCGTTGAGCTCCAGGCAGCTGTTGGTCATCCAGACTGTGACGTCATGCATTCCGTACTGGAAGTTGAGTCTGGCGGTGGTGGTCTTTTTGGTGAGGGGGAGGATGAGCTGTGTGTCATCAGCGTAGGATACGATGTTGAGGCCGTGTTGTTGGACGTTGGCGTCGAGGGTGCCATGTAGATGTTGAAGACGGTCGGGCTCAGAGATGAACCCTCTGGGACTCCGCAGGTGATTTACGTTGGAATGGAGAGGAAGGTTGGAAGTCTGATCCTTTGGCTTCTTCCGGGGAGGAATGATCGGATCCAGTCGAGGCCTGTTCCTTGTATGCCGGCGTTGTGTAGTCTTGCGACTAGTGTGTGGTGGGAGACGGTGTTGAAGGCCGCTGAAAGGACGAGTATGATGAGGGCTGCGGAGTGGCCTTGGTCCAGGAGTGTGCGGATGTCGTCTGTGGTGGCCAGTAGGACGGCCTCGTTGCAGTGGTTGGTTTGCAATCCGGATTGGGACGGGTCGAGGATGCATTGTCATCAATGAATCGTGTCACTTCCCTGTTGACTGTTTACTCTGCAACTTTGCAACATTGGCTGCGAAGGGGAGGAGCGAGATGGGTCGGTAGTTCTTGAGGTCGGTGGGGTCAGCTGTGGTCTTCTTGAGAAGGGGCCAGGCTTCTGCACGCTTTCAGTCATCTGGGTAGGTGCCTGTCTTGAAGGTGGTGTTGATGGTGCATTGCAGTTCGTGTGTGATGGTGGCCGCAGCTCTGTGGTAGATGTGGGAGGGCATGGGTTGGTGGGGGCCCACGAGTGCATGCCTTTCATGGTTGAGGCTGTGTCTTCGGCTGTGACTGGGGTCCAGGTCGAGATGGTGGGCTGGCTGGTGTGTCCGGGGCCCGGGGTGTCTGTAGACGAGGGTTCCTCGGAGTGTGGAGTTGTGGCTGGTCTGGATCTGGAAGTGCAGGTGTCTGGTGGAGGGGAAGGTTCCGCTGGGGGTGGTGAGGCAGATGGTGCTCTTGTGTGCAATGGCAAGGCACCCTCCCGGGTGGTTGGTGCGGACCTTCCTCTGGATCTTGTATCCGTCCGGGATGGCGGTCTTGATGTCGGCGGCGGAGGAGTCGTTGGTCCAGCTCTCCGTGAAGAAGGCGATGTCGAGCGAGAGAGAGTCGAGTAGGTTCCAGATTTCCATGGCGTGTATGTGCACGGAGCGATGGTGTCGGCTGTGTTGGAGTCTGGGGTGGTGGTTAAGCTCCGGCGGCAGTGGAGGCAGGAGAACTGGCCGTGGGTCGTGTTTGCCAAGGCCTGTTGTCAGTCTCTGACTTTCCCGGGTTTGAGTGCGTGGAGGGTGGCTGTGCCGTAGCAGTGGGTGGCCCGTGATCCAGACTTACTGGCGCTGGTCGCGGTTGGGTTGCAGAAGTGTGCAGACGGGCTTGTCTTAGGTGTGCCTTCTGCGCGCCAGCGGTACCTGTCCGCTGCGCAATAGCGCAGCGTCCGCCATTAAGTAGGGGAGGGTGGAGGAACGATCAGCTGGGAGGCGGGAATGTGCGAGGACAGGGGCGCGGGGCCGCAGGGGCAGCAGCGGCGGGAAGCGTGTAGTGCGGGCTCAGAGAAGCCAATGAAACAGTTAAAAAAGGGACAAACAAGGGATAAATAACTGATGTAATCATGCTATGTATCCTCAGGGGTTGTGAGGGTGGGTAGGACTGCTCCAAACACGGAGCAGGGAATGTGCGGTATGGCATGCACACTCATGTGCGCAATGACTGTTTGGTCGGCACACTCAGGCCGCCCAATGCAGACATGCGCACTTCTCTGTTCGCAATGCAGGCTGCATTGCAGCCTGCATGGAGAACATGCACACCCCTCCGGCCCCTGGCTGCATGACTTGTCCTGTTGCCAAATTACAATACCACCGCCGCATCGCAGCGTTGTGAATGACTCATGCGAGGGAGCCTGGCTGCCTACTTCCTTTTCCTGGAAGCAGACACAGGAGAGCAGGAGCTACGTAGATACGGGACACGGCTTAGAGGTGAGACTTCTCTCAATGAATTCTTAACTACACACGCTCACACACACATCCCCGCGGCCACGCACCATCCAGTGTTCATTACGGGGTTTACCACCTCACAGCTGTCCAGACACCCCCCTCTGCACTTCTCAATGGTGGCCACTGTGTGCCCATGCACAGCGGGCGTACCACTTGTGTGCCAAAGGCACATACGTGTTTGCGATGCATGCCATGACATCGCATTCCATTCTAATACATACTAATACTAGGCACATTGCAACAGTAGAGTAGGTGTTGCATAGCTGAGACACGACGATCACTGTTCCCACTACAGTGAGTGCGACCCAAGAATAACCTTTGCACTACAGACCCAACCGTGAACCCTGGAATTAATTTCTGAACCCCCAGAAGACACCCAAAAGATCATATTTGAGACAAATGCACCCCCCAAATTTCTCTTTATTTTGGCACAAAACACACCCAGGATTTAGACATTTGACCCCACAAAATACACAAAAAAATGTCAAAGATTTACCCCAAAAATACACCCCATTTTTCATATTTTACCCCCCAAAACACCCCTTTTTTCATATTTTACCCCAAGAAACACCCCATTTTTCATATTTTACCCCAATTAACACCCCATTTATCATATTTTACATCCAATACCCATGCACACCTGAAAAAGTTGAAATTGCCCCATTACTGACCTCACAATGCGTTGTATTTAAATGCGATGTTAAGGCACCTGCGTTGTCAGAGTTGCGTTGTTAACGATGTACTGCCTGCGTTGTAATGGTCGTCTCCCGTGCCAAAGGCAACCCATCAGCTACGCCGTTTGCGTCCTTCTGCCCCTGGACCGCGCTCAGCACCAAGGAGCATTCCTCTTGGACATTCCACCGATACAACGCCAGCAGCCTTCTCGCCATCAACCCTGGACACCACCTCGCCTGGCAGGACCAACCTCTGCTCCGGACCGGACATCGCCATCACCATCACTGACGGCTGCAGTATCACCCGCAAGGAGCACCCCAACCATCAGGGAGGAGGCATTGCCATCACCTACAGAAGCACACTCCGACAGACCACGCACTCTAATGACCCAAGGGTGACCATGGACCACGTCAACTCCAAGATCCGGACCAGGCACAGGTGCATCCTGTGCGGCACCCTCATGTGCAGGCCCCCCGGGCCATGGCCCCCCATTCTCCAATACCATTTTAGACCTCATTGCACCCCAGGATCTCCCATCCACCAACGACATCCTACTCGGTGACCTCAAGTTCCACCTGGAGAACCCCAGTGACCAGGACACCACCCCCTCATGAGAAAGGTCCCCTACATCAGACGCAAGCAGCAAGTCACCGCAACAAGCCACATAGCAGGACACATGGTCGAGCACATCACCTCTGCCAGCGTGAGCTTCAAGTGCAGCCACAACACCGGACTTTCTTGGACCGACCATCATTGGTGACATCACGTCTTCACCTTGCCCACCGAATGCCACCGCCATCATCGCACCCCCTCGCAGCTGGATTAAGGCCACCGAAGAACATCTCTTCAACTCCCTCCGCACCAACACTCCACCAATGCTTCCATATGATGACACCGCAGCGCCCAACCACCACCGATGTATCTCCTACTGCGCCGACATTCGGGCACCCCTCATGAACAGCACTGCGTCAGTACCTTCCGCCTGCCTGATGGCAGGCATGAGGGTGAGGCAGTGCCACAGGGATAGGCTGGCCCCATGCATTGCTGGAGTTCCGTCATGGTTGTGACACGACTGCAGCAATGCGTGACTTTAGCGCAGTCAGATACGTCAGGATTCCTGACATATCTGTCATTACTTGCGTCATGGAGCGCTGTCCAGTGAGTACAGCGCATCCATGCTGTTGCAAGGAGGGCGTAATGAGAAGTGTTGCAACGCTGTCTTGTCGCAGCGCAGCAACACTTTTCATGACTGGGGCCCAGGGATGCGCACTATCTTATTGATGGTGCACATTCCTGCACTGTATTTTTGTTGCAGGACAGCGCTACAACATTGCTTGCAGCGCTGTCTAGCACCAAAAACATGCATGGATGTGGGCCCAAGACTTATTCCCATTTTAAAGAACAGCTATTTTCTGGTCTTAAGTTCCTGCAGCTAACGGGCCTTAGAGCGACTTTTTTTATCGCTTCGCGGGTCCGGCCTATCCTTGCTAATAGGGCGAAGTGCGGTTAGCGGGAGTTTTTGCTGGATTTAGAGACGGAACGCCAACCTTGCATGTCATTAGCGATAAATATCGCTGGCATGCAAGGCGATAGAAATAACGGGTGCTATCGCCGGAAAGCTGTCACTAACGCCTGTTAGCGACAGCTTGCTAATAGGGCGATAAAAATATCGCCACTTTAGCGTCAAAAAAGTGCCACTAAAGTGGCGATGAGCCCTTGCTAATATGCCCCTTCGTGTGGTACATTAAATAAAATGTTCATTTTTTTTTCATTTGGGAGGTCTTGGCAGCTGCCGTTTGCCACTGGGCCTTTCCTTATTACAAAAAGTGCTTTTGCGCAAGGGTATTTTCCTTTTTTGTAGGGGCACACCAGACAGTGTCTTTTAGTATTAGTTTGTGTACTAAATAATATGTGAACTATTTAGTCGGAGTGAAAAGTGAAGTTGAATAGTGTCTTTTCCTACCCTCAGGATAAGCCTTAAAAGTACAGTAGATAAGAAAAAGAAGCAAATCTACTCACGTTTCTATTATTACTGCTGTTTTGATGAGAACTGCTTATACAGTTAAAGTAAGGAAATAACAATTTTTTTCAGGAGAACAAGCAGTCTACTGAAAATATAGAAAGTAAGAAATGTTGCCTGGATCATGTGCCCAGAAATGGATTGCAGGACAGAAAGGCAATATTCATTTTATCATTTTACTTCCACATTTGTGGCCCGTGTGTATACAGGGTGCCCACACGGAGACAACCACTCACATATTGCCCTGTCCTTTTGTGGCACTGAAATTATTCCCACCGCGAGGCTCAAGAATGCTCTTCGTTGTTACATCTTACCATTCTCATTACCCTGTAATCCAAAGTTTATGAAGAGGCCTGTTCTCGGTCGCAGCACATATATTTTCCATCCATCCCCTTTCCCACTGTCTTCTTTGTTGCTCTCCCACATCTAGTGGTACATTAAATAAAATGCTCATTTTGTTTTCTGTTGGGAGGTCTTGGCAGCTGCCATTTGCCACTGGGCCTTTCCTCATTACAAGAAGTGTTTTACCTGAGTGCATTTTCCTTTTTTTAATTTATCTATCCAAGTGGCATATGCAATCTTGGATCAGTAAATATAACAAACACTTTCAATGCAAAAGGTGTTGCATTTGCAAGAGTTTAAGCTATTGGCATTATAAACGACAATGCCTCTTATTTATATGTTTTAAAAACATGCAAGCGGTGTGGGAACACACACTTTGCACTTATAGTCCTTGCTTACGTGAAGCAAGGCTGGCAGTAAAACAGGCACAATTACTACCAGCCTTGCTTTTCATAAGCAACAGCTATAAGTACAAAGTGCGTGTTTATGCACCACTTGCAGGTTTTCAAAGCACATAAATAAATGGCATTCTCATTTACAATGTCAACAGCTCACAATTTTGCGAATGCGAGACCTATTGCTTTACAAATGCTTGTTGATATTAACATTTACTCAAACCTGCATGAGCTGTGCCACATTGCTACTTGAACATGAAGCTGTGTGCTTTCGGTGCCCTGCATTGAACTGTTAATTACATATGTTGACTCTTTAATTTAGAAATTAAGGGTTTATTAGACGAGAATGGGACTATCTGAGTCTCTCATAGTCTTAGTCCAAAGCTATTAATAAAACCTGCACATGATAGGATTCTAAAGTTTATAACCCAGTGGGTTAATTACAAAATGTAGTATCACTACAGAAAGCAAAAAGTATTTAGTTGATTAATCAAGTGAATTAACAAGCAGACAGACATATGGCCAGTCTACAGAAAAAAAGCATTAAAAAAATCCCTGCTCACTGATCTGCTGCTAAAAGTAACAAGCATTTGCAATGCAATAGGTCTCGCATTTACGTGAGTTTGAGCTATTCGCATTGTAAATTACAATGTCTTTAATTTATGTTTTGGTTTTTAAAACAAATAAAAGGCATTGTCATTTACAATGCTAATAGCTTAAACTCTCGCAAATGCGAGACCTATTGCATTGCAAATGCTTGTTAACAATTACCAGGGAAATGAATTGAAAAGCACATCCCGCTTCAGTCCTAGCTGCTACAAGATTAGAACAATTAGCCCACTCCTTTTTTCCAGCACCTCATTTCACGTGGTAACAAAATGGATTTTTCCCCATGAATGCCTCGGACTCCCTATTCATTATCTCTTCTCTATTAGTAATTTTGTGCTCCTGCTTTCAGCGGACCCATTCTTTAGTTTCCTCCAGTCTTGCGAGTGTACACAGATACTCTTCTGTCAGGCCTGGTCCATTTTCCAGCCTGGTTACACAAAGGGGCCACCAAAGCAACTGATAAAAAAAACATACTCAGCACACTCCAGCTATGTTTTTCTTCCAATGTGGATTCCTAAATTTGGTACTAGTAGCTAGCCACATTAAAAATACACCCCAAATGCTGCCCGACTGCTTTCTTAAGTTTTTTATTATTAAGAGTGACTTATAATGATTTATAGCCTGCCTCTGTGGACATTAAAGCCCATAACAGTAAAAGACAAAAATAACACGCCAGGCAGTCTTTATTATCACGCGGTAGACAGTCTGTACACAATAACACACTGATGGTAGTGGACAGGGGTATTCAGCACCTCTCTCTCACACGGACCTTTCTTATTCTCTGAAACGGGAGTGTTCTTCGCTCTAGACTTTACTCACTTCAGTAATGTGCAAGAATATGTCCAAAGGAAATAAAACTATCACGTGGAAACACATTTACTCTACCGTGACCTCGGACTCACAATAAAGCGCCTCTGAAGTGAAATTCGGCTGACCGCGAGGTTTCACCGTTTAAAAAGTGTATAAAAAAGTGGAAAATAGAGGCAACACTTTTACTAGGGTGCTGCAGTGAATAAAAGATTTCCGGTAAATGTTCGGCGGGTGCGTGAAGACACATGGATGTAACACTCGGACACACAAGGGTAACACACAGACACCCACCCCGCCCACAAAAATGTACAGAACCAGTGTGAAAAGAAACGTGACACTTTTACTAGGGTGTTGCAGTGAACAATTGATTCCAGGTAAACCCCCGGAGTGGGTGTGGAGAAAGAAGGATGCAACACAAGGACACAAAACATTTTACTTACTCGTATAAGTGAAATCTGACTCCGAACCTGACCCCGTGGCAACCGGCAGCTGCGAGCAATGCCTTCTTCCGGTTCCGACCGGCAAGGGGGGGGGGGGGAATTCGGGGGCATTGTTGAAAAAGCAGCCGCTATAATAAAAGCGTGCCCTGATTACAAATAAAATTTTCTACATCATATGTTTGTGACTTGTATATTATTTGCTTTAGTGCACCAAAAGCTTTTACGCTTCCGCAAGGTAAGCCTTCTCCTCTCCTCCCCGCCTCTGCCCAGCTGGCCCTCAGAGGAGGATGGTAGGAGGAAACCCAACATCCGCCCCCTGGAGCTGCAGTCCTCTGTGCTTGTGGGCCTTAAAATGTGCGCTATTCACAGCTCGGTGTTGGCGCAGAAGCTTAAGGAGACGAAGGACGTGGAGAAGAGTGCCCATAGTGTACTTCCCACCTCTAAACACGCATGTCTCCAACTGTCCTGTGTCTCAACACCTAACAATGCAAATAAGCCACAGAAATAAATAAATAAACGGAGCGCGGTGTCCCTAAAGCGGGCGCTGCACTCCGAATTAAAGTAAAAATAAATAAATAAACGGAGCACGGTGTCCCTAAAGTGGGATCTGCGCTCAGCATGAACATACAACTAATAACAAGCTGTCGCCATTGCGCGAAAGAGAAAAAAAGTGCCCACCCACTAATTCAAGGAGACCGTGTAACGCCGCAAGTAAACGATCGAGTCCGGATGGGCCGTCCGAAAAGGAGACAGGGCGGTAACAAAGAAGCATCATTTTCAATCACAAGCCAGCGTTTAGCATAAATGATGACGCCAGCCAATCAAAATGATGGGCGGGGCTTCAACTCCACTTCAGAAATCTTATTGATTAGAAGACGCCTCACAGAGCGAGGAGCGCATGCACGTTCCAACGCTAGGGGGGACCTAAAAAGTACAAAGATTTGCCTATTCCCCAAAATGCATATCTTTTGTAATGTTTCAGGAACAGAAGGTACACACATTTTATAGCATGACATTACATAGGAGGGTTGGATTAGAAATGTTTCATTCATGACAACCAATAATTCTATTAATTTGAAAGACACTCCCGCAAACTTCTACTTCTTACTGCATCTTATTGGTTTAAGCTGTAAATAATTAATTAAGGAAATAAAATCATGTGTTATGAAACACAGGAATACAACGATTTGTTCAACTACCACAGAGCTCAGCTAAGCAGCTGTAAAATTGTAACAGTAAGGACATACTTTCCTCAGGAGAGAAGTAATATTATACATTTTATACAGAGAGACTATGACTTAGGTTGTATTTTCATTGAATTTCTGAAAGCGAGAAAGACACATGAATATGGGAATCTCATACACCTAAAATAAATACACATTTTTCTGCAGCATTTCATGAATGATTGTCAATGCAGCCTGATGTGGTCTAGTTATGCTATCAAAAGCATGCCTAAATTAAGTATTATTTTCTAGCAAATTAAAATTTGCCTACAAGTGTTATTCGAACAATTCATCACTTCGTGGCTGTGATATTGGCATGTGTGTTTTCATCAGAATTGTTTGCGCTGGATCTTTTGATCCATCGGAAGGCCTTGGTTCTCTTACAGTTCGAGACAATGCTTACTAGTTAAAATCTTTTATAGTTTGGGGGCATTTTCAAGTGTTGCCTTTATGGGACATGTGTGCAGCATTTTTTCCATTTTCCCTGATTCCTCAGCTGCTGCCAGATTTTCACATGGATCATGTCTCAACCAAATTGCATGTTGCTAATGTACGAAACATAGTATATCTAATGTGAAAGTGCCGTAAAAGCTTACAGAGTACATTTGCTATTGAAGTATACCAACATGGTGTCTGCTTCGAGTAGAAGACCAGAGCGCCATGAATTACACACAATTTACAAAGTAAAGTAAAAAGCCTGCACCTGTGAAATGGTGCCTAGTGCGAAACTAAAAACAGACTACTAAAAGTGTTAGGCGCCATATTGTCATTGCCAAACAGTAAAAATGTAAACTACAAGATGCAATTACGCAAAACTAAAAACACACAAATTCAGCAGTATTGAGCGCCATCTTATCATGTCCAGACCAAAGTGTACAAAGTGTATATTTATATTGGAAAACAAAATACAAAGAGGGTTGAGGCAATGATCCTGCACCTGTCACTAAAAGTGGCTTAACAGTATGGTGATGGTGCTAAAACCAGGAAGTGCACTCCTCTCCACTTCCTATTGGGTTAACCCCAAAAACAATCACAAAACAAGATGGAATCAGCACACATCAATTATATCTTATTTAAAGTTCAGTGAAACATCAAATATTCGTGATGATTTGAAAAAAGCAGGTCCAGATTTTTCTTACGATCGAAAAGAATTTTTCTTTATTGATAAATGTGTCCTGTTGTTAAAATCCAATATTCAAAAATGTCATTTAGCCAACGCGTTTCGTCTCAAAAGAGACTTCTTCAAGGCTCAGAATTGTACACACGTTGTTTGTTCGCATTCCATTGGTAAAGAAAAACTCTAAGACACAAATAAATGTAGTGCCATCCTCTCTGAGTTGGTTATGAGTGTTGCCATCATTCTATAAGATGCAGAATATAAACCTTCCTCCCATTCAACTAAAAGATCCTGATCCAAATCCTCAAAATTCGGAAAAATTAAAATCCTTAAACCTCTCGGTATACGTTTATTTTCAATGTATTTCTTCAATGTGGCTCTGTCCCACCATTTGGCTAACTCAGATTTCTTCAATTTTTCAAGACGTATGAATTTATTTTTTAAACCTTCATTTTTACCAACTATCGAATCCTGCGTAACTGACTTGCTTTTAGTCTTATCACTAAACAGATCATCCAACATTTGATCACGATTATCATTAAAATCCATTGTTTTTTGAGAAGTAATAAGCGTTTGTTGTAATTCGCCAAGTGAAAGTGCAGTGTGCCCACAAAATAGCAGAAAACAAAATACAAAGAGGGTTGAGGCAATGATCCTGCACCTGTCACTAAAAGTGGCTTAACAGTATGGTGATGGTGCTAAAACCGGAGCCACATTGAAGAAATACATTGAAAATAAACGTATACCGAGAGGTTTAAGGATTTTAATTTTTCAGAATTTTGAGGATTTGGATTAGGATCTTTTAGTTGAATGGGAGGAAGGTTTATATTCTGCATCTTATAGAATGATGGCAACACTCATAACCAACTCAGAGAGGATGGCACTACATTTATTTGTGTCTTAGAGTTTTTCTTTACCAATGGAATGCGAACAAACAACGTGTGTACAATTCTGAGCCCTGAAGAAGTCTCTTTTGAGACGAAACGCGTTGGCTAAATGAAATTTTTGAATATTGGATTTTAACAACAGGACACATTTATCAATAAAGAAAAATTCTTTTCGATCATAAGAAAAATCTGGACCTGCTTTTTTCAAATCATCACGAATATTTGATGTTTCAATGAACTTTAAATAAGATATAATTGATGTGTGCTGATTCCATCTTGTTTTGTGATTGTTTTTGGGGTTAACCCAATAGGAAGTGGAGAGGGGTGCACTTCCTGGTTTTAGCACCATCACCATACTGTTAAGCCACTTTTAGTGACAGGTGCAGGATCATTGCCTCAACCCTCTTTGTATTTTGTTTTCTGCTATTTTGTGGGCACACTGCACTTTCACTTGGCGAATTACAACAAACGCTTATTACTTCTCAAAAAACAATGGATTTTAATGATAATCGTGATCAAATGTTGGATGATCTGTTTAGTGATAAGACTAAAAGCAGGTCAGTTACGCAGGATTCGATAGTTGGTAAAAATGAAGGTTTAAAAAATAAATTCATACGTCTTGAAAAATTGAAGAAATCCGAGTTAGCCAAATGGTGGGACGGAGCCACATTGAAGAAATACTTTGAAAATAAACGTATACCGAGAAGTTTAAGGATTTTAATTTTTCCGAATTTTGAGGATTTGGATCAGGATCTTTTAGTTGAATGGGAGGAAGGTTTATATTCTGCATCTTATAGAATGATGGCAACACTCATAACCAACTCAGAGAGGATGGCACTATATTTATTTGTGTCTTAGAGTTTTTCTTTACCAATGGAATGCGAACAAACAACGTGTGTACAATTCTGAGCCCTGAAGAAGTCTCTTTTGAGACAAAACGCGTTGGCTAAATGAAATTTTTGAATATTGGATTTTAACAACAGGACACATTTATCAATAAAGACAAATTCTTTTCGATCATAAGAAAAATCTGGACCTGCTTTTTTCAAATCATCACGAATATTTGATGTTTCAATGAACTTTAAATAAGATATAATTGATGTGTGCTGATTCCATCTTGTTTTGTGTATATTTATATTGGGTTAGCTGGTCCTGAGATATTATAAAATTTCAGGAAAGGGAGTGTGTCATGATGAGTACACTGTCCGCCATCACAACATATGTGGCAAGTACAATTAAAGGTGTAAGCTACAAAGTGTCAGTACATAAACGGACACATTCAACAATATTAAGCTCCATCTTATCTTGTCCAAACAAGAATGTGCAGAAAGTGTATGCTTGAGTTGGGTGAGCTAGTCCCCAGATATTGTAAAAAGTACATAGAAAGGAGTATGTCATGATGAATACACTATCCACTATCATGACATATGCAACAAATTACTAACCCTGGGCAAAGCACTACGCTACGCTCGCGTAGTTTGCGAAGTTTGCGCTACTTCGCACAACGCGAATTGCACGTAGCACAGTGCAAACACGCGTAGCGTAGCGTAGTGCAGCGGTCATTTTTGCTTGCTCGCGGTCCTCAACGTCAAGTTGGCAACCGCGAGCAAGCAAAATGACTATCCTGGCGAGACTTTTTCTCGTTCGCGATCAGCAACATCAAGTTGCCGATCGCGAGCGTGGAAAATAAACCTCCGGCGAGATTCTCAACGCGGGGAGGTCAGGTTTCTCATTGCGAGTGGTCGCGTATGCTCGCGACCGCTCGCGATGAGAAACTACCAGTCCGCGTTGAAAGCTGCCGCTCGAGTAAAAATCTACTCGAGCGGCAGTAAAAGACAGCTCGCACTGTGCAAGATGCCGTTTTCAATGATTGCACAGTGCGGACAAGCATCCGGCACTGTGCAATCATTGCGAACAGTGCACTACGCAGTTCGCGTAGTGCTACGCGTAGCTCGCGTAGTGCGAACTGCACTTTGCGTAGCTTCGCGTAGCGCTACTTCGCGAACTACGCCCAGGCTTACAAATTACACATTTCAGTATCTAGGATCAGAGATTAAAAATCCTTTGAAAATCACAGAAAGTTATGGAATTCATTAATAATGTTCGAACCAGATGCAACAGTACGAAGGGGACAAATCCATCTAGCCTCTGCTTGTCTCAATGCCATAGTCCTGTTTCCCCCTCGTTCATGATTTCTCATATGTTCTATGGCGTGAAAGCAGATTTCTGTGTCACTAGGGTGGGCAGTATGTATATGAATAGTGACAGGATATTAGGCATCCTTATTTTTGATTGCCCTAACATGCTCTTGTATGCGAAGTTTAAGACTTCGTATACTGCTTCCAATATATATTTTCTTGCAGGCACAGTTGATCAGATATATGGTAAATGTGGTGTTGCAGTTGATAAAAGAGTTGATCTTATATTCTTTTGAGTTATTATATTGGAAGGACTTCTGTTTGTTGGCACTTAAGCTACATATACTGCAGTTGCTACATAAGAAAAATCCCTGAGGTCTTTCAGGCATCGATGTTCTGTTCTTATCGTTGTCATTTCTGACATAGCTGGGACATAGTATGCTCCTCAAAGATTTGCCTCTACGATATGTCACCTTAGGTTTGATGGATATAATACCATTCGGCATGGTATTAGAATTTAATAGGTGCCTATTTTTTTTCAAGATGTTGTATATGTGGCCACTATACATGTTGTATTCTGTGATAAATGCTACCTATGTTTGTGGTTTGGTATTAACTTTCCTATTACTACTAGGCACAAGTGTCTCTTTTCTATTCAGTTTGGTTATTTTTGTCTCTGCATACGACAAGCAGGTCGAGTCATATCCCCTCTCACTGAAGTCATTTTTTATTGTTTTGATGTTTCTCCAAACGTTAGGGTCCTGGCTACAGTTACGCCTGGCCCTATCCATCTCCCCATTTGGTATTGCCCTTATCGTCGGGTTGGGATGACAGCTGGTGGCATGCAACACACTGTTGCAGGAAGTTTGCTTCCTATAGATATCACTGTGGATTACATCAATGTCAACATACAGTCTCAGGTCCAGGAACTCAATCTCATGTTTGGAATAGTTAATAGTCAATCTCACATTGAATTTGTTGTTATTTAAATACTCATGATATTTCAATAGCTCCTCGTTACTGCCATTCCAAATCATTATTATGCTGTCTATGTAACGACCGTAAAATAGGATGCTCTCTACCCAATCCCGAGCTCCAGAGCCTAAGGCATGCTCTATCTCATACAGTCCCATAAAAAGGTTGGCATAAGATGGAGAAAACCTGGAGCCCATTGCAGTCCCCTGCTTTTGCAAGTACCAGTCGTCATTATGTAGGAACACATTCTGTGTGAGAATCATCTCAGACATTTCAAGTAGCATTTGTGTGTGCTCTAGATGTTTTGCATTACGTTTGTATAAAAAATGTTTCAGAGCTTTAAGGCCATAGCTTTTTTGAATGCAGGTATAGAGACTTTCTATGTCCATTTTGACAAAGATGAGATTGTCACTGTCCCATTTAAAGTCCTCCAACTTGCACAGTAAGAAAATACTGTCCTTCAAATAAGAGGGGAGGTTCTGGACAAAAGGCTGTAGAAATGTATTCACGTATTCTGCAATATGTTCGGTGGGTCCGCCATTTCCAGAAATTAGTGGCCTGCACGGTGGAAAGGTGCCACCCTTATGAATCTTTGGCAGGATGTTGATGCACGGGTATCTAGAATGCTGAGCCAATAAGTATCTGTATTCCAAATCTGTTATCAGGCAAGATTCATGCCAATCTGTCAGTTTGGCATTGATGATTTTTTCAATCATCGCTATAGGGTTTGTTTTCAGCATCTCGTAACATGTAATATCACTAAGTTGCCTGTCAATTTCTCCCAGATAATCACAATGATCCATTACCACAATGTTTCCTCCCTTATCCGCCTTGCGGACTACCAGTTTGAAAACTTCCTTGATTACCTGTAAGAAATCTCTGCCCTTCCTAGTCATATTAGAGGGGTGCTTGCATGTGTTGCTAGTGACATGTATATCCTCCAATTGATATAACTCATGTGTAACTTTGTCAAAGAATTCATCAATTATAGTGTTGTTACTACTGGGTGGTATATATTTGGATTTGTTACGTAACCCACTGTCTACAGTGACATCCTCTTGTATGTCAAGATCACGTACAAATTGTGTTATGTCACCTTTGTCTTCCTCATCATTCAATGTAGTTATTAAATGTATGACATTCAGGTCAGATATTGAAAACTTCGATTCCATCACAGTATCAAATTTAGGACATTGCACAATCGGAAGTTCTTCAAAATGTTTTTTTAATTTTAAATTCTGTATAAACTTGAACAAGTCCACGTGCACCTTTTCAAAATCAAATTTTTCAGTTGGACAGAAATTTAGACCCCTGCATAGAACAGACATTTCATACTCAGCGGTCTTGATGAAAGATTAATATCACTTAATTCTTTCCGATTTGCAAAATCATCTGAGCTGCCCATATGATGGTTCACATTCTGAGTTATTTCTTTATTTCCATGTTTTCTAATCTCGCTCTTACTCCTGCCCTTGTGTTTTTTGCCACCCCTCCTGACTCGTCATTGGTGTTTTTCTTTTTGTTTCCCAACCGATATCTCTGCACCTCTCTTAAAAAAACGGAAGGTGGGTTGTTAGCTGTTCCCAGACTAGTGCCCTCCCCAGGATCACTATCCACAGAGGAGAGGATGTACTGCTTGAGGAAACTCTAATTTCTCTGTCAATGACGCCCATGAAATTTAGATATGGGTTCCAGGTATTTTCCTTTAATGCAATAGACTTTGAACTTAATAAGACTGACCTCCTGTGAAATATCGCTATATTACAGAGCCGGCACTTTTATAATCTAACAACTTTTCGTGATAACTTTGGAAACATTGAACATGCACACAACACTGTCCGGTTTTAGCTATTTCAAGATGGCGCCTAACAATTATTGCTAAAGCCTTGATGCCTCAACCGTGCAAGAGAGGGTGTCGTTCTTGTTTGGTTATTGTCCCATGTACATATATGTTATTTACAACACTGGGGTATATATTGTTGTGCCACCCTACTAACAAGGGTTTTCATACTTTTTATTTTTGACAGCCTTGAACTGTGCATCTAATGTGCTTTTAAAAAAATCTTTGTTACCTAACCACCGTGACATTAAAGAATTGACAGTTTCAAAACCAAATAGCTTTTTCTATTAAGAACAGAATATACTTTAATGTGTGCACAACACCTTTGGCCCCCTCTTCACACACATTAAGACGATGCTTATTACATCTCAAAAGTGCTCTGTCGCATTTCATCTTACAAGAGATATTTCTCACTGTTTCGTGCAAATACAATTTCTTTAAATTCTCGTTATCTTTACTATCAGCACTGAATTGTATGGACATGTACAAATGGGTTGCTAGAGGTGTTTTACTGTGTTTTTTATGCTATGTTTACCAAACATTGAAACTAGCATTAACATTTTTGTGTTGTTTAGATTCCTGGTCAATAAATATTCAACCTTCATAACTTATTTACCTTCAAGAAAGAATGTTTTGAAAGTCAATCAACACTTTAACGTGTATTGCGGGGATTTTTTTGCACTAGTATAACCCTGCTTATAATGTTACCTACATTACTTAATTTCTGGGTTCACCAAGATGAGACCTCTTCTGATGTTCTCTTACAGAAACTTTTGATATATGATGAACAACTTGTAATATTCATCGGATTAAGAAGGACAAATGATGACAATATATGAACTGAGGTATGTTAACTGTTATGGGGTATGCGGTCATTCCGATATGGAAATGGGGTACTGTACCTTATTAGCAAAAGGGTCCGCATATAATAAATAAGTCTGTTTTTTCAAATCGGTGGTCTCACTAAGATTAAATGTCTATGTTACCATGATGTTTCTTACAATGGTAAAGTTTAGAGCCTCTTCAGTATATGAGTTAAATATTACATTGTTTATATGTAATTATAGTTCTCTCCCTGTGCCACTTTATTCAGAATGCTTAGATGTCATCTATTTATACAAGCCAAAAGTCTCTTTAGCAAAATGTGTGAAATACAGATAGTATCAAACTAAGATAAACCTATGTCCTTTACTGATATACCATGCAGCGTCTGGTGTGCTTTACATTGTACATAGGAAATGTTTTTAAATGTCTGTACATATTGTAAATAAGTATTTGTTTTTGTATATGATTTGTAGCCCTGAAGAAGTCCCTGGCGGACGATTCGCGTTGGCTACTGTTCGATTGATGTGATTTTGAGAAAAAAGAGATGAATAAAGTTTACTGAAAGAAGAAATTATCTTCACATCTGTTTATTGAGACTAAATGATGACATTGTTTGAAGTTACAAATTATGCACAATATACATAAGTCTCATTATGTACTTCTAACAAATTTTGAAATTGAGTGCTGAACCACCATCTTGTCTGTTCATTTTGGAAATGAATTGCCTATCAGGAGGGTAGAAGGGTTGCACTTCGGGTTCCTTGCACCATTGAGATCATAACTTATTTTCTCTACATTGTGTTGGCGGGGCAGGATATCAGTGCCTTGACCCTTCATATCTTTTGTATGCATTCTGGACTACGTTTTGGAGTGCTTCTGTTTGCTGTGACAAACTGTGGTGGTCCTCCTTGTTTTCTGTCCTCAGCTGCTTTGATGTCCGACTTGTTCACTTTCTAAATGCCTGTGTTACATTGAAAGTGTGTGGGTGAGAGAACTTACATATTCAGCACAAAGGCTGATATAATATCTTTTGGCACTGTAACTGTAATCTGTATCTGGTGGAAAGTAAAATCAAGACCTGCTTTAACAGAATCGGAGAGCTTTAACAGCTCTCAGGAGCAAACTATGATTCCTCATCCGCTACATCACTAAAGATAACTTATTTCATAATTGTAGAACAAGGATTTAAAAACAATCTATCAGCACTCTGGATGGGGGTACATCATGGAACAGAGACTTGACATAAGGAACAAGAACAAAGAGATGATCTCAGAGCATAACTCAGCAATTTGTCAAGAAAATCATTAGACACAAGTCCATAATCATCTTCATGAGGACAATACATGAGCTTAAACAGTATTCGCTATGTCACATGGAGTAAGTGTAGTCCTTGTTATATTCCAGAGATTCTTTGAATGGTTGAAGGCCATAGAACAGGTGATCAGCCATAAACTAAACTCTTTGCAGTTTTGGTGGGAGCAAGCCTGGAAACTAAGAGAGCAGTCCAATCTAGACAAGATTCCATCATTCATCACAAACACTCTCACATTGGGGGAAACAAATAATAAGATTTTTCTGATCTCATCTGATGGTAATATGAAGACACACACACATTGTCCAGCCCCTTTAAAATTAGATCTTCATCCAGAAAGTAGGTAGCAGTTCTCAAGCTGGTTGGCCAAAATGACCCAACAGCAGAATTTTCAACTTGAAGTGTTCAGATCCAAGAACTTCTAATTTCTCTAGAATAGGGTAGCAGCAAGGCAGGCATGAAGAGTGTCCTACATCTGGGAACCCACATTGAGATGTGCATCACATGTGTAGGACATTGGCCTCCATGCCACAGGTTTGGATAATTTTGAAAGGGGATGTAGATAACTATTATAAAGAATCTGAGAGAAGAGGCACCCTGAATTCCACAGACGACTGCATCAGTTGTAGAAAGGTAAAGTGGAAGGGCTAATGACTGATGCCTCTCAGAAAGAAAAGAAGAGGCACCCCTTGCAGTCCACTTTGCAGCTGCTGGATAATGTAAAGAAACAATGATCCAGCATTAAAAAAAAACAGCAGAACTACTGAGCAGGATGAGACGAGTGGCGTGGCTGACATTAGACCCAACTAAGGGTTTGCCAAGATCATATCTAATGTAGTCTCCATCACCATTAACTTTGATAAATTTCCCCTTGGGAACAATATTCAAGCTAACTCAGACACTCATTTATCTCAAGCTTCACAACCCTTCAACCTGCATCCAAAATCACATATTCCTCATGAACGAGTATGACAACAGATTGTGAAAAAATACATATGATTTTAATAGTATAAGTCTCTAACATATAAAAATGATTTGTAATTGTTTATCTCTCTGTATTCAGCATTAAGGTTTTATTAAGAAGTTAAAGACATATATTCCACTTCAATTGAATATAAACAATTTTGCACAAACATATGTCACTGTCTTTTTAGAAACAAAACAACAACACAAGGTAGAACAAATAAGGCACATCAATTTGTCTACTGAACATATGCATGTCTACTATTACTATCACCAGGGACCCCTGATTGTATCACTTTTTCTTGCACAGTGTGCAGCGGATTCTGCAAGTATATACGTTGACACGTTTCAGTTGGAACTATTAGTTAAAACCCACCTTCTTCAGGAGAACACACTTTGTTATAACTCCCACTTTTTTTACAAACAATCTACAAAATAGACAATATACAACATTTAAAAACCCTTCAAACCATGTTATATAACATATATATTACAAACAACTTATTTACTGAATCCACATGAATGTCCCAACCCAGTGGTAATCATGCAATTTCATCCACACGATCCAACCATCAAGTGTCTCCCATACATTCTTCATACTCACAGTAAGGGCCGATGTTGATGCTGTTAGGAAGGCCTCCTAACGGCATGTGCTCTGTCCGAATCAGATCGGGAACGTGTCTTTCCGACCGACCGAGTACGATGCAAGTTAGGCATTAGGAATATCCCAATCCGAACCCGATGGCATTTGGAATGACCGAGCCATACGGAGCAGAATCGCACATCTCTACGGGCTGCGTGTCCGAACGACCGATTATGATGCTGGATTCAGACAGCCTTTCCGAATCGTGCTGTCCGACTCTAATCAGGAGTCGGAATCAGACTTTGGGGGCCCGTAGCAGGCCCCCCGGGAACCCGGAGCCTTCCCAATCGGGCCCGTTGGGGTACCCATGGGTCCCCTCTTAACAGCCATGCACGCTGTGGCAGGCACCAGGGGGTGCCTGCCACAGGGTGCCCGATTTTCCCCAGCCACCCGTTTCTTCAATGGGAGGCTATGCATTCGGTCGGAACACAGGCTCCCATTGAAGTCAATAGGAGTCCAACTAAATCGTATCTGGAAGCATCCGGGTGCATCGTGCGCGGATGGTTGGACTCTCCTGATCTGAGTCAGTCGGAAACCATTCCCAAACTGATTCGGTCGGAAATAATTTCCTAACCGCATCGGAATCAGGCCCTAAGTGTTCCAATAGAGGTCACCAAGCATTTCATTATTAACTTTGAGTAGCTCACAACATCAGCCATCAAGTATCTGCTACCCATTTGTTCTATTGTTCTATTCACATTAAGTGCCTCAACGGGGGTCATCAAGAGTTACATAATTGCCTTGGACTAATTCAACCAGCTCACCTAGATATGATTTCTACTGGACAATGTGAATCCTAGTGATTCCATGGAATTAAAATCTTTTAATGGAAAATCATAGTTATAATTTCATAGGGTACAAGGGTAGTGCATTACTCTCCTACACTGAAAAAAGGAAAACCTGAATCAGCTAACCTTTTCATGCCCTCAAGTCTTTACCTATTGTAACACTGTTAATAAAATGGGTCTCACCTAATGACTCCTAAATATGCTCTCCCGGTCTATAATAATTACACTATTCTACCCTCAGGCTCGACCATGGTCTGAAACATTTGCTGGTGTTTGGACAAAATATCGAGTTGCAAATATTGATGTGCAAGAATATTGGGTTTAAAATATCGTGGCATGGAAATATCAATGTCAAGAATATCAATTTGAAATTAAGTAATATCGATTTTTAAAATATAGAAGTCATTAAAAATCGTTTGCAAAAATATAGTTGTTTAAAATATCGTTTTTTAATTAGTGTTATGTATTTTAGTATTTATTTTAAATGTGTGATGTAATTTTTATGTATGTGTTGTTCATGTTTTTTAATATATGTGTAACATTTTTGGTAGTTAATACATTTAATTTAATGACATTTTGTGTTTTTTAGTTCCATAGCGGGTATTGGGTTTAAAGGGGAATAGGGTGGGAAGTAATTTAATTATAATAAATGAATGAATATTTTTTATTTGATAATATTTATTTAATTGATTTTCAATTGTATTAATTGTGCTTTTTTTTTTTTGGTAAATTATATGTGTGGGTTGTGGGGTTTCTAGGGTAAAGGGTAGGAAGTCATATATTTTTATTGATTAATAATGTGTTGTTAATTAATATTAATTAATTAATTGATAAATAATTATGTTAATTGTGTCATTATTTTAGGTGCGGTTTGCAGGGTTATGGGGTAAAGGGTGGGAAGTAATTTATTTGTAATTAATCAATAATTAGTTGTTAATTAATATTAATTAATTAATTGATAATTAATTATGTTAATTGTGTAATTTATTTTAGGTGCGTGTTGTGTACTACTTTGCGAAAGGGACAAATCCAATTCAACATCAATACTCGTTGGCATCGACATGATTGCACTTGCTGCCTCACTGACAGACATGGTCCTGGGCTTAGGTTCAGGGCGTGGTGCTCTTGATGCAGGAGTGCTGCTCTCAGCTTGCTCACTGGAGGCCGGTGCGGCAGGCACAACTTTCTTCAAAAAGGTTGCAGTCGGCACGCCAGTGGTGGAAATCTGCTTCTTCAACTCCCCACTAGCCACTTTCTTGGCAGCACGTTTCTTTGGAGCCATCTTGAAGCTGTCAGTTGGTAGTGGCACTTAGTTTCACAACAAGCTGAAGAAATTATTATGTTGCATAGTCAGTCACACGTCACGTCATGCACAAGCCTTCTGTCTGGCAGTACTGTAGGTGATGTTTCTTCTCTTGTGCACCTACAAGCGAACAGGAAGGATCAGAAAGAGCAACAACAAAAACATACAGATGTAACTTTTTGCTTTATGTCCATCACGTTGGAGTATGGCACTCAGGGAGGTGCAGGTGACAATGGAATAATCATTAGACAATGAATGCTGATGTGCAGTGTACCTATTTCAGTCATGGTGTTGATGCCAGAAGTTAGAAAATGGAAAAATATTTTTAGATTAAATAATTTTTTTTTAAATGCTAATTTAAAAATATGTACTACCAATTTTTAAAGAAAAAATGTAAAAGTATTTACAAAATGAAAATTAAAAAAATTAAAATAAAGAAAAAAAAATTGAAGTAAAAAAATCAAAATTTATTATTTTAAAATATATAATATTTTTTTTAAAAGAATGCAAATAAAAAACTACACAATTGTAAAATTTAAAAATGTAAATAAAAATAAACAAATTAAAGATAAGTGAAAATGCACGCAAGCATATTAATTTATTAAACTGTTATCATTGTGAACCATCCATGCAAGCCTATGGCAAAGGGCCATACTGACTGGATCCACAAAATGGCTGCCAGCCAGTGCAACATGGTCATCAACAACAACTAACACTAAGCAAGGAGGCTTGGCCAAAAACAGAGAAGACATGCAGGCCTATGCTGAAAGCACACTGGCTGGCTACACAAACTCGCCGCCAGCCACATGGTCAGAACAACAACAACCAGCAAGGAGGCATGTCCACAAAGAAGACATGCAGTGCAGGCCTATGACAAAAGCACACTGGCTGGCTACACAAAATGGCCACCAGCCACATGGTCAGAACAACAATAACCAGCAAGGAGGCATGGCCGCAAACAGAGAAGACATGCAGGCCTATGGCAAAGGCACACTGGCTGGCTACACAAACTGGCAACCAGCCACTTGGTCACAACAACACGCAGGAGGCATGGGAAACAAAGAACACACACAGACCTAGGGTGGACACTGACTATACATAATGGCCCCTGGCCACATGGCATGGGGAACAACAAAGGCAAATGGTGGCCTTTGACAAACACACATACACACACACTGGCCAGACAAAAGAGGCATGGTAACACAGAGAGCACTGCATTAATTCAGCAATGCCAAAAATGAAAATTAACAGGGCTAAAAATGTTTACAAAAACACACATCCTCCAAAGCCTACCCCACCTTTACACTGTTTGCAGGGAAAAAAAGTGAAATACCACAAAAAAAATCACATTTTGTATTTTAATTCAATGTCATCCATGGCCTAAATGATGTTTCAATTCAACAGACACCACAGAAAAAATTGTTTCATGCACCTATGAATAGAACAGGGCCTACTGGCTGGAAGGCCCCTAGGCCACAAAGTGAATTAAATCAATATTACAAATTTATTAAAAAAACGGGGAGAAAATATAATAAACTATGCAACATTTTTCCTTCACAAAAGAAGAAAAATTAAATGCAAAAAATAACTAGGTCTCTACTAAAACTGCAGGCAACCCACCACAATAAATTTTAAAAATCAAATAAAAGTACAAGTAAATCCAGGTACATGAGCCCAAGCAAACAAACAACACCCTTACACACCAGTGTTTCAACTTACTTGTGATATTTCAAAAACAAAGTCCTTAAATCCAATGGCACATATGCAGCAGACATGGAGAGTGATCCTTCCAGCTCCAAATCCCAATGAAAAGTGACCAGGAGAGGGACAACACACTGGGAGGAGCCTGCTGGACAGGAACAGGTAGTTGTACTCTCTGGGGCACTTCCTTCTGGTTTGAAAAAAAAGTTTACAAAAAATGGCTTCTTACAAAAAAAAAACAACTCCAATGGCTAGTTTGAGAAGAAAATCCACTCGAAAGGCCTCTCAGCTGCATTCTCAAGCAGAAAAGCTGCTCGACCGCTCCGTTTGAGATCGCGATCGGCACTAAGAATCCTAGATTGGCACTGTCGCGGCCAGAAGCCGTGTGAGTGAGCGTGAAGTCTAGCTGGAGCTCCCTAGTGGTGTGAGAAGTCTTACGCGTGCTCGCAAGTGGGCTGAGACTCTTGGCACTCGTGGTTGGGAGCCAAAAAAAACCTCAAGTGCGCGAATGGAAAAAAAAACCTCTGCTTCGCACCGAATGGCGAAAGTCAGGAATTCTGGAGCGGGGAGTGCCCAAATACCGCAACCTCCACGAGCTGAGCAGAGTTTACTGTCCAGGCTTACCCTACATCACACCCAGGACCTATACGTACCATCTGTGTAATGCTCAGTGGTCTAAGCAAACTAAACTGCAAACTACCTTCACCTTCTCTAGTGTACTGATTAGAGAAAAAGTGATTTATGCGCTTGATTTGTCGATTTATGCGCTTGTCCTAGTTTGCCACTTGCTGGAATTAAGGATCAAATGCAGTCTCTTGCCATATGATGTCGGCCTCCGGACAGTTTAAGCAGAATTTTTCATCAATTATGGCGTCTGACCACTGGTCTTGTTGTGCTAATGTAAATCTGTTCGGACAGGGGTCCTTATCTTTCGGCTGCAGTCGGGCTCTTTAAACCAATCTCTCCTATCTGGCTCACCAAAATGTTACTGAGATGTGAATTTACCTTGAAAAAATGAAAAGACAAGAGGTGTTTGGAAAAACAGAACAAGTAGGTTTAATAAAACGCAGCGGCTGGGAGAGCATCAACAGAGTTGTGTCTGAAGACTGTCTTGATGTGCAGAGGTTTTGGACGGTATTTTATACAGTTCTTGAGGTACAATACATCGATTACACGTTCTTGTAAAGCACGTAAATCTGGGCCTACTCATGAACCATAAATACAACCATCTGATAAAGGGGAACACAGGTGGCTCTCGACTTTGTGGAGACCTAGTGTGGACCATGTGTATGTGTCCAGATGTCCGGCATGGGGAGCGCGTGATCACTGTGTGCAGTGTGCATGCTGTGTTATGATTGGCTGAGTGTTCCTAACTACATGTGAAATCTGACTTTTTGGTACTTTGGGAAAGCGCGCATTTAGCCAAACGTGTTTCATTGGGCCCACTCTCTTCAGACCTGTTGTGGTGCAGGCGCCTATCTGTGTGAATGATCTGGATTTGCCCTGTTTGTGCGTTTTTCTTTGGGCTAAGTGTAACCCCACCTGTGACCTATCAATCGGTAGGCTTGGGTTTGTGTCGTAGGGCCTGTCTGACCATGTATCTCTGACTCGGGGTTGATGGGTAGGTCATCTCGAGTGAATTTGACAGCAGTGATACGAGTTTGTTATTACATGTACATATAACATGGTGGTCATTGATAGCACATTTAGCGCCATTATCATTATTATACGTACATTTGTCATACCGTACATCCACATTGTATTTATTGGTATTGACATTGTTATGCGTACCAAGATTATGGCGTACATTGACGTAGAAATATACGGGTATTGACATTGTTATACGTACTTATATCATGGTTTACATTGACATCATATTCACTGATATTAACAAAAAAGGTTTGCTGATTTTGGTTTTCCTTTTTGCAGTGGAGGAGAGAGTTGCATTTCCAACATACCCTATGATATTATAACTATGATTTTACACGAAGAGATTTTAATTGCATGGAAACAATAGAATCCACATTCTTTTGTAGATATCGTATTAAGGTGTGTTGGTTGAGTTACTCCAAGGCAATTATGTAACTCTTGGTGACCCCCTTTGAGGCGCTCAATCTGAATAGTATGAATGGATGGCAGATACTTGATGACTGATGTTTTGAGCTGCTCAAAGTTAATAATTAAACGCTTGGTGACCTCTGTGGGGCACTTAATGTAAGCATGAGGAACGCATGGTAGACACTCGATGGTTGGATCGTGGAGATTAATTCATGAGTATCACTAGGTTGGGATATGCATTTGGTTTTAATAAATAAGTTGTTTGTATTATATATATTAGATAACATTATCTAAAGTGCTTTTAAATGTTGCATAGTGTCTTTTTTGTAGATGGTTTCCAAACAATTGGAAGCTATAACGAATTGTGTTGTCCTGAAGAAGGTGATTTTTAACTAATATTCCCACCAAAACACGTCCATGTAGATACTTGCAGAATCTGCTGTACCTGGGGAAACTCTGCATGATGAACTGATACAATCAGGGGTCCCTGTTGATAGTAATAGTAGATCTGCATATGTTCAATAGACAAATTGATGTGTATCAATTGTTCTCACTTGTGTTGTTGTTTTGTTTTGTTTTTTAAAAAGACAGTGATTTATGCTTATGAAAAATCGTTTATATTCAATTGGAGTGGAATGTATGTTTTTAACTTTTTAATGAAATCTAAATGCTGAATACAGGGAGAAAAACAATTAAAATATTTATTTATATGGTAGAGACTTGTACTATTAAAATCATATGTATTTGTTTACAATTCATTGTGGAACTCGTTCATGAGGAATAAGTGATTTTGGAATCAGGTTGAAAGGTTGTGAAGCTTGAGATATATGAGTTTCTGAGTTGGATTGTATATTGTTTCCAAGGGGGAAATTTGCCTAAGATACTGTTTAGTGGCACCCTGTCCCCTTGGAGTGTGGGGTCCCTCGCGTTATAGAAAGAGTCTCCATAAATATTTTCAGTCTGATTCTCACCTGGATAGGATCCAACAAATGGAACTTTTTTCAGTACCTTTTGAGCTACAGAGGAAGGTTGTTTTCCCCAATAATTGGCAATATCCTGCAGCAAAGTACTTGGTGTATGGCTAGATTCTTTGTAAATCTCCAGAATAGGCTTCTTGAGGAGAGGTTTGACATCCCTTGCATTCCAGCTTTTGGAACTATGCCATAAGAAAAGGAAATATTGAGAAAGGAAGTCAAGGCACGAATGACTGAAGGAGCTAATGACTTCAATACTCTGACGGGGCAAACATTGTCAGAAAACCCAGATTTCAAAATACTTTATCAATGATATCCCCTGTTTAGAAATAAAAGGAATATAGAAAACAGTTGGTTCTGTTGGGTAATACAATCGCTGTGATTCATGTATTCAATACAAAGGCAATGATGTATCTTAATTCATCAATGAGTGGAACACAATTTTTCATAAGAACACACCAAGAAAAGGAAATTTTCAACAACTGAGTTGATTTACTCTTTTTGGTATTTCAAAAGGCATTGAGTATAAATATGGCTGTCACAAATACAAATAAATTGCAGCAATACAAAGGTGACTGTTGTGAAAAAGTGACATGTGGTGACTAGTGAAGTCAAAGGTGCACTATATACAAGACATACACAAGTGACATAGATAAGTTCAAGATTTCTGTCCTGTCTTCTGATTATTAACATGAATGCAAGACCCAATAGTGATATGAATTAAGGTCAAGACAACTGTATAGACATGTGTGGTAATAAAGTTGACGTTTCGACCCTCGAGACAACGCAGAGTGATAAGCGTCACAGCGGGTTTTCCTCAGGACTGTAAAAACGCGGGGTGGACAGCCTATAAAATTAATTATAAAGAAGGAAGTCAGGTGTGTTCTAACAGTTAGAGGACTAATGTGTAAATTGTAGTAGCTAGGGCAACGCTTACCACAAGAACCGATAATTCAATCAATGAAGTAGAATTGGAAGCTGTGGTCCTAGTAGGAGATCTACAAACAAGAAAGGGACCTCTTTAGTATTCAATTAATGATGATTTTAAGTGACCAAAATGCTTTGGAAAAGCATATGGTATAAGGCCTTACCAAAACGTAGCGGCGATCCAATAATGGTATCGAAACGTGTGAGCGATCAATTCAATTAGTTTGGGTCCTGTAAACGTGGAGAAAAACACCATCTGGTAGGATTCTACAATTAAATGGAATCCTCATGAGTATTCAATACAAACAGTTTACAGTTCATTTATTAAAAGTCTGGGCCAAATCTACGTACCTTAATGTTAGGAAAACGCTCAAAACGTAGAAGATCTCCACCAGCAGGTTGGAGTCTAAACAAAAATGAGCAGGGTATTGGTATAAATGGTCCAAGATGCACATTAACATGTATTGCAATAATTACAAACGAAGGAAACCATTAACCTTAACCATGGGCAATGAATCAAAAAACACTTGACATCCACCAGTCGGTTGGAGTCGTGTGATGTAGATTTTTCGTAAGTTAATGCCACCAGGGAAGGTCGGGTACTGTGGGGTTAAAGAATCCTGTTAGCTGAAGGTGTTTATAGGCCGTGGCCTCTAGAGACAAACGCATGTGTTTGTAATGAATTCCACTCACCTTCAGTGCGGGCGCATCCGTCTGCCGTCAAACCGGAATTATTCACAAGTCCGGCCGCGGTGAAAAGCAGTCTGCTTATCACTTCCCACTGACGTGATCGTCAGCTGGAGTGGTATGCGTGCACGTTGAGGTGCAGCAGCTCATTATAGCTGACGTAAAGACATGATCCTTATCTGTTGATCGTGCCTGAAGTATTTTTTTTAAAAAGAGAAGAATTGCATGAGTTGTGTCTTTGATGAAGCCATTACATTGAAGGGGAAATAAATAATAGTATTTAGAAGCGTAGTGCCACTATTAACTGAACTATATGGAAAACAAAACGGAAAGTGACTAAATGACTGCGTGACATTTTCACGGGTACAAACAAACAGGAATTAATTATGCATATAAGGTCACAATCTCTTTTAAAATACAGGTGCTTGCAAGGATTTTTAAAGCGCACAAGTTATTTCTTTTGTATTGTGGCACGACAGCTGAACTGAAACTTTTAGAGCAACAAATTCAAACATGTAATTGTTTTGACTACATGACATTTTCATTAAGGAGGTCTCAGTTTGCATTTTCATTAAAGTGGTCATATGAGCTCTCAAGTGCTTTTAATTTACAGGTGCTTACAAGTATTTTTAGGATGCACGAGTTATGAACTGAAATTATTAGAGAAACAAATTCAAACATATAATTGCTTTGACTACATGACATTTTCAATATAGAGGTTACGGTTGACATTTGCATTAAGGTGGTCACGGTTACAGTTATGTTTTAGAATTTATCAATGAATGAAATAGTTACAAGTGTACACATGAGGGCTAGAGTGCTTATTAAGTAATGATGGAAACAAGTATTTTAACCATGATGGAACGGCAGCCATCGGAAATACATAGACAACACATATGATTACTTTTGTTTAAGTCATGTGTGATTACATTAATGTTGTGCCGACAACAGACATATGTCCGGGTGCATATATATTATATTCATATGCATAGAGTACACAAAAAATCTGGTCATAATGCGCATGAGATGAAAGTTAAATACTATGACTAGCCCATTGTTACATTTATTACTGCACTGGTCTAATCAGTTATATCATATCGTATAAAGTTGGCTTCTGCTAACGCTGACAGTAAGTCAATTATGATGTGACTAAAATGGTGTAGACTGTCCCGTTAAGTTGAGTGCAGATGGCTATCATCGAAATCTGGTCTGGCCATCAGTTAATCCTGTGTAGTGGAGGCTAAGGTTCAAGCGGCCACAAGACTGTAAATAGCCTAAAGCATGGCCATCTGTCTGTAGGTCTCTTCTTGTCAGTTCAGTCCGTGATTCACTGAGTCCAGGGTATGGATCCACCTACATTCCTTAAGGCTGAGGGCGGAGAGTATATTACCACCTCTAGGGTGCAGGTTGATTTTTTCTAATACCCACCATTCTAAGTTGTCCGCTGTGTGACCGCTAGTGGAGTAGTGATCCACTAAGGGCACCCCCTGTACCTTGCAGCGGATCCTACTGCAGTGTTGCAGGATCCTGGTTTTGACTTTTTGGGTGGTTTGGCCTACATATATTTTCCCACAGAGGCATCTTATAGCGTAGATTACGTTACAACTATTGCAATTCGTGTGAGGTGTTAGGAAATATTTTTGGCCATGATGATTGAATGATGAGCCTATCACGGAGAGATTGCAAGCTTTGCAGCTTCCGCATTTGAAGTGGCCCACCAGTGGTGGCAAATTCAGTTGTTGTCTAATGTCGGGCGGCCTTGTAGTTTCCAAATAAGAACTAACAACATAGTCCTTGACATTTCTGGCACGTTTAAAGGCAAATATAGGCTCATCCTCCGAGGCCCGCACTCTCCCCTGCAGCTCCTCTGTGCTCTGCGCTGCCGCCGACACTGGAAGCCCCACCCGTGCAGGGTTCGAGACTGCTCTGCACCTCGCGCCCTCCGGGCTGATTCTGGTATTGCTCAGCCCCCTTGTGTGACCTTATTGTTGCTCTGTGGTTTCTTTTTTGGTCTGTTGTTGTGCCTTACTGTACTCTGTCGTCAATGTAGCACTGTTATTTTGTTTTCCCATTACGTTCTTCCTGCCATTCCTGCCGCCGCATTGCCCCATGACCCCTCCCCCTGACCGCCCCACTTCCACCTCCCAGCTGCACGTCCCTCCCCCCTCCCCTACATAATGGCTGCGGGGTCACGCAGTGGGCGCGCCTAAGGCAAGCCCGTCTGCGCCCGTCTGTGCCCGTCCGCGACCCGACTGCGGCCATCACCAGGAACCCTGGATCTCCGGGACCCCACCGATACAACTCCACCGCCCTCCACGCACTCAACCCCGGAAGACACGCCAGCTGCGAAAGATCCACTCCTAACACCACCCACGGACAGTTCTCCTGCAGACACTGTCAACGATCCTTCACCATCAACAGCACCCCCACGACCACCGAAGGCTCAATGGACGCCTGCACCACCAAAGCCCTGACAGGCATCCTCCTCAATGTGCGGTCCCTACACAGACATGCCGTAGAGATCTGGGACCTGCTCTACACCCTCTCGCCCGATGTTGCCTTCTTCACAGAAACCTGGACCAACGCCACCTCAGGCCCCGACATGGCCACCGCTATCCCCGATGGGTACAAGATCCAGAGAAAGGACCGCCCCCACTGCCCAGGGGGAGGACTCGCCATCGCACACAAAACCCCCCTCCGGCTCTCCACATCCAGCACGAGCGACCCCCACTCCAACACAGAACACCTCCACTTCCAGATCCAGACCAGCCCCAAGACAATGCTGTGCGGCACCCTCGCCTACAGACCCCCCGGATCCCGCATTCAGTCCGCAATCTCCATTGCTGACCTCGTTGCACCCCACGCCATCACCTAGATGGACTACATCCTACTAGGAGACCTGAACTTCCACCTCAACAACCACAGCAACCCCGACTCCACCACCCTCCTCGACAACCTCTCCAACCTCGGACTGAAGCAGCTAGTCACCACCCCCACCCACAGAGCAGGACACACCCTCGACCCCATCTTCGCAGGAGGGACAAACATCCACTTCAGCCACACCACACAGCCCCTCTGGACTGACCACCACTACGTACACTTCACCTTCAACACCTCCTCCGCACCCAAACCCGCACCTCGCCCGCCTCGAAGGAACTGGAGCAAGATCACGGAGGAACTCCTCAACACCACCCTCCTCTTAGACACCCCATTCGCCACTACCGACGCCAACGCCGCAGCCAAAGAACTCCACCGCTGGATCTCCAGCACCGCCGATAAGCTCGTGCCACTCCGCCACCCCGCCAAGCAACGCCCCCTGAAGGCCGCCTGGTTTACCACCGAACTCCAAGAAGCCAGGCGCACCTGCAGACACCTCGAGAAAACCTGGCGAAACCGGAAAACCAAGGAAGACCTGAACAACCACAGGATCGCCCTGAAGGACTACCACCAGCGCATAAGAGACACAAAGCGTTCCTTTATCAAGAACAAAATCGACTCCAACACTACAAACGCCAAAGAATTGTTTAACGTTATCCAGCAATTCACCAAACCCCCCAGCGAAGCCACAGACGTCACGCCTTCGCAGGAACTCTGCGACAAGCTCAGCTCATACTTCCATCTGAAAATCAAGACCCTCTATGACAACTTCAGCGAACAGATGCCTGACACCACCCCCCCACCACCGACGACGAGCCGACCATCACAACCTGGAACCCCGCCACCGTTGAACTCACAACCGCGACCATGAAGACCACTCACTCAGGAGCCCCCACGGACCCCTGCCCACCACACATCTACCACAGAGCCGCCGCCGCCATCGCACCCGAATTAGGACGGACCATCAACACCTCCTTCGAATCTGGCATCTTCCCAGATGACTGGAAATGGGCTGAGGTCAAACCCCTCCTCAAGAAGCCCACGGCCGACCCGTCTGACCTGAAAAACTACCGGCCCATCTCTCTCCTCCCCTTCGCTGCCAAAGTCACTGAGAGACTAGTAAACGCTCAGCTGACCACCTTCATTGAAGAGAACTCCATCCTAGACCCCTCCCAGTCCGGATTCTGCAGCAACCACAGCACCAAGACCGCCCTCCTCGCAGCCACTGATGACATCCGCATGCTACTCGACCAGGGCCACACTGCAGCCCTCATCCTACTAGACCTCTCCGCAGCCTTCGACACAGTCTCACATCGCACTCTCGCAGCCAGACTCCACGACGCTGGGATACGAGGAACCGCACTCAACTGGATCCAATCCTTTCTCTCCGACAGAACCCAGAGGATCAGACTCCCTCCCTTCCTCTCCGAACCCACTAAGATCAACTGCGGAGTACCCCAAGGATCATCACTCAGCCCCACGCTTTTCAACGTCTACATGGCCCCCCTCGCCGCCATCGTCAGACAACATGGGCTCAGCATAGTATCATACGCCGACGACACCCAGCTCATCCTCTCCCTCACAAAGGACCCCAAAAACACCAGACTCTGCTTCCAAGATGGAATGAAGGACGTCACAGACTGGATGAAGAATAGCTGCCTGAAGCTCAACTCGGAGAAGACTGAGGTCCTCATCCTTGGATCCTCCACCTCCGCCTGGGACAACACCTGGTGGCCCGCCGCCCTCGGGAGCCCACCCACTCCAACAGACCACGCACGGAACCTCGGCATCATCCTCGACTACTCCCTCAACATGACCCGCCAAATCAACTCCGTCGCCTCCACCAGCTTCAACGGCCTTCGTATTCTCCACAAGACCTTCAAGTGGATACCCCCCGAATGCAGAAAGACTGTTACCCATGCACTCATAACCAGCAGACTGGACTACGGCAACGCCCTCTACGCCAGAATCAACAGAACTCTGCTACACAAGCTCCAAACCATCCAGAACGCGACAGCCAGACTCGTCCTCGGGACCCCGCGACACGAACACATAACCCAACACCTACAAGACCTCAACTGGCTCCCCGTCGAGAAGAGAGTAACCTTCAAACTCCTCACCCATGCTCCACAGCATCGGACCCAAATACCTCAATGGGAGAGTCTCCTTCCACGCACCCAAAAGGAACCTCCGCTCCGCCGACCTCGCCCTAGCAGAGACCCCCCGCATCCGCAGAAACAGAGCTGGCGGAAGAGCCTTCTCCTACGTCACAGTCAAAGCCTGGAACGAGCTCCCTGTGAACATCAGACGCTCCCCGACCCTGCACACCTTCAGGAAGAACCTCAAGACCTGGCTTTTCGAATGAACCGAAGCTGCACCCCACCCTCCCCCCAGCGCCTTGAGACCCTCACGGGTGAGTAGCGCGCTTTACAAAATCCTGAATGATCCTTAATGTTGATTTCAGTGCCTACCAGGTTCCACTTTCAGTACTTCTTTATCACCTTTTTTATTTCATGACTCCTTGTGTTAAATGTAGTGACACAAACAAATGTATCCATTTTGTCATCTTTAAGTTGCAATTCAAGGAGAGTCTCATGAGGACGGTACAAGGCCCTCTTTCTGGCTCGGTTGAGCAGACCTTTTGGGTCGCCTCGATCCCTTAGCCTCGTGATAAGAACATCTGTTTCTTTGAAGAAATCCACCCTTCTTGAGCAGTTGTGTTGTAATCTTCAAAATTGACCATACGGCAGGTTATCTCTCAGGTTTCGTGGATGATGAGAGTCATATTTTAAGATAGTATTCCGCTCAGTCGGTTTTCTGTATAGGGTCGTAAGGATTTTATCTTCTTCAACTTGCAGTGTAAGGTCTAAAAAACAAATGGTCTCATTGTGGAATGTCATCGTAAATTGGATGTCCGAAGATCGTCCATTCAACCATGCTTTCAAGTCTAGGAGGTTTTGTTCTGTGCCTGTCCAGATCATCAGCATGTCGTCGATGTATCACTTCCAGATGGCGTTATTGTCCAGGAAGGGGTTCAATAGATCATATATGTGAGTATCTTCATAGTGGTCCATGAAGAGGTTCGCTAGACTGGGAGCGAACCCGGCTCCCATGGCAAAACCCTTACATTGGTAATAGTAAGTGTCTTGGAAGATGAAATAGTTCTTTGTCATTGCTATTCTCAAGAGTTCCACCAGGAAGTCAGTCGGAATCCAACATGGGGCTGGTCACTTGTTGAGCACCTTGCGAATCGCCTCAATTGCCTGGTCTTGCGGTATACTGGTATACAGTGATGAGACGTCCAATGTTACCAAAAATTGAGTCAATTTGTCAAAAGGTTGGTTCTCCACTAGCTGAATGGTATGCATAGTATCCCGAAGGAGTGAGCGAGTGTCCAAGACGCAGGGCTGCAGAAAGCTGTCTAAGAATTGATTGAGTGGCTCCAAATTAGAGCCACAAACAGAAACTATAGGTCTCCCAGGTGGATGGTCCATGCTTTTGTAGATCTTCGGGAGGGTATATAAGCTTGCAATCTCTCCGTGATAGGCTTATCAATCAATCATCATGGCCAAAAATATTTCCTAACACAACACACGAATTGCAATAGTTGTAACGCAATCTACGCTATAAGATGCCCCTGTGGGAAAATATATGTAGGCCAAACCACCCAAATAGTCAAAACCAGGATCCTGCAACACTGCAGTAGGATCCGCTGCAAGGTAAAGGGGGTGCCCTTATTGGATCACTACTGCACTAGCGGTCACACAGCGGACAACTTAGAATGGTGGGTATTAGAAAAAATCAACCTGCATCATAGAGGTGGTAATATACTCTCCGCCCTCAGCCTTAAGGAATGTAGGTGGATCCATACCCTGGACTCAGTGAATCAGGGAAAGAACGAACAAGAAGAGACCTACAGACAGATGGCCATGCTTTAGGCTATTTACAGTCTTGTGGCCACTTGAACCTTAGCCTCCACTACACAGGATTAACTGATGGCCAGACCAGATTTCGATGATAGCCATCTGCACTCAACTTAACGGGACAGTCTACACCATTTTAGTCACATCATAATTGACTTACAGTCAGCGTTAGCAGCAGCCAACTTTATACGATATGATATAACTGATTAGACCGTGCAGTAATAAATGTAACAATGGGCTGGTCATAGTATTTAACTTTTACCTCATGCGCATTATGACCAGATTTTTTGTGTACTCTATGCATATGAATATAATATATATGCACCTGGACATATGTCTGTTGTTGGCACAACATTAATGTAATCACACATGACTTAAACAAAAGTAATCATATGTGTTGTCTATGTATTTCCGTGAGCTGCCGTTCCATCATGGTTAAAATACTTGTTTCCATCATTACTTAATAAGCACTCTAGCCCTCATGTGTACACTTTTAACTATTTCATTCATTGATAAATTCTAAAACATAACTGTAACCGTGACCACCTTAATGCAAATGTCAACCGTAACCTCCATATTTAAAATGTCATGTAGTCAAAGCAATTATATGTTTGAATTTGTTTCTCTAAAAATTTCAGTTCATAACTCGTGTGACCTAAAATACTCGTAAGCACCTGTAATTTAAAAGCACTCAAGAGCTCATATGACCACTTTAATGAAAATGCAAACTGAGACCTCCTTAATGAAAATGTCATGTAGTCAAAACAATTACATGATTGAATTTGTTGCTCTAAAAGTTTCAGTTTAGCTGTCGTGCCACAATACAAAAGAAATAACTTGTGCGCTTTAAAAATCCTTGCAAGCACCTGTATTTTAAAAGCGATTGTGACCTTATATGCATAATTAATTCCTGTTTGTTTGTACCCGTGAAAATGTCACGCAGTCATTTAGTCACTTTCCGTTTTGTTTTCTAAATAGTTCAGTTAATAGTGGCACTACGCTTCTACATACTATTATTTATTACCCCTTCAATGTCATGGCTTCATAAAAGACACGACTCATGCAATTATTCTTTAAAAAATACTTCAGACACGATCAACAGATAAGAAGCATGTCTTTACGTCAGCTGCTCCTCGACGTGCACGCATACCACTCCAGCTGACAATCACGTCAGTGGGAAGTGATAAGCAGACTGTTTTTCACGTGGCCGGACTTGTGAATCATTCCGGTTTGACGGCAGACGGATGCGCCCGCACTGAAGGTGAGAGGAATTCATTACAAACACACGCGTTTGTTTCTAGAGGCCACGGCCTATAAACACCTTCAGCTAACAGGATTCTTTAACCCCCAGTCCCCGACCTTCCCTGGTGGCATTAACTTACGAAAAATCTACATCACACGACTCCAACGAGCTGGTGGATGTCAAGTGTTTTTTGATTCATGCCCATGGTTAAGGTATGCTTTCCTCTGTTTTTAATTATTGCAATACATATTAATGTGCATCTTGGACCATTTATACCAATACCCTGCTCATTTTTGTTTAGACTCCAACCTGCTGGTGGAGATCTTCTACGTTTTGAGCGTTTTCCTAATATTAAGTACGTAGATTTGGCCCAGACGTTTAATAAATGAACTGTAAACTGTTTGTATTGAATACTCATGAGGATTCCATTTAATTGTAGAATCCTACCAGATGGTGTTTTTCTCCACGTTTACGGGACCCAAATTAATTGAATTGATCGCTCATACGTTTCGATACCATTATTGGATCGCCGCTACTCTTTGGTAAGGCCTCATACCATATGCTTTTCCAAAGCATTTTGGTCACTTAAAATCATCATTAATTGAATACTAAAGAGGTCCCTTTCTTGTTTGTAGATCTCCTACTAGGACCACAGCTTCCAATTCTACTTCATTGATTGAATTATCGGTTCTTGTGGTAAGCGTTGCCCTAGCTACTACAATTTACGCATTAGTCCTCTCACTGTTAGAACACACATGACTTCCTTGTTTATAATTAATTTTATAGGCTGTCCACCCCGCATTTTTACAGTCCTGAGGAAGACCCGCTGTGACGCTTATCACTCTGCGCTGTCTTGAGGGTCGAAACGTCAACATTATTACCACACATGTCTATACAGTTGTCTTGACCTTAATTCATATCACTATTGGGTCTTGCATTCATGTTAATAATCAGAAGACAGGTCAGAAATCTTGAACTTATCTATGTCACTTGTGTATGTCTTGTATATAGTGCACCTCTGACTTCACTAGTCACCACATGTCACTTTTTCACTACAGTCACCTTTGTATTGCTGCAATTTATTTGTGTTTGTGACAGCCATATTTATACTCAATGCCTTTTGAAATAACAAAAAGAGTAAATCAACTCTGTTGTTGAAAATTTCCTTTTCTTGGTGTGTTCTTATCAAAAATTGTGTTCCACTCATTGATGAATTAAGATACATCATTGCCTTTGTATTGAATACATGAATCACAGCGATTGTATTACCCGACAGTACCAACTGTTTTCTATATTACTAATACCCAGGTTCTGAGGGACACAGGGTCGCCCCATTAACTCTAATGTTAGAAATAAAAGTAAGCACCTCCTAGTGTCTGCACTATCACTTTCCCCTTTTACGTGGGAACAACGGAGTTGATATTATACACTCCTGTTGTGATACTGCTGTATTTAATCTGCATTTTATCAGTAAGGTGTGTGGCAAGTTTATAATGCAATGCCTGAGACGGTGGTCACCGTAATAGCACTGTTGGGCCTGGTCATTTCAGAGACCATCTTAACGAAAGATTATGAAAAACTAGTGAGTTATGCAATTGAATCACTAGAACAATACAGCTTTGCCAAGAATACACATTGTAATGTCTTAGTTGTGCACGAAAGACTGCATGAGCAACCTCCATGTCAGACAAACGCCACTGCCATTTAGCATGTTATAACTTGAGCTTCCCCAATTTTATCTTGATTGTATATCAGCGATTCCTGTGGTCTGCCCCTCTCTTTGCACAGAGAAATATGGATTTTGATTGAGTCATACCATTTGAGTATGTCCCTAAAGAGTAAGGCGCATAATGATGAGGTAATGTTCAGATTACTTACAGGTAATAATTGCTCTGGTTCTCCCATCCTCTTCCTAGTGTAAAGGTAAGGTGAGGTTTATGCAATAATTTCTATGGGCTTGGTTAACAGTGGGAGGTTTGGGAGTTGAGCCTCCTCCTTGCAGTAGGAAAAGGCCTAGGAAATTGCTTTACAGGGTTTGCTTGTCTTGAGGAGTGGGATATCTGCTGGCCCGGCCATTCTGCCACTCAGAAGTTTGTCAATTGGCTGCAGCCTTATGGTTGCTTTAAGTGCCCACATGTCCCCGTTCTGGTTATGTCTGCTTCAGTATTTGGCTCAATTAGTATGTATTGGAACATGTAAGGGAGAATTAGTTTGATGAAGATTACCAGTATGTACCAGTAAGTAATCCAACTTTATGTGAGGTTTATATTTTTAAACATAATCTCACACATCTTGGGTACAACACATTGCTGTAAATCAGACAATATCACACAAATATAAAAAATAATTCAAGCAGTTTTGACTGTAAAACAGCATTCAGAATGCTCAGTCACTGTCCAGAAATTAAAGTGTGCCCCAAAAAACACATCTCAAAAGCAGTGCTTAATTTTAGTCAGTGGTTGCAGGTTGAGCCCATCCGCACTCCTTTGGTGATGAAGGCTTATATTAAATCATAAGACTTCAACCCAGAACAAGAGAGAAAACGGTAGCAGAAGGAGAAAGAAGAGAAATATGGAAAAGTGCAAAACTGAGAATGCAGAGATTAAAAAAAGGCTGCAAGAGTGAGATAAAGAGAAGCAAAAGTATGTTGGTTTTGAAAGTGGCAGGAGATGAAATCCAAACTAGGTGGCCTTGGTATTGGACCATCTTGACTTTCTGCAGCAACGTGATCAGAAACAAATTGGGATTGCCCTGTGTTTAATTTGAGACAGTGTTTTCCAGTGCTCGGCGCATCACTTAATTCACCGGCACTAATGACAGTCCACCACATGGTGGTACAGTTTGTCCAACTTTGAAATGAGCATAACAGTGTTTATTAATTCAATATATCATAAAAATGATATCTGCTGCCCACATCAATCTTATAGCTTTGTGTGGCCTGGAATAGTCTGAATTGTCACACTAATAGAAGTGTGATGGTTAGTAGTTGTGTTGGTACTTTTATTGGCAGTGCTGGCAGAGGAAATGGGTAGCACAGGCTGCAATAGCCTCCTGAGAAGAGCCTGCCTGCCACTCGAGCGTTTACAAACTAAGCACTGCTCATCACTTGAAATGCAAAGCAATTTATGGCAGATGTCAGTCTTCCTTAAAACATTTAAGGTGGATGTATATAACTGACACATTTATTATTTTTTCAAATGACGCAATGAAACGCAATGTGGAATAATTTCAAGAAATTCCTTTTAGAATATGACTTGTAAAACTTATAATGTGTGATGCTGAGTGCAAATGCTGACAGCCTATTTGTCTCTCACCACTCATAATATACAGTTCAGCCCAAATAATATGGTGAGTGTCTGATATTATGAAAAACAGACCCCTGTGGCTTTTTACATGAAATGTCATCATAATACCAGTCTGTTAGCACCCAGAAGTACAATGCATTCTAGTATGCAAGGCCAATTCTCTTTCATGAGACTCAGACTAAAACTTCAAACCAAAAGACCCTAGGAAAATTCCTAGATTATTTGCTCTTTAACTAATATAATTTGTCCTTTAATTTTCCTAGCAAAATCACACTTGTCTGAAAGGGGTTTTTGGAACTTCTGCTGAGCAATGTCGCAGATGTGGAAGCAAATCCGGAAGAACATAGGAAATAGTTACTAGAAGAATAAGTGGGATTTAGGGAAATTAAGAGAACTATCAATATAAAAACCCATTCACAAATGAGTAAGACAATTGCAATTCCCCCAAAAAACACACTACCTCCTGCAGTTGTAATTGACAAAACAGGATTAAATCTACTTCAGCCAAGCATTGCAATGAGTCAAGCACTGCAAATGGCCAACCACTGGTGCTGCAAACATTCTCATAGAAATAAATGGAGGCAAGGACAACACTAAGGGGGCGTGGCTTGATGCCTAAGGAAGATGATGGCGTCCGAGTGATTCTCCTCTGGACGGTGCAGCGCCGTTATCATCGTTTACAGGCTTCCTCCCTTGGCGCATATTCCTCCGTTTTGGCTCCAGGCTCACTTTAGCACCATTTTTGGCATCCGGAACAATGCAGAGTGTGATTTAATGATGGCAGCACAGCTCTCCGTAATACAGCGCCTGACATTTTGAGAGCATGGAATGTTGAGGAGATTGGAATGATTTCCTTCAGGTCTGCGCTATTGCATTTCCTGTTTCTTGTGGGACACATAGGGGCAGATTTACAAGCCCCTTGCGCCACTTTTGCGTCACTTTTCTCATGTTAAAAATGACGCAAAAGTGGCGCAAGGGCCTTGTAAATAAGCCCCATAATTTTCAGACACTTACTGGAGCGCCACACTTAATACTTTTTTGTCATATTTGTGACATTGAGGAAATTATGCACTGTTTGCCGACGACAATGCAGCTCCATTTCTTGCAATGACCACCATTTTGAAATGATGAGCAGTTGAGGGAAAATTAGTGGGCTGTTTCAGGTTTGCACTCCCTCACTCTTTGTTTGCTGTGGTGCTTTTCTTTTTACTGGCACATGTTGCATCATTAATTTTGCTTCCCACAATGCTTATGCTGCTATACTAAAACGGGAGTGTAATAGTGTAGGGGAACTCTTTTTTCTCATGCTTTCATCCTTTGTATTCCTTACAGTTTTAACAAAGGGAACCATCATTCTGCAGTATTTCATTTTTCCTGACTTCCTAGGGCTTCTTTACTCACCCTGTACCTTTGGCAGAACTAAACGTTTTTGTTGCTCTTGTGCTGGACTCCTCTAAGGGAAGATTGAACAAAATAAAAATACTACTGATGTTTTCCTCACACAGATTGGTAAAAAAATTCAAATATTTCCTCTGAGTTTTCTAAAATGGAGGATTCTACAACTTCTATACATGGGGGCAATGCTTCCACCTCACACCACCAGCCACAGCTCCCCTAGCACTGGTAGCTGGGAAAGTGACCACCAAACGTCTTAAAAAGGATCCCCCTTCTCCCATTAAATCTCTTCCAATGATATCTATGGACCTTTTATAGGAGGAGATGCGCACCTTATGCCCATACATGAAAGAAAGTAATGCTAAATTACAACAACTTAGTGATAGATGGTCTCAAGTAGAAGAAAGACTCTACACAGCTGAACAATACATCACGTCTTTTGAGACCACGAAGCTTCAACTTTCATCTCTTCATAAATAAGTTGAAGAACCTGAAAATAGAAACAGATGAAATAACCTACATATTTATGGTTTGCCTGAAAGTACTGAGGGTGCAGAGCTTATCGCCTTCCTTAAATCCTTTTTTCCTAAGTAGCTGAACATGCCAGAAGCAACTTTACTTAATATCCAGCATGTCCATAGACTAGGTCATCAACCTGCTGTTGCCTCCACTTCTCAGTGGCTAAGAGGAGTCATTGTTTACTTCTTGGGAAATACTGACTTAATTAAAGTTCTTTCAGCGGCAAGATCGATCAAATGCATTTCAGGGTTAGGCAATCTGTTATATTTTTCTCAGGATTACAACAAGAGTCCTGCGGAAAGACATAGAGATTTTTTCAGTATGAGGCCAGCACTTTGTTCTCTCGGCACTCTATTTTGCCTGTTTCATTCTTACTTGTTTGAAGTAACTTATAACAACAAGACACCTACCTATGAAGATCTTGCCACATTGAAATCTTTTATTGAGACCTGCAGGATAAAAACTATAAATACAACTGGAACATCCAAATCTTAATTTCTTTAATACATTTTCTCCCATTGCTAATTCTAGATAGTCAACTATGATGTCTTTCTTGCTAACCTCATTGTTACTCCATTATTATAGTTCTCTGCTTTAGAATGATTAGCATAGATACTGTTATACTGACTATTTTCTTTCTCCCCTTATTTGTGCCTGTCCCGCTCCCTGTCTCATGTGCTGCAGCCTTCCCTACGTCCTTGTCCCAGGAGTTCCTACGTGCCATCTGTTCCATGAGGTCTCACCCCCGTCTTTTTTGGAAGTCTTCTTTCCTCTTTCTTCCTTATTTTTTCCTGTCTCTTTTTAATCCCTTATTTTTCTATTTCTCACATATGCTATCCATTGTTATTTCCAGTTTCCTTGGGTTTACTCGTAGTTACATGGTTTATGTTCAGTTCTATACATGATGTGTCTGGTTTGACCTTCTTCTTTGTACTCCTTTTAAGTCTTTGAAAACTGTTTCGTAGAATGTCAGGGATTTATATTCTCCAATTAAACGGCAACAAGTTTTGACTCATTTATTAAAACTCAGAGCCAATATAGAACTCATTCAGGAAATGCTTCTAACAGAAAGTGAGTCTTTGACATTGAAAAGGGGATGGGTGGGTGAAGTGTTCTGTTCTCCAGGAAATGGCAGGAAGTGTCATAAAGCGGTTCCCGTTCAGTTGCTATCCCAAGAGTCTGATGACAACGGTCGTTGGTTATTCACAAAGTTATTGGTCGATAAAGTTTCTCTTTTAAAAATGTAGGGTCCCACCACTACTGGTTGTCAATTTGATCCCATCTTGCCCAACCGATTATGCAACAATATGATGATAATTGGATTTTTGCAGGGGATTTGTTAGAAATGGGATTTCTGGTTGGCTAGGGCTTGCGCCTAAGCCAGGCAGAAACTACCACTCTAGTCAGAGCAAGGGAGTTACACGCTGAAGATAACGCCTGCTCATCCCCTTGGTAGCTTGGCACGAGCAGTCCGGCTTATCCCAGAGGCAATGTGTATAGCGTTTGCGCAACACACACACACAGCAGCAACACACTAGGCACACCACAAAAGGAACTCCACACAAGGTTATATAAAAATAGCCTTTGTATTATCCAAAACACATTAGAATACTAATCACACAATGTACACTGTGCCAACTGGCACTAGGCAATATTTACAGGGGATTATGTACACATGACAAGGCCAATCGGGCCACTGTCAGAACCTTTAGAAACCACTAGTAACAAGTAGTAAATAACGCACCCAGGCACTACTGGTAGAATAATGACCTCAGAAAACACAACCAGTTACTACTGGTAAAATACTGTGCGCAGCATTATATCACCTTTGCAACATAAACACATGATGCATAAATCCCATCAAATCAGACATAATCAGCAGCACAAACACAGTATGCAATAAATCACATTATGCAATAGGCATCACAAGCATAAAACACATTATGCAGTAATCATGGTGCATAGCACACTGAAATGACCCCCAGGCCAACTGGCCTTCCTATGGGGCTCAAATGCCCTATGATCCAAGTGTCAGGGCGTAGCTGCAAATGCAGCAAAGCAAAGTGCGCAAGGCGCTGGGGCAGAGGAGTGTATCTCACTCCTTCATCTCAAGAACCACAATGCCCCCAAAGAAATAATGGCGCTGGCACTACTGTGCCTCCTGGGTCCCCACTGGGACTCTCTAAAACACATGTGCCCAACGTTGCAGCTGCCCTCTGTCCGGCGGGGCAGTTGTGAATAAAGATCAGGCACTGGCACCACTAGTGCCTCGTGGGGCCCTACCGGGACCCTGAAAACAAAAGGTGCCCAAATGTTACAGTCGTCCGCCACGGCGGTACAACTTTGAAGAAGATAGAGGCATGGGCACCTCGGTGCCTTAGGAGCGACCACAGGGGGAGGGTACCGACAATGTGCCCCGACACAACCCCCCACCGGACTCACAACTCAGCCCCACTCACCGGGCTCACTCTCGGGACTCTGCTGGGGAGGGCACTGGCAGTGTGCTGTGATCGGCCCTGCTCTCGGGGCCTCTCCTCCCTTCTCCCGGTCTCCTCTCACCGGCGGCCTCACTGCGGGGTTTCATAAAGGCGGGGTAGGCTCCCACCTTGACCCAGGCTCGTCTGTTTCTGGCACACGCGGGGCTCTCACCGACACGGGAGCCCCGCTCACCACGGCAACACCTCTGCCTTACTTCTGGCTTTCTCGAGCGAGGCTCGGCCCACAACCAGGCAGGATGCCTGTCTTCCGGTCCTCGGCGGTGATTTCCTTCAGATCTCGGCGGAAATGTGGAAGGCAAAGTGCAAGGTGGGCTCCCGCTGTAAATCACAAACGCGGGGTGGGCACCCGCTTAGATCAGCAAAATGTGGGGTGGGCTCCCGCTAAAGCACACAATGCGGGGTAGGCTCCCGCCGATCGACACGCACCAAAGCGGGGTGGGCTCCCGCTCTACTCCCACACAAAATAGGGGAATCCCCAGGTCGCAGCCTATAAAAATAGGAGCGCTCCTCTCTCCCTGCAATAAAAAAAGATAGCGCTCACGAGGCGCTTAGTCCCAAGTCCAGGGGGCAAAGGCTGGGCCCAGGCACGCCAGCACACAGGGCCCTCCAGCAGGGAGGCAGTCCCTCGTGGCGGTTCCTCCTGGAGCCCAGCAGCAGCAACAAGCCCCCAGTCACAAGAACAGCACCCCCTTCATGGGGTCACAGCCCCTATATTTATATTACATTTCTCCTTTGTCTGCGCTGGCACAGGGCTTGGGGGAACCAGTTCCAACTGGTTCTGGAGCACTCTGTTTACAGTGCTCACACCCTTCTTTGGGAGATGGGGGCTCTGCCATAAGACACACCAGAGGGGGCGGAGCCAGCATTGACCTAGGCAGGCACAATCCTATTTAGGGTCAGTGGACTACTCCTCCCACTACTCCAAATGCAGATGCCCTATTCAGCCTAGCGCTGACTCACCCTGCCCCTCCTGGAGCCACAGACACTTCACCAGCCCCTGTCACTCAAAAGCCAGACATGCAATTCACATCAGGCAGGCAGACACATAGCACACAGAAATGCCAACTTCTAAAAGTGGCATTTCTAAAATAGTTATAATAAATCTGCGCACACCATTGCGTAGCATTTATTATCACTATTCCAAATATACCAAACTTGACCACGCTGCTCCTCTCATATCAGGAATTACCACTCAAACACTTATCAGGTAATCCCCAATGCATTTCTATGGGAGGGCAGCCTCACAGTAGTGAGAAACCAAATGGCTGTTTGTCACTACCAGGACATGTCACACACTTAAGGTACATGTCCTACCTTTTACCTACAATGCACCCTGCCCATAGGGCTAGCTAGGGCCTACCTTAGGGGTGACTGATATGCAGTAAAAGGGGGGTCACAGACATGGCACACACTTTAGGTGCCACGTGACAGTGGCAGTAACACTGCGCGCACAGGCCCTGCAATGGCAGAGGCCTGGCATAGGTTTGAAAGGCTACTTTGGTGGGTGGTGCAATCAGCGCTGCAAGCCCACAGTAGCATTTAATTTACCAGCCCCGGGTATAGGAGATACCACTTTACAAGGGACTGACAGGTAAATTAAATAAGCCAAACAGGTATAGACCAATCTTACCATATTTACCACAGAGAGCACACGCACTTTACACTGATCAGCAGTGCTAAAGTGCCCAGAGTCCTAAAACCACCAACACCATGTCAGAAAAAAAGCTAGGAGGAAGGCAAAAAGTTCAGGGATGACCCTGCTAAAAGGGCCAAGTCCAACAGGATTGCAATCAAATTCTTGATCCATTTGTTGATCACACCTCTCCTACCACATACATACCAAACAAATCACAAAAGCTCTTTGTACACACCATCAAATAAATGAATCTAATAGATGCCTGCAGACTCTATAATATGACTTTGAGAGAGTACTCATAGTTTTCCCCTTCTCACCACACGCAATTACAAATGATTTATATTTTTATTTTCCATATTATATCCGAAACCTTACATTCAGCGGGAATATCTTATTATCCGATCATGCCCCTGTTTCCATACAATTAGATATACTCCTTAAATCCACCAAACCAAAACGCTGGTGTTTTAACAACTCCCTTCTATTGGCTGCTAACTTCACTTCATCTTTTATTTCCTTTTTTCATTAATATTTTTAGTTTGATCAAATGGATAATCTGCCTTTCCACACCATATGGTATGCCTTCAAGACCTTGGTTCGTGATTTCATCATTAACTATGTCTCTCAGAAGAAAACATTTTCTCTTATTCATGCTGCAGGCATTTAGCAAAAATAAAAAAATTAGAACACTCTTACTACACATCCAAATCAAAAGAGTGTTTTTCTGAACTTATCAATGCTAAACCTCAATTTAATAAATTGCCTACAGACCAGCCTTCCACTTATTTGTTGAAATCTAGCTCAAACCTTTATGGGGGTCAAAACAAATCTGGCAAATTGTTAAAGTCAAAAACAACAAACTCATAATTGAATCAATTATAGATGCACAACAAATACCAAAACATAAGAAGCGGGACATTTTAAATGAATTTGTAAATTTTTATCAGACACTGTATATGCCAGAAGATTCCCCTTATATTTCTGATATCACTCAATACTTGTTCACTATTAAAAAACTCATGACATCCAATTAGACCTTAAGATATTAGAATCTGATATGACACAAACAGAACTCCATGCTGCATTGAATATACTCAAAAAGATAAAGCTCCACGGCTGGATGGTTTCACGGTTGAACTTTTGACACACTTCTCTAACTTACTTCTTCCTAAATTGCATCCTCTCATATCCTCTTTCTCACATTCCCGCAAACCTGTTGGTTCCTTCTTAGATGCTCTAATTTGCCTAATTTCAAAAGAGGGGAAAGACCATCATTACTGCACAAAGTATAGGCCTATTTTACTCTTTAACATTGCTTATAACATTTTCTCAAAAGCTTTTGCCTTGCGGCTAGAATTTTTTATCCCACAACTCCTTGGAAAGGAACAATCGGGCTTTGTTAAGGGAATATATATTTCTGATAATACTCGTTTATTTTTTGACATTCCATCAAAGTCCTTTGACCTTTCTACCCCCTTAGCAGCAATCGGCCTAGACGCTGAGAAAGCGTTTGACTGAGTCTATTGGCTTTTTATATTTTGTGCCCTCAAATCGTTTGGATTTGGCCCAAAAACCATCTTTGATTTCACTTCTATACACGTCTACATGAGCAGCCGTTCCTGAAAATGACCTTACTTCTTCATGCTTCACCTTGGGCAGAGGTGTTCGACAGGGATGTCCAATTTCTCCCTTTCTTTTCAATTTGGCATTGGAGCCCTTTTTGTCTAAAATAAGGCAGAACCAAGACATAAACGGATATACAAGCAATAGTAAACTGACTAAACTAGCGGCATCTGCTGACAATGTCCTTTTTTTCATCTCACAACCGCAATCCTACTAGACGTTTCTTCATACGCTTTGGTATCTGGTTATAAATTGAATAATGATAAATGCAAAATATTGCCCCTGACTAAATTTACTTTTAAACATGACTTTTTACCATCTAACTTTGTATGGAGTTTTTAACATATTACATATCTTGGCTTGTGGTTTACTCAATCTATTACATCTTCCATATCACTGAACATAGAAAAATGTCTCCATAAGCTAACTACACGAACTAATAGATGGCACTATTTACACCTTTCTTGGTGGGGAGGTCTTGATACTATTTAGATGAAGCTGGTACCCGTTATTTTATATACCATTTCTAATATGTCGATACCTATACCTCTTAAGGATTTTAAGACAATGAATTCCATACTTTCTTCTTTATTTTGGAACAAGAAAAAACCTCATATGTCAGTGCTAAAATTGACACACCCTAAATTGGAGGGTGGTATAAACTTCCTTGACTTTCTCACATATTATAAGGCATTTTTACTACAACAATCTGCTTATTGGATGTCGGACTCCTCAACTAATTGTCCACTATGGCTGGACATTGAAAGAGATTTTCTTTCACCCTTTTCTTTTTAAGAATATTTATGATTCACTTGTAAACCAAAATCCCTTGCCACTCCTATTTTTAAATACTCATGTAAGTTACTAGAACCTATAGGATCCTCTACCCCTACTGACCTTCATACTTTTCTCAACTCTACTATCTGGCATAATAAATCCATCCAAATTAATAACAAGTCTATCTATTGTAAATCTTGGAGAAATAAAGGCCTTATTTGGGTCAAGCAATTATTCCCTCATAACATTCTCATATCATTTACAAAAACTCAAAAACGTTTTGGTCTCCCCGTTTCCTTTCAACACAAGTTTTTCCTTTTGCAAAACGCCCTTTCCACTGCTTATGCCCAATTTCAATCCAATCCCCATTCTGTTCTATCCTCTGCTAATCGCTTGCATACCCTTCTATCCATGACTCCCAAAGCTTCTGCAATCTGTGCTCATCTCCATTCACTCAATACTAACAGAGGAAAAACTAACACAGAGGTTTCTTGGGAATGCGATTTGGACATCACATGGCCTGTCATTTTTTTGGAATAGAATCTGGACCAAAATAAGAAAATCCTCTAGAGCGGCAAATACCACACAAAAGTTGTTCTTTATTTATGATAGGCTCCTCCTTTATGACCCTGCATAAGCTTTACCCAGAACATCCTCACACAAGTTGGACATGTTCCTCAGAACGTGCTGACTCAAAACATTTACTCTTCACATGCCCTTTCATTCATGAGTTTTAGATACAGGTATGGGTCCAGATTAACACACTCTTTCATTCTATGGTGCCTTTTTCGATTGTCAATATTTTTTTAGGACGTTTGTTTGATGATTGGCTCACGAGTTCATTTAACACACAACTATTAGATCTGCTGCTAGAAGTAGTGTTTCAGCAAATAACAAAAAATTGGAAAGATCTCACTAAGATATCCTTCAAGATATGGTGGTATGCGGTCTGTCATAATCATAGGCTAGATACTGCTTACATACACCCTATCTCACTTGTTTTAAAACGTATAAATATGTGCAAAGTGAGGTTTTACGCGCACTTCTGATCAACAAGAAATTCTTCAACCTCCTTCACATTCCTCTTATTAATAACAACAATGCTTTGTTTAGTTTTGTTTTACTACAAGTTATTATGTTTTTCTACATAATCACCAGAATGTTGATATTCTAAACTATGTATACACCCTTTTCCCTTCCTTTCCCTACATTGCATTATGACTAATAGTTTCAAGGGTATACTTACTCTGAAATATAATGTACTATCTGCTGTATCGTAATTCAATTTTAATGAATTTAATTTAGGACTAAAGGACAACACTAAGAACATATAGGAACACATATAACCAAGGAATGTTTTTGATCATTTAAAATATATATATATTTTTAACCACTAAATTTCATTAAAAAAAATAATTAAAAAGGTAACATAGAAAAGAAGTTGCAATCAAATTTGTAATACATTCAATACATCGTATATTGTAAAGGGGACACAAATTAACACTGTAGTTAATATGATCTGTCTTTAGACAAAGTTTTAAATATGGAATATTGATTTAAAATATAATTAAATTAGATGTTAAGTTTTTGAGCAGGTCAATAGTTTTTTGTTATTGTGATAGGTCTAGGTAAAGAGAGAGCAGAAAAGGGTATTTTATATTTTGTTAATTAAATTAATAAATGTTAATATATTTATTTCTCACTTCTCTTAATTAATTTTCCATCTCCACAAATACTGATTGTGATTGTAAGTTAATAGCTGTAAGTTTGATTGCAGAAGTATTCACCCACTTGGTGGAGTGAGTGGCTAGTTGTAAATGTAAATGTAGGTAGATATCTCCGTATGGAAATTGTGATATCTATCCATAAGGAGATCTGCATCTAGGTGTAGGTGAAGATATCTATGTGTGAAATCAGACCTGACACATCCTTCACATATTTCAAAAACTAACTGTAAACTGATCTACTATTAACACTGCAGGGAACAGCCTGAACATCTCTTTTGCTCTATTCTGGCAGCAGAGGCAGAAAGTAATCAATATTGAAACAACTCTGAGATTCAAGCAAATCTATTGAATGACCAGATGCAAAGACCTTTTAACCACAAAACTATAACTGTAGTTTTTTTTTGTTGCCCAGAACCCTATTCAAACTCTTTTTGGTAAAATGTTATATGGGTGTACGTACTCCTGACCTTAGACCATTGTAAATTGGTATACGTAACACATTTAGAAATACAATAAAATATAGTGAAATGTCAAGCACACTAACACCAGTACTAAGACAAGCAACAGATACATGCTTCCTTTACAAAGGGGCAAACATGATGAAACACTCTGTAAGCAAACATGAATAATACATGCTTTATCCATACAGCTGCTGCATAGTACCAGAGCAGAAATACTGGTGACCTCCATAGAATAATAGGACATAAACTCAACAATGTAAGCCCTCCCTCCAAACATGTACATCAGCAATGTCTGCATGATAGAAATTTGTTGTATTTTTTTCTTTGTACTTCACAGAAGAGAGAGACACCTTGGGGCTTATTTATGGGATTTTGGCATAGGGCAGCGCAACAAGACACCTTGCTGCTTTGCCCTACATCAAAGTGAAAGGGCAGAAATGCACATATTTAAGCAATATAGTGCATTCCTGTCCTTTATCCCTGCACTGACGATGTTTCAGCAGCCTAGCGCCAACGTAGGCACGCTTGCACCATGGTGCAAGGATTCCTCAATTGCATGCAGGATTGTTTATGTGCAGGAATGTGCAGGAAGGTGCATCTTCCTGCACAAAAACAATCCTTACAGGCGCTTTCCTCTTTTTATGTGTGCTGCACAATGCAGCACAAATAGCAAGAGGAAAAAACAAGGAGAAGAAATAAACATATTCTCCACATTAAGCCTCACCTCAGGAGGCATACTTATTTGGCACTTTCGCAGGTTTACATCATTTTATAAATCTAGGACAGTGTCAAATTCAATGGGTGTTGCACGGGAAAACCCACCACAGCACCCATGGAATGTCACCTAGGCACAGATTAAGGCGATGAAGTGATTTGTGCTACGTCGCTTTACTTATGATTTATAAAGCCGCTCAAAGCTATGGAGGGTGGCTTTGCATGGCTTCATAACTCGAAACGCGAGCCCTGTGTCTTCAAAACAACAGAAGTACTAGAACAAGCAAAAGGTGCTTATCTACGTTTCATACAAAGGCAGGGGACACAATTTACTGTGGCTCTGCTCACAAACTATACATGTCTAGCAGTTTCGATGTGAAAAAACATAGCAGTCATATGATTGCATTCGAGTCATGTGACGGAGTGAAGACACTCAAGTCATTTACAAAACATAATCGAAACACAAGCCACATGATTCATCAAGACATACTCACCAACATCAGCAATGTAACGATTTTCACAAGGCTGGAGGAGCGAAGGTCCCACACACAACAGCAATAAAACGAAAGTGTATGAAATTCTCCACTCCTTAAGGACACCAACACTAGCACAGGCGCTATCAACAGATATATGTGTCCATTTACAAGGCAGTTGGGAAAAAGCACGGATATGTTGCAGCCTTTCCTGAGAAACAGAGTAAATACCTCTTTCTAAAGCTGATGCCTTTATTTACAAGTACCGAAGTTGCACACTGTAATAGTAAACATGTTCCACGCACTAATGTCGGGTGCTTTTTTGTAACAGGTTAAAGGAAAGATACAGCTTAGCTCCTACACATTGTCATTGAACAAATAAGCTATTGTACTTGAACATCGTGACTGCCAAAAAGCATATGAAACATAATATATTGGTGTGTTGCTATTTTCTTGTAAAAATTTTCGATGTTAAAAAAATTGTATGCTACAATATCTTGGTAAGTAATTGTGTTTTATATGATTATGTGTATGCTCTTGATTGCATATTTAGATATCAAAATATTTCTATTTAGATTTTAAGTTATTTAAATGTATTAGTTTATTTGTTTTTTGGGGTTTTGGGTTGTTTTAGGTGTTTGAGTAGGTAGTGTTTTAGATTGATTTTTGTAATTTAATTAATACTTGCTATTTATGTTTTTATGTTATGGTTAAACAATAGTTTTTTTAATTAAATGTGTCTTATGTGTTAATTTTTAAATGTGTTTATTTAATTTTTGACAGGGGTAATAGTATTTTATTTTGAAATTATTTTAATTCAAACGAAATGTTCCAATATTAAATGATCTACATCATTTAGAATTAAAGTAGTGTTATTATAAAATTAATTAATTAATTGAATATTAATTATTTTTTAATAATGTATTTTTTTTGTTTTAAAACCGGCAATGGCGTGTAGTGGGAGATTTGGTGGCGAGTGTTTTATTATAAGGATGATTAATTTAAATAAATATTCTCTAATTAAAGTATTAATATTGCATCTGAAGTTATATTTACAAAATGTAACAAATAGTTTAAAAAGTGTGGTCATTATTGAGGTGAAAATGTAACTCATCTATATTGCTAAAGTAAATAATATTTAGTGGGGGTCTACATTTTCGGGATTTTATGTGTGTGTGTGTGTGTGTGTGTGCGTGTATTCAGTCCTTCTGTTAAACAATTAACAAACTGCCACTTTCAATCGTATCTATACCAAAAAAAGTAAATAGCTCGTTTTTGGAGCTCATTTTTTTAAGATTACATTTATTTCCTATTTTTATAATTTTTAAAAAGGAGAATGATTTTGATTTTTTGCCAATACAAATATTTTCTTCTTATGTCTTGTTGACTTCTGTTTTTAATATTTTTGGGGAGTTCAAAGAATTTCCTAGATTTGAAGTGGAATCTTCTAGTTCCAATATGGTTTTGCTGTATTTTTGTTTTTTTGGAGGAAATTATATTTTAGAATATCTGTGCTGGGATTGGATTTTTCTCAAAGGATTTAGAACAGCTACAGAGTTACGAGAATTTATTTTTATTGTTTTATGTGAGATGGAGATAAATAATAAGGGTTTGATTTGCAATGCATTTGATTTTGAATGTTTAATGCTGAAATGGCAATGAGTATGGCAATGGCAATGAGTATGTACAATGTACATATATGTTATAACGTATTTAACATATTAAATGAGTGATAAATGTAAGATCTTGGTTTGAAAATGTGATTGGTGTTATTGTTAATCAAGCAATGTGTTTAATTTTAAATGTGCTTGTAAATATGTTACGCTGTGGTGTATGCTGCATTGCCAGTGTAGGTCTTATATTTTTTTTAGGGTTTTGTGAGAAAATCCATTATTAGTTGAAGTGGATGGTAGTCTACTTCAAGTAATAACGGTACTATTTCTTACTAGGTCCAGTTAGGTGTCAATAATTTAAACCTGAGCTCAATCCTTGGTGGCTGTAGTGCTGAGCAGGCAGGTTTAACTTAGGAGAAATGTGTAAAGCTTAAGCAGATAAAAAGTAGAAAATATGACACAATAACAATTGCACTCCAATTTACAAAAAACTAGGGCACATTTTAATCTTCAAATAGACAGCAAGCTGACAACATTTGGATATAGGGAACTGGAGACACGATTTTTAAAAATTTTAAATCAAGGATAGTGCCAAAAAAGCATGAAGGGGTAACCGCAGTCATCAGGTTGACCAGTACCCAGGCGTGAGTTAACACTGACCGTTGTGGAGCACAGATCAGATACAGAAACCACGCTTGTCCCAGTCGAGAGTTTTACAATCTGACTTAGGGCACATTTTATTTGTTGGCTGTCTTGCGATGGAGTATGCTTACCACTAACATAATGGTCCATCCGCCCAATTTGGATACCCCCTCCAATGGCCTTGTGGAGTAAGATCGGTCAGAGGCAGACATCTTATTCTGCCCACCTAATTTAGTGAGCAGAATCAGAGGTCAGTTTTCAATGCCAGTCCCCAGCAGGGATAGCCTGGCAGTAAGGGGCAGTAAAAATTGCTAAATACTCCCCTTGCCAAGGCAGAGGACTCCCATGGTGAGGGGAGAATTTCCTTTTTTATTTTCAAACAGAGAAACCCGCTTTGGGATTTTCTTTTTGAAAATAAAAACAAAACCAGTTTGGTGCAGCGCTCATTCATGCTGATGGAGTCCTGCACCAAACTGAAAAAAGCATTTCCAGCAACCGCTTTAATGGTGATTCCTATAAATGCTTTAAGAAATGACCGTCTGGGCATTTATTTATCTGACAGACGGTTCTTCCATCAGGGAGATTTAGAAATGTACTCAGTCCTCCTGGTGGAGAAACGAGCCATTCGCCAGATTATCAATATGGCCATTAGTCACTGAAATTGAAGTTGAATGTCCTCAATGGGGCAGGCAACAGGCTGTGTCCAAGAGAGGTTCCATGAGGCTAGATAGCCATCGACCAAAGTCTCAGTGAAGCTATTGACTTTCTGGCAGGAAAGTTCTGAGTGGAAGAAATACAAACTTTACACGCAAAGAAGGTTCCTCACTTGCTTGACACTTTTGGCACCTTTGCCCAGTGAAGATTTCTAATTTCAAATTTAGTTACATTTTTGAAACTCGGGTTCCTCCAGTAGGGCAAGGCAGGGTGGGTGAAAATTCTACTCTGCTGCCAGAGTTCGTTGAGTTTTGCTCACTCTACATTCCGGTTGGAATGTGGGTTTCAGGCATAACTCTGCCTTCCCCTGCTTGGTGAAGTTTATTCTTGCACGTGGTTCGGCAACGTTAAGTTGGCAAGTGTGAGCAAGAATTTGTGTCCCCATGTGTGATTTTCGGGTGCTAGAATGCCTCCAAGTGAGATTTTTCAATGTGGGTGGTCACAGCAGGTCGCAACCGTCCCTGTTGCGAAAGCTGCTGCTCAAGTAGAAAATCTCATTTTTATGTAACTCGTCAGAATTCCTTGGAGTGGAACTCCACGAGTTCCTCCCACTCCTAGCTTCAAGCTGCAGCCAAACAGGTCTCAACAAGGCCAGATAGCCTATTTCTGACCTGAGGCTTTGGCCCAGCAGCAACACACCTTTGTTGGACTGACTTGTCAGGTCGGTCCCAATCTTTTGTTGGCTCACAAGGAAACAATCATTGTAAAAGTTCCATCTGTAGGATTTGGCGGGAAGGGTACACTCTGACAATTACATAGGGCCCCAGGACCTTAGGGACACCACTTGGGGGGGTCAGGACTCCCTCAAGGGGAAGCCACCAGCAGTGTCCATAGCCAGTCCAGTTAAAGGTAGTCAGCTGGGCTCTTCAGGTAGGTGGGGTTCTGGCAGCCTTTGTGTCCCTGTAGCTTAATGGGCCAGTCAACAAGCCTTTGGAGCCAACTCTTTTGTCCTGGGGTCAAGCGGGAGAAGGTCCAAACTTCTTTCTGAAGTCTAAAGGGTTTCATCAGGTGCATCCTTCTTCCTCCTTCCTCAGACCAAGCAGTGTTCTGAAGAAGTTACCCAGGGGTGCCACATTTATGGCTGACTCTAGCTTGTGGGAGGGGAGAACTCCCTGACTAATAGGGAAAGAGTTCCCAGGGGCAACCATACCATCTTTCACATCACGTCCCAGGGGGGTTAGCCCTAAACAATCCCACAGTGCAATGCTCTGCCAAATTTCAACAAGGCAATTCCTCCCTTGTACAGAGCTCTGGGCACACCCCTGAGGTGTGTCCTAGGGAAAGGAGAAATTCCCCTGCAAACCACTTCTAAAACAGATTTTTCCCCAATGGGATTAGAGTCACTCTCGCTACTTGGACAATGGCAGGGGGGGACCTAGGTGTGAGTTACATCTACCTGTGATAGGGATGCCCCTTTGAAGCTTCTGCAGTTGAAGGGCACATCCCCCAAGCCATCCAGCCAAGAGGTGGTCACACCTTCTCCCAGCCTTCTCCCAGCCAAGACCCTTTTGTTCCTCTTCCTGGGAGTCATCACACCTTCCAGCAGGCTACCAGGTGACCATTGTAGATTAGCTTTGAAAAGGCCACTGGAGGCTTTAGGCAAAAAATGCCAACTTACTAAAAGTAAGGGTTGGAGTTTTATCCCCCATCAGTGAATTTCTAATGTGAATCACTGCTGTTTCTTCGGACACGTTCTTTCAGGCGCTCCATTGAAAATTGTCTTTTTGAACCAAATACTTTAAAAATGTTTTATTTAATTTACAGAATTTCTTTAGACCATGGTCTTTTGAGCACTACGATTATGGCGAGGCTCTAATATCAGTTGGATCTCTGGCTACTTTGACGCGATTAATCAATTCATCCACAATTGTTTTCTGATGGTTGCTTTCAAAATCCCTACCTTGTGTCTTGATGACAAGTAAGTAAGTAAAATATTTTAAAGTGCAACGTATGCCGAGGTGTATTGGCGTTAAGAGCAATGCTTCAGCTAGGTTGGGAGAAGAATTACATAGACTTAGGGAGAAAAGCCAGGTTTAAGCGACTTCCTAAAAGAGCGTCTGTTAGGTTGAGATCCAAGAGAGGAAGGCAAAGCATTCCAAAGTTTGGCCACCAGGTGGGAGAGGCTCCTGCCACCCCACTTGGCCTTTCTGATCCTAGGGATAGCCACCAGACGAGCATTGGCAGACCTCAAGTCGTGTTGGGGGACATACCAGACAAAATGTTTCTGGATGCCGCATGGCCCGAGTCCATGCAATGCCTTATGGACCATATACAGTGCTTTGAATTTAATCCTCTCTTTGACTGGCTGCGAATGGAGGTCCTTGATACTGTTGGATATGGAGTTGAATTTCGGAATTTTTAGCAGCAATCGGGCTGCAGCATTCTGCAAAGACTGGAGTTTTGACAGCAAATGTTTGCCTATTCCTAGATATATAGCATTACAATAATCTATCCTGGATAGAAGCAAGGCGACTATTACAGTTTTTTGCATCTCCAGTGGAATAAAAGGGAAAATCTTTCTTAAGATTTTTGAAAGGAAAATGCACAAGGGTGTGATGTGATTTATCTTTTCTGAGAAACAGAGCTGGTTATCAAACAGAACACCAAGATTTTTCCCTTTATTTACTGGGTCAAGACGCGGTCAAGCGTCAGCGGGCCACCAGGAATTACTCCAGAAGGAGGGACCGTTCCCAAACAGTATCACCTCCATTTTGTCTGTGTTTAGCTTTAGGTAGTTTTCATGCATCCAAATGGTGATATGCGCCAGACAGTTGTTAAACTGACTTGCCACGGAGTTTACATCTGATGTAATAGATGTCGTCCGAGTAAGATATGACAGAAAAACCATAGGCTTGAATGAGTCTGGCCAGGGTGCGCAGTCAAAATATCGATTTTTTATATCGACCTACACTAATATTGAGTTTTTAATATCGTAGGGACAGAATATCGATGTCAAGAATATCGGTGACCAGAATATCGACCTTAAGGTAAGTAATATCGTTTTTTCTATATCGAAGTAAGTAATATCGAAGTAAGTAATATCGAAGTAAGTAATATCGTTAGCAAAAATATCGTTGTTAATAATATCGATATTTATATTAGTGTTATGTATTTTAGTATGTATTTTATATGTATGTTTAACATTTTTTGTAATGTATTTTTATTATTTTTAAATATATGTATTAAATGTTTAGAAATTAGTAATTTTTTAAAAGTACATTTTGCGTTTTAGTATCAGAGCGGGTTGTGGGTTTATAGGGAATAGGGTGGGAAGTAATTTAATTCTAATTAATTAATTGATATGTTTTTATTTATTGTTATTGATTATTAATTTATTGTTAATTAATTATTAATTGGCAATTAATTTTTTTAATTGATTAATTTATCATTATATTAATTATTATTAATTTATTTTTATTTATTGTTATTGTTAATTAATTTATTGTTAATTACTTAATAATTGGTAATTAATTTTTAATAATTGATTAATTGATAAGTAAATTAATTATGTTAATTTTTATGTGTAGCAGGTTGTGGGTTTATAGGGGAATAGGGTGGGAAGTAATTTAATTATAATTAATAATATTTTTTTATTGTTATTGATAATTAATTTATTGTTAATCAATTAATTGGTAATTAATTTTTATTAATTGATTAATTTATAATTATATTAATTATAATTAATTTATTATTATTTTTTATGTATTGTTATTGTTAATTAATGTATTGTTAATTTATTATTAATTGGTAATTCATTTTTATTAATTGATTAATTGATAATTAAATTAATTGTGTTATTTTTATGTGTAGCGGTTTGTGTGTTTATGGGGGAATAGGTTGGGAAGTAATTTAATGTTATTTAAGTAAATATTAATTTTATTTTATTGGTATTTATTATAAATTTTTTAGTTAATTAATTATTAATATGTTATTTATTTTACAAAATGTATTTAATTAATAAGTATGTTAATTTAACCCCTACGCTATCCAACACTTTCCCTACTGTTGCACTCACTGGAGTGGGAATAGTAATTTCTACCCCTACGCTATCCAACACTTTCCCTACTGTTGCACTCATTGGAGTGGGAATAGTAATTTTTACCCCTACGCTATCCAACACTTTCCCTACTGTTGCACTCCCTGGAGTGGGAATAGTAATTTTAACCCCTACGCTATCCAACACTTTCCCTACTGTTGCACACACTGGAGTGGGAATAGTAATTTTTACCCCTACACTATCCAACACTTTCCCTACTGTTGCACTCACTGGAGTGGGAATAGTAATTTTAACCCCTACGCTATCCAATACTTTCCCTACTGTTGCACTCACTGGAGTGGGAATAGTAATTTTTACCCCTACGCTATCCAACACTTTCCCTACTGTTTCACTCACTGGGGTGGGAATAGATATTTTTACCCCTACGCTATCCAACATTTTCCCTACTGTTGCACTGTTTGGAGTTGGAATAGTAATTTTATTACCTCCGCTATCTAATATTTTTTGTATTATTTTAGTTAATGTAGTATATAATTAATTTTTAAAAGATTAAAAATAATTTAATTTTTTTAATTTGTTATATATATTTATTTAATTTTTATTTATATTATTGTTTTATGTGTATAGATGTATTTATAATTTATATGATATTTTTTAACAATTATAAGTTATTAAAATAATTATTAAAAATTATTAGTAAGTATATATAATATATATTATATGTATATGTTTAATTTATTTTTACATTACATATATATTACTTATAATTTGTAAACATTTTAAAATATTTTAACTATGTTTATTTTAATTATATGTATTATTTATTTTATTTTACATTATTTTTTTAACTTAAATAAAAAACGATATTTTTAACAACGATATTTTTGACATCGATATTTTTTAAAATATATTTTTGTACTTACCATAATGTAGATAGGATGTCGATATTCTTGACTTCGATATTCTTGCGTCGATATTTCTGTAGGTCGATATTCTGACCTTCGTTATTTTGTCAGTGATTCCTGGCCAGATGGGTGACATAAATGTTGAATAATGTAGGGTACAGCGACGATCTTTGAGTTATCCCAAGTCACCTTCTGTTCTCTATGAGAGAGAAAAGATGCAAGTAGGGTTAGGGCTGCACCCTTTATTCCTACTGTCTCTAGCTGCCTGACTAACACCTGATGGTAGACAGTGTCAAATGCGGCCGAGAGATCAAGTAGGATAAGGGCTGCTCTCCCTCCCCTATCAACCTTCATGTGAATTTCCTCCGCGGCCATTTCTAATGCCGATTCTGTGGAGTAATTGGGTCTGAAACCATGTTGGTAAGAGTCAAGAAGATCGTTGGACTCCAAAAATACCACTAAATCTTCAATAATTGGCCCTTTCCAGTAATTTAGTTGGGAGTGGCAAACAAGATATAAGTCCATAATTCTTGATCTCAGTGGGGTCTAGGACGTTTGTTTAAGATGGGACATATACACGCTTTTTTCCATGATGTTGGGAAGTTCCCTGAGATAAGCACCTTGTTTAGGAGTGGGACAAGGTATGTGGCATTGGTGTCTGGGACCATATGTAGTACAAACGGAGGGCATGTGTCTGTGGGGGAGCCTGACTTAGTAGTTAGAAGTATATTGATGACTCTATCAGGAGTTAGAGCGGAAAAGCTAACAAATTTGTTCATAGTGTAATTCGAATGATCAACATTCAATGGTGGAGAGCCTGCAGCTGAGATAAATGTCTGCCCAGAAAGCTCTTCATAGACAGTGTTAACTTTAGACTGAAAGAAGTTATTTATTTTATCACAAAAAGCTTGGTCGGGAGAAAACTGATTAGCCGTGACTGTTTTGAAAAGTTCTTTGGTCGAGGTTTTTGCCAACCCAATTTTCATAGAAAAATAGGTGTTTTTTGCGACTTTAATACCCTCTTTGTACTCTTCTAGAACTAGCTTATATTTGTTTTTTTCCTCTGTGCTGTAATCTTGCCTCCAGATACGTTCTTGCCTTCTGCATTTTGACTTAAGTACCAAGGGGTTGAGGGATATTTCCTACGGCATTTACTAATTATCTCAGGGGCCAATTGCATCACAGCGGAGCAAATCCAATTATCGAAATTAGAGGCAGCAAAGTTATTATCAAGGCCTAATATATGGCTGTGTCTTTGTAAAACAGCCCCCGGCTCCGATTTATTGATTTTTCGCCAAGGTCAAGTATTAATGACAGTCTGTTATTAGTGGAAGATGATTCTTCAACTGGGAGGGTCAATTAAAAAAAGATGGCACTGTGATCTGTCCACGTAAGTGGAAGTACTTTGATCAAAGTGATGTCTGTATTGGTGGTGAAAATTCCATCTAACGTGTGGCTGGCCTTGTGGGTGGGTTCCATTACAATCTGCTTTAGTCCAAAACAATCAAGGCAGTTCACCAAGTGATTGGATTCATTTTTGTCCATTCAATCAAGGTGCAAATTAAAACCACCTAACAAGGTGAAAGTGGAGGAGTCCACACAGGACTCCAAGAAGGTTTGAATGGACCGTACGAATCGATCTCTGGGGCCTGGCGGGTGATATATTTGAGCTCTCGAGAAAGTGCTGATGTTGCTAAATTTAAAAGTGAACAACAGGGCTTCTCCTTCTATATTGAAGATAGGGGAGAGGGCAGCTTTGATGTGATTACGATATATGATCGCTGATCCGCCCCGCGTTTCCCGACTCAGTCTACTGTGGATATTTTGTATCCAGATGGAACAGCTACTACCCAGTCAGGATCTGATGCTTTGTTAGTCCAGGTTTCCGTTAGGAATCCCAGATCTGGATTGTATGCCAGCATGAAGTCAGCGAATTGATATTTGTGTTTAACCAGAGATCTGGTGTTTAGTAAAACACAAGTGAGGGCACGATCGGGGTGCATGGTTTTCTGAAAGGTATTTACCTTCGCAGAGGCTTCGGGAAACGAGGACTCACTGAGCTGAAGCTTAGGAACATAATTGCATTCCCAACAGAGAAATAAATTATTTTCAGAACTGTAGACAAAGGGGGGAAAACTACATCGTTCACCTTTATTAAAAGATAGCAACTGGTCCCTGGGGTAGGCTAGGGGGGGAAAGATCAGGGGTCCTGGCGCACGGCGCATTCCGTCTGTGCACAGACGGTCCTGCGCGGTCGTGTCAGCGTATGCATTTATCACTAGTTCTGAAGAACAACAAGAGCGCAAACAAAAAATGGCGGACCCATTCTTACACATGGGTACCGCCAGGAACACAACAAGAGCAGAGCGCAAAAAACACAGAACAGTTTCTGATATTGGCAACAGGTATGGGTAAAAAGTTAAATTTAAAAGTAAATCAATTTTTATAATTATTGAAAATACCTCGGTGAAGGGCAAGACTTCACCCCAGCTCGACAAAGCATACACTTTTAAATTGACAAGGTCGAAATGCCGTTAATGTTCCCTTTGGCAACCAAGAGAACGCATTCATTGTACTATTAATCTTGTGATATATCAGACATTTTGTGTATCATTCCTCTGCCATTGTGTTTGGTTTTTTGTTTACACTGTAAGTTCTATTTTCGTATGTCTATTATGTGTAACTCCATGAGCACCATTTTTATGTTTGTACTAATTCTGATATACCTTATGTCCTATAATAAGTTATTTTAATTAAAAAAAGCTTTTTTTCAAGAAAGTTTTGTCTGTGGGTACCTTCATTCGCACTTTTTCATGTGTTATTTCATTTTTGTGGGGTGGTTAAATATACTCCTTTTATGCAAATTTCCCTTGAACCATTGGAGCTGTTGTATTGTTTATTTGCCACAGGTCGTGGGGAGTAGGGCTGCCCCTGTTGCAGGCAATCAATACCTTACTATAAGTGGCATTTTCAAATCTCACTTGACCATTAGATTGGAATTTAAATGCCTGTTATTTTGAGTCATTGAATCATGGTTCTTACTATTCTCAAACTCAAATTATGCATTATAAGGTGTTATAATGTAACCAAGTGCTTTGCTATGGGAGAGCTAGCCTTGCCACAGTGAAAAAAGAATTTGGAGCTTTTTCACTGCCAGGACATGTAAAATGTATGTACACATGGCCTTCTTTTTAAATACTATGTACCCTGCACAATGGGCATTTAAGGCCTACATTAGGTGTGACTTGTAGGTGTTAAAAAGGAAGGTTTAGGCCTGGCAAAGACCAGGTCGAATTTCTAGTTTTAAAACTGCACACTCAGACTGCAGGGGCAGGCCTGAAAACATGATTTGCATTGTCGCTTCAGTGGTGGCAGAATAGGTGCTGAATTCTACAAGTGACATTTAATGTACAGGCCCTGGGTACATTGGATGGCAGGATCCCAGTTTTTAAGGTCCATACGCAAGCAATAAAACCCAGCAAAATATGGAGGGTGACTGTAAGTAATTGGTTTGTTAGTTGAGAGGGGAGGAAGAGCCACTCAGACAACAACAACTATCCTTGTCATGGTAATCCTCAAACAGTCACTAAAGTAACATGTGCTTAACCCTCTGGTAGCTTGGAACAACACCAGTCAGGCTTAACTTAGAGGCAATGTGTATTTATGCAGCATGCAAACAGCAATAAAATGAAAACACAACACTAGAAAATCCCAAACCTATTTAGTAAGATAGAGTAATTTGTAATGACTAAGATATCATCAAAATGACAAAAATCCAATCAGTATAACCAGAGACAATGAATTTTGAAGTTTTCAATGAAAAACCCACTGAAGAGTTACTTTTTCAAGACCTGCGCTAAGAGTCCTGTTCGCGTTGGAGTAGGCCGCGAGTAGGAGACTTTTGTGCGAACAGCAAGTCAAGTGTCGCAGACGTTGCAGTAGTGCGAACAGCAGGTCATCTCTGGAGCCTCGCATTGGTTGATTGTTGCGGATGGTTGTTGTCAGTGCAAAGTGCGGATCTTGCGTTGCTGGTCGTTGTGGACGGTTGCTGTCGACATGAAAAGCAGGTCTTACTGGAGCTTCACATTGGTGGTGGTCTTGGGTGGCAGAGTTTTGCTGCGAATGGGCCCATTTGCGGTTGTGAGGAGCCCAAACTTCAGGATTTTCACATTTTCACTTAGGAGGAGCTCTCACTGATGCCAGCAAGGGGTCTAGGGCTAGGGGTACTGAAGCCAAGCTATTCCTTGCTAAAGAGCCCTAATTAGGATGAAACTGGTCCTTGGCTGCTTGTTTTCCAGTTCAGGGATGACCTGGCCTGACAATTTGGGAAGGACTGTTCAGATAGGAGCAGGGTCAAATCTGATTTGCATATGGGTAGGTCCAATCTGAGGTGACATGTCTCACAATATTGGTGTTGTCGGTGTTTTCAAAACTTATTTGTGGGGCCACATGACAGGCAGGGGTTACTGCACCCCCAACCAGGGTGGTTGACGTTGGTTGTCACTGGTACTCTGGAGTCCATCCTACTATGGTCCTGCAGATTGGGACAAGTATAACCCTTTTCATACATGACTCTCATGGCAGTGAGGGTGAGTAGTCACAGGCTTCTAAATGAGGTAGTATGGGGGACAAGAGCTCAGAAGTCAAGAGCCAACCAAAAGACACAATATAGTACAATATAGCCCAGTGCTAGTCTTTAACTAAAAGACAGTATTTTAATCACACAGAGTTACTAAATCCTGCACATTCTAAAAGTAGTTTAGTGAGAGATTTGTATGCCCCCTCCAGGATCTAATGAAATGTGGATAGCCCAGTGATGTGAGATTTCTTCCCCCTTCTCTTTTTCTCATAACTCAGGCAAAGATATGGGCACAGGCATGGTGCAGATCACTCCTGATTACCCCAAAGGTTGGCTCTTAGGTCAGCTCCATTTGGTTTGTGATCAACTAGTCTATGATAACAAAGGTTAGCACTAGCACCAACAGTGTTCCCCTGCATCCATTCAGGCATAGTTTCATATAGGAACACTACTGTGTTTCCTGCCCAGCAACACATGTGAGTACCCGGAGAGGTCTGTGCGACGAGCGTCTTCACACTCATGGGTGGGACACACCTGACATTGGTCTAGCCCACTTTAGTGTCACAGCTGTGGAGCAATGCACTCAGCCATCTTGTCAGCAGTAATAGCCTTTGGATGAACACAGGTGGGAGTTTGTCTTTGGCAACTGTTTCCCTGGAAGCTGATGCAGGCAGATGCATGACTTTGGAAGTTGCACACCAGGAGGCTTATGCAGCAGCTCCTCCATTGTGGACACCTTGGCTGATAATTAAAGCACTAGCCCCCCTGGGTTGATGGTAGGAACACTGGGCTGCCTAGAGACAGACTCACAGTTGGTAACTTGCAGTGAGGCCTTCAACAGGATACTGGGGAACCCTGCAGAATTTAGGTCTGAACCAGCTTTGCTCCCTCTTTGAAGTCAGCAGCTTCTACAACACACCCCGTGAATATGCTGCGCTTCTCCTTCTGGACAGTCCCTCATTCTGCAGGGCCAAGCACTCTCCTTCCTTCTTTAAGCAGGCAGGCCACCCTCTTGGTTCATAGGTAAACCCTCAGGTGTCTCCTCACCTCTGGGTGACGGGCTGTCATGCAGGCACCAGCCCATAAACAGCCCTCCAAGTACTCTGGCGAGCACTCCAGTCCATGGTCATGATGGACTTGGAAGAAGAACAAGTAGGGTGGTTTGGATCACACTTTTATATGCATTTTCCAAACAGTGCAGGCAGATCCACTTTCACAAGCTTCAGAATCGGCTTGAGTTGGTTCTCTTTCAAATGAAATTTCTAAGATCCTCTCCAGACAAAACCTCTGTGTAAAGTGGTGAATCTCACAGCTGATAGCAGTGGGGCTAGCTGTAAACTGGGTTAGCAAATGAAATGTGAGTTCTCTCCACCTAACTGCCGTCACCTTCATGAAGCAGTAATAAGAAACAGACAAAAGAGTAGGTCCTGCCTAGGCACTATCTCACATTGAATAACTGCAGCACCACCCCTTACCTCTACCATCCACCAAATGGTTGTACTCAGAACAAACTAATACAGCAATCTTTTGCTAATGAGGTTCTCATGGAATTTCTAAAAATAGCCCTGTCTCAGTCCTCCTATCTTCAGTGCCGGGGTCATCATGCTCTGGCCTCAAGAATGCAGACAATACACTTCCACTGTTTGGTAATGCTATCTTCATGCTCCATCTTGTGCAATACTATACCACGGGAATCCAAAACAAATTTCACTTGCCCCAGCACTCAAACTCATACATGACACATAGTCCTACTATCATACATGTGATACACACTTCAACTACACACACCTGAAATTTCGGAGCAAGGTTCTGAGTGTCACAACTTTACACAAGAGGGATCAGTAGACTATGATCTCCTGACATAGAGAAAAGGTATGGCCACACTATAAATTGACAACACACGGTATGCTGCCACACCACTTTATGTGATGTACCCAGGTCAAGGACTGTAATCATTTGTCTAGTATGAGGGCATGGTTGGTTCACACCTCTTGGCCACAGAACTGGTACTAGACCTCCCATTGTCAAGGATAAGTATAGGCCTCTTTTCATATGCTAAATTAACACCACGCCAGGGCCAAAATAAAAGTCAAAATACTCGTTTCACATGCAATTGGTGTAATGAAATGCCTCTTTTTGTATGGCCACCCCCTCGTTTTTTCAACTGATGCTGCTGGTTGTTTGACTCTGACAGTGCACTGAGGCCTGCTAACCAGACTTCCGTGCCAGACCCTGAAGTGTATATTGAGTTGGCTATACCCAATTGGAAATGGCTAACTTACCTGTAAGTCCCTGGTGAATGGTACCCTGATACCCAGGGCATGTGAGTTAGAGGCATACCCCAGGGCCTGCAGAACTGGTTGTGCCACCCTTGAGGTGTCCCAAGTAAAACAAGTCCCCACAGTCCATCACTGTAGTTTGGTAGAGCAGTTGTTAACTGCCACCCCTACTTTGCCATTGAAAGCAATGGCAAAGTCACCACTTCCACTGGGCATGTGTGTAAGTCACCCCTCTAGCAGCCCTACTGAGCCCTAAAGGCAGGGTACATCATATGTAAGGCTCCCTGTTTTCCATTTTTATGGATTTTTACAGATAAATACAGACAGAAAACAATGTGTTTTCTGTCTGCATTAATTTTCTTTAATGGATAAATACAGAAAACGTGTTTCTTTTAAGTGACTCTTTGTGTTGTCTTTCATGAATTATAGCCCAACAGCTGAGAAGATGGACAGCATGGGAAATTAAAAAACAGAATGATATTTCTTTAAATAATTGCATGTGTCAACATATATTTGTGGTATAATGTTAATATTTGCCAGTGGATGTACTGGTATGTAATATTTGGCAACTTAAATAGCTAAAACACAACAGACATTAAAGTATGAGTGCGCCTCTATCATTTAAATAAATATGGAAATGTACAGTTTTACAACTACATTTATAGGCAAAACACAAAATAAATATGGATAAATACAGATACAATGGCCCAAAAATAAATATGGATAAATACAGATGGAAATGTTAAAAAAATAAATACCATAAAACCGGGAGCCCTAATCATATGATATGCAGGACATGTACTTTGCATGTCCCGACAGTAAAAACCACAAAACTGTTGTTTTACTGAGGAAAGACTAGCGAGGTCAGGGTTACGCGCTGACCTCTCAGCTGTGCTAACTCCCAAATGGTGCAACCAAAGTAGGTACTCCAAGGTATCAAACACCTTGTTACTTTAAGCCTGACTTGTATCTCAAAGTCGAAATTAATGTAACTTGTTGGAGTGTGCTGCCACTTTGTCGCCTTTAAAACTCCTGTGCCTTCCCGGGCACACAGGGAGCCCGCTCTATGAGACAGCTTTCTAATCTCCTGAATAGATGTTGCAACAACTCTCAGGAAGGAGAACAATGAGGGATTGAAGGCCTGGGAGGTGATAAAACCCTCCTGCAGGAAGCCACTTGGGTGCCAGTCCCAAAAGGCAGACTTCAAAGGTGAAGCCGCCTTTGAAAGGCAGATGTGTAACACCAGGGGGGGAGAACTCCCCCATTGCTGAAGTAAACAGGCTGGCATGGTAAGCAGAGAGGGGAAACCAGTTGCCAAACTGGTTTCTCAGGGGCGTGTAGCCCTGAGGTAGCCACAACATCCTTAGCCCACTCCCAGGTCTGAACACCAAGAGGGGGGTCTCACAATCTTGGGAGTGGGCAGAATGGTACATTCTGGGTTAGCCAGATGTTGCACTCCACAGGAAGTGGCCACAAGGTGGGAGGAAACCCTAATACCCATTGGCCACCAACTGCATCCAGCCCTGAGGGCACTTTCCAAGCATAAAGGGGGCACCCGTGACACCCATCTCAGATCTCGCCCGACTTGGAAGAAGGACTGCCCTGCTGCACCGAGGGACCAGCAAAGAGAGGCTGCACCCACGAGGACTGCACTTGATGCACCTGGTGGCTGGCGAAGACAGGGACTGTGCCTGCCATGTCCTGCTCAAGGGAAGCTGTCTCCAGAGCGCAGTCAAGCCAAGAGAACTCAAAGAGCAAGCTACTGACCTCCTGTTTGCAGCAGAGGGTCACAGTAGCTGAAGAAGCACAAAGTTTTCAAGCTGCTGTCACCGCCGCCGAGCAGCACCAAGGACCAAGACCTGACGCACAGAGTTGCACCTGAGTTCGATAAGCTGGGGAATGTTGTCCAAGAGTTGCTGGCACCTTCAGAAGGCAAGTTATGTGACCGTGACAACAGGCAAATGGTAGTCTTGTGGCGGCCAGAACATAGATGACTTCATAGGATGTCGACCCTGCAACCAGGACCCTTTCACCATCTTTGTGGACTGAGGAATCCCTGCAGGAAGATGCCCATTGATTGCATTGCATCCACAGCATCCTGAGAGCTTCTTCAGCATCCTTCATCCGTTGCAATGCCTAGGAATTCATTGTAACACGGATAAAGTGCCTGGAACTGCTGAAGGACTGCTTCCCCTGTGAAGGTAGCATTTATGGAGGACCTTGCTGGTCCCCTTGACTAGTTCCCTGCTGGAGTTGGTCGCCGCAAGTACTACGAACCAACTGCAATTTACACTTATCTAAGTTTTACCTGAAGAAGTTTCTAAGTTTCCAGGGCTTGTTCTCTGTTGAGTGAAATTGCTTTGATTTATTATTGCTTGTAAAACCTATATCTCATTGGACCTCCTGGTAAAGTTTTTTCATTCTAGTGTCTAAATTCTTATAAAAATACAGGTTTTTTTTACAAATTGGTGTCAAATTTCTGGAGTGTCATGTTGATTTCCTCTTCAATTGTTTTGGCGCTGTTTAAATGCTTTATAATTGTTCCTCTGTGTAAGCCTTGCTGCTCAGTGCCAGAGCTCCCCAGGGTTGAGCTGAGGGTTTTATAAACGAAACAAACTGGACCTAAAGGGGTTGGTAAGTGTATTACATGGTGAGGTCGCACAACCACTCCATATAATATGCCCCATTTCCTCACAGTCGGGCACTCATGGCAAGAGTACACACCCTTTCACCATGTTAGGGCCGTTCCTGTCGCAACACATGTGACATACAACCAAAACATTTTTTTTTTAAATCTTTACAGAAAAGAAAAGAAGATGCGTATGCTCGTCCCTTCAGAGTTTGTCAGATTGAGAGCATTCAGTGTTTGCTACTGATCTGTCAATCCCAATACTGTGCAAATTTCGCAAAGATTTTCCAGCATAAATTTACTTGTAGGAATTTGCTTGAAGGAAAAGACCAATTGCATGTTGTGCATTGTGGTACCCAGGAAAACAAGCAGCTTTGCTTTGCAATATCACTGAAACCACATGATCCTGCATCACTGCACTTAATTAAATTGTCATGCAAATGAAGCTATTCTTTAGAAGTAACAACACAGTCAACAAAGGAAGGTGTGAGGGCAGGTGAGGGTAAACAACAACAGAGAGAACAACAGAAGGAGAGAGGGTGGATGACACAAGCAATAACACTGATAATAACAGAGGGAAGATAGGCAGGAGAAGGTAAGCAACAACACGGACAACAACAGAGGTAGAATGCAGCATGCATAGAAAACAGATTTTTCCTCATTATGCCTGCTTTAGGGAGGCAGAGCTTTTTGACGCATTCCCAGATTTATTAGCTTTAGTAAATGTGGGAGTGCACCAAATCAATGAGAGGGTGCATGATAATGCCCCTGCTTCAACCATGGACCACCTCCCTAGCACAAAGCAAAGCAAGGCAGCCCTATGCGCTGCCTTATGTTACATTTTGTAAAAAATACCACACAAAGCCACACAAATCTGATTTGCATTGCTTTGTAAATCACAAATAACACTTTTTGGTGTGGCTGCACCAAATAAGTGACACATACTTGATGCAAAATGTTAGTAAATCTGCCCCATACTTTATAAAAGGGAAACCAATGTAGTTGATCGGGTGTTTCACTCTTTCACCTTGGTTATAAAACATGTAAAAATGAGAAAGATGCTCTGTATATTACTTCCATAGACCTCCATATCATGTTTAAGCCTTAAAGAAGGGGCATGACATTTGTACTTCAGAGCTTCTATCCACTAATCTTTGAAAGAGATGGAGTTTAGCACTAGCCCCCCAAACTGCAGTAAGACAGATGTGTTTTAGGGTTGGCCAGGAGGGGGAGTGGGGAGATCAACTACCAAGAAATTTTAGGAAAATATATTATGACATAATAATAATAATGTAAATGACAGTATATCTGGTATAGTATAACGTGCCAATGAAGCCTAGCACTTCTAAAGACTTGACCCCTTTGTTTTCAATATTTGCTATATGGAGTTCCCACTATATGTTATGAATGACCTCAAGTGTGCTAGTGCCTGATTGTTGTTATGCATACCCCTTATATGACAAAAATTACTTGCAATATGTCAATATTCAAATTACATTTGCCATTCATGCTGCGGATATATCATTGGTTCTGCAAATGTCAAAGAATGTCTCAAGTATGCCCGGGTCAGCATTTTCTCACAGGTGCCACAACTCCAATCATATTCCAAGCTTGCCCTCCCTTGGACCAAGAATAACCTCCAGTATGTCAGCACCAGCATTTTGCTATGGGTAACCCCATATTCCAAGAATTATCTCGGTATGCCATGGCCTGCAATTTGCTGCAGAGCCCTCCTCTATGCTAAGAATTACCTCCAAATCCAGTGCCAGCATATGCCAAAGGTATCTCCATATATCAAGAATTGCCCCGAGTATGCCATGGCTAGCATCAGATGCATAACACACACTCACACACAGTCTCACTCACTCCTCCTCACTCATTTAACTTACACACATTCACTCACGCACTCTCACACTGCCACCTAGTCTTTCTCATTCATACTCCTACTGTCCCACAGAGAAACTGACACACACACACACACACACACACTCACTATCACTCACACTCTGAATCGTTCTGACTTTCACTCACTGATTCCCCCTCTCTCTCATACACACTCGGAAAGACTATCGGAAAGACACTCTGTCACACCTCCATTCCCACTCTCCTTCACTCCGCCTGACTCTTTCATTCTAAATCACACATTTTCACTTACTCTACCTCATTAAGGGCCAGATGTAGGACTGTTTTTTGCTGTCACAAACAGGAAATTAGCCCATTTGCTACTGCAAAATAGGTCTGCCCTATTTACAAACCCTCTTTAGCGAGTCAGTTACCTATTACTGACTCGCAAAATAGGGTTTGCGGCTCGCTATTAGGAAGGGGCATGCCAAGGGTGTCCCTTCCTAATAGCGACTCACACTTCAATGTAAGATTGTTATGCGGCCACAATTGCGGCCACAAAACACTCGCAGTTCTCCACCCATTTCAAATGGGTGGTAAGACCCTTGCAAACGGGAAGGGGTCCCCAGGGGACCCCTTCCCCTTTGTGACTGGCATTGAAAATATTTTTAAAGAGCAGGCAGAGGTCCCACGGATCACTGCCTACTCTTAAATGATGAACAGTAACGTTTAATTTTTTTTTTAAATGCATCCCTTTTTCTTTTAAGGAAAACGGGCTGCATTTAAAAAAAAAAAAGCTTTATTGAAAAAGCAGTCACAGACATGGGTGTCTGCTGACCCCAGCAGGCCACCATCCCTGGGAGTGCTAGCCATTCCCAATGGGGTCGCAAATTGCACCAGCCTCCTAAATATTATTGAGGCAGGCAATTTGCAACACCATTTGGAATCACAAACATTGTCTGAGACACTGTTGTAAATTCCAATTTGCGAGTCGCAAATTGAGAGTTGCAAAAAGGCACAATTTGTGACATGCAAATTGGAAGGGTCATACATCTGGCCTCTAGTCCATCACTCATCCCCTCTCACTCACTTCCTCTTCTTTCCACTCTCACTCATTCTCACTCATACTCACTTTCACACACCCTCTAACTCACTCTCAGTGACACACATAAGCTCTCACTCACAAACACTCTTACACGTACACCCCCCTCGATTTCTCAGTCCCTCTCACTGAGTCTAACTCTCACTCTCACACATTCACATACAATTACACTCACAACCACATACACATTCCCAAACCTCTCATGCACACACTGTCTCAAACTCATGCACTCACTTTCACAGATTCTTATTTACACTGACACACATTCACACACACACACTCGTTCTCACTCACATATGCACCGAGCAACAACAATGGAATTATTTTTCCTTACCTTGAATTCCCTGTTGGTGACTCCCTCGTGGAGCAGCTGGGCAGGATCCAGCATTCAGTAAAGGAACCAGCAAGGCATGATTCCTATGCTGCAAACTAAGAGGGAGACAAGGCAGCAGAGGTTTTGGAAGACATGCCTCAAGTTCTGTCCCATTTCCTGACAGTGCTCAAATCCCAGCCCTTTCAAATGCTGGGAGTGGGTTTGAGATTCCACCCCTGCTGCTCTGTGTGGATTGTTGTTGGTGGCAGGAATGCAGTGATGGGTGTCATGATGGCCCCATTATTGCAGATATACTATGTTGCCTGAATCAAGCCCAAAATGTCTGCTAAATTATATGGATATTACCTGGGTGAGGGAACGTAGCTGAGGTATGCCCTCACACATTTACAATCCTGACATCCATTTGTGGAGCAGTGTAGTCTTAAAAGAGCACTTTGGAGAAGAATTGTGGTGCAGCCCCCTCAGCCACTCCCCCTCCTGCTACTGCAATCAAAAGATAGGAGAGGCAGCAAAGGCAGACCTGCACACTGGCAGTGGTCATCTTAAATGTCATGTTTTGACACTGCTAAATGAAATAACATAATATAACATGTGTATTTGTAAATTGCACGTTCACCCTGCAGGGCTTCTTTGCACTAGATAACAAATGTTTATTGTTACCAAACTCAATGGTACTCATTTTATCGACCTCAAAAGGATGAGAGGCTGAGAGGACCCACCGGGATTCGCGCCTGTGACCATGAGGTTAAGCACAGGCCCCTACAGTGGACGCATTGGTCCACTGAGCCACCAGACCCAGCTAAAGCATGTGGGCAAGGTCTGGTGGCTCAAAACCAGGAGGGCACCAACCTGGCATCCCTGTTGATGACTTTCTAAAGGTCCACCAGTTATTGATGGCCATACTTATCAAAAATTCGCACAACACAACACAATGCAGCAAGCCACCTTGCTGCCCTGCGTGAAATGGAAAGGGCAGGAATGCGCTGTATTTGCCATTATATGGCGCATTCCAGTCCTTTCCTAGCATTAGCGCCCGTTTGGCTGCCTAGTGCCAATGCAGACACCCCTGTGTCATGTTGCAAAGGTGTCTGTGTTGCAGGCAGGATTGTTTTTGTGCAGGATGGGGCAACTCTCTGAGGCCTTTTTCTCTTTCTAAGTGTGTTGCAGAGTGCAGTACACTTAGAAAGAGGAAAGAACAACGAGAAATAAAGATATGTCACTTTGTTATGCCTCTGGTGGGGAGGTGTACAATGCTGACTCATTCCCAGGTCTACCAATTTTGGTAAATCTGGGAATGTGTCATAATTCATGGGTGGATGCGTGAGAACACCCACGCTCCACCCATGGCATGCCTCCCTGCCGCAGAGTAACGCAAGGCAGTGATTTGCGCTGCCTTGCGTTACTCTAGATTTATCAAGTCACTAAGGGCCATGCAAGATGGCCTTGCATGGCTTGGTAAGTCTAATTTAGGATTTGTGTCACCCTTGCATCCCCTTGCGTTGGGGCAAGGGCGTCGCAAAACCTTGATAAACATGGCCCTGAATGTCTTCAAGAGAATGCTTATTTTGCCCCAACTGCTACTTATTATAAACCCCTTACAACTAAATTAAAATCGATTTTGTTCTGTAACAGAATATGGAATAGTCAAAACTTGACCTAGTATTGCTGTACCTGGAGGACAGCCACAAGAACTCCTGGAACACTCACAAACACCCATGACTTGTTAATGCAAATGGACATTTAAAACCTAATTGTTGGCCATGCTTTTGAACACTTTCTGTGCTTATAAATGATATCAATGCTATTTCAAGAAGGATAATTAAAACTGCAGTCTTGTAGCCTGGCAGCAAATGATTTTCTGAGTTTAGTTTGGAAGAGTACAATGCCTACTGATGTTGATTGATTATTTACAGTCACACAATGAAGACTAGTACATCAAAGAAACCAACAGTGGTAGTGACAATGAAGCATGTTTCATGCTTATATCATCTTAATAGACAATGTACCAACCAAACAAACATTGTGGAAATTAACTTGACAACTGACCTAAAATGTCTTAGCATCCTCAGTCCAATTTTACTTATGCTAAGGCAAATGACAGACAAATGTCACAATGCAAGTCAGTAATAAGGTTTTAGTAAAAGAGTGGTAGTCATGGTGGCATAATTGAGACCCCCATGCTTCAATATACCCAATTTTAATATCAAATATACATCTTTCATCTTTCTTCTGGTACCCAAACAACCACAGAAATGCACTTCTAGGGCACCCATGAACTCATGGGAAGGCACTAAACAGCTCTCAGGGTGTCAGGCAGAGGCCATCAGCAAAGAGCACTCCAAATCCAGTTGTCACTGGTTAGCTAGGTACTTCAGGTAAAAGGCCTCTTCAAGCTTGTTGTGTCCCTGAAGTCACATATGAGGACTGCCACCTAAACCTTGGAGTCCACTTCTTTGTCCTGGGTACAAGCGGGATCAGCCCTTCATGGTTCATGTTAGGTCACAGACAGCAGGCCCAGTCCTCTGCTGACCTTCCAAAGATCCAGAAAGCGCTCTATGGATGAGGCATGGGGATGTCACAAATATGCCTGGCAGAACTAGTGGGTAGGGGTGACTACTGGGCACTCCCTAACCAATGCAGTAAAAGGTCTTGGGGTCAACTCTACCCGTTGTTTCAGCAGTTCTTGCTTGCCCTACTGCAAACAATCCCACAGTTCACCTCACGTTCAAAATCTAAGTTGGGGAAACCCTTCTCCCCTTATGCAGAGCCTGTGTGTCCACCTAAATGTGTGGCTGGGGTAATGACCAGTCCCCACCTCTGTGGTCACTCAAAACCTATTTTGCGATTAACTTTCCTCCCACTGGGTTTGGTGCCAATCTGACTAAAGGGACAAAGGCTGGGACTTTTCAAGGTGTCATCTAACATTTACCTGTGACAGGGAAGGCCTCTTTAAAGTTTAATACGTTTTTGCATTCCTCCTAACTGGTCTTCCTGCAAGAGGAAGAAAACACTTCCCCACACTCGGGCCCTATTCTGTCCTCACGGAGCAGTTTCCACACCTCTTTCACACCTCATTCTGGCCAAGCACAGGCTAGGCAGTGGCTATAGAGCTGGTGCAAATTACCCTCCAGCAGGTTCAGGCAAGGTAAAGGTAACTTTCTAACAGCTACATTTCCAATATCATTGGTGAACATGCCATTTGTAATGTCACACATGTTCTGCTCTTAAATATTATACACCCAACCTTGTAGGCAGCAATGTGTAGGGGTGACTTCTTTAATATTTAAAATCAGGTTTTCTTACCTGTCAAAATGACGATTTTGACAGGTCTGTGCAACAGGGCTTCAAGCTGCAGCTGTCAGGATACACTGGGTTGGCCTGAACCAGTCCAGGTGCTGCAGTCCACAGGTGGCATTCAACGTCCATGCCCTATGTAAATTTTCTATACCATTTACTAGGTACTTATAGCCAAGTTATATATGTTAATTTAGCCATCTAACCATGTTTAAAATAGGAGAACAGGCATTTTACTTCTGTTTACCAGGGGTAAACTGCACAGGGTTCCAAAGCCAGAAAAAATATTGTCCAGAAAAGAATCTTAGGTGACCACGCAGAAATGGCAGATTTCCTACAATTCAGACTTTATGTTCTCTAGAAATTCTGAGTTCATTGCTGTTAAACCAGTCAGCCTTGGGGTGGTCTTCCCCTCCACTTTTTGCCTTCTACCTCCTCCACTTTTCTGACCATGTTTTTGCTGGTATTAGAACACTAAGCACTTTACCAATGCTAACCAGTGCTAAAGTGCTTGTGATAAGCATGGTAATATTGGTTTATCCCCGATTGGCATATTTAATTTGCTTATAAGTCCCTAATAAAGTGCCACTACATGTGCTCAGGGCCTGTAAATTAAATGCTACTATTGGGCATTTAGCACTGGTTGTGCCACCCACTTAAGTAGCCCTTCGAACATGTCCCAGGCCTGCCATTGCAGAGCCTGTATGTACAGTTTAACTGCCATTTCAATCTAGCAAAATAAACCTTTTGCCAGGCCCAAACCTTCCTTTTTAATATATACAAGTCACCCCTAGGGTAGGCCCTAGATAGTATGGTACAATGTATTTAAAAAGAAGGACATATCTGTTTAAGTTTTTCATGAGCTGGTAGTGGAAAACTGTTAAAGTTGTTTTTCACTACTGGAAGGCCTATACCTGCCTTAGGATAATATTGGGATTACCTTATTACATTTTATAAGTATAATTTCCAAATGGGAAGATATGACTGGCTCAAGTTTGGTGTCTCCGGATTCCTAATTTAAAATGCTAACTTATGATGAATTTGAATTTTAAACTGCAATTCTGAAAATGCCAGTTTGAAAAAGTTGGGATTTTCTTGCCTTATACATGTGGTGCCTGCAGCCTGTCTCCGGTCACATGATGGAGTAGTTGAGTTTTGTGTTTTCCTCCTAGACAGCTACACACAATGAGAGCCTAGGTGTGTCTAGATGGATAATCACTGGCAGGATGGGAGTGAGGAGCTGGAGCCAGCCTCACTTACACATGAATAGGCAGACCTACACAAAGGGTTGCATACCCCCTGTAGTTAGTCTGGAGGTAGGGCAGGAAAGGCAGAACATCTGTGCACTTCAAAGACATGTCTTTCGAAGTATCTCCCACTTCAAAGGCACCACTGGGTATAAATACTGGACCTTAGACACCACTACTTCAGTACACTTCTGGCCCTGTGGATATCTGCCAGGAAGAAGGACTGCTGTGCTGCTGAAGGACTGTCAGTCAGCTGGACTGCACTCTGCTGGACTCCTGCTTTGCTGTGCTGATCTGCTGCCTGCTGCCCTCTTGCCTGGGTGAGAAGAACGGGGCTTGCATCTCTTGAACCCAGAACCCAGAGTGACTACAAGGGCTAGCTGACTGGTCTCCTGATCTGAAGCCTCAGGAACATAACAGGCTTCCAACTATCTTGCACCTGCATCTGGACTCTGCTATCAGTGAGTCAACCCTGCCAAGTGGTGTCACCCCAATGCTGGACCCTTGTAAGTGGCCTAAGGTGCTTGACATAGGAATCAATGCATCTCCTCGATTGAGCGGCTCATCCCCGAGCAGAACTGACACATCGGCACTACTGCATGGATTGGACCCATCGCAAAAGACTTGCATCGCCGTTGCATCCCGCATTTTGAGACCGACGCATTGCGTTCGGAACCGCAACACTTTCCTTGGCACAGCTCCTCACATCGCTCTTTGACGCCAGCTTCGACGACGACAACAAGCCTCTGCATCGCAAATTTACCACTCATTGGAATCAACGCATCACCCCGTCTGCGCATCATATCCCCGACACTGGACTTTGCATTGCAAGCCCTATCGAAGGGATCCTCGATGTTGACGCAATAGGACTTTACACCGTACCCTCGCTGCATCACCTTGGCTGCGTGAAGCATCTTCAAAGCAGATCCAGCAACTCTCCGCAACCAGGACTTCAGATACTCTGTTCAGCGACCCTAACTGGGTCCCTGTATCCAGCCTGTTTTCCATAGCGATCAGTCTGAAATTGTGACTTTGTCCCAGTCCAGCACAACCAGATATCCCCAATAACGCTTTGTGCTTTTTGACTCTATTTTTCACTATAAATTTTAATGTATAATCTCTGGTTCTACTAATTGGAGTTTTGTCGTTCCGGTCTTGTTTTATTGATCAAATTCAGGTCTATGTTTCTTACCCAGTGTGGGATCTATTTGTGTAGTATATTCACTATTTTACTGTTTGAAGTGTTGCACAAATACTTTACACATTTCCTCTAAGTTAGGCCTGACTGATCTGTGCCAAGCTACCAGAGGGTGAGCACAGATAAATTGATTGTGGTTGCTGCTTGACCAGGGCTGACACCCCAGTCAACCTGAAACCCAATTTCAAACAATGTGCCAGCCTACAAGGACTGGTCCTGTAAGCTGCTCATTTTTTTTTTTTTACATGTCAAATGAATAGTGAAGGTATTACCAATGATATTTTTACAAACATCAAAACTTGACTTCTAGAGCTGGTCCTTTTAGATGTGGTAGAAGAATGTTTTTTCTGCATTAAGAGACTGGGTCATTTTTATGAATAGCATCTCTACGGTTGTTCCGCACCTGTGAAGAAAATGGACTGAATTCTAGGCTCAGATTTTAAGATACATCAAAAGTTTTTAGATTCCAAAAGTGGAATGTAGCATCTCTAGGACCCCATTGAAGGAGATCGAGTCGGTACAGAACAGAAACATGCTAGAACAGGCATGCAGCAGATAATGGCATTGTGTGGGCTGGACCAATAACATCGCGGGCATATCTTTTCACTGGCCAATCTTTCGTATTTGCTGGCTCCCTTGCATCATTCATTGGTCAGCTTGTCTCATTAACTGGTGACCATCTCTCATCAGCCCAACCTCAAAGACTCACTCAGTGGTCACCCTGCTTCAATATTGATCACCCTTCAGCTTTAATTTGTGCCCTGTCTCAAGCAGTAATCACCCTGGGGCAGATTTACAAGCCCCTTGCGACATCTTTACGCCGCCGTTGCATCACTTCTGTGATGCAGCGGTGTCGTAAACAATGCGCCACGATGTGACATATTTACAACGTGACGCAACTAGGGAGATGCGCCACATTGTAAAGCCCTGCGCTACATTATACCTGCGTCAGGTATGATGTATGCAGGGTGGGCGTTCCCACGCAGGAAAGCCTCGTAAAAGTGACGCAGTGAAATCTACAAGATTTCACTGAGTCACGTTTACGACGCTACTGCGTCAAAACCTTGCGCCTGCTTGAAGCAGACGTAAGGAGTGACGCAGCATGTTAGGAATAGGCATTCCTAACCATTGCTGGAGTTGCGTCGTACTTGCGACACGACTCCAGCAATGCGCTGCCCTTACGCCGAAAAGATGCGTCAAGCATCCGTCTATCCTTGCGCCACGGTGCACCGCATTGTAAATGTGGCGCATCCATGGTGGCGCAAGGGTTTTTTTACGTGTCGCAATTTAACTGGCGCATCCCTGCTAATATGCAGGGATGTGCCAGTTCTTGTAAATCTGCCCCCCAGTCTTTTCCTCCAATAACCCTTTGTTATACTTCAATCAGCCTGCAGGTGCACTGGCCATCTGGCTTTATTCACTGGCCATCCTGCTAACTTAACTTGCCAGCCTTCCGAATGTGCTGCCATCATTTGGTCATGCTGTGTTAGGATCCTGTCGTGCTGACGTGAGACCGAACTGCTTTTGAACACCACATGAACAATAGTCTGGCTCCTAGAACACTCCTCTGTTTATTCCTATTAATGCGCTTTCATGGAAGTATTTGAGACAGGACCCTTTCCAGGTGTTATTCAGAGTCTGGTTCCGAGTAACTGTTAAACTCTTGCAGGTGTGTGCTTTCTCGGATGCTGAGAGCTTGAGGAAAGACCTTCCTAGAATCCACTTTTATTTTGAGCCTTCGGTAAGCTCATCTGCTCCTCTGCATGTTTCCTGATCACATTTGAAACAAACCATTCCACGTTCTTTTCTGAACCTTAGATTTTTTCACTTCTTGCTTTCTTCAGTGCTCTTTCTTTGGCAGAGTGACAGTGATGGAAATTTAATTATTTGTCCTCGTACTTATTGGCATCCAGCTCTCCCATTTCTCTGTTGGATTCAGTGCTTAATTTATATAATTTATAATTTATATAAGAATAAATGCCCAAAATGTTTCTGAGGGTCGCGCTACCCAATGCCACTCTCAGGCTGCCCACTTTCACCATTGGTGCCACATTCGCCTCCAAGTAGTGAACTTTTTAGACAAACACCACAAATGAGTGTTAAGTTCACATAAATGAACTAACAATCCAGAGGTTCGGAAGGGGCACTTTTGAAGTATTCCAATATGTTTACGAAGTGGGAGGCAAGATTTGGCCTTCTTAAGGGCATCATTCTGGGTTTAGATCCTTAAACTGTATTGTGACCAAAGGACGGCAACCGTGAAGACATAAACGCATGATATCTCCTGTTTACATGGGAAGGAGTAGGAAATATGTCACCGGACTCTTATGAGGTTCCCGCATCGGGTTCTCTCTCCCTGTGGAAGTAGACAGACTATGTACTCCTCAAATCCTCTGCATTTGAAATCATGGGGACTATACCGTTTCTCACTTGTGACCTTTGTGCACTGAAGTGATTGTTGATTGAGTTTGTTCATGAGATCTGTCTTACCTAAACAACTATCAACACATACACACCCCTGTCGCTACTTGCAGCTCCATACTGGCTATTTCTTCTTTTAGCATCTCAGAAAGTGTATATTGTGTATGCAAGGCTCAGAGGTCACAACTGTGATGTGATGTAATGCAGTTTGAAGACTGTACCCAACTCTGACAATGCTTCTCGAGCCTGACCTGCAGCACATCAACAGATTGAGCACTAAGGGGCATATTTACAAGCCTACCCACTTACTCACTTTTTGCAACGTTCCTGTGGTGATAGGGGCTGCGCCTTATTTACAAGGCGGCTTTAAGCCACTTAAACAAGGCCCACTTTCACGGGGTGGGCAATGCGTGCTGCGTTTGGTGTTCCGCCACAACACCCATTGATTTTGACGCTCCCCCTTTTTACAAGAGTGGCGTAAATAGGAGGCAGCGCCAAAATTAAGACCAGGGAAAACCTGGTCTTAACATGGTGAAACGAGGAGAAATGCTTTATTTCTCCTCGTTTTGATGTTTCTATGTGTGCTGCATTGTGCAGCACACACATAGAAACTGCAAATTGCCATGATTGATTGTTTCTGTGCTGCAAGGTACACCTTCTTGCACATAAACAATCATTCCCTCAAAGCAGGCACCCTTGCACCATGGTGCAAGGGTACCTGCGTTTGCGCCAGGCAGCTAAATTTAGCGTCAGCGCAGGGAAAAATGTAGGCAAATTCCGTATTATTTTAAATACGGCGCATCCCTGCATTTCTAAAGTGACGGAGCACGGCATTAGCAATTTTGGAGCTAACCCGTGCTCCGCAACTGTTTTGTAAATATGCCCCTAAGACGCTAACTGCTTTGTTATTGAGCCTCAGATGTGATCTACAGTCATCAGCATATTTTCCTACCAAAATACCAAGACAGACATTGCTTCAAAATAAGTGAATTACAACAAAGGGATTAACTAAATGTGCGTTTTCATCATCCTTGCTTTATCGTGTACGATTAATGTAGAATCAACCTAGAGTATGTTATTTTTATTTTTTTATGTTTGAAAAACTTTATTAGTCACTTATTAATACATAAAGACATCAGCAATATATAGAAAGAAATCATGTTATTTTTATTTTAATTACTTCTTTTGACTGTCTTGGACGGTTTCCAAATAGGTGCTCAATAGGTTCTCATTCCAAACATTAAAGGGGAATTCTGGTGAATTATCTCACAAAAGGTACAATACCCGAGCAGGCACCATCAAACAAAGGGACATTCTGGAATGCCTGTTGCTGATTGTTAGAGTTGCAGAACTAGGTTAGGAGAAATCTTTTCTCTATTCTGGATGGGCGCTTTATTGGTGAACATCTGGTTCAGTGAAACGAAGAGCGAAATATTTTTAGGCATGTGTAATACACAGATAATAATTTAAAAATAAACATAGAGAGGAGGAGGTGAGGGTGGATTGGGACATAGGACTAATGAGGACCTTTCATCATGGTCAGAATGGAGTAAAAATAAACCAGAGAAGTGAAGAAAATGAATGGAAGGGGAGGGGAGGGGAGGAAAGGCTGCAAGGTTAGAAGAGGTCTCTGGACATTTTTGGTACTTGCCACCATGTTGTCATTCCCTTTGGCCCACATCATGCAGACTGCCTTCTGTATGTACATACTACTGGTCACTGTGCCTCTAAGCAGCACCTGTTTATGCTTGAAATAGACCAACAAGTGTGGGTCAATGAAACTACATGCGCAGTTTAAATAGCATCAGTGCTTAAATTGAACCTGAGGGGGCCATTCTTTTATGGTGATCGGCACTTATTTTTCTGCATCAGACATTTTCAGAGATGAAGAGAGGGAGAAATAAACAAAGTGGAAAGATGGATGAAGCGAACGACTGAGAAACCATCATAAAAAGAGAAAGCAGGAACCTGCAAGAGTAAGATAAAGAGACAGGGAGTGTCTGGCAGTGGATTAAAGATGCATGAGGTGAATTTAGGAATACACAGCCCTGGTATTCGGCACGCCGACTTTTAGCTGCACCAGCTGTGGGCAGCTGAGCATAGCTTTGGACACCAGTGCTCATTATTTTACTGTTTAAGTTCTGAATAGCATAACAATATGGGGGTAAGGTGATTTCTCTGTTTCATCTCCGAATGCATTTGTTCAAATTGAGTACTTTGCCTCACTCACTTACCATTCTGGCCCATTTACTGTTCACCTTGACTAACTTACTTGTCAAACTGCTTCACTAACTGGCCCTCTTTCTCACACATTAATGACTTGGAGCAGTGCAATTTAGGCTCCACCCTTACATGTCACAAAAGCGCAGTTGGACTTTATCAAGATACCTGTATGCAACAGGCTGAGATACGTCCTAGTGGTTGTGGGCATCTTCTCGCGTTGGGTTGAAACTTGCCCGACCAGAAGAAATGACAGTCTCACAGTAGATAAATTGTTGTTGAGGGAATTAATACCTATGTTCGGATTCCCGACTTCTCTGCAGTCAAACTGAGGAACTCATTTTCATAATTAGGTAGTGAAAAGGTTATGCGCAGCATTACAAGTCGAGCAGAGACAACATTGCGGTATTGACCTGAGGCTTTAGGTATAGTGGAACAGGTGAATGGCTAGCTGAGATCCAGACTAGCTAAAGTGTGTGCTTCAATGTCTTTGAAGTGGCCTGATGCTTTGCCCCTTGTATTGAAGAGTCTTCGCAGTGTACCTTATCAGAGGAAAGGATTGTCCCCTCATGAAATAATCATAGACAGAGCAATGAGATTGCCAACTGTACCTGTAAATACACTTGTGAACATTCCAGATGACATGATTCTTGATTACTGCAAAGGACTGGCTGATGTGATGCATTCTGTGTTTCACAAGGTTGGAACCGCCACCACCCCACCACATCAGGAGCAGTGCCATGACCTCAGTCCCAGCGACTGTGTTCTGGTGAAGAAGCACATTAGGAAGAAGTGCTTAGAACCTCATTGGCTTTGCCCTTATCAAGTTATTCTAGTGACAACCACTGCTGTTAAGTGCGGAGGTCTCCCCAACTGGGTGCATGCTGCTTCTACTCACCAAGTCGACTGTCCCCTTGATGATGTACCAGCAACTCTCCCACAAGTGCCAGTTTTAACCAAGAGGAATTGGGAGCAGGTTAGACAAGCTGGAGGGAACCAACAAGAGCCTGAAACAGCACATGATCAGTCTGGGGGGGGTCTTGATGAGTCCACAGTTGAAGCTGAGGCAGAAGAGTCTCATCCTGTGGTGTTGACCGAGCCAGATTCAGACCCTGTTGAAGGGCCTTGCGACGTGATTGAGAGCTGGAGAATATTGGCCAAGAAGGCTGAACTGCATTTTGAACTTATTTTGCCACTGAATAGACTGACGCAATTTATCATTGACATGATCTTTCACTGAATTTGGATTGTACATGTATCAAAGACATTTAAATAGACTTTGTTGAAAAACTTAAGAAGACTACCTATGCCCGAGGCTGCTGAAGGAGCGCAAGGGTGTCATTTAGAAGAACACGGAGTAGGGCTAAGGCTGATTCTACAAGTGTTATGGAAACTAATAACCATAGTAGAAGTATCTACATAATAGCAGGGGCCATAATACAGATGGTGCCCCAGGAGTGCAACAGGTGTGCCCGCTTTGTGCGCCCCGGGGCACTTTGGTATTATAGAAGGGGACGCAGACACTTGTGCGTCCCCTTCTGTAATACCGATAGCGCTGGCGCACTTAAAAAGCCAGCGCTATCAACAGAGGGTGTTCCCTCATTTGCATAGGGGCGTGCCCTATGCAAATGAGGGAATTCCGTTGACTCTGCACCCGCACAATATTACAGACGTGGGCGCAGAGTCAAAGAAGAACTCAGGAGGCGCACTGACAGTACGCCATTTAAAAGGTGGGGCACTGTTAGTGCGCCTCCTAACAGCAGCCCTCTGCAGGATGTGAAGGGGGGTCCCATGGACCCCCAGACATCCCCTTGCAGGTGGGTGCAGTCAATGACTAAACCCTTTTGAAAGTGCAGGCGTGTGCCACCTGCACTGTGAAAACACGGAGCGGGCAGCGCATACACCATAATGGGGTGCATTATCACTGTTTGTGCCCGGCGCACCTTTTGAAAGGTGCGCCGGTCGCAAACGGTGATAATGTGTAATACGGCCCCAGGTGTGCTAATAGTTGTTGTTGCAGTACTAATTATGCTACTTGTGGGGTTAGGCATCACATACCATCATATTCTTCTAACTTATGGTGTAACTTGTAACCTGTTGATGAGTTTTTTGTATAAACAGGGTCATTTTCAGTATCATTTTTTCAGAAGTTCCCATACCTAAACATTTCAATCGTCTCCCCAAGGCTAAAGAGATAGAGTCAACTGAAAGGTTCTTTAAACCAACCATGACACTGGACACTGCTTATGCTCATCAGAACAATTTGACTTGTATTCTAACAGATCTTGAGAAGAATTTTCTAAATTTAGTTGAAGTCAGGAGGAGAGATATGGAATCTACGTCAAAGAATGTTAAGATTTAAACCTGACAATCCTGGTGATAATTCGGAAACAGCTAAAAACATGGCTCTTTCCAGTCTCCAGGTAGATGCAATACATTAAATGAAGATGATCGTTACCGGTTGATGTCCCTAGCGCCAAGACGCCTTCAGGCATATGTCGCTATCTATAAAAATAAATATCAAATATTAACATTGGACATAAGTGGAGTAGAGAAGCAATGTAGTATCAAGTGGCAGGAGATCAAACAGCAGTGACTTTGGATTAGAAATCTAAAGAGAAAATATGCATACTTAGAGACAAGTCTGTAGTTGACATTAAATTCATGGGAAAGAGTGAATGTGATCACAGATTTGAAGCTACAGGACATTGGGAATTATTATTAGCATGTCAAGATCCCACTCTTTATTATATTTATGGAGAATATGCATACTTCAAGTTGCCCAGAGGATGGTTTGATGCATGTTATTTAGATATAGTTTTCCAAAAGATCTATCATGGTGAAAAGTTTAATGATCCTGTGTGGGAAGTGAATATTAGAACTAAAAGAGTTACTAGTGGTGCAGAAATTGTCGGAGACATTTTTGGTGTAATGATTTCATCTGTAGGAGTGGTTTTAAATGATTTGATGATTAGAAAGTTGTTCACCCTAGTGAATAAATTGTCCACCAGTACAGCAGGAGCTTCATTGGTGGCAGATACTGAAATGGTAGCTATGAGTTCCATGGTTTTGCAAAATCGCCTTGCTCTAGATATGCTACACACGAAAGAGGGCAGAGTCTGTCAAATGTTAAACGTTCGACAATGTTGTACTTGCATCCCTGACAAGAGTAAAGATTTGAAGAAATATATCAAGAACAATACTGGCCTGAAGGAAGATATGAAGAAGATTTGAAGTGACAGGTGCTTGGGAAGTGATATTGGAAATTGATTCACTGCTGTAGGTAGATAGATTGGAGACACGGGAAGTGGAATATTGTACTCCATTTTGAAACCCCTTGTGATATAATTGCTGTTTGTACAATATTCCTGGTTATAATCTTTAAGGATTATAAGAGTATACAAGCAAGGAGGGGAGTGAAAAGAAAGAGAGCGGATGTAGAATTAGAGGAGAGTCAGTGTAGATACTAAGATGACATGAAACATCTGCAGGAGTCCAGAAGAAAATTTATCAAACCCATGAGGTTTTGACTGGTCCACCTGATAAGATCTATATCTTGATTGTGATGGCTAAATTATCCATCAAAGGGGGGACTAGAGCAGCGTAACTTAGGCTTCACACTTACACTTCACAGAAGCACAATATATATGCGCATTTAGCACCATATGCTGCTCTATGTGTCTTAACTTTATTAATGTGAAGTGTTCAATTGTGCTACTGAAGTGCATTCATTGTAGAAACTGCAGATTCATTAAACGGGTGCACATTAATGTTTAACATAACCATGAAGAAAGGTTGTTCTCATACCTATTTACACTTATTTCTCGTGTTATACTGCATTTATTTGAAAGTGCATTGCACATGTAACCATGAACTCATTTATTCATGTAGTGCATTTTTTCTTATTCCATTTATTGTGAAGTTATACATGAACATCGAAGTGCACATTGTAATGCTTGACTAAAGAGGTCATGGCTAGGCCTTAATTTGAAATGTATTTAGTGATTTTTGCGTGTTCTCTCATCTGCAGATGCGTTCTCAAGATTTCATAGTTCGTGAAAGGAGTATGGTTGAATTAGTGATAATGAGGTCTGAGAGAGAAAATGTTGGCAGAGATGCCTCCTATTCATCGCGTATCAAGAACGGAGGGAGCGCAAGGTTATTGAAGCTGTCCGAGTCTGTGAGATGGGAAAGTCTGGAGATGTTGCAATTGTACCTATGGAGTTGAACACTATTGGTGCCTGGAGGGTTGGGGAAAGATATCAGCTGATGTTGGAATATCTGTGTGTTTCAATTAATGTATGCACTATTAGAAGTTTTTGACTTTGAGAGGTACAAATCTATCTGTTTCCCTTAGTTCTTGCATAAGTGTGCCTTAGGGCTAGCCCTCATGTCCCTGTTTTGGAAGACTTTTACTGGAGTTTTCACTATGCTGACACCTTCCTGCATTTATAAATTACCCTGAGACTTTTCATTCTGAACCATCCTCATTCTAAATTTAGAGGCTTGGTTAAATGATTTTAGAATCTATTCATGTTGAGAAATTGAGTTTGAATGTCTTTAAGGAACATCAATATCTATTTTTCACTATGTGCATTATTGAGTTTGCGCTCATTGTCTAGCCATCGATACTGAGACTGAATTTATTTCATCTACTCACACTTCCTTTTTGAATTTAATATCTGTATGATGCTTAATTTGTAGTGATCTGAATTGATGGTTGACTTCTAATAAACCAACTTAAAGTTAGCAAGCGTTTCCTGGTCCGTATTATGTGGCCAAAGGGGCTACACAAATTTACAATTGCTTTGTTGAATGCTAACTCCTTTTGCATCTCAGTCAACCAGAAAGATTTTTGGGATGGAAATGGTAACCTCGTTCCATCGCGCCTTCAGACTCTTTCTCACTCTAGGCTGACAAATCTTTATCTGTGAGTAGTTGTGTCTTACTTCTCATTTATTTTACATACTGATCAATTTCCAGGCCAAAGAAGAACTTTTTCACACACTATGCATCCTCTTGAAGTACTATACTTCCTCCATCAGTGCCCAACCTACTTCACTCTGTCATCACTCTACTTCACTCACTCCTCTTTCTGCCTCATTCGCTCATTAAACTTATTTACAAATCATTCTCTTAATTGTTGCTCTTCAAATATTCCAATTCCTAAAACACATTTGTATTTTCCTAGTTATCACATGCTCTTGGCAAAAAGCAGCTCATATGTTATTAATCATCTTCCTTTCTATTGCATTTAATTTTTTCTTAGTATGCAGCTGACATCCTTTTTTTTTTCTTAATTGTGGTCACTGCCTTGTGTGCCATGAAATAGAAGAAAGATGATGTCAGTTCACATGTCTTCTAAATTTGCAGAAGGCAAAAAATATATATGTCCTCTTGATTTTGTAATACTTTGCAAACAGAGCTAATGCAAGCGTCTTTTTCATTAAGAGCACCTACAATAGATGATGATTGATCAATGAGGTACCTGCTTCAGTAGACCACCACCTCTGTACATCACCAGTCTATGAGATCATTCGTCAACGAGACCCCTTGCCCATTTTACTTCCAAAGCCAGAACTTTCATGGCTCACAAAGATGCAGAATCCTGGTGTCAGACATGATGAGTTTGCATCTGTTTCACATCTGTAAAAGGAAGCAGCTGGTTATAAAAAACGGAAAACCTGTAAAAAATTAAATGCGTAAATTGTTCCTATGTGGTGCTTGTTCTGTAGCCTTCTCGTTTTATTTGGTCTAAGTGTGACAGATTGTGAATGGCTAGCTAGAGATCGTACATCTAAGAATGGTTTTCTGATCATGTGTGTATGTCTATGCAGATTTTGTCAGAATGTTCTATTGGCAGCCGGAGCTGAGACAGTTTGTGATGTTATCATATAATGTTGGGTTGGTGCTGAGGTGATGGGGGTAGTGTGAAGCAGGTGAGGAGAAGAGAGAATGTGTGGTACCTGTTTGGGGCCACTGATGGTCAACAAATCGAAGCTGTGTGTTTTCTAGTTTCCTTGAAGATACATTTGTACAACTAGCCTTTCGGCCACTTAGTAATTTTCAGAGTGCTATTCAGTGGCCTCTCTTAGACTTATCCTTAGAGAAGCCTTCAGTTCCTAGTACAGAGGAATGTTTTGAGTGAGCTGAGCCCTACTTCAGTGAAACAGGTACATGTGTAAATGTGGAAGTTGAGGTACAGGGACAGGGAGGAAGCGTCACGATCACACTTATAGCTACACTGTGAATAAAGTTGTCTTCCTCTGAGAGTTTTAAATGATACATTATGTAGGAGCTTCTAAACCATTGCCAGAAACCTGAATGCCAAGATTAATGGTTATGATACCAACAGAAAAGCTTCTGAATGTATTAATTAGTGTATATTTGCATTCCTACTAGTGTTAATAAGGCTTCCATCCCACACATTACATTGCTAAATACTTCTGACAATTGAATTCTAATCACCTTCTCATTTTAGCCTCTAATAGATTAAATCATTATGGAAAGTAACAGTATGTACAAATAAAAAAATACAGCTTTGTGTGAGACTGAGAGTTGAATACAGACAGGACTGCACATATGAGTAAATGAGATGATTATATTGTGTGATTGATGTGTGAAATACCACAGAGAGTGAGGAAACCCAGAGGAATAATACTGAGGTATTTCCGGAGTCTTGAACACCATGAGATATATTCATTAAGCACCCATGAAGAGTTTCTCACAGAATGTCAAGTCCGACCATCCCTGTGATCAGCATAGTGCCAACTATTGACCACTTGCAGGCAACACCAATTCTGATCATCAATGTGCCACAGAATACTGATGTGGCCAGATGAGGAAATGGCGTGAAAAACAGCAGAGGAGGAGAGCTGCAAGAAAAAATTGTATGCTACTACATCTCAGTTCTGATTCAACCTCACCTCTATTATTCTAGACTGTCTCCGCAGCTTTTTTTGAATAATTATGGCCTTACCGCATTTGTCACATAATCCAACAATTGCTGCAAAATGTGCAAATATCAATAAACATTTTTCTCTAGCTCAAACAGATCAAAAGGGGGCGTGGCCAAGATGGCGGAATGTGCGGACGCAGACTGATCGGCTCCCCGGCAGCCCGCCACATAAATCTGCAAAATACTTGCACTCACCTGCTGTGCGTGGTACCGAGAGCTATGCGGTGCCTCTGGCTGTGGTGCAGACCTCCGACGCCGGAGACTGATTGAGTGGGAGCACGCTGGGTGCAGACGGCGTAGGGGTGAACTGAAGCCACGGAGCCTGTTTGAGAGCACCCCGGCCCCCCACGCTTGCCAGCGGGATCGTGGGACTGCTCTTGTCCCTGGAGATGGGCGCTTGCCGAGGAAGAAGCTCCGTTCCAGCTACAGTACATTCAAACGTGCGGGCCGAGCTGTCTACTCGACAACGATCAGCTTAGTGCTGCAGCAACGAGAGCTGGACTGTACTGGGTGTGGAGACACGTCAGACCTGTGACTCCGACTGCAGCAATCCGAGGCCTGAATACCTGGTGGCCCCACAGTGCTCTGACACATGATCGTTCACGAGGGCAGCGGTGGTCCCCGCCCGTTGAGACCGCGCTCCCTAGTGATCTTGCCGGGGAGCGCGAACAGGACATGAAAAAGACTACCCCCCCCTCACGGCACTGCAGTAGGTTCGGGGGGAGGAGCTTGAAGGACTGCACCCACGCAGCTAAAGGAACACAGAATAGAGGGCCATATGAACCGTGCCTACACACACACATTGGAGTGCCCTCCGTGGCCACCCTTCTCCCTATAAAGCTGCTCTCTGGTGTAAATTGAACAGCCCCCCCATGGAGAACACCTAGTAACTCGAAGCACACAGGGCAGCCCCATTACGTAATCACTGAACACCCTGGGGAAGCAGTGGGGTGGGTGAATCCCGGAAGCGGTGGGTACCCCACTGACTCTCTGCGACCAGCCTTGCCGAAGGTGCACCTGGGAGACCAAGAAGATGCTGTCAGACCCAGGGGTGGTCTCGAAAGGACTGGAACCTGAGCCCTACACCCCCTCCACATGCAATATTGGTAGTGTAACCCTAGCTACTCCAATACCGTCAAGCAGCACATACACATACATACTTTATTAAGGACAACACCCTCATTCAGAGCTGCCCCCACACCATCAGTGATGAGATATACAACGGAGTGCCGGATGTCTTACTAAATAACACACTCCTGAACTCTAAAGACCTACTCTGACATTTTGCGTGAAATCGAATCCTTCCAACAAGAGCCGGTAGACCGAGACCAGTCTGCATATATCCCTATTACTGTACATCAGTTCCGGTTCTCATGCGGTGGCCATCCTCATTATTATCAACATTATTAACCCACATGGCGCCACAATGCAAGCAGCGAAATGGGAAAGCCCAGAATGGACAAGGCGCAGTCTCAACTGCCAGAAGTGACTTCCCAGTCATCTGACACAAACAACATTATGCAACCAGCGGCCCAGAAATCTGCGGAACACTCAGACCGCATGCATCGGTTTGACGAACTAATGGCAGTGATTCTGGACAATAAATTCACATTAGGACCCAAATTGGACACGCTATGTGCCGAAATGGGGTTCTTAAGGGAGGACCACAAAAAACTGAAAGACAGAGTGGAAGAATCAGAGTCGGCGCTGGCATCCTAATGACCAACTGTGTCTACGGCAATGGACCAGATTAAAGCTCTCCAGAAAGAGGTGGAACACCTGAAAAACCGAGTGGAGGACCAGGAGGGGCGCTCTCGAAGAAATAACGTTCGCGTTGTGGGCCTGCCGGAATGAATAGAGGGCTCAAGCATGGAGCTCTATCTTCGAACTGGTTCTTCTTGGACATCTTGAAAGGCAAGTTTTCAAAATTCTTCTCAGTCGAAAGGGCACACACAGTGCCGGGTGGCCCCCTAGACTGGGTAACCCCACCAGGCCGGTGGTCACGAGGCTGTTCAACCACTGAGACAGAGACCACGTCCTTCAAGTAACCATGGCCCGGGGCCCATGGCACATCGAAAATGCTGTGGTAAACATCTATCTGGATTACACACTATCAGTACAATGCAGCAGATCTTCCTACTTGGATGTCAAAAAATGCCTCTGAGACCATGAAATACAGTACTCACTACAATATCCTGCCAAGCTGTGCATTCGACATAAGGAATGAATTATATTTTGCTCCACCCCCGAGGAGTGCTGGTCCTGGATAGAACAGAATGGATTCACACATGCCTCACCTGCAACCTCGAGTAACTCCCGGCAGGCATGGCGAACTGCAGACAAATGCAGGAACCAAGGGAAGGGGCGGATACATCGTCTATCTAAAGATCAGGTAGCAAGAGAAAGGGAGCAAGCCATCAAACAGGCTGCACACCTTGATAATCCTACATCCCCTACTAGATCCGACTTCGACACAGACACGACCATGGACCCAGTACTTCAATTAACTGCCTCACAACATGAGGCGCTGCTGGAGGGAGGCCTGATAGTCACCCCACAAACTGCAGAAGAACTCAGGTGACCTCCCATGTAACACTACAAGGACATATGTGGTCTGCTATTTTTGCATTACTAACAAGGGCCCAACGTAATACACTTTGGGAGGCAACTGCAAGAAAGAGACATGGCTAAAGCAGGCAAGAACAGTTACGGCGGTCGTCGCGTGGCAGAATATGCAGCACTGCTATGCCCCCATGAACAATAAGTGGCTGATATAGAACCTTAGTGATTTTGTTTCTTTCCCTTCTTTCTCTCGGCACATTTATTGCTCAACTTTCACATATTACAGCGCTGAATATATTCTTATTTCTTTCTTTCATTGTTAAGTATAGTTTTGTTTAATTGCATTTTAGTGCAGATGGCCTATTGCCCGTTGGCAAGCAGGCCTAGGGTGGGACATGGGATTTTACAAATGCGTACTACAGTCTGTCTGTTGCACTATATCAAGCATGATGTACAGCATGTGTACTATTGCCGTAGCAAGATTCAGGGGGGAGATGCAGGGGAGGGTACTTGGTCGGTAGAGAAAGAATTTTAGACACAGCCATATTTCTTCAATCGTAATAATAGATGACATGTAATAATTATCTTTTGTTAACTTGGAATGTAAGGGGATTGTCAGGCTGTGCTAAGCATCATAAGGTCTACCAATATTTTTGTAGCCACAAGATTTCGATTGCCTTGGTTCAGGACACACATCTTACTACACAAACTCTAGCATCACTCCAGAAGAGAAGGAGGGGTACAGTGACAGGAACCACATACTCACGTTATGCCAGGGGCACTCTGATATGGATAGCACCTGGAACCCCCTTACAGATATTACATACCTGAATAGACCCTCAGAACCGCTATGCAATTCTGGAGGGAATCTTGGATGGCTTCCCAAAAGCGTTAGTCTCCTTATATGCTCCAAATTTGGGGCAATCCTCGTTCTTACAAACAATAACACCAGCATTGCTCAGAGATCCAGCGGTACCAACATATTGGTGTGGGGATTATAACTGCACATACAACCATATTTTAGATCGCTCATGCCCGCCTCTTCCGGGAGTGCAAGCCATCAGCCTAACACAACACATGAAAGACTGGGCCGGCAACATGCAATTATGGGAAGCCTGGCATAGCAAACACCCCACAACACGCCACTATTCATATTATTCCGCAATTCATGATTTGCACACGAGAATAGATGCCATATACTGCTCAGAGTCTGCCATATCCAGGGAGTCCTAAGCAGAGTATTTGGCCCACACAACCTATCATCATAGCCCACTACAACCGCAGCTCTCATGGGGGTCATACAGAGCCAGCATCCCGACCTGGTGCATCCCCTTGGTGGTACTTAAAGATGTAATGCTCCATGCATCTTTAATGCAATCTATCAACTCATACTTTCAGACAAATGCTGGCTCTGCCTCGCACGCGGGCATAGAGTGGGACGCATTTAAGTCAGTCCTCCGTGGACAAGTGATAAAAGCAGTTTACGGATCTCATATGACACTTCGGGAAAAACTCCAAAAGCATGAAATGGAGGTGCAGCGCTGCGAACGACTTGCCCCCACAGACCCGCACATTGCTCCATCATTGGCCAAAGCCCATCTGGCGTACAAGGAGACACTGGACAACCTTTGCGCTCTAGATCATAAACAATACCTGGCCTGGCAATACACGGAAGGGGACAAAGCGGGAAAAATGCTAGCATGGCTATTAAAAACTAACGCTTCGCAACCCCCCATATCTGCAATATGCACTCCCGATCGTAGCTTAGTGAACACACAGGAGGCAATTAATCAATCTTTTTATAGTTATTACACTGCACTCTACAAAGCCCCTGACACTGGGGACTCCTCACACCTAGAACAGTTTCGATCCCACATCAATCTCCCGCAGATCACACCAACCCAACATACACTGCTTGAGGATCCTATATCCGTAGACGAAATATCAGAATCTATTAAACAGCTAGCTAAGGGCAGGGCCCTGGGAGCGGACGGATGCCATCAGAATTCTATTCAATAAGATCACTATCGCTCGACGGAGCGATGCCGATCGGCTGAGAGAGCGGCCGCGACCACTCCCCCTCACTTCCTCTGACGTCAGACGCCGCCACGAGGAGCTGCAATTGCCGTTTCCGATGCCCTCGGAGCCCTTGGAGCCGCGGAGCTCTGAAGGACGGCTGCTTTTGATTTATAAACTGTCCATGGACTTTTTCCCAATTGAATGGGTTGAGGCTTTACTTGTGGAGACAACGTGTTTTCTCTTTAATGAGAAAAGGACTGTTTGTGCCTTTTTGGAGCCGGGTGGCGGTGTGCTGCAGTCATTTCGGTTTTGCTCCTTTTTTCTTCCTTGCCTGGCTTGGGTTTTATATGTTGACTGCCGTGGACAGCTGTGGACTGCTGTGGACTTGGGAAGCATCATTTAACATCACCAGGGACTCCAGGTTTCTCACCAAGAGAGGTAAGTGTGGCATCTCTCCTTGCTCACCTTGGTTGAGGGTCGCTGGGTACATCCCACAGAGTGATTTCGCAGTGTTTCAGCAGTATTCTGGCAGCATCTATTTCGGCTAGTGGCAGAAGAGCGCTGATAGGAAGGCAGTATGCGAAAGCCTGTTAAAGCAACAAAGGGAACCACTCAGGCTGAATCTCTAATACTAGCTCAGAAAGTTAATAAGCGCGCAGCCCAAGCCGCAGCTCGGTTGAACCACGCAGCCGCATTTCAACAGGATCTTCCTCTTTCATCTAAGATTGCGGCGATGGCAAGTGCCGATGCGGCTAAACCGGATTGTCCAGAGGCAGTTACAGTGGATTCTGTTTGCTCCATTAGTCCTAGTGAGTTGGTTTCTACAAGGGGGGATTCGTCAATCTCTGCCGCCTTGTCTAAAGTGACTGACTCCTGGAAAAGCAGTGACTGAGTCTTTGGAGGCTAGAAAGTATCCTATCTTTTTTAAAACTAAGCAGGGTGGGCCTCTGATTGAACCAGATGTAGCGAATGAGATTGAAATGTAACGACCTTTTAGCAGCAGATAATGTTTTGGACGTCGGTCCAGAAGTGTTAATCTTTAAGTCTGGCAGTCTTCTTCCTTTTCCTCTTCCTTCTTCGCCATCTTCAGATCTTCTAATTCCATCAGTAGGGGGAGGGCCCATGCCTCTTTCTATGCTGGAGGACTCAACGGAGTCTATGTCTATTTCAACATCACCAGTGGTCCCCGATCCTACTGATTCAGAGGCTCCCCAGGGACTCCAGGCGGAGGATAGGCCCAATTTAACTCAGTCTGATCCCCCTTTAGGTTCTTTTTCTATGCAATGGGACACTAAGAGCCTCCTTAATTTGATTTTGGAAGAAATCCGTGAATTAAAAGCTTCTCTGTCTGCTGAGATTGCAGCAATAAATACCCGCCTGATGAAGATTGAGGAATTCATGGCTCAGATTCCGGTGCGGCTCGTAGAGGCCGAAACCAGGATCTCCCAATTGGAAGATCAAATGTCATCTCTGAATCATAAAGTGGCCACCTTTCAGTCTCAGAGAGCCTCATTGGAGTTGAAGTTGGAGGAGTTAGAGAACCATTCCAGACGTTCAAATCTTTGAATTTTGGGCATTCCGGAGGGCTTAGAGGGCCAGCAGACGCTACAGTGGGTGGATTCCTTTATAAAGAAAAATGTCCTTCCTGAATTTAGCAGGGATCTGAAAATAATGAGAGCTCATCGGGTTCCTGCACATCTCCCTGCTAATGCCAAGTTCCCCCGGACTATGTTGGTCAACTTTGGAGACTTTAGGGTCAAGGAGCAGATCCTATCAAGAGCGATTATGCAAAGACAGTTCTCCTCGGCAGAAGTCCCACTATGTCGCATCTTTTCAGATATGTCAGCCTCCGCAGCAAAAAGGCGGAAAGAATTTGTCAAAATGCTTCATTTGTTTAAGGCACAAGGGGCACAAGCTATGATAGCTCAGCAGAGCAAGCTGAAGGTGCTAATTAAGGGCAAATTTCATATTTTTTGTAATGTCGCAGAGGCGCAGGAAGTGTTACATCAGATTTCTATTGATAAACCTTAATGGTTTTAAGCTAGTCTTTGGTTAGCAGGGTGGAGGGTAAGGAAGGTTAATGATGGTAAAAGTTGATTTAACTGTTGCTTTTGTAGTTTAGGAAGAGGAAGTGAGGGCAAGGTGGGGGTGCCATTCAGCTGCACTAGGCACCAAATCATTGTGCCTGTAGATGGGTGGGTGGGCGGGACAGGTTGTCGGACTCTGAGCAGGGGCGGCCATCTGCTCAGGCGACAACGGCCCAAGGGTTGGGACACGGGGGGTAAGGGAGCAAGGGAAAAAACGAAAACCATAATTTTGATTTTGATTTGGATACATCTGTTCAGCTTTTTTTAGAGGGCAAGAAGGGAGCTAGATGGGGAGTCTAGATATTTTGTTGGTCATTTGTTGCATATTGTGTGCTAAATATGTGGATTTTTTTTTTCTCTCCTTTAGTTTATCATAAATTAAATGGGAAGTAAGGAATCTCTAAAAGTGGTTTCGTTTAACGTGAATGGCCTCAATAATAAGAGGAAAATGAGAGCAATCGAAGCCTGGATTAAGACAGAGAATCCGTCCACTATCCTGCTACAAGAGACACATATATCAGCAGGGAAATTAGAGGATTTTTCAATGTTTAAATCTTGGGCAGCATATAGGGGATTTTCCTCATCCTCTGCAGCCCATAGAGGGACAGCGATTTTTCTTAATAAAAAACTGCAGGCGGAGGTAGTAAACGAGGCGAGTGATCAAAGCGGTAGATGGTGTTGGGTCACCTGTAAGTTAGGACAGAGATCTTTAACTCTCGCCAGTTTATACGCTCCGGTAGAAGATAAACCTAGTCTATATGAGGAATTTTTTCAATCCCTAATTCAAGTCTCAGGAGATTTAATAGTGGGAGGGGATTTTAATCTGTTAATGAACCCGAAAATCGATTCTTCATCCAAAGCAAAGAGACAGTTAAAACCAAAATCTCTCAAAATGGTTCAAAACTACAGTACGACGCTTGATATAGTGGATCCTTGGCGGGCTGCATTTCCTAGTGGAATTTCTTATACCTGTTTTTCAGGGAGATTTCACACTTTTTCCCGTATTGATTTTTTTCTTATTTCTAGGCGTTTGTTTTTTAAATCTCAAAAAACCCTCCAGAATGGGCTTTCTGATCACGCATTAATTATTTTAGAGTTGGAATTTGGCGAATATAAAAAACCTTTTAAAAAATGGCAGCTGAATCGTCAATATTTAGAAGAAGAAAATTGGGTATCTAGTATTAAAATAGAAATTAGGGAATTTTTTGAACGAAATAATGGCTCAGCTCCACTGGATGTTGTCTGGGATTCATTTAAGGCGTTTTTTCGTGGGCTTGCTATTGCTAAAGACGCCGAGAATTCGAGGGCTAAGAAAGAGGAGAAGTCTTTACTCGAGCAAAAAGTGCAACGGTCTCTTGATAGCTTCCTCTCCTCCCCTTCGGTGGCTCTCCGCCGACAGTTGGATCAGGCTAAACAAAATCTGGCCAATAATTATTATGCTAAAGGTGAGTGTCTATTCCAGCAGACTAGGCAAAACATTTATGAGGAAAGCAATTACACCGGCAGATTCTTGGCATGGCAGGCTAAGGAGAGCGCTGCAAGTAATCAAATACTCGCACTGAGATGTCCTATTTCAGGCTCTCGGATGGTGGACTTGGATGCTGTAGGCAACATAATGGTACAACATTATGAAAGGATATATGGCCATAATCATTCTATAGATAAGCCCTCCTTGGGGAAATTTCTTCAGGAAAATGAATTACCTGTTTTAACAGATTTAGAAAATAGGGATATGGCGTGACCATTCACAAAAGAAGAGCTGGGGGAGGTAATTAAAAATCTTCCGAATGGCAAAGCTTGTGGGCCGGATGGCCTTCCCGCTGAGTTTTTAAAACATTTTCGAGGGTAATTGAGGACTTTTTCCTTTTATTGGCAAATTCAATTCTTGAAGGTGGTTCTATACCTCTCTCTTTTAGGAAGGGGAATGTAGTCAGTTTCCTAAAAAAAGGTAAAAACAGCGAAGACCCTAATTCATATCGTCCGATAACGCTTTTAAATTCAGACTATAAATTAATTACCAAACTTTTAGCCAATCGCTTTAACGGAATTGCTTCACATTTAATACATCCTGATCAGAATGGTTTTATTGCCGGTAGACAGCTCGGAACTAACACACATTTTTTAGTGGAGGCTCTGGACTATTTTGAGACCCGGCAGATACCAGCATTAATACTTTTTTTAGACGCCGAAAAGGCTTTTGATTTGGTTATTTGGGAAACTTTATTTTATATTTTGTTAAAATTTGGCATTCCTTCCAAAATTATTGAGTTGGTTGAAAAGCTATACATGAACGCAGAGGCCAATATTATTATTAATGCTACTCAGGTTGGCCAAGTGATAGTTAAAAGGGGAACTAGGCAGGGATGCCCGTTATCCCCGGTACTATTTGCCTTTTTATTGAGCCTCTTGCGATAGCAATTAGAAATAATGCTGATATCTGCCCTCTGCTTCCAACTATGAGCAAAATCAAATTATACGCTGATGACATCATGCTCATCCTAAAGCCGGAAGACGAAGCGCAGGTAAAAGCCTTCCGGATTTTTGATCTTTATGAGTCGTTCGGCGGGTATAAAATTAATAAAAAGAAAACTGAATTAATTTTATGTGGTTGTGCACCTAGGGCTTTACACCCCGATATTTTTTCGTGTTTTAATTTGAATCCCAAGAGGTATCTAGGGATTTATTTTTCGTCATTTATTTCGGAATTATATGATTTGAATTTTGTCCCACTGTTACGTAAAGTTCAGGACTTATTTACAAGATGGAGTTCTCTCCCTTTAACTATTCTCGGCAGGGTCGCTCTTATCAAAATGTCGGTGCTTCCACTGTTCAATTTTCTGTTTTCAACAATTCCTTGTGTGTTAGTTAATTCATTTTTTTTAAAAATAAAGTCAATGTTTACATCATTTTTATGGCATAAAAAAACTCCCCGTATCGCACTTAGCACTTTATATGAAAAAGTGGAAGATGGCGGTCTCGCCCTCCCCAATCTGAAGGAATACTATTTTACATATTTTGCACAATACATGTCTAGATTCAAGCAGGGCTTACAGTCTGGCCTTTTTATCAACTTTTTAATGAATTTAATGTGTAAGGAAAATCAGATTCACTGTCCATTATCAATTGTTAGATCTCCAAAATTGGTCAGATATAAGTGTTTAATCTGGTTTTTTCACAAACACCAGGCATTTTTTAGACGGTACTCCATTCCAGTTATCAATGCCACAACCCCAATCGTGGATCTTTTTGTTTCAGCAGGTGTTAGAGATCCGTTTTTAACTATACAACATTGGACCAAGGCCAGTTTCTTTAAACTTGATGATTTTCTCCGGAATGATAGATGGATGACCGTAAGTGAAATGTCTCTATTGATCCCTGGCAACTTTCTGCTCCTTGGCTCATATAATATCCTTAGTAAATTTTTTACTAATTTAGATCTCCTCGGATCATTGGTCAGAAACAGTTAGTTTTTGATCTATTGGAAGACAGTGTAGTTAAAAAGCCGGGGATTGGAAGAAGCGCCTAGCCGTAATTAAAGGGGTTGATTTGGCGGCTAAAGCAATAACAAAATGGGGCAAAAATGAGGATTTAGAAATTTCTTCAAATACATGGTTCACAATTAATAATTTGAATTTTAGTTCGGTCAGAGGGGCTAATTGGAGGAGGATGTTATACTTCAGCAAGTGGCTACTATACAGAACCCCTTCTTTTGTAGCCAAAGTATATCCTAATCAATCGGGACAATGCTTCCGGTGCTATACTCACCCGGTAGCTAACTGGTCTCATATAATATTACAATGCCCCTTGCTCCAGAAGTTCTGGAATGATATTTTTGAATATTTGGAATTAGAATGCTGGTTATCAATGGGGTTTAATGATCGACTAATTGTGTGGGGTTATGATCCAGACCTACTCCTCCCCATGATGTCGATTACATTTTTATATATCTGTATGGCAGTCGCCAGATCGCTCCTTCTCCAAAAATGGCAAACTGATTTAATTCCGACCAAAATGGAATGGATTCAGAAAATGGGTCAGGTAAAAAGAAGTGAACGAATCTATGCGGCACGCATTGGGGGACTGAAGAAATTTGAAAAGATCTGGTCATCGCATTTTGATTGTCATTTGTAGACTGAGTATATAGGGGCTTGTATCCCCTTTAAATGTGTCATAATATTTTTAAGAATCAAATGTTTTTTGGCATTTGTTAAATATGAAATCTTTATTTAAAGTAATTCAATCTGCTTTACTGGAATCAGATGATACTGTCATGAGATTTTTGGAGTTCTAATTTAGGGCCTCTAAGCCTTCTGTAAAATAAGTATTATAAGTACGTTTTTGATGGTGCCAGTTTATTCCTTCAGAGATCATGGATGAAGCTTTTAGGATGTATATTTGTAATTAATATTGTCTGTTTTTATGGTTTTCAATAAAAAAATAATATATATAAAAAATAAAAAATAAAGAATTCTATTCAATGTATGCTGAACAACTTAACCCCCGGCTATCCACCATTTACGAAGAGGCATTTGATCGGGGAAAGCTACCGCCTTCCTACATGAGGCAATATTGGTGGTACTACCTAAACCAAGCAGAGACCCACTCCAGATGGGATCTTACCCCCCCTTAGCTCTGCTGAATTCAGATTATAAAATTTTGGGAAAGATATTAGCCAATAGATTAATAGACATGGCACAACTACTGGTCCGTGAAGACCAGAACGTGTTCATCCCAGGGAGAAACACAGGTCTGAATTTGCGTAGACTTTCTTAATTACTGGAATGGGCCCGAATGGAGATAGAAATACCATGGATAGCCGCACTAGACATAGAGAAGGCATTCGATACCTTGGGATGGCAATACCTATTAACAGTACTGACAAGATTTGCATAGGCACGAACTATCTGAGATGGGTGAAGATACTGTACACAAAACCACAGGCAAGAGTTAAGACCGGCCGCATTCTCTCTACATCCTTCGAGATAGAATGCGGAACAAAGCAGGGATGCCCGTTATCGCCTATAATTTTCGATTTGGCTATGGAGCCCTTGGCATGTAAGCTACGTCATTGCATCTTAAACTGGGGCATACATGCGTATAGACATTGGCATGTAGTTTCTCTATACGCAGATGATACATTAATCTACCTGTGCGGACAGATCACAGTCCTTTAAGAACTAATGGAATTACTGGATGAGCACGCCTGGGTCTCTGGCCTACGGGTCAACTGGTCCAAATCAGTGATATTCCTGATGAAACCCCTGTCAGAGGACTAGATGCACACTCTATCCAACACCCCACTCACCATGGGTCTTCGACACATTTAAATATTTAGGAGTACAAATGTATCATTCACAGGCAGATCTGGTAGACGGTAATCTGGGAAGGGCGATCGCTGGTGTCCGCGCTATGCTTCCATTTTGGACGAACCTGCCCCTGTTCCAGGGGCGGCTCCTCCATGTGGGCAGAGGAGCTGTGCCCCACTGCTTTCTCTCAGTGCAAGAAGCAGAAACATAAAATGGTATTATAAATACCATTTTATGTTTCTGCTTCTCGCACTGCGACCAAACCAGTCATGCGCACTGTCCCTTTTCTCCATGTAGGCTGCATGCAGCCTACATGGAGAAAATGGCCTCCCCATAGACGCCTGTGGGGTCAGAGTCCCAACCAATCACAGCGCTGCCATTGCAGCATTGTAATTGGCTTAGGGGAGGGGAGGGAGGCTGCCTGCTTCCTGTTCCTGCAGAGGCAGGAAAGCAGGAGCAGAAGACGCGGAACCTGAGAAAGGTACGTTTTATTTATTTTTTATGATTATTCAACCCCCCCGGACCCCACCTTCCCTAGTGACCACTCACCGTCCCCCCGTGACCCCGCGCCCGCCCCCACCCGAGAGCCATGCCGGCCGCGACTGCCCTGTCCCCCATGGGGCGTGTTGCCATCTCCAAAATGCTCTTACTTCCTCGACTCCTATACTTCTTCTCTACTCTTCCTCACAGACTGCAGCTTAGGTTTTTTAAAGAACTGGAATCAATCCTCATCTCCCTGATATGGGGTGGCTCTAGATCTAGAGTGGCGCTCCAGAGGCTGTACCTCCCCTTATCAGAAGGGGGCCTGGGAGCACCGAACTACTGCACAATTGCAGTGGCCCATGAGGTGGCTTGCAAAACGCAGCATGACTGAGTTGGATCCCTCGGCGCTATCACTGGGGCAACCACCCATGATTGAATGGCTATCAGGCTCAAAAACAGTATTACAAAAAACTCAGGGCAACCTCCTAATGCTGGCAGCAAGACACAGCTGGCTGAAGTATGTCCTGCCCAGTGGTCAGCCCACACCATATGCTCCCAACTTCCCAAGGTGCTACCGGGTTCATACAATTGCCACAAATCGCCCGGAGCTTGAAACATGGAGGGAAGTGGGATTGGAAACATGGGGAGTTCTAGTGATAGACTCGAAACTATGGGATTTCAAGACCTTGATAGATGATTATGGGATACCCCCGGGGACCTTCCTCCTGTACGCATCATTGTCTCAACAATTTCTGCAGACATGAGGTAACACGCGCACGGAACCCAACATCTCTCAAGTCCTACAAACCCTGTTATCACATAGACGGGGCAAAAAGGCGATCACAATGATCTATAATTCTCTCAGACCCAACCCGACACACCTGTTGGCAACATTACATGCACACTGGGAATCAGTGTTGGAGACCAGCATTACTGACAAGCAGTGGGCACAATGCATAAATCACCCTAAAATAATATCTACGAATGCCAAGTTGAAATATACACAATTCAATTAGCTTCACCACACGTATCTAACACCGCATAGATTGGCGAGAATGTATCCTACCTCAGCTGACATTTGCCCCAGATGTCTAAGCTCGGACGCAACATTCTTTCATATGGTCTGGGCGTGCCGTCGACTCAGGCCCTTCTGGAACGAAGTAGCAGTGACATTGACATACTCCGCAGGCACCCCGATAGCAGCCCAGGGCCCACATTTCCTGCTGGGCGTAACGAGGCGTAATGCCCAACGCAAGAACCTCATCAGATTCCTAGACCTGGCTCTAGGATTGGCAAAACGCAAAGTAGCCATGGCCTGGAAATCACCGGTGGGCCACAACACACAAACATGGCTTCTAGACCTTTGCAGGGCACTTGTTGCAGAACACGAGACTCAACTAACAAATGCATCACAGATACCCCACTGGCTAACCCTGTACACTGGAGAGAATACCTAGCCGCTGTTGAAACAAAATTGAACACAACAAACCCACCTGGACCATAAGGCACGCCACCATCCTGCATACTCAATACTCAGTATGACATGTCATAATAGCGAAGTGCACACCGTGAACCCCTATAGACTACACACACAAATCCTGGATTATGGTCGCTGCCACCACAAGCATAACTGCACAAAATGCAGAGACCCCTCCGTCTGCGCCGCAAGCATTCACCCCGATATCTATCCTCATATTTAATTAACCACGGCTGTGCACAAAATTCTAGATACACGACAGGCAAATGCAGATCACTCTGAACATTCATCAACATTGTGGAAGATGTTAGTAAACTTTGAATTTACGGTATAAAATGCTAATATTGACATAAGTTAATTGTTTTTGTAATGGTTTGACATCCCACCAAAACTGCCTCTGTACCCAATTGTATGGTAACATGTATGATACTGTCGGCAGACAACAAATGTAAAATTAGTTGAAAATCAAGAAAGATAATACAAAAAAAACACAGATCAAAAGTTACTAAAAATGTGGTGGTGTGTTCACGTGCAGAGGAAAGCCCTTCGCAAAGGTTAACTGGAGAAGTTTCAGTTGCTTATTTCTTTAATTGGTTCTTAAACTGGAACTAATGAGGTGAAATCTTTGCACATACAATAGTTCCATGTGTAAAAATTACAAAATAATGTAGTAATACTATCAAAAAATTTGCCAGATTATGCTGCATGATTTGCCTTTTCCTGACACATTATTTAATCAACCTTTCCACATAAGTTGGTGCTCCCCTGCCACATAATTCCAGTTGCCCTTACTGTGCCGCTGCTGCTATAATCACCTTATAGCTTGTTCGTGATGATTCACTGTTGCTTATTATCTGAATTCCATGGCACATATTTCTATTAGTGCTGTTAAAAAAAGGTATTGGTTAGACATTCATTCACTCACCACTCATAAAACATAAAACAAGGCACATAACATAAGCAGCTCTTCAGGTCACTTGAATATTTTTTCAATTCGATGTTCTCAGCTGCAGATTCTATGCCCTACTCTGAAAACAGTATTTAATGTAGATTTTCCTAGTCATTTATGAAGGAAAGTCTTAATTTTATTAAAGACACGGAGAAGAGTCTTATGCTTTCAATTCTTGCTTTATGTTCGAGAGCAGCAGTCGAGATATATAAGAAAAAACTACAAATCCCATAAGACTTAGGAAACACAGCCAATGGGATATAGAATGTAGTACACATCAACAGCCAATGGCAACCTTAGGAGCACCTATAAAACCTAGCTTGACTGCGAACAGCCCTCTTTTCTTGTGTGAGAAGTTAATGAGTTTTGAATAACGGAATAAGAGAAAACACTATAGCCAGTGCCATAGTCAGGGAAAAAAGTTATTGGCAAAAGTTCATCAATACAGGTGTCATGTAAACAGATGGCAACGCAGGAGACACATAATCACCACGGAGTTTCGGAGTTGCAGAAGACTGCAACGAAGCACCAGGCTGAGATTTGAGAGGCTTAAGAGGAAGAAGGCAGATGTGCTGGAGCCACTGTCAGGGAGGGAAAGAAACATGAACTTAATCAGTGTTGAGGCGCGATAATACTCGCCTCCATGTCTTTAATAAAATTAAGACATTCCTTAATAAATTACTAGGAAAATCGACATTTCATTGCAAGGCGAGAGGCTCCTGTTATGCTTGTTTAAAGCATTTCAACAACAACAGAAGAAGCTGTATGTTATACTTATTTAAAACATGTTAACAACAACAGAAGAAGCTGTGTGTCAGGTTTGCAATAGAACGTTATGAATACATTATCATTAGACCAATCAGCTGATCTCAGAATGTCCTTGAGTTGAGAGCCGGTCCAAAAAGCTTTGGAAGCCATGGCTCCTCTGGAAGAATGGGCTCCAAAAATGAAAGTATCGATACCCGCCAAGGACATAACCCACTTCACCCAGTGAGCAAGGATAGGGAAAGAGACCGGTTTGTGGGGTTTTCTAAAGGAAATAAGAAGCTGGGTGTCCAAGGACATTCTGAGATCAATTGTAGTTTGCTCATAGATTTAAAGGCTTTGTCCAACACTTAGGAGCCAATTACGATGGCAGTCGGATGAGCGTCAAACTGCCATCATTGCAGGAACGGGACCGACTGAAAGGTAGTCGGTGGTCCCGCCCGCCAAATTAGGATTTGACCGCTGTGGAGGCGGTCAAAAACATGCCTCTTTGCATTGAGGCTTGTGCTGTGGCCCGGAAAAGGGCCGGAGCACAAGCCCCAATGCAAAGAGGCATATTTACAAACATCCCTGCACCCTGTGGAAAGCACCATGTGGTGCCTGCCACACGATGCAGGGATGTTTAGGGGGGCCCCCCGGTGCTCATAGCAGAGGGCCATGGGGGACACGAGCCCTGCTAGGGGCCCCAAAAAAGTTTTTCCAAAATCCCCATTGTGGGGAATGGGATCCCATCGACCGCCTGATAGGCTCCTTGATCGGTGCAGAAGCTGTCGATCGACCCTAGGGTAATGCAGTGGTCTGACCGCAGTTAAAGATGTCAGTTGGACTGACGCCAACATGCCGTCAGTGTTGGTCTCACTGACATCGTAAGAGGCCCCATAGTTTGGGTTGATCATGCAAATAAGGATAAAACACAGAAGTCAAATTTGTCTTAGTGCATCTACGAACATGTAAACAGAACATCTGTGAGTGTAAACTGCTGAGAGGAAATATTTAATGGTTTAACAATGGACAAACGTGTGATGCAAATCAGACATAATAACATGGTAAGTTTAGATGATAACATTTTTAGTAAAACGAGAGCATTATTAGGCAAAGGGAAAAATTCAAAACCACATTCACATACCACAAAGTACTGTATTTAAGAATAGGAGGATTGAACAATTTTACTCCCTTCAACAGTCGACAAACGAGCGGGTGCTCTACCACCGTTTTCCGTTGACATAGGGATGATTAGTAGAGATGGCAGATCTGTACAGGTTGATAGTCCATCAGTTTTTCCGCTGCTAGATTCCGCTTCCAAGAAGTTGACAATGTAAGTTATATCCGCTTTAAAGGGATCAATATTTTTTTCCACGCACCAGCTTGCCCATAAGGACCAAGCTTTTGTAGTTCCTGAGGCCCAGGATTTATTAATGTACTCTGAAGCTTCCGGCAAAATGAAAGGGAAAGATTGGGAGATCCTGTTATCTTCAAGGCTGAAAGAATGAGGGAGTTGTCTATGACTAGGTTGAGTAGAAAACATGAATTGTCCATGAGGAGATCGGAAAAGGAAGGGAGAAGAACTGGAAAATCCATTGCCATTTCCAGGAGGGGGGAAAACCACACCTGTCATTGCCAGAAGCGAGCCACCAGGACGTGAACTGCTTGCTAACATCTGACCTGTGCTACTACCCTGTTTAAAGTGGGTAGGCGTATTGGTTGGGACAGACCAGTCTTGAAGAAAAGCATCTGAAGTTAAGGCCAAGGAATCTGGGCTCCAACTGAAGAATTGAGGAAGTTGGCAATTCAGGAGAGAAGCAAACAAATCTATCTGAAAAGGACCCCATTTGCGATGTAAAGAAACAAACACTGCATGATGAAGTATTCTGCATATACAGAAATGTTGCTTAAGGGGCAGAATTCCCAAAATCCCATTGCCATTTCCACAAGGGGTATTGCTCTGGTGCCGCCTAGATGATTGATGTAACGGCCAGCCGAAAATTGTCCATCTGAAGAAGAATGGAGCAACAAACCCTGTTCTTTGCCAGGCTTCTGATTGCAAATGAGCCTGCAAGCATCTCTAAACAGTTGATATGCAATCTGGACTCCTCTAGACACCATATACCCCCAGTTGAGATTGTTCCAAAACAAACGCCCCAACCCATTCGACTAGTATCGGATTCTAACACAAGATTGGGGGCTGATGCGAAGATAGTCTTGCCATTCCAGGCATCTACATGGTCTATCCACCACTAAAATTATAGCTGAGACTCTTGTTCTAGTGAGATGGTATTGGAATAAGAGAGGCCCTTTGTAAATGGCAAGCTTTTAACCCTTGAAGGGCCCAATAATGAAGAGGGCCTGGAGAGATGACCTGTAGGGAAGAAGAGAGGAGGCCTACTATTCTCGCTAGGGATCTGAGGGAGATTATCGAATTCCAAAGAGTCTGAAGAATCCTGGATTTTATTGTTTTCACCTTCGCAGAGGGAAGATGGAGGGTGGCAGTGGATGAGTTTATCAGGAAACCCCAATTTTCTTTTTTTTTTAATAAATGTTTTATTTGTCTCAGGGAATAGCCAGGAAAAAAAGAAAGACGCAAGAGAGACATTATTCCAAGAAAGTAAAAAAAAGGAGAATAACAAGAGCATGTAACAAAATAAAATACAGGCAAGTATAAGTACAATACGTCATACAAAAATACAGTTACTAAAAAGAGAGAAAAAAAAGAAAAAAAAGAGGAAGGGACATGGCAACCAGAGAAAAATTATGGATACATGCAGATAGACACACCTCTACTTATTCAAAATATAACACCTGAAAATGTAGCTATCTTGCATTAACCATAGGCCACCAAATGCGATGGAATTTTAGCCCAGAGTGGACCCCCTAGTTTTGGCTATAGCCCTTTCCCTTTCACATATTTAATTTAACATTGCCCACCATTCTGATGCCTTGGGCGGTACCTTCGATATCCATACCCTTGCAATACAAAGTCGAGCTGTCACTATAATGACAGATAAAAGAGGTCTTAGACCAAGATCGGGCATGTGCTTGTAGCCAAGCATTCTCTCCACCTCAGTCAACTGCATATTAATACCCAGTCAGTCTGCTACTATTTGATCGACCACCTTCAGAAAGAGTATCAAGTCAGGACAAGTGACAAACATATGCAGGCTGTCTGCGGCAATTAATCCGCATTTGGGGCACTTACCCTTGTCACTTATTATGGCCCCCCTATCGGCTGACCAACAAGCTATTCGATCCGGAGTATAATATAGCAAACATATGGTTTAAATTGCTGCAGTTTTAGGTTGGTAGAGTGCACAGCCTCATCTAACATACCTAGTGCGTCTTCAATATCTACCGGAGTCATCTCCTGCCCCAATAGCTAGCGCCACTTAGATGCCAACTTCAAGCCACCATCGCCCCAGGATTGAGAGAGTAACTGGTAAGCCTGACTAATAGTTAGCTTTGTAGTTGAGTGTAGATAGGTCATTGTGTCGGATTCCACAAGTGTTCTTATACCTCTACGTCCCCACAGACAGTCTCTGACCTGTAGGTATTTATAAAACATCTGTTTTGGGAGGCCGAATACCCTTTGTAGATCTTCGAAAGTACGAAACCCGTTAGTATCATATAGATGCCCCAATTGGCTTACCCCATAGCTAGCCCATAGTTTCGCTTGCGTGTCCCGAAATATATCCAGAAATTGAGGATTGCCCCATGGTGGAACACTGCTGTGCATTGCGGGTAAAGAACAGTTAGATACTATTTTACGCCAAATATAAGCTACATATCGGAGGGTCGGAAACCCCAAACTTCTATCTGTTGTGTTGGTGTTAGCAAAGATTTTTCCGTGTTGATCAGAAAACCCAGGTCTGACAAAATGGAGCATGTTAGATGAACTTAAGTCTGTAAAGAGAGAAGGCTTTGGCTCATCAAAAGAATGTCGTCCAAATAGATAATCAGTCTGACACCTTGGGCTCCGAGAGCGGCTACGAATGGTTTAATGAATTTGGTAAAGTACCATAGTGCTGAAGAAAGTCTGAAAGGAACAGATGAGAAAGTTTGACCCAACCATTGAAACTAGGGATACTTCCTGTAATCCAGATGGATGGGGACAGTGAGGTAAGCATCCTGTAAATCCAAATGAACCATCCAGTCATGCTGAAGTAAGGAATCTCTGAGATGAATAACGGTTTCCATTTTGAAGTCGTGGTACACGACAAAATGGTTGAACTGTCTGAGATTGATGACTGGCCACATTTTATTGTTTTTCTTCTTAACTAGGAAGAGGGAACTGAAGAAACCAGAAGGATCGGGAAGGGATAGAATTATTGCTGTCTGTGCAATATTGATTGAATTTATAGGGGTATGAGGTTGGACATTTCGAAAGAAAAATGTTGAGTGCAAGGAAATACAGTTTTGAAAGGCTTGGAGTAGAGCTCTATAACAAAATGGTGTTTAACACCCATGGATCGGATGTTATGGAACACCACTTGGGAAAAAAACAAACAAAGACAGCCCCCTATGGAAGGAGGGCCAGAAGAGAGGCTCTCTTGCTTGTGAACTGTGTCTGGAACCTTTGTTTCCATGACCACGGAAGCCTTGCCCTCTCTAGGGGTAGAATTGAGGCTTTAGTCCTGGTAGTACGAGTTGAAGGAGCCTCTGGAACCTTGGTTGCTGTAGTTGCAGCTGGTAATGTGGTTCCTGCCTTTACTGGCCCTGGTGAAAACACGTTATGAGAAAACTCTTCTCAGTGACTGCTGAGCTTTGACAAGTGATGCAAAGGTTGGCACATATTTACTATGTTCTTTGATAAAAGAATCTCTGAACAAGAGACACTCTGCCTTTATGTCGGGATCCATAGATGCCAGGTTGACCAGTTTAGGATCCAGTTTCAACAGCAGTCCCTTCCTGCATTCATGAGTCAAAGGGAGAGTTTGCGTTGCCAAGTAAGCAAGAGGCCTGTTATACCCTCAGAGAGAGATTGTCGGGATCAATGGGAGAATTGTCCAGCCTTGCAGATTCCGCCAAATCAAAAATAAAAATGATTTGTCCTTGCAGGTGGACCAGACTTTGTCTATCCCTTTACATGGGTCTTTCCCAAACCTCGAAAAGTAAGTTAATATAGAGAGATCTAAAGCAGGAGTAACAGTAATCTTGGATGGAAGGGAATGGCAGGGGCACTTAGACTTGAGTTTGGCTCTTGTTTGCTAGTCCAGAGGCAAGCGCAGCCAAGAAGCTACGTAGTCCCCAACGTGATCAGCGGGAAACCACTCAGTAGAATTAGAGTGATGGATAAGGTTGGGGTTGAACATAGGAACACCATCTGAGTCCAATACCAGTTTTGCCTTGAAAAGGTCATGAGAAAGAGAAGCCATCTTTTGTTTTTTAGGAGGAGAGGAGGCGAAAGGGTCAATGTCCCCAGCTCTATCCTTGTCATGATCTGAATCCAAGTCACCCATATTGTTGCCAGTATCAGCGATATGAGAAATGATGATAGGAGATGGAATGTGCTTTAATTTCGATTTACATTTGGAGGAAGACGATTTTAAATTAGCATTATCTTTATCCTGTTTATTCCCCTCCTGAGTGGGAGGCCTGGGAGGAACCACATCCTCGGTTGTGTGTGAGGAAACCTCACCAGTCAATAGCGCAGCATTACTCATCATTTTGGCTTCAATACCAGCCACAGGGAGGAAACCCCATTGTCTTGCACTTTTCCTCACAGAATGGGGAAGAATCGTCTTTGATATCAAGGTAAGCACTAAATGTTTGATATCTTTGGTGATTTTATCCATAGAGGCTGCTCCACAAAAGCTTGGATAAATTCATTCAAATTGACCTTGAGGGCATCCTCCTCATCATTATTTTCATTTCAAATGTGAGAACTATCTATCTCCTCAATTAAAACAAAAGGGCAAAATATAGGTAGAAAAAATATATCTGGCAAACAAACGGTTAAGGATAAGGAAAGCAGTGAGGAAACAACCAAGTCCCTCCTATGGGCATACCCCGAATGCCAAAAAGAGCTGAGGAAAGGACGGAGGTGAGAACAAAGGCCGCGTCCCTAATAAAAGTCAGAAGTTCGATACATGTCGAAGCGTCGAGGGTGAACACCACCAAAGGAGCGCTTAGCCCAACAGAAGAGAAAAGGCCCAAATACCGCTACACGGGTGGAGGAGAATGGTGCAGCATGCACTGTTGACGCGCATCTTGGACTGCAACAAAATTACTATGGCGGTCCAAGACATGCCGGCAAGCGAGAAAAAAAACTTGTGGGTAATGCGGCAAAGTGCCAACTGGGGCAAACAATGAACCGGCAACACAAACAAACTGCAACTTCAAAGGCCAGTAAACTAAGTACAAATTATCACAACAATGCATGTCATAGCAAGAGAAGTAATATGCAAATACTTAGCTTGACTGCGAGCAGCAATAAAAGAGGGCTGTTCGCAGTCAAGCTAGGTTTTGCAGGTGTTCTAGGTTGCCATTGGCTGTTGATGTGTACTAAGTTCTTTATCCCATTGGCTGTGTTTGCTACGCCTTATGGGATTTGCAGTTTTTTCTTAGATATCTTGACTGCTGCTCTTGAAAATAAAGCAAGAATTGAAAGGATAATAGGAGCCTCAGGTCTTGCAATAAAATGGGCATTACTGTTTCTTTATTGAAATCAGATTCTCCCAGAGAGGTCTAAATGTGCATTGTCTCTATTGTTATTTCAGTACTGTGTGCACACACACTCCCAAGTTAACCAAATGTATTTCTTCACGTTCTTAGTTTGACCAGCTTAACTTTTTTGCAAATCAGTTATCCTTTAAATTAAAAGTCTATGATGCATGAGTTCTCTCATGCAGGATTAACAAGAGTTCCATGTCTCTCAAGCTTCCTTGTACCATTTGAGCAATCTTCTGCTTAAGCTACGGTAAGGAATTTATGGCACTGCTGGGCTCTTACCTGGTGACCGGTCCCTGATCAGCCAAGAATGCCCAATACCAAGCAGGATTGACGATTCCTTTGTCCTCCATTGGGATCTTCTCAATAACGGACAAAGCTGCTTTTATAGCCAGAGCCAGCTCAAGATGTTCGATGCTCTTGGCAGTTTCTGATTTGTAGTTTCCATATCAGAACAGTGATTAATGCATCAGCACCTTTTCCAAAGAGGTACAGCTTGGTGCCAGCCACTGCCAAGACTTTAAGTGCATTGATACCACCAAAGCTGCCAGACCGGTCCCATATGTCTCCGAGTACAGATCCTTCTCAGATTGCCACCTATTTTAGACTTAGGGCATTCGAATCATACTACTGAGATATATTCTGACATAGATTTACTGTCTGTTGAGCATTCAGTGTGTAGTGTGTGTAACATGTACTAATATCTGAGCAAGTCACCTCCGGGTTAATGATTAGAGGCTTATGGGCCTTTTCTAATTTTTCAAGCAGCACATTATCATGTGTGATATGCAGGCAAGATGCTTTCACAAGGATAAAGAAACAACAGGATGTGTGGCAAGCAGCATGTAGAGAGAGATGGGCAGGCAAGGAGTTGCAGCAGGGCTTGGAGTCAGAGAAACAGACGGCTAAATCTTAAATGGCATACAAAAGCCAAAAGAAGATTAACTAGAAAAATAACTACTTCACTAGATCAGTAGTGGAAGGACACAGTCACCCAATCAAAAATCTTGGCTAAAGTTGAATGCTCCAGGGGCAGAACAAATACAAGAATATGGAAGAAAGTCTTTAGATCAGGAACAGGATTAAAAGAGAGAAAAAATCCATCCAATAACGAGCAGGGGGCAGGCCTAAATTCCACACTAATCATATTCTCAAGTATTGATTGCAAAGGAAAACCACAAAAACGAACTCCTGAACTATATCAATTTTTCTATTCCTTGAGAAGTAGAAAAAACAGTGACACAAAAATACAATATCAGCTACCTTTTTAAAAAAAAATATCATTGGCCAATGCTTTTTGGTCCCCTTTATCAGATCAACACTTTATTTTTAGCTGCTGCTGTGATTTGTTCATGACTTTAGATGCTATTGGAAAGCTGGCATTACCTTAATGAAGAAAAATATCTATTTGACAACCTCAAACGTAGTTGACTATAGAAGACTTCACTGGAGTGGTATCGTACCCCACTAATCACTCATTAATAGCCATTGTTTGTGCAGGACTTGGAGACTGGGCAGCTGCGAAAAATAGAACATAATAAAGAACTCACTCTTTTATTTCTATTCCTGCTGCTTTCTTCAAGAAGCCTGAGGTTGAGGAAGCAAAGGCAGTGCAACGTTTGCAAAGGGCTAGCCAGGGGTAGCAGCCACTACTACTGGCTAGCCTTAATTGATCTCCTTGGATAGAACTGCCCTATTCCTTATTCAAACTACAGTCATAGGGCTAAACCAGTCAAAGGAACTGCCTCAGGTCTATAGAGACCTAAATGTTTCTTTTATTTCCCATCTCTTCAACATCTGCCTTTCCAACAATCATGAGATTAAATAACCTATCACAAAGCCTCTCTTGGCCATCTCCTCACTGACTCTGGGTGCCAAAGAAAAGACTTGCTCCAACAAGGCACAAACCTGAAATGAATAGATTCACCTTTGTCTTGAAATACTCAACGATAAGTCACAACATTAAGGAGATTGTCAACTGACGATGGGACATTCTCCAAATGGAAAAAGACTTCGGGGACCTCCTTAGACAACCATTATTGTTTGCTTTTCAGCACTCACGGAATTGAAAAGAAATCCTCTCTAAAAAGGATAAAGAAAAACCTATCAGAGGTTACAGAGGAACTATAAAATGCAGAAATTATGGCCACTGCAACAATGCTATTATAAGGAACACTGTTACACATCCCTACAAAGGCAGTAAAATTACACTGAAACATTCCTCAAGAATTGTATCTATGCTATTAAATGCCCATTAGGGCTATTATATATTGAAAACAGAGAAAAACACTCAAATAACAGAACATAGGAGCAGCATACAGAACAATAACAAAAAATCTAGTGTGGTCACACACTGGTCAGAAAAGAAGCATAGCATCAGTCAGCTTCAATTTCATATCCAGGAACTCGTCCAGCAAGGAGCCGGCATAAATTATAACAAAGAACTCCTTTAAAAAAAGACTTTCTGGATCAAATTACTGAACACATTTCAGCCAATGGACATGAATGATTGCTTACATTATCATGTTTCCTTTTCTCAAATTGTTGAAGGACTTTCTTCAATAGATCATCTATGTCTAGTTAAGTTTATTATTTGGTGGTAATATTTGGTGACCACTACAATTTTAGAAGTGTCTATCCCCAGCCTCACATTTTGAGCATATATTCATACATTAGACTAAGTACCAGGTATAACCTAGGGATACTGATAGCCACTAGATGTTCCAGGCTTTGGTCCATTGCTGTGAGAGTATTACACATGTTGAGCCAGAGCTATAGCTGCGCAGACACTGTATGTAGTCACATCAGTCAGCCTCTATGTTTACTTTTTGTCTCGCTCAGTTGAAGCGCTTCAATTTTAAATGCATTGACACATCCCATCATAACAATTCAGAAGCTAGTCCAGCATGGGTTCATGTTTAGGTTGGTTCTTTCTGTAGGGGTTTCCATACATCGTTAGACAGCTCAAAATGGGGCTGATACTGACCAAGTGTGTCAGGACGCTAGTCATCTTTTATTTCTACTTTCTGTGTATGCCTCATCCGGAAGAAGCTGAGTAACATACTTTAGGACGCCGCCACAGTGCAAAAAACTGCTTCAAATTCACAGGTGAAAGGGACACTTGGGTGTTTAATGATTCAAATGTTGGTAACAACAAACGAGATGACTTTCCAGGTTTGCCCAAGAAAGGGAAATCCCAGGCATGACCATGGCATGCATTGTCAGCAGGGTTAATTGTGGCATGAAGAACCACACGGTTATCTTTGAGCACAGCGCACAAAAGGCATGAAGTGGCAACCTAAAACTGCACAAGCATTTTCTCGATATGATCATGGGTTTCTGTGGCATGATAACCTCCTCAGGCACCTTCAGTCATTGTGCACAATTGGCAAGTAAACTTCAATATAACATCTTAGGGCCCGATTACGACTATGGCTCTCCTGCACCAGCTCTCCACCATCATGGCAGCGCCAAAGCTGCTCCAAGACCGCCTGCCTGATTACAAGTTGAACTCGTGCAGGCGGACGGTCCTTTAACCGTTCCCATGGGGGTGCCCTGAAAAAGGGCACCGCAATAGGAACGGCAAAAATGTTCCAGCACAGCATGAACTGTGAAGTCCATGGTGTGCTAGAACTGGGGGTGCAAGCAGACAGGGGAACACATGTGATGCCCCCCTGAGTGCATTCCCATGGTGGCAAGGGCATGGGGGTCCTGTAGGGCCCCCTTTGTTTCCCCTCCGCCAGCCTTTTCATGGCAGTGAGCCCGCCATGAAAAGGCTGGCAGAGGGGAAACTCATAATATGCTCGGCGGACCGTGGCGGTCCAGCCTTGCATATTATATTGGCCCTCTGCGCTGCGCCACCACCAGGGAACATCGGTTTCCTGTCGCAGCTGGCTGTGGCCAGTCCTAAAAGCTGCCTCGTAAAGAGGCGGACGTAGGACCGCCACCGCAAGTCTCGAAATCGGGCCCTAGTCCTTTTTCATGAAGTGGTAACACTTACAAAACTGCACTAACATTTTTCAGATATGACATATTTAATTTGTAATTTTTTAAATATGAGTAGCCCGTGATTGGCTTAGATAGATTGAGGCAGATTTACAAGCCCCTTGCGTGACTTTTGCGCTGCAGTTGCGTCACTTTTTTGACGCAACAGCGGCGCAAACAATGCGGCCTATTTACAACGTGACGTATCTAGGGAGATTTGTCACGTTGTAAAGCCCTGCGTCACATTATACCTGCGTCAGATATAATGTATGCAGGGTGGGCGTTCCCACGCAGGAAGGCCTCGTAAAAGTGACGCAGTGAAATCTACAAGATTTCACTGCGTCACTTTTAGGACGCCACTGCATCAAAACCTTACGCCTGCTTGAAGCAGGCGTAAGGAGTGACGCAGTGTATTGGTAATAGGCCTCAACACGCATTGCTGGAGTTGCGTCGTGCTTGCGACACGACTCCAGCAATGCGTGACTTTTCCGCCAATGACGCATCTGTCAATCCTTGCACCATAGTGCGCCGTATTGTAAATACAGCGCATCTATGGTGGCGCATGGGTTTCTAAGGGTGGCGCAGGGAAAGTGACGCATCTGTACAGATGCGTCACTTTCTTGTAAATCTGCCCCTATGGGTTTAAGGACTAGAACACATGAAAATATATTTCTTTGCAGTTAAATTCACCCTGAAGAAGGTTCTTTTTTGTCCGAAATGCAATGGAGGGTATTCTGAGCATGTGATTACAATTAACAGAAGGAAGTTTAATTTACTTGGAAAAAATCTATTAATATAAATGAAGAATCCTATGATCAATTGATTGAAGATTGGTAAAGAATTGAAACAAAATAATATTCCGACTGATTACATTTTTATGAAATACACATTTCTGGTACAGTCAGTGCCAGTGCACCTTGCGTCTACTTTCCCTTTGTTGTTGGACGAGCTATATCCGCTTGAATTGTATGCTTCTGGTCCTAATACATGCCAGGACAGCACAGCCTCCTTATATGACCTGGATTAATACAATTGATTAAATAATGTGCACCGCTTGGAACAATACCTTTGTTGCATATACTGGAACAGTGCAATCACTCTTCATGAGATTATTTATACCAGAGCAGGACATGTTACAGTGCTTGCATAACTCAGATGTGAGACCTTTGGCCACCCTTAGGTGTTGTAACTAGGTGGCTAGACACAGTCTTTGTGTTTCAATCCAAGGAGATGCAGGATGGCTCAGTAGGTTGGATGCTGGAAGCATGAAACATACAGTGATCTGCAAGTGACAAATTTGAATCCTGCCAAGGCTCACTCAGACCTTCATCATTCTAAGTCAGATAATTTGAGTGCCATTAAATTGGGTAATTGTTATCTGCTGTTCTTAGGAACAACAGATGTGCAATATGAGAAATAAGAAAACAAGTTAGTATTAGATGGGTTTATGCAGCTTGTCAGTTCCAAATCTGTAAACTTGTGCCACAGAAAGTCTCCTATATACCTATGGGAACTGACAGGGGCTATCAGAATTCATTTTCGAAACAGAGGCACACCGACGTTTAGAGTGAGTCATTGTGCTCATCGTTATACCACAAACCGAGTGACGTAGTGACGTTATACGTGATCTATTTGGAGACGTGTTTACAAATGGGTTGAAACAAGCGTCCTTTGAGGTGAAAGAAAAATCACCAATGACATATATAAATCCTGTGGGACATTAAACGGGCACATAACCATGGCATTTCAGCAGTCTGGAGAAAAGGTTAGTCATAAATCACTTTCTCGTTGCTGATAAACAACCTTCTTTGAACAAATTAGTCCTTAGTCTAAGTATACGCCCATAAACCCTGAATCATAAGCTTTGCCAGCTTTACAAAATGGAAGTATAATGAGAGGCAAATATCTCTAATATCATGGAATTTAATTAGCATTTTTATTATAGACAAGTAAGTTTTCTCATGAGAACACATCATGTATCACTATGAGAGGTTAGATATTAAGACAATTTTTTATAACAAAGATCCAAGAAGCTCAAGCCAAAAGTCTGAAAATGTGTTTTCACGACGTGGTTCACAATAGGTCATATAAGGCTAAACTAGGTTTGGCAAAAGACCAGTAAGAGCTAATTAGCGCCTATTAAGTCACTGAAACACGGACTGCTGATGAGGAGTACAAACTCAGTAGCAAAATAAATCTAATTTATTGATGTAAGGCTGAAGATGGCAGAGCTCAGTCATGACACGTGACAATTGCATGCCAACTGCATGTAAATTAGGTGACATATGTTTGAGATGAAAATAAATGTATGAAACATCCTTCCTCAGGCATGTGAATGGCAATAGTGGGTGGCCTGCCTTCTATTTGAATGCAACGCCTAAACATGGCGATTTATGCGAGGATAAAAACAGCATTTTCGCACAACAAAAATGTAATGGAAGGATTTCGTCCAAAGCGGGTATTTAGTCTCTTGTAAGCAGAGAGTTGAGACTCAAAGTATTGCATTTATGAGTGTGAGAAGGGATAAAGGAAGAAAGAGCAATGGAATGGAGAAATAGAGTGGAAACGATGAAATAAAAAAGTAAGGGGGCGGGGGAGAGTGGGGAGAGGGAGAGGGCGAGAAATAGAACAGAGGAAGAAAACATGAGACATGAGTGGGTGAGAAAGATGGAAAGAGAGAAATAAACCGGGGTGGTAGGTGAAAAAGATAGAGGAGATAGTAGGTAAAAGGAGACAGAGGGAGAGAGAGACAATAATAAGGAAAGTGAGCTTCACTTAATATGATGTGGGTGGGAGTTCCGAGTTGGAGGACCAGTGGGTTAATTAGTCAGTAGTCCCTGTAGGTTGAGGGATCCTAAGAGAACGAAGATGCACAACATTGTTCCACTCATTGGTAAGGATAAATTAGAGTACATCTTTACATTAAATTTAGTGTGCCAGTGCTTTTAACTTGCTGACATTAGGTGATCATCTTATGTCAGAGTACCCACATTAAAAGTTATTTATCTCACTCTTAGCAATGAGGGTTTAGTAATCTCTTCAGTGGAGAACAGTTGGAACACTGCGGTCTAAATAACGAGTGTTCGGACTCCACAAGCCCTACCACGCATGCCTTAACCACGCATATGCCTTAACCACGCATGTGCGTGGTTTAAGCAATGCGCGGTAGGGCTTGCAGACTGACAGAAGCAGGAAGCAGGGAGAGTTCCGCGGTGAGGTGAGTGGGGCTGGGGGGGTGGGTCGGGGTACTTTTGTGGGCTGGGGGTGGGTCAGGGTACTTTTGTGGGCTGAGGGGATCGGGTGTTGTTTTGTGGGCTGGAGGTGGGTCGGGAAAGTTTTGTGGGCTGGGTAGTGGGTCCGGAATGTTTTGTGGGCTAGGGGGTGGGTCAGGGGTAGTTTTGTGGGCTGGGGGCTTGGGGGCAATCTAGCTTCGGACGGACGGAAGCAGGAAGCAGGGAGAGATCCGTTGTGAGGTGAGTGGGGCTGAGGGGTGGGTCGGGGTACTTTTGTGGGCTGGGGGTGGGTCAGGAGAGTTTAGTGGGCTGGGGGTCGGGGGTAGTTTTGTGGGCTGGGGGTTGATCAGGGTAGTTTTGTGGGCTGGGGGTCGGGGTAGTTTTCTGGGCTGGAGGGTGAGGGTAGTTTTCTGGGATGGGGGTTTGAGGTAGTTTTCAGGGCTGGGGGGATTGGGGCTAGTTTTCAGGTCTGGGGGGGTCAGGGGTAGTTTTCAGGGCTGGGGGGTCGGGTAGTTTTTCGGGCTGGGGGAGTATTGGGGTCGTTTTTTTAATTTGGGCTTAGGGTATTAGGCCTCAGGGTAGGGGAGGTGAATGGGTAGTCGGGGTAGTTTTTATGGCTTAGGGGAGGGCTGGGCAGTTTTTAGGGCTGGGTCAGGGCAGGCCAGGGTCAGGTTAAGGGACAGGGTTTTAGGCATTAGGGCAGGGGGAGGTCACAGTGTGGGAGTTGGGAGAGGGTAGGGGTATTTGCACTTCAGGGCGGGAGGGGGGTGGGGAAGTTTGTACCTTAGGTTGGTGGGGAGGGGGGTGGCGACCTTAGCCACGCATACCCCTTTACCATGCATGCCTGCACCACGCAAATTTGTGGTAAAGGCTTGCGTAGTAAAACAATGCGTGGTTAAGACGTGGTCGTGTTTCAGACTGCGTTGTTTAGGTATGCGGGGTTGAGGAACCCGTTGTTCCATCATACAACCCTCTTCCGTCCATAAGGCTCAAAGCAGAAACACATTCCCCTTCAGCTCTGCACAGCAGCGGATGAGACACAGGATGGGGTGAGACTCAGCGTTCTACCAGCTGCTTCCTCATTTGTTTGGGTATGTTGTTTATTTAGACATTCCTCATTGTTGTGGGCAATTGTGAACAGATGTTAGGCAGAAACAACAGGCAACATAAACAAGAGTTTTCAAACCTGAGGAGTTGGAAGGATCAAATGCCCAAAGGTGCACTATGGGCTGGCAGACTCTGGAAGGTGGTTCGTTAACTGACATGGGCTATTCAAGACTGAGATGGAGGGGATTCTGTAGTGTTATATACTCAACAGCTGGCATTGTATATTGTCTTCGAGGATATTCACCATGGACATTCTAGTGCTGTCATAGTTGTTGCTTGAAGAACCCTCCATTCTGCATTGTGAATCGGATAATTGCTATTTTATCTTGAGTTGAAATGTTAGGTTGCCTTGCTGGTTAGGAACATTTATTGCTTTGGAAGTAAAAACAGCACGATAATAGCCCTAATTTGCTTTGCTTTCCTTTAGTGCCTTGCATGTTTTGAGTGTAATAAATACAATTGTAGGTTCTGCCTTTTAAATTAACCATCTTGTGGAACCTAACTTGTAGATGTGTGAGCTGGTTGATTTAAACTGGCCAACCCTCTATTCTATTCAGGATTATGTTTGGTATGCAATTGTATGTACCCACGATGTTTGTGGTACTTCCTATTGAATCACCCTCATACATCTGGTTTAGGAGAAGAACACTTTGCTGAAGCCCTTGCCCAGGTAGACAAGGTATTGTGCCTTCTTTCTGTGCCTTGAGCACTAGAAAAATCTTGCCTAGGACATGAGGGACCTCTGCAGTTGTAGGACACTGGATTGATACCTTGGCTGTAAAGCACACACAGCATTAATGTGATTGTGCTGGAAGCCCCACAGAGATAAACAAGAGAGTGTCTACAATATACAAGCAGGTTTCTGTGAAGTATCCTTGCATACCCTTTGTAGAAGTGGCCTGACTGACCGGGTGCCCTTGGAGAAAATGCATGTGGGTATGCAGTGCTAAATACAACATTGAAGTTAGAAAATATACAGAAGGATTCCTGACTAATTTAGTTAAAAATAAAAAACACTTTAATGATCAAGTAGGCCTACAATTGATGTAGGAATCTACTGACGATAGAGATGCAACTGGCCATCATTAGAACCATGACGTGGGAAGTGCAGATGTTGAAGAGGAGGGGAAATAAAACACACCTATTGGTCTCTAAAGGCCTAGGGCAGTTCCTTTGAGCGGTTCAGACCTACAACTATAGTTAGAACAAAGGAGGGGGGCTAATGATTCCAAGGACACCAATCATGAATAGACAACAGTAGCTTCTGCTACCTCTTGCCATGCTCTTGCTGTACAATTTTGCCTGCATTTGCAGATGGCAGCTATTTCCTGTACTTCCATGAAGGCCATCACTTTGCATGTAGATGCAACTTTGCATGTAGATGAAACTTTGTGGCCATCTTTGAAGTACAAAATATAATGATCCAAGGTGGCAGGTCACAGCTATTGGATTTCTTCATGCTTGCAATGCAGCTTTACAAGCGCTGGGAAAGCTGGTAGATGCGGCCAAGCATCTTGTAACATCCTCTTCAATGCTTCCAAGATGGCAGTCATTCTGTATCTTGAGGCAATGCAAATTAGAAAAATAGAAAGTAACAATCCAAGTTTGCTACCCACTGCTATCCACTTTGCCAGTGACTGTGTTATTTTGGCAAAGCCCATTCAATCAAACAGCAAACGGTGGTAAAATAAGACCAATTAGCTTTGCCAATACTTTTTAATTATGGAGTCAAGTAACGTGTATCTTAACCCCTTCGCTGCTAGGCCTTTCCCCCCCCCTGTGCTAAGCCTTTTTTTGGCTATTTGGGGTAGTTTGCGCTTAGGCCCCTGTAACTTTTTGACCACATAAGGTATCCACGCCAAATGTGCGTCCTTTTCTTCCAACATCATGGGGATTCTAAAGGTACCCAGGGTTTGTGGATTCCCCTGGAGGGGACCCAGAAATTAGCCAAAATACAGCTAAATTTTGGGGTTTTTGGGAAAAATGGGAAAAAAGTGCTGCAACTGAAAGCGTCTGGGTTTTTCCCCTGCAAATGGTATCAAAAAAGGGTTTGTGGGGCTGAAATAACTATTTTCCCAGATTTTAGGGAATGACAGCCTTTTGTCAGAAAACCAAAAATTTTTACACAGTTTTGGCATTTTTCTGGGACATAGCCTATTTTTGCTATTTATTGTGCTTTCAACCTCCTTCCAGTTAATGGTAGAAATGGGTATGAAAGCAATAATGGATCCTGGAAGGCTATACATTTTAGTAAAGTAGACGAAATTCTGAATTCAGCAAGGGGTCATTTCTGTAGATCCTTCAAGGTTTCTGTATAGAAACTAACAGTTAAATATAGGAAAAATTGAAAATTAGTTGAAAAAAACAGCCTTTTGTGACAACGTTTTCACCTGTAACTTCTTCTAATTATGACAGCTCTTTAAAAGCAATATACCGTTACATCTGCGGGACCTTACTGGTTGTGGGGATATATAGGACTTGTAGGTTCACCAAGAACCCGACGAACCCAGAGCCAAAAACTGAGCAGCGACTTGCAATGGTTTTTTATTATGTACCGGGTATATAGCAATTATTCTGGGAAAATGTATACATGGAAAAATCGGTATGAAAGACACCTATGTATTTCTGAAATGGGAACAAAATATAGAGTTTAGAAACAGTAGATATTTGCACATTTCCGAAATTGGGAATACTCATACTAGCATGAGAATTATCTGTCATTTTTCAAAATGACTTCTTTTTTACACATTGTCTTTCATTTGGAAGGCAGAAATGCATTGAAAGTCAATAGGTAATAACATTTGCTTTACAAATCTGAATTACCCTAAGTCTCCCGATAAAAATGGCTCCTCACTTGTGTGGTTAGGCATAGAGCCCACGACAGGAAACGGCTCAAAACGCTACGTGAACACACCACAATTTCACAATGAAAAATTACCCTTTTTTTGCAAAGTGCCTAGCTGTAGTGTTTTAACCCTAGCTCTGCCGGCACCTAGGGAAACCTAGCAAACCTATACATTTTTGAAATCTAGACACCCAGGGGAATCCAGGATGGGGTGATGTGACTGGCTCCCACCAGGTTCTGTTACCCACAATCCCTTGCAAACCTAAAAAAATGTAAAAAAAAACACATTTTCCTCACATTTCTGTGGTGGAAAGTTCTGGAATCTGCGTGGATCCACAAATTTCCACCCACCCCACGTTCGCCAAAGTCTTCCGAGAAAAATGGTACCTCACTTGCGTGGGTAGGGCTAATGCCCGCGACAGGAAACGGCGCAAAACGCAACGTGGACACACCACAATTTCACAGTGAAAAATGACCCTTTTTTGGCAAAGTGCCTAGCTGTAGTTTTTGAACCCTAGCTCTGCCGGCACCTAGGGAAACCTAGCAAACCTATACATTTTTGAAAACTAGACACCCAGGGGAATCCAGGATGGGGTGACTTGACTGGCTCCCACCAGGTTCTGTTACCCAGAATACCTTGCAAACCGAAAAAATTGTAAAAAAACCCACATTTTCCTCACATTTCTGTGGTGGAAAGTTCTGGAATCTGCGTGGATCCACAAATTTCCACCTTCCCCGTGTTTCCCAAAGTCTTCCGAGAAAAATGGTACCTCACTTGCATGGGTAGGCCTAGTGCCCGTGACAGGAAACGGCGCAAAACGCAACGTGGACACACCACAATTTCACAGTGAAAAATGACCCTTTTTTGGCAAAGTGCCTAGCTGTAGTTTTTGAACCCTAGCTCTGCCGGCACCTAGGGAAACCTAGCAAACCTATACATTTTTGACAACTAGACACCCAGGGGAATCCAGGATGGGGTGACTTGACTGACTCCCACCAGGTTCTGTTACCCAGAATCCCTTGCAAACCTAAAAATTGTCAAAAAAAACACATTTTCCTCACATTTCTGTGGTGGAAAGTTCTGGAATCTGCGTGGATCCACAAATTTCCACACACCCCACGTTCCCCAAAGTCTTCAGAGAAAAATGGTACCTCACTTGCGTGGGTAGGCCTAGTGCCCGCGACAGGAAACGGCGCAAAACGCAACGTGGACACACCACAATTTCACAGTGAAAAATGACCCTTTTTTGGCAAAGTGCCTAGCTGTAGTTTTTTAACCCTAGCTCTGCCGGCACCTTGGGAAACCTAGCAAACCTATACATTTTTTAAAATTAGACACCCAGGGGAATCCAGGATGGCGTACATCCACAAATTTCCACCCACCCCGACTTCCCCAAAGTCTTTTGAGAAAAATGATACCTTACTTGCATGGGTGGGTCAAGTACCCGCGACAGGCAAGGGCCCAAAACCTATTGATGCGACATCAAAATTACCTATCACAAACCAACCTGGTTTTGCAAGGGGGGTCCCATTGCTTTTTGGCCCGTGGCTCGGCGGCCACCTAGGGAAACCTACCAAACCCACACATTTCTGAAAACTAGACACCCGGAGGATTCCAGGGAGGTATGGCTTGCATGGATTCCCCAACGTTTTCTTACCCACAATCTCCTGCAATCCTGAAATTTAGCTGAAAAATATCACTTTTTTCACACATTTTTGTGTGGGAAAGTTGTGTCATCACCAGGCTGACACAAATTTCCTACCACCCAGCGTTCCCCCAGGTCTCCCGATAAAAATGGTGCCTCACTAGTGTGGGAGGCCCAAGTACCCGCGGCAGGTAAGGGCCCAAAACGTATTGAGGCGACATTAAAATTGCCTATCACAAAATGACCTGGTTTTGCAAGGGGGGGTCCCATGACTTTTTGGCCCGGGGCTCGGCGGCCACCTAGGGAAACCTACCAAACTCATACATTTCTGATAACTAGACACCCGGGGGATTCCAGGGAGGTATAGCTAGTGTGGATCCCCCAACGTTTTCTTACCCAGAACCCCCTGCAAACCTGAAATTTAGCTGGAAAAAATCACTTTTTTCTGAAATTTCTGTGTGGGAAAGTTCTGGAATCTACGTGGATCCACAAATTTCCTCGGTTTTGGGCCCTTGCCTGTCGCGGGCACTCGGCCTACCCACGCAAGTGAGGTACCATTTTTCTCGGAAGACTTTGGGGAACGCGTGGTGGGTGGAATTTTGTGGACCCACGCAGATTCCAGAACTTTCCACCACAGAAATGTGAGGAAAATGTGTTTTTTGGGAAAAAAATGTAGGTTTGCAAGGGATTCTGGGTAACAGAACCTGGTGAGAGCCAGTCAAGTCACCCAATCCTGGATTCCCATGGGTGTATAGTTTTCAAAAATGTATAGGTTTGCTAGGTTTCCCTAGGTGCCAGCAGAGCTAGGGTTCAAAATCTACAGCTAGGCACTTTGCAAAAAAAAGGTCAGTTTTCACTGTGAAAATGTGGTGTGTCCACGTTGCGTTTTGGGCCGTTTCCTGTCGCGGGCACTAGGCCTACCCACGCAAGTGAGGTACCATTTTTCTCGGAAGACTTTGGAGGACGCGGGGTTTGTGGAATTTTGTGGATCCACGCAGATTCCAGAACTTTCCACCACAGAAATGTGAGGAAAATGTGTTTTTTTTTTACAAATTTTTAGGTTTGCAAGGGATTGTGGGTAACAGAACCTGGTGAGAGCCAGTCAAGTCACCTCATCCTGGATTCCCCTGGGTGTCTAATTTTCAAAAATTTACAGGTTTGCTAGCTTTCCCTACGTGCCAGCTGCGCTAGGGCCCAAAATCCACAGGTAGGATCATTGCTAAAAAAAAGTCGGAGCCTAGTGGGCTTTCGGCCGCCCTGGGGGGGAATCGGGGGAGGGGGGTTCGTCCCGATATGCCCCCAAGGGGGGGCAGAAAGACTGTGGCTATTTTTTGTGGGGGCATTGGTATGACCATTTTGGGCAGCCCCCACGCTTAAAAAAAGCCTGCGTAATCGCTGGCACCTAGTGGGCTTTCTGCCCCCACAGGGGGCAGATCAGGGGCCACTGCCCCCATCTGCCCTCCCGGGGCGCAGAAAGACTGGAATTTCTCTGGGGGTGGGGTGGGGGTATTGTCATGCCCATTTTGGGCAGCCCCTACCCCTACACTAATAAAACAAAAAAATCTGTGGTTTCTAGTGGGCCTTCTGCGCCCCCCGGGGGGGCCAGATTGGGGGCTACAGCTCCCATCTGCCTCCCACGGGGGCAGAAAGACTGTCATTTTTGTGGGGTGGGGATGGGAGCATTGGTGTGCCTGTTTCAGGCAGCCCGCACCCTGAAAAAAATTGCGCCCAAAAAAATCCCTGGCGTTTAGTGGCCTTTCTGCCCCTCCGGGGGGGGGCAGAAAGGCTGTAATGGTGGCGGGGGGGCATTGGCGTGCCCATTTCAGGCAGCCCCAACCCTAAACACAAATGCGCAAAAAAAATCCCTGGCGTCAAGTGGGCTTTCTGCCCCCCTGGGGGGGCAGATTGGGGACTACTGCCCCATCTGCCCCCCAGGGGGGGCAGAAAGGCTGTAATGGTGGTGGGGGGTGGGGGCATTGGCGTGCCCGTTTCGGGCAGCCCCCACCCTAAATAAAATTGCGCAAAAAAAATCCCTGGCGTCAAGTGGGCTTTCCGACCCCCGAAGGAGGCAGATTAGGGGCCAATGCCCCATCTGCCCCCAGGGGGGGCAGAAAGGCTGTAATGGTGGTGGGTGGGTGGGGGCATTGGCGTGCCCGTTTCGGGCAGCCCCCACCCTAAATTTTTTTCTTCAAAAAACGAATCCCTGGTGTTTAGTGGGCTTTCTGCCCCCCCGGGGGGGAAGATTGGGGGCTACTGCCCCCATCTGCCCCCCAGGGGGGGCAGAAAGACTGTAATGATTGTGGGGGGGTGGGGGCATGGGCATGCCCGTTTTGGGCAGCCCCCACCCTTATTTTCTATGCTGAAAAAATCCCTGGTGTCTAGTGGGCTTTTTGCCCCCCCGGGGGAGCATATTGGGGGCTACTGCCCCCATCTGCTCCCCAGGGGGGCAAAAAGACTAAATTTCGCCAAATTGAATCGGGGGGAGCAAAGGCCCTTGCCCAAGGTGCCGCTCCCCCCTCCCTGGTGTCTAGTGGGTGGATCCCTGCTTGGGGATCGCCCTCCTGTGGCGATCCCCAAGCAGGGATCCACTAGGGAGGGGTACCATTGGAAAGGGGAGATTCTCCCCTTTCCAACGATGCCTCTCCCGTCTTTCTACGTGCTCAGGGGGCTGAGATAGCCCCCTGAGCACGTAGAAACTGAAACTGAAATGAGCCTAAAGGCTCATTTCAGTTTCGGTTTCACTGAAATGACGTCAGCGCGACGTGCGCACCGATCGTCATTTCAGGGAAACCAGGGGGGGCCTCGGGAGCTGGGGAAGCTCTTCCCCAGCCCCCGAGGCTCTATTAGTGTAAAGGGAATCCCTCTGGTGCTCGCACCAGAGGGATTTCCGGGGCGATGTGTCATGACGGCCTGGAGCCGTCATGAGCACACGCCCACCGTGTATCATGAGCCGTCATGAGCACGGAAAGGGTTAAAGTGGATTTGAAAGAGGCAGGGGACCGGAATTCATAGAACATTAGGTGCATTTGTGTAGCATGTGGCTGTCTAATTATAAATAGATGTCTCATTTGCATTGGCCACTTATTGCAGTCTATATGTACAACACTAAGGGCCCAAATTAGATCTCGAAGGACAGGTTACTCCGTCACAACGGTGCTGGATAGCCCGTCCGTCGAAATATAAATCCCATTATATCCTATGTGTATATCCGCTGTGACAGAGTAACCCGTCCACCGAGATCTAAATCAGACCCTAAGTCAGTAGTTTGTCATAGAGGCAGGGAAAAGCAGGGAGAACAATTGCTGGGCAGAAGAAAAATGTTTTGGAGGTGCTGATTTACAGGATTCTTGTGCACAAACAGACGATTTTGCTAGAAGCAATGGGCATGAAGTGATATGATTCCAGAATTTAGGGTGGAACAAGTTGATGATCATGCTAAGAAGTCTCTACTAATCCTGCACTTTTTACGGCACATCGGCTGAAACTAAAGGTGTTTTACTGCAAAAGAAGTGCAATCGCAGTGGACGATGTTTCCTACTGAAAATGCCATTATATAAAAGTAACAAGGTTGTTAATGCAAATGAACAAAGATTTTGAGACTGATTCACGTTACTACTTTTTGGCATTCACAAACTACGGGCCTGATTCACAAAGGTAAACTTACATTTTTGTGTAAGTTTCTATTTCTTTAGTATTCACAAACTGCACATTTATTTTTACTGATCGTCATTTTACTTAAAGTGAAATTACTTACAGTAAAATTACACTCGTAGTTTGTGAATACCAAAAAGTAGCAAAGTTACTACAGCGAGTGTAAACTCACACAAAAGTGTAAGTTTACCCTTGTGCATGAGGCCCACAGTTTCAAATACATCCTGGAGCAACACGATGGCAGCATATGCATATTGTCTCAAGTGTAACTGCTTATCATAATGTTACATGATTTCATATGTACTAATCACAATCAAAATGGAAAGATAAAAGAAGCATAGCCTAGCATATGTAATAAACTACATTGCAAAGTGCTTACAAACATAAAGAGCATACCAAACTGATATCAAGGCTTTGGCCTCACTTGAGATAAAAGGCACAGCAGACTCAGATAATGTTTGGTACAGGCATCCTCCCCATAAAGTTGCACTTGGTAAATAAAGTTGTGTTAAAGCATTAATGGACTGGCACTTTGAGAAAAAGGTCAGTCACTGTTTTGCACAAAAATTCCATATCAGTAAGGTAATCAGGTATACAATCATACCAGAGTTCTCAACATTCGCTAAACACTGGTTGAGCTAAATCCAAATGGGCCACCAGACTTAGTCTGAATTATGAAGCCTTTGTCATTATAGACATGTTAATAAAAGCATTTTTACAGAGTGAATATTATATGATTCCACTGTGACATGCCAGCATGGATTCAAATACATCACATTGTTACATATGCAGTTCTATGAAGGAACCACAGAGCACTAATTTAATTAACGTTTTTTTCCGAGGGGCAATTTCTTACAAAATGTGGTGTGACTATGTACAGAAGACAGAATAGAATATGTTTCATGAGGTGGCTTATTCCAAATCAAATCTATCAACTAAACAGAGCCTGGACGCATGGTCATCTCTTGGTTATTGGTTGTGCCCAGTTGTTATCATCCATCATATGAAAGAAAGCTGGCAGTGGCAGTCCACAGACTTAGGGCCTGACTACGAGTTTGGCGGTGCGGAAGTGGACCGCCATGCTGGCAGCCCGCTCCTGCACTGCCAAACCTGTGGTCGGGCAGCCCACCAGATTACGAGAGGTTCCCGCACCGCATGGACTGCAAAGTCCATGGCATGCAGGAACTGTGGTGCATGCTGTGCCCCCCTGCATGCACGCCCAGAGGCACAAGAGGGCCCTGTATGGCCCCCTGTGTTTCCTCTCTGCCCCGGTTTTCATGGAGGAGGACCTGCTATGAAAACCGCGGCGGAGAGGAAACTCGTAATTAGCTTGGCAGGACCGCAGCGGTCCCACCAAGCATATTGCTGCCTCTACATCGCCCCACCACCACGGAATGGCGGTTTCCTGGAGGCGTTGGCAGTCCTATGGCGGTCTGACCATCCTAGTTGTAATAGGGGGGTCGGAGTGCCGGTGCGGCGGTGGCTGGACCGCCACCGCCGCACCTCTGCCAGTCTGGCAGTTCTCTGACCACCAGACTTGTAATCGGGCCCTTAGAGTCTACTTATGTGAAAGCCTGCATTAGTGGTGATGCCACCTTTAAAAGGGCTGCATCTGAATGAATTCATGAAAGACAGGTCTAGTGTTGGTGCTGCCACAAAAACTTAACAAAACTAAAAGAAGATAATTTTTCAATTTCTCTCAAACTAGACAATGGCCAATAAGTGCATTGCAGTAGAAGAGGGAGCCTTATAATATATAGCAACCTAATATAGTGGTCCTCAAATTACACTTGAAATAACATTGCCAAAAGAATTTATTGGAGACACTGTTTGCCCTGTCCAAATGGATAAGAAGATATCTTCAGACGAAAGTTAGGGATGATTACATGGAACCCACACATCATGCGGCTGGGAAGCAAAATAAGATTTGTTATGTGCAAAAGAAAGGGCAGGGTGAATGTTTCTATGTATGTCAATTAGTATGCTTAATAATTATGTTGGGCTTACTTACAGAAAAATGGGATGCATTTAAAAAAACATGAAAAGTGAACGTTTATTTATTAGAGTAGGCAGTGCTCAATATGAACACTGCTTACTCTTAAAAATGTATTTTTCAACATTTACAAAGCGGAATGGGCCGCTTGGGAACCCGTTCCCGTTTGCAAATGGCTTACCACCACCTTTGTGAAGCTAGTAAAGGGTTTGGTTTGTACACAAGAAAATTCCTTTTTGCAATTCCAAATGGCTCGATTGTTTGTGACTCCAAAAATGCTTTGTAATCTGGCCCCTGGTGTCTTACAATTGGTGTTCCTTACCTTGGACCGGAAGCTTTCTTGGTTTTCCTGAATCCAAGAAGACTGGGGCGCATTCCCCTGAGTTCAGGGAGTGCTTTCCAAAGTTTGGGAGCCAAACAGCAGAATGCTTTCTTTGCTGTGTTAACCTTCATTGTCGGGAGGATTTCAAGCCTGAGGTAGAATTTGCATCTTATCAGTTTCCAATCACTGGCAATCATGAGATTGCCGTAGAATATAGTTAGCTGGACCAGGATTATTGATTGAACTTTGTAAGATAACTACTCAGGGCCTGGTTCACAAAGGTAAACGTACACTTTTATGTAAGTTTACGATTGTTTGCTGTGCATAAATGGATTTACAAGTAGTATCTTTACATGGAGTCTATGCACATAAAAGATAGGTCTTTTTATGTGCGGCGACTCCACTCTCGTAAAGTTCTTATTCATAAATCCCTTTGTGAATAGCAAACAATCATAAACTTACACAAAAGTGTAAATTTACCTTTGTGAATCAGGCCCATGGTGTCTGAGGCACTGATGTCAAGTGCTGCTTCAAGGATAATGGGAAACCAAACTGGTATTCATCGGCATTTAGGGAACATCCATCTTGTGTTACAGTTATGCGTCCTTATGAAGGACCCCTTCTATGCAACAAATGTAGATCATACACTAGTGGGAAATAAATGGCCCAGCCCAGTCTGAACAGATTTTATTAAGAATGGCAGTAGCTACCAATCCTAGAGGTATGTGCAACTTTTTCTCATGTTATCGCAGGAGTCACACATGTTTTTAATAAATGTCTGTAGCCGAGGCAGGGATGTCATGGGATGGAATCCTGGGACAACATGCTGAGATGAAAGTAAAAGTAAAATCTTCTAAAATAGTGTTGAAAGGTAAATGATGAACTGTCCAGAAATACAATAACTGGGGCAAATCACTAATGTTTCCGCATAATTTGAGTATTCAAGGAAGACATAGCATTCTGATACAACCTTGCAATACTCACAGGGTATCATGCTTATGCAACTATAGATGTGGCAGTGACCCACCCTTAAGCTATTCATAAGCATTGTCCAGGAGCAGAAGTATTATTTCATAATTGTGAAGAGAGGGCATTTTTCAAAATGTTGTTTGACCATGGAAGCAGAAGAAAAAGGGTGTGTGTTAGGGGGAAGAAGTGAATTTTGAAGAGGAAATGATATTAAATGATAGTGTTGATGGTTTATAGGAATGCTTCCCTTCCGTGAGGGAAAGAGGTGCAATGGATTTAAATGTGAATCTCGCAATCTGCCTAAACTGACGTCTGTAGACCTAAATGATTGTATACAACTGTAAAAAAGAGTCCTGCATGTGGAAAAAGGGTTTAGGGTGAGGTAAAGAAGAGAAAACAAAACATGCCTGCAGACTTCCATCTCAGGGGGAGATTCTCAGCAGCCGTACAGGTAATGGCAGGGTAAGTAAATGCCTCTTTTTGCATGATCACCCCCAAGGTTTTGGACTGATGCTGCTGGTTTCTCGAATGGGAAGGTGCACTGATGCCTGCTAAACAGACCTCAGTGCCAATGCTCTGACCCTTAAAATGTATATGTTTGATTGGTTCACCCACAATTGGCATATGTTAACTTACTTATGAGTCTCTAGTATATGGTACCTAAGGTATCCAGGGCCTGTAAGTTAAAGTGTCTCTCGTGAACTGTAGCACTTATTATGCCAACACAAGTGTAACAAGCAAAGTATAACTTTACCCTTCCATTGCTGCATGCAGAGCAGTTTCAAACTGCTAACTTGACTTTTCCATTTAAAGTAATGAGTCACTTCTAAGGCAGGCCTACTGAGCCCCAATAGCAGTGTGCATTATATTAAAAAATTGGGCATGTCGTTTTGAACTTTACATGTCTCGAAAGTCTAAACCGTGCATTGTCATTTTTACTGTGGAATGGCTAGTAGCCCCAGGACCCGATGGGATATCGGTGGATCTTTATAAATCAGATCCAGGCACATGGGCAAAGAATTTAACAAAGGTTTTTAATGCTGCTACAATGGTTGGTCCACCTCATTCTTGGTCCACGGCTTTGATTTTACCTATCTATAAAAAGGGTGCCAGGGACGACCCAGCATGCTACCGCCCGATTTCGCTATTAGATTCGGCAGCTAAAATAATGGGCAAGGTAATTTTAGATCGTTTAAGCAATTGGTTAGAAGAAAGCAATGTGCTATCGGATTTGCAATTTGGTTTTAGAAAAGATATGGGAACGGTGAAACAAATGCATGAACTTAATTATGATGACCAGTAAATACACTCTTGCCAAAAAAGGTGGTATGTTCATGGCATTTATGGACTTAACGTCTGCTTTTGATAGAGTGAACAGATCCAAACTGTGGCCTCTATTGTTAGAAATAGGCATGGATGCAGACTTGGTGTCCTTCTTGCATTGGTCTCACCTTAATTTAACTGCCTCTGCTAGATACAATGAAGATGGCTCTCTAACAAAATCATGGAAGGTAAAGAGAGGAGTGAGGCAGGGATGTTTTCTTGCGCCGGTTTTATTTACACTCTATATTAATAACCTACGGGGCCTGTTATCCGATGCAAGCAAGGATACCCGAGAGTAGGTTTTAAGCCCATCCCTGCCCTTTGATATGCTGATAATGCAGTTTTACTTGCTAGGACACCAATAGCACTAAAACAACTTGTAAATACTTTTATTGATTTTATGGTCGCACTGGACTTTTCTATCAATTTTACAAACTCCCATATAATGTCATCTGGCAATACAAACTGCGAGAAGAAATCACTTATATGTAAAGGTGGGGAGTTGTCAAATGTTGCAACCTATCCATATTTGGGTGTGCTATTTGATGAAAATGGTACTTGGGTGGCACAGCGAGCACTCAAGAAAAATACTCTAGCAAGGGTCGCAGGGGCAACGCTGGACTTCTCCAGAAGATTAGGGAGCAAACACTTATTGCCAATTCTGAAGGTTTATAACGAGAAATGCGTCCCCATGACAACTTATGATAGCGTGGTTTGGGGTTACAAGGAGGTTAAAGAATTACAAGGGGCCGAAAACAAATATTTACGGAAACTCTTAGCTGCCCCTCCAAGTACCCCTGCCTTTATGGTGCACAAAAAACTAAGGCAGGGCTACATTACAGATTGTATTGCAGTGGCCCCCTTAATATGGTGGCTAAAAACATGGTCCAGACACAAGCCATGCCTGAATCAGATCATTTTAGAGGATTGCATGAAGTTAGATAGGTCTGCAGATATTCCCTGGTTAAGTTATGTCTCTCAACAGCTCTCAGCTCTAGGGCGCCCTGAGCTTTTTAATCAACCCAGACAGCTGCACTTTGGTGAGGTGAAAGACATTAGAAACCAATTTCTAAACAGGAGAAGGTTGGAAAGGGAAAATAGTGAACTTAGCAAACCCATGTGTAGACCTTATTTGATAATAAGCCCTGGGATTTTAGATCAACCCTGTTGGTCTTTTATTAATAATTTGAATCATCGTTTTCTTTTATCTAGATTTAGATTTAACTGTGTTCATTGGTCTCTTACAGTACATAGGGGTTTCTCAAAGGTAGGGACTCTAAAGCCTTGTTCATGTGATCATTTCTCTGACCAAGACTTGTTAAACTTTATGTTTTTCTGTGACTTTTATAATGATTTACAGTCTGAACACATTTGACCTCTTTTAAAAAATTGCCAGTTTGCACAAGTAAGACCAGCCCTGATATATCTGCAAATGCTCTCATCCCCTTTGATATGTTACGGTGTTGCAAGCTTTTTATTGGGGGCAGTACGCAGAAGGGAAAATATGGATTGCCCATAGCAATGAATTGGGTTTTGTTGGGCCGAATGAAGAATTGTTTTTAAATTTTTCTGATGATCTTTTTAACCTAGTATTAACAATTGCACATGTAAAGTAGCTTTGCTCTTTGTTTTTATTATCTATTTGAATTGGTTACCCCCTGTGTAAATGTACTTTTATGGCCATAATGCAGCTGAATAAAGTTTTTATTGACTTGACTTGACACTGTGACTGCACAGTTTCTTTGCCTAAAAATTTATAAAAACCCACCATTTGGAAAATGTACCAGGTCTTCCTCTGATCCTCTTAGAGAGCAGACTCCATGCTAGTTTGTTTATCACTAGGCCAGTAGACCCATTGGGACGTACATGGTTACACAATGACAACTCAGCAGTGCTTACTTTTGAATCGGACTACTAAATATGATACTTAAAGGTATTAAAAGGATCGTTACATTAAACCCGACGATGTTCAAGTTGAATTTAATTTAACTTTTGCACAAGTGGCACCTTTAGTAAGTAGCCACTTTGTTGCCCTAAGGTTTCCAGTGACCGCTTACGGTTGCTGGCCACGCGACAGCTTTCTGCCCTTCTGAGGGTAGGTGTGAATGAATCGCAGGGGGGAACACAAATTGTCTGCCATTGGGAGAAGTGTGACTTCTCCCTGGTAGGAAGGCCAAACAGGGAGTGAGCCCAAAAAGCCCAAAAGGTGAACTTTAAAGGGGACACCGCGTTTGAAGGGCAAATGATAGACAGTGACACGCTGTGCTTTTGTTCTTTTAGACAGTTTGGCATTGAGGACAGAGAGTGGGAAGCTGTTGTCATACTGGTTTTTCCATGGGCGTGTAGCCACCAGGCAGCCACACCTCTGTGGTGGGCTACGAAGCTCCACCACCAAGAGGAGGGTCCTGCCATTTTGGGAGAGAGAAGAATAGTGCATTCTGGGACAGTTAGATACCACACTTCACAGGAAGCCATCACTAGACAGGAGGAGACCTTGTAGCCCATTGGCTAGTAGTCACCACATTCCCTGAGGGCATAAAAGGAAACTCCACTGGCTACCAGTTGCAAAGAAATGCCAGTTCAAGCTGCTCACCCATGCTGACAAGGCACTACACAATGAACGACTGGTGTACCTCAACACTCAAATGAACTTCCATCTACCCACAAGGAAACTCCGCTCCGAATCCTTCTTCCTAGCAGCCACATGCCGCATACGCCGGACCAACAGCAGAGGCAGCTCCTTTTCCCACCTGGTGGTTAAGATCTGGAACAACCTCCCCCTGCACCTCAGAGCATCTCCATCGCTCCAGCATTTCAGGAAGGACCTCATGATTTGAATGTTCAACAAATAGGAGAATAGGCAGATCGCTCTCCGAGTGCCTCGAGCCCCTCACGGGTGATGCAGTCGTGCTCTACAAATCTGATTAATTGATTGATTCCTGTCACTGAGACCACAGATCACATCTGTACTGAAGAATGGAATGAAAAGAAAGGACTGCTCTGCTGTTCCCTGACCCAGCAAATAGAGACTGCACCAAGACTGGCCTGCACCTGCTGCAACAAGACTGGACTGTACGTGCTGCTCCATGGGCTAGCAAAGAGAGAACTGTCCCTGTGGTGCCCAGGTTGAGGAAGAGTCACCCCCAAGCCTCAGACAGAAGAAGTTACTTCAGGAGTCAGTTGGCTGACTTCTTGTTCAGCTACCGGACCACAAAACCTGAAGAGGCCTGCTTTGGCGAGTTGGTAGCCAAAAACACCTTACAGTGAACCTGCAGCCTGGGAGACCCCAATCTGACCCTCAAAAGTTGCACTTGAACCAACGGGACCTGGGAGAGTCATCGGAGTGCAGTTTGGTTGACCAAGATGGGAGTTATGATCCATTAAAGGGTACTACTGGTTTCGCTGTAACTGGAGAGTAGTAGACTAGTGGCAGCTAGTTTTTGGGTAGACTTCGAGGACCCCTGTGGCCAAACTATGACTGTGGACTTGAGGAGTAGTGCCAGAAAGACCCCTGTAGCCAGACCAGCACCCTCAGCATTCTTCAGCATTCTGCATCCTTTGCCTCAGGACCACTCCATTATACTCTATGGCGGTTGGCCATAGACCCTAGAACTGGACTGGAGACTGCTTTGATTGTGAGGTATCTGTCCTACCAAGCCCCATTGGCCTCTGTAGCCTGCTCCCTGACAGAGTTGGTCACCCACAGAGGGCTTGAGTAGTTGTTTACAACTCCATAAAAGTTTTCCAAAGCTTCCAGTGTGAACCGCAGTCGTTGCCATTTTTTTCTAGTGTTTTAAATGAAAAGCAGTGATTCATTATTTGGTCAATTATTTATATCTACGGAAACCTCTGGGGGATATTTGTCATTAAGGTGTCATTTTAAAGATAACATTTATTTTGATAAATTGGTGTTGGAGTTCTGGTTTCTTTCTTATTCAACTGTTTTGGTATTTCTTAATGCTTTACACTTGTTCCTGACTTCTAAGAGCCACAGCTACCCAGGGTTGAGCTAAGGTTTTTCAAAGGAATCTGACTGGACACAGGACAGGTAGTGACGGTGAGGTCTCACAGCCACACCATATAACAAACTGCATTCCTCACAGGCAGTGTCTGGTTGATCTCTGGGTCTAAGGTTTTCCCTATAATAATGAATAGCATAACACCATTATTAAATGAATAAGCACAGAACACAACATATGTGCCACACAAGTGTGTTAGGTGACTTACAAGATACTTCAGCAGAGTGAATAATGTTCAGCCTCTGCAGAGCACCAAGCAATATCCTGGCACCCTGGAGCAACCAACACTGTAAATCCGGCGTATCACTGCTTCATGGTGTCAAAAGTCAGAATCTTAATAGGTGAGGGACTGGTATGGAAGTCTTTGGAGTCTCTGCAATGGGGAAAACAGAGGGATAAACAAAGGGAGGAGGGAACTTAAAAATAATGATGAGGTACACAAAGCTGGTGGCGAATTAAGCAGGAGACCTACAACAAATGAAAAAGATGTCAGGCGCCATCTAAGTAGTTCTCACTCTATTTATGGGAAGCTGGAACTGATTTGATTGCTGTAGTACCTCTGCTGGCCCCAAAACGGAATTGAGTGTTTCTGTCATGGGAGCGAGTGTGTGTATGTGTGCCCCAACCGCCAATAGTCAGTACACCATATTCTCCAGCCTTTCTTGAAAAGGCAGTAGTCTCTGTTTCTCTATTTTATTATATTGCACATGTGTCTTTCGTTGTGCTCTCCTGAATAAAAAAAACTCACGATGGTGAACAGAAAGAAGTACACCAAATCACCATATGCACAGATTTCAGTAAATTATAAGAATGTGTGTGTGCTCATGAATACTGGAACCTAACATATGATAATATTATTGAAGAAGGTTATTTCTGGCGGAGAGAAGAGCTGAAATTGATCATATATATGTGACACAAGGGGCTATGAGAATAAACCTAATCACACAATTGAAATTCTTGTCTAATATGATGCATGTCTTTCAAGGCAATTACAGTAACCGTTCTTGGCATCTTGGCAACCCTACAGGCATATCACATAAACTGTTCGGAATATACATGCATAAACTGTATTTCAAACATCACTGTAGGAAAGTCATCCTTTTAAAATTTTTGACTGAAGCTGGTGGTTACTGACTCTGAAAGTGCCCTGGGCTCTGCTAACCAAGCCCAGGGCCTGTGCTCTGTCCTTAAAAGGTATATGGTAATTTGATTAATTCTAATTGGCCAGGACAGCCTACCTGTAAGACCCCAGTATATAGTAGAGCATGTATGTTTAGAGCCCTCAGTGGACATAATGCACTTAAGTGTGCACTGCTGTGGTGGCTAGTGTCATTTTAAAGCCAGGCCTGCCTTGGAGGGTGGTTTTAAAACAAAACTGTGTCCAAATTCGACTTTGGAATTAAAATGACTTTCAAAGTCCAAAACTATCTTTTTCTTACATATAGGTCACCCCTAAGTTCTGCCCTAGGTGCCCCAAGGATAGGGCGTCTTGTTATAAAAAGCAGGGACATTATAACAATAAATTATATGCCCTGGTGGGGAAAAACAGTCAAAGTTGTTTTTCTACATTGTAGTGCTGCGAGCCCCATAGGCTAACATGGCCTCAACTCAATAAAGTCTAACTTTTGGTTGAAGCTAGCTAGCAATATTATTCAAAGTATCAAAATAATGGTTACAATGAATCCAACAACTTGCCAAGGTCACATTTATTATAACTATTACAGGAAAGTAGTTTTAGAATTTACTATCCTGAAGTTACCTAAAGCAGTCTCTTCTGATTGGTCAGCCGTTCTCAGCCTGGGCCAATCTGAGTAGGTGTGAAGAGGCCTGGGACTGCAACAATGCAGCCATTTGGCGGGAGGAGATCTGCTTCCTGGAGAAGCTCGGGAGAGTAACGGGTTGGGAAGATAAGCTGGATGTCAAAGGCAGGAGAACAGATGTCACAGGACCCAGGCCAGCCCCCACTTCCTTGATCCCTATCTAGATGGGAGCCCCTTGATTAGATTAGGAAAGGGCCTGGAAGGGGAGTATGGTCCAATCTTAGCCACACCTTTGGGTTGAGTTACAATGACACACTCCAAGGAGATAATTTCTCTATTTTGATTTTTGTCACAATGGTGCATTCTGGGTCAATAATATGCCACACATCACAGGAAGTGGTCATGGCAGAGGGTGGAAACCTTACCCCTATTGGCTGGGGTGTCCCCCCTTTGGACAGGCCAGAATGGAGAATAAATATGGGAGATCTACAGTATCCCCTTCGATTACTGCCTGGAACATCTGGAGAAGAAGGTCTGCCCTGCTGGACCCTTGGACTGCACCACAGAAGGCTTGCACTCAGAATGGCTGCACCTGCTGCACTCTCAAGTCTCCACCGAGAAAGGACTGTGGCTAATTCAAGGTAACGGAGTGGACTCCCTGAGCAGCACCAGGTAGAAAAGTGCTAGAAGAAGTCACCTGCAGCAGGCAAAGAGAGGGCTACTCCAGCTGACCAGCTACAGCTAGATTGTCCTGGACTGCCCAGATGCCTTGTGGGAAATTGAGTCTCAGACCCCAAGAGGCAATCCAAAGCTTCTGAACCCTTGACTGGTGCCGTTGGACACTTTTCTGCACAAAGGAACCAACAAAGAAGATGTTCTGAAAGTTTGGGAACATCTTACAAAATTGTGGTCAAAAGCTCCAGAAGAATCCAGTCTAATAAGTCCATCTCTGGGGTTACGTTAAAAACACAAGAGTGAAGGTGGCGGCATATGCAGATGATATCTTGTTTGTGATGGACAACGCTCGCCCCTCTATTGAAGCGCTTATTAATACTATTGAAGACTATGCTAAAGTGGTGGGATACAGCCTCAACAGAGACAAAACTGAGGTTAAAGGATTAAATAATATCTGTTCAAAAGACGTTTTAGGCAACTCTGGACTAGCATGGCAACCTGGACACCTGAAAACCTAGGTATAGAATTTTGCTCAGATTTGTTAGACATCCTACCACATAATGAGAAAATAACTCTGCAAAAGATACGAAACATTCTTGATTCCTGGAATCCTAAATTCATAACATGGTGGGGACGCATTGGAACAATAAAAATTACGGTTACACCATTTGTAAACTACCCTATTGCTATGCTACCTCTCTCTCTGTCAGATGATTTTCACCACAAACTGGATAAGCTTCTAAATACATTTATTTGGCAAAACAAACTTGTGCATTAGGGCCTGATGGCTTGACACCAATATACTGAAAGCCAACCCAGTTTGGTGGGCACACATCAAGACAGTACGTTCCAAGCCCCACTCAAAATGTATACAATGCCTGATGATATGAGAGGCTCACTGCTGGCACCTATATTTAAAAATGATAACTTTGCAGACCCGGGAGACTTGCACACAAACTATGCTCAGTCCTCTGTAAAGACAGTTGTCAGAGTGATACTCGAAGAATAACATCTCTTTATACTGTTCAAGGGCCTTCTCAAAGCACCTCAAGTTGGATTCCACTAAGGATTGTCCACAGTGCACTGGGCTGCAGCACTGCTGCTACTGGAAAAAACGTCTCTCGCTTCAGAACAGTATCATTGCATTGTTCACTGTACACATGGACTTTTACCAAAAGTGTTCAAAACCATTGATTGTTCTTTATTCTGGAGGATGAAGTTAGCACTGGGCATACCTCAATCTTTGGTTAATATCTTAAAGTATTTGCATAAGGATAACTGGGCCTAGTTTTCTGGGAATTATGGGCCAGATGTACAAACATTTAGAATAACGATTTAAAAATAGCAATTTACAAATATTGTTTTTTCCCAAATCGCTATATGGTAATTGCTATTAAATTAGTGATTTGTAGTGAGTCGCCAATCAACCTAACTCATGAATATTAATGAGGTAGGTCGCAATTTATGACTCATTAGGAATGACAGTCATCACAGGGAGGGTCGCCTGATGGGGCCAGCAGACCACCACATCTGTGATTGAATTTTGATAAAACAATCTTTTTTTTAATGCATCCCATTTCCTTTAAAACAAACAGGACTGCTTTCAAAAAGAAAAGTTTCTTTGTTTTTTTTTTGTTTGTTTGTTTAAAAAGACGCAGTGTTCCTGTGGACCACTGCCTCCTCTTAAACAATCTTTTTTTCCATTCACAAAGAGGAAGGGGTCCCCAGGGGACCCCCTTCCCACATGTGAATGCATTAAAATACACTTGTGTGGTTGGCAAAGTATTCATGTTTTGTGATACAATCTGTTTGCAAAACATTAATGCACAACATTCAGGTTTGAAATTTGAAAGGGATGCCCTAAACACGCCTCTCTCAAATACCGAATTGAAATTGGGTCGCATGCTAAAATTGTGGTTCAGTAACTTGTTACGGAATCACATTTTGGCGTTTGTACATAGGAAAAAGCATTTTTGCAAGTGGCCTGATTTTGTGGATCGGGCCATTGGTGGCCGCAAAAATGTTTCAAACATCTGGACTTATATTTTTCAAGTCGGTGATCTTATTCCGATTATGTCTGCTGAGGGCCACGGGTGCGTACCTGCATCTGTATTGCTTAACATCTTTTTGAGGGGTCTGGAATCTTGACTGAAAGCAAATGTGAATTTTTATGCCAAAACTTGAGCATATATAGAAAACACAAAGTGGGCTTAATTTCTTGTTGGATGTTCCTGAAAGATATACTGGTAACAATGGGCTAAACATGAACTACAGGGATGGGGCCGAACCAAGTTTGAGTCGCGGCGTTTATCTTAATATCCTGTAATTGTGGGCAAATCACTTAAACTCTCTATGCCAATAATAAAAGAAAACAACCTGACTTTGTGTATTGTAATCTGTTGCTTATGTAAAGGGCTCTGATGCCTTTGGGCCATTATATCACAATGGGGCAATTCATCACTTTCTACAACAGCCGAAAGTATCCTGAATTACTAGGTGTGCCCAACGGGTGCATCATATGAGTCAATGACAAAAATGATGGTTCACAAGACTGTCCACTTCTTCTGTATTTTATAACCTTCAATAAAAGGAACTCAAGAAGTGAATAGTCTTCTGAGCCTAATTTTTTGTTAGTGACTCAAGTTTGCGCTATGTAAAACTGGAAAAAACATAAAGCAACAATAAAAAAAATATTATTTTTGGATCTATTAAACATGTAAAATGCGATATAATGATAATAATAAGAACCCAGCGATGCATGAATATAAATACAGTGTTGTGCAATTTCATTGTGAGCTAGCCTAGAGAGGAGTTGTGACTGCAAAATTATACTCTAGAATTAGTTAGCAATGAATTGTCTAGCGTTATTCATAAATCTGGTGGTTTACCTTTAGGTAAAATGGTGCACACCTATGAGGCAAATGTTTAAAACCGAGAGGACATTTTGAAATGTTTCCCTGAGTTCGGTATCAAAAACATTGCACCAGGATTTTCATCTCCTCTTTGCAAGATAAATCCGAGACTGATATAAGGATTTCTATATTTATAAAATAAATAAAAAGCTGACCTTATTAATTATTATTATTATTACTTATCATTGAAACTGGTTTCTAGTGAACCCAGTGCTGCCACCAACTATGAGAACATTTTCAGCATTGCCAGGGCAAACACTGGTTACTTGGCTCAATTTGTAACAATGAGAGTCTTTTAACACTTGAGTCCCAGAGCACTTCGGCCTACAGGGTACTGAAGTTCAAAAGTACAATGCTTACTGAGGGAGCTGATGTGAGATAGAAAACTGAATGCGACAGATAACACCAGTCAATACATCAGGGTACAGATAGTGCTTTTGCTCTAACGACACTAGTTCATAGCAGTGATATGGTGAACTAATTAAAATGCAAATTACTTATATTAACAATAGAAAACGTGCAATGGTTAACGTAAAAATTTAAAGCTGAAATGACACGCATTTAAAATGTGCAAACTGCAATAGGCAGTCATAGCTATGTGTATAGGCCATAGAAATACTAAGAAACAAATTTCCTTTATCTAGAAGTGAACCTAATATTTCTGAACTCTGCACAAATATTATTTAGAAGTCTGACCTTAATGTGAAATGCTTGAAAATGTTCATCATAACTGCAGAATGCTCTGGTTTTTAATCAATGTGTTATTTTACTAAGAGACATTGGGCCCGATTCACAGAACTAATCTGAGACAAATTCCTAAACTTACTACTTTTGGTATTCACAGAAGGCATTTAGTAGTAGTAAAGTTAGGATTTTGTCTTAAGTTTGACTTAAGACAGACTTAAGACAGACTTAAGACAAACTTAAGACAAACTTAAGACAAAATCCTAACTTTACTACTACTAAATGCCTTCTGTGAATACCAAAAGTAGTAAGTTTAGGATTTTGTCTCAGATTAGTTCTGTGAATCGGGCCCATATTCTTTATAATGATTAGCATCTGAATCTCACTCTATTTCACATAAAGCCCGAATAGAAGAGATGCACATTTAAAAGAATATTTCTTGTTTGTTTTAATAAAATGATTACTTTAACAGTATTTTGCAAGTTAATGTTTTTCTTCTTTAGCATAGTTCATTGTATACACAGTGAAACATTTAATATTTAGAAGGCCAACCTGCCTTCAATGCCAATGGGAGCTGAGGTCTTTGTTTCCAGAACCTAACTACATAAGAATGTCTGTAGCTAACTTGTGATAAAGCTTTGCACGCCACATGTATTTTTGTGGGAAAGGAAGAGTTGACCGTGCTCACAGAGAAGAGCTGCCATTTGATTGGTCGAGAGAGGAAAAAGCCTGCTTCAATGTCTGCAACATGTATTCATGTCTTTTATATTAGTGCGTGTTCCTAGTTCCATTTTTAGGTCGAGCCTAGAGTCAGCGTGCATGCGCTGCCTTGCGAGGCATGCGGCATTAGAGTATGGACTTGAAGCTCCGCCCACTCTCCGCCCATATTTTTCATTGGCTTCTGTCTTTGTCTTTCGTAAATGCAGGCTTCTGATTTAGTAATCGGCTTGTTAGTCCCTTGTTAGTACCGCCTTGTCTTCATTTGTAATGTCCCATGGCTACTGGCCCTTTTACTTCTGTTGTTACACGGTAAGTGTTATTTAGTCTGTAAGCACTACTTTATTTAATGAGTTTTTCCTACTGCAGGCACGACATGCTTTCCTGCAACATTCAGCGTGCCATGCGCGCTTTCACTTTTCAAGCAGCCCGTCACTTGTTTTAAATAATTGTGGACATACTCTATCAGCGCGGCGCCCATTTCACGAGCGCTGCGCTGGTTTTGTTTTGCTTTTATTGTCGTGTCTTTTCACTTCTCCTCCTCCCCACTCACTGTTCTCCCTCCCCTTCGATCAGTTAGCAGGCTCTAGCCTTCCTCACAGCAGACCCAGACGTACAGAGAGGGAGGGTTGTGCTGCAGCCTGTCTCAGAGCAGGGGGCACTGCTGTCTGTGCCTGCCCTGCTCCTCGCAGCTGCCCCAGTCATGGACTGGCTCTTGTCTCCAGGGAGAACTGCAGTATTAGGTCTTTATATCAGCGCGGCACCCTTTCACGAGCGCCGCACGGGTTTTGCTTTGATGAGGGGGGGGGCTTGGTTATTAGGTCACCTTTTGTCCATCCATGTTGTGGCGTTTCTAAAGTGCTATTGGTTATTATGAAAAGATAGATTTCACGAGTCGCTTCTTTACTGCTGCCAGCCGCGGTGAACTGAATGTCCCTCATATTTTTCTGCTCCATTTGTTGCACGGAATCAACCTTTGGAAGGTCTCCAGTGCCATCTACAGATCGGATGCAGGCAGCAGCATCTGCTGCAGGAGGAGAATACGGTATCATGCAGCACTAACCCCCCCCCCCCCCCACCCCCTGCATCATCTGGATATTTTTGGGGAGGTGACCACATAATTCTCAAGTTTTTTTTTTATTTGACTGGACTGCATCGGATCGTCATTGTAACTACAATATCCAACAAAAAAACATAAACTTGGTTTGATGCTTTGCCTTCCCATCCTCTCTTTGTAGCACAGTGAGTGGGAGCCCTTCTCCCCGAAACTTGGGAGCCTTCGAGAACTGTTATTTTTTCAAATGACAGCAATAATCTCTCATTTTCAGTCTCGGGCTCGAGAACCAATCCCTGAACCCGCCACCACCTGGGAAACCTTCCCTGCCAGAGCAGCATCACACACCAGCCGGGCGGCTGCAGTGCAGCCAAAGTCCCTATGAGCATACCATGGCCGAACCCCATGCTCGTCTTGCCACACTATGGGAGGCCGTGGACAGGACACAAAGCGCAGCCGGATCTGAAGGAGCCCGCCAGCACCCGCTCCCCCGATGCCTTCAGCCCCAACCTGTGCTCGCCCAGCCCCGAGAGTCCCAGCTCTCCGCACGGCGTCGCCTCGCGCATCGGCAACTACCTGCTGCTAGAGCCACTGGAAGGGGCCCGCACCTTCCTGGCCGTGCAACAGCACAGCGGACAACAGCTGCTCTGCAAGATGAGTGTGCACTGCCCCGTTGTTACCGACCTATGAGCATCCGTGTGGTCATGCTGGGCATCACCGAGGCCAGCCGCCAGCTGTCCCAAGGGTGTGCAGAGGCAACCTGGCTATTTGGAGTTCTGCAAAATTGTGGGGTTGCGAAAGTGAAGGAGTCGTTGTATTAGGAAATTAGAAAAAATATATATATATATATATATACGGTGGCGTACAAATGCACTTATTCACAGCAGTAGTATATTTTAAACACATCATGGACACTATGCCGACTATTAATGCGCACTATGGCATAGGTTACCAGAACTTAGTCTCTTCCACGGCATAGCGGAGCACACATCCACCAGCAGGCAGGCCACGCAGATATTGACACATTAATGGCTTTTTTTAACTTACTCTTAGCTTCACACCGCACTCGAGCATGTCCGCAGCTCTCCATGTAGCACTTCAGAGTGCACTAGATATTGATCACTCGTGTTCATCGGAAGAGCTACTGCACTTCCAGTTGTGATTGTATTTTGGCCCTGACTCACATAATATGCAGACAGGGACCCGGCATTGAGAGGTAGATTATCCTTCACTGGCCAATCTGGCCTTAATGTTCCAGTTATTTGCCACTCTGAAGCCGTACTGAGCACACACAATCGCTCTTAACTTATGGGTTATACTATAGCCATGTCTGCACAGGTTATTTCAGTACCTATAGGAGTGGTTGTTTCTCTACTAATAGGAGTTTGTTTACTTTATCTTTAGAGTATGATTCTAACATTTCTATCTATATTTTTTTAACTTACTGCCTGCAGTAAAGCAGCACACCTAAGCTTGCTAGTAAAATGAGGTAAAATGCCTACTCATAGTGCAAACATAGAAAAAATTCTACTGCTTATTTCTGTGTATATATGTCACCTACTTTCCATCAGCGCACCATGTGATCAAGGCCGCATGTCCGGCGGCCGAAACGCATCATTTGGACTATGATGTGTGAATAAACTACCACGTTTATAACCTCGCTTTTGGAGTGTGTGCCCTGGTGTTGTGCCGCTGCGACTGGGATACTTTGGGATTACGTCTTGAGATATATATATATATATATATATATATATATATATATATATATATGAAACCAAAACATAAATAAAAGGCATTGTTATTTACAATGCCAATAGCTCAAACTCGCGTAAATGCAAGGCCTACTGCATTGCAAATGCTTGTTACAGATTGCTATTGCAACTGTATTAGCGCTTACTCGTATTATTGAGACTTGCTAGAGTTTCATGAACTATTCTTTATGGGAAGTTCTGATGCTTTGATTTGGCTTTGAGCTTTATGCTCCTTTAATTTCAATCTTTTCCTGTGAAATTGAACCCTTCATAGGTTCTACTAACTATGAAATTCTGGCCTGAACTTTTACAATAGGGTTCCATTCATTTTATGGAATGCTGTTGATGCCTTATTTGTCTATTTGATTATAACCAAACCATTTCATGTGATTTCTGTGTACTTACAAAAGATTTATTGACTAATATGAATAAAGAAAATGAATAAAAAGATAATTACTATTCTCTTAATGAGAATAAAGTTTACAAAAACGTATTCAAACTATCATCATTGACTGAACTTGGAATTCTATTTGAAACTTGCTTGTAATGCCAAAATAGCTCTTTGAACCAAACTACGGTGGCATAGATCAATCACCTAGAGGAGAAGAGACCAGCATGGGAATGGGGCTTAACCCTGTAAGTGATGGTAATTGAAGAGGTGAACCATATTTTTTTATTTTGGCCCCAAATCAGAGCTATCAACAGTTATCAAAAAAGGAGGCTGAAACAACTACACATGCAGAGATGCGGCCAACGTTTCCCAGACACTTTGGTTTCTTCTGATGAGGCTGCCAAAGGCTGTTATGATTCTCACAGTGTCCAGCAATCAGAGGTGCTTCTTTTTCTTCTTGGGGAATCCACGCTATGTGGTTTTGATTGCTGGAAGCACCAAGCCACCACAAGTACTCCTGTTCTTGGCACTTTTCTTGGGCACCAGGGTCTCATCAGTCATTCAGCTCCTTCCCTTAGTATATGCTTATGGCAGCTCACAGCTTCTTTCCTGGCAGGTTGCAGGACTTCCAGTTTCTCAAACCTTTCAATGTGGAGTTAGTAGTTAGCAACCCCAAACCTAGACCGCATAAGAATTTACCAGTCTTCAATTCTGTGGGACCCCAGATTCAGGTTGATGAGAAACATCGGCACCATGACTGGTGGTTTCTGCTTTATACTTATATTAGGTTTGCAGAAGGAGTTTGTGTATTGCACAGGGCTAGGGGGCATTTCTGCCAGTTGTTGTCAGGGATGCAAAAGCAGCGATGGGTGATTCTAATGGTAATACTTAGTAAGTTGACTAGGCAAGGCAACTACCAGGCTATTCAAATTATGAGTGAAGTCACAGAACTACATAGGACAGGAGACAGACAAGAATATGGTTTGAAAGTAAGGGACGTACTTGTATAGGACAAGAGGTCTCTTAGTAGCTTTGGGAACACACTTTGGACTGACACTAGCAGATTGCTCTTAACAACAGTCCTTCAGTGAAGGCATTGTTGGGCCTGCTGTAATAGAGACTGTGGTACTCAGTGCAAGGTAAACCAAGACTGACAACAACACTAAGACAGATAAGACTCCAAAGGCCCTTGGTGCAACAACAGACGTCTTTCCCTTACCTGATCAGAATGGAGAGCAAGCCAGAGGTTACACTGTAAACAGATATGGACTGCAACAGACAGTGGACTGATTTTGGAATGGAAAGAAAACAAGAGTGGAAAGAGAATACTGGACAGTCAAGACAGCAAGGAGACAGGAAGAAAGCCATGACAAGGAGTCAAGAAGTTCCAGAAATTTACAGAAATACTGGGATCACGAGTAGGCTGTACCCAACACGCAGTCAGAACAAGGAAACAAGAGATCACTGCCAACTTAGTGAACACATGGTCAGAAGGCCAACATGGAAAACACAGAAATCAGGATAGCAGGCTAGAAAGGATAGGCAGAAAGAAAGGTCAGACTGAAGTAAGAGAAAGAGGAAAATCAATAGGGGAATGGATCACTTGTAACCACTATACCAGGGTTTGTTAGTTAGTGGTTCCTTCTTAAAAAACCCTCATACACGTACGTAGCTGGAAATGGAAAAGGGCGGTATATCTTGGTTCTCCGCCTATACGTAGCGTGACAGCATAGTCATAGGGTTTGTTAGGTATGCTGACCTCCACCCGGAGATTAACCACTGGTATTTGCAGTAGTGTCCAGAGACAAATAGGTTAAAAAAGTGAAATTAAAATTCTTCAAAAATCCTCACTTGAGTGCAAATATTTATTGGTGAGTGGGAGTTTAAAGAAATTAAAATGGTGAGCGTGTGATTTTAGACCGTGTTACTATGTCTAAGACACTAGGAAGTCCATTTATACGGTCGACATGTTTCAGCCCCGTTTGCCCAGCCGGGTCTAGGGGGCTTTCTTCAGGACCAGAGAAAGTGTATCTGTGCAGATACGATTTGTATTGCACTTGTCAGCTGGGTTAATATTAGCCCACTGTGCAGATTAGGTCAATAGTACCTTAAAAGACACTCGTTTGTGGCATCTTCGGGGGTTGGCAAGTGTATCCCGGCTTGCTGCAGCTCTGGGAACTTCTTTGCTTGTGCTTGCTCTGCCCTCGGTGGTCTGACAAGTGCAATACAAATCGTATCTGCACAGATACACTTTCTCTGGTCCTGAAGAAAGCCCCCTAGACCCGGCTGGGCAAACGGGGCTGAAACATGTCGACCGTATAAATGGACTTCCTAGTGTGTTAGACATAGTAACACGGGTGGAGGTCAGCATACCTAACAAACCCTATGACTATGCTGTCACGCTACGTATAGGCGGAGAACCAAGATATACCGCCCTTTTCCATTTCCAGCTACGTACGTGTATGAGGGTTTTTTAAGAAGGAACCACTAACTAACAAACCCTGGTATAGTGGTTACCAGTGATCCATTCCCCTATTGATTTTTCTGCATTACGTTTGGAAGTTGAATGGATCATTGCTTCCCTTCTCTCTCCCTCCCCTCTACATAATTGAAACTGAAGTAAGAGAAACACATAAATCACAATGTTGCACACAGCAGTCACGGGAAAGCGGGACTGTGCACACAGAATTAGCAGGATTCAGGGCTCCTCTTGGGATTTCAAGGATTCAACAGTAAAGTCAACTGGAGAAGTAAGCAGGAGCTACTAGTAATGGCAGTTGAAGCACGAATTTTGACTGCGGAAGTCAGTCTTATATCCCTCCTTGAGCTCACAGTCACACAGGGAGAGATTGGAATTCAGAACAGGTGTGAGCTAGCTGCAGCACAGTGAAGGTGAGAGCCGTTAAAGTCCCTCCTCTAGCTTTCTGCCTGAAGGAGAGCACAGAGGTTCCAGGAAGCAACTAGTGAGCAGACTGAAAATCCAGAGTGGAAAATGGATTGGATCTTGTTTCTAAACATGGCAGGAATTCATGCAAGGGAGCACATGGGCATGTGGGAAATGGTTTGACAGAATTCCAAGTACAATACGATTCAACAAAAGGCTCCTCTCCAGCTCTCACGCTCTAGTAAGGCATGTATTTACCATAATGCATTAGGACATGATATGTAAACCCCGACCCTGACAGTTGCTGCCTTTTGCGTTTTCCTCACAGACTGTTCCAGCCATAGTCCTTGTCTCAGTGTCTGCAGCAAGGTGGGGTAGAGTAGTGAGCTTCTCTTTAGGGGATATCTAAAACAAGGACACAAAAGAGGGAGAGCCTCCAAACCTGTTGGAGGTAACCTTTACCATAACATAATGGAGCAGCAAAGAAAAGGGGTATTCCCAAAACAGGAGAGGCCAGTAGGAAACACTTCTTGATAGACAACAGGTAACATGCCATGCCCTGGCATGATAATCTGTTGCTGCCACTACTGTCAGTCCTCTACAGCCTGGTGAAATGACGGATGTCATGCTCAGATGAGAAAGGTGCACATGGTGTGCCCGTCCTGCCATAGAGCCCTGCTCTGGATAGAATGCCACATCACAGTGACTCTTCAGCACACACGCATAATTGTTTGGTATGCTAAGGCAAAATTTGCCCTGCTCTGGGTTTCATTCCATATCATAGTGACCCTTTAGCGCACACACATAATTGGCTGATGTCAAAAATCTAAAAACAACAGAAATTCACTATGGCCAATTTGTGGCAGGGATGTTCACTCTCCAAAGGAAATGCAGTAGACCTTTTCCGTCCCAGCAACTGTTCTTTGCATAAGCAATGGATTTACATGGAAGATTAAACTAGTGTTACAGCCAAACCTCATTTGTACAGTGTTAGAAATTGGGTTGTTGGTTGCCTTGAGTGTAAACCTTAGTCAAACAGCAAGCACAATCCTAGTCAGGGTAAGTGTCAGGCAAATCCTAAATTAAACTTGCTCACCTTCTGGTTGCATGGCACAGAGAAGGCAGGCTAAACTTAGAGGCAGTGTGTAAAGTATTTGTGCAACACTTCAAACAGTAAAACAGTGGAAACACCACATAAAAAGATACTTCACCAAGTTAGAATAATAGCTCTGACTTTAATAAATAAAACAAGACCAAAACAACAAAAATCCAATAAGTAGAACTTGAGATATTGATTTTTAAAGGTTTTAAGTAAAAATAGTGCTAAGAAACATAACTCGCTAAAGTGGAATATCTGGTCGCGCTGGACCAGGACAAAGTCAAAAGTTCAGGCTGACCACGATGGAGCGCAGGCCGGATAGAGGGACCCAGTTAAGCTTGCTGAACAAAAGTACCTTAATCCGATGTTGCGGAACATTGCGAGGGTTCAGGTGGAAGATGCGTCGCACAGCAGATACGATGCGCCGGTTCTGAGATACAGCGAGGCTGCGGTGCGAGATCCTGATGTGTTGAAGTCAAGGATCCTGTCAACGGGGTTTGCAATGCAAAGACCGGTGTCGAGGATGCGTTGTACGGTCGAGGTGATGCATTGACTCCGGTGAGAGGGGAAGCTGTGATGCGGAGTTTCAACATCATCATCAAGGCTGCCGTTGACGGGGATGCGAGGACCTTGAGCCGGGAAAGTGTCATGCAGTGGTGGTTCCGAATGCGATGCGTGGAGTACAATCCATGCAGCAGCGGCGATGCACCAGTTCTGATCCACACAGCAGTGGCGCTGCGCCAGTTCCGATCTGCGCAGCAGCAGCGAAGCACCAGTTCTGATCCACGCAGCAGCGACATTGAATCAGTTCGGCAGAGGATGCATTGGTTCTTCTGGAGCAAACACCTTAAGCCCACTTTCAAGGGTCCAGGACTGGGGTGGCACCACTTGGCAGGGCAGACTCAGAGATGGCAGAGTCCAGGTGCAGAGGCAGGGTGGTTGGAAGTCTTTTATGTCCCTGAGACTTCAGATCAGGAGGCCAGCCAGCTAGTCCTTGGAGTCACTCTGAGTTCCAGTGATGCAGGTCCAGTCCTTCTCACCCAGGCAGGGTAACTGCAGGATGCAAGGCAGCACAGCAAGGCAGGGGTCCAGCAAAGCAGCAATCCAGTCGAGTGGCAGTCCATCAGCAGCACAGCAGTTCTTCTTCCTGGCAGAGTAGACGCTAGTCCAAAAGTGTACTGAAGTGGTGGTGTCAGAGGTCCAGTACTTATACCCAGTTGGGCATTTGAAGTGGGTGAGACTTCAAAGACAGGCCTTTGAAGTGCACAGAGGTCCGACCATTCCTGCCCTGGCTCCATTCTCACTACAGGGGGGTATGCAGCCCTTTGTGCAAGGACAGGACACAGCCTATTTACGTGTAAGTGAGGTTGGGTCCAGTTCCCCCCTCCCATCCTCCTAGGATGACCCATCAAGGCACATCCAAGCTCCCATTGTGTGTGGCTGTCTAGGGGGAATATACAAAGCCCAGATGTCACCAACCCCAGACAAGTGATCAGACACAGGCAACAGGCACCAAATGGCTAAAGTAAGAAAATCAAGAGAAAGAATCTAGAATGTTGTGCAAAGTGGGGGGATCCTTTTTTAAGGACGAGAACCCTCACTCACCTGAAGGTGACATGCCTCATTATAGGGTTCCCTCCTCACCCTGGGGCCACAAGATCCCCAGTGTGGGCTTCAACTCTCCAAAAGAGATGACTGCCACATGGACACATCCTGAGGGGATATGAACTTACTAGCTACATCTATGTCACTAACCCTGAGCACAGTAAACATTCACATGAGTGACATAGTGAAGTGTGTATTCAGGGTAATTGCACTTAGTGTTATGAAGGTGGGTGAGCTACCCAACTGATTGTTATCAATGAGAGAATAACATAGATGAGGTAAATCCATTTATGATATATTGACTGTTTTTAAATTATGTTGTCACTGCCATGTTTCTCTGGACTCTCTCTTTTAGCCGAGCATTTATGGGGTCCCCTTTGGCTGAAGAGAGGTAATCGAACACATGTGACCAGGTAATCTCTAAAATAAATATTTTTTCAGACACCTGGGATTACTGGTGTTTGGGGATCTTTCTCCTTTGCTCATTTTCCTGGTGTTTCAAGATTGTTTGTGCAGACAAACCGGAAGAATTCTGGTTATGTTTTGTTTTTTATTTTTTACAGATGAGACGACGTATTCCACAAAATTCTGTAAGTACGGCTACCAATCTTTGACGGCCAGTATAAACGTCTGTTTCCTGCGTACACATTATTTCTATGTTCTTTATGCAGAGTGACTAATTGCAATTTCGGTCCTGATGAATGCCCATTGAACCCCGTTGGGGGTCTAACAGAGGGCAGAAACATGTTGACCCAATAATAGGGGTATATTTGTTGCCAACCCCTAGTCCTCTTAGTTTGTAATCCTGCCCCAGGACACCGCATAATAAAGTCATTTTGTTTCCTGGAGACAGTTTTAACAATTTTTCACACAGTTACTTTTTCATTTTTGCACTCTGCCCTTCACTCACCGTGCTTTTTGGTCCCCTCTTACCAACAAACAAATAAAACACCTCAGCTCCTCTTCCATTCTTTTTGGAGAGTTGAAGCCCACACTGGGGACCTTGCGGCACCAGTGCGAGGAGGGAACCCTATGATGAAGCATGTCACCTTCGGGTGAGTGAGGGTTCTCGTCCTTAAAAAAAGATACCCCCACTTTGCACAACATTCTAGATTCTTTCTCTTGACATATGTTAATACAATTGTGTCTTTAGTTTGGTTGAGACCGTACCTAGTGTGAGTAATCATTTAGATAAGGAGCGGTACGCTCTCCTGTGCTCCTTCTTGAGGAGCTGTCTCCTTCACGATCTTCAGTGTGGATTAATAAAGTAAGAAAATGCCAACTTCCAAAAAATTGCATTTTCAGAATTACAATTTAAAATCTGACTCCAACATAAATTGTGATTTTAAATTGTGATTCCAGAGATACCAAACTTGAAAAGTTAATCTCTTCCAGATTGTGAATTGCACGTACAAAATGTAATAAGGTAATCCTAATGTTATCCTATGGGAGAGATAGGCCTTGCATAAGTAAAAACGACTTTGTGAGTTTTTCACTACTAGGCCACGTAAAGTTCATAACTACATGCCCTGCCTTTAAAATACACTGCACCCTGCCCTCTGAGTTGTCCAGGACCTACCATAAGGGTGACTTATATGTACAAAAAGGGAACGTATGGACCTGGCAAAAAGATTTATCTTGTCAGGTCGACATGGCAGTTAAAACTGTACACGCAGGCTCTGTAATGGCAGGCTGGAGACATGGTTAGAAGGCTACTTAAGTGGGTGGCGCAATAAGTGCGGCAGGCCAACTAGTAGCATTTAGACCCTGGGCACATGTAGTGTACTTTACTAGGGACTTATAACTAAATTAAATATGTAAATTGGCGACAAGCTAATATTATCATGTTTATGGTAGAGACCGCAAGCACTTTAACACTGGTTAGCAGTGGTGAAGTGCGCAGCGTCCTACAACCAGCAAAAACGAGGTCAGAAAAATAGATAAGGTAGGCAAAAAGTTGGAGGGAAGACCACCCTAAGGCTGACAGGTCTAACATACAATTATTCCTCTGTATAACTAGAGCATGGAGTGGTAAAGAATTCATTTGATAGGTCGAAATGCTGTACGCATAAGTTAACCCAACATATAGAGAAATTCACACACGTACATGGGATCTTACAAGATGGGTCTTTATATATAAAGGTGTCTCAGAAGAGTTAACAAATATATAATTTTCATGATTCGAGTGTAGTAGTATGCAAGTGGGCAGACATTTGCACTTAAGGGCACACATTTGCATTGATAGTTATGCAGCCTATAGCTTTGGAGAACGATACACTGCATTCGAGAATTATTACACTTTGTTCATTTTACCAAATAAGGGAAAGGCATCTACAGCCTGGTCAGGAATGATTTGCTGAGGAGGGGGTAAAAGGAACTGTAACTTAAAGTATTAAATGTGTGTGTGTAAGGTCGAAGTTATTGCTTATAAAAGGATGATGGCACACAGGGATGTATGTTTGCATCCTAGAAACATCTTGGTATTCAGGTGAAATATATCACTGATTTCTTGAAATGTCTCCAACCTTTAAGTCATGCTGCATAGTTCATAATCTTTCAAATAGAAATTGGAGCTTCACTACCGCTAAATTTAGACTTACGGGGGCAGATTTACAAGCCCCTTGCGCCACTTTTGCGTCACTTTTCCCATGTTAAAAGTGACGCAAAAGTGGCGCAAGGGGCTTGTAAATAAGCCCCACGGAGTCTATCTTATGCCGGTATGCTGATTTAAATGAAAAGATCGAATCCCCTTTTTGAAAGCGCTGGAGTATGTTTACATCTTCCTAATGCATCTAAAATTATATTTTTTCTTGTTTAATGAAAGCCTTCGAAATCTACAGCACTTAGAGACCTGGAAAATGTTTGCATCAGCCTGTATACATGAGGGCGCCATACCAGTATGTCATTCGTTTTCTTATTTTCATATTTAGCCAAAGCTGTTCCTTATATTTAATGTTTGGAGAAATTGTATGACATGCCCTACAGAAAAGCTGGCCAGGCCAGTAACAAATTTCGTAAAATAGGCACTGCAAATGCTGCTCTGAGCTACCAGTTCTTGTTTAATTAGTTTTAGTGATTGTCTAAACTTCATGTGATCCTTCAGTCCCAACCAGCAATAGTGACCCTATTCCGAGGTACTGGGCCATAACTGAAAATGTTCTATCTACTTTCTATATGCTCTCGCCAACAACAAGATTTTCACTTTTTCGTATTTGAAATTTGGGGGCTTATTTACAAGTTGCCTGCGCTGCCAGAGCGTCACTTTTTTCAACGCTCCTGTGGCACAGACGTCTCAGTCATATCAATAAGGCGACAAAAAGCCACCTGTGTGGCTTTGCATGGCCTCATAGATATGGAGTAAGGCAAGGCAGCCCAAAGCACTGCGTTGCCTTACTCTGCCTCAAGGAGGCGTTCCATGGGCATCACGGTGGGTGTTCCCACGTAACGCCCATGGATTTTGACGCTGCCCCAGATTTACAAAAACACATGAACCTAGGGCAGTGCCAAAACCTTATGCCTCCCCAGAGCAGGCATAACAAGGAGAAATATTTTCATTTCTCCTCGTTTTTTAATGTTTCCATATCTTTCCTTGTGTGCTGCATTGCAGCACACATAGAATGGAGAAAAAGCCTCCATCAATTGTTTTTGTGCAGGAAGGTCACCCCTTCCTGCACAAAAAAAAATCCTGTCAACAATGCAGACACCGTTCCACCATGGTGCAAAAGTGCTTGCATTGGTATTAGGCACCAAATTGTGCGCCGGCTGAAAGGATAGGAATGCACCATAACTAGTCAAATTGGCTTAGGCGTGCGAAGTTAAAGACTTGCAGCACTGCCCTGCGCCAATGTTTGGTAAATATGCCCCTTTGAGTCTTTCTTACAGAGTGCATTAAGGCATGAACAATATTTTAAATTCAGCCTTCACATGTCTCTATGCACCAGCCCCTCCCCAAACATATTTGAATAAAATTGCATTTTTATTTACATATTTTGGGTGGGGAAAAAGTCTTTCTTGAGACAAAGGCCTAGCTCGAAGACTATAGTGAAAGCTAGTCAAAGCTCAGGGGCATGCAATATTTCCCTCTCTTTAAGGAAGTATTATCCTTAAAAGCCTAATGTACCAGTTACTTTGAACCAAAGCAGACTGCAGTGTGCTGCCCACTGCTGATTGAGCCTGGACTGTCCTGAGTAGGTCTATTGGCCAGAGCGGCCACAGAGGTAATTGTCCTGGCCAGCCTTACTCACTCTATTGAGTACCCTAAATATATTGTGTGAGGCAGGACTAATATTTAAAAGTAGCCTTGTAAATTTTGTTGAACACCGCATATTACGCTGTACTAGCAGCCACCATCAGTGAGGAGCAACGCTTCAATCAGTAATTTTGGATGTTTTTAATTAAAAAAATGTATTTGTAAATGGGACAATACACTACCATTTAAAGACAGGCAAGTGGCTTTCCTCCTAGTCATTCTGCCTATTCAGGCTGACTCTGCCCAGGCCCCAATGGCGTTTCAGACTGTCTTTATTTAAGCTGCAGCTGCATCAAGTCATTTACCAAAAATGTGACCCAAGCGGCACCCCAAATACCTCTCAAAGTCACAGTCTAATTTACCAAGCACCTGCGTTGCAGACGTTTCACTGGTTGATTCTACCTGGATCCCTCGCCCTAACAGTTTGTCTTCCAAAGGCTCAAGCCCCTTGAAAAATATCCTGATTATCCTGCACTCCAATCCAGGTTCATCTCCAGTGTTTTGTATCAAAATGTGACATTTTTCCACGCATTTTTTAAACAAAAACTTTTTATGCCAAATAGGGAATACAATAGCGTGGTACATAGGTATCAGGAGCCTTCTTCATATGTTCATATGACTGTGGGGGAAATTCAGGTGTGTATCCTGGTAACGGCTCTGACAACTTATGTCTGATCAGAATGCTCCTGATTCCAGCCTTGCTGTGTTGCCATGTTGCCTGCTGTTCCCCAGGCTGGGAATGCACATGCTCCACAGGCCATGTGCCTGACCAACGGTTATGAAGTGATAGGAACATGAACCAATTACACCCAGCCAGATTCACCACCTGTACATGGCCCTCGGTCACACAGACCTGTCAAGAGGTGCTAACGCAGTCCACAGCTGTGCCAAGTACCATGCAACACAGGATGTAGTAATGCATACATGACATAACTGCAGCATCAGCGTGGCCACCTAAGTAGCCCCAAGACTACTTCAAGCCACAATAAGAAGATATTTTAGCAAATGTCTCAACATTATAAATACTACATTGTTCCCCTCACAATAAATTGTCACCCAAATGTAACACTTAAGGAGGTATTATGTGACACATAAGCACACTATGACCAATGAAATGTCATACATAACTAAACTTATAACTTGTCTGCTATAACTCTAGGACCAATGAAAGTGTGTCCAAGCTGTGATTTCCTGATTTTCACAGTCCTCTACTTTAAATTACACATACTAGGCCAGTAGACGCGCATCGAGGCCAATGGGTGTATAATACTGCATAAGTGCCAATGCGCTGTGCGTTCATCACACAATGGCAATTTCAGTACAGATGCGTCATAAAAAACTACGCATTTGACGAAAACGGGTGGGACACACCCAGGAAATTATGCAATGGGTGTGGCAGGAAGTGTGAAGTTATTTTCACTTTCACTTTCACTTTCTTTTACTCTGTTAGCTTGTGCTGGAGAGTGGCTGTGTGATTGCTGGTGGTTTTAGTCTTGTCAGTGTGTGCTCTGTGTCTATATTGTGTTTTGTCTTACCCCTTTGTCCTTTTGTATAGTTTTGTCAAGTTATTGTCACTGTATTGTTGTGAGTGTCTTTATCTGGTATTTTCTTGTAGGGGTAGTTCTAGTTTTAGGGGGCTTTTTCTTTTGCATGGTGTCTATGGGAGGGATAGGGACATATCGGGGGCAGCAAACATTTCAGTGAGCGAGAGTTGGGAGGACTTATATGGCTGATCATGCACTTCCTGCTCAGGATGGTAGCGGCTGGGGGTAGGGTGAGCCAGGGTTATCCTGCAAAGGACAAGAAGGATCAGTGGGAGAGTATGTTCTGTCATCACCAAATGACCTTCAAGGTTAATTACCCGCGTCCACATGAAGCAAAGATGGGCTGACTTGGTGGCAGAGAAGGCCGATCTAATTGACCTCCTTGGACTGGAGATTGGCAGACCCATAGGTATGTATGTTTGCTCCTTCTGATGTTTGTGATGTAGCTATTTCAGTAATGCCAAACATAGACATGGACAGTACATCATTTTTCTAGTTCTTTCTACTTATTGCAACGTGCAAGATGTATGTCAAATTGTGAGGATATCAGGGAAAGTAAGGGAGCTTTGTGTCCCTCAGAGTGCCTACATTAAGCCACTTTATGCAAGCACAATGCGAATTACTCCATTGCCACACCCTGGCACAAGGGCCTGTTAAATGGTTTCTGGGTGTCAGTTCTAAATGTAAATGCATGGAATCATGAGCTTTTCCTTGTGTGACACACATGAATTTGCAGGGGATGCTTCCAAATTCCCAGCACACACATTGTTGAAGGCAAAGCAGCCGATCTATGTCCAAAGTCCATATATGTACAATCTTCCATGTGTGCAGCACTGTGCTACACATGTACACAGATTAATCTGCCTCATAAATATCCACATGTGCAGAACTGTGTTTCTTTCAGGGCAACACCAAAACATTATACCTGCTGAGAAGGCATGCTTCCTAGCACAAAGTTGGAAGGTACACGTGATTCACACTATTCAGCACTCTGTCCACAAGTGCCAGTAAACCCTTATATGCCTTCAATAATGTTACATACGGTGTATGCCTGTCCTATTCTGTCATTACACCACTTAGTCATTCCGAGGGTCAATGTTTCGCCCATGTGTTATGGTACAATGGAATCTGACATGATGCTGGCCAGCATAACTCAATACATCAAATGCCTGAGGCTTCAGGCTTGTGATGATGGATACATCTGAACTACATCATCCAGTCGGCTAAGGCCTGTATGCTGACTAGCTGCATCAAGTAATCTGGCCATATTCAGATACGTTTATCTAAACTGTTGTGTAAATCTTAAATACTATGATAGCATAGCTTGTAAGAAGTGCATGTACGCATATGTTTAAGCTCTGTTTCCAATGCTATGTCACAAATCATGTTTTCTAGGAGGACATAGACCATACACCCAGGGAGAGTTGGACTCCTTTCCCGACCCCAATGCTACCGGTACGTATCATGAGTATATGTTTCTAGCATTTTTAAGTCTGTGTGTGAGCTAAGTGTCATGTAACATTATCATTTGTTTTAGGAGGTGTTAGATTTGGGGGTCTCTAGTTGGCAGAGGTATGTACCTTTGTCCAAATAGGGACCCTTGAGTCTAGTCAGGGAAAGTAGGTACACTCCCGAAATAACCCCTGCTCACCCTCTTGGTAGCTTGGCACGAGCAGACAGGCTTAGTTCAGAGGCAGTGTGTAAAGCATTTGGGAACACATACAGTAATCAAGTGACAACACTACAAATGGACACCACACAGGTTATATATTTATAAAAATAGGTATACTTTATATAGATTTATCACAAGACCATAAACGACAAAAATAATCCACAATACTGTTAAGAATACTTAGTTCTGATCAAAAGGGCTTAATTCAAGGTTCTGTGCGAGTCGGTAGCCTCCTCCGGCTACGGCGATGTCGAGAACAAACAGAGTCTAACAAATCCAGCTGACCGCGTCGAGACGGGCCAACACAGCGTAGACAGACTCGGTCACAGTACCTTTACTTGAAGCGGCAGGCACGGGCGTGCGAGCCGGATGGCTGTTCGTCGCGGTCGTGATGCAAAATGGAAGCGTTGCAGGACGCGTTGTCCCTCGATGCGGTGCAGGCAGCGGCTCGTTGGACGTCGTCGAGACGGAGTCGGTGAGACCAGGGCCGTGCGTTGCAGGGCGAGACGGTGCTTCGATGCGGTGCTGGCAGGTTGCGGTGCGGCGACGGAGCCGGATTCAGGAGCTGGCGTCGATCCAGTCCGGACAGCGGTGCGAGAGTCGGGCGGTGCGTCGCAAAGCGTGCGAGCGGTGCCCAACTCCGGTGCGGTCACAGGACTCGAACTCAGCAGCAGTGACCGTGTCGGTCGGACCAGTTCGATTCGGCGTAGCGAAGCGTTGCAGGACGCGTTGTCCCTCGATGCGGTGCAGGCAGCGGCTCGTTGACGGAGTCGGTGAGACCAGGGCCGTGCGTTGCAGGGCGAGACGGTGCTTCGATGCGGTGCTTACAGGACACCGAGTCGGTCGTGAGAGTCGGTCACAGCTCCCTACCTCTGTAGCCACTGAAACAGAGTTTCCAGCAGCAATTCACAAAGGGGGTGAAGTCCAATGGTCCTGGGACTTCGGTCAGGGGGCAAGCTCTCTTCCAAGCCCTTGGAGATCCTTCACAAGTTGATGAAAGTCACAGCAAAGCAAAAGTTCCTTTCTCCTCTCTTTGGCAGTCAGGCAAACCACTGCAGGCCAATCCCCCAAGCAGCACTTCAGGCTTAGGGATAGTCTCTCCTCAGTTTCTTCTTGGTTCCGCTCCTCAGCAAAGGTTTCTTCTTGTTCCCAAAAGTGATCTGATTTTCCTGGGGTCTGGGTGCCCCTCTTATACCCTGATTCTCTTTGTTCTCTGGAGGCAGAGAGGCCTCTGCCTAGTCCAAAACCAGTTCTGGTCAGTTCTGGAGCACTTTGTTTTTCTGACTCCTTCTTTCCTTTCAGAATGTGGGGCAGAGTGCTCAGCCGCCCGGCAGGAGGTGGAGCCAGCATTGTGGAAGGCAGGCACAGCCCTATTCAGACCCAGGTGCAACTCCTCCCTCCACTCTGGATGCAGATCTTTCTATTCAGCCCTGCGCTGACTCACCCTGTCTCCTGTAGCCACCCCCAGCCCCTGTCACTCAATCTCCAGACAAGGAATACACAACCTAGCAGAGGCAGGCTTGGATAGTTAGGCAAGAAAATACCCACTTTCTAAAAGTGGTATTTTCGAACACAGAATGTTAAAACCAACTTCACTAAAAGATGTATTTTATCATCCTGAGTTCAGGCATACTAAATTCGTTTTTCTACCATGTTCCCTGGGTCAGTTCTGACTATAAGGTGTAATAGTCAGTCTGCCCATTCTGGCCTATGGGGAGCAGGTAGCCTTGCAATAGTGAAGAACGAAAATGGCTGTAATTCACTATTAGGACATGCCACACACACCAGGGCATGTCCTACCTTATACTTACAATGCACCCTGCCCTAGGGCCTACTTTAGGGGTGACCAACATGCAGTAAAGGGAAGGTTTAGGGACTGGTAAGTGGGTGTACTCACCAAGTCGACATGGCAGCCCGAGGCTGCACACAGGCTCTGCGATGGCAGGCCTGAGACACATTTTACAAGCCGCTTCTGTGGGTGGCACAACCAGTGCTGCAAGCCCACCAGCGGCATTGGATTTACCAGCCCTGGGCACACTGAGTGCGCTGTACTAGGGACTGACAAGTAAACCAATCATCCAATCATGGAGTCACTAATACATGTATCAATTAACGATCGGGAGCACTTGCACTTTGGCACTGATTAGCAGTGGCAAAGTGCCCATGAGCATCTAGTCCAGCAAAAACATATCGGCAACAGTGGAGGCATTACGAAAAAATGGAAGGGAGACCCACGCCAAGGATGCCAGGTCTAACACGTGTCCCCTCCAGCTGAAAAGTGGGGAGAACTATCCTACCCCTAGGGAGTTCTCATCGCTAAAGCGGAAAAATCTGGACAGTCCATCAGCATTGGCGTGTTCTGTACCAGGGCGGTGTTCCACCGTAAAGTCCATCCCCTGTAGGGAAATGGACCACCTCAACAGCTTTGGATTCTCACCCCTCATCTGCATCAACCATCTGAGGGGCCTGTGGTCTGTCTGAACCCGGAAGTGAGTCCCAAACAGGTATGGTCTCAGCTTCTTCAGTGCCCAGACCACAGCAAATGCCTCACGCTCAATAGCACTCCATCTCTGTTCCCGGGAAGTAACCTCCTACTGATGAAGGCTACAGGTTGGTCTAGGCCCTCCTCATTGATCTGTGATAGAACAGCCCCTACACCATGCTCTGAAGCGTCGGTTTGAACAATGAACTCATTGGAGAAGTTGGGTGCCTGGAGCACAGGTGCCGTGCACATGGCAGTCTTCAAGGTGTCAAAAGCTTTTTGACAGGCGTCAGTCCAAATCACTTTCCTGGGCTGCTTCTTGGAAGTCAGCTCGGTCAAGGGGGCAACAATGCTGCCATACCCCTTGACGAATCTCCGGTAATACCCGGTGAGTCCTAGGAAGGCTCTCACCTCTGTCTGGGTCTTGGGGGGCTCCCAAGCCAGAATGGTATCAATTTTCGGTTGGAGGGGCGCCACCTGGCCGCTCCCAACCTGGTGTCCCAAGTACACCACAGAACCCTGCCCAATCTGGCACTTACTCGCCTTGATTGTGAGGCCTGCCCTCCGCAGCGCCATCAACACTTCCCAGAGGTGGCGCAGATGCTCTTCCCAACGGGCACTGAACACTGCGATGTCATCCAGGTAGGCGGCACTGAAATCCTCCAGTCCAACCAACACCTGGTTGACCAACCTCTGAAAGGTGGCAGGGGCATTCTTCATCCCAAAGGGCATCACCCGGAACTGGTAGTGCCCATCTGGTGTGGAGAATGCTGACCTCTCTTTGCCCCATCAGTCAAGGCGATCTGCCAGTATCCAGACGTTAAGTCAAACGTGCTGAGGTACCGCGCAGCCCCTAACCGATCTATGAGCTCATCAGCTCTGGGGATGGGGTGGGCGTCAGTCCTGGTGACGGAATTGAGTCCCCTGTAGTCCACACAGAACCGGAGTTCTGGTGTGGCACCAAGCGCGGCAGCTTTTGGAACCAAGACCACGGGGCTGGCCCAAGGGCTGTTAGGAGGACTCAATCACCCCTAGCGCAAACATCTTGGAGACCTCCTCCTTGATGCAGGCTCTGACCCTGTCAGTCACCCTGTAAGCCTTGTGCTTCACAGGAAGACTGTCCCCAGTGTCCACATCATGGACGCACCAATGAGTGACACTGGGAACCAGGGAGAACAGGTCAGGGAACTGTCCCAACAAGTGGCGACAGTCACCCTGCTGCTCAGGTGTCAGGGAGGTAGAGAGGTTTACTCCCTCCACTGATCCATCTTGCTCTCGGGCTGACAGGAGGTCAGGAAGAGGCTCGGTCTCCTCCTCCATTCCATCATCTGTCGCTAAGAGCATGCCCACTTGGGACCTCTCCAAGTGGGGCTTCAGGCGGTTCACATGCAGGACCCGCAAGGGGTTCCTGGGAGACTGCAAGTCCACCAAATAGGTAACTGGACTCTTGCGCTCCACCACCGTAAAAGGGCCGGTCCACCTGTCCTGGAGCGCACAGGGCTCCACAGGGGCCATGACCCACACTTTCTGACCAGGCTGAAGCTCTACCAGAGTGGCATTCTGGTCGTACCACCGCTTCATCTCCTCCTGGCTGGCTTCCAGATTTGCCTCAGCAAGTTCTCTGAAATGCCTAGTCTGGTTCCTGAAGGCCAGCATGTAACTGTATACATCCTGGGGAGGTTTCCTGGGAGATTGCTCCCAGCCTTCCTTGACCAAACTCAGAGGTCCTCGCACCGGGTGTCCATAGAGGAGCTCAAAGGGACTGAACCCTAGAGACTTCTGTGGCACCTCCCGGTATGCAAACAACAGGCATGGTAAGAGGACGTCCCATTTACGCCTCATGGGTTCTTCCAGACCCATAATCATGCCCTTGAGGGTCCGGTTGAATCTCTCAACCAGCCCATTTCCTTGAGGGTGGTAAGGAGTGGTGAACTTGTAAGTTACACCGCACTCCTGCCACAGGGACTTCATGTACTTGGACACGAAGTTGGTACCTCTGTCAGACACCACCTCTTGAGGGAATCCCACACGTGAGAAAATTCCCATCAGTGCAAGTCCCACCAAGGGGGCCGTCACTGTCCTCAGAGGGATGGCTTCAGGGTACCGGGTGGCATGGTCCACCAAGACCAGGATAAACCTGTTGCCCATGGCTGTCTTGGGGTCCAGTGGCCCCACGATGTCAATACCCACCCGTTCAAAGGGGGTGCTGACCACAGGGAATGGCTGGAGAGGAGCCTTGTGCTTCCTCCCACTCTTTCCACTTGCCTGGCAAGTCTGGCATGTTCTGCAGTGAGTGGCGGCACTCCTGCGCATCTGGGGCCAATAGAAATGGGTAACAAGCCTGTCAAAGGTCTTGTCCTGCCCCAGATGTCCCGCTAACGGTACATCATGAGCCAACCCCAGTAGGAAGGCTCTGAAGCGCTGGGGTACCACCAGCACACGGGCTGACCCAGGCTCAGCAACCTTAGGCTCTGAATACAGGAGACCATTCTCCCAGTAAACCCAATGTGATCCAGACTGATCACCTGCTGCCTGGTCTGTGGCCTGTTGCCTCAGACCCACGAGAGAAGGGCATGTGTTCTGCTCCTTGCAGAACTCTTCCCTGGAGGGTCCTCCTTCTTGCTGCCAATGGGTCAGCTCAGGTAGGTCCCCAGTTCAGCTACCTGTTCCCCTGTAGGCTCCAGGGCATCCCCCTCAGGGTCTGCCTCCTCCTGGACCGTGGGAACCTCGGGGGCCGGTTTCCCGCGCCCCTGCCTCCTCTCTCTCCGGCAGGCACCTGGGCCTCCCTCTCAGGCTCCAGGTCCTCTTGAACACCTTTAGCTGCCATTGACCGGGTGGTCACACATGCCCAATCAGGCAAGCCCAACATTTCTAAATGCTCACTCCGCTCCACCTTAGCCCAAGGTGAGCTCTCCAAATCGTTCCCTAACAAACAGTCAACAGGCATGGCTGGCCTCACAGCTACTTGAAGAGTACCCGAGACCCCCCACTCAAAGGGAACCTGAGCCACCTTGCAGTGACTCTCTGTGTTGTCAGCGGCAACAACCGGATAGAATGCATCAGGGATAACCTGCTCTTTAGACACCAGGTGACACTTGACAGCTGTCACACTGGCTCCTGTGTCTCTCAGAGCCTCCACCCTATGGCCATTGATGGTCACCCACTGCCTGTATTTCTTAGTGTTCTCAGGCAGCGGGGTCCTAGGGACCATCTCAGAGTCTCCTAATGAGACAAGGGAAAACACTGTGGGATCCCCCACCTTGGGCACCCAACTCCTCCCCCAGGGCTACACTAGCCAACTGCCGGGGGACTGCACTGGTGGGTGCTGGTTTTCCATGCAAAGGGCAACGAGGATCGTTTGCCTTGTGGCCAGGGGCGCCACACTTGTAACATACCAGTGGTCCCTGGTGAACAGGGGGGCCTGTCAGGGCCACTGGCTTCTTCTCAGGGGGGGGCTGGGAACCTTTCCCTTGGTTCCCTTGGGGTCTACTTTGGGGCCCTTTATGGAACTCCTTCTGTTTACCCTTGTCCCCCCCCCTCTCCAAGTGGGGACCCTGCCCACCCTTGGCGGAGTCTCCCACGTGACCCTTGTGGACCCGGGTACTCACCCAGCGGTCCGCCTCCTCAGCAAGCTGCCTAGGGTTAGTCAGCTTACTATCAATCAGGTGCTGGCGTAGCTCAGGAAAACAATTACCGGACAAGTGCTCCCAGGCAATCAAATCAAAGAGCGCCTGAAAATCAGTCGCTTTGCTACCCTTTACCCAACCATCCAAGGCTCTGCAAAAGAAGGTCACATATTCAACCCAGGTACTGCTTTCAATCTTACTACAGTTCCTGAACCTTTGCCTATAAAGCTCAGGGGTCAAACCATATCTAGTCATTAAGGCATCCTTCATGTGGCTGTACGAATTATAGACTTCAGAGGGCAAATCCAACAAGGTATCCCGCCCTTCACTGAGGAACCGTCCCCACAACCCCGCTCCCCAATCCTTCTCAGGGACCCGGTGGGAAGACATGGCTACCTCATAGGCTTTGAACCACTGCCCTATGTCGTCATTTTTAAAAACTCCTTCACCACATCTTTGGGAATATACACCCTAGCTTCAACAGGCACAGGCGGTACACTGCCACCAGAGGGAGTAATCTCTAAGCTCTTGGCCTTCAATTCCAACTCCCTCAAAACTTTCTCATGTTCAAACTGCATTTTCTTTTCCTCTAGGGCTAATTTCCTTGTTTGCATTTCGAATTCTAACTGCTTATTCAGCTTGAGTTTGGTCAGCTCCATTTCGTGCATCCTACTCTCTTTCCTGTCCTCCAACTCCCCTGGAGACAGTCCTCTGGCAGAAACACTGCTACCTACTGGGGAAGGTGGTCTTCTAGCCCCTAGACCCAATAGCCCCTCCAGCTGCCCTTCTGCATTCTCAGCCCCCTCCACAGGGGCACTCCTTGATTCGACCCAGGCCCTCAGCGCCTTTTGGAGGTCCTCCTTCCTGGAGATCCCGGTCATGGACACTTTAAACTTTTTGCAGAATTGCTTGAGCTGCTTAAGGGTGTAGCATTCTAGCCTCTCTTCTTCCCAATCACATTCAACAGAGGCTACTGATGCTGGTTTCTCCATAGTGACTGAACTTGGCATTTGCAAAAATAGGAAATCCCAGAAAAAATGCTATTAAAGTATGTGGTTGCGTTTTGGTCTGCACTCACTAAGTAGTGTTCACCAATCACTGTACATGAGTCACAAATGCAAGTCCAGAATCCTCACCGCTGACCACCAATGTTAGATTTGGGGGTCTCTAGTTGGCAGAGGTATGTACCTTTGTCCAAATAGGGACCCTTGAGTCTAGTCAGGGAAAGTAGGTACACTCCGAAATAACCCCTGCTCACCCTCTTGGTAGCTTGGCACGAGCAGACAGGCTTAGTTCAGAGGCAGTGTGTAAAGCATTTGGGAACACATACAGTAATCAAGTGACAACACTACAAATGGACACCACACAGGTTATATATTTATAAAAATAGGTATACTTTATATAGATTTATCACAAGACCATAAACGACAAAAATAATCCACAATACTGTTAAGAATACTTAGTTCTGATCAAAAGGGCTTAATTCAAGGTTCTGTGCGAGTCGGTAGCCTCCTCCGGCTACGGCGATGTCGAGAACAAACAGAGTCTAACAAATCCAGCTGACCGCGTCGAGACGGGCCAACACAGCGTAGACAGACTCGGTCACAGTACCTTTACTTGAAGCGGCAGGCACGGGCGTGCGAGCCGGATGGCTGTTCGTCGCGGTCGCGATGCAAAAATGGAAGCGTTGCAGGACGCGTTGTCCCTCGATGCGGTGCAGGCAGCGGCTCGTTGACGTCGTCGAGACGGAGTCGGTGAGACCAGGGCCGTGCGTTGCAGGGCGAGACGGTGCTTCGATGCGGTGCTGGCAGGTTGCGGTGCGGCGACGGAGCCGGATTCAGGAGCTGGCGTCGATCAGTCCGGACAGCGGTGCGAGTCGGGCGGTGCGTCGCAAAGCGTGCGAGCGGTGCCCAACTCCGGTGCGGTCACAGGACTCGAACTCAGCAGCAGTGACCGTGTCGGTCGGACCAGTTCGATTCGGCGTAGCGAAGCGTTGCAGGACGCGTTGTCCCTCGATGCGGTGCAGGCAGCGGCTCGTTGACGGAGTCGGTGAGACCAGGGCCGTGCGTTGCAGGGCGAGACGGTGCTTCGATGCGGTGCTTACAGGACACCGAGTCGGTCGTGAGAGTCGGTCACAGCTCCCTACCTCTGTAGCCACTGAAACAGAGTTTCCAGCAGCAATTCACAAAGGGGGTGAAGTCCAATGGTCCTGGGACTTCGGTCAGGGGGCAAGCTCTCTTCCAAGCCCTTGGAGATCCTTCACAAGTTGATGAAAGTCACAGCAAAGCAAAAGTTCCTTTCTCCTCTCTTTGGCAGTCAGGCAAACCACTGCAGGCCAATCCCCCAAGCAGCACTTCAGGCTTAGGGATAGTCTCTCCTCAGTTTCTTCTTGGTTCCGCTCCTCAGCAAAGGTTTCTTCTTGTTCCCAAAAGTGATCTGATTTTCCTGGGGTCTGGGTGCCCCTCTTATACCCTGATTCTCTTTGTTCTCTGGAGGCAGAGAGGCCTCTGCCTAGTCCAAAACCAGTTCTGGTCAGTTCTGGAGCACTTTGTTTTTCTGACTCCTTCTTTCCTTTCAGAATGTGGGGCAGAGTGCTCAGCCGCCCGGCAGGAGGTGGAGCCAGCATTGTGGAAGGCAGGCACAGCCCTATTCAGACCCAGGTGCAACTCCTCCCTCCACTCTGGATGCAGATCTTTCTATTCAGCCCTGCGCTGACTCACCCTGTCTCCTGTAGCCACCCCCAGCCCCTGTCACTCAATCTCCAGACAAGGAATACACAACCTAGCAGAGGCAGGCTTGGATAGTTAGGCAAGAAAATACCCACTTTCTAAAAGTGGTATTTTCGAACACAGAATGTTAAAACCAACTTCACTAAAAGATGTATTTTATCATCCTGAGTTCAGGCATACTAAATTCGTTTTTCTACCATGTTCCCTGGGTCAGTTCTGACTATAAGGTGTAATAGTCAGTCTGCCCATTCTGGCCTATGGGGAGCAGGTAGCCTTGCAATAGTGAAGAACGAAAATGGCTGTAATTCACTATTAGGACATGCCACACACACCAGGGCATGTCCTACCTTATACTTACAATGCACCCTGCCCTAGGGCCTACTTTAGGGGTGACCAACATGCAGTAAAGGGAAGGTTTAGGGACTGGTAAGTGGGTGTACTCACCAAGTCGACATGGCAGCCCGAGGCTGCACACAGGCTCTGCGATGGCAGGCCTGAGACACATTTTACAAGCCGCTTCTGTGGGTGGCACAACCAGTGCTGCAAGCCCACCAGCGGCATTGGATTTACCAGCCCTGGGCACACTGAGTGCGCTGTACTAGGGACTGACAAGTAAACCAATCATCCAATCATGGAGTCACTAATACATGTATCAATTAACGATCGGGAGCACTTGCACTTTGGCACTGATTAGCAGTGGCAAAGTGCCCATGAGCATCTAGTCCAGCAAAAACATATCGGCAACAGTGGAGGCATTACGAAAAAATGGAAGGGAGACCCACGCCAAGGATGCCAGGTCTAACAGGAGGTAATGCCCACTACTATCAATTTGCTGTCAGTGTGTGAAACACACAGAACCTGTCTACAGATTCATTTGGAATGAACAAGAAAGAATTCCATTGTGAATGTAGAGTGTATGTAAGCAGGCCCACAGGATGTAAACATTGTAACATTTTTGTTAATGTATTCACATCTATAGTCATGTGGCTTTGGGCATAGTAACCATCACAGAGTGCAGAATCTGCAAGTGTTAACAGAAACAAATTAGCTTATATAACAGATGGCACTTAGCTATACAATCAAGTTTAAAAGTCTGTAGTAGCACAGTGAAATGTGCATTGCTAAGCATGTCTGGGTAGGCTTTTGTTGCACATGTCCAAAATTGTGTTTGACAAAGGTGCAGATGATGTGCAATATTTTAAAACAGATACTGTTAGCAAGCATGTACATGTAGTTATGATGGTATCAGAGTCACACAGTGCATGATTGTTATGTTATGTTATGGTAGAAGGATTTATATAGCACGCTTCTACTCGTGGGTGTCTTGGCGCTTGCTGAGCCTGAACATGCTGAGAAGGGATCTGTTAGTTGCTAAACAGCCACGTTTTAAGCTCCTTCCTGCAGACGAGCAGGGGGGAGATTGCTCTAAGATGTGGCGGGAGAGAGTTCCAGAGCCTGGCAGTGCTATTGACAAAGCTCCTTCCTCCCCAGTTCACTTTCTTGAATTTAGTAGTGGCAATCATTCTGGCAGTGGCCGAACGCAGATGTCGGTTGGGAGTGTACCACTTAAGATGTTCCCATAAAAATTCAGGTCCTGCCTGATGCAGGGCTTTGTGAGCCACACAGAGGGCCTTGAATTTAATTTGCTTGTGGATAGGGAGCCAGTGCAGTTTTGGAATACCTGAAGAGATCGAATGAAATTTTGGAATATTCCGAATCATTCTGGCTGCTGCATTTTGGACCGATTGAAGCTTTCTCATCAGTTTTTCCTGTAGCTTCATATACAATCCATTGCAGTAGTCCAATTTTGAGAGGCTAATGCAGAAACCACAATTTTCCTTGTATTGTTGGGAATAAACGGGAGGATTTTCCTTATCATCCTAATAGTGTGGAAAGACGACAAGACTACCTTGGATACTTGTGCTCCAAATATGAGCTTATCATCAATCATCAATCATAAAGCCCACATTTTTGATTTCGTCACAGGCACAGGTGATGGACCTAGGCTATCAGACCACCATGCTGGAGACCATCCAGGGAGGAGATTTCCAAAAAGTATTACCTCAGTTTTACCTGAGTTGAGTTTTAAACAATACTTACTCATCCCTAAGCTGATGGCACCCATGCAGTCATGGAGTCTTGATGGACCTGAGGGGTCTTTCTCAACTGCTGATACTACCAGCTGACTGTCATCAGCATAGGAGGTAGGATTCAGGTTGCAGCTTTTGATCAGAGATGTAGTTCTGAAACATATATATTACACAGGGTTGGGCTCAATGAAGAGCCCTGAGGAACCCCCAAGGTAGTGTGAATGGAGGGAGTTATATTGGCCCAAAGTCAGGATTTGAGCCCTCTCTGCAAGGAAGGGTGAGAATAGTGAAAGGGCCTTGTCTTTGACTCCTATAGCATTCAAGCGGTGGACCAGAAGCTCATGGTCCACTGTGTCGAACGCCGCAGATAGATTCAACAGAATGAGGGTCGCTGATCCCCCACTATCCAGTGAGGTTCTTGTATCTTCTGTAGTTTTTATTAAGGCACTTTCAGTGCTGTGATCTGCTCTAAACCTGAACTGACTGGGGTCTAACTGATGGTTTGACAGTTCTGAATTAATAATCTTTTCACCAATTTTCGCTGGAAGAGGAAGCCAAGAGATAGGACGATAGTTGGTGGAATCATTAATATCAAGATTGGGCTTTTTTAATAGATGGGGAATACATGCCTGTTTCCATATAGTGGGAAACACCCCTTGCGAGAACATTTGATTAAAAATGGAAGATAAGTGGGTGGAGATAGGTTCTTCCGCAAGTTTCAGAATCCAGAGAGGGCATGGGTCATCCGGTGACCCTGATTTAGCTCCTAATAGGAGAGCGGCTACTTGACTGGGGGAGGAGGAATTACATCGCCTTGCATGTCAGCGATATTTATCGCTAATGACATGCAAGGTAGGCGTTCCCCACTAAAAGCGACTGTAAACAGTCGCTAACACCACTAACCCCTATTATCAAGGCAGGCGAAGCGATAAAATAAATCGCGCTAAGTGCGTTTATCGCTATATTTTATCACCTGCTACTGACTATGACTTACCTGTTTGTAGTATAGGAGGTGGATTCTAATGCTGAATCCACCTTAGCGTTAATGCGAGAATATCGCTGGTTTTCCAGCGATATTCTCGCATTATGCCGCTATCGCTGGAATAATCATCGCCATAGCGCTAATTGTTGCTAATACAGCGTTAGCGTGGCGATATATTCCAGCGATAGCTGGCGATAGAATATTTCACGCTAAGCGCGCTCTGCGATATTTATCGCATTTTGTTGCTAATATGGCCCTTTTTTCGTTCATAAGAAGGGTTTTATATTTGGCTAACGCCAATTTGTATAACTGTTTATTTTTGGCATCAAAGTACTTGTGCCAGCGTCTTTCTTGCCTTCTGCATGCTTGTTTTTCTAGTCTCAGAGCTTCAGAGAACCAGCGGGCAGAAGGTTCCCCTCTGTATTTATGATACTTGGTTGTTGGAGCTAGTTTAGAAACGGCATAATTAAGCCAGGAAGTATAGTCCGAAGCAGAAGAGTTAGCGCCAAGAGTGATGTCAGGTTGGCTCTGCGCTAGACAATGGGTTAATGTCACAGTATCTATTTTGTGCCAGGCTCTGCAGGTGACGGTTTTGGCTGGCTTAGAGGAGGCCTGTCCTGTAAATGGCAGATTATATTAAAAAATTATGGCATGATAATCAGACCAGCTGAGTGGAAGCGTTTTAAGAATTTTGATGGCAGGATTATTTGAAAAAAGTCCGTCAGGGTGTGACCGGCCGAGTGTGTGGGATCACTAACAAGTTGTCTAAGTCCTAGTTCTGACGCCATCTCTAAGAGAGCTAGGATGTCTTTGTCATTGGTGGATTCTAGCGGAAAGTTAATGTCTCCAAGTATGGTAAAGTTATCGGATTGGAGACAAAATTACATCAAGGATTGAAAATTGTGCAGAAATTGTGGGGCATATTAGCAAGGGCACTATCGCCGCTTTAGCGGCACTTTTTGCCGCTAAAGCGGCGATATTTTTATCGTCCTATCAGCAAACTGTCTCTAACAGCAGTTAGCGACAGTTTGCGGGCATTAGCGCCCGTTTTTTTACCGCTTTGCATGTCAGCGATATTTATCGCTAATGACATGCAAAGTGGGCGTTCCTCACTAAAAATACACGCAGACAGTCGCAAACACAACTTCACACTATTAGCAAGGCCCGCGAAGCGATAAAAATGTGCGTTAACCCCGATTAGCGCTGGATTTTAACACCTGCTAGAAACCTGACTTAGCCATTATAGTCTATGGGAGGTGGATTCTACGGTTAAGTCCCCACCTGCCTATTAGCGAGTTTTTCCTTAGCGATAGGAATTTATCGCAAGGAATTCTCGTGCTAATGCTGGGAATCGCCGCCATCGCTGGATTTGTTTCGCATTGGAGATAAAACGTTGCTAATAACGCGTTATCTCCGCAAACGAATCCAGCGATAAAAAAAACGACGCTAACTGTGGTTTGCGTTAATTAACGCACGCTGTTGGTAATAGGCCCCTAACTTTTAGGCCCTGGGGGCCCATAGATAAGCATGCCATTGAACATACCTTGATTGTAAAAACCTAGCTTGAAGAGAAAGGCCTCGCAGTCAGTAGATGGAACAGCAATGCAGTGGACAGTAATCCAACTGCGATAAATCAAAGCGAGGCCACCACCTCTTTTTACGAGTCTATCCAGTCTAAACAATTCGAAACCCGGGGGAACTGCTACCGCAAAATCTGGGTCGGTCGCCTCGTCACCCCAAGATTCTTTAATGAAGAGAATATCAAGCTTAGCAGCATCAATAAGTTCGGCTATTTCTTATTTGTGGTTCGGTAAGGATCTTGCATTAATAAGGGCGAGCTTTAGCATGGCATTATTATTAAGAGGTGGAAGTCCTATGTTGGAGGGGGATACCATAAGAGGTGGTCGCAGAAAAATTGCCTTGCAGTGCGGGCAGGACAGTCTGCCTGAAGGAACTGCTGAGTGTAGACAAAGTTTTATTCAATCACAGGTGAATGGAGGACTTAAGGCATAGAGTGCCGTACCTGAGTATTTAATGCGGGCCTCTTCTTCTCCTAAGAAAGATCCAGGGTCCCCAGCCCTGGGCCCGGTCCAGGCGAGGATGGGCGCAAACGGGCTTGCCTTTGTCGTGCCTTCGGCGCGCCCGCGGTGCGCCTGCTGCACGGACGCAAAGTGTCCATGACTAAGTACCCTCTAAAGGAGGGGGGCGTGTCCAGCCTCGGCACCAGAGCGCGAAAGATCGAAGTAAGAGGGGAAAGTAAAAAGGGCTTTTACCTGGGGCCCAGCAACCCCTGCAGCACCCACAGGCACCCCTGTGGACTGTTGCTACTGGTAACTTAAGAAAAAAACTAATACAAATTGTGAAAAAACGCATAAAATCAATAAAAGTAGGTTGGTGGTACCATGCAGTAATGGCAGCCACCCTATTGGGAGCCAGGCACATCCCAAACAGGAAGTAGAAGGAAAGTAAAACACAGTTGTGTCCATGGTCTAGCATGCTCAGGAGGAGCTGCGCGGACGCGAAGTGTCCATGACTAAGTACTCTCTAAAGAGGGGGCATGTACAGCCTCGGCGCCGGAGCCACATATGTAATGTAATGTAATGTAAGGGCTATTTGTAGAGCACACTGTAACCCGCCGGGTATCCTGGCGCTGAGAGACGGAAGAAAGCCTGTGACATAGGGCAGAAGGCATCATACTCTGGGAAAGAGCCAAGTCTTTAATTTCTTTCTGAACGGCATAAAGTCCATCATCTGTCGCAACTCCGTGGGTAAGCTATACCAGAGCCTTGCAGCAGCAACGCTGAAAGCTTGCCCCCCCAGTTTAGCTCTTCTGACCCTAGGCACTTTCACCCAATTGGCAGAAGAAGACCTGAGGCAACGAGTGGGAACATACCAACTGAATTTCCTCTGCAATGGTATTGGCCCACGACTGTGCAATGCCTTGAACACAACACAAAGGGATTTAAAATGAACCCTCTGCAGGTTTGGGAGCCAATGAAGGTCCACCAGAGCCTGGGAGGAGGAGGACTGACGAGGTCTCGTCAAGGCCAGCTTAGCCGCTACATTCTGGATTCTCTGCAGTCTCCCCATTAAATATTTAGGGGACTCCAGTAGCAGGGCATTACAATAATCTAACCTGCTCAGGATGACGCTCCTTACTACCAGAGCACGAGTTTGTGCCGGGAGCATAGGAAGTAATTTTTTAAGGACTCTAATAAAGGAATAACAGCTCCCAACAGTCATATGTTCCATCAACATGCAGCATACCTAAATCAGACATGCTGCATACTTTGGAGCACATCATGTGCATGTACAGCTTGTGTTAAAAATGTTTTTCCATTACTACCCTAGATACCATGACAGCAGAAGATGTCAAAACACCGATAGAGTGACAAGTATGATGCAGTTAATTTTATCCCCTCCCATCCCCCAACCCAATCCCAAAAAACATAAGGGAGCCCATGTAAAGCACAATATCACATTGATAACACAGTTAAGAACAGAATAGATGAATAGGTCTTACAAAAACCCTTTAGCCCATGTAAACAAATTATCCACAGGCAATTATGACATGTCTGGGTGTTCCAACAGGTACGTGGTCAGTGGCGCCCAAAAGACCTTAGGCCTAGAAGACATTGGCAGCTCCTCAGCATAAGCCTCCATTCGTTCTTTGCAGTACACAAGGTCCCTAATACACTTCACCAAAGTGGGCCCCGTCCTAGCACCCCAATGCATTGCAACAGCTCGTTTAGCAAACAAAGTAGATATAGCAAAAATGCGTCTATTGCATGGTTTAACCTTCTTCAGCAGCCCTAGCAGACACAGTGCTGGTGTGCATTCAATCCTATCAATTGTCATATCGGTGATCACCTTCACAACACGCTGCCAAAAACTATATATAGCGACAGAGCCCCACGCCAGGTGCATAAAGTTAGCCCCATCCTGCCCACATCTAGTACATCTCGCATCCTCCCGCAATCCAAATTTCAACAGTTGCGCATGGGTGTAATACAGCTGATGCAGATACTTAAAATGTATAATGCAAAGATTACAATTGGCAGTCAGACGCCCAGTCAGTTTTCAGCAGGACTCCCAGTTTTCCCAGGACAAAGGGACATCAAGCTCATTGTTCCATTTATCGAACGCAGAGGAGCCAGACCAGTCATTTTCCCTTTGGGAAGCATTGTTTAATCTGGTGATCAGGCCTTTACTTCCCCCCCCCTGTTAAAACCACCTGTAGCGCTTTCAGCACTCTGGGCTCCAGAAGGAACTCAGGGTATAGAGTACGCACTGCCAAGTGCAGTCTAGTGTACGTGAAACCGTGCATTGCTTTGTACGTTAGACCATCCTGAAAATCATCCAAGGATAAAAATGACCCATTCAGATACATGTCCCCAAGTTTAGTAACACCTGCATTTTGCAGGACATTCAAGGCCCCACGCTCCTGCGCCGCAGAAATACCCTGGTGTGCAGCAATCGGCATGTCTGGCGCATATATATAGTCCCTCCCCGCACGCGCAGCAAGGGCCCTCCATGCCCAGACAGACAGTATACCTGACAGGGTTAATCTTCTTTCTGGTGCCACCCTCGCCACCATGCAGGATCATAGCGGCTAATGGTGTTGGAAATGCAGTGTCCGCCTCCACAGCTAAGTGCGTTAGATATCTCTGTGGGAAATGCCAATAATGTGCAAATTGCGCCTGCGCGCACAGGTAATACAAACGTAAATCAGGCGCTTCAAACCCCCCACGCTCAAATGGCAGCACCAGAGTGTTCCAGCTACATCTAGGCTGCTTGCCAGCCCACACGAACGCCAGCAGGCAGGACTTCAACGATTTCAAAAGTGCTACATTCAACTTTATTTGAATATTCACGAATAAATAGAGGAGTTTGGAAGAATAGTCATCTTCCCTACAGCAAGTCTATCTGCTAATGTCAGTGGTAAGCGGGTCCAACGGGAGACCTGTTCAGAAATTTTGGTAATGACACGCCCATAATTCATACTTAGCACCGTATCAGGGTCCATGTGCACCCAGATCCCAAAGTACTTCACAGGGTCCGTTGACCAGGAGAGCAGGTACTCCAGGACTGTCTCCTTAGTGCAGTCTGTAAATTTCAAGACCGTGGACCTTGCCCAATTTATTCCTAAACCCGAGTGTCTCTCAAACAGAACGTATTCGTATAATAGGGATGCCAGATGCATGGCCGGCTCATGGACATATAACATCATATCGTCCGCATAAAGCGAGATAGCCAGCGGACACTGCCGGAACCCCAGAGCGGCATCGGCATGCTTTTGTCGGATCTTACACGCCAACGGCTCAAGCACCAGAGAAAAGAGCATCGGGGAGAGGGAGCAGCCCTGCCTGGTGCCCCTATATACTGAGAATGCACCTGATACCCATCCATTTACTCACAACCTGGCGACCAGGCCTGCATACAAGAGACGCACCAACTTCAAGAAAAACGGCGGCATTCCCATTCTTTGCAAGACGATGAACATGTACCCCCATTGTAATGAATCAAAAGCTTTTGCCGCATCCAGAAGCACCGCCACAGCTGGGAGCTTGGGATCCAAGTGGTGTAGCACAGCAAAAATAGTCAGTAGATTATGTACAGTCGATCGCTTCGTGACAAATCCCGGCTGGTCAGGGAGGGTCAAATTTGGAATCAGAGGTTGTAGTCTATTAGCAATTATTTTCGCCAACATTTTAGTGTCAATATTTATTAGGGACAGTGACCTATATGACTCGCACTTATTTGCAACTTTATCCGGCTTTAGAAGTGTGACAATCAGAGCTTCCCTATGGGTGGGGGGTAGAGTACCAGTCTCGTATGCCTCGGCAAAGACCTCCAGCAATCGCGGGGCCAGAACCTCAATATATGCTTTGTAAAAATCACTGGGTAGCCCATCCAGACCAGACGCCTTACAGGTCGGCAGGGCCATTTTAGCTTCTTTGACATCCTCCACATCGAAGGGCTGAGTCAGATATTCACGCTGGCCATGAGAGAGCCAACCTAGAGCGATATCATCCAGGACACCTCTGGGTAATCGTGCGCTTTAGAAGTCCCCTTAACATAACATAACATCCAAATAACTGGAGACCTCTTCATCGCTAGCTGAAGGTCTGGTCCTGTATAAATTGGAGAAAAAGTCAAGAAACACCTTGCTAATCTCTGGAGTGGAATGACGGGCAATAGAGTCCTCATCCACCATCTTAATGATAAGCTCCTGTCCCTTAGGCAGAGACAGTTTATGTGCCAACGATCGACTGGGTCTACCATCCTCTCCATAATAGCGCGCTTTGCATCTCCGAGACCTATGTAGTACCTCCTGATCCGCTACCTGATTGTGTTCAGATACCAATGCCCTGATTTGGGCCAGAATTGCGGGCGAGGGACACTGTTCATATTCACGCTCCAGCGCGCTAATCTTATTAGCTAGACCACGTATCCTATTCCGGAGATCCTTCAATAAACCCGCCTGTGCCCCAATACATTCCCCCCTAATAGTGATTTTAAAGGCCTCCCAAAGTGTGCCCGCACTGTCAACCGAGCCCTCATTCTCCGTGAAAATGTTAGTGATGGCGGCACCAATCGTGGCCCGGAATACCGGGTCTAGTAGGGAGGACTGCTCTAGCCGCCACTGAAACGGCGGCCTAACACATGCAGGGACACTCAGCTCTAGGAGCACGGGCGAATGATCAGAAAGCGTCTTTGCCAGGTGCTTGATAGAGATAGTCTAGGGGCACCCCTCCTTGGAAACCAACCAGTAGTCCAGCCTGGACCAGGAACCATGCACCGTGGACACAAATATACCTTCTCTATCAGCCGGATTTTGGGACCTCCACACATCTTTGAGTCCCTCAGCCTCCATCAGTTCAGCCTGCACCTGTACAGCCTGTTTCCCTCACCCCACCGCGTCCACAGAACGGTCTAGCCGAGGATCTAGACACACATTTAAATCACCGCCCCATATTACAACAGAGGGAGGGAAGGAGGAGATACGCCTCCAAACATCATTGAAAAATGCCGGATCATCGATGTTGGGCCCATATGTATTTACAAATAGAACAGTCGGTCCACCCAATTTGCCCAGAAACACCCTTCCCTGCTCATCAGCCTCAGACTTAAGTAAGGTGAATGGGGTACCTTTCTTGACCAGAGTCAACACTCCTCTAGAGTAGGAGGAATACGATGCTGCCACACGCACCACGGCCCAGCGAACCCCCACATTTTGCTCCGTATGTTTAGTGAGATGCGTCTCCTGAAGAAACGCGACCTGCACATCCTGCCTATCTAGAAACGCTAGCACATTACGGATCTTTTTGGGGTTGTTAAGCCCGCGTACATTCAATCAATCAATCAATCAGGTCACTTATAAAGCGCACTACATACCCGCGAGGGTCTCAAGGCGCTGGGGGAAGAGGGGGGGGTGCTGCTACTGATCGAAGAGCCAGGTCTTGAGGAGTCTTCTGAAGGCCAGTAGGTCTTGGGTCTGCCGAAGGTTGGTGGGGAGGGTGTTCCAGGTCTTGGCGGCGAGGTGGGAGAAGGATCTGCCGCCGGCGGTCGTTTTCCGGATGCGGGGGACTGTGGCGAGGGCGAGGCTGGTGGAGCGGAGCTGGCGGGTGGGGGTGTAGAAGCTGAGTCGTCTGTTGAGGTAGGCTGGTCCGGAGTTGTGGAGTGCTTTGTGTGCGTGGGTGAGGAGCTTGAAGGTTATCCTCTTGTTGACAGGGAGCCAGTGCAGGTCTCTCAGGTGGGGTGTGATGTGGCTGCGGCGGGGGATGTCGAGGATAAGACGTGCAGAGGCGTTCTGGATGCGTTGCAGCCGTCTCAGGAGCTTAGCCGTCGTTCCTGCGTAGAGGGTGTTTCCGTAGTCCAGCCTGCCTGTGACGAGGGCCTGGGTGACTGTTTTTCTTGTTTCGGTGGGGATCCACTTGAAGATCCTGCGGAGCATTCGGAGGGTGTTGAAGCAGGATGAGGAAACGGCGTTGACCTGCTTAGTCATGGAGAGGGTGGGGTCGAGGATGACCCCTAGGTTGCGTGCGTGGTCGGTGGGTGTCGGGGCTGTTCCCAGTGATGTCGGCCACCAGGAGTCGTCCCAGGCTGAAGGGTTGGAACCAAGGATGAGGACCTCCGTCTTGTCCGAGTTCAGCTTCAGGCGGCTGGTCCTCATCCATTCGGCGACGGCCTTCATTCCTTCGTGGAGGTGGGCTTTGGCGGTGTGAGGGTCTTTGGTGAGGGAGAGGATCAGCTGGGTGTCGTCGGCGTAGGAGATGATGTTGAGGTTGTGCCGTCGGGCGACGTGGGCGAGGGGTGCCATGTAGATGTTGAACAGCGTCGGGCTGAGGGAGGAGCCTTGGGGTACGCCGTAGATGATCTTGGTGGCCTTGGATCGGAAGGGGGCGAGGCGGACGCTTTCAGTTCTGCCGGAAAGGAAGGATGTGGTCCAGTCAAGGGCCTTCTCTTGGATCCCGGCGTCGTGAAGGCGTGTTCGTAGTGTGTGGTGGCAGACCGTGTCGAAGGCGGCTGATAGGTCCAGGAGGATGAGGGCTGCTGTTTCTCCGTTGTCTCAGCAGGGTCCTGATGTCATCGGTGGCGGCGATGAGGGCTGTTTCGGTGCTGTGGTTGCTGTGGAAGCCGGACTGGGAAGGGTCCAGGATGTTGTTCTCCTCGAGGTAGCGGGTCAGTTGTTTGTTGACGATTTTCTCGGTGACCTTCGCGGGGAACGGGAGCAGAGAGATGGGTCGGAAGTTCTTGAGGTCCTTGGGGTCTGCCTTGGGTTTCTTGAGTAATGCAGTGATCTCGGCGTGCTTCCAGCTTTCCGGGAAGGTTGCTGTCTCGAAGGAGATGTTGATTATTTTCCAGAGATGGGGCACGATGGCTGTACTGGCTTTGTTGAAGACGTGGTGAGGGCACGGGTCTAGCGGTGAACCGGAGTGGATGGTGTTCATGATCTCGCTGGTGTCCTCATCGTTGATGTTGGTCCAGGAGAGCAGGCGGTTGGTGGTCGTGGGGGCAGTGGTCTCAGTGGTTGCCGGGGCGGTCGTGGTGTTGAAGCTGTCGTGGATGTCGGCGATTTTGCGGTGGAAGAAGGTGGCCAGTGAGTCGCACAGGTCTCGCGACGGCGGGATGTCGTTGGTGTTGGAGCTGGGGTTGGAGAGTTCCTACACGATGTTGAAGAGCTCTTTGGTGTTGTGTGCGTTGTTGTCTAGGCGGTCTTTGAGTGAGGCCCTTTTGGCGGATCTGATGAGGTGATGGTGACTGCGGGTGGCGTTCTTGTGGGCGGCGTAGCTGTCCGCTGTCCGTTCGTGGAGCCAGATCTTCTCCAGTTTTCGGCATGTGCGTTTGGAGGCCTGGAGGTCTTCGGTGAACCAGGTGGCTTTCTTGCTGGTGTGGCTGTTGGGCGGATTCTTGAGCGGGGCGAGGGTGTTGGCGCAGTCGTCGATCCACTGTCTGAGGTTGCGGGCGGCGGTGTCGGGGTCGGAGGGTTCGGCAGGTGGGCTCAGGGCGAGGGTGGTGGTTAGCTGGTCTTGGGTGACTCTGCTCCAGCAGCGGCGAGGCATTTGTTGGGTACGGTGGTGTGTGGTGGGCTTCCTGTAGGTGAAGTGGATGCAGTGGTGGTCGGTCCAGTGGGGTTCGGAGGTGTGGTTGAAGGAGACGTGTGGGCTTGCGGAAAAGATGGAGTCTAGCGTGTGGCCGGCGGCGTGGGTGGGTGTTGTCACGAGCTGTCTGAGTCCGAGGGTGGCGAGGTTGTCGATCAGGGTGGTGGAGTTGGTGTCCTTGTCGTTCTCGAGGTGGAAGTTCAGGTCCCCGAGGAGGATGTAGTCCGTGGAGGCGATGGCGTGTGTGCTGACGAAGTCAGCGATGGAATCGCTGAACTGTGGTCGGGGTCCGGGGGGTCTGTAGATGAGGGTTCCTCTGAGGGTGGTGTTGGGATCGGTGTGGATCTGGAAGTGCATGTGTTCGGCAGTGCTGAGGGTGTCGTCTGTGTTGGTTGAGACTCTGAGGGTGTTCCTGTGGACGATGGCGATGCCTCCTCCGACTCCGTTGGTGCGGTCCCTGCGGGTGATCTTGTAGCCGTCCGGGATGGCAATGGCGATGTCGGGGGCTGAAGCGGAGTTCAGCCAGGTCTCCGTCAGGAAGGCGACGTCTGGGGAGGTTGAGTCGAGAAGGTCCCAGAGTTCGATGGCGTGTTTGCGGGCGGAGCGGGTGTTGAGGAGGATGCATCTGAGGTAGTTGGGTTCTTTCCTGGGCGGTGGTTTGGCGGGGCGGGTGCTGGCGAAGCTGCAGTTCCGGCAGGTGAAGGGCCCTTGGGTGCGCTTCGGGGTGGCCCGGTAGCAGGCGTGATCTTTTCCGGGGTTGAGTGCGTGGAGGGTGCTGGCGTCGTATCGGCGTCTGTTGATGTGGCGGGCGCGGGGGATGCACGGACCAGGGGTTCTGGCGCTGGGCGCGGTCCAGGCGCGGACGGGCGCAGACGGGCTTTCCATGTTATTAGCTTAACAGTTCCACCCGGACATGTATTGAACCATCATACTTGCAAGATCCCACATTGTGTACTTCCTAGATAGGACCATCGTGTTAACAAATAAACTGCATCTACATCACACTGTGTCTGCCAGATCCGGCCTCTTCCCCCCAAACCCCCACCCACTTCAGCACCCCCAAAATTCTAAAGACATCCCAATGAAAAACAAACAAGCCCCCCATGAGAACATAACCCAAAGAACTAGTCGGGGTACACCCATTAGGGATCACTAGAGTACATACAGCCTCCCAATGGAGGGGGAGATGGCCGAACTTGTCCATAGTGTCAACGTGACAGCCCAGTTAGTGTTCAAAGCCCCTGAGGCCATGGTCATCGCGACCTCTTGCAGTACTCACATGAACAACAAATCGTGGGACCAATATGAAGCCGCCTTTGGAACAGGATATTGCGCATGATGTTGATCAGTTCCAGCGAACATCCCACCCCACAACAACCACCAAAGCGGTCAGGTGGCGACATTCAGGCCGCAGCCACAACACTTACAGTTTGCATGCACAGACAGAGACTCACTGTTCCTCTTCATCTGGATCACTAGCGGTTTCACGGCGATGTTTTTTCAATGATTTAGCATGTTCCACGGCAGCCTTCGGGTTGTTGAAGATCTTGGAGGCACCATCCGGGCCAATCCTCAAGAGTGCAGGGTAAAGCATATCATATGGGATTTCCTCCGCCAGCAGCAACTTTTTGACTGGTACAAACTCCCTTCTTGCCGCTTGGACAGCCGTGGTAAAATCTGGGAAGAAAGCCAACACATTCCCCTGATAGTTGATGGAACCTTTTTCTCAGGCCAAGTGGAGGATCGTGTCCCGGTCTCTATAGTTTAACAACCGCGCAATGATGGGTCATGGTGGGGCCCTGGGGATTTGATGAGCTGCCGCCAGAGAGCTGTGGGCGTGCTCCACTATCAGAATAGGAGACAGATTGTCCACACCAAAGATATCTTTGAGCATCCCCTCCACGTAGATCTCCATTTTCCCAGTATTGGCCGACTCCGGCAGACCCGTGATCCTCAGGTTGTTTCTCCTGGATCTCTCCTCCAAGTCCTCATTCTTCGCCTGGACAACTGCCAGCACTTTTTCCATATTCAGGGTTTTATTGGAGACAGTGTGCAGGTTGTCTTCAGCCGTAGAGACACATTGCTCAACTTCGCCCAACCTGGTGCCCTGTTTGTTGAGCTTCCCAACTATATGATCCATACGTAGGTTTAACGTGTCAATCTTTCCATCAATCGACTGTAGGCTATGCTGCAACGCCAGGAGCATGGTCTCCAGAGTTGGGACAGTGTGTGATGGAGCATCCGCCTCAGAGTCCTAAGTTTGTTTAGGCTGCGATCTGCCCGGCTTGGGCATTTCAAACGTGAGGCGGGGTTGTGAGTTATCGGTTTTGCCCATTGTGGCCAGCTCACCTGTGGCAATAGCAGTCACCACTCACAGCCACCCAGCCAAGCGTAAAAACACTTCTCAGTGGAACAAGCCGCTTAATTTGCACTGGTGCATATAGGATACAGAGACAGTTGACACCACAGCTCGGGACCACGGATGTCTTTTTATATCTTCACATGCATCCACAGCTACATGCCACTACAATAAATGGCACAGCATCAGAGTACACAGCCTCCAGAGCAGCCAGCTGATATATGCCAGATCCAGATATGGGCTCCACTACGGGCCCGGATGCACCTGTCCAGCCTCCCCGGCACCAGCAGCAGCCAGGATGTCCAGATGGCTGGCACGCGGCACACCACCTCACTCCCCTTGTGCCAATCAGAGGTGAGAGTTTATCCAGGGAGCCACCATGCAGTCGAGGGCAGCCGGGCCCACAGAGCCTCAATGCCGCAAGTCATGCAGCCAGAGTACCGCGGGGGTTCATCACGGCCACAACGCCAGGTCACCAAGGTGAATCAAGCCGTCAGGGGAGGCCCGCCATCTCAGGCCACAGCGTCAAGGTGAGTGTAGAGCAGCACTCGGGCCCTGCACACCAGCCCCCACTTCCAAAGGAGAACTCACTGCGGATACAGAACAGCTCGAGCCTGCCCGTATCAGCCACAACGGTACAGCTCACCGTAGCCCAGCACGTTAGTTCAGCGGCGCTCCAGCAGACCCAGCACCTCTCCAGTCAGGCGGCGGCATCACAGCCCGGAAGGCCTCCCAGCAGCAGGCAACTCAGCGTGGCCAGCTGATCAATTGTTGCTCCTCCACCGTCCCAGCATCCAATCTTCGGGCAGTCAGCAACTCCGGGGCTCGTGCGGCCCCACCCAACCAAACAGGGAACGCAGCGGCAAGCAGGAACAAGCGCAGCTCTCAACCGCGAACAGCGGCGGTCATGTTGTTTTCGCAGCCGCTCCGCCTGATATCAAAATATCGGCTCACCACTTCATGCACAGGGCCGCAAGCTGCATCTATCTGGTCCAGGGCACATTACTGGCACAGTGCCACGTTGGATGTGGCTGTCTGCCACGTCGTAGTGCAGGATTCTGGACGGATTCTGGAACGGCTGGCAGAGCTGCACTAATGCGCATTGTAGATATGTGTTACCTTGTGAGATGCCTAGGGACAAGAGTCAGTTTACCTCACAATTGAGTCACTTAAGGACTCTTCATCATTCTTTAGGCACTGTGAGTGGTCCTCCTCATGTGAATTGACACACAGTCCAACACAGATAGTCACCTACTGTTGGACTGTGTGAGTAAGAGATGCTGCATGTTTAGTAGGGATGGTTCTGTCACTCCAGATTACTCATTCCTGGCTGTGCTGGGACACACACTGGTCCCTGCCACTTACGCACTCACCCTTGCACCATTGTACTAAAGGGTCATTGCTGTTAGCTGGTTAGAAATCATGAATGTGGTCCCCACCTGCCTGGATAACCTCAATCATCCTTGGCATTGAGTACTTGCTCTAAGTGTGGCACTTCGTGCATGTGACTTTTTGCAACTACCTGCTAAGTTTGAAAAACATAGGTCTCAATTTTCCCCTTACCCTGGGGATGTATAGCTTTGTTCCTGGGTCTGTGCTCTGACTACAAATTAGTGATATGTGTGTATATTGTGCAATTGATGTCATGGGTAGTTACACTCACGCCAAATGCATGTGAGGGCTCTCAGGGGCAGAGGAACAAATTGACCCTACGTATCCCACTGTGCCTTTCTACACCATTAATCAGTTGACACAGGACCCCAAACTACTTATTATTTGCATTTCATGCATACTGACACCCAAGGTGTTGCACTGAGCTTCTACATCCTTGAGTGGCATAGGTATGATGCTGAATCAGAAGGAGTCTTGGTGTGAGTATCTGCATATTGTCAGTGCATGGGTCTCTTCAATGTAAGCATTGAGGCTATCATATGTGCTTGATGACGTTGTCATGATCACTGAGCAAGATATATGTGGATGTATGAAATAGTGTTAGCGGATCACATGCCTCACAGGAGCCATTTTTTGTAGGTAGGCATTTGTGTGATAAGACATTTTCACTGTGTGGCAGTCAAGTAACTGATGATTATTGTAACACCATGACATTCAATTCCGAATTGAGACTTTCCACATAATGCCATGGCAGTGGATGTACATAATGTTTGGGCACGCCCAACCAGAGCAGGTGATAGTGGCATTAGCGCTAGTTCCTTAAGCTGCTAAGAAGTGGCTTTCGTATATACACATACACAATGGTCTAGGTAGTCCTATCTGCAACAGACAACAGACATACAACACACTAGTTCATAGGAGTGCATTTATTTACAAGTGTGTGCATAGGCATTTGCAAATTTGCAGTTCTTGGGGCAACAACCCCCACATGATTTTACCCCAAAGGATGTTTAGACAGAGTCCATACGGGATACATGCCATGTGACATGTCGAGGTGGAGAGAATTCTAGTAAGGAGGAGGACCAAATTGCTATTAGGGAAGGTAGGCCTCATCAACTGTCCACAGATTGATTAGATAAACAAGGGGGTATACAAAAAGGGGACAGTACCAAGTGACAATGGAGGTGGCCTGATGATAAACACAAGTCCAATGAGAAACTGGCCAAGAGGCACAGACAAATATTACTGGGCAGTTTGCAGCCTGAAATTGGTGAAATGCACATCTTCCTCCTCCGATGTGTGTTGTGCCTCCTCTAAGGGTGGTGGTGTTTGTGTGGGAGGCATCTGAGGCACACACACATCATGGGCAGAAGATGTAGCTCCTCTGTCCCTGGCTGCATTTGTCTGTGTCAGTAAAGAAGGCAGCACAGTGCTGACAAGGGCCTGCTGGCTTGTCAACAAGTTAACAACATCGCTGTGGAAGGCACCCATAGTTGCTATATAGGTGTCCTGCTTGTGCGCCATAGACTGTAGGATGGTGCTGATGGCCCCCAGTTGGGTGGCAACCTCACTGGCATCACATTGGCAAGGCTGTTGTTCTTGCCTCTGCCTCATGACACCACCATTGTCAGCCAGGGACTTTTCCATTCTATGGAGCAAAGGGTAGGTGCCTTGGATTGCCTAAGATGTGTCCTTATTGGGACTGGGGCACCTACGGACTCCATCTAGGGTACCCACAATGGTCTCCATCCCAGCCCGCACCTCATCTACCAGCAGCCACTAGACTCCTACCACTATCCGTTGGAAGACAACCCGGGGGTCCTTGGAGTCTCAGCTGGGCTTGGGCTGGCAATTGGGGCATGTCCTGTGGTAGGTGATTCCTCTGGAGACCCAGTGATGCTTTTAATCCTTGCTATGACCAGAGAAGGTGTTCCTATAGAGTCCATCAGTTGCTCGTAGGTGTCATAGTCCATGGGGGTAGGATGTCATCACCAACAGGCTGGTCATCCAGGACAGGCTGCTGGTCAGGAAGTGTTGTTTCTCCCTCTGCAATGAAATAGAATATGTTAATAGTGATTAATGCTAGATGTTGACATAAGTAATTTGGCTGGTATACAGACTTTATTCACGATGGCCATACAGTTTAGAGATTCACTTATTGACACCACTACTGTGCACATTGCATCAAATCACCAGGGTGCCTGCATTCTCTCTAGCCACTATTCAGTCCACAGCTCCTGGGAAAGTGATGTAGGTTTGGTCATTTATTTAATTTGATTCTGCATCTGTATTTCACACAGTATACCATACCAGTCTGCCTTGTTGTGCTGCTTGCATGCACAGCGTGCATTCATGTGGCCAAGGGTTCATATTTGACACACATCCACACAACTCTACACAGCAAGCAACATTGCTACACTGCAGGAATGTGTAAGGGCATGCACCTGCCATGGTTAACGTATTTGTGTGTAATCATGTAATTTTCTAACACACACAGTCATCTCCATAGTTCAGTAAAGTAGGCACTGTGAACCAACTCTGAGGGGAATAGGCTCTGTCAAATTTGAAAAAATTACAGTTACTGAAGCACACCCTATTTTGTTATTACCAAAATTGTCCCTCTGCAGAGTATCACTCATCTCTTCACTGAGCCCCGCTCATTTGTACCTATACATGACTCCTCTGACAATCATCATTTAGACCCAGGGACTCAACTTACTGTCACTCACTGATGCCACCCAGATCATACATTGACTCTCATGTGACACCAACACCAACAATATAAGTTACCATGATCAATTGACCAACCTGACTGCCTGTAGGTGGGAACTGTGGCTCAAGCTGTACCCGACATGCTAATAGTAATCATATTCTGTGACATGTACCTACTCTGGTTGGCCACACAGCTAGGCCCATACACCTCATTGTCCAACCATCCCCAAAACCTGCCCACCATCCAGGAAACCTATCTCATCCTGTCACTTCACTATTCCCTGTTTCACATCCTCCTTCGTTGACCTATGTAGCATAGTCAGACATTTGTGTTTCCGACTCCTTCCTCACACCTACTACATCTTCACCCTGGTCCACAGTATCACTCAGGCTACCTTGCAGTTCACACATCAGAAATTCCCCTCCTTGATGCAATGACTCCCCATTCAGGCATAGTGCCAGTTCAATGTGGTCAACCACACCTACATTGCACTAAACAACCAAGGGTACACCAGGCTCACACACCATCTATTCTACCAGCAGAAACTGATGGTCCTCTGGTGTGCATCACTTGCATCCACCCACACCTCCAGTATACTTTTGTACATGACAGGAGGTAGGGTGGTCTCTAACATGGCTGCCAAAACTTGTGTGCTCTCACTGCTCACATTGGGACAGCTGTGTGCAATGTAGGCTCATGCTAGTGACTATACACATGGCTCTTCGCATGATCCTAAGTGGTGATACTTCACATAGTCCACACCTGAATCTCCTCACAGGTGAGGAGTTATTCCTCTGGCATTGCCATTCCATTCCATTGCTTTACTGTCCAGATTTGGCTGCATGGGCCCAAGATAGACACACTAACCTCATGGTGCAAGAGGGCCTGCATTGTCACAGCCAGGTTGGGCAGGGTTCTAATGTCCATGCATGATGTGCTGGTCTAGGTTGTTTGCTTTGTATTGTGGGTCTTGTAGTACTGGTCGCTCATGTTATACATTCCACTACATGTCACAGTGTGCAAAGGTGAACCTGGACTGGTGCTGCACATCATACATGGACTGGACAAACTTAATGGAGCTGTACTGGGCTGCACAACATGTAACTGGTCAGTATGACTTACTTTTATGTGAATTAACATGTGAGAGATTCCTGACCTTCCCCTCGCACACAGCGCAGTGCAGCACAGGAATGAGCTCGCTGCGCTGCACAGCATGACATTTTTTAGCATATTGTCCCTTGTTGCTACTTACCTTGTATGTCTTGCTGGTCCTCAAAGCCAGCACTGTCCTGTCCTTCCATTCCTGCCACCAACTCTGCTGGGATGATTGCTGCCACCTGCTCCTCCAAGGGGTCCAGCTCCTCCTGGTTCTCAGGTCTTCCTTCTCCGGTCCGCATGGCTGCCCTCAGGTTCATGGCTAGTTTCTCCTTGGTGCTACGCTAATAATCATGCCAGAACTTCTTGCACTCCGTCAATGTCCTTTTAGATTGCCCTACACTGTTTATCTTCTCCACTTCTCTGGACTGCCAAATGGCTTATTTCTTCTCTAATGGCACTTTTGAGGTGACAAAGAGTTGATGTTCATGCTTTGTCACCTCTGTTATTAAAATGTGCTTCTCCTCCTCGCTAAAATTACTCTTCCTCTTCCCCTGGGATTCTGTCTAGACATCCTGGCTGGTGTTGGGGTTTTTGCCCTGACTGCTGCTGCCTGCTCCATGTCTCCCTTTTAATGTGTTGGAAAATATTTTTTTTCCAATGCATCACGTTTTAAGGGATTTTTAATGCATGACGCACTCCAATATGACGCAAAGCTGATTTGCGGCACGTAAAGATTGCTTTACGACCCACAAATGAGCTTAGTGTCACTTTTGCCACATCCGGCCCACGGAAATGTCAATATTTTTGACACACCTTGGGTCCTTATGACACAATGCGCTGTACCGTAAATACAGCGCATCCATGTAGTTAGAAACTGTCGCACTACAGCACAACTTTTTCTGACGCATTGCTGCCTTGCCACAGCGATGCTTCAGTTCTCATAAATGAGCTCCAGATTGTACAGACATTCCTCTGTGCCCACAATGGTATGTGAGCAGGTCTTCTGTAATCACAAGATGCAGAATACTGTCAATGTGTAAATGATATCTGATGCAGACTTCTCTTCATAATATACAGAATCAAAATCGATGCAATTGTTCTCAGAAACAGTCAAATGCCCTATACAGTGGTGAGATGCCACTCCAAAGTACCTGGCTGTGTGGTAAGTACATTATGTAGCTCTCCGTCCCCATACGACAACATGACTACTAACATCACTATGTTGAGAGCCAATGCAAAAGTGGCATTATCCGTCTTTGCAAAACTAACTACTGTCGTTATCTAGTGAAATACTATAGCTAGAATTATGCTTGTCAACCACCAAACCCATCACTGATCACACAATGAATGTTCATAATACTGGACACTGAAGTTTTTTAATCAAGAGTTGAATACTAAAATGGTGCATCTTGTCAGTGTCACAACCCAGTGAATAGCACATGTGCATTTCTTGGTTTACTCTTCAGTATTGTACATGGCAAAAGGCCAGCCCATCCAATGTCACATGTCCCACAACTGTACAGCACTCTGCTGCCTTTCGACTTTGTGCTGCATATATACCAAATATATTCTTACATTCATACACATTATAAAATTATAGAATAAATACTTGGTACGTGTCCCGTCACAATGCCCAAAACATATGATCTTGACAAAATTATGTCTGAAACTCTGAATAGTAATTATATATGCTGTCCACCTGGTAACACTACAATATGCTATAAGCACTGTGCTGCACTCTAACATGCACACAGTACACCTACCCTGCTACCCATTTACCTGGGCCGCAACCAACGTAAGAAACACAGATTTATGCCCATTAGACAAATTACTGTTATATAAATATTGGTTTTGGAAATGCAATCGTACGAACACATGAACACAATCTGAACAATTCAGAAATTGTCCAGTATGCATGGTGCAATATGTGTGAAATGAAATTGGGAGGGCATCTGATTAGTGGTAGCATATTGGCCTTTGCGCTCTACAGGTGACTTTGGTTATCAATTAATTCAATTGTTGTTGTGCCCTCTGTGAGCTCCTTGAAATCCACTTGAAACAGGTACAACCCTGCATATATTGGGCTATGGAAAACCTGTTTTAATTATCCACAAGGCAAGGGTTCCTCTTCTAGACTCCAGCAAATTTTGCAACATTGTGATGTTGAACTGGTGATAAGATGCAGTGTAATTGTGTCAAATTATGACCTATATAGGGAGGAGGGATATTAGACCATAGGTGTGTTTCTCAGGCAAGAGGAAAATGTTGCTATGCCCGTGATGATGCCAATAGACATTACATTTGGACCGCTGCAACAATAGCATGGCAATTAAACTGGTGAGAGATGGGCGTAAACAGGATTTATTAGTGATGTATCAAATCAAATCAAATCATTCTTTATTCTGTTTTCATGTATAAAGCCATAAAAGCACACGATAAAAGCAATACATTAATAAGTATGACACGTAACTCACGTCTCAATATCCATTCCCATGGTCAGAAACCTATAATGGTTATGGGTGGCAACAAAAGATCTCCAAACTTTTAGAGGGCTACTTAAAGGTCCGCTATGTTGATGGTAATATTCGCCTGGGAGTCCTCCTGTATATTGATGTATAACAATATGTTAGTGTTCTGCCAGGAAAAGAGGCTCTCAACAAGCACCAAAGTGGGTATAGCTATAACCATCTTCAAATGATTTATAATGCAGCCTCGTAAGTTAAAGCTTCCAGGTGTGCAAGATTTTTTCTTCTCCCCAGGGCAGATGTAATAAATGAAGTGACAGAAAAACAGATATCCACATTTTCCAAAGCACATAAATAATTAAAAGCATCCGGATAGTAAAAATATTTGGCAGTTTTAAAAATCAGCGCTAGATATTGTTTTCTAAGATCCTTATAAAAACTACAAAATAAGATAAAGTGCATTGTGCTCTGTCTAGTTCTACCATCACATGGGCATTTTGGCAATGTTTCGTTCCAAGTCCCAATTTTTGGAAAGGTGACACTTATGTACAGTGTTCCTAGGCGTAATCTAGTGAGGTAGAATCTATGTTGAATACTTTTTACCATTAACAGGTAGTTTTGCGGGCCCGCTGATACCGGGCTTGAGAGATATCTACACACCGTGGATTTTTTACATTTGAGAGTATCTCTTTCTGTTTCTCCTTCTCCCCTGAGTATAGTTTTATCTTCGGTTTTGCTGAATTGTAGGATTTTGACTGTATATTTTACTCCTAAACCTTTATCCACTTTTCCTAGGTGGCTATCTATATAGGTCAGCCATCTTATTTTCCTCCATGCGTCTAAGGATAGGCAGTCTGATATAATGGCCTTTGTAAACTCTGTCCCTACTTTGCTCCATATTTTGTACCACAAGAGGGCAGGGCTGGCTTGTAAGTCATCCTCTATAAAAGGAAATGCCACTTCCTTATGAGTTACATAGGATGAGCTGGTTTGGGGATGGCCAGCAATCGAGCCAAAAACAGGTTCTCTAGGGCTAGCAAAGGGGCACATTTTGTCCATCCCCACACTGCAGCACCATAACCGGCACATGGGAGGCATTTACTTTTATGTAGCGTCAGTATTTTTCTAATCGGTTTATGACCTACTTTATTTGCAAACCTGAAAATAGAATCCATGGCTCTCAGGAATATAATTTTGGAGGTATTAATTTGGCTTTCCCAGCGCCCTGAGGCAGTGATTTGAACTCCTAAATACGAGAAAATTTGGGTCTCGGCTAGTCTCTCTCCGCTAATATAATATGTCCTCTTTTTTGCTCTCCCCATAGTGACTGTTTTCTCCAAGTTTATATTCATATCTTTGTTTTCCATTAAGGTAACAAAGTTATCAATCAGGAGCCTCAACCCGTTTGCTGTTCTAGATAAGAGAACAGCATTGTCTGCATATAATAGAATTGGAACTGGGCGGGATCCAACCATAGGGGCGTCAGCCTTCACTTTCTGTAACATCTTGTCCACCTCATTTATATAGAGTGAAAAGAGCAAGGGGGCAAGAACACATCCCTGTCGGATCCCCCGGGTAACCTTAAATCTTTGGGTACATTCCCCCTTCAGTCCAGAACGTACCTGTGCAGTCAGACGGGAATACCGTTGGGATAGATAATTAATAATCCCCATTGGGGCGACAATATCCAAGAGAGTTTTCCACAGTTTGTTATGATTTACCAAATCAAAAGCGCTACTGAGATCTGCAATATACATGACCCTCTTTCGCGGCTGTATATTTATTGACAAGCAAGTGTAGGTTAACACATTGCTCTATCGTACCAACATCTCTCCTGAACCCATACTGTGTATCAATCAGTATATGTTTCTCCTCTACCTATTGTTCGAGCCTATCCAATAGGATTCTGCCCATTAATTTAGCACTGGAATCCAGAAGGGATATTGGACAGTAGCATTTAGGGTCCCCTCTGTGACCTTTTTTAAATATTGGAACAATTTTGCTTTACGTCCAAGTGGCAGGGAGGAAACCTTTGATTGTTCTTTTACACACTTGTGTTAACAGTGGGGTCCATAAAGTAACATGTTTCTTAAAGGTATCTATTGGGACCCTGTCTGGGCCTGGGGCCTTTCCATTAGCAGCTTTATTTAGGGCATTAGTAACCTCTTCTAGACTTATAAATGGAATATCTACAACATTAGTAGTAAACGGTTAAGGTGGGCAGCTCTATGGGGCAATTATCAGGGTTACAAATAGTGCCAAAATGTTCTATCCAGTCCCCCTGTTGTACAAATGCCTCTGCCCTATGATTCTCTAAATCTCTCAGGAATGGCTGGGCTATTGTTTTCCAAAAAAGAGTATTATCCTTTAATTCCGCAGCCTGTATTGGGTCATCCCAAAAGTGATGTATCATGAACACAACCTGTCCTACTGTCTCAAATTCTGAGCAGCAATGTAAAAACTACAGAAGCGACCCATAGACCAACGTGAATCGGCATGATAGTAGATGGCAGCAATGTCCAAAAGGCTTAATTTGAAATGGTATAAAGATCAACTGACATGATTAGTATATTATACCAACAATAGGTGTTGCAAAAACAACACCAACATTTCAGAAAAAGAGTGCCTATGCTCCTCCTTTGAACATGGTGAAATTGGCATACTCCTAACTAGCATATTTAACTTACTTATAAGACCCTATCATATGATACAAAGTGTAATTTAAATGTCGCTAGTGGACTACAGCACCTATTGTGCCACCCTCTACAGTGACAGTGCAAACATGTCTGCAGGCTCACTATTTGTAGCCCGGATGTGGCAGTTTTAAACTGCAAATTTGACCTGTCAAAATAACCCCTTTTGACAGGTCAAAACCTTCCTTTTAAATATTTCTAAGTCACCTCTATGTAGGCTTATTGACTGTAAGTCAGGGTGCATGATATTTAAAGTAGGACATTTAGGAATTAAAATTTAAACATGCCATTAAGGGAGAAAAAGCACCTAAAGCTATTTTCACTGAATCTAGGCTGGCTGTTTTATAGGAAAACGCTGGGTTACAATATTCATTTTAGTAATGCTAATTTTGGTTACGAATCAACTAGAAAAAAAAATTAACAACTATGTTCAATAAGTATTAAAATCCAATCAAATAGTGAAGTTGGATTTTTGATAAATATTAAGGGAAATGTACTTTTAGAAAGTTACATGTTCACTGCCTAAAGCACCTGGATGCCCATTTGTATTTGCTCTGCCACTTTTGCCAGCTATTAATTAGTATTTAAATAGGTGTGAATGGGTGTGGAATGCCTCCAAGGATCAAACAATAGGCTGACCTGAATGGGCAAGAGACGTCTCTCTGAACCTGAACAGAATATGCAGAGGGGACTGTAAGCATCCTCTATGATCATACAGAGTGAAATCCTGCTTGAATGTCAAATCCAACTTGACAGATGTGCTGGGTTTTGCATATAAAACTCGGGGTGACCTTTAAAGAGGCCTCCCCCATCACAGACAAATGTCAGACGACATCTGGGCAGGGACTTCCTTTTACCCTTCAGCCACACAGGCTCCAATTACAGAGGGCCTTCTTAGCACAATTCCTAATTCAAACTTTAATAATTCATGTCTTTGGTTCCCTCACTGGATTTTTGCCTTTTTGTTTATTAAAATGTTCTTTTTTTACTAATTTGTTTAGCACAAATGCTTTCACATTGTCCTAAGTTAAGCCTATCTTCTCTGTACATACCTACCAGGGGATTGAACTCAGGGTAGTTTAGTGACTCTAAGGGCCGGATTGCAAGAGTGGCGGTCCGCCAGACTTGTGGGCGCGTGGCTGTAGTGGTTTCCGGACCGCCCTATTACGATTCGGGCGGTTGGACCGCCAGAACCCCACCGCATCTGCCAGGGAACCGCCATTCCCCGGCAATGTTTCGTCGGTCAGGAGGCCGCAATATGCTTGGCAGGACCGCAGCAGTCCCGCAAAGCATATTACGAGTTTCCTCTCTGCCGGCGGTGTCATGGAGGTTTCTCCGCCATGAACACTGGCGGAGAGGAAACATGTGCCTCCTCCACATGTGGATGCACACAGGGGGGCACAACATGTGCTCCACGTGTGCATGCACACCAGTTTCTGTGCAGCATGGAGTTTTCCCATTACGGTACCCAATTTCAGGGCACCGCCGTGGGAATGTAAAAAAAATGCCCGCCAGACAGAAAGAAACTCCTAATCTGGCAGGCGGTCTGACCACTGCTTTGGCGGTGCAGTGGCTGGGCGGACTCGGCACTGCACCGCCAAAGTCGTAATCAGGCACTAAGAGTGCACCCTGATAGGGTTGGATCCTTATACTTGGTGAGAGCAAGCTCTCTATATTATGTATTCCAGCTCAGGTCTCAACTGTGTTCCTGACACTGCAGAACCTAGATTATCTTCTCAATTGCAGGCTACAGTGGTGGGACAAAACCTCAATTTTGGCCACTCTGCAATCCTTCACACACCCAACACAACATAATTAAGGCTAGAACTTTAGGACTCTCTTTCACCATAGCATTTCACATCATCCCTCCTAGTAGGGGGATGGGTGGAGCTCATGGGGTTCTTCTCCACAGTATTCCGCTGAGTAGAATGAAAACTGTTAGTGATTCCATGGAGTTCCGCAAGCACCGACTCCCAATCAACAGCATACAAAAAGAGCACCCCCCCACCTTTAATCATGCATGGTATCTATCAGCCCAGGTTGGTATGACTCTGCACTACGCAGCATGTGGTGCAGTAACCACAAGCCGTGCTGATGTTTATTAAGGGCCGCCAGAGCTGTTTTGTGCCGGAGCTACTTCAGCCTTCATAGACATGGCTGTATTAGGGTTTTTCTTTCTGGGCACTTGGAGTAATGTGCTGCCGGCCTCAGGCTGACTCCTCGCTTGTTTTTGTGATACTGTCAGTACTGCTGACAGACTCAGTACTGCAGACAGTTTCAAATACCGCCGCTCACTGCCCACATTTTACCTTAATGATAAAACATCTAGTCAAGTGCATAAAAAAACACACGCGCTTGGAATTTTGCACATCTCATCGAAACCCGCCACATATCCCATAGCCCTAGTACAATTTTCAGCCGCAAACCCGTGTTGTGCCAAGTCTCCTGCAGAAAAACCTGTAATTAACAACACCTTAACAGTAACACATTCTGTTACCACTTACTGCAGAGGGCTGCACTGCTGAAGAGCAGTTAACAGATACTCTCCTGTTCCTACATTGCATTATGTAGTGTTATAAGGAGGGTGATTTCAATCTGCCTCCAGCCTGCAACACGCCGCCTCAGTCAGACTGTACAGAAAAGGAGCAGGGAAACGTGAAGCCAGCGTTTCAAAACTTTCCACCAACAGTCTAACTTGCTGCCTGCCTCCCAATTCACTCTGAAGGTTTCAGCCTTGTGTCCCACAGAAGCACATCAGCACTACTAGAGTGCATTATGTGAATGTATCCATAGGAGCCACATTAGGTGTAGGAAACACGGGTCGGGAGCTAGTAAACTCCACTACGTGGCTGATGACGGAGTGTTTGCTGAATTCTGTGCTCCAAGCGGAGTGCGGAGTGGCAAAACTCTGCAAGCTCTGCCAGCGGAGTGGAGTTTACCACCCACAACTACCTCTTTGCCAAAACAATCACTCTTGGTCCCCCTACACAGTTCATACAGTTTCTGAAACACCTGATCACATAGATGCATTGGTTAGATAGTACCTTCATTCAGCAGAGATATTCTCTGTCTATGCTTTCCACTTGATGGGATCCCTGACTCTTCCTGTTCCTCCAGTAATGCCATAGTCCTACCATTACACTGTAGTCGGTGACCCATCTTTCCAGGCAACTTTCACTTAGTGTGCAGTGTTGCAAAGTCATCCTGTGCGCTGGGCACCTCCATTTAATTTTGCTAACTGGTACTTGTGGTAACTGACTCTAACTGTCCATGGGCTCTGCCTAACCAGGGCCAGTGCTATGCTGAAAACACACTTAGAATGCAGTGAAAACACCTACATACACTAGGGTACACTATGGTTTAGGGTACCCCTATGATTGGCATGACCTCCCCTATAAGGCCCTAGTGCATAATAGGGCAAGGGGATCAAAACTATCTTTAAGTCCCAAGGATATAAAAGGGCATGGCGGTTTTAGAGGCCAGCAGCCCTTTCTGCACTTGCCTGTGTGCACTGCTGAGCCCTGAGGCCAGTTTAAAAGCAGCCCTGTGTTGCAGGACTGCTTTTAACATGTAAACTGTGCCCAAACTCGACTTTGGTGTTTGAGGCACTACAAAATTAATAAACTACAATGTTTTGGCATGTTAGGTACCCCCAGGGTCTCCCCTAGGTGTCCCAGTGGTGGGGGGTCAGGTATTTATAAGGAGGACCCTTATAAAATAGGTTTTATATGCCTTTGGTTTAGTGAAATTGCACATTTCACCTCCCTCATTATAGTAAAGTGCTTCCCAAAGTCGACTTTTGTGCTAGGAGCACTGTGGAGTGAGGATCTGCAATATTTTGACATATTCAAAACCCCTAAAGTCCCCCCTAGGTGTTCAAGGGGCAGGGGGTCCTGTAGATATAGGCAGGGTCCTTATAAATGATGTTTTATAAGTCTTGGTGTTGGAGAAATTGCCCAGTTCATTTTCCCCATTGCAGACCCCCAGCCACATAGGTTAACATGGCAAGAAGTTAATAATTAATTACTCCCGCTAGGAAAATTATAAATATATCATTCAAGGACTTACTAGAATGGTATTGATAAATCAAATAAAATGCTCTTGTTGAATTTATCCTAAAATGTTCAGACAAGAAGTTATACAAATTTCTTGTCTGTAAGCCAAAATTCAGCCTTCCAGTGCTCTGACCTGATTGGTCAGAGTTAAGTGGATTAGCCAGGATACTTAGATGAGATGATAAGTAGCTGTGGGGTGAAGGAGCCATTCTGGGAGGAGAGGGTTCTGCTACATAGGTATGCCAGAGCAAGGGGGAGGGGTCGTAAACAATAATCTTCAATAGAAGGAGGAGACAGACAGGAGAAACCAGTTTCATTTACACCCCTACTCTTTGAACCCAGCCAGATGTCAGGATTAAGAAAGGAATGTGCAGATGCCAGGGGGAGGGAGAATATGGACATGAGCCATCCTGGAGGTTGATTTAGACAGCTCTTGCCTCTCTGCTGAGACTGCAGCTAAATTGAATTTTGAAGAAATAGTGCTTTGTGGGAGACCATTGTGCCACACATTTGAGGAAATGGTCATGCTCTGGGGTGTTGTCCTGCATATCATTGGGCAGGAGTGCCCTCCCGTGTGACCCCAGAGAACACTGAATAAGTATCTGAGAGGGACAGTGCCTCTCAGATCTGCTGCTTGAAACTACAGAAGAAGAAGGGTCCATGCTGGAAGTTTGATTTTCACCAACCAGGCCCTGCACACTGACTGACTGTGCCTGCTGCACATTCTGGAACTACAGCCCTATGGATCAAATCTGCTTCAAAACGACTATAGAGTGGACTCCCTGCAAGCTACAGGTTAATATAGCTCACCTGGACCATCACCACCAAGAATCCCCAGCCTGGAGTACTACCAGTGGATTTGTAAGGGTTTTGTCCAAGTGGATTGTGGGAATTGAAGTCCCAAACTTTCAAGGACCCTATTGGAGCTTCCAGACCCTTGGAGTAAGTTATGGATACTTTGGGACCCTCAAAGGAACTTCAGGAAGAAGTTCCAGAAGTATGAAGAAGTTTGGAGCAACTTTGAATAAAAGCTTCATAAGTGAACTGACTCGACCTGTCCAGCCAAGCCAGTGACCCTCAACCCGAGCAGGCCTGCCCTTCAGGTTCGTCCCGGTGAAACGCTCCAGAGGTCGAACTTCCAGAGTTTGACCGGGAGATGGTCGAAACCCAAGCCGGCGAACACTCACCGAATCCGGCCTGGTGAAGAGCATCGAGGAACCCCGGGAGGAAAAGCTCCATAAAATTTTCTACATCTGAACGTAGGAAAGGCGACTGGGACCAATCGCGAGAGTCAAGCCGCCCACCTTCAACCGCAAGCCGGCCTGGATCTCTGGTTTGTCCCACTGGAAAGCTCTGGAAGTCTGACTTCTATAGGTTTGACCGGGAGCTCATCGCAAGGCAAGCTTGCGAACCCTTCCTGAAACCAGACTGGCTGAGAGCTTCGAGGGACCCCAGGAAGAAAAGCTCTAGAAAAGTTTCTAAGTCAGAAGGTAAAAACTTTGACCGAGACCTACCGCAAGGGGTAGCCGCGCAGGGCTCCATCACGGTTGGCCTGAAACTTTGACTTTGTCCCGGTCTAGGGTGACCAGATGTCCCAATAGGTGCTATAGGTTTCTATGTGCTATATAGTGCTCAATCGCTAAAAATTCATATCTCCGGTTCCCTACATTGGATTTTTTTTTTCATTTTGATGTCATTTTAAAGATGGAAATGCTTCCTATTTTTTTTTAATTAGTGTTGGATTTTTATTGTGTGTTGTGTCTTAATAATTTACTGAATTGGTGTTTTTAAATGCTTTACATACCTATCTTTGAAGTTAAGCCTACCTGCTCGCAGCAATGCTACCAAGGGTTGAGCATGGGAATCATTTTCTAAGACCTATTTCGAGCCGTATATTGTGTTAGTGGTAGATGCATATTTACCACTACTAATAATCCACATTCCAACATGTAGACATAAATCTCCCCTACCTTTTAATCGATAGCCAACTACAGCTTTTACTGTCTCACAGAGCTAATAACATTTCTACAGACAGAGAAGAAAATGGTCTATACCACCCCTTGGCTGCCATTCTTTGCTTTACGTGCCATTCACAACTTGATGTGCACACATTCTGCTGTTGATAAATTGTAACTGTCCTAAATGTTGTACAGACTTTCATCATTGCGATAGAATACAGCCATACCAGTGGTGCAGCAGTAAGACGCATCCAGTGTTTTTTGATGTTAGACAACTTGCCATGTTTACAACACAGCAAATGTAGAGTTACTGTGGTGGATAGTGATGTTGTGTGTGGCACCAGCGTTACACGTGCACACTAGCGTAAGGTATGATTAGTCCTTGCTACAATTCTGTTTCATTTCCCCAGCTCCTGGCCTGTATCCCATGTTTTCAACTGTAGTAAACAAGAGAGTACGCTGTTCCTAGAAGGGAAAGGAAGAAGGAAGCGTAAGGAGGAGGACGAGAAGAAAACCTGGGTGGCAGGTAGGGAATGGTATGTTAGTTACAAACAGGTGCTGGGGATAGCTCCAATAAGGAGCAAGGGCCCTCACACACCCCGAAGGGTGTCATGCTTCATCATAGGGCAGCTCCTCGTTGGGCTGGCGCTGCAATGCCCAACGGGCCCCACAGGGGGGCTCGAGGATAGCTTATTGGGGCACAGCCAGGCCTCGACTGGAGGGAACCGAACGAAGCAAGTTTGAGGTAATACTATCACAAAATGTGCTGCAATATATCACATAATTTGTCTTTTCCTGCTGCATAATTAAGTTCTTTGTGGGCCACGTAATTTGGTCTTCTCCTGCCACATCAATCTGGTGCCATATAAACACTTAACCGTAAACGAAATTACTCAGACTGTAAAGTAAAAATTGTTTTCATAAATACTAAGGGATAAATAAATAAATACATATGGCTTGGCTCAACCTTGTAAAAGATTATAGCATTATATGCCTCCAAGAAACCTGGACGAGAGAGATAGTTCACATTGATGGTTACGCTTCCATACATACCTTTGGCAGGCTCAGCACTGGGTGGCCATCTTGAGGGGGGCCTACTTACTTTAGTGGCCACTACAGTAGCAGACAAGGTTGGCAAGACACAGCTTGATTCACTGCATTTTCAAATTATTAATATTTTATATAATCAGAGTGTAACATTGGTTATTGTTAACTTTTATCATAATAATTTTGTTTTTAACAACACTGTCATCGCAGAAGATTTAGAAAAATCACCAAGTAGACACTTACAGGAACTAAAAACTGATTTTATTGTACTCAGGGAGGGAGATTTTAACTATAGATTATTTCCTTTATCAAAGCAGTCTGCAGTGGCGGTGAGTCCATTGGGGCGCTGGGGCGTTGCCCCACTGATGCCACGGCCCCATTCAAATTCTTTGTTCTACTTCTCCGATGCTAATTCCAATCAGGACTCCTGATTGTAATTAGCGTCGGAGAAGTAGAACAAGGGACGCTGAAGGGGGTGGGAGGGGGTGGGGCTGCCGCAGCACTCAGGGAGTTGTGTGACATGCAGCGGACTAGACAGTCACAGCAATAGTGCGCATGTTCGTTTTTGGGCTGGTCATTTTTACGATCAGCCCGAACATGCGCACTAGCCTTCCCCTTAAGAGACCGAGGGTTGCTTCATGCCGCAGCCCCCGGTCTCCTACTGGGCAGGGAGTATCCCTGCCCTCAAGCCAATCCTGGCGCTGCTGGAGCAGCGTCAGTAGAGGGGTTGGCAGTGACGTCGCGGCTGTTCCTGTTTGTTGAAGAGCGCGGGACCCCGGCCCAGGAGCAGTCGAGCAGAGGCGGCGCGGACCGGTAAGTTTTCTTTTATTATATTTTAATTTTGAACTTCCCCGGCCCCCACACCCCCGAGAGTATTGCGAGCCGCGACTTTCGTGTGTGTGTGTGTGTGTGTGTAAACCTAGAATGAATATATGTGTACTTGTATGCGTGTTCCACGGACTTGTAGTTAGTGCATTGGGCCAGCGTTCGAAGGAGTGATGTGTCTGCGTTGGCACCAGATCAGATTCATTCATTCCAGCGCCTAGATGCAGTTTTTGTGTTACTGCGCTTTACATTAATTTACCATCGCTGCAGTGTCAGGACAATGTGTGTGTGCTCTCTTGGCGAGTGAGGTATTAATCTGTCAGCTCCGATGGTGGGTGAGATGGCGATGGAAGCTCTTCGCTCTTGGTGTCAGGGTGGAGTCTGCTCTGGTTATGGCATAGATGGACGAGGACGGTACTTCTGCTGTGAGGGTGGGTGGGATATTAAAGGCGCAGGATCAGAGAGAGCTCGGTGGGTTCTGTAGCTGATTACAAGTTTTGAACAGGGGACACTCCGGGATGACCGTGGATGGATAATTTCAGGTTGATTTTCCTCTGTGTTGCAGGTGTGCAGAAATATTTTGTTTGCTGGGGTTGGTGCATTGTAAGAGAGATATATGCATACTCAAAGAGTGGGTGAGATATCCAAGGGAGTACTTTTGTTTTTGTCCATATCTGAGCGAGATACGTGTGTTCTTGATTGGATGAGGCTGGGGGTTAGAAAGGGAACACTCAAGCTGTTTCCGGGCTGTGATCTTGTGTGCACACAGATTGTTTGCACTACCCGGAACAGTATAAACATGAGATGGAGGTCTTATGTCCTTTATTACTTTATCTCCCTCCATTGGTTTCTCTTTCTTCTTCCATACCTCTTCCCTTGCTGTTTTCTCACCCTCCCTTCAATAACGAGGAACAAGTATCCTGCTCAGTCAGTGCTGGCTACTTCAGCGCTCCCCAGCCACCCCCCTCCACCCCACTCATCAGATTCTACAGGGCAGGCCCCATCGTTTTGGATTACACCACTGCCCCACTGCCCACTCACTTTAATTATAATGTTGCGATGCAGCGCCTCCCTCTAGTCTCGTCAGCGTCTCTATTTACACAGCACAGCAGCCTCGGGCTGGGCACAGGGTGTGCGTTATTATTTTAAATGCTTTGCACACAACACAAAACCCCAGTGCTGTAGTCCTGTTGAACCAAGCTGATCCTTTACGAGGGACTGGGTGAGCGACAATAGGCTATTTTGCTCTGCAGACAGAGCTCAGAGACATCAGTTCCACCCCCACAGGCAGCTCTGTGGCTCCAGAGGTCACAAGTTTATTTATTTTATAGTTTTTTTTAAACCCCAAACATGATCGAGGTGTGGGGGAGGGTAGGTGCCAGGGCAGTCAGATCACTGTATAAAGCATGACAATTGGATTGAGAGGTTGCAGTGAAAACAAAAAACACAAAGAAGCAAGAAAGCTAGGAGATAAAAGCAGCAACATGCTGTGGAGCAAGTAGTGAGGTCTGACAGCTGTCACATATTAAGGTCCTTAAATTGCAAAAGGTGACCGAGGAACGAAGGTTGCTTAATTCACAGATGAGGCATCAGTAGGCCGGTATATACACTACTAAAGTGTGGAAAACACAGAGAAAGGTAAACCTGATGAAGAGAGAACCCTGAAGTAAGACCAGTAGTATAATCCAGGTGTAAGGGCCAGGGCAGAAAGGAGGATCGGCTCCAGCGCTTCAAAGAGGAAGTAAGTCAGATAGGAATTTTTCAGCTAGTAAGGCTTTAACTTCTTCATGAAAAGTGGCAGATGAGTGGTTGGTGCGAACATCTTGTAGTAGTGAGTTCCGTATACTGGGGGTGGAGCCAGAGGAGGAGCATGAGGTCCTCTCTTTATTGAACCTTGGCGGCTCAGGTTGAAGAGTGTCTGAACTACACAGGGAGTGACTTCCTCAAGGCGGGTGGAGTTTAATAAGATAAGCTACCTTGAGTATTCATCTTGCTTCAATCAGTAGCCAATTTAGGAGACTGAGATAAGAACTGATATGTCTAAAGCGCCTTATTCCTGAAAAACAGTCTTTAAGCGGCATTGAGGGTTGCGTTCAGAGGCACCAGGTGAGATTTCAGAGTACTGATAAGCGTCGCATTGCCATATTCAAGTCTGAATATGTTTTGCACTACATTCTTAAAGTCATGCTGAGTGATGAAGAGTTTGACCTTTATGAGGATTCTGAGCTGGAAGCGCACTTTGAGTGGAGGAGTTGGTGTGGGGCCACATACTCATGTTTTTAATCAAAGGTGATGCCTAGGGTTGTTTTGCACTCAATGATGGTTGGTTTGCAGCTGAGGGCATCTAAACAGTTCAGCCATTCTTGTACCGGAGGGAGAAGTCAGAGGAGGGGAAATGAGGAGGAATTCAGTTTTCAGTGAGTTCAGTTTTAGGTGGTTGTGAGACTACCAGCCTACGCCATTCTCTCCCTAGACCCCAGGTTTGTCCATTGAACTTGTTCACATCGCTAACTAGTGTTTTCTATTGGAAAGGGTAGAGCCAAAGCAGTCTTGCTTAGTACCCTAGCCCTCTTCAGAAGACAGACTTGCTTGGCAACCCAGAAATTCTCTGAAATAATGTATGAGTTTTCTTTTATGAATGCCTAGAAGGACTGAATTTTTAGTCCATTTATCACAGAAATAGTGCTGAAAATCGCACCAAAAAGATGCCAACTTTAAAAAAAAATCTTCACGGGGGAGAACCCCCCTGAACCCCTCTTATTGCCGTCGGGCTCGTTCGCTGCGCTCGCTCGCATACGTTGATTCTTTCTGCATATGCCACACCAGTTTTAAATTCCACCAGCCACCACTGGCAGTCTGCATGCTGTTTAGTAGACAGGGAAAATGATGGTGGGTGTCATTTTGACCATAACCCCTGCAGAAACATTTTTAACTCTTTACTTTCAAAATTTTCTCTCTTTTTGACAATAGATCTTGTCAAACCACTGGTTTCAGATCACGTCTCCTTCACGGGCAGAGGCCAAGGTAGCCTCATTGATTTTATTGCCCTTTCCGAATATTTTAAACCTCACTCTTTGGCATTTTCTATTTTAAAGGTTTGTTTCAGTGACCACTTTCCCCATTCGTTTAGAAACCCAGATTGGCTATTCCTCTGGGAAATCAAATTTACACCCTATAATTTATGATAAAAACAAGGGTCTCCTGCGTAAGTGGTCCCTGGTAGATCCGGACTCTGTTCTTCAACAGATTTTGATTACCAATAAGGCACAAATCTTGGAGTATCTACAAAGCAGAATAAATCCACCTCCATGTTAAGGGCTTTCGCTGAAATAACGGAGACCATTAACGATGTATTATGAGGGGACAGGAGACCGAGACCCCAGGGGCATCATAAATGGTTTAACAGTGACTGCTCACGATCTCACAGCAATCTTATTAAGGCACTGAAAATAAAAACCAGGGATAATGTAGTGGTGAAACATCTTTGGAATGAATACAAACAGGCTGTTGTGAAACGTAAAATGGCCATAAGAAAAAAGGCATGGGAACAATTGCATGAAGCTAGTCTCAATAAAGACCCTAGACTTTTTGGGAAAACTGTCAACTTAACTTTTTTCCAAAGCTCCCACAATAGTAGCATTGATGCCACAATTATGCCCGATGCTTGGGTACAACACTTTTCTAGCCTATACAGCAATAACGGCGAGCACTGTTCCATCTCAAATCATAGCGACACGAAAATTGGTCAGGGAACCTTAGAGCTGGCGCGCCCAATGTTTGATGAAGTTGAAAAAGCCTTAAATCAGACTATAAAGAATAAGGCATCTGGCCCGGATGGTGTCCCTGCCGATCTTTTTCTGGCCAATCCTGCCCTTTGGCTCCCACTGTTGACCAATATTTTAAGCTGCATAGCTTCTCAGGGCCCACTAAAATCTTGGGCCACTGTGATTATAGTACCCATTTTCAAAAAAGGGGACAGGTCAGACCCAAGGTCCAATCGCCCAATTTTCTTAATTGATTGTACATGCAAACTGATGGGCAGGGTCATTTTAGATCGACTGGAGACTTGGGTAACTGAAAGACTGAAAGTGGGAAGTTCTCTGATATACAATATGGCTTCAGGAGGGGCCTGGAAACTGTTGAACAGTGTCTCAACCTCCACCTGGTCATAAGCAAGTACACAATAGCCAAGAACAGTTCACTCTACCTTGGTTTTCATGGATCTTACATTGGCATTTGACTGGGTGGAGAGAGGGAAACTATGGGAATAAATGCTGGAGCTGGGCATTGATACATCCTTAGTTCATTTTCTAGCACAGATGCACCAGGATGTGACTGGGAGGGTTAGGTATGGGGTGGACGGGGAACTCACTGCTCCCATTAAAATGAATCGTAGGGTTCGTCAAGGGTGTGTGCTTGCCCCTTTTTTATTTTGTCTTTATATCAATGATTTGAAAAGCTATATTAATCAAAGGCATATTGATTTTCCCAAGATAGGCACTAGAAATCTTCCGGCATTACTCTATGCCGTCGATTGTGTGTTAATGTCTAGAACCAGTGTGGGCCTGCAAAAGCTTGTCACTGGATTCAATGATTTAATGTCTGATTTGGGTCTAAAGACGAATACGGCCAAGACTTACACTATGGTGGCAGGCAAATCTCCCCCCCTTTTAAAATCATGCTTTATTAATAATGAAAGGATGTCCTATGTTCCAACTTTTTCATATCTGGGAATCCCCTTCGACCAGAAAAGAACTTGCCATCATTTAGTTGAAACAAGGTTAAGTAGTTTTAACCAAAATTTGGAGGCATTGTTTCGGTTCACAAAAAAACTAGGATCCAGACCCATTGGCTCAATAATTAACATCTATAAGGCTCGTTCGTGTTCTGTAACCTTGTATGGGGTTGAAGTGTGGGGCTTTTGTAATCCGGCACGTCTTCAGGTAGTTGAGAATAATTTCCTTAGACGTCTATTAACAGTTCCAAGTAGTCTTCCCATTATCTTCTGTCATAATGAACTTGGCTTGACTCCCTTAACCCATCGTATACAAATTGCGCCAATTTTATCATGGCATTCAGTATGGGTAAAAGATGAGCTGGCCCTTAACCCTGCAATTATATTGGATTGTTTTAGACTCGACCATATGCAGAAGATACCATGGCTTAATTACATAAAAAGGCAGTTGGACACAGTGGGGCTGGTGGATTGTTTTTATAACCCAGAATGTATTGTTGTCAAGATCCCAAAAATTCAATTGAAAAAGGACCTTTTATCTTTTTTATAGTCGACTAGTGAGCACTTGGAGATAGGGAAAAAGAGAGTTTTGGAGTATTTGCCTCTAGCACGCTCCCTAAGTGTTGAACCCTATCTCTCCTTTTATTTTTGTCATGTGAAAATGTTTTATCTTATTAGATTTATGTTTAGCATCACACATTTCTTGGTTTCCTATCCTCGCAAAGTCTACTGTGATGCTAAACTGGATCCATTGCCGTGTGACTCTAAATCAATCCAGAACACGCTGCATTTCCTGGTTTTTTGTCGACTTTATACTAAACCGAGGCAGGATTTTATTATCCCCCCTATTAAGATTTTTAAATATCAGGAAGTGACGGCCGGCCCTATACCACCTCCAGCTTTTAAACAACGAATACACATGTCTAATGGTCTCCAGATATATTTCCACAGCTGTCCGTTTACGGAATTTGGTTGGGAAATGACTTTTTAAATTCTACCATGATTTTTAATGAACTGTTTTTGAATATCCTGGTTTTTCGGGATACAGTGTTGTTTTAAAGATCAATATATGTTGTTTGCATGTTGATCTATGATCGTTGTCCAATAATTTTTATTTTTGTCTTCATTTGTTAACTAGTGATATGCTGCTATTTGATGAAATATAAATTTAATTTCTCACTGTTACATTGCTGGTTATGAATTTCTATTGTCATGAATTGTATTATATATTGTCTGTATTCTATTTTAAATGTTTTAAAATCTTGGTTGCATTCTTTTATGGTTGCAAGAAAACCGAATAAAGACTATTTGACTGACTGACTGAAATAAATACATAAATAAATTCTAAACAACCCAAATAACTTTAAAAAAATGAAAGCATGATACAAAAAAACAATAGGTGAATACAGTACATATCCTCAAAGTATATTGCCATAAATATAACTTTAACACACATAAACCTTTCCCACCAATTACAAAATGAAATAATATATAACTTAAATTTCTGTAGGTGAAGTCCATCAGCTCAAACAAATCTTAAAAAATAGTAATCATCAAAATATAGAAAAAAAGAACAGCAAAAATATTTTTCAATTGAGCCAATTAAATAAAATATCGACTGAAAAAAATAGTAATTCATAGGGACCATTCAAATTCTAAAAAATAAAATATAAAATATGGCTCTAGGAAAACAGAAATCATCAAGGAAATCGAAAATAATATTGGTTGATACATAAACACACACATTCCTTTTAAGATAAAATTCCAAATGTAGGAAAAAAATCCAAAACTTTAAGAAAACACCTGTAAAAGAAACACAAAATATTCACCCACACAACACAAAACACCCCATAAACATCGCAATTTGAATGTTAACCTTTAAAATACAATCTTTTTATAAATTACAAAGAAACATTATAATGAAACATACACAATGCAACAAGGATTATCACACTCAGTTAACACAACTAAAATGATGACCTAACACTTACTTAATATCCAAACAACAAACACTGACTTATACTAACTGGAATACTCCTAAACACATTCCCCCAAATACTAAAATCCTTAAAATCTAACTTACAATTATTCTTACTTGACCCAGAGAGCAGAAAAAGGGAATCACAAGCACGTGGAAGCACAAACAACACATAAAAAGAGGAAACTAGACTAAAAAAATCAAGAAAGCAGTGCGCTAAACGGCAACTAAGTAAACATAAAAAAAGCTAATACTCCATAGAAAAATGAAATAAACTGTGTATATTTTGTATTTGGTTTTGTTCAACAATTAAAAATGAGAAAACAATAATGCTAGTTTATGTTATGTTGCTAAAAATGTAGAAAAATTAAAAAATATATTTAAAATACTATAAAAATTGAATTTTTTGGGAGAGTTCTTATTAATATAGAAGAAAGAAATCTGATATTATAAAAATCATTGTTTTATTATAATTGTGTTGAGACATATATGTTAGCACAAATCATCATACATGTAAAAATGTAAATGTGTACTAGGAATTTAAAATGTTATGTGAAAAATGTTTGTTTATGAAAAAATATTTCTAAGCAAATTTTTAGAAATATTGTAAAAAAGACATAAAGAATAAAACATTTAAAAAAATTGTAACACTTTATTTTCAAAATGTGAAAATATGTAAACATGCTGCCAAACCAGTGTCATGAATTAAAATTGAAAATAAATTTCCCATAAATAAATCAGATATATTACTAAAATGCTGCATTTGTATTTATGTACATAATTTATACCCACATAGCTCCAAACCACAACACAAAAACACCACATTTTTAAAACACATAAAATACCTTTTCACACTACAATATAACTCTACCACATTAGGAAAAGTGTTAGACTTTGAAGAGTGTAGATTTAATCTTCCCACTCCAATCTAAACCACATTGGGGAAATGGTTGGACTTTGAAGGGTTTCAGTTTTGCTATTCCAAATTCTATCTAAGCCACATTGGGGAAAATGCTGGACTTTGAGAGTGTAAACAAACTATTCTCACTCGTATCTAAGCCACATTGGGTTAAGTGTTGGACTTTGAAGGATGTAGATGTACTATTCCCACTCCAATCCAAGCCACACTGGGGAACGTGTTGGACTTTGAGCGCAGAGAGGGACTATTTGCACTGCAATTTACAAAACACTGAAAAAAGTGTTTAACTTTCTGGAAATATAATTAATATTCAAAAGCCACTTAATAACGTAACTAAAAAAAGTAAATGAAATAATTAATAGTCATCAAAATACAAACAATATAAATAAATAATAAAAAAAGAATTAATGTAACATAGATTTATAAAAAATATTCCCTCCTATTTAATAATTTAAACTATAAATGTAATACAATTTAACAAAATTAAATTATGTACATTTGTGAAATCATATTTTTTTATATCATTAGATTAGAAAAAATGCTAATATTAAATAAATGTTTAAGTATAATTTAAGGTATTATTAATACTATCACTAATTTTAAAAGTACATGATCAATTAACTATTTAATTAATTACAGAACTATAAAAACTATTATAAAAATATATTGCAAACAATTTCACAACACTACATCAAAAGCCCTAATACATATAGGGTAAATAAATCAAAATATAGAAAAATATATAACAATATTTTTTAAGTTATAACATGAAAAATTATCAAAATTAACAAATACAATAAATAAATAAACATAAAATCTGAACATAATAATACTTGCATCTAAACATAGATAAACATAAATAAAAATGAATATTTCAAAAAGCCTGCATATTTTATATTGCAATTTTATTTTTCTGCAAAACCTACATCCAACAGAAAAACATTGTAAACTTTTAAATAAATATATATGAAATATATATGAAAAAATTAAAAATGTAAAAAATATTTTAAATGGATAATTGATTTTTATAAATTAACAGTTTTTAATTACACAGTAAACATGATATACACTAATACCACTTTTTAAAAAGTGAGATAAATACTACACACCCTGTTCTCCTATAAATCTAACATCCCACTCCTACCAATTTAAATAACATAAAAAATAAAAAATCATGTATAAAAATAATGGGAATATATTAAAAGACACTATCATGTACATTGAATTATATAAAACAATATTTTTTACAGCAATACTAAAAAACTATATAATTGCCTGCAGGATTTTTGTAATCGTGATATAAATGCAACAATATTTCTGTAGCGTTATAACCCGAGGTGAAAGCAAGAAACCCCCCAGAGATTGTTCCTTGTAATTTAGGACAAGACAGAGGGGTCAATTACGATGTCGTTTCGGAAACCATTCTGACCGAATTGGTTTCGGAATGGTTTCTTACCGAATCGGTTTCGGAATCGTTTCCAACCAAATCGGATTCTGGGAGTCCGTCCAAATGATTACGATGGTTCCCAACACCGTTCAGTCGTACTCACATTGACTTCAATGGGAGCCTGTGTTCCCACCCAATACACAAGCTCCCATTGAAGAAAGGGGAGGTTGGGGAAAATCGTGCACTCTGTGGCGGGCACCCCATGGTGCCTGCCACACTGTGCATGCTTGGAAAGGGGGAACCATGGGCACCCCCACAAGCCCGATTCGGAGGCCCCTGGGTGAAGGGGGGCCTGCTATGGGCCCCCAAATTCAGATTCCGACAGCCGATCCGTTTCGGAACAACCGATTCGGAAAGGCTGCCCGAATTCGACATCCTTATCGCTCGGTCGGAAACGCGGTCCGTAGACCTGTACGAGCCGGCACCGAATGACTTGGTTGCTCCGAATGATGTTCAGAACCGAGTCGGACAGTCCGAACTGTTTCCGAACATTATAATCGGTCGTTTGGAAATGTTTCTGAGTCGGTCCGAAACAAGGCTTCTGAATTGGATTCGAACTAATTGAATGCCGCTCGGAGCCTTTCCGAACGACATCATAATCGACCCCAGAGTGTGATATTCTTCTTTCAATTCACAAGGATGCTGAAAGACACATATTCCTTCATAGCAACACACCCAAACACAAATGCGAACACACTTTCTAGACAGTTCTCTAGAAAGAAAATTCTGGTTTCAGTTTGTTTTCTATAAATAAAAGTGAAGAGAAACATGGGGAAGGTGAAAAGGGTAAATCTTAATACATGGGATATATCCAAGCAAATGAAAAACACGTTTTGCTTGCTCATGGATAAAAATTAATTCATAGAGTTGATGAATTAGGCATGTATTTTCATAGATTAATAAATTAAGGGTTATTCTGATGTGTTTCATTTTGTCACAGGAAGGTCATCTTCACCATTCCCTTAGGTTACCTGAGTCCCTGCAAGGTGGCAGGCAGTAAAGGGAAACTAGGTACTGCCTCTTCTTCATCTTAATCATTACTGTTAAAGTGGGTTGGACTTCTGACATATTCCATTAACGTAAGCCCCACTATCCTAACTTGGTAACATAACGTGGATTGACTTGCCCATCATCCTTGTTGTTTTCCTGTCTCCAGCAAGAGAGAGGGAGCTTTACTTGAGGTCATATCGTAGTACTGACTTAAATCATCCCCCTCTATGTGCTCCTCACCTGGTTGAGGTGGGCACATATGTGCACAACAGGAGTGGCAGTTTTGGAGAGATTATTGGAATTGTCCCTTTCAATCAACAGCTTTGGACGCAGAAAAGACATGTGCAGTGAAAAGAAATAATGCATTTTTGTTCCCTAGTAGGGAAAGCATTGAGAGAATATGATTCTATTACAAGAACCTGAAAAAGTCAGTGGTAGTACAAGAAACCTCCTGCTCGTGGTGCAACAGACTGAGATGCAAGAAGAGTCTCTCACCAATATGCAGGGAAGGGGAAAGCACAGCCGTGGTGTGAAGGTGCGCAATCCAACATACATAGCTTCAATTTTGGTTGCTTTTCAATATACAATTCAGTTGTGTGATTATCTTGATTAGCCATTAATGTATTCTATTCTACACCAAATAAATTATGTTGTGAGAATGCCCCTTTTGAAAAATCAACCCTTGTGATAGGGAGGTATGTTGAAGCGATCAGACTTCTCCTTTTTGGTATATCAGCCGTTTGATGCATGAGAGGGTATATTTAATATGTCTACAGATCCTGTTTGTATTTGAATATTTTTAAATTAAAGCAGAGTGCCTCATTCTGTTTATTGGAACATGCATCAGAATTGGCATTATAGACGGACATTGTAATGTCTACACGCAGACGTACCACCTTTCCACCATCTAATACTACGAAAGGTACATGTTGTTCTAGTTGAACACTATCCATCAGATGGTTTTGGTATAGATGCCTAAAAAATCATTCTACTTAAAATGAGATGACCGACGCAAAAAGGTAATTTGTACAGACTATACCTAAATAGTGCTGGGAACGCCATGATACAGCATCGCAATTTAATCAACAATTTTTAATACATTTATTGAAAATAGTTTGCTGATGGTACTGCCTCTGGTAGCCTAATATTTTGCAGAATTAAACAGCATTGATGACACTTTCCTGTTTTTAAAAACAGGAATGAAGAATAATATTGCATGGAATTGAGGGAGTATACATGATATATGTATATTGTAATCACAATTCAAGATGCAGATCCTGCAGTGGACCCCAGGAAATTAATGCTACCACTACAACTCCTGAAAGCTTACTTCCATTTCTAGGGGGAAGCCCATCATCAGGACTATCTCAGATTTGCATTACAAGTGTACACGTTTGACAAATGTCCTCTGACACGAAGGTAGCGATTCAAGTAACTCACACAGAAAAATAAAACTATCAAGAAACAGCATTCCATTGTGCCGCTGTCTGTCTAATAATGAAGCAGACTGATGCAAGAACAATGAAATGGGGCGGCTCAATTTCTTAAACCAATGTGTTTAAACACGTCTTTCAACAGGCACTCATAAACCCTTTTCTCAATGTTTCAGGGAGAAATATGATCTGATGGCACAGACCAGGAAACTGCTACATGCTCGAACAGTAGGACAGGAACTCAGCTGAGCCGGAAGTTTGTAGGCTCTCACACTACGAATGAAAAAAATAAATTCAGCCTTACACTTAATGGCCTTCCAAAATGTTGCAAGAGTTTTATTTTCAATTCAGTGGGCTGTGATTTGTACTGATATCTGTCCCTCAAATATTTACAAACAATTAGCCCCAAATGTAGCACTTAAATCGCTGCATTAATGGCTTCTCTATTAGATGCTCAGCAGGTTTACAGTGTCACGGGCAGACTCCATCTTTAACCACTTACAGACCATTAGTATACATACTGCTCACCATTCTCCTAAGATTTTAGCCAACATATTCCTGTCAACAAGAGCTTAAGAATCCAGATTTGATGTCATGTCCTACCACTAGCTCCCAAAGGTTGTAAATAAATATTAAATAGGATCGGAGAAAGGGAAGATCCCCGATGAATATCACAAGAAATAGCTGACCTCTTAGATTGAATTAGAGGGGCAGTAATTATAGGATCTTAACTGATAGTAAGGAAGTAAACAATGGCAAGCCTTGACCCTGAAGTCTCAATGGTACCAAACAGTGATGCAATATAGGGTGACCCACATTATCAAACTTGGCGAAGAGGTCGAATTGAATAAAGTCAACCTGGAAGCCCAAATTGAGGCCTTTTCTCAAGCCATCCAACATGATGACTAAAGTGGTTTCAATAACCATCCCATGTCGGCTTTTAAAAGATCTAGAAAATGTGATTCTTCTAAGGGCCTAATTAGGAGTCTGGTGGTCTGAGGACCGCATGACTTGCGGGGGCACAGCCGTCGTTGTCCTGCCACCTCCGCACCGGCGTTCCGACTGCCTGATTAAAAGTTGGGCGATCGGACCACCATTGCACCGCCGCAGCTGCTAGGAAACCGCCATTTCCTGGCAGTGGCGCGGCAGTCAGGGACGCAGTAATATGTTGGTGGTTCCGCTGCGGCACTGCCATGCATATTACGAGTTTCAGACTCACCAGCGGATTCATAGAGGTCTTTCCTCCATGAAAAGGCTGGCAGTCCTGAAACAAAGGGGGTCCTACAGGGCCCCCTGTGCCCATGTGTATGGGGATGTATGCAGGGGGCACACATGTGCCCCTCTATGTGCATGCACCCCAGTTCCTGCACAGCATGGACTTTACAGTGCATGCCATGCAGCAATTATTTTTGGTATTCCATTTGCAGTGCCCATTTTCAGGGGCACCGCCAAGGGACCGCCAAAAGAAGCCCACCAGACTCTGGCAGGCAGTGCGACCACGTGTTTGGCAGTGCAGGAGCGGTCTCTGGCGTGGCGGTCTGCTCCCGCACCGCCAAACTCGTAATCGGGACCTAAATGTTTAGACAGCTGCTAAGAGTTAGGAAATTTTCTCCAGTCTTAGAATACCTGGTTGCAGAGAGACTAGATGATATTTAGAGGCTAAATTAGCATCCAAATTTTCCTTTTTATGAAGAAGCTTAATGACAGCATGTTTTTATCCAAGTGGCCCAACTTCATTGACCAGGATGAGTTTATTACATACGTTAAAGCTCAAACCACTGTGGGAGCCAGGTGCTTCAGGATTGTTCCTAGGCAAACAACATTAGGAGACCCTGACTTTAGCGACATTAAAAGAGACATACTTTCGGATTTGTCATTTTTGGGAATGCATTATTAGTGAGGGCTGGTAGCTTAGTGAAAGTATCCAAACTAGGGCCCCATTACGATGGCGGGCGGACAAAGTCCGCCCGCCACCGTAACGGTAAATGGCACTGACCGCCTGAGGTGCGGTGGTCCCGCTAGGCCCATTAGGATGCGACCGCCACCCTGGCGGTCGCATCCCGCATATTTTACATTGCGGCGGGAGGTGCTGTAAGCAGCACCCGCCGCAATGTAAAAGTTGCATGTTGTGCATTGATATGCACGACGTGACAGGCACCGCAGTGCCTGCCACCTTGTGCATGCCAATGAAGGGGGGTACCATGGGTGCACGCCCCCAACACCCCGGGGGCCCGCAATGGGCCCGCAAAGCCAAAGACCACATGCCTTTCCATGGCGGTATCGCCGCCATGGAAAGGCACAAATCCGCACACATCGTAATATGGCGGGCGGTGCCTGCTAGGCACCGCCACCATATTATGGCTTAGGACCGCACGGCAGGCAATCGGAACGATTGCCTGTCTGCGGAATAGTGGCGGACGGTCTTTCCGTACGCCGCTGTACCCCCGCCATTGTAATGTGGCGGGGGTAAATGGAGGGCGGGTGGGGAAAGATGTCAGGTGGATCGCCACCGCCAGTCGGGCGGTGGCGATCCGCCCAACATCATAATGGCCCCCTAGGTCCGATAGCGATATTTCTGTTTCCAGTTGTATTTGCTTCATAATTTCCCTGAATTTTATTTCTTTAAAATAAGAGGGCAACTTGCCATAATAAATAACCCTGTGGTGGAGCAGTACAATTTGACTTCCCTTCAGGGCAATATGTTCTTTTACGAATAAAAGATTGCATCCTCTATTCCCACCTAGTGATGCCAGCCTCATCCACTCTACTCTTCCATAAGTGCTGAAACCCAATCTCTTTACAGAAACATTTCATCAGGTGTTCCCATCCTGTTACTGCTTTATGGCCACATGCCTCCCCTACTCTCACCTACAGCCTTGCCCTTACCCATACCATCCCATAAGCCTCAAGCCCCCTACCCTTCCTGCTGTTCAACTTTGGTCCCCTTTTTCTGCATGACTATGTGGACCCCTGACTCAAATGCAGTGCTCCATGTCTTTGTAGCTTGATTAACTCTACATAAGAGAAATACATACAAAAAGTGAGCACCCATCTGCAAAAAAGCACTGCCCAACTCAAAAAAGAATTAAACAAAACTGCACACCACATACAAATATAGAGGTATTTTTTTCTCTGTGCACTGGGACTCTGTTACCTAGGCCCCCATGCATGCGCTCTGACCCCTAAAGCATATTGAGATTTGCTATTCTTCTAATTGGCATATTTAACTTACCTATAAGTCCCTAGTATATGGTACAAAGTGTACCCCGGGCCTGTAACTCAAATTTCACCAGTGAATTTTGACACCTATTGTACCACCACTAAAACGACAACGCAAAACATGACTGGAGGCCTGCCTCCAGTAACCTGGCAGTATACTGGGAAAAACAACTCTCACTTACCTTACCAATGAATCTACATCTGCCAGGTAGGCAGTGGCGTCACCCAAGATTGATGGCCGGAGCGTCCATGGAAGGGAGGACCAAGAGGAATGCCGAGATGCAACTCCCCATTTTGACAAGGATAACATACAGTAACAGTATCAACTTTCATCATCTTTTAAATTTGATTCATTTTTTGTCTTCAATCAGTACTACTGTGTGTTGTTGTTGTTGTTATGTTTGCTCTCTGCTTATAATTCAATTAATCCCTACAGCTATTTTTGAATTTTCTTTGCTATCTTTAAGCTTGGGCCGGTACAACAGAACAGAAACTGTATGTAATTCGGGTCTCTCGGAGGGCAGACAGGCAAGGCAAATTGCATAATATACTGCTGCCCTGTACTGGCTAATTGTCTAGTAGTAGTTAGTAAGTACTACTTATCATTAACCATCAAGTTATCATCATCGTGCATGCATTTCCTTTTTCTCCCTTAACAGATTTATGGATATGGTTGTCTGCCAAGATTGTGTTTTGTTGTTGTCCATGCGTACTGTTTTTCTTTGTCAAACCTTTCCCAAAACCCCCTTCCCAACCATTCATCAAACCCTAACCCTCTTCCCCCGGGCTGTGTGACTTATTGAGGTGTGACTAAATTAAATGTACACCAATAATTTATCACACACTTGCTGGGGCGGATGTGGCAAAAGCAACACTAATTCAATTTCAAGGCAGGGCGAGGATCTTCTTCTGCTTGCCCACCCATGAGCAGTATATTTGCGAGATCATTTTTTTACCAAAGGAACCTAATCCATCAGCATTAATTGCCGGCATCGATTGGATTTGTTGTCATCCTCCTACACAGCACTAACGGTTACGCTTGTGTCGAGTGTACTGTTGGCCTAGTCGAGTGACTCGACACAGCTAGAGTTTGTAACTCTATGTACTAGGCTATCCCCACCACCATTATGTTTTATTGTATTTTGGCATATTATTGTTTGGCAGTAAGTTCCATACTGTACTTCGTTCTACTACTCCTCCCACAGTCTCTCTCAGGCGACTGACTGTCTCATTTTCTTTTTCTTGCAAATGCTACTGCCAGGGTCTACTACTACTACCACCACAACCATGGCATGTTGGGAAAGAAAACCATCATCACCATGCAGCCATTGCCATGCCGAAGTTAAACATCAAGCACAGTTAAGAGAAGAAGTTTGGGGGAGGCATAATTAATCATGGAAATTTTTTCATTAATTCTATTTCACACACCCCTTTGAGTCCAGTTGCAGAATGCATAGACTAGGAGGAGAGACTGACAGTACTAGTAGGACAAGTCCCTCAGTGAGGGGTACCGCATCTATCTGTTTGTGTCTTAGTAACTCAGCCAATTATTTAAATCAAACACTGGCTGTGGCCCTGCACCAGCAAGGAAACAGTGTGACGTAAAACAGTAACCCCACCCACAAAACATTAACAACATCGTATATAAAGTATAAATATATAATTTAATCCCCTAACAAAAATAAACTATGTAAAAAAAATCCCACAACACCTGACCCACCGCTCTCCCTAACCCCAACCAATGTCCATTGCCCGGAACGAAAAAGTCCAACAAATGAAATGTCAAATTGTCCAAAAGTGAAAACCCCAACGCCCGATTCCCACTCACCAAAATAAGCAATAAAAAAGGGGCAATAAACGGGGTCTGTTCATCAGCGGGCTCGCCTCTCCAGGACACGAATGCGCTCCTCTAGACGGGCCACGCGGTCCTTCAGTGCGCGGCAATTGCATCCACAGGGGGGGGGGGGCAGCAGTGCTTAATGTAGTATGGCGGCGGGCGGCTGCCAGATGGTAGCGCCGTAACACTGGAGGGGGGTGGCTGGGGCCCGGGGCATTGGAGGAGGCTGCAGCTGCTGCCGCCTCCTCCTCCTCTAGAACCACCAGCCGCCAGTATTCAGTTTGTATGGCCTCCATCTTCCGGCGCCGGGCCTTGGCTGCCAACTCCTTCCTGTCTACTTTCACTTTGGAAGGAGTAGCTATATCAAGAATAAAAAACAAGACTATTGTAAAATATACTCTTAGCAAAGCAGTAAGACAAAATAATTCTACACATAGTGGCACAGTAGCACTAGCAAGCACAGTACATAACATTTGTGGTATGTATCTATCCTCCACTACCTCGGCCTCTAACATTTGTGGGAGTTTCAGGCATTCCACCACCCATGCATCTGATTCCTAACAGACACCTATGCATGCATCCCACATATCCTTCTCTGCCAGTCATAAATATTAAATCTCGCCCGTCCTTCCTCCTTCCACCCTTCTTTCCCTTTTCGTTCAACCCATCCATCAAGGTCATCTGATCTGACTTTTAGTCTTCTCCATAAAACTTTCAGAGCTGAGTTGAAGTCCGATAGAAGAGGCCATTGGTTACTCAACAGTACACTCCCGTTGCTAATGCTATTGCTAATGCTAAGTAAAGGGTGTCTTCTTCAACCGTTCACAACAACTTCTTTCTTAAGTCTCAACAGTACAGTATACATTACACCCTTGCAGCGAGTGTAATGTCAATAAGTAAGGATTAGGAATATAACTTACTACCGCCCGCCACTGCTGCTGGCTCACCCCCTGCAGCTCCTCCTGCAACTGCCGCATCTCCTGCACCCTCAGCGGCCGCGTCACCTTCGCCGCTGGCCCCGGTATTGGTGGTCGGTAGTACGCCTAGAAAAAACATTACACATTTTTCAGATGCCATATACACCTCCCCTATTTTTCACTAGCAAGATTGAAAAAAAAGTTAATACATACATAATACATATACAACATACATCACTAGTACAAATCAGGTAGTAGAGTAGACACTAGTAGTGTTATATGGTCCCTAGGGTCATTCTAGTCTTTGCTAAGTTACCCCGAGCCATGCAACCATTTTAGCTTTGTGTCTTTTATTTTTGCGCAAGTTACCTCGCAGCTTGTTGTGTAAGACGCCTTTGAGCCCACATGAGCTCATACTGCTACTGTCTGAGCGCTGCGTACAAGGTCGAAAAACAAGCCACTTTGTTATGGAGTTCTGGTGTTTGTCCATATTGCTTATCCATAAAAATACTACACTTTTTGGCATGACTGAGAAATGCTTGCACTATACTAACGCGCACCATTTTTCTCATAACAGACGGAAGATTCCCTTATACGAACCAGAGCTTTGCAGAGCTTATGATGTAACCAGTACTAGGTTCTTCTAAGGTGAGGGGTCCCCAGAATTCGCTCAGATCTCCATTTATAATTTTATATAAACTATATTCCTACCAAGGGGAGGGTGGTTCTTCCACCACTGTTCAGTTATCATGATTTCGCCTTTTGTCTTCTATGGACTTGTAGTTGTAAGTGTAACTAAGTGTAACAATGTTTATTGTTTTAATCATATGCATTTTGCTGTTGCTGCTGCATTATAGAACAACGTACAGAGCTTGTCAGTTGAAAATAAACCTTTTGAACTTACATAGACTCGGTGGTATTTGGTGTGGACTTACACGAGTGAGTGAGCGAAAGGGTGTGCATTGCTTCCACGACCGAGGTCGGTAGTGTTATGTTCTGGGTTGTCAACTCATTGGGAATCTTAGGGGGGGGTTTCGGAGAGCTAATGAGACACTATAACTAGTTGGTCAGGGGATTGTGGTGACTTCTGATTGAGGTGTGAGGAAGGTCCAACCTCCCATCACCAACGTCCTATTTTCTTGTGCAAAGTTCTGTATGTGCAAAATCCCTACAACAGTAGTAGTATGTCCTATCCTATCAAAAATAGTAAAATCTGGTTGGGCATTTTCTTGGTGGGAATTGTCGAAAAGCCTCAAGATTAAGAAGACTAGAAGTAGTAGAAGAGGACAACCCAGAGGACTGGACTCAATGGCTAGAGCTATTGGTGAATCTGAGGTTTATTTAAAATATTTTAAATAAAGAGTGGCCAACTGGGCAAGCTTAGCTACAGACAGACTAATAGTAGTAGTACAGAGAGTCATAGCAGACGCAGTTAGAGGCAGGGATAACAAGAATTTAGAAACAGATAGTATAGATCGAAGAAGAATTTGTAAAAAATAGAATTAGGATACCGAAATAATAGTTCGGAAAAATAAGGTGCAGGAAAAGTTAGGGAAATATAATTATTAATATTAACCACTGGAGGACTTACTGGGGCCAGCAGCAGAGCCCTCGGTAGAGGAGCGGTCCTGGCCCTGGGAGGCATCTTGATGATCTTGTCCCGCCGCCTGTGACACCGTCTTCTTGCCCCTGGGTGGTGATCATGTAAGATTTCATAAAGAAAGAGACAAAAATTAAAGTTTGGTGTGAAACAAATAAAATATTTTAAAATACGTTCCAATAACATTTTTGGGAATAACAATTGCAATAAAATTGACCTATCTAATCTGATCGACTAGTAGTATTGCGAGATTCACGGACCGTCTAGTAAGCCTAAGTACCACCTGACCTAGCCCACCTATTCCAATCCAGACGGGCCAATTGTTCAGTAAGTCTGCATTTCCATTTATTTTAGTCCTCAAAAATGCATAGATGGAGGACACATGCATACATTTTTGCATACACCAAATTGTTGGCTGGTTGCTGCTGATGTTCTGCTAGTGATGATATAAGCCTATTAACACTCACTAAACAAACTACAAAAGGTTCTACTAAGGACTAGGTTAAGCAGCACTCAGCAGCACGTGACGTGACAGAGGATGCGTCATGCACACCACTTAAAAATTACCAACTAATAAGTAACTAAACCTATCAATCCACCACTTTCCCTTCTTAGTGGCAGGAGGACAAAGGAAGGACTAGAGTCTCTCTAGCATTACCTAACTTAAGTTCTCTAAAGTAAACTCTTACATAATCATCAGGCCAAGCGAGCGCAAAGTTGCAAACAAGTAAGATTAGTAGCGCCGAGCGCCTGTGTCATAACAATCACAGAAGATTTTTAAACGTAATTTACCTGCAATGTAAGCAGCAGCATTCTTGCTGGTCGGAAAAAAAATATTCGCAATATATAACACAGAGCAGAAGAACACAAAGTAGTAATATTAAATAGCTACTCACCAAGCCCCGGGACCTCCACTCCTAGCAGGTCCAGCAGGTCCTGCTCCCGGTCCAGAATATCGGACCACCGGTGCGTCAGCTGACTATTGGTGCGCCGGACACCAGAGCAGCGAAACACTGCCCGATGCACCTTGCCCCACCGCTGCCGACGCTCACGGAGCCCGTACCCGGACCCAGGCCTGCCACCTGCTGCCAGGGTTAAGGGGGGGTGGCGCGGAACAAAAAAAACCAGTGCGGCCACCTCCGCCTCACCGAATAAGGCCCGTGCCTGCACCCCTTTTTGGCACCGCCTTCCGCAAGGAAGGCGGTCGCGGCTCTGGCTACGAGCCCTGTGGCCCTTTGCCATGCTTCTGGGTAGGCGGGGGGGGGGCGGAAAAGAAAAGGTAGGAATTAAAAAAGTAAGTAAAAGAAATTAAAAAGCAGGTAATAGAAAAAGAGTGAAAAAGTAGTGAAAAACACACAAAAAGTAGAAAAAAACTCAAAATATAGAATCAGGAAAATAGAGAGATAGAAAATAAATAAAAAGATCAAAAAAAGTTTCCAGAAACAAAGGATTGAAAAGATAGAGGGAGGATTGAAAAGCAGGCCCAGAACCATAGCAATAGAGTGAAAAACAAGATGGCCGCGCCCATTGCGACCGCATGGGCAAGTTCGCGCGATATTTCCCCCCCGAGCACGCAAAAAGCGTCGCAAACACGTAATGCGCATTCTCGAACAGGAAATACTTATCGCGAACGGGCGGGAGCATGCAATACGCGACCCGGAACTGGAAACAAGCATCGCGAGCGGGCGGGAGCATGCAATACGCGACCCGGAACAGGAAATAACCATCGCGAGCGGGTGGGACAAGTGAAAAACAAGATGGCCGCGCCCATTAGCGACCGCATGGGCAAGTTAGCGATATATTTCCCAGCGAGCACGCAAAAACACATTGCGAACGGGTGGGACAAGCAATTCCGCGTCTTCGCAGAATTTCTACGTGCTCGCAGAGATTTTTAACAATTTCGCGGAGATTTGCGTAATGCGACTACGCAAATTCCACCCACCCCTGCTTTACCCTTGACCTTGCCAGGTAGGTCGCTCCCCCACCACACAGCTCCGCCTGTGCTGTCCGCCCGCTGCTGGTAAGCTCGCCCCTCTGCTTGTGGCCTCGGTGCCCGTGTTTTCTTCTGTTTTACTCTGTCCATTTTGCCTTCTGTGCCCCCGCTGCCCCATTGTACTGTGCCCGTATTTCTTTGTGTTTTCTCTGTCCATTTTGCCTTCTGTGCCCCCGCTGCCCCATTGTACTGTGCCCGTATTTCTTTGTGTTTTCTCTGTCAAGTTTGCCTTCTGTGCCCCCGCTGCCCCATTGTACTGTGCCCGTATTTCTTTGTGTTTCTTCTGTCCATTTTGCCTTCTGTGCCCCCGCTGCCCCATTGTACTGTGCCCGTATTTCTTTGTGTTTCTTCTGTCCATTTTGCCTACTGTGCCCCTCGCTGCCTCTCTCCATTCCCGCCGCTGCGTCCCCTGCGGCCCCGCCCCCCTGACTGCCCATTCGCTGCCCCTGCCTCCCAGCTGCTCCTCCCTCCCACCTCCCCATATATGGCGGCCGCTGCGCGGTGAGGAGAGCGACCCTTGACCTTGCCAGGTAGGTCGCTCCCCCACCACACAGCTCCGCCTGTGCTGTCCGCCCGCTGCTGCTGCTGGTAAGCTCGCCCCTCCGCTTGTGGCCTCGGTGCCCGTGTTTTCTTCTGTTTTACTCTGTCCATTTTGCCTTCTGTGCCCCCGCTGCCCCATTGTACTGTGCCCGTATTTCTTTGTGTTTTCTCTGTACATTTTGCCTTCTGTGCCCCCGCTGCCCCATTGTACTGTGCCCGTATTTCTTTGTGTTTTCTCTGTCCATTTTGCCTTCTGTGCCCCCGCTGCCCCATTGTACTGTGCCCGTATTTCTTTGTGTTTCTTCTGTCCATTTTGCCTTCTGTGCCCCCGCTGCCCCATTGTACTGTGCCCGTATTTCTTTGTGTTTCTTCTGTCCATTTTGCCTTCTGTGCCCCTTGCTGCCTCTCTCCATTCCCGCCGCTGCGTCCCCTGCGGCCCCGCCCCCCTGACTGCCCATTCACTGCCCCTGCCTCCCAGCTGCTCCTCCCTCCCACCTCCCCATATATGGCGGCCGCGGTGCGGCTGCGCAGCGCGCGCCGCTGGCACGCCAAAGGTGCGCCTAAGGCAAGCCCGTCTGCGCCCGTCCGCGACTGGACCGCGCCCAGCGCCAGAACCCCTGGACCGCGCGCCCCCCGCTCCAGCCTCGAGGACCGACGCCGATACGATGCCACCACACTCCACGCTCTCAACCCCGGACGGACGCACAACTGCTTCAAGGCCGCCCCGAAACGCACCCATGGTCCCTTCACCTGCCGGAACTGCAGCTACACCAGCCTCAGAGCCACCGAGGCGCCCGCCAAGAAGGACCTCAACCACCTCCGGTGCATCCTACTGAACACCCGCTCCGCACGCAAACACGCCGTCGAGCTCTGGGACCTGCTCGACACATCATCACCAGACGTCGCCTTCCTGACAGAGACCTGGATGAACGACTCCTCCGCCCCGACATCGCCATAGCCATCCCAGACGGCTATAAGATCACCCGCAGAGACCGCATCAACGCAGTAGGAGGAGGAATCGCCATCGTCCACAAGAACACCATCAGGGTCTCGACCAGCACCGACGACACTCTCAGCACCGCCGAACACATGCACTTCCAGATCCACACGGACCCCAACACCACCCTTAGAGGCACCCTTGTCTACAGACCCCCTGGGCCCCGACCCCAGTTCAGCGACTCCATCGCCGACTTCATCAGCACGCACGCCCTGACCTCTACCGACTACATCCTCCTCGGAGACCTGAACTTTCACCTGGAGAACAACAACGACAGCAACTCCACCACCCTGATCGACAGCCTCGCCAACCTCGGCCTGAGCCAGCTCGTCACAACACCGACCCACTCCGCCGGCCACACGCTTGACCCCATCTTCTCCTCAAGCTCCCACGTCTCCTTCAGCCACACCACGGAACTGCTCTGGACCGACCACCGCTGCATCCATTTCACCTTCCAGAAACCCACCACACACCACCGCACCCAACAGATCCCACGCCGCTGCTGGAGCAAAGTCACCGAAGACCAACTCCGGGCAACCCTCGCTCTCAGCCCTCCCTCCGACCCATTCAAACACCGACGATGCTGCCTGCAACCTCAGACGATGGATGGGCGACTGTGCCAACACCCTCGCCCCGCTGATAAAGCTCACCTACAGTGACACCACCAAAAGAGCCAGCTGGTTCACCTCGGAACTCCTAGCTTCCAAGCGTACCTGCCGGAAACTAGAGAAGAAATGGCACAGTGATAAGACACCGGACAGCCACACAGCCCACAAAGACGCCATCCATAACCACCACCACCTCATCAGGTCCGCCAAGAGAATCTCCTTCAAAGACCGCCTCGACAACAACGCACACAACAGCAAGGAGCTTTTCAACATCGTGAAGGAACTCTCCAATCCCAGCTCCAACACCAACGACATCCCGCCGTCGCAACCCCTGTGCGATTCCCTCGCCACCTTCTTTCACCGCAAGATCGCCGACATCCACGACAGCTTCAACACCCAGACAGCCCCAACTAAGTACGATGCACCAGACCAGCCACACACCATCGACCACGACCCCCTGCCAGCCTGGGCCAGCGTGAACATCGAGGACACCATCAAGACCATGAGCACAATACACTCCGGCTCCCCGTCAGACCCTTTCCCGCACCACATCTTCAACAAAGCCAGCAGCTCCATCGCACCCCACCTGTGCAACATCATCAATCTCTCCTTCGAGACCGCGACCTTCCCAGAGAGCTGGAAACACGCAGAGATCAACGCCCTACTCAAAAACCCAAGGCGGACCCGAGAGACCTCAAGAACTTCCGGCCCATCTCTCTGCTTCCGTTCCCAGCCAAGGTCATCGAGAAGATCGTCAACAAACAGCTAACCCGATACCTCGAAGAAAACAGCATCCTGGACCCATCCCAATCAGGGTTCCGCAGCAACCACAGCACTGAGACTGCCCTCATCGCCGCCACCGACGACATCAGGATCCTGCTGGACAATGGAGAGACCGCAGCCCTCATCCTGCTGGACCCCTCCGCCGCCTTCGACACTGTCTGCCACCGCACTCTACGCGCACGCCTCCACGACGCAGGGATCCGAGACAAGGCCCTGGAATGGACCACCTCCTTCCTCGACGGCAGAACCCAGAGAGTCCGCCTCCCACCTTTCCGATCCGAAGCCTCCGAGATCATCTGCGGCGTACCCCAGGGATCGTCCCTCAGCCCAACACTGTTCAACATCTACATGGCCCGCTCGCACGCATCGCCAGACAACACGACCTCAACATTATCTCCTACGCCGACGACACTCAACTGATCCTCTCCCTCACCAAGGACCCCCTCGCCGCCAAAGCCAATCTCCATGAAGGAATGAAGGCCATCGCCGATTTGATGAAGATCAGCCGACTAAAGCTGAACACGGACAAAACGGAGGTCCTCATCCTCGGCTCCAACCCCTCAGCCTGGGACGACTCCTGGTGGCCAACAACGCTGGGAGCAGCCCCGACACCCACCGACCACGCACGCAACCTGGGAGTCATCCTCGACTCAACGCTCTCCATGGCCAAGCAAGTCAACGCAGTCTCCTCCTCCTGCTTCAACACCCTCCGCATGCTTCGCAAGATCTACAGGTGGATCCCGACAGACACAAGAAGAACAGTCACCCAGGCCCTCGTCAGTAGCAGACTGGACTATGGGAACGCCCTCTACGCGGGAGCCCCGGCCAAGCTCATCAAGCGACTGCAACGCATAAAAACGCCTCCGCACGACTGATCCTCGACGTACCACGCCACAGCCACATCACCCCCACTTGAGGAACCTGCACTGGCTCCCCGTCGACAGGAGGATCACCTTCAAACTCCTCATCCACGCACACAAGGCACTCCACAAAACTGGCCCAGCCTACCTCAACAGACGACTCTTCTTCTACGTCCCCAACCGCCAGCTCCGCTCCGCCGACCTCTCCCTCGCCACCGTCCCTCGCATTCGAAGAACAACCACCGGCGGCAGATCCTTCTCACACCTCGCCGCCAAGACCTGGAACACCCTTCCACTAAGCCTACGACAGACCCAAGACCTGCTGACCTTCAGGAGGCTACTCAAGACCTGGCTGTTCGACCAGTAGCAGCATCCCCACCCCCCTTCCCTCTCCCCAGCGCCTTGAGACCCTCGCGGGTAAGTAGTGCGCTCTACAAATTCTGTGATTGATTGATTGATTATACTAGACCGAGGCAGGATTTTATTATCCCCCCTATTAAGATTTTTAAATATCAGGAAGTGTCGGCCGGCCCTATACCACCTCCAGCTTTTAAACGACGAATACACATGTCTAATGGTCTCCAGATATATTTCCACAGCTGTCCGTTTACGGAATTTGGTTGGGAAATGACTTTTTAAATTCTACCATGATTTTTAATGAACTGTTTTTGAATATCCTGGTTTTTCGGGATACAGTGTTGTTTTAAAGATCAATATATGTTGTTTGCATGTTGATCTAGGATCGTTGTCCGATAATTTTTATTTTTGTCTTCATTTGTTAACTAGTGATATGCTGCTATTTGATTAAATATCAATTTAATTTCTCACTGTTACATTGCTGGTTATGAATTTCTATTGTCATGAATTTTATTATATATTGTCTGTATTCTATTTTAAATGTTTTAAAATCTTGGTTGCATTCTTTTATGGTTGCAAGAAAACCGAATAAAGACTATTTGACTGACTGACTGAAATAAATACATAAATAAATTCTAAACAACCCAAATAACTTTAAAAAAATGAAAGCATGATACAAAAAAACAATAGGTGAATACAGTACATATCCTCAAAGTATATTGCCATAAAAATAACTTTAACACACATAAACCTTTACCACCAATTACAAAATGAAATAATATATAACTTAAATTCCTGTAGGTGAAGTCCATCAGCTCAAAAAAATCTTAAAAAATAGTAATTGTCAAAATATAGAAAAAAAGAACAGCAAAAATATTTTTCAATTGAGCCAACTAAATAAAATATCGACTGAAAAAAATAGTAATTCATAGGGAACATTCAAATTCTAAAAAATAAAATATAAAATATGGCTCTAGGAAAACAAAAACATCAAGGAAATCGAAAATAATATTGGTTGATAAATAAACACACACATTCCTTTTAAGATAAGTTTCCAAAAGTAGGAAAAAAATCCAAAACTTTAAGAAAACACCTGTAAAAGAAACACAAAATACTCACCCACACAACACAAAACACCCCATAAACATCGCAATTTGAAGGTTAACCTTTAAAATACATTTATTTTATCAATTACAATGAAACATTATAATGAAACATACACAATACAACAAGGATTATCACACTCAGTTAACACAACTAAAATGATGACCTAACACTTACTTAATATCCAAACAACAAAAACTGACTTATATTAACTGGAATACTCCTAAACACATTCCCCCAAATACTAAAAACCTAAAATCTAACTTACAATTATTCTTACTTGATCCGGAGAGCTGAAAAAGGGAATCACAATCACGTGGAAGCACAAACAACACATAAAAAGAGGAAACTAGACTAAAAAAATCAAGAAAGCAGTGCGCTAAACGGTCACTAAGTAAACATAAAAAGGCTAATACTCCATAGAAAAATTAAATAAACTGTGTATATTTTGTATTTGGTTTTGATCAACAATTAAAAATGAGAAGACAATAATGCTAGTTTATGTTATATTGCTAAAAATGTAGAAACATTTAAAAATATATTTAAAAGTATTATAAAAATTGAATTTTTTTTGGAGAGTTCTTATTAATATAGAAGAAAGAAATCTGATATTATAAAAACCATTGTTTTATTATAATTGTGTTGAGACATATATGTTAGCACAAATCATCATACATGTAAAAATGTAAATGTGTACCAGGAATTTAAAATGTTATCTGAAAAATGTTTGTTTATGAAAAAATATTTCTAAGCACATTTTTAGAAATATTGTAAAAAGACATACAGAATAAAACATTTTAAAAAATTGTAACACTTTGGGGCCCATTAGGATGTTGGGCGGAAGCACTACCGCCGTGCTGTCGGAGGCAAAAACCACCAGTTACCGTTCGCCCGCCGCGGCCCACACGCCCGCCCAATTAGGATGTGTAAAATAAGCAAAACACCGCCCGTAAGCACGCGACGTCGCCCGCCATCAAAGTGCGCCCGTACACGTAGCGGAGCCAGCCAATGGAGGCACACCGTCCGACGAAATCACGTACCGCCCGGCGTACAAATTACGATGCCGCAAACAAACAGCTCCCCCGGCTAAGAGACACCGCACGAGATAACAAGGCGGAAACTCGACCGCACGAGTACGGACACCAAAAAAGCGGCCCACCCCGACATGAATCCTGCACTCCAGGCCATCCTCATGCTCTACCTGATGCAGCACCTAGGAATCAACGCGCCGCGGCGACGCAGGTAGGCAGACACACAACAAGGGCACGCAAACACCGCACACAGTGCAAGGGCGGAAAAAATGTACATGGCCCCCCGAGACACCCCTGTGTGGACAGGACACATCCACCACTGCACCCACAAATGTCACACCAGGCAAAATGAAACAACTCGCAACAACCGGGCACACACTACCCGGGACCAGGAACTGACGTCCCCGTCACGGCAACGCAGCGCAGCGGCGATGACGCAGCTACACATGCGCACAACGCAGAGGCAAACTACAGCGCCATGCATGAGCCGCACACAAATAACACAGGCACACAACTACACACACCACACACCAGCCCCACCCTGAACGCACATGTCACGTGGCATTCCTGCATCAGTCATGTCCCCAACCGGCAACTCACAGGTGCCAACATGACGCCACACAAGTGTACCGAACAGGGCAGTGACGTCACGCCAAAATAGGACACACCCTTGTGTGCATAACATGGCGAAGCACACAGCGGCTGCTACATCACACCGCAGAATATGTACCTCGTCCGCAAAAGGCACGCCAGTACCATACAAAAATACCAATACCATCCTGCACCCAATACCAATACATGCAATACGTAACATGAAAAAACACGGGTGCCTGACAACAGGTGTTACCAATTACAACACACACACACAAGGCCCAACGTATAGCGGAAACGCAGCGTGCCGCCCACACACGGGAAAGCAGATAGCACTGAATGGCCTTCCATTCCCACTCTGAAACCGCATTTCGACAAAACAAGCCGGAGAATACAGCCATTGTCCCAACAACAAGCCAAACAGAGGCATGCCGAGGAAACCGAACAATGTGCAGATAGCGCACAACATGAAAGAAAGTTCTGACCACAAAAAAAATATAAGACCACTCCTCCATGTGGTTCACATGCAAGTAATCTGGAAGGAGTCAGACACCACTGACCTTGACCATTCATAGAAGCAAGTGGGATGAGGACCTGTGTCCTCCGCACAAGCTACTATAACCCAAACCCTGCCTCCGTACGACTATTCCAGATTTCCCAGCATCGTCGGAGGGTGCACTCTGCTAACTGCACAGCCGGCTGGAGCACGCCATCACATCGCCCTGTAGCAAAATGGCAGTCGCAACACACCTACCCAACTATGCCGGACAGATGCAGCTCTACATGGACAGCCTGCTACAGATAGTGGGCTGTGAAAACCTGGCCACGCTGAACGTAAGTTACCGAGTAACTTACCGCATCGCAATGTTCAACTGCGTCATCCCCGTCTTCTACTGTCGGAGGTGTCCCTTCCACTGTCCTGTGGATTTATGTCTCTCCAACCCGGCATGTCCAAAGGCGGACCTGGTACAACTGTTCGCCCCCTGGACGCACACGACAGGATCTGTTCAGTCTATGGGGGCATGGCGTATGTGGCTGCAATCGGACACACACTGCAATGGGACATGTGTGCCTCCACACAACGGATTCTGGATCACAGTTTCATCGAATGTCACCCAACATGTCCCATCAGGCTCCTACAAGGGACAACTTACGATGAACACATTGACAGCCACCATCCGCTTCATTGGATGGCATCCATGTATAACACCAATGCCATGGAAGCCCTGCTGGAAGGTGTCGCATACCTGACAACCTGTCAATTCGTCGGGCCCCGACGCAATACCCCCAATTGAACAATGATGTTCAACACCGTACCTATGCTTGGCTTTCGCACGGACTGGGCAGTTACCTGTACAACAACTATACCATACAACCTGCAACAAACACCACACTATCAACTCCACTGCCATGACAACTGACATTTTCGGGACATTCTCTCTGTTCCTCACCACATCCAATATCTCTGCATGAACAGGGGGAGGCAGAGGTATGGGACTTGTGTACAGTAACAACATGGACAATACTGCACGAACAACTATGCTATAATATGTATCCTGCGCACATGAACATATGCACCGGTCAGTGCACACTAATCTGTCAGCTGTATCACGTGAGAACTGTCACCTCACCTTTGTCTGTACTTCCATGCCAGGACTTTTGCATGGACAACAAATGCATCCCCCAACAACATGACCCCAGTGAATGTGACATGTTCAGTAGCCACCACATTGCAACAACTAGTGACACGCTGCTGCATGCACGTAGGCTCATGCTCTGATGTCACCCCTCACGCACGTGTGTCGTAGTAACTACTGTAGTAAACCTGTACCATGGAACTGAGATGTACTGTACCTATGATGTCAAGCTGTCTCGAAGGCAAAATGATTACTGTCTGTGTCAAACTCGAGAGCTCCTCAGTAACTAACAAATGTACATTAGCATAGCAAGGGCAAGGCAGTTGTAACTCTGAAGCCCTCATTCCACAGTCAACAACTAATCACATCTACCCCTAACCCCTTCTGTATGTGTAATCATGCTAAGTAGATCCTCCACATGCATTTCGCTGCCAGTAGTGTCCACTATACTGCATCACAGAGGACGTAAGTCCAAATACATGGCTTGAAGCAAAAATTTGACTCCGCTGAATCATTTCACAAACACAAGTACGAATGAGAGAGGATGAGAGTGTGTGAAGTACACGACAGTCGTGAGATGACCATGTAGTCCACTGTCACTGGATGTCAATGCAAATGAGTAGCCGCAACAGTGGCCACAGTGCTATACCACAGCTCCTGGAGCAGGACATGTCAGACTCTGAAGGTGCCCGATAGATCATCACATCAACACTGACGGCCTGGTCAATACAAAGCACAGTCCTACACATGTCTACAATTTCCCACACAGTCTGACCACACACTCAGCAACAAGAAGTAGGAGCCACGCAAAAGCATGCCACAGCAATGCCTGTCAAAACACACACACGACATCAGTTTGGGTGGGCAGCACTGCACAATGAGTAAGAACTGCAGAAAATCTGACATGCACAATTGAACTAGGCACAATCTTGACAGTGACACACCCTGCACACACACAACGTCTGAACCATAACAAGTAGGAGTCATCCTGAACTGCAAGGACACACCCACACACTGCATTCCGTGCAACATACAACACACACATCTCATCATATACACAGACCTCAACACGGTTACAAACATCCACCATGGGCCTGGGAAACATATGTGTGTAGTCGACATGGCCACAACACACACCCACACCAACGCCACCCCAAACTCACACCACCCACACCACCCACCACCACCTCCCAAATGCACACATTGAGAGTAGGCCATGTGCCCAGGCACAATGCACAGCACAAGACCAACATACACCTACACCGCTGGCCACACAGCAAGTAAGCTCACACATGCCCGCATACTCAGCGCATGCTGCCAGTCCACCTGTGGCTAGACTCACACCCTGTGCATTGCATGCACGCAGACATGACACGGATACATTTACCCAGAAATAACACCAAATACATGCAGTCAATCCGTTGCACAGAAAAGCAGATTCATCACACACACAAGTAGCAGAGTCTGAAAGAAGTGAAGTCCCTGCCACGTGTACAACACATTGGAATGTGAGACCAGACATTGTAATTGCTGAGGTCACATACACGGCATGTGCCCCACTTAACCAAGCACACACTACAACAACTGCAATAATCAACTACACAGATACAACCGACTACAGGAACAACAGCATCCAGTCACAGATTACATCGACAGGCGGCATAACTCATCAACCCCAGGGACAGTGCCCAGTTCGATGTGCCGAGTAGTGACACGTAGTGCCGCGGATGCAATGTGTGTTAGTGTGCCCTGCCATGGCCAGCCAAAACTGCCATGGCAGTCACAATATCCATCACAGCCACCACTGTGTCAGAAGGAGATGTGTGAGTGTGCCTACCAATCTAACAGGATGCCAGTACGACTCGGTGCTGTGTGTGTGCTACGGGACAGTTGCAGGTCCGGCCCTGAGAGAGTAGCACAACTGTGGAAGACACACATGTGTCATGTGAAGCGGGAGTTACGCTTGGCCCAGGTGGGTGGGTGTGACGGGTAGGTGCGCACATGCAATGTTTAAACACACTGTGTTGGGAGGATTCGGGAGCACTAGATTACCGCTGTCTTGGGCATTTGTAAAGACCACCTGTCTGGGGACGAATGTGAACACGTGTGTGCACAACAGGCGGCCACACAAAAGATGCTGCATCAGGTGTAGACATCAGCCCACCCTCTGGGGACATGCTGGATACTGCTGTGCGTCCGCCAGGCCCTTGCCAAGGCACGCACATCCCCTGTCGACCAGGTGTACCCCCAACATCGTCCACCTGCACGGTCTATCCAGGGCACGGGATGGCAGTGGAGCATGGTGGGTGAGAGGTCATGGCGCGCTCCTCCTGGGCACATCACGCAGGCAACACATCCTCATTGTGCAGCATGGCACAAGTCAAATATAAGTAGTGGGGGACGCACACATCGCGCCCGGGAGTGACGTCACGGAAGGTGGCTCGCACCATCGCACTCATTGCCTATTTCCCCACACACGATACATGCCATTGCAACAGAGAAGCCAGCGCGTGCACAAGCAGCTCCAAGCTCGGCCCAGAGAGGTCAAAGAGTGAATGTGTGGGTCCATTAGCTCCAGTTAGACGCGTCCTGGGCCGCTAGGGCAGCTACAGCCTCTGTGTGTTGCAGGTGGTGTATCCGGACTGCGGAGCCTGTCATGCATTGTCAATGTTGTCCAGGTCTCGAGTCGGGGTACCACGCAGGTGGACGGCGTCCCGCCACTGATTATACCGCGAGACAGACAACTCGTTCAGATGGACCCACACATACACTCTTTGGCCTCTCTGGTGCGAGCTCGGAGCTGCCTGTGCACGCGCTGGCTTCTCAGATGCAAACGCATATTGGGGTGAGCGAGGGGAGGCCATAAGTCTGACGGTGCAAGCCACCTTCCAACATGTCACATCCGGTCGGGACGTCAGCGTCCCCCACTCCTCCGATTTAGGACTCGTGCACTGCTGCCGTCAGATGTGCCACTCCCCAGGGGGTGGGGAAACGGTCAGGAATGTCAGACTGAGATTGGCGCAGTTGAAGGCACACCTTCACTGGGGGTGACAACCATTGGACGGTCTGGTGTAGTCCACCCACGCGTACATGTGGGCCCTCCATCATCCATGTCTCCTGCGGCTAAGTGATGTCATGGGCAATGACGTAAGTGAGGAGAGCTGTCTGCCCCACGCACAGATGGCGCATCAGCTCAACAGACCCAGCACTGGGGCAGCAGGGGTCACATGTGCAGGGGCAGCTGTGCCTGGTGTGAAGGACACCCTATCCTTCATCCCTGTGCCGACACGTGTTGCACCAGTGGAAGTGGATGGGAGGGCGGTCATTGGCCTCCGCGTGGCTGAAGAAGACCCAGAGTCCACGTCCCCTGTGTCATACAACATGGATGCATCACCTCAGTCCTCAGTTAACGCCGAAATTGCCCACTGGGCCTGTGGTTCATCCAGCACACGTCTAGCCCCTCCGAGGCGCAGGTCACAACTGTCTCACTCAGCAGCTGTGCAGCTGCTACATCCGAAGCCACCCCACTGTTGAGTGTCCCCTGTCCCTCAGCACCCAGGGGAGATGCCACATGAGAGAGAGCGAGGTGGTCCCACTCATCTGGCATCAATGACACAGACATGTGCAAGGGAAGCAGCACAGAACATACCCAAATCCTGGCGTACAGGAAAGGAATCCGCGAATTAGTGCCACGAATGTAGTGCACATCGCACTACATACGGCCTGTGTCACCCTGCGACCATAGCCTCAACTCGCGTTGTGCACAACCACTATCCTGATGGTGGCAAGGATGTCCACTATGTAATTAGGCCAAACACATACCTGCATGGAGCAGAATGGGAAACTACTCACACAGACTGCAACCTGACAGCCCACAATGGCCATGAGCCCATGCCATCCACCTGTCGTTCACACGAGCACAACTGTTGTTGCACGGTGTGCCGGATGTGCAAGTACCAGAGACACTTATCTGGAGGGTCCTGAACAGGAGACACATGTAACCCACTGGGCAGTCTGTGTTGTCACCTACTGGCATTGTGCAGTCAATGTGCAGCCCAGGCCTGCTGGGACTGAGAAGGGCAGCATGGCCCCAGCCTGCCATACTCACGAGCAACAAGTGATCTGAGACCTGCATTGCCAATTGGCTGTGTCACTGGATGTCTGACATGAAGTTGCCATGTACCACCACTCGGGAGGGACAGACATGGCAAAGCGCCCGGGAGCTCACATACCCCTGCCACCTGCAGTAAGCATGGTGAGCAGTGCATGTTGGAACCCCACAGGCTCTGACTCCTGGTGCTGTGGATCAACGACATGTGTGTCCCCCACATGCACTCCCACACACACTGTGGTAGTCTCACACACACAACTTTTGCAAGGGATAGCCATGTGCAGTGTGCGTGGAGCTCGGAATCCAGGATCTCCAGCTCCTCGCTGGTGAGTGGACCTGGACATATCTTCAGCGTCATCGACGTTAAGGTGGACAGGTGGCAGCAGCAGGTGTTGTTGAGGGATGCCAGGCTGCAGTCCCTGGTAGCTGTGGTAATGCCGGTCTCACTCACACAGTCATATAGCCCCCTGGGGCAGTTTCAGTGGGTCCAAGCCGCTGCAATTGGTGTACCGTGTCTGCCTGCTTAAATTGCAGACGATGGCCTTCTTCCAGCTAGCCCGTGACGCTTTCCTCCATTGCGGGACACGCAGGGTGCAACCGCGAGGGCCATTGGAGTTGGCCATAAGGGCCTGGCCCATGGCGGGTACAGTCCGCTGATGCCATGTGCACTACACAGTATGATGTGCGCAATGCATCTGCAGGTGTGGCCATGACTTGTGTGTGGGAGCAGGTCCACACTGGACAGGGCCACAACATGCTGTGCGCATGGGCAGGGACGGCCAGTGCTCAGCCTCCACATGTCTGTTGGCACATCATCATGTACACATTGGCATGGGAGCATGGGACATGCATATGCACACACATGCCATCTTTCACTATGCACATCTCCCACTTGGCACGTGCTACGTTACGTGTCACTTGTGATGTGTATTTGCAATCACACAGCTGTGTTGTCATGGAGCTGTCAATGTGTACACCTGTCAATGTGTTTTGGAGGTGTGATCCGTACAGTGCTGTACATAGGGTGAAGTAGGGACATCAATGACTGTCTCATATCCCCTCGTGCAACATGACCCACTTGTTTTTGCCGCTCAGCCTGTGTCCATTGCATTGTTGGTGTGTGCCATACTCACCCAGCCGCGGAAGCTGTGTCAGGCACAGCAGCTAGTTATATTGCCGTGGTGTTGCCGCTTCCCAAATATGCAGTCTGATATCATCGTCATGCCTTACAAGTTGTTAAGGCCTAAATCCCCATGTGCATGCTCATAGCAATGGTTTGTGTCACTGCTCATTGCTATTGGTAAGGGGACCTGTGTAAGTGTATTGTGGCTGTGCTGTCCCTACTTGTCAGCTGTTCTGTGATTCAATTGCTTGGTCAGTCATTTTTGTTTTGTGTTTGTGGAAATGCCATGTGGCGTGTTGCTTTGACATGTGTCCACTTCCATCTTTCCTAGGAGGAGACCAAACATACATCGCCCCTACCAATTGCTGTCAGACATGGAGGACGTGAAGGTAATCCGGAAATTCCGACTGGACCGACCCACCCTGCATCGCCTATGTGCCTAGTTGGAACCCCACCTCCGTCCTCGCAGGGTGTATCCGACTGCATTTACCCCCACGGCTAAGGTGATGACTGCACTACATTTCTTCGCCACTGGGTCATTCCAACACACAGTGGGCAGTGGAAGTGGGATGTCCCAGCCCATGTTCAGCATGGTGCTACATGATGTACTGTCAGCTATGATGCTGTACAGGAACAGGTACATACGATTCCCCAGGGCTCGTGAATTGGCGGCAGTGAAGGGTGATTTCTATGCCCTTGGACGGATCCCCCACGTTGTTGGTGCAATAGATTGCACCCATATTGGCCTTGTAGCACCACAGGCCCTGGAGCACATATATAGGAATCGGAAGCACTTCCACTCCCTGAATGTGCAAGTGGTGTGCCTTGCGGACATGGTCATTACACACGTGTGTGCGAAGTTTCCAGGATCGGCCCATGACTCGCACATCATGCGCAACAGCATCCTACCACGTCTGATGACCAATCTGCAACCGGACCGTGCTTGGATTGTTGGTGAGTATGTGTACTCATGTAGCGTGGCTGTTGTGCGATGCTGTCTTGGGGACAGTTGGAATTGCAACTAATCTCGGTATTCCTCACACCCAGGGGACTCTGCTTATCCGAATGGGCCTTGGCTGCTCAGCCCATTATGTAATCCTCGGACACCAGCTGATGTCCGCTACAATGAGGCACATGGCAGTGCCAGACGTGTGGTGGAGCGGACTTTTGGCCTCCTGAAGTCCAGATTCAGATGCCTGGAGCGCACCGGGGGTGCACTGGCGTACTCCCCACAGAAGGTGTGCCAGATAGTTGTGGCATGCTGCATGCTGCACAATCTGGCTATTCGCAAGCAGATCCCCCTAATAGTGGATGACGGTGATCAGCCCGGGCCCCCGCCTGCAGACCAGGACGGGTCCAGTGAAGAGGACAGTGGAGAGGAGGAAGCTGTGAATGTGCGTCAGCAGCTCATCGCCCGCTACTTCACTTGAAGGTGAGTGACCATGTACGACGGCTGATGTAGCTGTAGTTGTGCAGGTGTATGTGTGCATTGTGACGGAGGCCTTTTGTTCACTGAGTGCTGTGTGGCAATGGTCCATGTCCAGGGTAGTATGCCACTGACAGTGGCTGTGGCATTGTGCCCCGTTGCTCTGTGAGATGTGTGTACATTGCATGTAGTTGGTGACAAGTACTGTGTGATGGGTGTGTGACACACTAATTGAATGGACTCTTGTTCTGATTTTCACCCCTAGGTCCCTACAACATCTCCTGGCCTATCTACATGCCACACAGCAGAGGCATTCCTGCTCATGTTGGCGGTTGCACATCGTTGATTAAACCCAGGGCACATGAAGCAGATTGTGATCAAGGTGTATTTATTTACAACGGTGAAATGTGATTGTGTGCAAGGTGATGACAGAAGTGGTGCATGCTGTGACAATGAGTTGACGGACATGGCTGCGTGATGGTCAAGGTGTACCCATGAAGTTCTATGTCCACAGTCCAACAGACACATGTATTCACATGGCAGTGTGGGGTAGGATCGTAGTGAAAGTCAGTGCAGTAGGTGGTCAGGGTGGCTGGCTGACTCACTGGCGTTTGGAGCTTGCGTAGTCCTCTCTGGACACCTGTTTCCTCTTCGGACGGCCCCTTCCACGTTTGGTAGGGGGGGTTGTGTTGGTGGGCTGCTGGTGGTGGCTGAGGACTGCTCACTCGCTGTGGACGCAGGGGAACTAGATGTTGCACAACCCTGCGCCACAGCACGTGGTGGCGGCGGTGGTGTGGCTGGCCTTGCTTGGGCCCTCCCCCCCAACACCTGCTGGGCCATGAGGTCCACAAGTTTGTCCATACGGGTCGCGATTTGGCCCATATGGGCGTCCATGGACCTCAACACCCCAAGGACCTCCCGCGTGTCGGCAGCCGACCTGGCCCATTGTCCTTGGGCCTCTTCATAGGCCCCAAGGACTCTTGAGATTTGCGGCAGGGCTTGGCTCCCAGGCTCAGATGGCGTTGGCCTGACCCTGCTCCTCCCAGCGGTACTGCTGCCACCGACCTGCCCACTCGCCACATTGGTCACCACGGTCCTCTGTCTGGCTCCCAGGGTCGAGCACGACGGGCGTGCCACCCCTTGCGCAGGTGCTGTGGCCAGGGATGGCGTGGTGGTGGTGGTGGTGGTTGTTGCGGGGGTGGTGGTGGCCGCAACGACCGTGGCAGCAGGGGTCTGTGACTGGTCAGCAGCCCTGGGTGATGTGTTGGTGGGTAGGAGGGGCCCTGGGGAGCGGTTGGGCCCTGCCACTCCAGACGGGCCTGCTAGGTGGTCCTCGTCCGAAGAGGTGTCCAGGTCTTCTACATCCGTGAGTCCGGGTCGGGGGCTTGCGGACTGGCTGTGCTGGCTGCTGTCTCCCTCTCCAGCATCCAGCTGTTCGGCACCTGTGGGGAGAATGAGATAGGTTATTGTGTTGCACCTTGCAAAGTTTGTATTGGTTGTCTGACATTCACAGTTCGTGCACTGTCGTGCACAGGTTTCCCAGTGGCGTGTGTGTGGATGTACGATGTGTGTATGCGTGAGCAAGGCAATGGAACTGTGTGTTGTGTTCATGTGGCATGGGGCGGATTAGCGATGACAATCAGTGTGTGTTGCTGTACTCCTACATTTTGTGGCTTGGGTGTATGCGGGCTCCAGACTCATCGACGCTTTTGAGGTGAAATATGGTTTTGGTGTTCAAATGGAACGCTTAGAAACGCAGATGGCAAAAGGGGGTACAGCCCCCTCAACGCTTTTGAGGTGAAATATGGTTTTGGGGTTCAAATGGAACGCTTAGAAACGCAGATGGCAAAAGGGGTACAGCCCCTCAACGCTTTTGAGGTGAAATATGGTTTTGGTGTTCAAATGGAACGCTTAGAAACGCAGATGGCAAAAGGGGTACAGCCCCCTCAACGCTTTTGAGGTGAAATATGGTTTTGGGGTACATACTGTGACATATGTGTGCAGAACGGGACATGTGTTTTGGCAACATGACAGTGCAGAGACAAAGGTGTGTGTATGTCTGACATCCCCAGCATATCTGCTCACTGTTATCATTTATGGACATTACACTGCAAGCATTGTAGTGAGTGAGTGATGGTTGTGTGCCACACAACGTATTGCAGATGGGCCAATTCCTTGGTGTGCGTGCTACCCTCGGCCATGTGCAGCAATGCAGTGCTCTTGGGGTGTTGACTATATTATGTATGTTGTAAATCAGTGTGATGTGCGCTTCAGTCACTGCAGACACATTATTTGTGATGGGCAGGTATCTTTGCAGAACTACTATGTGAGGGCCAGCTGTTCCGATGACATACCTTTCATGACACTGGGGCTGACAGATGAGATGGATGGTATGTTGGATGTGCATTGTGTGGCTGTGTGTTTCATGGGTCCAGTGGTGTTTAGGTGCATTACTGGGGTTCCACACTGTTAGTTCTAGACAGGTTAGACTTACATGGGCGATGTTGTACGTTTTGTGGGGAACAGGCAGTAACGACTACATGGACAGGACTTCGATGGTGTTGCTGATGTGTGTGATGAGTGGCACAGTGCCCGCCGTGTGGGTCAGTGCTCCAGTGGGACTTGTGCATGCAGACGTGGCTCCATGGGTGTTGCTGTATTTGTGATGGCTCATGTGGGCTATGACTCTGTAATACATGTCCATGTGCACATTGGTCACATGATTATGACAGGGAGCAGTGCTGCGTGTTCCTCTGCTACGTGACATTTCCCAAATGTTAGTCGTAATACTGTCCTCATGCCTACAGACACCCCGCCCTGTACAGTACTCTAACTACTTGTTGGTTTGGAGGGCGCAATGCAATGGATGCCATATGGTACTGGGAGGGAGGGGTGCTCCATCTTGCTGGTCTGTGGGAGTGGGGGCGGTGTTGTGTGTTGTGGTGATGGCTTACCACCCACAGAAACCCCTCCATGTACGGTAAGATTGCTACCTGTCGGCTGAAGGTGTGCACCCACGTGGCTGACACATGGGTGTGGGCTATGCTCCACCTTGCTGTGCTGTAGGACTAGGGGCCTGGTGGGTGTTGTACTTCAGCTGTCCCCCCTCCGACCCACTGACTTTGTGTTCAGGCTACTTACCTGTTACTTGTCGGTTGGTGCAGCTATGGCTGACACATGAGTGTGGGTGTGGGGAGTGCTCCTTCTGGCGCATCTGGAGTACAAGGGGACCTGGTGGGAGTTGCGGTGCTGGCTGACTGTACACATGCCCCCATGGGTTTTGTTAGTTAGTCTGTTGCATGTGTGAGTGATGTCTTGTGTATTGTGTACTTGACATGGGGGTGTTTGTCCCTCGGAGCTATGGCATAGTGGTAGTGCATGTGAGTACATAGCGGTGTGCTGGTATACATTTGTTTGTACTTACCAGCCTCCACTCCCCCTGGTATTCCGGTGAGACTCTCCGGATGTAGGATGCCTCGCACCTTCTCCTCCCACGCCTTGAAGGTCTTAAATAGCGCGGGATTTCCTCCGCCAGTCCTGTCAGCCAGCTGCCGATTCTAGGCCTCCTTCTTTTTGACCACTCTTTTCATGTCGTGCCACCTCTTGGTGATTTCGGCTCTGTTGCGTGGCACGTTCCCGACTGCATTGACCTGGTCTACGATCCTGCTCCACAACCGGTTTCTGGTGGATAGTGGTGTCTGTTGGACCTGGTTCCCATAGATTTGTGGGTGCACCTTGATGATCTCGTTGACCATGACCGTCAGCTCAGTGGAAGTGAACTTGGGCATTCTCTGTGCTGCCATGGTGTGTGGTTTTGTGTTTGTGGTGCTGGTGCGGTGTGTGTGTGTGGTGTGTGATGTGCAGGGGGTTTGTGGGGCCGGTGTTTGGTGGTGGTGGTGTGCTCCTGTCCTTTCTGTCTCGCTGTGTTCTGTGCTCTCGTCCTCAGTTTGTAGTGTTGCAAGGGATTGTGGTCTGTGAAGGGGCTGCATTTGTACTTACCTATGTGGGTGTGTCATGATGTGCTGTTGTTTTCAGGTGTGTTGTGGCTGGTGTTCTGGGATTTGTAGTTTATTTGTTTGTCCAGGGGGATGTGTTTTCGGGATGTGTACTGTGTTTGGGTATTTGGGCGTGGCTTGCTGTGTGGACTTGTTGGCCATGTTGTGTGTGTTTCTTTGGTCCGCGGATGGTTTCTGAGCAGGGACGTGGCCGCCAGGGCTTCCGCCGTGTCTATTTTCATCACTGTTGTTTACGATGGCGGGCGGTGTATTTGTGGATTTGCCGCGCTCATGTCGGGAAGATCCTAATTTCACGGCCAGTGTCTCGGTAGTCAGGGCGGGCGGTTTTGGGTTGTCGTGCGGGTTTGCGTCCGTGGCGGACGGATGGACTTCGACTCGGACATGGACGGGCGGTATTTTGTGTGTTTTTTCCGCCGCGGGCGGAGTTTGCTTCGCGACATCGTGATTGCTCGGTCGGTATTCAGAAGGTGTAGGCGGGCGGTTTTTTACCGCTATGGTAGATGGCGGATTTTATTCCACCAGGTATCGTAATGGACACCTTTATGTTCAAAATGTGAAAATATGTAAACATGCTACCAAACCAGTGTCATGAATTAACATTGAAATCAATTTCCCATAAATAAATCAGATATATTACTAAAATACTACATTTGTATTAATGTACATAATTTATACCCACATAGCTCCAAACCACAACACAAAAACACCACATTTTTAAAACACATAAAATACCTTTTCACACTACAATATAACTTTTCCACATTAGGAAAAGTGTTAGACTTTGAAGAGTGTAGATTTAATCTTCCCACTCCAATCTAAACCACATTGGGGAAATGGTTGGACTTTGAAGGGTTTCAGTTTTGCTATTCCAAATTTTATTTAAGCCACATTGGGGAAAATGCTGGACTTTGAGAGTGTAAACAAACTATTCTCACTCGTATCTAAGCCACATTGGGTTAAGTGTTGGACTTTGAAGGATGTAGATGTACTATTCCCACTCCAATCCAAGCCACACTGGGGAACGTGTTGGACTTTGAGCGCAGAGAGAGACTATTTGCACTGCAATTTACAAAACACTGAAAAAAGTGTTTAACTTTTAGGAAATATAATTAATATTCAAAAGCCACTATAATAACGTAACTAAAAAAGTAAATGAAATAATTAATAGTCATCACCATACAAACAATATAAATAAATAATAAAAAAGAATTAATGTAACATAGATTTATAAACATTATTCCCTCCTATTTAATAATTTAAACTATAAATGTAATACAATTTAACAAAATTAAATAATGTACATTTGTGAAATCATATTTTTTATATCATTAAATTAGAAAAATGCTAATATTAAATAAATGTTTAAGTATAATTTAAGGTATTAATACTATCACTAATTTTAAAAGTACATGATTAATTAACTATTTAATTAATTACAGAAATATAAAAACTATTATAAAAATATATTGCAAACAATTTTCACAACACTACATCAAGAACCCTAATACATATAGAGTAAATAAATCAAAATATATAAAAACATATAAAAATATTTTTTAAGTTACAACATGAAAAATTATCAAAATTAACAAACATAAAATCTGAACATAATAATACTTGCATCTAAACATAGACAAACATAAATAAAAATGAATAATATTTCAAAAAGCCTGCATATTTTATATTGCAATTTTATTTTTCTTAATTATTTAATACTTCAATATAATTTAAAATGAGTTATAAATAAATAAGAAAAATAATTACAATTTAAAGAAACATCCCCCTCTTCATCTGCAAAAGCTACATCCAACAGAAAAACATTGTAAACTTTTAAATAAATATATATGAAATATATATGAAAAAATAAAAAATGTAAAAAATATTTTAAATGTATAATTGATTTTATAAATTAACATTAACAGTTTTTAATTACACAGTAAAAATGATATACACTAATACCACTTTTTGAAAAGTGAGAAAATACTACACACCCTGTTCTCCTATAAATCTAACATCCCACTCCTACCAATTTAAATAACATAAAAAATCATGTATAAACATAATGGGAATATATTAAAAGACACTATCATGTATATTGAATTATATAAAACAATATTTTTTACAGCAATACTAAAAAACACTAAAAAACAATATAATTGCCTGCAGGATGTTTGTAATTGTGATATAAATGCAACAATATTTATGTAGCGTTATAACCCGAGGTGAAAGCTAGAAACCCCCAGAGATTGTTCCTTGTAATTTAGGACAAGACAGAGGGGTCGATTACGATGTTGTTTCGGAAACCATTCTGACCAAATTGGTTTCGGAATGGTTTCTTACCAAATCGGTTTCGGAATCGTTTCCAACCGAATCGGATTCTGGGAGTCCGTCCAAACGATTACGATGGTTCCCAAAACCGTTCAGTCGTACTCCCATTGACTTCAATGGGAGCCTGTGTTCCCACCGAATACACAAGCTCCCATTGAAGAAAGGGGAGCTTGGGGAAAATCGTGCACTCTGTGGCGGGCACCCCATGGTGCCTGCCACACTGTGCATGCTTGGAAAGGGCGGAACCATGGGTACCCCCACGGGCCCGATTCAGAGGCCCCTGGGTGAAGGGGGGCCTGCTATGGGCCCCCAAATTCAGATTCCGACAGCCAATCCGTTTCGGAACAACCGTTTCGGAAAGGCTGCCCGAATTCGACATCCTTATCGCTCGGTCGGAAACGCGGTCCGTAGACCTGTACGTGCCGGCACCGAATGACTTGGTTACTCCGAATGATGCTCAGAACCGAGTCGGACAGTCCGAACTGTTTCCGAACATTATAATCGGTCTTTTGGAAATGTTTCTGAGTCGGTCCGAAACAAGGCTTCTGAATTGGATTCAAACTAATTGAATGCCGCTCTGAGCCTTTCCGAACGACATCGTAATCGACCCCAGAGTGTGATATTCTTCTTTCAATTCACAAGGATGCTGAAAGACACATATTCCTTCATAGCAACACACCCAAACACAAATGCGCAGGCACTTTCTAGACAGTTCTCTAGAAAGAACCTTCTGGTTTCAGTTTGTTTTCTATAAATAAAAGTGAAGAGAAACATGGGGAAGGTGAAAAGGGTAAATCTTAATACATTGGGATATATCCAAGCAAATGAAAAACACGTTTTGCTTGCTCATGGATAAAAATTAATTCATAGAGTTGATGAATTAGGCATGTATTGTCATAGATTAATAAATTAAGGGCTATGCTGATGTGTTTCATTTTGTCACAGGAAGGTCATCTTCACCATTACCTTAGGTTACCTGAGTCCCTGCAAGGTGGCAGGCAGTAAAGGGAAACTAGGTACTGCCTCTTCTTCATCTTAATCATTACTGTTAAAGTGGGTTGGACTTCTGACATATTCCATTAACGTAAGCCCCACTATCCTAACTTGGTAACATAACGTGGATTGACTTGCCCATCATCCTTGTTGTTTTCCTGTCTCCAGCAAGAGAGAGGGAGCTTTACTTGAGGTCATATCGTAGTACTGACTTAAATCATCCCCCTCTATGTGCTCCTCCTCACCTGGTTGAGGTGGGCACATATGTGCACAACAGGAGTGGCAGTTTTGGAGAGATTATTGGAATTGTCCCTTTCAATCAACAGCTTTGGACGCAGAAAAGACACGTGCAGTGAAAAGAAAGAATGCATTTTTGTTCCCTAGTAGGGAAAGCATTGAGAGAATATGATTCTATTACAAGAACCTGGAAAAGTCAGTGGTGGTACAAGAAACCTCCTGCTCGTGGTGCAGCAGACTGGGATGCAGGAAGAGTCTCTCACCAATATGCAGGGAAGGGGAAAGCACAGCCGTGGTGTGAAGGTGCGCAATCCAACATACATAGCTTCAATTTTGGTTGCTTTTCGATATACAATTCAGTTGTGTGATTATCTTGATTAGCCATTAATGTATTCTATTCTACACCAAATAAATTATGTTGTGAGAATGTCCCTTTTGAAAAATCAACCCTTGTGATAGGGAGGTAGGTTGAAGCGATCAGACTTCTCCTTTTTGGTATATCAGCCATGTGATGCCTGAGAGGGTATATTTAATATGTCTACAGATCCTGTTTGTATTTGAATATTTTTAAATTAAAGCAGAGTGCCTCATTCTGTTTATTGGAACATGCATCAGAATTGGTATTATAGACGGTCATTGTAATGTCTACACGCAGACGTACCACCTTTCCACCATCTAATACTATCAAAGGTACATGTTGCTCTAGTTGAACACTATCCATCAGATGGTTTTGGTGTAGATGCCTAAAAAAACATTCTACTTAAAATGAGATGGTCGACGAAAAAGGTAATTTGTACAGACTATACCTAAATAGTGCTGGGAACCCCAAGATACAGCATCGCAATTTAATCAACAATTTTTAATACATTTATTGAAAATAGTTTGCTGATGGTACTGCCTCTGGCAGTCTAATATTTTGCACAATTAAACAGCATTGATGACACTTTCCTGTTTTTAAAAACAGGAATGAAGAATAATATTGCTTGGAATTGAGGGAGTATACATGATATATGTATATTGTAATCACAATTCAAGATGCAGATCCTGCAGTGGACCCCGGGAAATTAATGCTACCGCTACAACTCCTGAGAGCTTACTTCCATTTCTAGGGGGAAGCCCATCATCAGGACTATCTCAGATTTGCATTACAAGTGTACACGTTTGACAAATGTCCTCTGACACGAAGGTAGCGATTCAAGTAACTCACACAGAAAAATAAAACTATCAAGAAACAGCATTCCATTGTGCGCTGTCTGTGTAATAATGAAGCAGACTGATGCAAGAACAAAGAAATGGGGCGGCTCAATTTCTTAAACCAATGTGTTTAAACACGTCTTTCAACAGGCACTCATAAACCCTTTTCTCAATGTTTCAGGGAGAAATATGATCTGATGGCACAGACCAGGAAACTGCTACATGCTCGAACAGTAGGACAGGAACTCAGCTGAGCCGGAAGTTTGTAGGCTCTCACACTGCGAATGAAACAAATTAATTCAGCCTTACACTTAATGGCCTTCCAAAATGTTGCAAGAGTGTTATTTTCAATTCAGTGGGCTGTGATTTGTACTGATATCTGTCCCTCAAATATTTACAAACAATTAGCCCCAAATGTAGCACTTAAATCTCTGCATTAATGGCTTCTCTATTAGGTGCTCAGCAGGTTTACAGTGTCACGGGCAGACTCCATCTTTAACCACTTACAGACCATTAGTATACATACTGCTCACCATTCTCCTAAGATTTTAGCCAACATATTCCTGTCAACAAGAGCTTAAGAATCCAGATTTGATGTCAGTTCCTACAACTAGCTCCCAAAGGTTGTAAATAAATATTAAATAGGATCGGAGAAAGGGAAGATCCCCGATGAATATCACAAGAAATAGCTGACCTCTTAGATTGAATTAGAGGGGCAGTAATTATAGGATCTTAACTGATAGTAAGGAAGTAAACAATCGCAAGCCTTGACCCTGAAGTCTCAATGGTACCAAACAGTGATGCAATATAGGGTGACCCACATTATCAAACTTGGCGAAGAGGTCGAATTGAATAAAGTCAACCTGGAAGCCCAAATTGGGGCCTTTTCTCAAGCCATCCAACATGATGACTAAAGTGGTTTCAATAACCATCCCATGTCGGCTTTTAAAAGATCCAGAAAATGTGATTCTTCTAAGGGCCTAATTAGGAGTCTGGTGGTCTGAGGACTGCCTGACTTGCGGGGGGCACAGCCGTCGTTGTCCTGCCACCTCCGCACCGGCGTTCCGACTGCCTCATTAAAAGTTGGGCGATCGGACCACCATTGCACCGCCGCAGCTGCTAGGAAACCGCCATTTCCTGGCAGTGGCGCGGCGGTCAGGGACGCAGTAATATGTTGGTGGTTCCGCTGCGGCACTGCCATGCATATTATGAGTTTCAGGATCACCAGCGGATTCATAGAGGTCTTTCCTCCATGAAAAGGCTGGCAGTCCTGAAACAAAGGGGGTGCTACAGGGCCCCCTGTGCCTATGTGTATGGGGATGCATGCAGGGGGCACAACATGTGCCCCTCTATGTGCATGCACCACAGTTCCTGCACAGCATGGACTTTACAGTGCATGCCATGCAGCAATTATTTTTGGTATTCCATTTGCAGTGCCCATTTTCAGGGGCACCGCCAAGGGACCGCCAAAAGAAGCCCGCCAGACTCTGGCAGGCAGTGCGACCACGTGTTTGGCAGTGAAGGAGCGGTCTCTGGTGTGGCGGTCTGCTCTCGCACCGCCAAACTCGTAATCGGGACCTAAATGTTTAGACAGCTGCTAAGAGTTAGGAAATTTTCTCCAGTCTTAGAATACCTGGTTGCAGAGAGACTAGATGATATTTAGAGGCTAAATTAGCATCCAAATTTTCCTTTTTATGAAGAGGCTTAATGACAGCATGTTTTTATCCAAGTGGCCCAACTTCATTGACCAGGTTGAGTTTATTACATACGTTAAAGCTCAAACCACTGTGGGAGCCAGGTGCTTCAGGATTGTTCCTAGGCAAATAACATTAGGAGACCCTGACTTTAGCGACATTAAAAGAGACATACTTTCGGATTTGTCATTTTTGGGAATGCATTATTAGTGAGGGCTGGTAGCTTAGTGAAAGTATCCAAACTAGGGGCCCCATTACGATGGCGGGTGGACAACGTCCGCCCGCCACCGTAACGGTAAATGGCACTGACCGCCAGAGGTGTGGTGGTCCCGCTAGGCCCATTAGGATGCGACCGCCACCCTGGCGATCGCATCCCGCATATTTTACTATGCGGCGGGCGGTGCTGTAAGCAGCACCCGCCGCAATGTAAAAGTTGCATGTTGTGCATTGACATGCACGACTTGACAGGCACCGCGGTGCCGGCCACCTTGTGCATGCCAATGAAGGTGGGTACCATGGGTACCCCCAAGTGCACCCCCCCAACACCCCGGGGGCCCGCAACGGGCCCGCAAAGCCAAAGACCACATACCTTTCCATGGCGGTATCGCCACCATGGAAAGGCACAAATCCGCACACATCGTAATATGGTTGGCGGTGCCTGCTAGCCCCTGCCACCATATTATGGCTTAGGACCGCACGGCAGGCAATCGGAACAATTGCCTGTCTGCGGAATAGTGGCGGACGGTCTTTCCGTCCGCCGCTGTACCCCCGCCATTGTAATGTGGCGGGGGTAAATGGAGGGCGGGTGGGGAAAGATGTCGGGCGGATCGCCACCGCCGGTCGGGCGGTGGCGATCCTCCCGACATCATAATGGCCCCCTAGGTCCGATAGCGATATTTCTGTTTCCAGTTGTATTTGCTTCATAATTTCCCTGAATTTTATTTCTTTAAAATAAGAGGGCAACTTGCCATAATAAATAACCCTGTGGTGGAGCAGTACAATTTGACTTCCCTTCAGGGCAATATGTTCTTTTACGAATAAAAGATTGCATCCCCTATTCCCACCTAGTGATGCCAGCCTCATCCACTCTACTCTTCCATAAGTGCTGAAACCCAATCTCTTTACAGAAACATTTCATCAGGTGTTCCCATCCTGTTACTGCTTTATGGCCACACACCTCCCCTACTCTCACCTACAGCCTTGCCCTTTCCCATACCATCCCGTAAGCCTCAAGCCCCCTACCCTTCCTGCTGTTCAACTTTAGTCCCCTTTTTCTGCATGACTCTGTGGACCCCTGACTCAAATGCAGTGCTCCATGTCTTTGTAGCTTGATTAACTCTACATAAGAGAAATACATACAAAAAGTGAGCACCCATCTGCAAAAAAGCACTGCCCAACTCAAAAAAGAATTAAACAAAACTGCACACCACATACAAATATAGAGGTATTTTTTTCTCTGTGCACTGGGACTCTGTTACCTAGGCCCCCATGCATGCGCTCTGACCCCTAAAGCATATTGAGATTTGCTATACTTCTAATTGGCATATTTAACTTACCTATAAGTCCCTAGTATATGGTACAAAGTGTACCCCGGGCCTGTAACTCAAATTTCACCGGTGAATTTTGACACCTATTGTACCACCACTAAAACGACAACGCAAAACATGACTGGAGGCCTGCCTCCAGTAACCTGGCAGTGCAAGTTTAAATTGCAGATTGGAGCTGTCAAAATAACCCATTTTGACAGGCCTAAACCCTCCTTTTAAATATTAGTAGGTTACCCCTTAATAAGCCTTAATGCTCACTATATCAGGGTACATTATATTTAAAAGTAGGACATGTAAAAGTATAATATAAAAAATGTCCTTTCAGTAAGATAGGCCCCAAAAGATATTTTTACTCTAGCAGGTTAGCTGTTTCATATGAAAGCACTGGGAGATAATATTAAAATTAAATAACATAGCTCTGCTTAGGAACCAAATATAAGCTTAGGGGCCGATTACGATTGCGGAAGGCCCGTCTCCGCCAGTCATGCGGTGGCAGTCCTTCCGCAATCGTACAGTGATTTTCCCCCTGCCACATTACAATGGCAAAGGGAATCGAGCTCGGACCGTGGCGGATGCAAAGACCGTCCGCCAAAAGCAATCTAACAGATTGCCTGGCGGACGGATCCGATAGCCCTAAATGGTGGCGGTGCCTAGCAGACACCGTCCACCAAATTAGGATGCTTGTCATTGCAGGGCTTGCCATGGAAAGGCTGGTGGGGATTACTGACGGGGGCTCGTTGCGAGCCCCCCTTGTGTTGGGGGGAGGTGAGGGTGCACTTGGGGGGTACCCATGGTACTCCCCTACATTTCCCAGCACTATGTGGCAGGCACCGTGTGGTGCCTGCCACGTAGTGCTGTGAAATGCACAACAAGGCATTTTAACATTGCGGCGGGTGCTGCTGTCAGCAGCACCCGCCGCAATGTTAAAATACAGGATCTGTCCGCCATGGTGGCGGTCGCATCCTGATCGGGTGTGCGGGACCGCCCCATGCATGTCGGATGGTCCAGGTTTACACCAGGATGGCGGACGGACTCCAGTCCGTCCGCCATCCTAATGAGCCCCTTAATTCTTAAACTTTTTAAAATATATATCACAAATTCAATTCTTTGGTATAGTCTGATTAGTACTAAGAGGCTCATTACGATGTTGGGCGGAATCACTTCCGCCTGACACCAACTAGGTCATGGGACCGGCCGACACCCGGTCGTCGGTCCCGACCTCCCCTTTAGGATGCGATTTAACACTGTTCGTTGCATTCCTATATTTCACTATGGGAGCATGCATTACGGCCGTAGACCGGCCTAAATGCATGCTCCCAAAGTGAAATGGGAGATGCGGTTCATCAAAAGAGAATAACACATGTGGTTTATAAATTAGTAATAATATTGTACATATATTTATATTTCTGTTTATATATTATAAAAAATCTTCTTTATAAAAAAAAGGCTCGAATAAGAATAATGAAAAAATAAAAAAATAAATTGTATAAACTTATTCTTTGGTTAGTAATTGTCTTTTTATGAATGTGTAATCAAATTTGGTCTAGAGTTTCCATGTCTGCTTAATGTGAAATACACCGTGCCCTGGTGTTGTCGTTTTTCAAAGTAGTATTTTCCCTGTCAGGGTAGTTCTATCCTAAATTCAGGGGCCCCGCTCTTTTTTCAAAAAATTCGACTGGTGATCGACCACGGTCGGCCCTAAATCTAGAATTTGCCCCAGTCTAACGTGACCAATTGCCTGTGGTTGGTGCTTTGCACTTTTTTTAAATCTAAAACCCTATTGGATTTTTGTTGCTTTGCTTCATTTTATTCATTAAAATAGTCTCTATATTTATAAATGAAAATTTGATTTTTTTGTGTTGTGCTTTCGACTTTTTAACATTTTTTGTACTTCCAAATGCGCTTTTCCTTAAATTAAGCTTGTCTGCTCTGTGCCATAGCTACCAGGGGTTGAATGCAGGTTTAAATTACTAAGTGGCATATCATCAACGAGGCGATAAACAATTATCGCCGCTTTTGCGTCCGTTTTGGACGAAAAGCGGCGATAATTTTATCGCCTAATCAGCAAGGTCACGCTATCGCGTGAATCCTTGCATTATCGCCCTTTCTCCAACGCCATCTTTGCATCTCTAATGAGATGCAAAGTGGGCGTTACTGGGCCTACCCGGATGGACTACGTTGCAAATATCGCTGATGTTCACATCGCGATATTTACAAGGCAGCCCACATGATTTTAGCAGAGGTTAGATTTTGGCAAAAACAGCCGTTTTCGCCAAAATCTAACGTCTGCTAAAATCCTGACTTAGCCATCCCTAACATAGGGGGTGGATTCTGCTGATACGACCACAGGGTCGTATCAGCAAGGTTATCGCCGTTTTGCAGGGAACATCGCTGGAAAACCAGCGATGTTCCCTGCAAAACGGTGATAACCTCGCTATCTCTGGATTTTTATCGCCCTGGAGAAACGCGTTGTTAATAACGCGCTACCAGGGCGATAATTTCCAGAGATAGCCTGCGATAGGACTATTATCGCTAAGCACGGCCAGCGATAATTATCGCTGGCCGTTGATTATATGCCCCTAAAACCTTTACTGGACCTAACAAGAATAGTTGCATTATTACTTGTGATGGACTACTATCCAGCTCAACTAATAATTGATTTTCTCGCAATAATATATTAAAAAGGCCTGTAAGAGCAGTGAAAAATTGCATTGCACAACGAGAGTGCTGGTGCAAACGTTCGTAAATATGTCCCATAATTTATTATGCTAACTGACGTATCTGGGTGAAAATGAGCACAGACAATAAATACATACCATCTCCCCAGACAGCTTATTTGAGCTGGCCCTTGGATGGTAGATAAATCAAGTTTGTATTTTCTCTAAATTAAAGCAGATAGCTCTCGATTCACTGTAGTTGGAAACATCCACATTGCATGCACCAGGACTCACGTGTAATTGATTAATACACTCAATAAATTCCAGAATCCATCACGATATTCATGTTTGCCGTTTCCTAACTCAGTGAACAATGATTCATTCCAGAGCTTCGTTCCCAGTTGAGCAGAGGATCAATTTCCGACAGTTCATGTGGGTTAAAGGAATCTTCCTTTGTTTACTGCTTGAAGCCTGGTTAACACTCTAAAGATCCCTTGCATTAATAATTCCAACCTGGAGGACAATAATGGGTTTCTGGGAGAACGCCAACCGTGAGGGTATGAAATACACAGCACGCATCAGTGAGAAAGATTCAGCCTCGTTGTCAGTTCCGTTTCTTGATCTTTTAAGAAATTCCAGAGATCGTCTCGCAGTCCAACTCCCCTAATTGCAACAAACTAGACTTTTATGGAGCAGCAGCTCACAAAAGTCTTTCAATTTCATGGACGACACTTTTCCAGCCAACTCGGGCGTGCAATCGAAACCGTATGGTTCCCATTCGAAAAGTGAAAGCAAGAGCTTAGCTGCTTGTCATCCACGTGCTGCCATCCAAGAGTTTTACTAGAAAACTATAAACATCAAATAGATCGTTTTCGTGCTGCGTTTTAGCCCATTAAAATGGTGCAACCTATAACTTCTGTAAAACCTCCTCCGGGGGTGACAAAAATGTTCCGCAAAGCTCAATGTGTTTTGAGGAAGCAAATAATTCCATATGAATGTTGTAGTTAGCAGTGTTGTGAAATCTGGCTTTACATAAAGGTTTGTACTAGTTCTACAGAGAGGGTATAGTTTTCAATACTGTAAGTATTAGCCTGCAAGTCCCAGTATCCGTGGTGTAGCAAGGGTACTACAAATCAAGGGAAGTGGTCATCTGTGCAGTCTGTAGGGTAGTAAAAGACAGCCAGAGTTGGAGTGGGATGCTCCTACAAGGTCCCTAGGCCCGGGTGACATTTCACCTCCGGCGCTACTGATTGCTATCACCCTAGCCAGCATTCTTAGACAAGACGTTTCCATTTATAATGTTTAGAAAATAGGCGGGAATTTACATATAGTCCCAAGACTTTTGCAAATTAGCCAAGCAGGTTCGAAGTTATATACCACGAATTCAGATGCCTATGAACTGTGCCTTGGGGGCATATTATCAACGGCCAGCGATAATTATCGCTGGCCGTGCTTAGCGATAGATATCTTATCGCTGGCTATCTCTGGAAATTATCGCCCTGGTAGCGCGTTATTAACAACACGCTTCTCCAGGGCGATAAAAATTCCAGAGATAGCGAGGTTATCGCCGTTTTGCAGGGAACATCGCTGGTTTTCCAGCGATGTTCCTGCAAAACGGCGATAACCTTGCTTATACGACCCTGCATTAAGCAGCACACAAAGAAGTTTAAAAACGCCATGAATTACTGTTTATGTGCAGGAAGGGAGACCTTCTTGCACATAAACAATCATTTCCCCCAACGCAGACACCCTTGCACTATGGTGCAAGGGTGCCTGAGTTGGCGCTAGGCAGCTGAACTCAGTGCTAGCGCTAGGGGAAACGCAGGGGTGCGCCACATTCTTATGAATACGGCACATCCCTGCATTTTCAGAATGGAGAAGCGTGGCATTAGCAATGTTTGCTTAACACCACGCTTCTCCATTCTGTAGTAAATATGCCCCTAAGAGCATCTATGGGGTATAACCAAGAACATGAAAAAGATTAGAAAGATGTGTGTGTGTGTACATATGGTCTAAGAGGAATTGCCCATTCAGACCAGTGAACAAAGTTATTTTATGACTTTATGGTTTTCCAATTTCAAACAAGGCTCTATTTATTTTAATTTTATTTTAGGGCTTTGTGAGCACTGCAAGGCACCTTTACATCTGTAAGAGGAATCTGCAAATTGGAGAGAGCACAGATGATTGTACAACTATTCAGAAGTAGTCAGTAGATTGGGTCTAGCATCTGCTCATCAGTACAATGGAAAGATGTAATATCAGACAGCATTGATATTATAAGTGTAGATCTAATAAGGTCAAATGGACAGAAGTCCATTAGGGCTGAGGAAAATTATGAGCCCTAAGTGGTGGCCCAAAACAAGGTGCAGCAAACGTAAAAATGCAAAAGAGCACATAAGGGCATATGACTTAATAACTTTCAGAAACACTGTTGACTGTTCTTCTAGGATATGAGAACATTCTCCTTTGTGGCAGATACTGCAGAGTACATCACCTTTAGGTTCCTGAAATCTTGACTCTGAGTGATCAGTTGTGCTTTCAGAATAGGTGTGCCTTTAAGAGATTTTAATAAACAACCCATGATATGTCTTGGAAGGCCATCATTTGGCTGCTCCAATTGATCTCTTTTGAAGACCAATGAATCCAAAATGCTCTTCTTACAAACAAAGGTGAAGTTTATTCTCCAATAGCATAGGAACTCCAGCCACAGTAATCCCTCATTATGAGTATGACCAGTCTCCAACAAATCCAAATTTGAACATTGAAATCCTACCATTCCAATAGAATTATGGCACAGAGCTGGCCTAACGGCTAGGGCGGTCGACCTCGATCTGGGGAACTGGGTTCGAGTCTCGGCAATGATGCTGAACATCCTGTGATTCTGGGCAAATCACTTAATCTCCCGGTGCCTAACAAAAATGAATGTGTCCTCATGTAATGCAACTGGTGCTATGTAAAGCGCTCTGATACCTGATACCTTTGGGTCAAGTTCGCACTATATATAACTCTGTAAAAAAAAAAAAAAAGTGGGAGAAACAAGTAGGGTGCAGGAAAGTGCCCCTTTTTGCATGGCTACCCCCTAACTTTTTGCCAGATACTGATGTTAACTTGACCGAGTGTGTGCTGGGATCCTCCTAACCAGGCTCCAGCATCTGTGTTCTTTCCCAAAACGGTACCTTTGTTTCCCACAATTGCCACACCTCTGGGCCACATGCAAGTCCCTTGTAAAAGGTACCCCTCGTACCAAGGGCCTAGTGACCAGAGGTGGCCTCTGAGGGCTACAACATGTATTGTGCCACCCTCAGAGACCCCTCACCTTAACACCTGCACACTGCAATTGAAGGCAGCCTGTTTAGGTGCAGAAAAAAATGAAGAGGGGATATGGCACACACCTCTGTGTGCCATGCCCACAGCCACTGCCTGTGGCATAGGTAAGTCACCCCTCTAGTAGGCCTCACAGCCCTAAGGCAGGGTGCACTATACCAGTGGTGAGGGCATAGCTGCATGAGCAATATGCCCCTACAGTGTCTGTGCCATTCACAGACATCGTAAGTGCAGTGAAGCCATATTGAGTGCATGGGCTGGGAGTTTGTCATTATGAACTCCACAGCTCCATGATGGCTTTAATGAAAGCTGGGGAGTTTGGTACTAAACTTCTCTGCATGATAAATCCACACTGATGTCAGTGTTGGATTTATTACAGATTTATTATAGAATGCAATCTTAGAGATGCCCCCTGAAAAATGACCAACTTCTAGTGTATTGGCTGACTGGTCCCCGCCAGCCAGCCACCACCAAACAGGTTTCTGACCTCCTGGGGTGAGAGCCTTTGTGCTCTCGGAGCTCTGAAACAAAGCCTACTCTGGGTGGAGGTGCTTTACACCTCCCCTTGGCAGGAACAGCAACACTTGGCGGAGAGCCTCAAAGGCTCCCACCTTGTGAGGTGCTGACTTGGGAATCTCCAACTAGTGGAGATGCCTGCCCCCCATCCAGTCCCACTTTTGGCAGCAGGACAGGCGGGAAAATTAGTAAGCAGAGTAGGAGTGTCTACCTTAACCTGGCAGGCCCCTAGAGTTGCCAGGAGCTGAGGTGAACCCCTCTCTTAGAAATTCTCCATCTTGAATTGGAGAATTAGGTTCAATAGGAACAGCGATGTGCGCCTCTCCCCAAAAGGAGGGGGCACCCAAAATGGTGTAGTTACCGTAGGGGACAGACAATCATTGGCTACTGCCCCATGACCTCAGTAATGACCTTAAATTTAGTATTTAAGGGCTCCCCTGAACCTGGTTCCTCAAATTCGGCAGACCAAAGAAGAAGACGGAAGAGGACTGCAGCCGGACCAGGAACTGAACTGCTACAGACAGAACCCGGCAAGAACCCCGCCGCCTGTAGCCAGTTCAAAAACTGGACTTGCTGTCATTCCAAAAACCCTGCTAGACCTCCAAGAAACCCCAGAAACCTTTCAGCCTACAACCAACCTCCAAGAATCTCCCTTTGGGCTAGAGGCTCTAGTTCCTGGAATCCGCCGGTACAAGAACCACTGTAGTTGAGGACCTACACTTGTGTCGATGTGACTCACTACTTTAAAAATAACCCCAAGACCGCCGCGGTAGAGGACTGACAGTTGTGTCGACCCGACTCTGCCCTGCCAGAAGAAAGCACCGCAGCTGGATGGCCTCCACGACCTAGAGTGATCCTCTTGGCCCTACAACCCAAGCTGTTCACAGCTCCATTCCGGAGAGCCTGTACCCTCCTCCAAGTGGCCTGCTCGACTAGGGCCTCTCCAAGATGGCCCAACATTGGCGGTTCTCCTCCATCGCCTACACATCACCATCCTCCCGACCGCGACTGCTGGGCTGGTTTTGTCTCCCTCCAACCTATGGTTACTCGCTGACAACGACTGCAACATTTCAGACTTTGGTGGCCTATTGTCTCCCATTCATACCCATTGCTCTCCTCCGACTGCGAGAGCAAACGACCGCTTTGGCATAGATACTGAACTCTGCAACTCTCCGGGTGCCCCCCAGTCTCCAGTGACTAGCCTTGGGCTCGGTGAACTCTGCACCCGACGCCCCTGTGCTGCTGGTGGTGCAGCGCCTACCTTAAATTGACCCTTGCCCAGGGCCGGTCTAAACCCCTGAAGACCGGTGAAGTGAGTTGTGTACTTACCTGCTGATGCATAACCCTGTTTTCCTTCCTTAGGATTGCATTGCATTCTAACAATTGTCTACACCCGTCTATCCTTTGCAAGTACTAAATGTTACCATTTCGGATTGACAATACCGAAGTATTTCCAAGACTATAAAGCATTTTTACTGCCTTTTTGACAGTATTACCTGTCGGAAAAGTCAACTTACCTGTAACTGAGTTCAACTTGATTCCTAAAATATAAGTAACTAAAGTAATATTTTTGCAAAACATTGGTCTGGAGTTAGTCATTGAGTGTGTGTTCTTGACTTGTATGAGTGTGTACAACAAATGCATTCACCCCACCCTCTGATATGCCTAACTGCTCAGCACAGCTACCACTAAATTGAGAGTAAGTTATTATCTACTTAAACCTCTGCCATACAATTGGGGACTCACTGGACTCTGTGCACACTATACCTCGTTTTGGTATAGTATATACAGAGGTGGCTTCCTACATAGGGGAAGAAGGGGAAGGAAGGGGAAGGAAGGGGACAATACCATAATATAAAAGTATACACAGTGAACAGTAAACCATTACAATACCACACACCTTTCCTCAAAATAAAAATATTAAGAAGAAATACTCGCATGGGTGAGAACTACCTTATAATAAAATTCATTCCACTTTCACTATCCTGTTAAAATTCCAAATGCGACCATCATGCATCTTAGCCACACTGTGAAACACCTTTATGATCCTGTAGCTCTCAGAGAAATGTGAACTTTGACTTTTGCCTGGCTTCTTGATCTTCACTCTGTCTTTAACCTGTACCAGTTTGGGTTTAACTGCTTTATGACTATCATAATTAATTTTCCTTTTGAATTACATTTTCTCTCTCTCTGACACAACCTTCCCCTGATCATCACAGCTTCCCTCATTACCAACATAACTTCTCACTCAGGGAGGAATCGGGGTGGTGTTGGGATTGCGTTTTCTTAAAGAAAAAGAGTAACCCCAGTGCTGGAGTGTGGCATGTACCTATACTCCTCAACTCTTTTCATGACTGCTTGAACGCAAAAAAAACCTCATTTATTCTCTCAATTTGAATGGCTTCTTTGAGAACTCAGTTGAAACTGTCATCCATCCCATTGCTCTCAGACTGATAAAGAGCACATTTTTCAGAAAACCTTCCATTTCCTTTGATTGTAAATTGCACACCATTGTCGGTAAGGATACATTTAGGATTCCCTTCCATGGCAAACACTTCAGACAAAAAATATGTCACCAGCTTGGTACATATCTCATGCACCACACCCACTTCAGGCCACCTGGACAACATGTCCATTGATACCAAAAGATACTTCTGAGACCCTCCAGAACTTACAGGTCCAATCCAATCTAGAGCTATTTCCTCCCATACATTAGTAGGAATATCTCTACAAGCCCTCGGAGAAATTATTACTTTCAACGTTTTATCGCTCAACTGGCACTCTCCGCATTTCCTCACCATGCACCCTGGCCACCAATACATACACCTAAGTCTTTCTTTGGTTTTGGGGATACCCTGGTGTCCCTCATGGGCCAAATACACAAGTTGCTGCCTGACAGCCAAAGGCTGTACCAACCTGGTTCCTCTCACCACAATGTTATCAACCACCGACAATTCATTTACAAGTTTTGCATACCCATCAAATCTTTTGTCTTTAATCCAGATCTTATCACCTGACCTAATCAACTGGGAAACCAACTTCAGCTCTTCATCCAACTCCCACTTTTGCAATCACATCTTCTCAGAGACACAACTTTGTGTAACACTGCACATCTTCACTTCATCTTCCATCCACCACGTCTGCAAATTTTGATGGCCAGCATCTATTGATAATCTTGAAAGGCAATCCGCCGCTCTCTTTTCCACTCCTATGTATGTGACAAGAAAATGAAAATCCTACCAACAATTTAAAATTCAGGATGATATGTGATCCAAACCTTTCCTCTGAAACACTTCCTTCAAAGGCTTGTGGTCAGTGTACACCACCAACTCGTCTCCCCACATAAACTCCTTGAATTTCCTAATAGCCCAATATACAGATAATGCTTTCTTTTTAATGTTGATTATCTTACTTCCGCATGCCTCAAAGTTCTTGAAGCAAAAGCTATAGTTATCTCACATTCATCTTTGTTCTACTCCAGTACTACTCCCAATCCTTTCTCACTTGCATCCATGAAAATCACACATGGCTTCCTTGGAACAAAACCCCCTAAACTCTGAGCAGACACAAGAGCAGATTTAACTTCACCAAACTCCTCCTGACATTGCTCTGACCATTCGAAGTGAGCATTTTTCTGAAGCAACGTTCTTATGGCTTGAGTGCGACTAGCAAAATTGGGGACATACCTCAAATAATATTCTGCCACCCCAAAGAAGGCTGCACCTTTTTTTTCACTGGAGAGGGCATTTTTACCAGTGCCTTGACCAAGTCATCATTTGGTCTCACCCGTCACCACATTTCCAAGATATGTAATTTCAGAGATACAGAAATGACACATTAATTTTGAGACTCATTCCCTTACATTGAAAAATGTTCAAAACGACTTTGATCTTCACAATGTGCTCTTCAAATATCTCACTATACGTTAAAACAACATCCTGGAAGAATTTGAACTAAGGTACCCCTATAAACAAATCAGTCATCAGTCTCTGGAATACAGATGCCACTGATCATAGACCAAACGGCATTCTGTTAAACCTAAAAACACCAAATGGTGTGAGGAACACTGTGAGATTCTTGGAGTCATCTGTGAGATGAACCTGATGATAGTCTGAGGTTAAATCTAATGCTGTGAAATAATTGGCCTTTCCTATCATCGCAATCATCTTCTGAAAGTTGAGAAGGAAAAATGTGTCCTCCACAGCCTCTCTTTTAAGGTGTCTCAAGTCGATACACAAACGTATGTCTCCTGAGGGTTTCATGGCTACCACAACTGGGGTGACCCAGTTAGCAGCTTCCACTGGTTCAATTATCCCTTCATGCTTCAACCTTTCAAGCTCAGCTTCAACAGCTGGTTGAAGATTTATCGGTATGCTCCTTACTTTGCAAGCAATCGAGACAGCATTGTCTTTCAGGACTATGTGATAGAATTAGCCTTTTACATATCCTATTTTATCAGAGAACACATCTGGAAATGTCAGATACGTCCTCCACCTTCCTCACTTGTACCTGGGGATCATGATTGGGATCTGGAAAAATTTCCAGAAGTTTTCGATGTGGCCAATTGAGAATGGTATCTTCCTTAACTGGAACATATACATTGACGGAGGCATGATTTCCTTTAAACTCAAACTCAGCTTAAAAATACATTACCAGTTCAATTCGTTTAACACTGTCACTATATTCCCTTGCATCTGGGTCCTGAAGATTAACTTTTCCCTCAAACATTTTGCAAAATCTTCATCAGACACTAGGGATAACCTTGCACCTGAGTCCATCATCATGGTCACATTGACCCTATTGACACTAACCACATCAGTAGGATGTTCAAAATTTCACACTTGATATGCACTTAACATCATTCACAATTTGTAAAATTACATCATTGACTTTATCTTTAGTAAGCAGAGACTTACAGCATTTGGCGAAGTGACCTGTTTTTCCACATTAGATGCAAGTGACAAGAACAGCCTGGCACTCTTTGCTACTCGCCAAATTATTTGGATTACCACAACAAAAACATAAAATCTTATTCTTGGCTACATAGGACTGTTTTTTCTTAAGCCCAGTATTGGTTTGGACAGAAGACATCTTCTCCTTGGATTTTTTCAGTTCTTGTACAATGTACAGAATGTTCCACTTGTTTGGCAATATTGAAAACCTCTGTGAGACTAGGATCGTCTTTACCCCACCGACCTCAAGAACTACCGTCCCATCTCGCTCCTTCCATTTCCGGCCAAAGTCATCGAGAAGACCGTCAACAGACAGCTTGCCGCCTTCCTCGAGACGAATGGATCCCTCGACCCCTCGCAGTCCGGGTTTCGGGCCAACCACAGCACCGAGACCGCCCTTATCGCAGCCACCGTCGACATCAGAACCCTAACCGACAACGGGGAAACAGCAGCCCTCATCCTCTTGGACCTCTCCGCGGCGTTCGACACCGTCTGCCACCGCACCCTAGTGAAGCGCCTCAGCAACATCGGAATCCGAGAGAAAGCACTGGAATGGATCATCTCGTTCCTCGCCGGAAGAACCCAGAGAGTCCGCCTCCCCCCGTTCAGATCCGAGGCCACCGAAGTCATCTGCGGCGTTCCACAAGGATCTTCACTCAGTCCAACCCTCTTCAACGTCTACATGAGCCCCCTCGCAGCCATCGCACGCCAACACAACCTCAACATCATCTCCTACGCCGACGACACCCAGCTGATCCTCTCCCTCACCAACGACCCCACCACCGCCAGAGCCAACCTACACGACGGGATGAGAGACGTCGCCGACTGGATGAGGAACAGCCGCCTTAAACTGAACTCAGACAAGACGGAAGTCCTCATCCTGGGCTCATCACCCTCCGCCTGGGACGACTCTTGGTGGCCCCCGGCCCTGGGCACCGCGCCCAAGCCAACGGACCACGCACGCAACCTGGGCTTCATCCTGGACTCCTCCCTGTCGATGACCAGACAAGTCAACGCCGTCTCATCTTCGTGCTTCAACACCCTGCGCATGCTCCGCAAGATCTTCAGATGGATCCCCACTGAAACCAGGAAGACCGTCACCCAGGCACTCGTCACCAGCCGACTGGACTATGGGAACACCCTCTACGCCGGAACCACAGCCAAACTTCAAAAAGACTCCAGCGCATCCAGAACGCCTCCGCACGACTCATCCTGGACATCCCCCGACACAGCCACATCACCGGACACCTGAAAGACCTGCACTGGCTCCCCGTCAGCAAGAGAATCACGTTCAGACTCCTCACCCACGCACACAAGGCCCTCCACGACCTGGGCCCCAAGTACCTCAATGACCGCATGACCTTCTACACGCCCACCCGCCAGCTACGATCAACCAGCCACGCCCTCGCCACCGTACCACGCATCCGCAGAGCCACCGCCGGAGGAAGATCCTTCTCCTACCTGGCAGCCAAGACCTGGAACTCCCTCCCCACTCACCTTCGGCGAACCCAGGACCATCTCTCCTTCAGGAAGCAGCTCAAGACCTGGCTGTTCGAGCAGTAACTTACCCCCTCCCCCAGCGCCTTGAGACCCTCCCGGGTGAGTAGCGCGCTCTATAAATGCCGTGATTGATTGATTGATTGAACCCACAACTCCTCCTGCACTTTATCACTTCTGCACTACAGCATAAACTGGTCCTATATCCTCTCCTCAGTGTTATCACCAAACTTACACAGTCCTGCTAATTTCCAAAATGTGGTAACAACATTTTCAACAGATTCACCCTCATCCTGTTTTCTGTTTCCAAAGTAATATCGTTCAATTATTATAGAAATTTTGGGAAGGAAATGCATGTCAAGTTTCTTTATAGCTATTTCAAAATTATTTAAAGTATCTCCATTACCCTCTGTAATGAGATGAGGTAAATTCTCATAAACCTCTTGGCCTTCTGCTCTTAAAAAATGGATAAGCATGGTGTTTTTTTTCTCCGGTGATAAATTTGGGCCACATACCTTAAGATAATTCACAAAAACTTTCTTCCATTTAGACCATGGAAGAGGAGGATCACATGGGGTCATGAGAAAGAATGGTGGTGGAGTTATGTGTTGCAAAATGAATATATAAATAAGAAAACACAGATTTAGCAATAAGAAGTGACATTAACCAATGTGAAGCACCCAGAAATAAGCCACAACTTATGGTTACACCGGTACTCGAACAAGTACTTGAAATCCCCCTGAAAAACAAATTATGTGGTTATTTTTCAAATACATATTATTATTTATTTTTTCCCTTTTTTACCAATGTACCAATATGAGAATGCGAGTTCAAGCTGGAAAAAACAATTGGTTAATAATAAAGCAAAGGATTCCACTCTGTTTATGCTGCCTATTGGTTAGAAGAAGACCTGTGCCCTTAGGACAGAAAGAATACAGGGGGCATATTATCAAGTCATTTATCGCCGCGTTAGCAGCACTTTCGTGCCGCTAACGCGTTTTTTTTTAACGTCCTATTACTAAGCTGTCGCTAACAGGCGTTAGCGACAGCTTTCCGGTGATAGCAGCTGGTTTTCCTATCGCCTTGCATGCCAGCGATAGTTTTCGCTAATGACACGCAAAGTATGTGTTCCCTCTCAAAATTTCTCGACAAATGTCGCTAACACCACATCGCACTATCAGCAATGATGGCCCGGACCCGGGAAGCGATAAAAAAAGTCGCGCTAAGGCCCCTTAGCTGCTGGACCCTAAGACCAGAAAAAGGCAGGTCTAAAAATGGTGATAAAGGGAGGCATATAAGGGAGACTAGCTCAGAGCCCCATCTGAAGACCCACTGACACCATGGAGGTACTAATCATTCAGCTTGGAGCCCCACGTAGGCAACAACCACCACCGCCACTGCTACCTCCCCCAGGACCACCACCGAGGCAGCGCCAAAGAAGACAGCGGGCCCTGCGCAGATGTCTCAGCCTTGCAGACCTAACGCCAGAGGATGTCATTGCCCACTACAGGCTCAAAAGGACATCCATCCAACACATCCTGAACCTGATAACCCACAGGCTGACGGCACCAACACAGCGGAGAACCAACATCCCTCCGCAGACAAAGCTGCTGGCTGTGCTGCACATGTTGGCCTCTGGGACCTTTCAATCAACAAAGGCCAGAGTCGGCGGAGTTTCACAGGCAGCCTTTTCAATTTTCCTCCCGACTGTCTTGGATGGCATACTCAGCCTGATACCCCAGCACCTTCACTTCCCCAACACTGTGCAGGAACAGATTGAGACCAAGCAAGGCTTTCACGCCATAGCCGGATTCCCGCAGGTGTTGGGGGCAATTGACTGCACACATGTCCTATTTGTGCCCCCTGCGGACAGTGCACACATATACCGCAACAGAAAGCACACCCATTCTATGAATGTGCAGGCAATAGTGGACCACCGGGGACTGTTCACCAATGTCATAGCCAAGTTTCCAGGGAGTGTGCATGATTCCTACATCTTCCGACAGTCCATCATAAACCAGTGCTTCCAGGATGGCATATACGGAAATGCAGTTCTTGTTGGTAAGTACTAACTTAACACACCACACGCCTCAACTCCACAGACATGCAACTCACAATTGTGAGAATGTACATGTCACAATCTCACAAACAACATGGCAATCAACATGCCCACTTACCAGACCCAACAACACAAGGAACTGTGGGAACTGTGGCTAGCTATGTAGACAAACCATCCCCAAAGGCTTAGCCCCTCCGCCACTCATTAGCAAATGTGGGGAGAGGTGGGAACCATGTATGTGCGACAGAGGGACTCGATCCATAGGGAAAGTATGTACACAAGGCCCAGTGTGTCGGTGTTGTGCTGGACAGTCGGGACTAAGCTGAGCGCAGACGTGCCCATGTGGGCATATAGTGTGTTTCCATAGATCAGCCTGATGGCAATGACTGTGTGGGTGACTGTCTTACCTGACAATGGGGGGATCCATTGGAAGGTTGCATGGAGGATGCAGAGGCAGGTGAAGTAGCTGCAGGCCACTGCGTAGACCTGTTGGTTCATGGAGAGGGAGGAGTCAAATACGGTGCCTGGGAACCTAGAGTTGGGGGGGACTGCCGAAGGCATTGGCCAACCAGGTGATGCCACATGCTGATTGTTTTGTTACGAGGATGAGGACTCTTCTCCTCTGCATATAGCACGCCCCAGCTGTTGATCATCCATGTTGCAACTCACAGCAATCCTTCCTGGAAGCCCAGTTTGGTGTGTGGGCGTATTGTTGATGGAGAATATGAGCTTTGTGTCCTTGTAGGTGGTGATGTTTAATGGTATCCTCAATCTTGCACCAATTCCTCTACATGTGTCAGCAGATGCATCTGCCAACTTTGAGGTTGTTGGTGACCGAGGTGGCATTTATTGCCCGCTGTATGTTGCAGTTGCATAGTGGGACAAGTGTGTATGCGCAGTTGGAGATACATGTCTGTAAAATGCGGTCTAGCGCCATTGGTGACGACTGCAGCGTTGTGGGTGTTGCTGTTGATGGTGGTGTGTAGCATCTCCTCGGTGACTGAGCTCCACTAACTGTGTGTGGGTCCGCATGTGGTCTACGGTGGCTTGGGGTTCACCGACAAGGAAGTGTATGCGTTTGTGGTCACTACATGTGCGTTTAGAGGGGTTGAAGAACTGGACAAAGTCTACACATGCAAAGAAGGTGTCAAAGGTGTGCCCTGCCTTGTGGCTCAGTGTGGTGAAGATTTGGGACAGTCTGATGTCAGCAAACATTTCCCAGAGTGAAATGGATTTTGAGTAGTCGTGGTATGTGAGTTGGAGGCTACGCTCAGGAATGAGTACGTAGTCCAAGGAGTGGACGGTGTGGCGTCTGATGATGTTGATGGTGTGGGTGAAGCGTTCCTGCCCTCAATGGGCCCTGCAGGTGAGGGGGCTGCTGAGTGTTGCTTTGTGGCAGCTCTGGACATGAAACAGCATGTGTTGTGCTGTGGGGCAGGTCTGGCGGCAGCGGCAGCAGCAGAACTGAACGTGATCCGTGTCTGGTGTGGCCTATTGCCATTTAAACGTTCTCATGGCATTGACTGCGAGGAGGGCGGATGAGTGCCATCGCTAGACGGCAGGAGAGCCAGGCTGCCTGTTGGTGTGTGTGTTAGGCCTGCGGACATGCGCAGATGGCCTTAACATTGTTGCACAGTAGGAGTGCCAGTGATGCAACGGCGCAGCGCACACAATCAAATTAGCTCGGGGGAGGGAGGATCAACTGTGAGGCAACGTAATTAGCATTGATGCTGGTAATCAGTCTGAAGCGACACATGGCTAACATGAAATCCAATATAGCACAAATCACACACCACAAAACTATCAACACTAACAACACAGCCTGCATAACCAATAATGGACACATCTCTCCATCACATGTTACAGGTGATCAAGGATATGCACTCTGCCCGTGGATGATGACACCCCTCCGAAACCCCACCACCCAGGTCCAGAGGCAGTATAATGCGGCCCACAGACGCACCCGGTCCATTGTGGAGTGCACATTTGGCATGCTAAAGTCACGTTTCCGTTGCCTGGACATCACAGGTGGCAGACTGCTGTACAGCCCCGAAATGGTCAGCAAAATAATCATAGCATGTTGTGTATTGCACAATATATGTGTGCGCAACAATGCTCCATGGATCCAAGTGCCTGCTGCACCGGACGATGACCAGGATGATGATGAAGATGAGGCAGGTGGAGCACACCCCACAGTAAATGCAGCAGGAACTGCTCGAAGGAACCAAATAATAAACAATTTCTTCAACTGAGCACGTCACATTGTGACAGTCCCCATCAAATGTATCTCAGTGCAAAATGACCCTGTTGGAAAACGAGGCAGTATCTGTGAGGCCTGCACAAATAACATGACTACATTTGTCACTGGGAACCAAACACCCAATTGTAGCGCCTGACTCTCAGAGGGTAGCGTTGCAGTCTGAGGCTTTACTCAAGGGAGGTGGTGTGGGCTAGTAATCGCCATTTGCAGGTGCGCAGAAATAACACTCAATAATTGATTGTCCAGCCTGTACTTTGCTTTATAAAAGTAAGAGTACATTTATTAAACACACACACTACTGAATACTATGCACCAATTTACAAATATACATAAGCTGTTGGAATTACTTTGTGACATTGCGTAACATCTCCACCCCTCCCAAAAAGGGGGGGGGTGGGGTCTAGTACCACCACTCCCATGTATGCACATCATCTTGCCCCCTAATGCAGTGTGTTGAGCATAACCTGGAGCGAGGGCCCTGCGCACTGGCACCATCCCAGTGGTGACCCACCCGATTACCTCAACACGCATTAAAAATAGGTTCACCTGCCCTAGTGACACATAACCCTGACTGAACATCTTATATTGACCATACAGTATGCACCCCTACCTATTCAGGGCTAACAGTCTGGGTTGTTCCTCACTTAAGCGCAGCAGCAAGAATACATGTTTACGCACACTTTAGAATGACAGTACTCAGCACCTTTGTGGATCATTAGAATGCATTGCAATTGCAGCCCCTAAAGGCATCACAGATGAAATCACAGGATTACGCAGATACAGCCAGACACCCTAGCAGGAGTGTCTGGCAACATAACCCACTTTGCTTATGACATCACCTTACACAGGTACCTTCACATTACATATGTGACCTTCAGTCCCTCTAAAAAGGAATAACCGTGAGTAAATGCAGTTCTGGTGCAATTACACCTCTTCACCTCCAGGGGATGCCCTTCTCCAGACATCCCCAACTCAGCCCTTCACTCCATGAAGCACTTCGCAATACACCCTCAGCTGTAGAACAAAAGTTCCAGCCCAGAAGGTGTAATAAAGCAGGCTGAGCCCTTGAGGGGTTATCCTGTTCAAATCCCTAGGAAACTTAGGGTGGGACTTAACTTCGTGCTGGGGGGAGACTGCGCTTCTCCAGCAGCTCCCCCAGCCCCCTGGTACCAAGTTGGTGGTGACCCCGTCCTCCTGGGGCCACCACAAGCACAAAACACTCAATTCCGAAATGCCTAGCAAGGCATTATGGGGCGCTTCGTGCTCCGCTTTCCGCATACTCAATGAGCGGCTCTCCCGCTGTGCCGGGGAGAGCCGCGCGGACTTGCTGGCGGCTTCGCCGCACCTTCCGGCCTCGGTGGGGGGCCCGGTCCCACCCGGACCCCCAGGTAAACTGCTTACGGCTGGGGGAGCCCACCCCCGGCCGCTTTGCCAACTTCCAGGGGCCCCTCCTTTCACCTCTGGGGTCCCGGTCCCACCCGGGACCCCTCGTGCCACCATTTCTCCTTGGGTAGGGGCCCGGTCCCACCCGGCACCCCCACATCCTCCTTTTGGTGGAGGGCAGCTCGGGGGAGCCCACCCCCGGCTGCCCCCGCCGGCTCCCTGCCCGGCCCGCACACTCGCGTGCGGCCGCGGGAGCCGGCAGAGTCTTCTTGCCTGCCCGCTCCTGCGGGCAGACGCGAGGCGACTCCGCTCCTTCTTCGGCCCTCTTCACGGGGAGCGTGACGGCGCTCCCCGACATGTCTTCCTCCTCTGCGGGCCCGGAGATGGGGTCCCGGGCCCCTGGACCGCCTTCACGGGGGGTGCCAGGGTGGGCTCCTGGCACCCCATTCCTCAGCCTCCCGGGTAGCGCGACGGCGCTCCCCGGCTTCGGCGGGGCCCGGAGTTGGGATCCCGGGCCCCAGCATCATCTTCGCGGGCGGGGCAGCGCGACGGCGCTCGCACCTCTTTTCACTGCCCACGGGGCATTTTCACGGGGAGCGTGACGGCGCTCCCCGACTTTGCTTCGGGGCCCGGGGATGGGCTCCCGGGCCCCCTGGGATCATTTTCGCGGGGGGCGCGACGGCGCTCCCCCGCCTTCCTTTTCTTCGCCGGGGGCCAGGGTGGGCTCCTGGCACCCCGGAGGGCACAATCTTCACGGGGAGCGCGACGGCGCTCCCCGGCTTTGCTTCGGGGCCCGGGGATGGGCTCCCGGGCCCCCGACCTCCCCTTTGTGGGGGGGTCAAAGGTCGCTCACCTTCTGGGGGCCATAGCTCGGCCCCTGGGGGACCGATCTGCCCCATGTTCGTGTCCTTTCGCTCCTGGCGGCCAGCCCCAGCCACTGGGAACACTCTCCTTCGCCCTCGGGGTCTCTGAGAGGGGGGATTCGGCAGGGAGCTGTCTTCACTGGCTCCCTGGGCCAGCCTTTCGCCTGTCTCTCCTCCTTGGCCTCTCTTCTCCCTGCGCAGAGGCCTCTGCTTCTGCGCGCTGGTCCTGGGCTCCTCTTCTGGTGCTGGCAGGGCCCTGGGGGACAGTCAGGGGGTTCCTCCTTCCAACTGCCCATTGCGCCAGGCTCCAGCACCTTCCGCCTCCGCAGACCACACCCCAGAGAGAGCTTCTCTTCCTGTGCAAGCACTTTTTAAAAGTTGAGTAGGGGGGCTGGCAGGAAGTCTCTGTTGATCCTATCAAACAGCAACACATCACTTCCCTGCCCCTGCTCCCTCCTTCTTGTCCAGCCTCTGGGTTTATTCAAAATGGCATCGTCCAGGGTCTCTGGCCACATGGTCTCTGAAACCAGAGCCCTTCCCTCCTAGGTGCAGCCTGGTGCCTGGCACCCAGTGATAGCTGCTGATGGATGAGCCTGTAGCTCCGCCTATCTTCCCTTCGTGGAAAGGAGGTCTTCGCTCTGGGAGGGAAAGGTCATCAATCCAGCCTGCTGAGGTCAACCCCCAGCCAGGCCCTGGTTATGATCTGACTCAGAGAGATGTAACATTTCTGGATGACCCAAAAGCAGTACAAATATGACTCTGGACTCTGCAAAATACTTCTTTTCACATCCGCTACAGTGGACTTTAGTGCGTGTCTGGAATCTGTAGGCCTTATGGAAGTTAATCTAGCACATGGGCTCCACATCCCCATAGGGGAATAATGAAGTGAAAAACACAGAAAAGCACACTGACTTCCCCTGGCATGTTCCTTCCTAGTGTATAAGGCCTATTCCGTGTTACCACCCAATTCTGCATAAGTCCTGCCACACCATTCACTTTGTAGCTGCTCCTGGACTGCGCACGCCAAGAATCTCCCCTGCGCAGCCCCTACACGTGTGCACCCGCATGTACACAGGTGTCTGCATGTAACCAGTCTGGTGCCCCTTACTCCAGCTGCTGCGCAGCGGCCTAGTCAAGCTAGGGGGACACCAGTAAAAATCCACATGCAGTCTCTTTCATCATGAGTTCACTGTGGATGAGTCCCAATTTATGAGGCTTTCCCACAGTAACAACTCAACACATAGGTGCTCAAAAAGCGAAAAATCCGGGCGGCCCATAGTGTCAGAACCACCTTCTAACAGACCCCAATCACGGTTTGTGCCAATAAAAAACACAACACACATACCCTGTCTGCATGTTACTCTCCTGCATAAGTACATCACTCTGAAAAGTGTACGTTGCACAATAAGTGCAAAGAAGATCACAATACTCAATACATGGTGGGAATGTCTCCTCAGTACAGAGATACTTTTCAGTGTGTCAAATGTGTAAAAGTAGAGTTTTCATGGTGCAAATTGTGCTACCAAAATCAAATATTTTGCGTGTCCTTTTGTGTAATTCATTAAATATAGGTTGTCCTCTGTGAAAAAATTCTTAATTGTAGGGTGTTGTTTGGGGTCAAAAATTTATTTGAGTGTGTACGTTGTGTAAAATAATGAAAGTTAGGGTGTGAAATGGGGTAGAAGAGGAAAAATGGGCATGCAATGGGTTAAAAGATGAAAATTGGGCGTGCAATTGGGTAAAAGACGAAAAATGGGCGTGCAATGGGCTAAAAGATGAAAAATGGGCGTGCAATCGGGTAAAATATGAAAAATGGGCGTGCAATCGGGTAAAAGACGAAAAATGGGCGTGCAATGGGGTAAAAGATGAAAATTGGGCGTGCAATCGGGTAAAAGACAAAAAATGGATGTGCAGTGGGGTAAAAGATGAAAAATGGGCGTGCAATGGGGTAAAAAATGAAAAATGGGCGTGCAATGGGGTAAAAGATCAAAATTGGGCGTGCAATTGGGTAAAAGATGAAAAATGGGCGTGGAATGGGGTAAAAGATGAAAATTGGGCGTGCAATGGGGTAAAAGATGAAAAATGGGCGTGCAATGGGGTAAAAGATAAAAAATGGGCGTGCAATGGGGTAAAAGATGAAAATTGGGCGTGCCATGGGGTAAAAGACAAAAAATGGATGTGCAATGGGGTAAAAGATGAAAAATGGGCGTGCAATTGGGTAAAAGATGAAAAATGGGCGTGGAATGGGGTAAAAGATGAAAATTGGGCGTGCAATGGGGTAAAAGATGAAAAATGGGCGTGCAATGGGGTAAAAGATAAAAAATGGGCGTGCAATGGGGTAAAAGATGAAAATGGGTGTGCAATTGGGTAAAAGACGAAAAATGGACGTGCAATGGGGTAAAAGATGAAATATGGGCGTGCAATGGGGTAAAAGATGAAAATTGGGCGTGCAATTGGGTAAAAGATGAAAAATGGGCATGCAATGGGGCAAACGATGAAAAATGGGTGTGCAATGGGGTAAAAGATGTTTTTCAGTGTGTCATATGCAATTAGCTTGGAACCTACTTCCACCTCAAGATCATAAACCTCTATGACAAGTATGTGGACCACACACTGGACGCAGCAGCCGGCCCACCCGCACCCCTGAGACACCAACCAGCCCACCATCTCCAAATGGACACCAGGCACAGATGAAGACACCACCTCCACCATGAAAGGCATCCACTCGGGGCCCACACAAACCCCTGGCCCCCTCACATCTACCACAGAGCCACATCTGCCATCGCACACGAACCACTACGCAACATCAACACCACCTTCAACACATGCATCTTCACAGACAACTGGAAGCGCGCCGAAGTCATGCCCCTGCTCAAGAAGCACACAGCTGACCTCAATAACTATTGGCCCATCTCGCTCCTCACCTTCGCAGCCAGACTCGCTGAGAAAACAGTGAACAGGGAACTGACAAGATTGATCAAAGAGAACGCCATCCTCGACCCGTCACAATCCGGATTCCGAAGCAACCCCAGCCCTGAGACCGCCCTACTTGCCGCCACAGATGACATCAACACCCTCCTGGACCAAGGACACTACGCAGACCTCATCCTACTCGACCTTTCAGCAGTCTTCACCAACGTCCCACCGCACCCTAGTCACCAGACTACACGACGCAGGCATCCAAGGTACAGCCCTAGACTGGATCTGATTATTCCTCACCGTAAGAAGGCAAAGGATCAGACTGCCACACTTCATCTCTGATCCCACGACAATCACCTGCAGAGTCCCACAGGGGTCATCACTGAGCCCGAGCCTCTTCAAAATCTACATGGCCCCCCTTGCAGCCATCGTCCAACAACACGGCCTCAACATCCTATCCTACACTGACGACACCCAGCTCATCCTCTACCCCACCAAAGACCCCACCACTGCCTAAATCAACTTCCAGAAAGGAATGCAACACAGCGCAGTCTGGACGACCGACAGCTGCCTGAAGCTCAACCCCGAGAAGACAGAACACCTCGTCCTTGTAACCACCCCTTCAGCATGGGACAACACCTGGTGGCTGACGGCCCTCAGAAGACCACCTCCCCCCGCAAACCACGCTAAAAACCTCTGCATCATACTCGACTCATCACTCAATATGAACCAACAGTCAACGCCGTCAGCTACAGCTGCTTCAACACACTCCGCATCCTCTACAAGTCCTACAAATGGATCCCCCCTGAGTCAAGGAAGACAGTCACCCACGCACTCATCACCATCAGACTGTACTACGGAAATGCACTCTATGCCGGCATCAACAAGTCCATACTCTGCAAACTCAAGACAATACAGAACACGGCGCCAGACTCGTCCTCGTCATCCCCTGGCACAAGCACATCAGCCAACACCTACGATGACTCCACCGGCTCACAGTGGAGAAAATAGTCAGCTTCAACAGCCTCATCTCACGCCTACAAATGTCTACACAACAACGGACACAAATACCTCAACGACAGAATCAACTTCAACGTACCCAAAAGAAAACTCCAAATTACAAAACTCTCACTGGCCGAAACCCCTCGCATCCACTGAGCCAGAGCAGGCGGAAGATCCTTCTCTCACATTGCAGCCAAGACCTGGACCGAGCTACCGGCAGACATCAGACACGCCCCCTCCCTGAACACCTCCATGAAGCCCCTCAAGAGCTGGCTCTTTGGCTAACAGATCTCTCCCCCCCCAGCGCCTTGTGACCCCCATGGGTGAGTAGCACACTTACAATTCCCCTGATTGATTTGTTGTTAAATATGCAATTATGGTGTCACATGGGGTGAAAGTTGCAATTTATGGTGTCATGTGTTGTGAAACATTATATTTATGGTGTCATTTGAGGGCTAGTCAAGCCTTTCATGTTGTTAAAGGGCTCTGAAATGATTTTTGCTCTAAGACTGTACATCTGTGTATGGACTTGCTCTTAGCGTGAAGATCTGGCTGGTAAAACGACAACGCAATGCTTTTTTCATACGCCCGATGTAAAAATACATCGCGCAACACATTGTACAATACAAAATATTACTCATGAGCCTATTTGCATGCAGATTTTCACCGCTTTGTCAAAAACGGCCCGCCAAGAGACAGGAAGTGATGTCTGCATGCTTCCTGTCTACTGGAGTAGTGTTCTGCACTTTCACTTTCTCTTTTGAGCACATTGCTGGTGATTGTGGAGAGTGTTGGAGGTGTTTGGTGGTGTGTGCTGCAGTTTTGAAATTTGGAGAGTGTTACTGTGTCCTGTGTCCTGTTGATAGTGTTTGTGAAGTGTTGTGTACTGATTTATTGTGTTTTACTGTCTCTTGTCCTCAATCTTGTCGGGTGTCTGTCTTGGGGTAGTTAACTTTCTTTGTTGTTGGGGATATTTTAGAGGGTTCTTTTTATCTGGCTGTGGACTCACAGGTGTGCAGTGAGATGCCGGCTGTGGGCAGGAAGGGCAGGATGTCCGAGGGGGCATTGGGGGGCTTCCTGTAGATGATAAAATTCTACCTGCCCTTGATATTGGAGAGGGGAGGCCGTATCCTTCAAGGATACAATGTAAGTGTGCGGAAGATGAGGTGGGAGCATGTGCGGGTGCAGATGCTCCGGTGCTTTGGAGTGGACCGTACCGTGCGCCAGTGGAAGCACCGCTGGCAGGATCTGCTGGCACGTGAAGCTGACCTCCTGGACTATGTGGGAGTCATGACTGGCCTACAGGGTGGTAAGTACAAACTCCACATTTAATCGTGAATACTGTAACGAATGAAAATTAGGACTTGTGTGACACTGGTGTCAAAGTGAAAAAAGGTTGCTGAGTGAGGTGGGAGACGTAATGCGTTCACGCCTAATGTTGGCACATCCGAGACACAACGCTGCATCATATTGACAAGCATAGGGTGCAAGTCTGTGTTACCCACAGCGCTGAAGCAACACTTAGCCCTGTAGTGCCATAGCTGGCACACCTTTGCAAAAACTGCGTGCAGGATGAAGATTGTTTGTATACAGAAAGGGTGACTGTACATGAACTATCCAAGGAATTGTTTATGTGAGCTGTGTGCTGGCCAAAAGGTAGTGTTAAAATGCTGTCCTCATGAATTGCGGTATGTTAGCTACGCTGGCCTGTGAACATAGTTACTGTGTGACAATGTATTTTATAGGAACAATTGGTCAAAGGAAATCGGACATCTCCAGATTGTCATACACCAACAACATCTGTAAAACTGCCTTGTGCGATCTGCAGTGATGCAATCGTACAGAGAGCATGTATAACATCATGTTGCATGTAGTAATGGTGCCTTGTGGATGTCTCACACTACTATTATGTGCATGTTAGCTAGCATTATAGTCTTGTTTGTCCCGTCTCAGCATTCACAGGTCTGGTGTGAATGGCAGTCAAAGTGGACCCAATCATGTAGCCAACATGAAACGCAACACAACAGTTACGTAGCATTTTCTATAATGCTGATGATTGGTATGAGGAATATGACACATATGATTTCACGTCTGATACCAACACATATTTATTTTGTTGTCTCACAGATGGTCGTCCACCAATCACACAGGGGGACATCGACAGCTTCGAGGACCGACACGCCACTGGTGAGTTTGGACATCATATATTGGCATAGTGCGGTGTCATGGATGTCTGGGTAAAATGATCAAAGTTGTAGTATGCAGTATGGGTGTGTATCACATGTCCCTTGCCTACAGTGTGATGATGTATTGTGGAAGTCAGAAGTGTGCACAAATCGGTAAGTGAAGGTTGAGCAATGCATTTGTCTCACAGTTGTAACTTTGCCCATCCCCAGTCAGTGATACACAGTGAAAGTAAGGTGCATATCATCGCGGCCCTATCGGCAACACAACGTCACTTTCATTGAAGTTGTGTTGGCGATAGGGGCCTAGCATCATGACCGAGGCAGCGTTAATCCACTTCATGTGGAGCTACGCTTCCTTGTTAATAAGGCACCCTTTCACGCTGTGTTTAGCATGAAAGGGGCGTGCAGTGTGTGTTGTGTTTGGCGTTCCACAGCAACACCCATTGTTTTTGACGCTGCACCCTATGTACAAGTGCAGCGTTGATAGTTGGCAGCGCACAAATCAACACCAGTGAAATCCTGGTCGTAATTTGGCTAAACGAGGATGAATGCTTTTTCTCATCATCTTTTACTTGTTGCATGTGTGCTGCTTTGTGCAGCACACTTGGAAAAAGCTAAATGACATGGTTTGTATATGTACAGGAAGGTGGGCTTTCCAGTACATACAGAAACATTTTTTGATATTACATATTGTATCTTTCCTTTGTGCTGCACAAAGCAGCACACATGAAAATTACAACATGGTATTCTGGGATTGATTATGTGCAGGAAGGGGCACCTTCCTGTACAGAAACAAACCTCCCCTGCACACACACACCCTTGCACTCTGGTGCAAGGGTTCCTGCGTAGGCGCTAAGTTGTGAGACTTGGCACCATCGCAGGGGGAAACGCAAGTCTGCACCATAACCTTGATAATATGGTGCAGGCTTGCGTTTCCAAAGTGGCGGAGAGAGGCGTTAAGCCAAGGAGGCTAACGCCTGTCTCCTCCACTTCCTTGTCAATATGCCCCTAGGTCTATGGGTTCTGTCACCACAGCACATGCCTGTGTATTGCAAAGCGCACTGATACGAGAGGAGATATGTAAGTTGGGTTGCTGATGACTATCAGATGACATGGAATTCATGTACATCCTTGACTGAGATGACTGTGCAAGTGTGCCCGATGATGCACAAGGAGGCAGTGCTTTTCAGTCCGTAAGTGCGCAGACCCAGTTCAGCACTGCAAATTTGTAGGTATGCTGCGTACCATCTTCAAAGAAGTGGCAGTGTGTATCTTTGAGCCAAGCATATCAATGGCACGTTCCCCAAACACACAGCAAAGGTGGCCCTATGAATCTCATTGGCATGTTTGGCCACTGCAATGGTGTTGACAAACTGTCTCCTTGAGGACATTCCCTGATTGACTGGATTAGGTGTGGGAACTCCTCTGTCCCAATTGATGACATTACTCTGCACGCATTTACCATGCATGCTTCAGCTCTGCCTTCATTGATGTGCCATATATTTTACAATGCAGGGCTCTACAACGCTATCTGTGAGAAAGCATTACCCATAACAACACTATAAGCATCATGACTCCAGGGTGCTGTTACAATGGGGAATGTATTGTGACTGTTTGCGTTGTAAAGGCCTGCGTATTTTGATTCACAATGGAGTGAGATTAGCGGTTACAAGACATGAATGAGTGAGTGAAAATTTAGAGGAAACAATATTTCCCCCTCTCTGCGGCAACACTTCACATATTGTGTAGTAGTGTTGGAGAGCGGGACAGTGCCTCATGTGTGAGTCAGCTTTCAGCCACACAACAGGTTTCCATTAGTGCTGCATGATGCAGCATAGTTGAAAGTGTGAGTAGGGCTGTCCCAGGATTGCTCCTGTGCAGGCAGGGTAACCTTCCAAAACATTAACAAGCCCTCCGGCACACAGACACCCTTGCACTCTTGTGCAAGAGTGCCTGTGTTGGCGCTGACTTGATGAACTGCACACAGTTGGTGGGGGACACACAGGCCTGCACATGGGCATTGTACATATAATGCAGCACTGTGTCACAGGAGAGGATGAGTGTGATGCTTCACACTGAGGGCTAATGCCTCCCTCCTCCGATTGCTTGTACATGTCACCCTCAGTCTGGGTATGTCATGGCACCATCGTTTGACACTGTCAGTCTCATTTGGTTGTGACAGTACATGTCCCATGCCATGCACTGTCATGTCAGGCTCCCCAGCATGTAGTCACTGATCCAGGCTTCAACATTTCGTAGTCCAGGTCACTCTCTGACTTCACATGGTTACGCTGGAGTGTAGGCTCACATGTTTAAGTGATCTTGTATTACAGATGCGAATGGAGAACATTGACATAGTCTAAAGGACTCAAAATGTCCATTGTTGATATTTTACAGACAACAGGACGCCAGCCGAAAAATATGCGTTCCAGGTGAGGAAGGACCGCTTCAAGCATGTCAAAAAGGTGGCAAAAGGGTACCGCAACATGTCAAAGAGGCACCAGGAGGAACAGAAGAAAGGTACATGGAAGGCGGTGCCCGAACTTGCGACAACTGGCACACAGGCCATCCCAGGCCCCTCTGGCGTCAGTGGTGGGCCCCAGCCTGGACAGGTGTCCCATCCCCCTACGGCCACACACCCCCAATGGACAGTCCCACCGGCACCTGTCGATCAGGTTGTGCACTTCACAGTGAGGGACAGGAGGATCCTGCATGACAACAATGTCTTTCTTGCAGAGATCAGGCGGGAAATGGCAGATCTGAATAGACATGTAACAAACATAAAGAAACACCTTGGACTGCCATGATGCCGGGACATGTTGGACCCCATCCCCCTCTTCGCTCTTCCCCCAATGTTTGTAACTTCTGACACTAGGTAGTGTTAGGTTAGTTCTTTTAATTGTTAGGTAGTGTAGTTTTAGCGTAGGTTATAGTTAGTGTTAGCTTTTAAGGTCGTTTTTAGATATGTATTATTATGCCGTATTTGGGGATAAGTTTCCTTTTCCTTTGGGTGGAGGGTTGATGTATTTGTTTTGAGAAAAATTAAAAACAAAATATACAAAAAAATATATCTTTGTGTAGGTTACATGTGTAGTTAGTTTATGTATAGCTTAGATGTCTTTGTCCTGTCTCGTGCTATGCCTTAAGGGTGGGAGAGGGGTTGATGTCTAATATATGTTGTTGCGTGTTTAGGAATAGTTAGGGTAGATAGTTTAGGTAAGTAAGAATTTTCTAGTTAGTTTAGATTTTAGTAGTAGTCCAGTGATCAGTGTTAGTTTAGGGTAGTTCATTCTTTTTGCTGTTCTAATAAATATTTACTATTTTGGATATCTGCTTGCACTGATGTCAGGGATGATGTTGGGGAGTGTGGCTTATTCCCTTGTATGCAACTCATACCATCACTGGACAATCCATTGGAATGTGTAAGTCTGGTCATGACATGTTAGTTATCAGGATGTATTGTGTCAGGATACCTTAGATGTGAGCACAGTGAACTTGCATGGATGACAGGGTGGCAAGCAGGATTTACGGCCTAGTCTAGGGACAGTCGTTTGTGACGTTCTACATCTTCAGTGTGACTCACGGAGTTGGACAGAACATTGTTGCCCATTTACGACACAACCTAGGGACAGGGCATTGAGAGGAAATACAGTTAGCTACTGTCATCCATCATGGAGATGGATGTATGCGCCGGGTACCACAGATTCCGTCACACACCTGCATATCAGATGCTCCTGGCGCTGAGTCCATCCACATTGCACAGACCTTGGCACACTTGCTGCGTAGTGCCAGTGTCTCAGCTTCCTTTTCAAGATATGTTCCTGTGCATGGACGCTCAATCTCCGGGCCATGCATGATTTAGTATATTTCTGTGTCCATTGTGAACAGCACATGATTTGATTTGATTTGTCGATTTATATAGCGCACAAATGCCCGAAGGCGTCTTGGCGCTGGGGTATGGCAGAACATATAAGGTAGTGGGGTTGGGCGATGCGTTATAGATTTCCAAAGCTCAGTCAGCGAAGAGCCAAGTTTTCAGTAGTCTTCTGAAAGACATGAGTGAGGTACTGTTTTTTATCGACATTGGCAAACGGTTCCAAGTTTTTGCTGTTCCCAATATGAAACGTCTTCCTCCCCAGCGAACCTGCCTGTTCTTGGGTAATTGTAGCAGTTTTAAATGAGAGGATCTGAGATTTCTGGCTGGCACGTACCATTTCAAGTGCGATCTCAGATATAGCGGTCCTTTGCCCTGAAGTGCCTTATAGGCCAGACATTGTGATTTAAAAATGATTCTCTTCCCCACTGGGAGCCAGTGAAGGGTTCTCAATCTATGGGAGATTGCTTCATGTTTGGGGACACCCAGTATCAATCTGGCGGCGGCGTTCTGCAGATGCTGCAGTTTTTGTAGATACTAGGATTGCAGCCCTACATATAGGGCGTTGCCGTAGTCCAATCTCGAAAGGGCCAAAGCTGTCACCAACTTCTTTACTGCTTCTGGGGGTATGAAAGAGCGAATCTTTCTGATCATCTTTAAAATCCCCCAGATAGTGGATGAAAGTTTGTTGATTTGACCATCAAAAATCAGTTTGTCATCAAAGACCACACCTAGATTCTTTACCTTGGAGACTGGCATCGGACAGTCTCCAAGGTTATCTGGCCACCACCTTGGTGACCAGAAGGACGGATCAGGGCCCAATATCAGGACCTCCATTTTTTCTCCATTTAATTTTAGGCAATTAGTCTGCATCCAGGTGTTTACTTGTGACATGCAATTGTTAAAACGATCAGCTGTCGTGTCCATATTATTTGACACTGACACAACCACCTGGGTGTCGTCAGCGTAAGAGACCACCGAGAAGCCACATTGCCTAATAATCGAGGCTAACGGAGTCACATAAATATTAAAAGCGTGGGGCTCAGAGAGGAGCCCTGAGGAACACCACACGCAGTTCAAAGGATTTGGATATAGAACCTCCCAGTTCCACTGAGAAAGTTCTGCCGGTTAGATAGGATGTAAGAAGATTGAGGGCGGATTCCTGAAATCCCAGCTCCGTCAATCTGGCAATTAATATTTCGTGGTTGACAGTGTCGAAGGCCGCCGACAGATCCAACAAAATCAAGGCAGCCTTCCCTCCTGAGTCCAGTGACCTTCTAAGTTCCTCTGTTGCCATGATCAAAGCGGTCTCGATTCCGTGGCCCTCTCTGAACCCATACTGAGAGTGGTCCAGGAGATCTCCAGCGGAGATGAAAGAAGTAATCTGTGTGTTAAGCAGTTTCTCCAATACCTTAGATGAAAAAGGGATCCGAGAAATTGGCCGATAACTGCCAGGTTCTTCGGGATCTAAATTGGCTTTTTTTAGCAGAGGCAGGACTGAGGCTGTCTTCCAAGCATCCGGGAACTTGCCCGACTGTACGATCTCCCTAAACAGTAAGTTTAATTGTTCACTGAGTAATTCAGGGAACAAATGGAAGACCTTGGGAGGACAGGGGTCTGACGGGGCTCCTGATTTAGTCGCTATCACTACTTGGACAATCTGTTCCCATGTGGGAGATGTAAAGGAGAAGCCTGTGCCCGATGTGTGACTATCTGGCCCTGGCTTGGGTGTCTTAGGGGAGGGGTGATTCCCACCTATAAAGGTTTTATAAACTGACTCAACTTTGTTCCGGATTCACAAAAGTCACCTGAGAGTAAGTAATGACTTTACATTTTACGGTATTCGCAAATGGCATTGAGGAGTAGTGCTGTTAGGTATACTGACTGCACTTCTCCTAAATGCCTTTCGTGACTCACTTAACTTGTCAAGTTATGATTTTGTCCCAGCTAACGTTTTGGTGTGGACACACTGTTCTGCTGCACACAAGGGGGGAAATGTTGCATTGCTCCCTGTAGTGACAGTGTCATAGCCACTTGTCCCAGCTGTTACTTCTGCCATTCGCTCATAGTGATGCCACCCTTGAAATGTTGGCCTTGCATCTGTCTATATGCTGAGTGCAGTGCACCACACATCCCTAGACACATTGCCCGATACGCTCACAGTGGTCACAGCATGAGAGGGGTCAATATTTGGTATGCATAGTTTCTCTACAGGGAGGGGCTGACTGACGCCTTGCACTTTGGGGTGAGTCCCTATTTGAAACTCTACTTCACTGAGGCAGACATTGTGGTTCCATATGTGTATGGTAGACATGTGCCCTTCCGTGTCTTCATCAATGTGAATATGGTGTGCAACATCTTGGGATGTGACATGCAATGTGCACCATCACAACAGGCTTTGTCCACCCTGTAGTGTGTGAGTAGATATGCCAAGAGATATTTGTTTGCAATTGTTAAGGAGGACACTACTTGTGGCCTGCAACAGACTTGGACATTTTAGCACACATGCCTTTTCCTTAATGGACGTGGGGCTAGGTTGGTATATTGCTAGATTGTTGTTTTGGAGCAATGAGGGCACAGCTAGTTCACACATACCCGGCCATCTCACTGCCTATCTGTGTCAGGTAAAACAGGTACATTGCTCGTATTTCCCTTGGTGTACCTTCTGGTGGATTCAGTGTCCAAACACTTTTTACAGACTTCTATACTTGATTGGTCATGGACGACACACATCTGTGTGAGTTAAATATTTTGATTTACATTCAGAGGATGAAGACTGGACCAGTGCTTGGCCATAAATGCACACATTGCATAGATGCCCGTTAGAGGGCCAGACAGAGTCCTTTGGTGGTAAAAGGTCCAAGGGAAGAGGCAGAGTTCAGTCCGTAGGCTGATTGCAGTGTCATTGGTAAGAAAAAATGATATGGCAGTCCATGTGGAGGTCCAAGGTGATTGTCGGGGGACAGTGGAAGACAGTGCAAGATGATTTTCCTTGGCATGATACTAAGCCCGGCACCAAGAAGAAACAGGCCTTTTGGCGTCGATGGATGCTACCGCTTTCTCCTTAGCACAAATGCACTATCATCCTCCTCTTCGTCCTCTGATCTGTCATGTGCCTCACATGTGGGTGGTGGTATAGTGGGTGCAGCACTGTGAGGCACTGACACATCAGGTGGCGGAGCTGAGGATGTGAAAGCAGCAGCAGCATTCATCGGCGCCAGACCTTGTGGCAGCAATGAAGTGATGAGCAGGTGCAGGGCATGATAGATTCCAGCTACATCGCGCTGGTGTGTGGCCCTGGCAACCATATCTTGTGCCTGCATCCGCTCCATGCTCTCCATTATCCAACGGATGTTGACCAATTTCTGGCTGACATTGCTGGAGCCACTCTGACCAGACAGTTGTGGTTGTCTCAGAATAATGACTCCAGCAATGTCAGCCATGGACCGTTGGAGAGCATCGAGCGGGCTGTGGGTGTCCGTGATCTTCTGTATGTGGGCCCGGATGGGACTCAGACACCCACGTATGGCCTCAAGTTTGTCCACCAGCCTCTCAAACCCCACCCGCACCTGTTCAGCCATCTCCCACTGGACCTCTAGCACACGGCGTTGGAAGGCCAGATGTGGGTCCTCGAGGTCCTGGGAGCCAGATGTGGTGGGAGGTGCTTGCTGCTGGTTGGTTTGTGCAGGGGGTGGGGTGGGGTTGCCGCAATGCTGCTGGGTTGCCCTGCTCCTGGAGGTGGGGTCCTGAAGGAGTCTAGCAGATTTTGAAGTTCGTCCTGATTAATGGTGGGGTAATCATCCTCGTCATCAGTGATGGTTGGGCCAGTCTGCTGTCCAGGAGGTGATGTCTCTCCCTCTGCAATGTGATAGGGGAGATACAGTTAAACAGTGTTTTTCATGTATGATCATGCATTGGATGAGTTTACAAGCAGACTGCAGGACAGTGTACATTCAGACTGTTTTTGAGGAGATGCCTATTTGTTGCGGGATAGTGATAATTTTGAGGACATAACGGATGCGATGTTGTTGTTGTACATTGTCATCTCACAGTTTCCAGCTATGACAAATGTGATTGTACAATTTCTACACACAAGCATCACCAGTTGTGTCCTCTGTTCATTTGTGTGAGTAATGCAGTTTGTACCACATAGTAGTCAATGTTGATGAGCTCAGATTTGTGTGTGTGTGCACTTCATTGTGTGATGGTGGCACCTGCAGCTTTGGTTTAGCTGCCCGTTATACCTTTCAGGCAGTGAGCCTTTCACTTCTGTGCATTTACAATGCTGAGATGTTGCAAACTGGGTGGAATATGGGTCTTGGTCAGAGTTGGGAGACTTGTGAATTGTTTGACATCAAATGTCTTGTTTACGTCCGGGGTTGTATGTACACGAGGATGGGTCAGAGTGTGACCTGCTCCTTTAAGGATGTTGTCCAACTCTCAGCCACCTCAGTGAGGTGGCCTGCACCATGTTAATATGTTGGGCCTGCAGGCATGCTATTCATCATACACTGTCACTTGCCTTGTCAATGTGGCTCACGGACACGCAGCATTGCAGGGCAAGATTAGTTATGTGTGAGGAGGGCCCCCTTTAGGCACATTAGCAATGAGAGCCTACTTGCTGTTTCAACATGTGCTGCACTATGTAGTACACATGGACATCCAGGTAGCTTTTTCTATTGTGATTTCTCTTGTGTGCATGTCGTCCTTCATGTTCTATCTTGCATGCATTGCTTACTGCCCTCTTGTTGGCTTACCCGTTGTGAGTATGGTGCAGCTTGAGTTTCTATTGTTGTTGCTGTCTGAACAGACAGTGTCAACACCCATTACCCTCAAGGTTGACCCCACGTGTGGTGTGTAAGTGGTCAGTTTTCTGATGTATGTGCATTTCATGATGCCTATTTATGGTGCTCAGGCCTTGTCACCGCCACCCTCACAAGAGATGCAAATGGCCGGGTGATGTGTGTTTGTGTATGTGCCATGCAGCTGCTGACATGGATGATATATGCTGTCCTGGTTCTGGTATTGAATGCCTGGCTTAGCGTGTGGGTGATAACTACCTGACTGCATATTTGTTCACTGACACAGTTGACTTACCAAACAGTTACGTTTAATTGCACATGATGATGTGATGGGCAACTCACGTCAGGACTGATGTGGAATGCTGTTTTCTGTATGGCAGATGTGTACACTTGGGGGTGGAGGAGTGCAATTTGACCTAAGGGTTGAGGGTGCCATTTGGGCCTTTGTAATTAATTGTAGCAAATTTGCTATCCTTGCTTGTTGTCATACTTTGGTTGTCATACTGCTTTACAGGCACATTGTGGTTCTGCGAGTATGTCACACAGACAAGGCACGCAGTACATATTTGCGTGACACATTCCTGATCTGCATTGTCCACGTACTGTGGTGTTGTAGGCATAGCCCTCCTGCTCATTGTATTCCATCGCCCTTTGAGTGAAGTGTGCTGTTTGTGTGCATTTTTGGATGTGCAGCTTTTATCCAGCGGCCTACATGGTCAATTTGTTGTGACATTGCATGTGTGTGTGGTATGCAGATTCACTAGATGCTTCCCCACTTGGTGTACACCGGACTGCATCTCATGAACAGGCAAGGGGGCACATTGCCTGGAAATGCAGGTGGATGTCAGAATTTCCCCCTTGCCACATCACCACGCACATACAAATCGCCTGCACAAGGACGCATCTATCTCTGACGCCAAAATGAGGATGCACTGTGAATGTGACTGATCATGTGCACGAGTAGGCATGCCACCACCAATGTCAGCACACCTGCAACATTGTGCACGTGTGTCTGAGTTGTGTGCAGGAATGTGCATGTGCATATAGGTGGACTTTACTACACAAACACAACCTTGCACACAACTCAGACACACATGCACAATGTTGCAGGTGTGCTGAACTTTTCCTAGTGGTCCTGCTCTAGCTCCCACCTTCCAGTTGGCAACCCACCATCCAAAACATTAAATGATGCTTAAGTATGCAATAGTAATTATTGTAGCGGAGAGCATTGCACTATTAAAAATATGAAAATAGTCACAAAAAACTAACAGAGAGCAACACTTTATTTCATACTAATCTTAATGTAGTTGTTGGCATAGAAAAAATATAACTTAAATACAGGAGTGTGCAGTTCCTTAGACAAGGGTTGAGTAATAGTGGTATGTCAGGTCAGTTGAATATGCTCCAATAGGAGCAAGTGCCCTCACACACCACGAAAGGTGTAATGCTTCATCATTTGGGCATGCTCCTCGTCGGGTCGGAGCCGCAATGCCCGACGGGCACTCGCGGAGAGGCTCTTTGCCGGAGATCTTTTGATTATGCCGAATGGTGAAGTGTGGGTATGTGGGGTGTGAAGAGTGTGTAGTGTGGTGGAAAAGATGGTTAGGTCTAGTGATGCTGGGTTTGAGTAAACTTTACTATTGAAGTTCACTAACCTAATTAAGAACAGTGATGCTCGTATGGGATTCAATGGTCCTAGAGAGCAGTCGTGATTAATTTCTAAAATGTGAGGTCAACATGTTTCTTGCCTACTCTAGCCCACAAAGGGTCTATTGGCAATTCGTCAGGACCTGAAAAAAGCAACCTACACTACTGAGTGACAGAGCCATCAATGTGTCATGAGAATCACAGTAATCAGTCGCACCATAAATCACAAAGCAGGATTCAAACTTGTTTTGCGAACTGACCCGTTTTTGAATCAGTGTGCTTCTGACGGAAACCAATCAGAGCGAACCGCTCACTTGTGACTCGTTTGCGGCGTGGTGTACACCTCTGCACCTACCCGGCTCTGTGTCACGTAAGCTGAGCTCTTTAGGGTCATGGGTCAGCTTCCATGCTTTATGGTAAAACCACTGCGGGGGACATGCATCTTCCACACACAGAATCATACTGGCAGTCTTAACAGCTGGCCCACACAGTATACATGTTGAAGACCCACACAGAGATACCCGTTTGGGCCCACCTGGGAAAACACATTCTACAATCCAAAGGCAACCTTTTAGTCTATTATTCCAAACATGCCTAAACTGCCCCAGTGAAAATCATGTATTGCACGCCTCCTGCTCTGAATGGAAACAGACACACATGTTGCTTAAATCCCACCACACTCTTCAAATGGAGGGGTGGATATCAAAGGGTCCATATGGAGGGATAAGGGCATAATTAACAAAGAGACCTACTGCATGAGGGCAACTTCCTCCTATTTGCCTTGCTTGCCCATAAATATGGGCTCCACCATCTTTACACTGGAAATATCTCTAACTAATTAACTAACTTACAGTTTGCAAATGACCATGGGTGCTGCACCTTACACCTTGGAGACAGACCTGCTACTTCAATACATCATGACATGGAAGAACGTTTAAGGAACTATGTAGGAGCTTTATACCACACTGAATGACATTATTTTCTTGCTCCTCCTTGATCCCTGCAGCCTTCTAGTTTTCCTCTTTTTGCCCTTTGCTTTCTCATTGTTTTGCCTCTTTTTCCTGCTTTTGTGCCTTCGATGCTGCCCTTTTGGTCTCTTTGCCAGATTGTTGCTCCACACATTCACCTGCTGCTTCCTGTGTCTCTGATGCCTGCTCCTGACTGACTAGGCCCATCCAGCAACCCCAGGACCCCCTCCTGGTCCTTTTCAATGGGGCCACACCGTAGACCCACCTCTAGCATGCTGAAGGTGCACCAAAGGCAAGCCCGCTTGCGCCCCATGCCAGGACCCTTCGTCTGCCACCTACCCACCACAGCTTGAGACGCTACTCAACCAAGGCCCGCAATGCAATAACACTAGACGCCCATGCCCGCGCTGCACCTTGGTGCCCCTTGCCTGCACAGAAGGTGTGTGCTTCTGCAATACACACCACTTCTCTTGTACATCTCTCCGCCAGCCCCAGTTCCTCTCCCCTCATTGTCACCATGCACACAACCCTACATACAAGACACCTCCATGCACAACACTCACCCCACCCTCTCCTGCACTCTCAACACCCGCTCGTTCATCAAACACACTAGGAAGTTTTGGAGCTCCTGCACAACCTCACCCTGGATGCACTCTTACTCACTGAGACATACGGTTCATACATTGCTCTATACATCCCGGACCACAAGATTGCAAGACAGGACAGAACCAGCAAACCGAGAGGCAGAATTGCCTTCATCGACGAATAAAATACCAACTGCTCCATCTCACCAGCTAATTCCAGTGACCACCTCAAGTACATGGCCTTCAAGATCAGCACCTATAGAACAGCACCCTAGATGGGGACCTACTCTACCGACATCCCAGACCAAGATACAACTTGGGGACCACACTCGCAGACCTCATCACCCCACACGTGCTCACCTCCAGCTCCTTTATCCTTCCCTGTAACTTCAACTTTCAACAAGGTGACCTCATTGACACAAACACCACCAACCTCCTGGAAGACATGAGCATAACTGGACTTACCCAATGAGTGAGCAAACCCACCCATATAGTCGGACACCGTCTCGAACCTCACAAATATCATGGAAGACAAACCTGCCTCCCTCACCTGGACCAATCACTCCCCCGTCTGCTTCAGCTTGCACCTACTTAACCAACACAGAAGCACTCTCAACAATTTCTCTGTGTGAAACTGGAACAAGATCCCCAAGAGAGTCTGGAACTCAGAAGTTCTATCTTGACACCCACCACACCACGACAACCTTAGCTGCTCCATCTCAAACTTTAAGATCTGTATCACCTCCTCCACATGTTCATGGGCCCCACCTAAAACCGCCCTGACTGCTTCAACCAAGCCACAACCAAGCTAGTGCAAGGAAGATCACCCACACTCCAAATGCTGCTGCAAACAGCTGGAACGCTATTGGAGACACTCCCACAACAAGAGTGATAGAGATACCTACAAATCAGCCCTCCAGATCTACCACCAATGACTCAAGGCCACCAAGTGTACTGCAATCGCCAAAACGATTGAAAACAGCTCCAACTCAAAAGGAATCTTCAACATAGTGAAAGAATTCACGTCCCCGACACTAGCTTCACAACCAACCCCCTCACAACAGGAACTCTGTATCCAGCACTCCTAATACTTCTGCAATAAAATCACCACCATTTACAACAACTTTGCATCCAAACTGGACCTCTCCACTTTCGCCATCCTCCAATTTCATGGGAAGTACAGTAAAAAGCTACCCTTATGCACTGGCTCACCCATGTGGGAAACACCACCACCACACACTCCATGCACTTGGGGGCCCCGTGGATGTGTGCCCCCATTTAATCTTCCCCATTTAAAGAACTCAACCCCATCTGCACCACCTTCACTCCAATCTTTAATATACTCACTCACCACATCCACGTTTCCAGACTACTGGAAACATGCCACCATCTTATCCCTCCTAAAATAGTCCTTGGTGGACATGAAGACAATGGTAACCTACAGACCCATCTTCCCTACCTGGCCAAAGTCTCTTGTGCCCCTCCTGAGATCCAATTAGGATTCAGACTGAACTACAGCACCAAGGCTGCCTTCATTACCACCATTGATGACATTTGCCTAATCATGGATAAAGGGACACAGCAGCACTCATCCTTCTTGACCTCTCAGCTGCTTTTGACGCTGTTGCCCACCCCATCCTCATTCAAAGGCCACACACCACTGGAATATGTGGAGCTGCACTCATTTGGGTCAGCTCCTTCCTCACTTTACACATCAAAACAGTCAGCCTGTCCCAGTACTCTTCCTCTGCCTATTAACTGATTTGAGGTGTTCCTCAAGGCTCCTCTCTCAGCCCTATGCTCTTCAACAACTACATGGTTCCCCTCACAGCATTGTCTATTACCACAGACTCAACATCATCTTCTACACTGGCGGCACCCATCCCATTCTCTCCCTCTCCAATGGCATCACCAACATCCAGATGAAGTTCACCTACTGCATGTCCAAAGTTGCAAACTGAGTGAGGACCAACAGCCTGAAGCTCAACTCGTACAAAATTGTACCTTGAAGAGGTAACCTTCCGTAAAGACACTACCATTTGATCTGAAGCTTGGTGGACCTCAGAACTAGGGCCAACATAAACACCGTCAAACTCAGCAAGGAACATAGGGATCGTGATCAACAATCAAATTTGGATGTCTAACCAGGTCTACACAGTCACCTCCACCTGCTACTACATCCTCGAACTCCTCAAGAAAGCTTTTGGATAGCTCCCGCCAATCAGCCGACAAAGATCCGTCACTCAAGCAGTGATATATATGTGTTTGTGTATGTGTATATATATATACATATATATATATATATATATATATATATATATATATATATATATATATATATATATATATATATATATATATATATAATATAATTGCGACCGCCAGTAGGTAGGTATAGTTAGGACCTAGTTTCCATAGTAAAAGCGTTTTCTTTTTGCCAATATCTTTGGCGTCGTATGAAGAATCTTCGTGAAATGTTCAAAACTAATGGGGCAGTCAGGTCAGCTGCTGTGTTGAAAGTTTTGGGGTGATTTGTCAAGTGGGGGCTGAGAAAAAGGGGGGGTACCAAAACATGTTTTCTCCATTTTAATTTTCATAGGAAACTTTAGACACAGCTACAGACCGAACTGCTGAACGGAATTACACCAAATTTGGCAAAAAGGGAGCTTTTGGTTCAGAAAGCACTCTTTTTGTTAAATGGTGTATATCTGCCTCTACATATTGGGCTTTCAAACAATATACACATTTGCACCTGCATCGTCGCCCAGCAGCGGCCACTCCATTAGAGTGGTGGAGCGCCTCCCCCCCTGCCACCACCAGCAAATAAAACGATAATAAAACGGGTTGTAAACCCGTTTTATTATCATTTTATTTTAATCCCCTGGACCCACCCCCAGGACTCTGAGGTCTCTTGGCGGGCGGATCCAGGGGATGACACTACTGGTGGGGGAGTGGTGGGCACTCCCTTCACTGCGCATGAGGTGTTTGTCCGGCCATCTCAGGCTGCGTTGCTGGGGCAGGTGAGATCAGGCACAGGCACCCAGTCTGACTGTGAGCGCAAGTTGCTGACGCTCAGGCCAATCCTGAAGCTGCTCTCATGCAAGAGCAGCTTCAGGATTGGCTGCAGGGCAGGCTGGGAGCCTGTGCCCAGGGCCAGAAGCAGGAAGAGTGTGACGCGGCGGGAGACGGCGGCGGCATTAAGGTAAGTTTATTTATTTATATTTTGTCCCTGAACCCTCCCCACCTCCCTCCTCACCACCTCCCTCCTTCGGCCCAGCCCACTCCCCCCCCCACTTTGGCAGGCGACGGGCCGCTACTGTCGTCGCCCTCCCACAATGGGAAACGGAGACCTACATTTTGTAATAAATTAATATCTGCCACTGTGGGTGACTACCCCATTTTAAGAACCAGGTCCTAGGTGTAGAATATAGTGCTTTTGGTATTCTGAGTGATTCATGAACCGAAATACAGCCAGACTTGCATGTGGACAATGTTGTTTAGTTTGTGGCAATTTAATGATTTTACCCCACACTGAACACAAATGATAAAATAAAACATTCTGATGCTATTACAACAAACAAGCACACCATGTGACTTGTTTTTTCTATTCGTGCTAGACGAGTTCCAGTGGTCTGTGCATCAGGCAGCATGTAATTACAATTTAACTCTAAATGAATTATTCCCGGGTATGCTGTTTTCAAACGTGACAAATTATCTGTTCTTTGTAGATAACCTCTGGAACGGTGCCCATACCATCCTTTCAAGGGTATGAATATATGAATATGTAGTTCACCAGCTCAGACCTTACTTCAGAGTAAGAGAGCATGGTACAACAGGTAGAGGGATGATACCTGGTCATGCCAAAGATTTTCAGCTAAATAAATTAGACAATTGGCCAGTGACCAACAAAACATTGTGTGAGCATAGCCTTGATAAAGGGGGAAGAGAAGGTGCTCTCTTGAATGCAGTTTCAGTGGCTGGTGGGAGCTGGGATGCCTCGTAGGGATGATGAATGAGTTGCTCTTTCAAACAGACTGGTCTTTTGCTAACTTAACATCAGCGATCCTGATCTGCAGAGGGATGTTGTTTCATTTCCTGCGTGGTTTGCGGGAGGCGTGTTTCTGCACTTCACTTCCATTCTGAAGAAATCACAGATCCGTGTTGCACTGGTCCACAAGATGTTCTCATTTTTTTTAAAGGATGGGAACAGCGATGCTTGTGGTCACTTTCCATGTAAAGCAACAGGTCTTGTAAATATCATTTAACAGTTCGTATGCGGCCTATCAATAACTACAACGATGATTTCTTGAAGTTCCATAATAAATCGACATCTTAATGTCTCTTACGTTCTGATGCATTGCTACTCTGGTAACATTTCATAGCCGACACAGATTTCACAAGTGTATTCATGCCATCGTGGGTGACTTGTACTCTTGTTTTTCTAGTTACTTTAATGACATTATTGATATATGTACGTACTGCCTGCCATTTATTCTTTACAATTCCACAATAAACCATCTTATCACAACTAAACAATGCAAGTATGAAGTACATAATATCATATTTACTTAATGCAGATAAAAGCCAAAATTAGAGGGACAGAGGCCCTCCACTTGTAACAACAAGTCGGTAAGAAGGAAATGAGGGATAAAAGAAATACAACGCCGATAAAATGTATACAGTCCTTGCAAAGACGATGGAAGTGTTCAGACAGGTAAAACGGTGTTGAGCCATACGTTCTCACAACAATTCGGCGGCCTCGTGAATGGTGTAGCAGGGGTTGCTTGGATTTGTTGGATATGAACCGTACTATCTGTTTTACCACTCTGGAAGGAGGGGGATTGCACTGTGCACCCATCTGCTTGAACATTAGAGCATGTAGCACTGCTTAGAGGAGTCATAGAACCATTTACGGGTTTGAAGAGAAAATGCAAAACGCTGTGAGTGTTCTGGAAGTGATAATGTAATACGTTAAAAACAGGCACTTCCCATTAACTCAGTGTGCCATGACTTTGGCAGTTTTTTTTTTTTTTTTAAATGACATCATTCCATGCTGAAACACTAGTATGAGCTAAAAGATACTGGTCTTCCCGAAGTCGGTTAAGGAATCTAAAGTATGGATAAAGTAGAACCGGATGGTGCCTTATAGAATTCATTTTAATGGATTTTATATGTTATCTAAATACTCTGGATTCCATAACATTTTATTGATGTTTTTAAAAAAATGAAACGCGTATTTATTTACTTCACATTTGAGTAAATGCATGCAGACATTACGCTTGAATGGTCTGTTATAAATGTATGTTGTGACATAAAATAACTGAAAAGAGCCACATGCATGACGTGAACTATTGCAGTGTATTACCTCAAAAATGTTAATGTTTTCAAACACAGGGAAGATTTTCCCAAGTCATTTATGCTGGAAATGTTTTGATCCCTACAAAATAGCGTATTTTATTCCTTTAGACGTTCATCTCTAGGCGAGAAACTTATTTCCACATTTCTCTTGATAGGTTTGAGAGTCAATATTATGGGGCATATTAGCAACAACTTGCGATAATTATCGCAAACAGTGCTTAGCGCAATTTTTTTATGGCCGCCTATCGCTGGATTTGATCGCGGAGATAACGCAGTATTACCATCGTTTATCTCCACGGCGATAAAAATCCAGCGATAGCGGCGAATCCCATCATTAACGTGAGATTTACAGCGATAAAAATCCTATCGCTAAGGGGAATCTTGCTAATAGGCAGGTGGGGACTTAGCCGTAGAATCCACCTCCCATTGACTATAATGGGTAAGTCATGTTTTTACCAGTTCTAAAAAACCAGCGCTAATCGCGGTTAGCGTGCGTTTTTTTTTATCACTTCACGGTTATTGCTAATAGGCGATAGCGATGTTAGCGACTGCTTTCAGTCGCTGTTAGGTTGGGAACGCCTCCTTTGCACGTCATTAGCGATAAATATCGCTGACATGCAAAGCGGCACCCAAACCAGTCGCTATCGCCTAAAAGCTGTCGCTAACACCTGTTAGCGACAGCTTGCTGATAGGGCGATAGAAATATCGCCGCTTTAGCGGCAAAAAGTGCCGCTAAAGCGGCGATAGAGCCCTTGATAATATGCCCCTTTGTCTTTAGCTAGGAATCATTTAGTATTATTAGCTGAGTTCTGATAATATATGAAATACATGAAACACTGGCTGTGCTTTAAAAATGTTGCAAAAGTGTATTCAAATGAAACATCGGTGTCGTTTGTGGGTACCCTTGTGATTAGTAAATAGCACACGTAAAACATTTTCAGCTTTATCAGCCAACTGTAGCAATAGGCCTGCAGGCTGCAAGGAGTCAGCCACGGGACCGATTCTCAAATGTTTACGTTTTTCAGTGTAAATGCAGCATGCGGAAAATGTGGAACTTGACCAAATAACTTATAGATCCTGAAATACAAAGTGTGGGTCTGATAATTTCTATGTATAGCGTGTCACGAACCGTGAAATCTGCGAATTGGAAGAGGGTGTTCACACTGCATGAGTAACCTAAAATGATGGGGCCCTCACTGCAGAATGTGAAGCGGGCGCCAGAGTCTCTCATACCTCACAGAAATGGACCCCTTCTGAACTTCTAAAGGGTTTGGCGGCTTGGGTCTCAGGAACGTTTCAGATGAATAATGCAAATGCTGTAAATGCCAGCATTGTTTTAGCTTTGTGGACATTTACAATCATTTGTAAAGATTTTCCATATTTAACTGCACTTGAAAACACGTCTGGTAGACTCGGGCGCAAATGGTGTACTAATTGTGGGAAAGAACTTGGAGCACTCATTAGTTTATGGGGCTACGTTGAAAGCGAATGGTTCACTTGGAAGGTTACTTTGGTTTTGAGGTTAAAAAAAAAAAAAACATGACATTTCAATGGAACCCTATCCTATTCCTCAATATGTGAATTTTCCATTGTATGTTGGCTAGTTTGTTAAACTAGCCAAATATGCTTGTGCTTTAATGGGATTGCCTTTCGTTTGACAATTTTTGACTATCACAATAAACTATCACACTGCCACTAGTATGTTTTATATGGTGTTTTGCTGACTGTGTGCTGAAGACCACATGCACTCCCTCAATAATATGTACTCAAACACTCACTGTTTGACCAAGCAACAACTCACAGCAGCTCTGACAAGACCTACACTCATGCACTCACTGACATATCCACAGTCGCTTACTGTAAACTTAGTAATATGAGCTCACACATGTCCCCTCATTCATATACTCACATCATCACACTCGTGCACTCACTCACTCCTGCCAAAGTTAATAGGCCTGGGTTGGAGTTTTCATGTGGATGTGTGAGTGGATGAATGAGTGCAAGTATAGATGAGAGAGTGTGTGGACTTCTGGTCCCATATAACATGCCGCTGGCAGCCATGTGTCGGTTTCTTTGGCAGCACGTTGACGATGCGTGGAAATTTTCCCCGCACGCCGGTGATGCATCGGAAACAGGTGGGGGTGCGTCGAGCTTCTCTTAGTTGCATTGCTTTTCCAGTTCCCAACAGCAAGAACAACCTCCAGAGGACCAGAACAGCAGCAGGCACCTCTTGGCAGGTCAGAACTCCCAGAAGGGAAGTTCAGGGGAGCTGGGGGTGAAGTCTTTGTATCCCTGAGACTTCAAAACATGAGGCAAACTCTACTTCAAGTCCTCGGAGATCTTCCTCAAGAAGGGGACACAACACACAGCAAAGTCCTTGTCCTTTCCTTGGCAGAAACAGCCATGCCAGGCCAACCCCAGACAGCACAAAGCAATGGGGCATTACTTCTCCTTTAGTTTCTCCAGCTCTTCTCCTTGGCAAAGGTTCCTCTTGAATTCCAGAAGTAATCTAAAGTTCAGGGGTCTGGGCACCACTTTTTATAGCACAAATTCCTTTGTTCTCTGGTGGCCGAGAAGCTCTTTGCCCAGCCAATGCCAGTTCTGTCCTCTCTGGTGCAGCTTCCTGGCAGGAGGTGGAGACAGCATTGTCCAAGGCAGACCAGGCCCATTCAGGTGTGAAAGAAATCTCCTCCCCCTACTCTGAATGCAGCCCAGGTTTATTCAGCCCAGCCCTGACTCGCCCTGGGAAGGCAGGACACACCTCACCCCCCAAGTGGCTGTCTGAACAGAATGCACATCCCCAGTCCCTGTCACTCCAAAGCCAGACAGTCAATAGACAAACCTAGCAGAGGCACACAAGATGGCTAAGCAAGAAAATATCTACTTTCTAAAAGTGGTATTTTCAAACACAGAATGTAAAAATCATCCTCACTATAAGATGCATCTTTATCTTCTGAGTTCAGGAATACTAAACTTAACCTTCCCATCTTGTCCCAATGGGAAGTTATATATATATATATATGATGTTATAAATGAACTCCCATTCTATCCTATGGAACAGATAGCCTTTCAATAGTGAAAAATTAAATTGGCAGTATTTTACTATAAGGACATGCCACACACATCAGGACATGTTCTACCTTTCACATATACTGCACCCTGCCCACAGGGGTACCTTGGACCTACTTGAGGGGTGACTCACATGTAAGAAAAGGGAAGGTTAGGTCCTGGCAAGTGGGTGCACTTGCCTGGTTGACATGGTAGTACCAGACTGCACACAGACACTGCAATGGCAGGCCCAAGACCCTTTTGCAAGGCTGCTTGGGTGGGTGTCACAATCAGTGCTGCAAACCTACTAGCAGCATTTGGTTTACAGGCCTTGGGCACACACAGTGCACTGTACTAGGGACTTAACAGTAAACCAAATAAGCTAATTATGGCAACTCTAATCCATGACAACAATTTACAGAGGGAGCACTTGCACTTTGGCACTGAACAGCAGTGGCAAAGTGCCCAAAGCATCTAGACCAGCATCTTGCAGCAGTGTAACGGCTAAGGAGTGCACCTCAACCAGCCCATCTCTATGCGGGAGGTCGTCAGACTTACTCCTGACTTTTATGGTTTTGCGGGGTACCTATGCCTTCTATTGAACTATCTGTACACCGATATTTATGACCTAACCTCAGCATGCCGCAACGCACCGCTAGCGCCTCTGACCTCCGTGCTCAGTTAGGCCTGAATGCTTGTAAGATCATCTACCCTCCCAACTTATCGTTGAAATCGAAAAAGACCTACAAACACAATCTCCTCAAACGCTGGCCGGAAACACTTATATCGGACACATTTACTACCTCTAAGGGCTCTGTGGTGACGGACCTCATTTTCTACACTAACAGAAGAGCCCCGTGGAGAAAGACTCTAACCTCTATGCTGAGTACCAAGCTATTGGCCGAAACTCCGCACGGTTTCCGCTTAACCACGGTACCCTCCCCTGCCCTTAAGGCTGAGCTGACCATCTCCCTATATAATAATGGGAACATCCTTATTCAAGCCACGGACAGAAATCTCAAAAGCTTTGAAAATATCTTTATGAGAATTAAAAACACTCTTAATAACTTGACTGCTACCTCTACTCAGCACAATAACCTTACCTCTATATCTTCACCCTCTGCATCGTACACCTCTACTTCTCTCAATTCTATATCCCAAGCACTACCTATGGGCTTACACTCTATAATGGCACTGGCTGCACCTTACACCTCGTCTGCCTTCTTGGCTGAGCCCACACAATTACCTGTGTACCGATCTGAGTGCTACAACAACTCAGAGGACACGCCTAGCACGCACACCACTATCACTGACATTCAGGTTATTCCTCCACTTGGCTCTGGGAGCACCGATCCAAGTGCCTTCCACCCAGGGGTTGCTCCTAGGAATTCTCCTCTTCTCCCCCGCCTGACGTCTAATGTCGTGTCACCGGCCCTACACACTGGTCGACCCGTTAGCTCCAACAAGATAAAGGTTGTGCATCACACCACCTACACTTCTAACCATGATAACCCTATTTCTCTTCCCCCAGTTTCAGGCACACCCTCATCCAGGGCGCTGGATATAGCTGCTGGGTCATCACCACATTACCCTCTGACACCTTTTTCTTCCTCCTGTGCTTCTCCTATTGCCTGTTCTGAAACCATCATCCCGGCTACCAAGGTCTCCTCTGGTTCGGCGCAGCTTCCTCTCGCATCATTTCTTGCTGATAGTCTATCCTTGGTTGATGACAAATCCACGCTCAAGCGGAACTCTAGCCCCCCTTGTAACTGTGGTAAGGTCCTACAAACTTCAGGTTCCCACCCATCTTCTTTTAATGGGCCTGCAGAGGAATGCTTTAATGGGCCTTACCTGGAGGAGAAGGTCGCTGACCTCAAGCAGGATCTCCTGATTGTCAAAGAGATCATGCAGCCCTTTCTACAGTTCTCCATGAAGATGGAGAGGATATGGAATCTACACCCTCCACTTGTGAATGTGCATTGCAACACACCTGGAGTCTGCGGTGTAGGGGACAAAGAATCCTTTGCCCGATCCCCAATTAATTCCAGGTGGATCTCTAAGCCTCTGCCTAACCATCACTACAGACCTCGTAGGTTTCAGCCCCAGATGTCGGCGGAAGACATCCGCACTCTTGTATTCTCGTATAGTAGTCCAGGGTCTCTCACCTCCTCTAACTCCGTTAGTAACATCCCCGCTATTTCCCCTGACCTTGACAGGGAACCCAGGGTTAACTCCAGATTGGCTATTAAGGAAAACCTACTCCAAATAATTACTGCTCATATTGAAGAGATTAACACCTCCCCTCACATTAATTCTATGATGCTCAATTGTAGATCGGCTGTGAAACATGCTGCTGACATCTTTGCACTCATCTTAGCGCAAGATTTGGACCTACTAATTCTCACGGAGACATGGCTCAACGATGCCTCCTCCCCTGTTCTCGACACATTAGTACCGCCTGACTATGTCATTATCCGATGTGATCGGCCAGGGAAAATGGGGGGTGGCATGGCCTGCATTCATCGCTCCAGCCTAACCATAAAGCAATCTCAGAAGGCTCTGCCATCTTTCTGTGAGCTACTAATGACAGAAATTTGGAATAACGGCAAGATTATCTGTGTGCTCCACACGATTTACCATCCTCCTGGTGACAATTTGATCTTCATAGAGCAAATCATGGAGCTCATTAGCTCATGTTCTGATCAACCATACCATATCTTCCTTGGAGACTTTAACCTCCATTGGAATGACACCAATGATCTCTTAGTCAGCTCCTTTAAGACTTTCCTCTCTCATCTCAACTTATCTCAGTTCTGTAAGGGACCCACCCACAACAAAGGCGCCATCCTTGACCTCATTATTGCTAGAGACAATCTCATTCAAATGAAAGACATACTACCTTGCGACTGGTCGGATCATCATCAAATTGCCTTCCACATAATGGAAAAGACCACTACAGAAAGGGACAACCTCTTAAAGCGAAATAATGGTCTCGCAACATGAGAGACGTCAACATCAATGATCTTACTTCCATCACCATGAATAGACTTCAGCCTGCCCCTAACATGACTAACCTGGATGATCTTTCTGACCATTACATTAGCACTGTGACTAATATCTTTGACACCTTTGCTCCGAAACAATTTAAAAGGATTCCTCTCAAACAATCCAAACCTTGGTTTAATGGTTCCCTAACTGACGAACGCCGCAAACTTAGGCTTTTAGAGAGGTCCTGGGGAAACGAGCCGTCCACCTCCAGCCTCTATCAGCTAAGGAAAATGAGAAGCGCTTACAATAAAAAAATACGCATTGCTAAAACGGACCATTTCAGGGCGCAACTGGACGGTGCCAAAAACAGACCCAAGATGCTATTTGAAATCTTAAAACAACAAGCAAACCTCTCTTCCAACCCAAACCTGTCCTTAGTGACTCCACTTCCTAGCGGGGAGGACTTCACAGTGCACTTCTCTGAAAAAACTAGGAAAATTGAACTGGAGCTCCAACCTGTCACTCCCTTGGTGTCGCCTCTAACCCTCACCACATCTCCAGAGGAGCTGGTGGTTCCTTCGGCAGTCTCCCTTTTCCTCAGCGGTTCTCCCAAAAATGACGCCTCTTGGAATTCCTTTATCCTGCCAGATTACACAGAATTACTCCACGAGATGGCAACTCTAAAACCGGCCAATCACTTCAATGATCCACTTCCTGCTAAATTTTTTAAAGACCTCAACTTGGCCATTCTACCTCTTTGGTCGTGGATTATTCATAACTCTCTACTGCAGGGGAACATCCCTGATTGCCTCAAAATCGGGCAAGTCACTCCCTTCCCTAAGAAGACCAACTCAGATTTATCTGATCCCAACAACTTCAGACCTATCACAAACAGCATGACGTTAGCCAAACTTCTCGAGAAATGTGTCCACAAGCAGCTCTGCATCCATATAGAGAAATTTCAATTACTGGACCTCTATCAATCCGGTTTCAGAGCAGGGCATAGTACTGAAACTGCACTAACGCACATTGTGGATGACGCTGTGAAATCCCTTGATCATAATATCCCTTGTCTTCTGATCCCTCTGGACCTGTCTTCTGCCTTCGACACCATCAAACATGAAACCTTGATTAATCTTCTACAACATAGGATGGGTTTAGAGGGACCGGTCCTAAAGTGGTTTACCTCTTTCTTACACAACCGCACTCAAAGGATTAAGCTCAACCAGTCCCTTGCTTCCAGTACCCAGGTCAGGATTGGAGTTCTGCAAGGATCCGCATTCTCGACCATGCTCTTCAACCTTTTTATGGAACCTCTCACTGTCATTCTAAACCAGTCTAACATTCATTACCACATGTATGTGGATGACACGCAACTCTACTTGAAGATATCCTCTCTAGATGACATTAAAACTTTAAATGAGGCTCTTTCGCAAACTCAACAATGGTTAGCCCAGAATCATCTTTTATTGAATACCCTCAAAACTGAATTCCTGCTGATTGCCCCCTACAATCACTTTGCACCCACCCTGGACTGGCTAAAACAACTCAAAGCCCTTAACTGCACCCCTCACGTGGTTGATTCCGCTAAATCGTTAGGCATTACTTTGGACAAATTACTTAATATGCAAGCTCACATCAGTGCCACTATTAGGGGTGCCAACTTTCATCTTAACACCCTCAAGAAAATCAAACCTTTCCTTCCGACCGAAGACATACAACCTGCAGTACAATCCCGGTGATCTCACGTGTTGAATATGGGCTGGTGACCCTTGCGGGGTTGCCTAAAGCGAGCTTGGCCCCCCTCAGAGCCACTCTCAATGCATCGGCCAGGCTCATCACAGGCTCCAAAAAACACGATCACATTACACCGGACCTTGTGCAGCTTAACTGTTTGTCTATTGAAGCGAGGATTCGTTTTAAAATAGCTTGCCTCAGGCATAAAGCCTTGCATTATAACACTCCGGCCTATCTGGCGAACAAGCTCGTTCTTTCTGGCTCGAGTCGGAACTTAAGAAGTACGTCCACACTTCTCTTGAAACCGCCCAAATTTAAGAAGAAAAGTACATACAAACGTGCTTTCTCCGGCCTTGCACTTAGAATTTGGAACGCTCTTCCTACTGAGATTAGAGCCAATCCTTCCACTGACTATTTCAAGAAACAGGCCAAATTGATTTTCCTGAATGATCATTAACTGCATCATCGTGTTCTCTTTTACATGTCCCCTTGTTGACAGACTTGACATTTATCCCAACATAGCGTTCTCCATTTATTTCATGTTTGGTTGTTAATTGTTAAGTTACCAAGGCCCCTCACCCTACAATTTTGTCAATTATTTTATTATGTTGTGTCAAGTTCACTTTTGCTTGTTTCGCTGAATGTTACAGGAAATATTTTACAACCTAGGAGAAATGGATCTAGTGTGGCCCACTACCAGGTCCCTGATCTTGATTGTGTACTCCTTGTGGTGTCACTGTGCTGACCTCTATTGTACGGAGTTTATTCCTGCTTTCGCCTTGTGTACAGAGCTGTGATACCCGCAAGGTTCATGTTCGCGCTTTATAAAACTATCTAAATAAATAAATAAAATAAAATGAAGTCCAACACAAAGAAAAAACACAGGAGGCAAAGGCAAACATACTGGGGAAACCCACGCCAAGGCTGCCAGGTCAACAGTGGCGCACTGTCAGTGCGCCCCTGAAGACAGCCCTCTGGAGGGGATTAAGGGGGTCCAATGGAACCCCAGTCAATCCCTTGCATGCAGGTACACCCCCTGCACCCACCTGCAAGGGGATCTCTCTTCACTCATTAAAATGCAGGAGGGTGCCACCTGCACAGTGAAACACGGAGTGGCTTTGAAGCAGCCGCTCTCTACTTCACTTGAATGCAGCCACGATTTCGTGGCTGCCATGAGTACAGCGTGTCTTCATTACTACAAGCACATTCAACATAATAGGGTACATTTTGCCTGTTTGAAGGTGCTCTGTGGTGCAAACAGAGAAAGTGAGCTCTATACATAATAGGGCCCAAGGATGAATGGATGTAAGGAACTGGGTTTATGGTTGAGGGGGGTGAAACCCTACTCAAGCAGAAACCACAATCCTTGTCATGGTAAAGTCACAAGCAAACTCCTAATTAGCCTGTGCTCAACTCCCTGATAGCTTGGCACAGAGCAGTCAGGTTTAACTTAGAGGCAATGTGTAAAGTATTTGTGCAACACTTCAAATGGTAACACAGTAAAAACACACCATAAAAGGATCCCACACCAGATGTTAAAAGTTAGACTAATCTTTAATAAATAAAACAAGATCAAAACTACAAAACTCCTATCAGTAGAACTGGAGATACACAATTTTAAAGATTTCAGTGAAAACAGCACATAACGCCAACTGTGGATATCTGGTCACGCCAGACCTGGGACAAAGTCACAAGTTCAGGCCGGCCATGTTGGAGTGTGAGCCAGCTATGTGGACCTAGTTAGGCCCTCTGAACAAGAGTACCTTAAATTCTGGTTGCGGAGCGTGGCAAGGTCCTGCACCGACAATTTGTCGCTCTGCAGAGGCGATGTGTCGGTTCTGAGGATCTGCAAAGCAAGGTCCTGAGTTGTCAGTGAGGACCTCTTCGACAAGGGCTTGTGATGCGAAATCCAGTGTAGGGGATGCATCACGCAGTCAAGGCCCTGTTTCGTTTCAGAGAAGCGGCAAGGCTGCTGTTGACAATAGATTTGCGTTGTGAAGGCCCGCGTTGGGGTAGCGCTGCACATTGGTGGTTCTGATGCGGGCTGCGAGGTTGAAGTTCTTCCGCTGAGTGAAACCACACAGCAGAGGCGACGCTTCGGTTCTGCTTGGGATTGCACCTCGGAGTAGAGGGGATGAGTCAGTTCTGCTGGGTCCACAGATGGACTAGTAAAGTCGCTTCAGACCCTCTTCCAAGAGTCCAGGACTGGAGGTGGCATCAGTTGTCAGGGTAGGATTCAAAGATGGCAGAGTCCAGGTGCTGGGTTCAAGGTTGTTGGAGCTTTTTGTCCCTGAGGCTCTAGTCAGGAGGCCAGCCAAGTAGCCCTTAGAATCACTCTGAGGTCCTAGGTTTAACAGAGAAAGGTCCAGTCCTTCTCGCCCAGGCAAGAGCGCATCTGGTAAGCACAGCAGGACAGCAGCCATTCAGAATAGCAGTCCAACAGAGTGGCATTCCTTTCAGCAGCACAGCAGTGCTTCTTCCTGGCAGAGTATCCACACGTCCAGAAGTGTACTGAAGAGTTTGTGTCTGAGGTCCAAAATTTAAACCTGGGCCATCCTTTGAAGTGGGGGAAGCTTCCAGAGGTTTCCCATTGAAGTCCACATGTTTCCTGCCTTCTCTGCCTTTTCTCCACACCAACTAGAGTGGGTATGCAGCTCTTTTTGTGGAGGCAGGACACAGCCTATTCAATTGTAAGTAGGGCTGTGCCCAACTCCGCCCTTCTATTATGCCAATGATGGCCTATCCACGCACACCCAAGCTCTCTATTGTGAGTGACTGTCTATGAGGAATACACAAAGTCCAACTGTCAGCTACACCCAGTCTTGTGACCCAGAGACAGACTGCAGGCACTAAATGGCTGAGGCAGGAAAATACCAGCGTTCTAAAATTGGCATTTTCAAAATTGTAATTTAAAATCCGACTTCACCGTAATAGAGGAATTTTCATTAGAATTCCGAAGACACCAATCATGAACTGGTTACTTGGTCCCATTTGGAAGTTACAGCTTATTAAATGTAATAAGGTGACTCCAATGTTATCCTATGGGAGAGGCAGGCCTTGCAGAAGTGAAAAACGAATTTAGGAATCTTTCACTACCAGGGCATGTAAAACGTAAAAATACATGTCCAACCTTTTAAATACATTGCACCCTGCACCTAGCCCTGTGGGCAGTTCAGGCCCTACCCTAGATGTGACTTATATGCATTAAAAAGGAAAGCTTGGGTCTGCCAACATGTTTATTTTGCCAGGTGAAAATGGCAATTTAAAACTGCACTATGTGGCTGGCAGAATCAGTGTTGAAGTCCTACTAGTAGCATTTAATTTATAGGCCCTGGGCACCTATAGTACCACTTTTGTAGAGACGTACAAGTAAATTGATTATGCCAATTGGGGAAAAGCCAATGTTACCATGTTTTAAGGAGTCAGCACTCGCACCATAGCACTGGTTAGCAGTGGTAAAATGCACAGAGTCACCAGGCCAACAAAAATAAGATCAGCAAAAATAGAAGAGTTGAAGGCAAAACCTTTAGGGGAAGACCACTCTAAGGCTGACAGGTCTAGCAATAGGTGAGTGGATGGGTGGATGAAGAGGACATGACAATGTGAGATGGTGCAAAGGCAGTGGGCATTTCAAATACACTGTGCAGTGGTGCAGTTGAGGTATTGAGAGAGGCAAGCTCAGTGACTGAGAACATGGACAGTGTGGAGGGGTAACATGTTTGGGAGAGGCGCTGTGTATTGTGGGAACAGCCTCATACATAAAATAGTGCACTGGTCACACAAAATAGCAGAGGTACCTAACATAGGTTTGGGATAGATAATCCATGCCATATTTTCTGCATAATCTCAGCTGTAAGAAATTGGGTTATTAGTTTCAGAGGATGTGAGTCCTTCATAAGTAATCAGTTTGCAATGTTATATTTACTGGGAACCAACTACCACATTGTAGCACTTGTCTCTCTCAGTGTAGCGACGTAGAGCAGTCCAAGCCTACTCATGGGAGGTGGTGTGGGCTAGTATCCCCAGTTCACTGCTAAGCAGCAACAAAACTCACTAAATCATTGTCCAGTTAATCTGTACTCATAAAAAGGAAAAGCACTTTATTACATACAATACTAAATACTAGACATTAATTACAAACGTATGAAATCAGGTAGATGGCTTCTCTGCACTAGGGGTGAGAGCCTGCATCGGGAACAGCGAACTTCACTTCCCAGGCTCACCCGCCCTGCCATACCACCGACACACCATTGTGCGCCCGGAGGCGCATTTAAGTAACAGAGAGCTCCCGCAACGCGGGACGCGCGCAGCTGCCCGTCAAAGCCCGGAAGAGGATGGGCTGGGCTGGGCTGGGCTGGGCCCCCCCCTCAGATTTGCCCTAGGATCCATCGTGACTTATGTCCTGTGGAGTACTCAAGCTGCTTCTACAAAAGGAGGTATAGTGTTATCCCCTCTAATTCTTCTTCTTGGTGTCGTGATTTGTGGCCAAAGTCTGCTGGTCCCCTGTTGTGTCTTGCTTGCTAAGTTCTCGCCTGATTATTCTGCCTTTTCCCAATTTTTCTCCTTCCTAAATCATCTTACTTTATAAACATGGGTAAGAGGAAGGGGGGTCCATATTTCCAACTACCTTCAACCCATTTGCCCAAGATCTTGATTGTAATATGATGGACTCGAGGGGGCAGATCCTTTTCTCTCTCCTGGCGGAACGGGGCCTGGTCAACAAGGTCCCTAATTTTTCTGATCACTATTCTCCAACCTTTATAGGGCGGGGCGCTGAGAGCACTATTGACTAAATTTTTACTTCCTGGAGCATGTCCCCAATTGTCAAAAACTGTGAGGTCCTTGTTCAGACCTATAGCGACCATAACCCCATTTCTGCCAAGATCCAGTTGTCATATGTGCAACCCAAGATAAAGTCTCTGCCTCCCCATGACATATCTACCAAGGATGCAGGGCTCAGGGTGGTTTAGCGCACTGCTAACCTGGAGAGCATTATGGCTCAAGTTGTATGCAATAGTGCTGTTCTGGTGAATAGCTGCAATCGTGTACTATGGGCCTGATTCACAGAACTAACTTACGTCAAAAACGTAAAGTTAGTACTTTTTGGTATTCACAGAATACACTTACTCATTTTGGTATTCACAGAATGAACTTACTCATTTCGGTATTCACAGAAGTTAGTAGTCCTAACTTTAGGACTCCTAAATGCCTTCTGTGAATACCGAAAATCTTAAAGTTAGGAATTTTCTCAGTTTAGGAGTAGTAAAGTTAGGACTTTACTACTCCTAAACTGAGAAAATTCCTAACTTTAAGACTTTCGGTATTCACAGAAGGCATTTAGGAGTCCTAAAGTTAGGACTACTAACTTCTGTGAATACCGAAATGAGTAAGTTCATTCTGTGAATACCAAAATGAGTAAGTGTATTCTGTGAATACAAAAAGTACTAACTTTACGTTTTTGACGTAAGTTAGTTCTGTGAATCAGGCCCCTTGTGACCCGGCCCTCATTCTAATTGACTTTTCTAATCTTTTAGCAATGATAAAAGTTCTGCTTTCCAGACCCAACGTTCAGTCGCGTCGCCATGTTAAATCATGGTTTGATAAAGCATGCAGAGCAGCCAATGATATCTTACGTAGGGCCCTAGAGCAAATCCCCAGAGATCAGTGTGCTATCAGGAAAAATAGAAAGTTATACCAGCAAGTCATCAAAAGAAGGAAGTCAGCAATGAAGGAGGAGAAATGGGAATCTATCGTGGGAGCTTGCCATTCGAAAGACCCACAAGCTTTTTGGAAGGCTGTGCGGTCTGTTTTATCCCCTGTATCACCAATAGATAAAGTAACAAACCATATTTCGGCTGAGGCATGGGTGACGCACTTTTCGGGGCTGTATTCTACTGACTGTCAGGCTGTCGATGCCGCAGTGCAGTTGCCCTCAAGGTGCCCAACACTTGTTTTTAATGAGGAAGAAGTTCTCAAAGCAATCGCAGACAGTAGATGTAAGAAGGCTCCAGGGCCAGATGGAATCCCACTTGATCTATTCAGGGAAGACCCAGTGTTCTGGTCCCCGATCCTTACTTCAGTATTTAACTCTATCTGTAGTGAGGGGGTGCCCAGATCGTGGTGGTCATCTATAATAGTCCCTGTTTTTAAAAAGGAAACATGCATGATGTCAAATGTTATCGCCCGATATCCCTTCTGGATTCCTCAGTTAAAATTATTGGGAGAGTTGTATTGGATAGTTTACTGGATTGCATTAATGTGAATAGCATACTTGCACCAAGTCAGTACGGGTTCAGAAAGGGGCTCGGGATGATTGAGCAGTGCCTCAACCTTCACCTCATTGTGGCAAAATACAAATACACCAAGGGTGTCTCCACCCACTTGGCGTTCATGGACCTGTCCAGCGCATTTGATTATATTTCCCGTTCAAAGCTGTGGGTCATCTTAGAGAGCATGGGAATTGACGTGGGGCTGGTTACATTCCTAAGGCACCTCCATCATGAACTTTCTGCCTCAGTCAGGTATGGAAGTGCCGGTGAATGCACAGAATCGTTCAGCATTAAGCGCAGGGTGTGCCAAGGTTTCGTCCTTGCCACTATCCTTTTTCTTCTCTATACAAACAACTTGGAGAAGACACTGGTTTCTGTTGTGGCGGACGTACCGCTTGTGGAAAATACAGCTGTGCCCACTCTGCTTTATGCTGATGACGCCGTCCTCCTGACCTAAAAAAACTCATTGTTAGTTACGTTAGTTTTATAAAGGACCTGGGCCTGGAGACAAACTTCAAGAAAACATTCACTATGATATGTGGCCCAAAAAACACCAAAACCCCTAGAGAGGGTCAGCTCTTTCCCCTATTTAGGCCTGGATTTTGATGAAGGCTGCACGTGGCATGTGTGCACCAAAAATAGAATAACTCGATACACCCAAGCAGTAGGCACTACCTTCTCGCTTGCCATGTCCATTGGAAAAAAAAACATCGCTCCCATATTAGAGATATACAAACGCAAATGCTTGCCGATTCTAACATATAGAATGGGTATCTGGGGCTGCAGGGATGTACATGCTATGCAGATAGAGGAGAATAGATTCCGCCACCGGTTATTAGGCGTCCCTCCCTCATCCCCGCATTACTCCGTACACCTGGAGCTAGGCCTTGAGTATGTCCAGGACACCATAAGTGCTGCCCCTTTGGCCCTCTGGTGCTCAATTTGGTCCAACCAAGAAGCAGACTTTAATCGGGCGGACATTAGAGATTGTTTAAGTTGCGTCCGTGGTCTGTCCATTTCTTGGCTCCAATATATTAAAACTTGTTGTTTGGCACTTGGCTGTGCCTCATTGTTTGAGCACCCAGAGGAAATTGCTAAAAAGGACAGAAAGTGGGTCCGGGACAGTTTAATCAAGCACAAACAAACCTCAAGGGAACTAATGGAAGTGGGTAAACCCTCAGTTAGAGATTATTGACTCATACAAGCAACTCCATCTATTGCCCCGTATCTTTTATATGTGATCAATGTTTATGAGAGAAACTTGTTGACTAAATTCAGGCTGGGCTCTTTCCGTGGGTGATATGTTTTCCCTTAGGTCAGTATTCCACTAACACTGTTGCCACTTGCCCATGTGATGAGCAATCGAGTCAAACTATCTTACATTTTGTCTTTTTCTGTCAATTTTATCTCCCGTACACTAGGAAGTTTTTATTACCGTTACTGCGCAGATGTAAATTTTCTAAGTGCAAAGCAGGTCTCTTCTACCTACAGAAACTAGGCGATTGTAATATTTGCTTTGCAGTTGCGAACTTTCTGAAATGCACTCTAGCTAAAAGAAGGAGCATGCTGTTTTGATGTAAAAAGCACTTTACTGTATTTAGTAATTATTGTTTCTGATAATGCTTTTTAATTGTTTAATGCTAGCGTCAACTTTGAATAATTTTTAATCAACTGCCATCAGGTAGTAGATCCTGGAACCGGTACTGGATTTATTGCACAGCCACTTTATTCGTAGTCAAATTAACGATTGTAACGTCTGCCTCGCAGTTGGGAACTTTTTGAAGCGCACTCTAGTTAAGTGAAGGAGTATGCTGTTTTGACATAAAAAGCACTTTAGCGATTTTAGGAATTATTGTTCCTGATATGTTTTTCAAATGTATTAAGCTGACATCAATGTTTTAATATTTTGAATGAATTGCTACTTTATAGTAGCTCCAGGAATCGGAACTGGATTTATTGCACAGTCACTTTATTCAATGTTAAATTAGACCTTCTTGTACTGTCACTTTATTCATCGTATATTAACATGAGGAGTTTATATGTCTAAAAAATGTGGCAGTTCTTAACTTACATGGTATGGACTTTCGCAAGATTCGTACTATTTTTAATATGTGGTTGCCACTTTTTAAATACGTGTTTGTAACGAATCTTGTTTTTTTCTTCTTTTTTTTTTCTTTTATTGTTGTGTATCTTTTATGATCTGTCCTTGGAAGATCGAATAAAGACAACTTGATTGATTGATTGATTGGGGTAGATGGAAATACTTTTGGTGACACCCTCAAAATAGTTCACACCAATAGAAATCCATCCACCCATAGTCACAATCCCCCCATCAAATCCAATATCACAGTATAAGGGAGTTTCGTTATTGATAAGACATGCCTACTGGTTTTGTCAGGGTGTCACCACCATAGTAAAAGCAGAAACATGTTATCATCGACCATTGCAATTAATAGGGGTATTACCAGCATTCAGTACTATTGATTGTTATGTAAAACCTTGCAGTGTCAATCACCAACATGGTCATCATCATCATTATCATCAAAAGTTTATTGATTGGGTAATAAAAACCATTCAATTGTCCATTCATTGGGCGCTTAGAGTGTATACGCATCTTTTCTAAATATGAGGACATATTATACCAGTCGCAGTAGCCTTCACCAATCCTTTAAAAAACTGGTCATCCAAATTCATTACTAATCTACATTGGCATAAAAGAATCGTTGAAGGGTCTTAATAACATTATGAGCAATAAGGTGTGTTTGTAAAAGGTCTTCCGTCATTCTGGTCAATAAAGTGCGTTAATTTTGTCGGCAGGTATTACCTAAGCTGTATGTATGGCTAACCCTCACTAAGTCGACAAAGTGCAAGGCTGCTCTAGAAGCGTCATGTACAATAAAGTGCATTGGCATTCATAATAACTGCAACGGATTACAAACATGATGAACAGCATTAAAACAGTGGGGTACATTATAAAACAAGTCTGCCGTCATTCTGAACAATAAAATGCATTACGTTTGCTGACAGGCACAACTTGCACTAACAGCGTCAAGTACAATAAAGTTCTCTGATAGTAGCTTTAGCTCCAGCAGACTACGGACATAGAAAGAGACATCAAAAACCTTTCGGTGCATATATGAATAATTACAGACCCATTTCTCTGCTGCCAGCACCAGCAAAAATGCTAGAAAAGGTAGTGCAGCGACAATTGGCCAATTTTATCGAGAGCCACAGTATCCAGCACGACACCCAATCTGGTTTCCGTGCTGGCTTTAGCACGGAGACAGCGCTTTTAGAGGTGGCAGATTCAGTAAGGATGGCGCTGGATTTGGGGGCATCAGCTATGCTGGTGCTCCTGGATCTTTCAGCGGCATTTGACACGGTAGACCACTCAATATTGGTTCAACGTCTTTTGGACATTGGGGTTGAGGAGACAGCCCTGGCTTGGCTGAAGTATTTCCTCCATAAGCGTACACAAAGGGTGGCTCTACAACCGCATCAGTCTGACCATAAGCACCTATGGTGCGGGGTGCCGCAGGGGTCGGCCCTAAGCCAGCTGCTATTCAACATATATTTGGCCCCTCTATTCTCTCTGATAGCCAACTTGGGCGTGAAGGCTATTTCCTACGCTGATGACACCCAGCTGGTATTTCCCTTTAATGATCAGTCAGAAGAGTCGTTTAAGAGCTTTAGGGGCTGCTTAAAAGATATTGCCCATTGGATGAATAACAACAAACTTAAGCTGAATGCCGACAAAACGGAAGTGATGTTTTTGGCAAGAACCAGCCCCTGCTGCAGACCTCTGGTGGCCGGTGGAAATGGGCCCCCCACCCGCTCCTGTTGGCAGTGCCAAAATCTGGGTGTAAAGTGGCAGGCTGATTTATCCTTTTCGGCCCAAATTCAGCAGGTGACAGCTGCCTGTTTTGGCAGTTTGAGAAACCTGCGAAAGTTTATACATCTACTGCCCGAGAACTGCCGTCGGGTTGTAGTCCATGCCACAGTAACCTCTCGCCTGGACTACGCGAACGGCCTCTATCTGGGCCTACCAGCTTACCTTGTTAAGAAACTACAAATGGTTCAAAATGCGGCTGCGAGATTAATCAGACGTGTCCCATTTCGGCAGCATATCTCTCCGCATATCATGGAACTACATTGGCTACCTGTAGCAAATAGAATCAAATTTAAGGCCTTAACCCTAGCTTTTCGGGCGATCCATGGAACATGCCCCAGCTATTTGAAACAGAGGCTAGGCACGTACAAACAGACTCGGTCACTGAGGTCAAACTCTCAGAACCTGCTTTGTACCCCACGAGTCAAGAAAGCACAGATGGGTGGCAGATCTTTCATGTTCGGGGCGTCTATGATATGGAACTCCCTGCCTAATGCCTTGCGGCAGATTGCCTGCGAAACGCAATTCAGGAAAGCAGCTAAAACATGGCTTTTTAACTTAAGGTAATTTTCTGGAATCCTTGGTCGTTACATGACTCTCGCGTGTCACCTGCTGCTATAGCGCCGGGACACCTCTTTGGAGGTAGCTGTTCTATAAATGGCTGTATTATTATTATTATTATTATTATTATTATTATTATATAAGAAAAAGAAGGCTAATGAAATGTGCGGCTGGAGAAACAGCGACAAGGCAATTAGATGTATTGGTTTTAATGCCAGAGAGGGATATGTCTGAAAAAACGACATCAACAGCTGGCTGAGCTAATTAAGGATCAGTCCTCCATGCAATTGATAGAACTGCATTAGTAAAGAGTTCCAATTTAGACGACTAGCACAGCCAGGGCCAGATGGGCAGTTGACCCTCGTTAAGGAGACCAAACCAATTTTAGAGCATATTGTCCGATAAAGTACAACGATGTGGACCCCCAACACTGTATGTCTGCCCAGGCTAGCTATACTCAATAAGCTCGAGTTGAGTAATCCCCGGGCAACTAAATTAACAACCCCCAATATAATCATGGGCCTAAGTGAATGTGGTAACTGAATATACAATCACGGGTCTCTATTTGACAATAGAAAGATGCCATTCATCCAAGGCAAATTTGACTGCTAGCCCTATGGGGAGATCAATAGCAAGGCCCGTCGAGTGCGGTACCTTTGTAATGATGGTCAGCTGCGTAGCGTGGCTTAACGGCTAGAGTGGCCGACTTTGGAGCGGGGAACCAGGGTCGAGTCTGGCGAAAGGCTCAAACATCCTGTCATTCTGGGCAAATTACTTAATCTCCCCGTGCCTAAAAATGAATGCGTCCCTCTGTAATGGCGCTCATGTAAAGCGCTCTGATACCTTCGGGTCGAGTTAGCGCTATATAAAACTGCAATGAAAAAAATACAAGCATTTGCAATGCAATATGTCTCGCATTTGCGAGAGTTTAAGCTATTGGCATTGTAAATGACAATGCTATTTTATTTATCTGTTTTGATAATTAACACATGAATAAAAGACATTGTCATTCACAATGCCAATAGCTCAAACACTTGTAAATGCGAGAACTATTTCCAGTGGCGTAGCTAGGGACTCTGCCGCCCGTGGCGGTCCCTGCCTCATGCCGCCGCCGCCGAGCGCTGAAGAGCGGGGGGGGGGTGCTGGCGATTAATTTAGCCGCCGCCCCCTCCACGCCCCCCTTGCTACGCCAGTGCCTATTTCAATTCAATGAAGCGTCTATCATTGTCCCAGGCTGCTTGGAAAGTGAAAGCACATGGCGCGCTGAATGTTGCAGGAAAGCATGTCGTGCCTGCACTAGGTTAACTCATTAAAGAAAATAGTGCTTACAGACTAAATAAGACATACCATGTAACAACAGAAGTGAAAGGGCCAGTCCTCATGGTTGGTTACACATGAAGACAAGGCGGTACTAAGGAGGGACTAACAAGCCTATCAATGAATAAGGTCCAGCATTTACAAAGGACAATGACACAAGCCAATTAAAAATATGGGCGGGGAGTGGGCGGAGCTTCAAGTCGATATTTGAATACAGCATGCCTCGCAGAGCAGCGCAAGCGCTGCCCAGGCTCGACCTAAAAAATGACAGACAGTTACGTGCTTATCTTGAAGTGGAGCTCTGCAGTCTCGTGACTACCCTCTCCAAAAATGTTGTTAACCTGGCCAGCAACTGTGGGTCAGTGCCTTGCAAACGGGCTGACATTGCTCCCTCCAGAGTACTTATTCCCAGCCGAATGAAACAAGGATGCAAAAACTGTCTTCTGAGGGACATTACGAACGGGCATATACAAAGGATAGTTGAACGGGACTCAGGGAAACTGCTCGCATCCTCTGCAGCATATACATGACTGTAAGAACCTACAAGGAGCAGTTGTTTTAGGAGGTGTAAGTAAACACCTAAATTGAATGTAATTTGCTCGTAATGATTGTCACATGTGCAGATCTGCAGGATGTGGGTGAGGTCTCTGAAATGAAAGTAAAAGGTCAGCTCTGGTCAGTTGTTTGTATGACTCAATATTTTTCATATAGGAAAAAGCTCTGGACGCTTGCTCTACCTGGAATTTAATCTGTCCATAGTTTATCCCAGAATTAAATTAGCTGTAGTTCACATGACAATAGTTTAAAATACTACAGTCATTATGTGTTTTAGAAAAGTGTTGGTGCTCTTTCCAGATAGCTGCTTCCACGGATCCATCTGGTGCCTTTCTCAAACAGTAACAGTACTTGATGAATTGTGCATCTGAGGGAATGGAAAGATTAACCAGACCAAACTCCAACTGTTCTTGACTAAGAGGCGTACTGTTAGGCAAACCAAAAACCTTCCGAATTGCCTCTGATTGGATTTGTACCAAGGCAGGAGGGAGCTTGCGTCCCCAGATTGAGGCACCGTAAATGATGGTGGGTGCCAAAATCTGCAGCACACTCTCTCCAGTGGTGCTATGCAGCCTGGTTCTTATTGGCCTCAATTGGTGCTGCAAAAACTGTGCTCGAGATCTCATGGCTTTCAATTGTTTATTGAATGTGAGTTTGAGTCAATCCAAATTCTAAGATAATGGTAAGCTTGTGTCGTCCTAGTCTTTAGGTGACCCAGATGCCATACATAGTTGAATTTTACAGGACGGAATCTCATTATCATTGTGTTTGTCGTGTTCAATTTCAAGTCAATTACTTCATTATATTCTCGAAGGCAGTTAAGAGCCCTTTGGAGACCTATTTCGGTTACATCAAGGAATGTCGTGTCATCAGCATATTGAAGCAATGAAAGGTGTTGGCTGTCCAATTTCAGAGGGAAAACTCTGGGAGCAAAGAGCGCTTGTTGAGTGTCATCCGCTTACAGCCCTGTTTCAGACCTTGATTAGTGCTCATTTTCAAGGACAGCATGGACCCATTGCCAAGTTTTAATATGACCCAGGTATACGTGTATGGGAAACATCCTTTATTATGAAGCTGGAATCAGGCTGTGCCTTTTCAACGCCAGCAACAGAACGAACGCATTTGTTTAGCACGCAAGTCGTTATAACAACTTGCTTTAGTGGGCGCAATCGTGGAGTAAGTCCAACACCTTCCCTACTGTTGCTCAGACTTGAGTTGGAATAGTAAATTATACTATTCGAAAGTCCAGCACCCCCCCCCAAGGCAAGTCATTGTAAGGACTTGCGTGCAAAAGGAACGCGTCATAATGACGCGTTTTTCTAATGCAGGCGTTGTAAAGGCATGCGTGCTAAACGCATGCGGGATTACATCATACAACCTCCGTGTACAGAAGCCAGATGGCTGTAAACAGAGTTTCTTGAATTTTCCTGTCTTTCAACTTCCACCGGAGATTGTTACAATTGGCTTTGACAAATATAACGCTGTAGTCCAAATAACAGACATACAATGAGGACTTCCGGGCTATCACTTTTTGTGTGAGCAGGGTAATAGCACTTATGTTGTCCAAAGTTCCGTTCTCTTTCCTGAACCCTGTTTGACATAAGGGTAATAATACTTTAATGAAAAATGGCTGTGCAATAATAATGCTGGTGTGCTAACAACGAGGTTTTTAGATTTTAAGGGTAACATGTTGTTTGAACCATTCCTGAATGGAATAGAACGTCCACAAGCCAAATCTATCATTTTAGAATTTAGGTATGGAATGCCGCCTATAAATCTTTTTGCAGCAGATGGAATGGTTGTCATATTCAACCAACTTGCACCTTCTAGTGAGGCCAGTGTTGAAACAGAGAAACATTTTTTTTTCTGCCCTTCTTATTCTACGCTTAGGAAGACATGGATAATTCAGATCTGTCATACTTTAGCTATTTCGCACATGAAGGAAGCGATTAGGATACTGAAAAGTGATAAAACGGAATGGCTAGATTTTGTGCTTTCTAGATTCTTACTGTATGCTTGGCCCCTGAGATGCATTACAATGAAACACTACATAAGATATGATTATTATTTTAGCATGTTTCCCAGTAAGTGAACATCACACTTTTAAATTCTGTTTTTATTAATTTGAATTTTAAACTATAAATGTAATGACCTAGATGTTTTATATTTATTCAATCTGGATGGTTCAAGACACCTAGTAATTAATGGGAGTGTTGGCATTTAAATGTACAATCACTGTTTAGTTTTTGCCTCAATTCGTCGGATTACTATATCAAAACTAGCCGGAATAGCCAGAATAGACCTAAATAACATTGGTATCAAATTATGCTGCACTTTCAAATATGCTAATGCTGGCACTTTAATGCACTCGCATTTTCTAGATTCTTCCCGTATCACCTCTATTTGCTATCAAACATGAGATTGTTAGTATTTTAATGCACAAGCACTGTTAGAAATGGGGGTCTCTAGTTGGCAGAGGTAGGAACCTTTGGCCAAGTAGGGACCCTTCTTCCTAGTCAGGATAAGGGAGATACACTCCTAAAATAACCCCTGCTCACCCCCTTGGTAGCTTGGCATGAGCAGTCAGGCTTATCTTAGAGGCAGTGTGTAAAAATCCACAATACAGTATTCAGAAATCTTCAGTTACCAAAATAACCTTGAAAAACAGTTCCTTGATGTCGATAGCTCTGTCCGGGGCTATCACGGCATCGTGAACAAACAGATCCAAACAGTTCTGGCTAACGGCGGCGGCGCGGGCCAGCTACGGTGTCGGGAAGACCAGCAAAACAGTACCTTTAGAGATGCAGGGCGTCGGCGACCTCTCGTTGAGCTCCCAAAAGCACGGCATCCGCTGGCGTCAGTTCCAGAGGTCGGTGCAGGAGTCGTCAGGCCCATGAGGTCACACGCGTTGCAGATCGAATTCCTCGCGGTTGAAAGTCAGGAGCGCTGGCATCGGCAGGCGTCGGGTGCTGCAGTGCGAAGTGCAGAGGTGCGGCGTGCAGTGCCCTCAGGTCGCGGTGCGAGCAGCGGCTCGGTGACGGCGTCAGATGGCATCGTAGGTGAGACCAGAGTTGCGGTGTGAAGTGAATGCAGTGCTCGTTGCGGTGCTGGCAGGTCATGGTGCAAGCAGCCGCGTCGTCGTTGCTGAAGCGCTGTCGTCGGCTGACGAACTGGAGTCGATGGTGCCGGCGTCGGTAGGCCAAGGCTGCGGTGCGGGATGAGGGTGGTGCATCATGTAACCTTACGAGCGGTGCCCTCGAACCACGGTGCAAGCAGCGGCGTCGATTTCGGCATGGAGCGGCGTCGTTGGGGATACCAAGGCGGTGTCGTGAAGCGAGGCGATGCGGAGTGCGGTGCCCACAGGTCGCGGTGCGAGCAGCAGCTCAGTGGCGGCGTCAGCAGGCATCGTCGGTGAGACCAGGGTCGCAGTGCGGCGTTGCGGCGGTGCCCTCTGTGGTACCTTCAGGACACGGAGTAAGCAGCAGCATCGTAGACGGCGTCGGGTTGCGTTTTCTTCTGTTGCAGCACAAAACACACAGTTCCCAGTGCTGAGGGCAGAAGAGCTTGAAGTCTTTGTTGTTCCTGAGACTTCTTGAACAGGGGGCAAGCTCTACCTCAAGCCCTTGGAGAAACTCACAAAAGTAGATTGCAGAAAGTTCAGTCCAGTCCTTTCACTGCCCAAGACAGAAGCAGCCACTGCAGGCCAACACAGCAAAGCACACAGCAAAGTGGTAGTTCCTCCTCACAGCTTCTCCAGCTCTTCTTCTTGGCAGTCTTCTTGGTCCAAAAGAATTCTGAAATTCTGGCGTCTGGGCCCCAATATTTATACCACCAAATCCTTTGTTCTCTGAAGGCAGAGAGTGTCTGTCCCCAGCCCAATATGTTCTGTCCTCACTGGTGCAGCTTCCTGGCAGGAGGTGGAGACAGCATTGTCCAAGGCAGACAGGGCCTATTCAGGTGCAAGGGAAATCTCCTCCCACCACTCTAAATGCAGACTGGGCCATTTCAGGTGCTAGTGACAACTCCTCCCACTACTCTGAATGCAGCCCAGGTCTATTCAGCCCAGCCCGGACTCATTCAGGAAAGGTAGGACACACATCAACCCCCCGGTGGCCGTCTGAGAGAATGCACCTCCCCAACTCCTGTCACTCCAAAGCCAGACAGTCAATACACATCCTAGCAGAGGCACACAGAATGGCTAAGCAAGAAAATACCTAGTTTCTAAAAGTGGTATTTTCAAACACAGAATGTAAAAATCACTTTAACTAAAAGATGCATCTTTAGATTCTGAGTTCAGGCATACTAAACTTTATTTTTCTACCTAGTTCCCAGGGCCAGTTATGCTTATAAGATGTTATAAACAAACTCCCCATTCTGTCCTATGAGAACAGGTAGCCTTGCAATAGTGAAAATCGAAATTGGCAGTAATTCACTATCAGGACATGCCACACAAACACCAAGGCATGTCCTACCTTTCACATACACTGCACCCTGCCCACAGGGGTACCTTGGGCCTACCTTAGGGGTGACTGACATGTAAGAAAAGGGAAGGTTAGGGCCTGGCAAGTGGGTATACTTGCCAAGTCGACATGGCAGTCCCAGACTGCACACAGGCTCTGCAATGGCAGGCCAGAGTTACATTTACAGGCTGTTTGCATGGGTGGCACAATCCAGTGCTGCAGCCCACTAACAGCATTTGATTTACAGGCCCTGGCACGCTCAGTGCACTTTAGTAGGGACTGACAGGTAAATCAAATATGCCAATCTTGGAAACACCAATCCATAATACAGTTTACAACAGGAGCACTTGCACTCTACCACTGATCAGCAGTGAGAAAAGTGCGCAGAGACACTAAGCCAGCAAAAACAGAGTCAAAACCGGGAGGTCAAAAAGCAAAAACTCAGGGGAAACACGCCAAAAGATGCCAAGTCTAACACATGTCCCCTCCAGCTGAAAGTAGGGAGAACTACCCAACCTCCTGGGAGTTCTCTTCACTAAAGCGGAATAACCTGGACAGACCATCTACATTGGCGTGTTCTGTGCCAGGGCGGTGTTCCACCATAAAGTCCATTCCCTGGAGGGCGATGGACCACCTCAGAAGTTTTGGGGTCTCACCCCTCATTTGCATCAACCATCTGAGGTGCCTGTGGTCTGTCTGAACCCGGAAGTGAGTACCAAACAGGTAGGGCCTCAGCTTCTTCAGTACCCAGACCACAGCAAAAGCTTCCCTTTCTATGGCACTCCACCTCTGTTCCCTGGGGAGTAGTCTCCTGCTAAGGAAGACTACAGGCTGGTCTAGGCCCTCTTCATTCAGTTGTGAGAGCACCGCTCCCACACCATGCTCTGAAGCATCAGTCTGCACGACGAATTCCTTGGAGAAGTCGGGTGCCTTGAGCACGGGTGCCGTGCGCATGGCGGCCTTCAGGGCATCAAAAGCCTTCTGGCAGGACTCAGTTCAGATCACCTTCTTGGGCTGCTTCCTGGAGGTCAGCTCTGTTAAGGGGACAACAATGGTGCCATACCCCTTAACAAACCTCCTGTAGTACCCGGTGAGACCTAAAAAGGCTCTCACCTCTGTCTGGGTCTTGGGGGGCTCCCAAGCCAGAATGGTGTCAATCTTGGGTTGCTGGGGCGCCACCTGGCCGCTTCCTACCTGGTGCCCCAAGTACACCACAGAACCCTGCCCGATCTGGCACTTACTGGCCTTGATCGTGAGGCCTGCCCTCTGCAGCGCCCTCAACACTTCCCCGAGGTGCTGCAAGTGTTCTTCCCAGCTGGAACTGAACACTGCAATCTCATCCAGGTAGGCGGCACTGAAATCCTCCAGTCCAGCCAACACCTGGTTGACCGACCTCTGAAAGGTGGCAGGGGCATTCTTCAGCCCAAAGGGCATCACCCAGAACTGGTAATGTCCTTCTGGGGTTGAGAATGCTGACCTCTCCTTGGCCCCATCGGTTAAGGCAAGCTGCCAGTACCCAGATGTTAAATCAAACGTGCTGAGGAACTTGGCAGCTCCCAACCGATCAATGAGCTTATCAGCTCTGGGGATGGGGTGCGCGTCAGTCCTGGTGACAGATTTGAGCCCATGGTAGTCCACAAATAACCGCAGTTCTGGAGTGGCACCGGGTGCAGCAGCCTTTGGGACCAAGACCACTGGGCTGGCCCAAGGACTGCTGGAGGGCTCCATAACCCCTAACGCCAACATCTTAGAGACCTCCTCTTTGATGCTGGCCCTGACTCGGTCAGTCAACCTGGAAATCTTGTGCTTCACAGGAGGGCTGTCACCGGTGTCCACGTCATGGGTACACCAGTGAGTAACACCTGGGGTCAGAGAAAACAGTGGGGCAAACTGTCCCAACAACTGGTGACAGTCGCTCTGCTGCTCTGGGGTCAGTGTAGGGGAGAGGATCACACCTTCCACTGACCCATCGCGCTCCTTGGTAGACAGGAGGTCTGGGAGAGGTTCACTCTTTTCTTCCACCCTATCATCTGTCGCCAAGAGCATGCTCACTTCAGACCTCTCGAAGTGGGGCTTGAGGCGGTTCACGTGCAAGACCCTCAAAGGGTTCCTTGGAGCCCGCAAATCCACCAGGTAGGTGACATCACTTTTACGCTCCACCACCTCAAACGGCCCAGTCCACTTGTCCTGGAAGGCACAAGGTTCCACTGGGGCCATGACCCACACTTTTTGCCCAGGTTGAAATTCGACCAGAGTGGCATTCTGGTCATACCACCTCTTCATTTCTTCCTGGCTTGCTTCTAGGTTCGCGTGAGCGAGTTTCCTGAAGCGGGCAGTTTGGTTTCTGAAGGCCAGCATGTAACTAAACACATCCTGGGGAGTTTTCCTTGGACCTGCCTCCCAGCCTTCCTTCACCAAACTCAGAGGTCCTCTCACAGGGCGACCATACAGAAGCTCAAAGGGACTGAACCCAAGAGACGTCTGTGGCACCTCCCTGTACGCAAAGAGAAGGCATGGCAAGAGGACGTCCCACTTATGCCTCATGGGTTCTGTTAGACCCTTAATCATGCCCTTCATGGTCTGGTTGAATCTTTTCACCAGACCGTTACCTTGTGGGTGGTAAGGAGTGGCGAACTTGTAGGTTACACCACACTCCTTCCACAGGGATGTCATATACTTGGATATGAAATTGGTCCATCTGTCAGAAACCACCTCTCTGGGGAACCCCACTCGGGAAAAGATCCCCATTAACGCCCGGCCCACCACTGGCGCCGTCGTTGTCCTGAGAGGGATTGCCTCCGGGTACCGGGTGGCATGGTCCACCAAGACTAGGATGTACCTGTTGCCCATTGCTGTCTTGGGATCCAGTGGCCCCACAATGTCCATCCCTACCCTTTCAAAGGGTGTTCCAACAACTGGAAAAGGTTGGAGAGGAGCTTTGACCTTCCTCCCACTCTTACCACTTGCCTGGCAAGTTTGGCAAGACCTGCAATGTCCATCTGACTGCCTTGGCATTTGGGGCCAGAAAAAGTGGGTGACGAGCCTGTCAAAGGTCTTGTCCCGCCCCAAATGTCCTGCCAAAGGCATGTCATGAGCCAGACCCAGTAGGAAGGTCCTGAATCGCTGGGGTACCACCAGCACACAGGCTGACCCAGGCTCAGCGACCTTAGGCTCGCTATACAGGAGACCATTCTCCCAGTAGATCCAATGTGATCCAGACTGATCACCAGCTGCCTTGTCTGCAGCCTGCTGCTGCAGACCCTCCAGAGAAGGGCACTCTTTCTGCTCCCTGCAGAATTCCTCCCTGGTGGGACCCCCTTCTTGCTGCCAATGGGTCAGCTCAGAGATGTCCCCCAGTTCAGCTACCTGCTCCCCTGTAGGCACCGGGGTGGCCCCCTCAAGGTCTGCCTCCTCCCGGTCCGTGGGAACTTCAGAGGCCGGTTTCCTGCGCCCCTTGCCCTTTTTCTTGGCAGGGACTTGGGCCACTATTTCAGGCTCCAAGTCCTTCTGATCACCCTTTCTGGACGCCATTGACCTAGTAGACACGCATGCCCACTCTGGCAACCCAAGCATCTCCAAGTGAGACCTGAGCTCAACATCCTTCCATAAGGACTGCTCCAGGTCGTTACCTAGCAGACAATCTACATGCATGGTAGGGCTCACAACCACTCTCAAGGGACCTGAGACCCCCCTACATTCAAAGGGAACCTGCACCACCATACACTGGCGCTCTGAGTTGTCTACAGCAACTACTTGGTGGAATGCCCCGGGACTACTTGCTCTTCAGAGACCAGGTGACACCAGACTGAGGTCACACTGGCTCCAGTATCTCTGAGAGCCTCTACGCTTTTCCCATTGATGGTCATCCAGGTGCTGTATTTCTTTGTGTTAGGGGCACCTGGTTTCCTGGGACCATCCCACTGTCCCCTAGTGAGACGAGGGTCATTTCTGCTGGATCCCCACCCTCCTGTGGGCACCCCTCCTCCCCAAGCGCTACACTAGCCAACACCTTGGTCTGCCCACCAGTGGGTGGCTGTGCCCTTTTGGGACACTTGGGGTCCCCCTTCAAGTGACCCACCTGGTCACATGAAAAACACTTGCGGGGGCCGGTCTCAGCAGGCTTTCCTGAAGAGACCCCTTGCTTATTATCTCCCGGGGAATGGGAACCTTTGCCCAGGGTGTTAGTTTGGGGCCCTTTAGAGAACTCCTGTGCTTTACCCTTGTCCCCCCCACTTTTCTGCTGGGGACCCTGCCCACCTTTGGCTGAGTCTCTCCCAAACGCTTTCTTGTGGACCCTGGTACTCACCCAGCGGTCTGCCTCCATAGCAAGCTTCCTGGGGTCAGTTAGCTTACTATCAACCAAGTGCTGGCGCAGATCTGCAAAACATAGACTAGAGAAGTGCTCCCATGCAATCAAATTGTAGAGCCCCTGATAATCTGTCACATTACTGCCCTTCACCCAGCCATCCAGTGACCTGCAGAACGAATCTACACATTCCAACCAAGGGTTGGCATCAGACATTTTACTGGACCTAAACTGATCCCTGTACTTTTCAGGAGTGAGTCCATACCTAGTGAGGAGAGCGTCCTTCTTCTCAGCGTAGGTGAGGTTCTGCCCCTTACCCAAAGCTATCAGGGTATCCCTTGCTTCCTCTGGAAAGAGAGGCCATAACCCTGCCCCCCCAATTCCTTTCAGGGACCCCATTCATGTGAATTGACGACTCGTACCCTTGAATCCACCTCTGAATGTCATTACCCTTCTTGTACTCTTTGCCTACATTCTTGGGGATGTGCACAATTCTATCTGCCTGCACTGATGAATTGCTGCCACCATCTGAGCTGGGCCTACTCCCTAGTTCCAGCTCCTTAAGACTTCTCTCATGATATATGATCATCTTCCTTTCTTCCATGGCTATTCATTTCTCTTCCCTCTCATTCTCCATCCTGAGTTTCTCCAATTCGAACTTCCTTGCTTCCTGCCTGTCCTCCAGCTCCTCTAGGGACAGGCCACTGCTGCCTGGTCTGGAGGGTTCCCCTTCTCCCAAAAGCACATCCAACCTAGGAGTAGGCTCCGCCGCCTCTCCACTGAGATCTCCAGATTGCCCACTGGCATGTCTGGCAGCGCCTTTTGTAGCTCCTCCTTCCTAGTGAGGCCTCTGACTTGGACTTTTAGGTTTTTGCAAATCGCTTTCAATTCTTTCACATTGTAGGATTCCAACCTATCCTCCTCAAAGGCAACTTCCAGGGATGCAACAGATGATGCTCTTGATTCAGGCATGATGTAGTAGCAAGTTCAAACTGGCAAGATCAAAAATAGGCCAAAAAGAAAAAGAACCAGTATGTGGCACGTAATGGTCTGCGAAATGGTAGTAGTGCACAACAATCACTGTAAGTCAAGTGCAAACAGAAGTCCTATCCTCACCGCTGACAACCAATGTTAGAAATGGGGGTCTCTAGTTGGCAGAGGTAGGTACCTTTGGCCAAATAGGGACCCTTCTTCCTAGTCAGGATAAGGGAGTTACACTCCTAAAATAACCCCTGCTCACCCCCCGGGTAGCTTGGCACGAGCAGTCAGGCTTATCTTAGAGGCAATGTGTAAAGCATTTCCACATAACCAACAGTAATACAGTGTAAGCACTACAAAATGACACCACACCAGTTTAGAAAAATATCCAATATTTTTATATACTTAAGACGACCAAAAAAGATAAAAATCCACAATACAGTATTCAGAAATGTTCAGTTATCAAAATAACCTTGAAAAACAGTTCCTTGATGTCGATAGCTCCGTCCGGGGCTATCACGCCGTCGTGAACAAACAAATCCAAACAGTTCTGGCTGACTGCAGCGTCGCAGGCCAGCTACGGTGTCGGGAAGACCCGCAAAACAGTACCTTTAGAGATGCAGGGTGTCAGCGACCTCTCGTTGATCTCCCAAAAGCACGGCGTCCGCAGGCGTCGGTTCTGGAAGTCGGTGCAGGAGTCATCGGGCCCTTGAGGTCACACGCGTGGCAGATTGAACTCCTCGCGGTTGAAGTCAGGAGCGCTGGCGTCGGCAGGCGTTGCATGCTGCGGTGCGAAGTGCAGCGGTGCGGCGTGCCGTGCCTTCAGTTTGCGGTGCAAGCAGCGGCTCGGTGGCGGCATCAGATGGCGTCGTCGGTGAGACCACGGTCGCGGTGCAAAGTGAATGAGGTGCTCATCGCGGTGCTGGCAGGTCACGTTGCAAGCAGCGTCGTTGTTGTTGCTGAAGCGTTGTCGTCGGCTGACGAACCGGAGTCGATGGCGCTGGCGTCTGTAGGCCAAGGCTGCGGTGCGGGATGAGGGCGGTGTGTCGTGGAACCTTACAAGCGGTGCCCTCGAACCATGGTGCAAGCAGCGGCGTCGATTTCGGCGTGGAGTGGCGTCGTCGGGGATACCAAGGTGACGGCATGAAGCGAGGCGATGCGGTGTGCGGTGCCCACAGGTCGCGGTGCGAGCAGCGGCTTGGTGGTGGCATCAGCAGGCAGTGTCGGTGAGACCAGGGTCGCGGTGCAGCATTGCGGCGGTGCCCTCTGCGGTGCCTTCAGGACACGGAGTCAGCAGCGGCATCGATGACGGCGTCGGGTTACTTTTTCTTCTGTTGCAGCACAAAACACACAGTTCCCAGTGCTGAGGGCAGAAGAGCTTGAAGTCTTTGCTGTTCCTGAGACTTCTTGAACAGGGGGCAAGCTCTACCTCAAGCCCTTGGAGAAACTCACAAAAGTAGATTGCAGAAAGTTCAGTCCAGTCCTTTCACTGCCCAAGACAGAAGCAGCCACTGCAGGCCAACACAGCAAAGCACACAGCAAATTGTTAGTTCCTCCTCACAGCTTCTCCAGCTCTTCTTCTTGGCAGTCTTCTTGGTCCAAAAGAATTCTGAAATTCTGGGGTCTGGGCCGCAATATTTATACCACCAAATACTTTGTTCTCTGAAGGCAGAGAGTGTCTGTACCCAGCCCAAACCAGTTCTGTCCTCACTGGTGTAGATTCCTGGCAGGAGGTGTAGACAGCATTGTCCAAGGCAGACTGGGCCTATTCAGGTGCAAGGGAAATCTCCTCCCACCACTCTAAATGCAGACTGGGCCTATTCAGGTGCTAGTGACAACTCCTCCCACCACTCTGAATGCAGCCAAGGTCTATTCAGCCCAGCCCTGACTCATTCAGGAAAGGTAGGACACACATCAATCCCCCCGTGGCCGTCTGAGAGAATGCACCTCCCGAACTCCTGTCACTCCAAAGCCAGACAGTCAATACACATCTTAGCAGAGGCACACAGAATGGCTAAGCAAGAAAATACCTACTTTCTAAAAGTGGTATTTTGAAACAAAGAATGTAAAAATCACTTCTTCTAAAAGATGCATCTTTAGATTCTGAGTTCAGGCATACTAAACTTTATTTTTCAACCTAGTTCCCGGGGCCAGTTATGTTTATAAGATGTTATAAACAAACTCCCCATTCTGTCCTATGGGAACAGGTAGCCTTGCAATAGTGAAAAACGAAATTGGCAGAAAGTCACTATCAGGACATGCCACACACACACACCAGGGCATGTCCTACCTTTCACATACACTGCACCCTGCCCACAGGGGTACCTTGGGCCTACCTTAGGGGTGACATGTAAGAAAAGGGAAGGTTAGGGCCTGGCAAGTGGGTACCCTTGCCAAGTCGACATGGCAGTCCCAGACTGTACACACGCTTTGCAATGGCAGGCCAGAGTTACATATACAGGCCGTTTGCGTGGGTGGCACAATCCAGTGCTGCAGCCCACTAACAGCATTTGATTTACAGGCCCTGGCACGCTCAGTGCACTTTACTAGGGACTGACAGGTAAGTCAAATATGCCAATCATGGAAACACCAATCCATAATACAGTTTACAACAGGAGCACTTGCACTTTACCACTGATCAGCAGTGAGAAAAGTGCCCAGAGACACTAAGCCAGCAAAAAAAGAGTCAAAACCGGGAGGTCAGAAAGCAAAAAGTCAGGGGAAACACGCCAAAAGATGCCAAGTCTAACAAGCACTTTAAAGGTTCTGCCTCTGTTGTGTGCTTATTGTCCTAATACCAGCTAAGCGACTACACCTGTGATGACACTGGTTTTATTGATGTGTTCTCAAGCAATTACTGGCTAAGCAAATTTGTACAGGATTGAGATGGCTGTACAGCACTGTAACAAGTTATTGAATTACCTATTTTCCTGTATTATGTACAACTGTGCACTATATGCCTGAACCAAGTTGAATTGTGACATGGTCGACAGTGGCGGTAAATGTAATGTGCCTATGAATTTTATTGTTTTAATATATATGTGTATGCTTTTATGGCTTATTTTTAAACCGAATAAAGAATTTAATTGAATGAATACTTTGAGTGAGTTGATCCAAATTTCTTGATCAGCCAACAGAAATTTGGCAATCACTTTAGCTTCAGTATCTAACAGGTGTACAGTTTGATAATTTCTGGTTTGTCGGTGTTCACCTTTTTTAATCATGGGGTGTAAGATTGTCTCTCGCCAATTCTCTGGGATGGTGTTGGAGCTTAAAACAACATTGCAAAGTTTTAATAGCGCATCCTCCTATGTTTTGTTGTCATATTTAAATACTGTCATTGGGCCGCTGTTGGGACCTGGGGGCCCTTTGCTTCTCATGGCGGCCATCCAATTGTCAAATGAATTTCCAAAATGAGATGCTGTCATTTGTGCTGGCCCATTTGCAGATGTTGCTCCATCTTTTGCTATCAAAATCTGATTGAGCTATCCAGCATTTTGCTATGTATTCTTGTTTTAATTTGATGAGAAGTTATTTACCCACCACCTGATGTTGTTTCGTGATATTCGTTAGTATTTTTAGTATTTCCTTTTTAAAGATCTTAATTCAACCGTATACATGGTCAATAAAGCATTATATTGAATAACGTGTCCCACAGTCTTATTTCTACTTTTACACTACTGCCACTGCAGCTTTAGGACTGATCAGCCAACAGAGTTCCCCACGTTCTAGAGACCACGTACAAAAGAACATGCTCAGGGAGAGCTAACAGGAAAAACTTCCCCTGGGGCATAAATATAACCCCTTGGGAGATATACTGCAACTTTTGGGGGCAACCTCTGGGGGGCTGTGGCACTTCCTGCAGCTCCCCCAACAATCTCTCAGAAACATCGGTGGTGCCTCTGCCCTCTCTTGAGTTTCAAAAGAGGGGAGTGATTCTGTTATGGACCTGAGGGGCTGGAATCAGTTATGCAGTACAGTAAAAGAGTGCCTCTCGGACCATTGATTATCAAATCTTTTTACTACGCAGGTCTCTTATTGATACCTCCGAGTGTGTTTACATAATAAACTTAAATTTCTTCAATTCATTTTTAGCAGTGAGTCATTGTTTTCCCAAAAATCAACACAATTTAGACAAATTACTTGTCATTTCAACATTGCATATTTACTTCATTCTTTTTTGTTTTAGTTTTCTCCTTTGAATCAAACAATCATTATCGCACGGTGATCATTTTTTCAGAATTGCTACCTTTTTCAGCAAATACTACACATAAAAACTCTATATACAGTGCATACAAAAAACTATGAGAGATCTTGATGCCCTAGATAATAAACGAAAATATATGAAGTGGAATATGACCAAGAACGAAAAAGAGGCCCTAGAGAAATTGAAAAATAATCAAGACATCATAATAAAGCCGGCCGATAAAGGCGGAGCAATTGTCCTAATGGAGAGGGAAAAATACGGTGCAGAAATTAATCGTCAGCTTGCAAATAAAGAATACTACCGCAAAATAGATCAAGATCCTTCAAAAATGGTACAAAATAAATTGATAAAATTGATCCAAATAGGAGAAGACAATGGGTGGCTATCTAAACAATAAGCCAAATTTCTTCTGAACCAAAATCCAAGGATGCCATTGATGTACGTCCTCCCAAAAATTCACAAGGACACAGTCAACCCTCCTGGCAGACCGATAATTTAGGGAGTAAATTCAATACTTGAGAGACCGGCAAAATATATCGATACCTTCCTCAAACCTTTAGCTTGCTCCACAACAAGCTTTCTAAGAGACATGATGCAGGCGATCAACATTCTGGAAGGACACACCTTTGACCCAGATAGAGAACTCTTGGTCACCTTAGACATCGTTAGTCTATACACAAATATCCCGCAAGAAGCAGGACTGTAAGCCCTGTATTACTTCCTGGAAAAACGGACAAGACCGCACAATGTACCGACAACGTACCTTGTAGAAATGGCAGAAGTGTGCCTCAAGCACAAATTTTTCAAATTCAATGATGAGCAGTACCTGCAGATAAAAGGGACCGCGATGGGCTGTCCCTTTGCCCCAGAAATGGCAGTGATGTTTATGGCACTTTACAAAGAACTATGGGTATATAACAACAACCCATTTGATGGGCACATAAAATATGGCAAAGGTATATAGATGATGTCTTCTTGCTTTGGAGGGGACCGCTGGAAAAACTAGAAGAATTCCACACCTGGCTGAACCAGAGGAATCCCAACATTCAGTTTACATTGAATTCAAGCAATAGAGAAATCAATTTCCTCGACATCATGGTTAAGCATGAAGAAGGCATCATCTACACTACATTGTATACTAAGCAGACGGACAGAAATACGTTGTTACATTTCTCCAGTTTACATCAACGGAACTTAAAGGACAACCTACCCTACAGTCAGTTTTTAAGGATCAGGCGGAATTACGCCAGAAAAGAAGACTACTTTGACAATGCAAAGAAACTCATGGAAAAGGTGGTTGAGCGTCACTATCCACGAAAACTGACGAAGCGAGCGATGAAAAAGGCTTGGTATACACCGAGAGAGTCACTTTAAACCCTGAAAGAAAAAGTAAAAGAATCGCCACTGGTCTGTGTGACCACTTTCTCAGGACTGACCAATGAAATAAAAAAGATTGTGAAAAGGAATTGGCACACCGTGAAAGGTTTTGACATCTTTAAAGAACTGCCATTATTCGCGTTAAAAAAGAACAGAAGCATTAAAGATCATTTGGTGCGGGCTAACACCAAGGAAAAAAGAAATCAGACAACGATACAAACTATGCTAGCTTTGCCTCCTGTAAAAGGGCACCATCGGTGCGGTAATTGTAATTCATGCTCCAGCACCATAGAAGGAAGTTTACTCAACTATGGAAATAAAAACATTCGCCATGATGAATTTACCAATTGCAATACCACCAATGTAATATACTGTGTTGTTTGCCCCTGTAAGCTGGCATACATTGGAAAAACCACTCAACAAGTTAAGAAACGAATAACACAACACAGATCGCAAATAAAATGCACAGTGCCAAATGCACCGATGGTACAGTATTGCCTTGAAAAGGATCATAGGCCACAAGATATGCAGTGGACAGTGTTGAAACATGTGAGGGGCCACAACTCAGATATACTTTTGGCCCGCTTTGAAGCCAAAATTATTCTAAAATTGGGCACAACTGAAAACGGACTCAACAAAATGACCGAGATAATGCACTGTTTTTAATAATAAATGCTTGTCGTGCATTTTCCAGCAACAGGGTACGAACACCTTGACAGAACCGTTGCCAGTTCCATGTGAGCTACTATATTAGAGACCACCACCGCCTTTAAAAACCCTTAAAAGAACTCCGCCACTGCTTGTGTCGCGTAAGACGTAACCATGGCAACTGAAACCGGAAGTCAGGCACTCGAGCCAGGCACCCGGCCCGCCCACGCTGAACGTCACCACGCGGGGCGTAATCTTGAAAACGGCTGTGGAAGAAACTCAGGCTACACGGACGCCATCGAAGAATGGAAGCAGATACATTGCGGTCTCTATTCACTAGAAACCTTACCAGCAGCAAGACAAGGTAAAGTGACATCGGGCAAACAGGATTTTACCATCACATAGCTAAAGGGATGCAGCTAGTCGAAAACGGGTTGTAGTAAGCACGTACCGGTCAAACCACGCATTGCCTGCGTACACGGTACATGAGACTCTGTCCACAATATAGCACCTGCATGCAGCTAAACCAGTTCACAAAGGGATTTATCTTGAAGTCACGACGTAATGCCTGATAACAACCATCAATATAAACTCCATCTCAGCATAGTGTACTGCATGAGTTCACCACAAACACATAATAGACATGTGAATGTGTATGAAGAGTTTGGCACATACTTCTAACCAGTTCTTTGTCTTAACTGGTGCTCCTCATTTTCAGCCCTCAGATATAAAACTTTTGAATAAGAAGTACACACAGCCCAGGCGCCCAGCAACGTCTTCCGGGCATTCATGCCAGGCCAAGATATACCGTGATATATACTAGGTATGGTGTATTTGTGTGTCTGTAAACTAGTAAATGCGTACATGATTCACGTCATACTAGTGATAAGAGACTAACATGCTCCTTCCTAATTCAATCCTAGTGTCCTACACAGAAGTTCCCAGCCCTGAGGAAGACCTACTCAAAATCCTCCTGGTCCCCACACGAAGGTCGAAACGCGTCGGCACAACACCCCTTCCCTATCACTGAGGCCAAGAGTATTTCCGTTGAGAACAATTAAGTGCTTAAAGAAACACATTCTAAGCTGGACTGGGACAGCTCAGACATGGACTTTTCCAGGTGTTCTCTGACCTCTATTTATCGGACCCTATATTAAATAAGTATCGAGGAGAAAGAGGAAAATTGGTCCCGATACACACTAATACAGTAGGACTGTCCAAACACACACTGAGTTGTTTATGTATTGTTTGTAAATTTTCAGATTTCCCATAGTTTTTGTATGCACTGTATATAGAGTGTTTATGTGTAGTATTTGCTGAAAAAGGTAGCAATTCTGAAAAAATTATCACCATGCGATAATGTTTGTTTGATTCAAAGGAGAAAACTAAAACAAAAAAAGAATGAAGTAAATATGCAATGTTGAAATGACAAGTAATTTGTCTAAATTGTGTTGATTTTTGGGAAAACAATGACTCACTGCTAAAAATTAATTGAAGAAATTTAAGTTTATTATGTAAACACACTCGGAGGTATCAATAAGAGGCATGCGTAGTAAAAAGATTTGATAATCAATGGTCTGAGAGGCACTCTTTTACTGTTCTGCCCTCTCTTGAGGCACCACAGTGAACACTATGCTAATTTCGTAGTTCTTGTGTGGGCTTATGTGGCGTTCCTAGGCCCTAGGCATGTCAATTTTATAACCAGCTTTCTGCTTTCTATGCATGAAGCCACAAACTCATTGTTTACTCAGCGGGCTCATCCCATGCTCTTCATTTTTTTAAATACTGGGTGCCCATGTTCTCTTGGGCACCCGGTGCTGCATGGGTAGCACGAGGCAGCGCAGCAAAGTGCTTTCTGTCGTGGGTAGATGGGGCCCCCAAGGACGTAATGTATAACCCAGTGCGCAGCGCTTGGCAAGGTCAACTGTGTATCAGCCCCTTGGAGAGGGGTGGGTGGGAGTTTGCTCTGTGTCAACCCCTGGGCCCATGTCCACCCAAAGGAAATTTGCTGAATTTGTAAAGGAGCTCTATGCTCTCTGCTCCTGCCCAGTCCCCCGGGAAACCAAACTTCTCAGCGTACTTTCATGATTTTAGTCTTGTTTTGCTCCTGTTGGCCAGCTCCAGCTACCAGGGACATTGTCATCAGGCCTACTGGTTCAAAATGTTCTTTTCATTGGGGAGCTTGATTTTTAAATCTCCCTTCACCAGACCTGTCTTCTGCCTGTGCTCCTGATACTCTCTCTGGCTTGGGTGGAGCGGGCGACATCTTTCACAGCCACTCCATAGCAAACCATCAAACACCCTCCCATCCACACTCCCCTCACCTCATGGTTTTGGCTAACTTGCAGAGCATCTGTGTGTCAGGAGTGGAGTCAGGGGCCAGTGCAGAGAAATCTCAGTGGAACCTTCCTGGGCCCCCCAGCAAGTCCATTCCTTGTATTGTACCTCTGGGGTCTAAGGGAGCTCGCGTTTCTGGCTCTAGGGAGATCCATCCTAGTCCTGGATGTCAGCTGAAGTTTCAAAATCCGAAAGACCATCCTTGCAGAGGTTCAGGAGTCTTTTTCCTTCCAGCTAGGCATTATTCTTGTGTTGCAGCCCTAGGTGTCATCTTAAGTGTCTTTACCTTGTTCAGGGTTTTTCAGTTGGGTGGAAAATTCTGGAAGGTAGGCACATCTGTAGAATCCTAGGGTGCCACATCATCACTACACAGCTACCCCAACCCTCCTGCACAGCCTTTTGGGACATTTTAACATAACAGCTTTCACTAGTCTATGGAAAGAGCTTCTGTAAGAGCTTCAGTTCTGCCTCTAACTGGCACAACTGAGAGTCCCATGCCTCCAAAAGGTCAAAAGGGAGTCCCTCCTGACTTTGGCTCCAGAGGCCTGGCCTTCCTCCATTCTTTTCTAGGCTTGGGCTTGTCCAGGCCAGATGAAGAGTTATTTAGCATATGCAGATTTCCTTCTCTAGAAAACAGAAGTAGACCAAGCCTGTCAAATGGCTCTGTTGTGTGGGGAGACCTTTGATCCTCTTGCCGGCCAGCAAAGTATTTAACTTGGCCCAGTAGTGGGGACAAAGACCTAGAATCCGCTTATGGATTGAGTCTGGGAAATATGACAATTCTTCTAGTGACGTAAGGAAGGAGTACAGTTATCATCATCATCATCAAACTGTTTATTTCTAATGTAACAATACATAAAACACAGTGCATCAAAATTACAGAAATTTAAAGGTTAAAAATGTAATAAATATAGTACATTAAAAACAGAGGACTCCAACAGTTGCGCTCAAAGTGCTAGTGCCACAATCGTTAAAATTACACTTTTTTTTTTTTTTTTAATGGGTGCAGGACGGATTCTAAAAACCTAGCTGTCATAAGAAGGAAAACCCTGATGATGTTAAAACAGCTTTCAGCTAGGAACAATGTACATGTGCAAAATAAAACTATAGCATAAACTCACTTCGGAAAAGAATGTGCTATATGGGCATATCAACACTTCAAAGATTTAATATTGCGAATGCGGATGAGCCAAGTAGCAGGCAAAAATGTTGCCATTGCAATAACAATCACCTCTCTGTGTCAAAGCGTAGAATACGTAGAGCAGGCTCAAATTGTCGGAACCCCAAAAGTTTGCACACATGTTTTTCCCATTGTTTGCATGGCTAATATAATCGGGCAGAAAAAAGACAAAGTGAGGTAGAGTTTCTTCGACTAGATTACAGGAGGGGCACTTGCTGGAGCTACAATACTTCATGCCCCAGTTCACATAAAAACTGTTGACTTGCAGAACCCTATACCTCCATTTTAGGTAACGTTGCAGTGGAGTGCAACCTGGGAGGATGTCAAAGAACAATTAATAAACAGGGGTGATCTTTGTATCTTAGAATTAGCCTGTCAGACTCCCCGTCTTAACACCTCTCAATTCTTTTAGCCACAGGTGCTCCTTTAGACAATCTTTTATCAAGGGGCAACAGACTAGTCTGGCTGTGTCCGTGGCATCCCATAGAGAGGGCAAACCTATTTCATAACCATGGACTTAATGTAGGCAAACCAAGAGATCTTCTCGTAGCCCAGAGATTCTAAAAGTGCCTTGATCAAGGCTCTAAAGGATTCTAATACAGTTATCACAAAAGTGACAGTGGATCTGCACTCAAGGAATATGTTTATCCTAAGATTCAACACCAGTATCTCTAGACCTATGTATGGTAAAACTGAGGGGTGGTGCAGATTTCACCCATAAGCTATAATGCAGTGGACACGCAGCATTTTCAGTAACACACTCATATGATAAGGCCTACACCAGGTCTGCACCAATCCCTGAAGGGTCCCTTCTGTGACAGGATACATGTGCATAGTTACTGGGGTAAGCTAGACAGTAGAATCACATGCTCAGCCCACTCAGTTCAGTTCAGTTCACACAGCTTTATTCGATCTTTTATAAAACAGACCATAAAAGCATAAAACATCATACAGATTTCATCACAAATATATAGTCGTGTATACAAGATTTAAAAAACAATTAAACAAATTTGCCATGATCATAGTGAACAATTCGAATAAAACCATGTAAAATCAGTTAAAATAGGGTAAAACAATACTAAAATCTCTTAGGGACAAGGTTTAGAACTATAATAAATTTATGGGACCAATTTATGTTAATCAAATACTGATGGAGTGCCTTGCTGCCATTTTCCTCTTTCTAAGGCAGGCCCATAAAAATGAGGCTACCGAGAAACATACAAATGGGTCTAAAAGGGCCTTTAAGAAATAGATAGATAGCCACCCGACACTGTTTAAATTTGTGGTACCTCAGGATTGGGAGGATATATAATTTCCTTTCGTCAGAGTAGTTTTTGCAAAATAATAAGATGTGGAGGTCTGACTGCACAGCAAGGTCATTACAGGGGCAGGCTGCCAAATCTTCCAGTTTATATCTCTTTTCTGGGTACCCTAAAAGTAACGGGATCATGTTCATACGTAAGCGCAGTAGAATAAATCTATGCTGCGCGTTGCTAATACGAGAGAGATAGTGGAAACCTTCCCCTGGTCTAGCCGGAACCAAGTCATATGCAATAGAGGAGTTTTGTAATCGCTTGCTTTCCCTTCGAGTATAATTTGCTCTCTTAGTGAATAATTCCGATTATTTTCCCCTTTGTAACCCTTCTACAAGAGAGAGGGTTTCAGAATAGTTCTCCCAGCCCCAAAGCATTTAATTGATCCTCCACATAGTTTAACCACCCAATCCTCTTGTAATGATCCAATTTGCAGCAGTCCCTGATGATACTTTGGGTCAGATCTACTGTGGTCCTCTGCCATATTGACAACCACAGCAGAACTGGTGCCAATCTTATACTGTCAGTCAGGTAAGGGAGCCCTAGTTCAAGATGCACTATATAGTTTGGAGCTGATTGGGGTAAGGACACTCGATTTTTAAAAAAGCTGTCTTCTACTTGCTCAGCCCACTCACATGCACACATGTGTGTGCTTACGTGTTTCTGTGTAACCAGCCCAGAGCCTCTTACCCAGCTGCACAGCGGCAAACTTTATCTTAAAGGGCAGACACTGTTGGCTAGTACTCTCAGTACATTTACTCAGAATTTACAGTGAGTGAGACACAATTGGTGAGACTAGCCCAGTAAAAGTAAAATAATGGGTAGTCAAACAGTGCAAAATCCAAGGAGATTAAAAGGACAGAACCCATTTCCTATACCAACTATGTAAATTAAGTTCATATAAATTCATTGTATGTAAATGTATCTTCCATGAATATCCTGAATATCTGGCTAGGATCCAGTCCTCCTGGGCCAACACTGTATGCCCTATAATTTGAAGGTATTCATGCATTTATAGGACATCTACTTCAAACCAAATTGCAACATGCTGTGGGCTACATATAGAATTATAAATGGATAACAATGAATTACAGGGATGTTTTTGACCGAGGGATCTCAAGTGACACCAAATAGACAACAAGAACAAAGCTCGAGTTGTCTATGATGGCACTCAGAACCCCGAGATGAAAAACATTCCCGTAATTCACTTTTTAGCCATCTACAATTATGTTATGTATGGTCCTCTAAATCATTCGCCCCTATTTGTAATTACTCTGCAGGTACACAGAAGTAACGGGGGAGCCATAAATAAGATTGCCTTTCTTCCTAGAACAAAATGTAAAAAAAAAATACCTGGCCTACCATCCACTCCACCACTCTCTGTTCCCTTTCCTCCAGAAGCTGTGTTCCCTGAATTCCAGTGCTGCGCTGACAGGCTCTCAGGGAGCCCAGCCTGAAATCCCTTTATGACATAGCAACAGTGGGTAGCAGATTTTGTTAACAGCTATTGCTACATCATAGCAGTGAGTTACCGGATTTGAATCAAGTTATTCACTCTAGTGGCTTTCTACTAGAGCCATTTATAACAATGGAATAATCAGGCACACATGCATCCTCCACCAAACGCTGAATCATACAATAAATGACATCAATACAGAAATATCACACAGAAATAATACCCCACACACAACCTAGATCCCTAGCATGACACGTATACCCCTGATAAGCAGAGATATTTATGAGCAAAAGTGCATAACTCACCTACCATTAGTCACTGAAGCTCCAGATATTAACAAGGCATACATTTTAATCCATTTACGAGGGAAAATATCATCAAGATCATTGAGGGCTTCACCAGGGCAAAAACCACAAACCATGCGAGCTACATCATGCTGCAGAAACCTCATACTATTGTGTATTAGTAATCCTTAATCTAAAATTGAAACTACAAGTACCAGAATACAAAGGTAAAAACACAAGACTGACACAATACTTGAGACAGTTGACATTCTAGCTCTTCAGTTCTACAATGCATGCTTCAGTACTGAATTCAGTGAAGGTTTTTACATGGAGCAGGAACAAATTGGGGGCATATTAACAACGAGGCGATAAGCAATTATCGCCGCTTTAGCGTCCGTTTTCGGACGGAAAGCGGCGATAATTCTATCGCCTAATCAGCAAGGTCACGCTATCACGTGAATCCTTGCACTATCGCCCTTTCCCCAACGCCCATCCTTGCATCTCTAATGAGATGCAAAGTGGGCGTTACTGGGCGTACCCCGGATGGGCTACGTTGCAAATATCGCCGATGTTCACATCGCGATATTTACAAGGCAGCCCACAGGGTTATAGTAGACGTTAGATTTTGGCGAAAACGGCCGTTTTCGCCAAAATCTAACGTCTGCTATAATCCTGACTTACCTATGTTAGGCATAGGAGGTGGATTCTGCTGATACGACCACAGGGTGGTATCAGCAAGGTTATCGCCCTTTTGCAGGGAACATCGCTGGAAATCCAGCGATGTTCCCTGCAAAAGCGATCTTCGCTATCTCTGGAATTTTTATCGCCCTGGAGTAACGCGTTGTTAATAACGCGCTACCAGGGCGATAAATGCCAGAGATAGCCTGCGATAATATAATTATCGCTAAGCACGACCAGCGATAATTATCGCTGGCCGTTGTTAATATGCCCCTTGGTTAGTTCAGTTTATTTGAAAAAACTGATCGGTTGCAAATATTTCTGTAGAACATGTTAAAATATACTCAAATTGGCAAGTATGTGCATTCCCTTGACACATATTTTTTATGTGTTTTTTAAACAGGAGCGGCCGGTGCAGGTAAACGCGGTGGGGTGGGGGCGGGGTGGGGGGTACTCGACAGACGACGAGGGAAAATTACATTAAAAAGAAAACCACTTACCTTGAGCTCGCCGCATCGCCGCATCGCTGACTCGGCGATGCGACGAGCGCAAGGTAAGTGATTTTCTTTTTTTTTAATGTTATTTTCCCTCGTCGTCGTCTGTCGATTTCCCACCCACCCAACCCCCCGCCCATCGCGCTTACCTGCACCAGCCGCTCCTGTTTTTAAAGTGTTCATTTATTTTCTCCTTTCCGCTGACATGTGCTTATTTAGTTAAAAAAGTAAATTTTGATTATGATAATCATAATACCAATGATTTATACAATGATAATGGAATGATCCCGATACTTTCTGCTTTGGTTTTGCCCCATCAAAAAAACAAAAATTCTCTTTGCAAACTAAATTTTGTTGTACTTTTACTAATACTACTAGTAGTACTACTAACGTACTACAAAATACACGAGGAGGTCTCCACTTCTAGCTTTTCTCTGCAGATATCTCTGCCCACGTAAGTTAATGATTTAGGGGCCAATTACGATGCGGTCTGAGATGGTTCCGACCATCGGTCGTAGCCGTTCAGACCTCATCATAATCAGCTGTTCGGATTCCTTTCCGACCAACCCATTTTGATGGGGTCGGTCGAAAGGGAATCCAAATCGGGTTTCCAAATGGCCTAGCCCGTCCGACATTAGGAAAGCCTTCAGTAATCCCTCGGCCGGCTCTTTCCGCCCGAGGGATTACGATGGCAGATTTTCACAGCCTTTCTGTGCCGGCCTTTCCGACACAGAAAGGCTGTGGGAATCTGACTTTGTGGGCCCCCAGCAGGGCCCCCATTGGTGCAAGGCCGCCAAATGGCGGCCATAGGTGCCCCCCTGTTGATCCCTGCACCCGATGGCATGCCTGCCACGGGGTGCAGGGTTGAACTGCACCTCTGCTCTTTACAATGAGAGTATGCATTCCGTTCAGAATGCATGCTCCCATTGTAAAGTATAGGGATGCGACCGAACAGTGTTTGGCCGCATCCTAATTGCTGGGTTGGGACCGACAACAGGAGGTCGTTCGGTCCCACTTCCCAGACGATGTCAGACGGACTCAGGTCCGTCCGACATCGTGATTGGGCCCTTAGGTGTAAATCTGGAAACGATTGAAGGGAATGTCTGGAAAATGGTGAATACTTCTTACTAAAGAAGAGGGCTTATGGGAGGAGTAAGGAGGGATTTAGGTAGAAATCGAGAGACATTTAGGGAAGGACATGCACTCATCCACCGAGGTGATAAATTGTACTCCTACCCAACATTTCTAATTCATGAATTGGAAATAACATCTGAAAAACTGATTTAATGCATTTAATTTCACAGTAGTGTGGTCTCTATACCTCCCAGTTTCAGAAATTAGCATTTCTATGCACCAAAAGCTCAGTTATGAGTGACCTTTCTCTATCCATAGGCTGTACTGGAGTTCACAAGTAGGTAGTTAGTAGTTGAAAATGTGGATATCAATTTTCATTTTACTTTGGTTAAGGCATTTTAACAAAACTTTTAACATACTGACAATTGCATGCACAGATTGCTCTGATGGAAATGCCTTCCTAGACTCTAAATCGAAAGATATAAGGCACAATGCATATGTTCAACAGAATGACATCCAGAGAGCTGAGATAGTGATGCAGTGGTTATTTGCCACACACACGTACAAATGCCAGGTGCGGGTGATTAAGCGTGACTTTGGCATCTTTGTGTTAACCAATGGGGAGTTTAGCAGACGATCCAAAGGCTATTAAGATCAGTTTAAAGTAAGGATCTCCATTCTAGGCGCAAGTCACAGTGTCATTTACACATGTAGGCCTGAGACAAGTGGCTGTATTTATAACTGTAAAGTATTCATAGAAGATCACTTTACAGTTAGAAATCCCTTTAATCAGGTATAAAATGACCCCACAATCATGAAATATTGGCAAATGTAAATCCCACCCGAAGGATGCAAACTGTATTTCAAGGCTTGGTTGCTCTGAGAAGTTTGGTAACAGTCACAAGTACAATGACCAAAATTACGTAGCATTCTACAATGTGTAATTTGTACAATGCCCAAAATTATGAATTGGGGAAATTCCTCAGCCAGGGAACATTTACAGTATTATTCTTGGAAAACTGCAATAGCCACAGTTTCCAGGCCTAACCTGGAAAAGATTAGTGAATCCTTGAAAGTTGTAAAATAATAGCCAAACGAGTTCGTATATCTCTGCACGTGTAGAATTATGACTTTCTGTGAATTACTTCTTTCATTTGTGAATCGAACTGTGTTTTAAAGTCCATACACTCGTTTCAGCCAGATTAGTGTGCATTTGCTTCATGTTCTGAGATCTTTGTCAAGCTGTACTTTTTTCTGTGTTCTGTTTGTCCCATCGTATGGAACAATGTGTTTTGCTTATGAACATTTTAACTTTTAATTTGATTAATGTGGAAAACATTTTATGTTTCGGAACTGTAGTCCATTTGTTTGTTCAGAGGAAAAAATCCATCAAATATGACAGTGTCAGTTCACACTAGTTCAACTCCTTATACAGACAATACCAACACTCCACCAAAACATGCAAATAAATTGAAAACAGATGTCTACATCTAAAATATTTAAACATGCTCTGCACGAATTTGTTTGAGCATGGTAAAGCAAATGCAACACCTCTACCCACTACCTATAATGTTTCACTCTATATTCCATTGATTAAAGCAGGTAATATTTTAAACCCTGTTAAAACCTGTGTAAGAATGCAGACAGAGAATTAAGAATGAGATGATATGAATGTCATTGAGTCCATACAACAGGCCTCATTTATGAGTTTTGCCGGCAAAAGAAAATGACAGGAATGCGCTGTATCTTATAGATACAGCGCATTCCTGCCCTTTTCCCCAGCGCTGCCGCACAAAAGGCTTTTTCCTCTTTCTATGTGTGCTGCAGAATGCAGCACATATAGAAAAAGGAAAAACAAGGAGAAATAAAGATGTTTCTCCTTGTTTGCCTCCCTTAAGCCTCCCTTGAGGAGGTGTAAACTTTTGGCGCTGCCTCAGAGTTACGATTTCTCCTAAATCTGGGGCAGTGTCAAAAAGCCACGGATGTTGTGGGAATGCCAAAAGCAACAACCATTGCATACCTCTTTAACGCTGAAAACTGTGTTAAAGGGAACAATATTTACAAGGCAGCATTAAGCCAAAAAAAGTGGGTTAGTGCTGCCTGCAGGCTCCTGCGCTACCGGTGCGTCACAAAAAGTAACGCACCTGCGACGCAAGGGGCTTATATAGAAACCCCATAGTACCTTCAATGTACGTAGTCACAGATGTTTTAAGGCATGGGCAAGGTGGGCTCTGGCCAGGGCCCCCACCTTTCTAGTGGCCCCTTCATTAGCTTTCAGGACTATCCCAGACAGTGGCATAACGATAAAATGATGGGGCCCCCCGCACAATATGAAAAGGGGCTCCCAGGTCTCGAACATCTCATAAATATTCAAAGGCTTTGCACTGAATGGGGGTCCGCTGAAGGACTGGGATCCCCTTAAAGCTTTGGGGGCCAACGAAGAGGAAAGTCATTGGTGAGACCATATATGTTGAGGGCTTGAATGAGCTGAAAATGGATAATAAATTCAGAGCTGTTCCGATCAGGGACCCCCAAATTATGTTTGGCCCAGGGCCCCCAAAATCCTTAAGATATCCCTGTACGTAGTTGTTTATCTGAATTCACGTTTTCAGCATTAATAATGTTGATCATTTCTCACATTTGACAAAAGTAATGACATTCTATTAATTAAAGTATGCATAAAAGACTGTGGCAAAAGAGACAGAGTCAAAAACACAGAAAAAACTGATGTCCTGCAATGGTCCTATTTACAAAGCTTTTGCACATTTAAGAATGACGTACATGCACAAGTAGCTTCTTTTATGAGTGAAAAGCAACGTTTGTAATTCACAAACCTCATTTCTGCAGGTATACAGCGGTTTCCTCAGAGAAAGGTATGTCCCCAGCAAATCTACTACTGTGAGATGGCAATGAGCGTTCCAGGGGGAAATGCACTCCATCTTCGAGGACACTATCAAGTTTATATGTTTGTAAAATCATCCCTGTACCATTAACACTCTGGAAAAGGTTGGAGATTTAGTGAAGATAATTGTAGCAGTAAATCCCTTTTCAATATTTTAACAGAGAGGAAATCCACCGTAAATACTTTTGGCAACAAGAAATAACAAAACATACCATAGAAGAATGAGAGCAGATGAACATCAAAATGTAAGATCTTGATCCCTGTATTGTGACTTTTAAGTATTCTACTGCACTGGTTGTTTGAGACTGTGCAGGTTAACATTACTTTCCATTTGGATTTCAATACCTTAAAATAACTGTGCTCCACAGATGTAGATAATTCTGTAAGGCATTCTTTCTAAAAGTATCAATTGGATGCTCAGGATGTACACTTGGTAGGACTGCATTCTGCCAGCCATACACATCGTTCCTAATCACCTTGAAAGGCTTCTATGATATAATATTGATGTCAAAAATATCTCTATATCACGGCAAAAACATCCTCGTAGCAAATATCAAGGGGCCTATTTATCAACAAGACACGCAGCAAGTCACTTTGCTGCGCTGCAAGACAGGGAAAGGACAGGAATACGCCGTATAATAACATAATACGGCCCATTCCTGCCCTTTCCCAACGCTGGTGCACAATGTGCTGCCTGGCACCAATGCAGGCTCTCTTGCACCATGGTGCAAGGGTACCTATGTTGTACACATCGAAAGAGGAAAAAACTTGGAGAAATAAACATATTTCTCCTCATTGCACCTCACCTGGGGAGGCATAGCAGTTTTGGCGCATTCCCAGGTCTACCACTTATGGTAAATCTGGGAATGCGTAAAAATCCATGGGTGTTGTGTGGGAACACGCATGCACCACCCATGGAATGCCTTCTTAGGGAAGAGTAACCCAACGCAGTGACTTTCGCTGAAGTCACTCAGGGCCACAGAAAGTGGCCTTGCATGGATTGATAAATCACATTTAGTAGCTGTGTCACACTTGCACCCCTTTGCGTGGTACAAAAGCGACACAACTACTTCATAAATATGGGCCTAAGTTTGCATACTTACAATGTGAACTCTCATCTACAAAATATAGTTGTACTAAATATAGAAGTTATATAGATTTGTATATATTTAAAAGTATTTAAAAATATATAATGACTTAAAAAAGATACTTTTAAAGGTATTTATGTTTATTTATAAAGTAAAAATGTAATTATAAAGCTAATGCATTTTTAGATATATAAAACTTAAAAATGAATTTAAATAAAGAAATAAATATAAATGTAATATGTGACTAAGTAAAATCATTTTTACAAAAATTTAAACAAATACTAATATTATCTATACAATGTTAGAAACATGCAATACATATAATATACATTCAGAATAACAAAATTTACATTTAAATGAATCAATATAATTGCTAAATATTACACATTTCATTTTAAAAACACAGTATTAAAATTATTATTACTCTGCAAATTTACAAAATAAACAGAACTCTTTGATTACAATAACATTATACTGTAAAATAAAATCACCAAAAATATATTAAAAACCCGAAAAATAACAAAACAATTATAATAAAAACATAAGAAACATTTTTAAAAAGTGTAATATAAAAATGACAACAATTAACAAAAACAAATATATCTCCAACAAAAAGGTAAATATAATTTAAATGGTATATTTAAAGTAATGAACATAAAAATATCACATAATTATACCTTTGAAAAATACAATTTAAGCCAAAAACATAAATAGAACACAATTAACATTCCAAATTCACCACAAAAAAAGTCAACCAAATATTACATTTTGAAAAAATACACTTACCATTATTCATCCTAAAAACAGTAGAAAATGTATTGCATTTTAGAAGGATGAAATAAACTATTCCCACTCCAACCTAGACTACAAAGGGATTGGCCTTGGAGGGGTCGGAAGGCCAGATTTACTATTCCCCCTCTAATCTAAGCAACAGTAGAGAAAGCATTTCACATTGACGAGGTCAGGTTTGGTACTCGCACTCCAATATGAGGAATTAGAGGGAAAGGGTTGGACTTTGGATGGATGACATTTGCTATTTCTACTCCAACCTAACCATAATAAACTAAATGTTGGACTTTGGAGGGGTCAGATTTACTATTCCCATTCCAACCTATCAGCTTTAACAAAAGTGTTGGACTTTGGAGGAGTTTGATTTACTTTCCCACTCCAATCTGAACAACAATATGGAAAGTGGTGAGCTTTGGAGGGGTCAGATTTAGTACTCACACTCCGAAATAAGCAGCAGGAGGCAAAAGATTTGAACTTTGATGGGGTCAGATTTACTTGTCCCACTCCAAACTAAACAACAGTAGAGAAAGTGCTAGACATTGGAGTGGACAGATTTACTATTCCCACTCCTACCTAAGCAACAGTAATATTTGACTTTGGAGGGCTTAGATTATTACTACACCCAACTAAACAGCAGTAGGAAAGTGCTTAAAGAATTTATATTTTTATTTGAAAAAAATCCCTATTTTAGCAAATTAAGAACATTCCCCAACCTACTTACCTATAGACCCAACAATTCACAAAAAGTGGCTTAATTTCTACAAAATTAAGTAAATCACAACAAAAAAATAAAAAGTAACTGTTTAAAAAACAAACATAAACCACATATAAAATTAATTAATTTAATCAATGAAATTATTTACATAATTATTACTTTCATTAAATAATTAAAATTACATTTTTCTAACAGTTTCAAATAAAACATAAATAATTAATGAATTAAAATAAAATTACATAACTATTAGCTAATATTATAATAACTAATACTGATTTGCATTTATATATTAAATAAAGTAACAATAAAATAATTTATATAATCATAAATTTTATTACCTAATAAAAAATTTCAAGTTGTGCATCTGTGTAAAATAATTAAATATATATTTAAATATCTTGCCACCCTACTCCCAGATACACACCCAACAACCTGCCACAATATAAAACAGCTAAAATAAAGCCCAAAACAACACTTCAAAAATATTACCAAAACAATAAAACATATACTAAAAACAATCACAAACATCTATAATTTACATATTAAAAACTTCAAACACAATAACTTCAAACACACAAAATTATAAAATAATAGAAAACAATATAAAACCAATGTTATATACAACTAGATTTAAAAGAGCAATATTAAACATTTGAAAAAATATATTCTTACTGGTGTAATGCCATACCATGATATTCTTGCAACCACAATATTGTTTGATGATATTTTTGTCTGACAATATTTTTGAAACAATATTACCATTGTGTATCCTTGTAAAAAAAAAATGTAAACATCAAACAGCACTTTAAGAATTGCTTGACTTGGAAAAGGTAAAGCCCTCCTTCATGTTCCTCATGCAAAGTAGATTTGAGCCGCCTTGACTTGATTCACAAACTTGAGCAAATAAGCAAGAAATGTGGTAATGTCTTGGTCTGTTGCAGGTGCACAAATCACATTGAGGTATTTTTACATTCTGCATCCAAAGGTCTCAAATTGAATACATAATTTCTGAATTTCAGATATGCAACCAAAAGCTATTTTGATTCACTCTGACAACCTGACACTGCCCTATTCATTGTGATTATGGACGAGAAATATAGACATTCAACTGGCTTCAAAGATTTTTCCCTTTACTCAGGTCCAGCTAACATGTTAATTAAACTTTTTATATTTTTTGTCCATGGTGATGTACACTGATTGTCTTTCAAACCAATTTCCACACTGTCTTTTTCAAGTGGCTAAACTAAGGGAGTAGATAAGCTCTTTTCCAATTCAGAGTCTTTTTAAATCCCTTGATGGATACTTTTTGGGTCAAGTAGCTAAACATTATGGACATATTATTACAGCTCCAGATTGACCAGACTCATATTAACAAAGTATTTTGGGGGAACTGTAATAAATAGTTATAGGGAGAGAGAAATCAATTGAGTCCAACAACTATGAAATACAATAGCTCCGAATTTGTGAACCCCACTACAACACTGCTGATAGATTTCCCAGCACAGGACCAATAGCTGTCCCTACAAATCCTTTGTAAAATTTCAGCAAAGAAATATGAGAACATGGAATAAGGTGCTCTTTTCAATCTACTGACCCTCATATAAATAACAGAATAATATGTTCCCACATAGTGGACATTTTTACTCACAGAAAGCAACCAGATGTTTTCCATTATCACCTAACAACATCCATTTGTTTTACCAGTATTTTTTAATTATGTGTTTAGTTTGGCAAATCCATGTAATAATCCGCCTAAAGTGATCTCAGTTGGCCCTATTAGCCCAGTGAACATCAAATCACGGCATATGTTCAAGTCAAACACATTTAAATATCAAAAGGTATCAAGGGGATAACACGTACATGGATCAATAACTCCATGCTAAGCCACAAATATTCATCTTTAACTTCTTTTTGAGGAGAGGGTGGTAGTTAATTCCACATCTAAGGATCCAAAGTGGCTACAGCCCTACCCCTCACATTGATTGGAAGTCACATTAGTTAACAATTTGTAAGAGACATGTTGAAACCTGATTATACCTGCCACCACTCCAATTGTAGCATTTAGCAACTAAGAGGCAAACATCAAAATTGAGGGCCTGATTCACAAAGGAAAATCCATGCAAGTTCCTGCATGCAAATCTCTGCCTAATTGCAATTCAGCATCTCCAGGCAGTACAAAATAAGACCAAAACAAAAAAAATCCAATAAGTGTAACCAAAGTTATGAATTTTTAAAGAATACCTGAAAATGTAATGCTTAAAAGCTTAATGCGCCAACCTGGGAAATCTGGTTGCACTAGACTGGGGTAAATCCAAAGGTTCAGGCCGACCACGATGGAGCACGGTGGGATATAGAGACCACCCTAGGCCCACTAAAAAGTACTTGGAATGCGTCATCGACGGAGTCGAGATGCGAGAAGCAAGGAGGTGATGCATCGAACCACTGGATCTAAGGCAATGCATCGTCTTCGAGCCAGTCAAATTGAAGATGTGTCGTTGTCAAACCTCAGGATGTAGGCGATTTGGCGGGAACTGGAGGCAATGTGGCGCGCAGTCGGCTACGCGAGATCTGCGGTCCATGTGGCAATGAGTCGGTGTCGAGGGAGATGCACTGGTTCCAATTGGTGCAACGTCATCGATGAGTGCAGGTCTGGATTGGCACCTCTTGGCAGGGCAAGACTTGCAGCAAACATAATCCATGTGCTGTTGAAGGTTGATGAGACATCTTTGATGTCCCTGAAACTTGGAACAGGGGGCAAGCCAGCATGCCCTTGGAGACACTCTGGGTTCAAGTGAGTTGGGTCCAGTCCTTCCTCAGCAGGGCAGAGGGTAGCAGGGAGCAGGGCAGCACAGCAAGAAAGCAGTTCTTCCAGAGCAGCAGTCCAGCAGAGGGGCAGTCGTTGTAGCAGCACAGCAGTCTTTCCTACTGGCAGAGTTCTTCACAGGTCCAGTAGTGTCTGATTTGATAGGGTCAGGGACCCAGTACTTATACCAAGTTGTGCTTTTGAAGTGGAGGTGACATCAAGGAGGGTCTTTAAACTTCACAGAGGTCCTCGTTACCAGCTCTGGCTCCAGACTCACTACAGGGGGTATGCAGCCCTTTTTGTGGGGACAGGACACAGCCTATTCAGGTGTAAGTGTCAGCTCCTCCCTCCCATCCTTCCCAGGATGGCCCATCAGGAGGTGGATGGACACTTAGTCACATCTAAGCTCCCTTTGTCTGTGGTTGTCTAAAGGGAATGCACAAAGTCCAGCTGTCAGCCACCCTAGATGTGTACTGGAGACAAGCGGCCGGCACACAGGACTAACAGCAAAAGAATGCAATCTTTCTAAAAGTGGTATTTCCAAAGGGGTAGTGATAAATTCATCTTTACCAGTAAAGAGGATTTATCATTACTATTCCAGTTATAAGAAATATGACAGATCTACTCCTTCTCAATCTGGAATTTTAGCTTATAAGTGCAATAAGACATTTCCAATGATAACCTATGAGCGGGGTGTGACTCACAGTAGTGAAAAACGAATTTGGGTGTTTCTCACTATCAGGACATGATTACACAGCTCCCTGTCCTATGGGCTGCCTAGGGCCTACCTTAGGGGTGACATATATCATAAAAGGGGAGTTTAAGGCTTGGCAAGGACTTTTAAATATCCAAAATAAGTGATGGAATGCACTCCTTTATGCTTTTTTATCCCAGTTACTATCCTCGTAAATGTTTAGCTCACATGTGCATACTGGGCCCATGCCTTGCCCCAATGGCACGCTTATGTAAATCCGTGAGGTATGGAGCGCCGTTACGCCCCAATCCCAGTCGCACAGCGATGTCCATAAGTATACAAAAATACTCATTTCAATAATGTCGTCCGTTTTTAACCATTTAATTACAATTTCATCCAATATCTTTTACTTTCTTTCTCCATCCACATGTAAGGTTTCATACTTTTCCAATGCTTCTAATGCTATAGATATGCCCAGCCAGGCCTCTTTCTAAAGCACGTGTGGAAATGCATTGTTCATCCTAGGCAGTATTTTCCACTTCAACCCAATGCATTTCGGGCTCGATAGCCCTTCTTCAGGGGTAACTGCAAATTTAAAAACCCCCATTTCTAGCCGACATCATAATGAGGCCCTATGTTTTTTCTTTACAGGGGCAGGAAGGAGGCCCAACAGTACCTCTTTAGGCGTGCCCTCTATCTATCAGTCAGTGGCCTGCTGTAAGCTCTGGAGGACCACTCTCCAATAGGGCAGGACCTCCATACAGCGCCATACCATATGTAAAACGTCAGCATCTAGCATTCCACAGCGCCTGCATGGATAAGATTTTGCAGGGTAAATAGCGTGTAGAGTTTTAGGAGTGAGATATAGTTGGTGTACGTAATTATACTGTTTAAAACGGGCATTAGAGCTCAAGAGTTTCCTCATGAATCTTGCCCCGCTCCAGTGTCGTCAAGTCCTCTTCCAGCCCCAAAGCCTGGTCTGTATGTGATTTTGGGGTGAGCGCAGGGGAGTCCTCCCGCAATGCTCTGTAAATGTGCATTATAAGCCACCTGCCCCCGTGCTACGGGTAAAGTGGGAGGACGAGCTTGGGCGCCAGTTGCACGACAAGGAATGGGAGCAAGCGCTCGAATATCCCAAAAGGGTTTCCCGAAACGCACGCTTTAGGAACATACAGTTATACATTCTACACAGAGCGTATCAAACGCCAGCGCGACTCCAGCGATTTTATCCATCCACTCAGTTCCTTTGCCCCAGATGTCAAATACTGGATGCAGACTTCTACCATATGTTCTCGGCCTGCCCTACAGTAGGTCCATACTGGCACACTATCCACGAGACACTTAGGGAACTCACGGGTCTGCCTTACATGGACACATGGGAGGCCTGCGCACTTGGAATCTTCTGGAGACGGAAACAGCACAAAGTACCAATTCGTTTCACCTCGCTAGCCACACTATTAGCAAAAAGAGGCATAGCTATGCACTGGCGAGCACCTGGGGACCCCCGATAGCAGCTTGGGTGGGAGCAGTGAACAAATGGGCAGCAGCGGAGGAGGAAACGCTCCGGGAGGAGGAGGTAAGGGGGATACGTAAGCACCCCATATCCATGGAGTGGACCCTATTGCTAATCAATTCAAATAGCAAACAATACCAGGCAATTCCGATACCCCGCCACAAACCCCAATAAACTCGCAACCACAGACCCAGATTGGCAGCACACACGATAGTTCCCACACAACTACAAGTACATAACAGGGCACGACGATGCAATCACCCACATACTACGCCAATCAGATAGACGGCGACGGCTGGGCAGGTTCCCAACCCGTTGACATTACTCATAAGCATAAGAAGGACATGCAGTAGCCTCGAAACCCTGTCTGACTCATATACCCCGAAATATAAGAGCACTACCCCAGTTAGACCTCCCCAGTTAGTAATTCAATATCATAACCAGTAGTTAACACACTGGCAACAAAAGGGAAGGAGATATTTCCTCATGTGAAAGGACATGCAAGGATGGGTGACATTGTTTATGGCAGCAATTATACTATGGGGTCGATTCCGATCTCGGCCGGAAGCGCACCTAACAGTATTCGTCCAGAAAAAAAACAAGCCGAACGCGTGTTTCCCGACCGATTTGAACAGTCGTCCGAACGAACAAGTACGATGCGCATAACAGCCCAGATTCCGAGCGAGCCGTACTTACCCATTCCAGCTCCTGTTCCCCGCCCGAGCCGGATCTGTAAACGCCGATTCGAGTCGCACGGAAGCAAACACACAGCACCTTCCGGCCGGACGAGTACGATGCGCCTTCCGTACGCGCCGAACCCGTCGCTACGTCCGGCACGTCAGAGCATCCGGGAGAGCTGCACATAAGCTCCGATTCGCACCACAAGACGATCCACGGCGACGAGACGGACAAGCCAGCGACGAGTACGAGTCCAAGCCACGAGAAACCCAAACGAGACGAACAAACCATGAATCCCATCGCGCAGGTCCTACCAATACTCTACATCTATTACCGGGACCGGTACGGACGCGTACGACGCAGACAGTAAGTCAAACACCCACTACACAACATATGTCACACACACATAGGGATGCAGAAATGACGTACACCAGCAACAGCAGAACAACAGGGGCGGGATGGCTATCACCAATGCCATACACACCCATAGGGGGATGGATGCCTACCACTAATACCATCCCCACCCATAGGGGAATGGATGCCTGTCACTACTACCCTCACCACTCATAGGGGGATGGATGCCTGCCACTAATACCATCCCCACTCATAGAGGGATGGATGCCTGCCACTAATACCATCCCCACTCATAGGGGGATGGATGCCTGCCACCACTACCATCCCCACTCATAGGGGGATGGATGCCTGCCACTAATACCATCCCCACTCATAGGGGGATGGATGCCTGTCACTACTACCCTCACCACTCATAGGGGGATGGATGCCTGCCACTAATACCATCCCCACTCATAGGGGGATGGATGCCTGTCACTACTACCCTCACCACTCATAGGGGGATGGATTCCTGCCACTAATACCATCCCCACACATAGGGGGATGGATGCCTGTCACTACTACCCTCACCACTCATAGGGGGATGGATGCCTGCCACTAATACCATCCCCACACATAGGGGGATGGATGCCTGTTACTACTACCCTCACCACTCATAGGGGGATGGATGCCTGCCACTAATACCATCCCCACACATAGGGGGATGGATGCCTGCCACTACTACCCTCACCACTCATAGGGGGATGGATGCCTGCCACTAATACCATCCCCACACATAGGGGGATGGATGCCTGTTACTACTACCCTCACCACTCATAGGGGGATGGATGCCTACCACTAATACCATCCCCACACATAGGGGGATGGATGCCTGTTACTACTACCCTCCCCACTCATAGGGGGATGGATGCCTGCCACTAATACCATCCCCACTCATAGGGGGATGGATGCCTGCCACCACTACCATCCCCACTCATAGGGGGATGGATGCCTGCCACTAATACCATCCCCACTCATAGGGGGATGGATGCCTGTCACCACTACCATCCCCACTCATAGGGGGATGGATGCCTGTCACTACTACCCTCACCACTCATAGGGGGATGGATGCCTGCCACCAATACCAGCCCCACACATAGGGGGATGGATGCCTGTCACTACTACCCTCACCACTCATAGGGGATGGATGCCTGCCACTACTACCCTCACCACTCATAGGGGGATGGATGCCTACCACTACCACCACCCCTACTCATGGTGGCCTGGATGCCTACCACCCACACAACCCCTACTCATAGGACGGGTAATGCATGACACAACCAGCATACTCCAACATAAGGAATGTCTGAAAAATACATCCCCCCCAACACCATGACATGCGTGTGTAGTCTGTGTCAAATGCCTACAACACTGAACATGACATTTAACATACAATGTGACCCCCTATCACATGTGTCACACATAAATGTGTGTGGCCTCCACAATGCAATCAGACCATGACCACTGGTGTGGGGTCCATAGCTGAAGCACATTTTGAACATTGTGGCAATGGGGTCTAAAGCCCCATCACCACAGTGACCACAAGGTAAGTGTGGGGTCCATAGCTGAAGCACATTTCGAACATTGTGGCAATGGGGTCTAAAGCCCCATCACCACAGTGACCAAAAGGTAAGTGTGGGGTCCATAGCTGAAGCACATTTCGAACATTGTGGCAATGGGGTCTAAAACCCCATCACCACAGTGACCAAAATGTAAGTGTTGTCATGGGAAAAGCTGCAAATGCCAAACTGCATGGATAATTCCTGGTCACACAACAACAAACACATCAGTGGCATAGTAGTGCATGTGTCCCATAGCAACATAGATTGGGTGAGGCAAACAGTGCAGTGCCAATGAAACATCGCTTTGGCCATGTGCAGACAAACATCACCCATGTGGGCTCACATTGTCAACATTCACGAATAACACAATGACAGAAGTGACCATCATAATGCAGACCCACATATCTGCACCAATGGACACACAACTGTAGATATCCTGGGGAGACTGTAGATGTCAGGGGACCAAATACCATTCCATGGCAGCAATGGGACATAGAAACCATGATCATTGTGCTGACTGCTGACCTAGGAGTCCCAGGGACAGCAGGGGAAAGCCACCAAACAACATACAGCCAATGGCACACTAAAGAAATGCCAATGCAGTGGTGCAAATGCACAAACACAAACAGGCAGACTCACACTGCATATCAAACACAACAGGTGATGGGGGGGGTGTGCCAGTGTCTCCAGGCAACCACACAACACATGAGGAGGCCTGAATCCCTATTACACAGTTGTCAATACAGTGCCACACAAAAGAAACTCATGGATCGGAATCCCCTATGTGGGCAATCAGGCATTGTTAGATGAGAGGGAGCACAAATTACAAATGTCACACAAGCTTGCAGGAACAGCAACTAACACAGCAAGAGACAGACCCACCACAGCACTACCCCCAGGGACCCCACATTGTGGTGACACTGGCCTGCATGATAATCCCACTGTGATGACAAAGGTAGATGTTGTACACACTGTGAACCACAGTCATGTGTCCTGAGCAACTAACTACCATCACACCTACACAAGCACAAATCAATCAGCACGGCCTGTCAGCCAAGGCCAACATGGAGGTAGGGGTCTAGCCGTGCAACAACTCTCATTTGCACACACTCAACACCACACACCTTGATCTCCACCAATGTGCAGCAGTGAAGCTCACATGAACTGGTGACATTGCACATGCACCCATGACAATCCCAGGGGTGGTGGGGGAACTAAGGTGGAGATACCCATCACACATGGCCAGTCAACAAGACTTGAGAATGTCTGACACACTGCACAGTACGCTGTACATGGGCATGACGTCCAATCCACACCAACCAATGGGATCCCGGCCACAGTCACACACCAATGAAGAAGCCAAGGTCACCCACAAAGAACACACATAGACAACTACCAACATTGCAGCTCTGACCCTGAGGAGTGGCAGCAGTCACACACACAACGTGTCACAATCACTGAAAGCTAACACAAACTGTAAATTACATGACTTGTGTAACCAACAAGTGCCAAGGGGAATCCTGACTGTGTCTCATCTGCGTTTGCCCACAAACTCAGCCCTGACAGCAAACACACCTATTGATGACACCCTGATGGCCAGTAATGTGCCATGCACCCACATCCCAGAGAACCCAGGGCGAAGATTTGGGGGGAACATAGGTCAACTCAGCAAGCATCACAAACAGGAACATCACTAGGGACCCCAGCATGCGTAGCAAAATGGAAGTGAACACACACAGACATGGTCACACAACACACACCTTGGGCTCAGGCAATGTCACGGAATTACACACTGCCATGAGGGGACTCCACTCCTGTGTAAGGACAGCTGTGCCATACGTTAACTCTGCAGGGCTCTATCATGTCAGCAGAACACTTGGTCACTCAGTCAGCAATTAGCACAAAATGAAGGCTCTCGTCACATCAGCCTGGTCATGGGAGTGTCACCAAAATCATCTGCACAGATCCAACACACATGTATAGCAAGTTGCACTGATACCACAGAAGAGTCCTTCCCCATTGATCCCCAAACTTGCATGTACAGTGGAGATGGTCACACGGTCAGGGAAATAGACAAATTGAACAATGGCAAGCACATCTGATGTGCAGGGGTGTAAGCCACAGATGTGATATTGCAAAAACATGTAGGGACTCCCATTGGCAAATATGAAAAACATGACACCCTCATATTGCTGCAAAGGATGACATGGCTACACACCAGGATAGGACACATTCACCCTGGACCACATGGAGTCCTGCACAGTAACACTTCTTTTACCTGATATCAAAAATCACCATCACTGCAGCAAGGGCATGGTTAGCATCCTCAACATCATGTACAACTGAAGTAAAACCACTAGAGAACTGAAAGGAGCTTTATTCAGCATATGTGAATAGAAAAAAGGAAGTCCAGACAAAACCCAAAGGCCAATGGCCAGTCCATTACTAAAGTCCAAACACGGTGACAGTGGCAGATGTCACCCTCTCCTTGCCTGCACTGCTACGAACCAGGGACACTCCCCTCAGAGGGGCATACGGGGGGCAGGCCATGCACCGCAGGGACAGGATCAGGGCTCACCAGAAGGAGGCAGGGGAGGGGTGGCTGGTGCTGGAGAGTCACTGACAACTGCAGTGGAGGTGTCTGACATGGTGTGTGCCGGCACAACTGGGGGGCATGAGTCAGATGGTGTGGGTGCCGGCACAACTCCAGTGGGCTGGCCAGATGGAGTGGACAGGTTCCCCACTGCAGTGCCCAAGTCAGACGGGGTGGTAGTGGACTCCACTGCCGTGCCCATCTCCAGGGGAGTAGAATGGGGTTCAGGTAAGGTGGGCAGGACAGAGGGGAGGACACGGTCTCCACACCAGTGGCACAAACATGTGCAGCGGGGGTGTGGGGCTGGAAGAGCAAGTGGTAGGTGGAGAAGGCCGCATCATTTTGGGGATGGTGTATCTGTGGGTGGGGGAACCTGGGGCAGGGTGTGGTGGGGGAACCTGTGTTGTGGGGGCCTGAGGGATGGAAGAAGGAGACTGTGTGGTTGACCTGCAGGGCGGTGGCGGGGTCTTGCTCTTCCGGGCCCGGGGGGACTTGCGGGTGGGGGCCTCAGTCTGTCTGCGCCTGGGGGAGGGTGTCCGGGGGTGAGGGGCACTACCCTCTGTGTGGGTGGACTTCCTCTTCCCCCTGTATGCTGGATCAGCGGGATCGGAGGGGAAGAGGCCGAGGTCACAGAGGAAGAGCTGCTTTGTAGGTGGGGTTGCAGGTGAGGCAAGGGAAGGGGTCTTGGAGGGAGAGGATATTGAGGACTGTGGAGTGACTGTGGATGCCTGTGTGTGTGTCTGTTCCCCATCCCCTGTGTGTGTGGTATCAGTCCCCTGAGGATGCTTGTGTGCACGTTTTGGCCTTGTTTTGTGTGTTTCTGTGCTGCTCGTGTCTGTGTGTTTGGGTGATTGTGCAGGTGTGCATGTGCTTGGGACAGGTAGGGTGCCAGGAAGTGTGGATGGGGCAGAGGTAGGAGGGCTGATGGACTGTTGGAGGAGGGACACTGCTGCCGTCAGTGAGGAGTCCATGGACCTATTGCTCCTCTGTAGGGCAGACATGCCCGTCGAGATGCCCTCCATGAACGACACCAGCTGTGTCAACAGAGTGGTGTGTGCATGGAGGACACCTAGCATTGCTGTCTGCCCTACATGGAGCTGGCGAAGGAGGTACACAGACTCCTCACTCAGGGCAGCAGGGGACACAGGGGCAGGGGGTGCGGTGCCTTGCACGAAGGAGACACGCTCCCGAACACGGGAGCCTCCACGGACCTCTGCAATGGGAGCCAATGGGAGGGCGGTGGTGGTGGCGGGGCCAGCCATACTAGCTGGGGTGTGGTGGCTGCTGACACCCGCCTCCACAAGGGAGTCATCCTCCGAGCTGTTGTGGTCCTCAGCTGAGGTGGATGGTGCTGAAGACTCCTCGGTGTGGCTCCCCTCGCCCTCCGTGCCACTGGGTCCCTCTGACCACTCATCGGCTCCTGACCCAGTCTGGCTCTGCTGCTCCTCCTGGTCCATGGAGCTGTCCCCTCCTGTGGCCGTGGATGTATCTGCAAACAATTAGGGAAACAGACAAACATCAGTCACCTGCACTGACCGCACACACCACAGTAAGTACAGCACATTACAGAGCAAGCCCTGGCATCCTCATTTGAACATTGCCAAAAGTGCTCACATCGATTAGGAGAAGCCAATTGTCAGTCTGATGGTCAACCATGGCACTCACACGCCTCCTGCCCTTGCACCCATATGTCTGGTGCCTATTGGATGGTAAGACCCCAGGGTGGACACATGCACCACGTACACAGTTGTTGGACATTGCATAGAACACAGTGAAGTATGTGAACATGCACACATCACATCTCTTGCCACTGCGTCAGTACAGGTGTCCGGATAAAGGGATGGCCAGAGTCTAATTTGAGATGCATGTGATGCATACCAGCACCAGACACCATGATGCACCCATGTCCGGATAGTCAATGCCACAATGGGGTGCATGTTGCACATGTCACTCCCCTGCAGGATCACTCTTAGGAAGTTTAATGCCATGGCACAGGCATGCCTGCAAAGTCATTCATCACTGTCTCCAGTCACATGGGCATGGCAGCCAGCCAACAACAGTCTGCACTGTGTCACAATCCCAGGTAATGGGGAATGCAAGTTCTGTAGCTGACAAGTGCACATGTCCATCCCCCACAAACCACATCATCTGAACTCTTATTTGTTCACGTCATGCCAATTGGACATATGGGAGACATGAAACACAACTCTATGAACCTGAGCACCTCACAGTCTGCTGTGAATGAGAAACAGCTGCCTGGAATTCACAGTCGCATACACCTGTGTGCACAGTCAAGTGGTCAAACACCTATAAGTCACACAAGTATCATCTCTCATGGTCACATCTCAGATGGCATGCTGAGCCCTAAACGATAAACATCCCAGTAGTCCTGACAACGAAGCCACAGCACAACGACACAGAAGCAGACACCTGAGGGAACATTTCACTGATCACAACATGTCAGCTGATACACGGGAGTGGGAGTACAGAGTGTATTGTATGCCCTGGAGTAGGCATGACTGTCCTGCTCCACCTGAAAGAGGGATGAGCCCTGGACAGTAGGCAGGTGGCTAAGCATGTGTGACACACTTGATATACATACTCCTGAGGCCCAAACATTGTTCCCACCCGCAGCATGGGTGTGTGCCAAATACCCCAGGGACATGTGGTGATTCAGATCAGCAAGTGGACCACATATCAAAGTTACACCCAGATTACATGTCAGAACTTAGGCATTGTGTAGGCAATTGACCCACCCATGAATCCCACCACAAAGTCACGGGAACAAATGCTCTCCCCCACATTGAGCGAAGCAAAATGCAAGGACACAGTACGCAAGTGACACAATTTCCTTACTGTAAGGGCCACACCTGCGTATCAGGTGAGGAGTGGGCATGTCACAATTGAGGGACATGGGTCCTGGACCACAAGACTGATGTACTGTGGAAGTTTAACCAGGCCAGAGGAGGGCACATAGCATGTCAGACAAAGTTCACAGTGCAGTCATGGACTCACCCCCTCCTTGCTGCTGTCTGGCCTTCAGCTGCCCATCCAGGTCAGGGAAGACCACTGCCAGGATCCGGTGCATGTGGGGGTCAGGGTCCGGTGTCCGCCCCTCCTGCGAGGAGGCGACAGCTTCAGCTGGACCCTTGCGATCCTCCGGGTCCAGCCCCGAAGGTCCTGCCACCTCTTCTGGCAGTTGCGGATCCGGCGCTTGTAGACCCCCGCGGATCTTACTTCCCGGGCGATGGTCAGCCAAATTTCCTGCTTCTGGTGGGCATCAACCTGTGAGGATGACAAAGTGAAAATGCCATCACTACACATGCAACATATTCGTGCATCGAACAGTTGGATATACATGTCTCAATCACATGGGCATATGATGTACACAGGCAGTGCAACTATGGCTATGGACAGTTTGCCAGCAGTCACTACATGGTATCATTGTCTGGGAAGTAAAAGCTTGTTGGAATGCACTGTTACTGTACTGTACCTGTTCAGTGCATGTGACTACACACTTGGGGGGGGTGAGAACTACTCAGTGAGCATGCTAGCCAGTGGTGTGCACACTGTAAGTCTTGCTAGTCAGACAACATGCACAATTAGTAAGGCAGTGGACAGCACACTCACCTGCTCCCCTGGTTTCCCATACAGCTTGCTGTACTGTGGAAGGAGGCTGTCCAGCAGGGCCTGGTTCTCCTCAAGGCTGAAGGCTGGAGCTCTCTCCACAGTACGTGCCATTGCAGTAGCCAGAGGATGCAGAGACAGCAGCAGTGTTGGTGGCAGATGTCGTCCTGGAGCATGTAGTGCAGGCAAGTGAGCTCTCAGGGGAACAGCCAGCATTATATGTGTGCTGCAGAGGCAGATACTGTCCCATGTGTCCAAAGTGATAGGTCCAAGTCGTTTGCATCTTCTGAATCTGGCCAATCCATGGAATTGCACCACTTATACACGCCCACAGCATCCTTCAAAAGTTAAACTTCATGACACCCATGAATTTGCAACATTGTTGTGGCTGGCCAACTGAATTCACTGCATCAGACTCGTTGAAGCTTCGAAAACGCGTCCGTTGCCATGCCAGGCCCTAGCCAATGCATGCGCAACGATATGACCATTGCTGTACAACGCGTATTCCGGGAAACAACGTGTACCCGCTCAAAACAGATTCAATGGCCAGTGCGTGCACACCGATAGGTCCATTGCTGTACAACGCGTACCCGCACACAACAGATTCAAAGGCCAGTGCGTGCACACCGATCGGTCCTTTGCTGTACAACGCGTATTCCGGGAAACAACGCGTACCCGCTCACAACAGATTCAATGGCCAGTGCGTGCACACCGATCGGTCTATTGCTGTACAACGCGTACCCGCACACAACAGATTCAATGGCCAGTGCGTGCACACCGATCAGTCCATTGCTGTACAACGCGTACCGGCACACAACCGATCCAATGGCCAGTGTGTGCACACCGATCGGTCCATTGCTGTACAACGCGTACCCGCACACAACAGATTCAATGGCCAGTGCGCGCACACCGATCGGTCCATTGCTTTACAGCGCGTATTCCGGGAAACAACGTGTACCCGCTCTCAACAGATTCAATGGCCAGTGCGTGCACACCGATCGGTCCATTGCTGTACAACGCGTACCCGCTCACAACAGATTCAATGGCCAGTGCGTGCACACCGATCGGTCCATTGCTGTACAACGCGTACCCGCTCACAACAGATTCAATGGCCAGTGCGTGCACACCGATCGGTCCATTGCTGTACAACGCATACCCGCACACAACAGATTCAATGGCCAGTGCGCGCACACCGATCGGTCCATTGCTGTACAACGCGTATTCCGGGAAACAACGTGTACCCCAACGCGTACCCGCTCACAACAGATTCAATGGCCAGTGCGTGCACACCGATCGGTCCATTGCTGTACAACGTGTACCCGCTCACAACAGATTCAATGGCCAGTGCGTGCACACCGATCGGTCCATTGCTGTACAACGCGTATTCCGGGAAACAACGCATACCCGCTCACAACAGATTCAATGGCCAGTCCGTGCACACCGATCGGTCCATTGCTGTACAACGCGTACCCGCACACAACAGATTCAATGGCCAGTGTGTGCACACCGATCGGTCCATTGCGGTACAACGCGTACCCGCACACAACAGATCCAATGGCCAGTGCGTGCACACCGATCGGTCCATTGCTGTACAGGTCACTCGCATATGTCACCATGCTTGTCACTGGTGAACGTATGCCAGTAACATATACTTGCCAGGGACTCAGGGGCACACCTACAACACCACAGTCTGTCCACACTGTATCCTAAGGCATGTAAGGCAACATGACCTTTTCTGTGTATGGGGGTCAACATGTGGTTTTTGGGGTGGCACTTGGGGGCAGCCACTCCCAGGCTGTGCACGTGTTCATGGGGACAGGATCCTTTGTGTGTTGTGCACATGACCACTGTGATGTGCAACTGTTCATTTCAGAGCATGTGGCATGGTCACATTTCCAGGTTGTGTATGTGTATGTCATGTCACATACCCCCAGAGTCCCATGTGGGAAGGTATGTATGTCACAGGGTGACCCATTGCCACAATAGTGATGGCCCTCCACAGTCTGTGTGCATGTTGTGTTTCCGATGTCTCTGATTCCATGTGCACAATGGGAGACAGTCTCCACATCCACTACCTGTGGGAGTCATGTTTGTATTTCTGACGTGTACATGATACGCCATGTCATGCCAGTGTCCATGTGGCAAGACAGGGTCCCTGGGAATCTACCTGTCAATGAGCTGTGATGCCTGTGGCGCATCTGTCCATACATGTCACTGTGGTGTGTGTTTGGAACGTGACAGCAGTAAATGGGTACTGTGACACAGCCTAATGGTTTCCCATAGCACAACCTGGAACCTGTTGTCAACACATGTTGAACTGAGATGTTAGATGATGGCCATGTAGGTGCCACATATGTCCATACAGAACGGCACACACATCAAGTACTTGTGTCTCGTAATGATGTATCATGTGATATTGAGTATGGTCAATGCCACATATGTGGGGTGACTGACAATCTTTATTTCTTCACCTATGCACTGCAGGGCACCAGCTGTCCATAGACCATTCCCTGACCTTGCAACGATGGTGGAACGTGACAGCATCCGACGGTACCGCTTCACCAGGCAGCTGATTGAGGATTTGGCAGTGCGCTTGGCACTACATTTGCAACCTGGCCAGCCGTACCCTACAGCGCTGACCCCCAAGGTGAAGGTGATGGCAGCCCTACACTTCTTTGCCACCGGCCTTTCAACACACTGTGGCGTCTGCTGGTGGGATGTCACAGACTATGTTCAGCCGTGCGCTACGCGATGTTTTGGAGGCAATGTTGAGATGCCTGAACCAGTACATCTATTTCCCTACACGTCAACAACTCACTGACGTCAAGAGTGACTTCTATGCCCTGGGGAGGAAGCCACATGTCATTGGCTCCATTGATGGGACACATGTGGCTTTGGTACCACCACAGGCACATGAGCAGGCATACAGGAACAGGAAACATTATCATTCGATCAATGCTCTGGTGGTATGTCTTGCAGATATGTGCATCTCACACGTGTGTGCCCGTTTCCCTGGTTCGGCACACGATGCCTACGTGATGAGGAGTAGTCGCATCCCGAGGATGATGTCACAGATGCAGAACCAGCGTGCCTGGCTTGTCGGTGTGTACTGACTTTGTACCATTGTGTGTGTTCTGCTATGTTGTATTCCGCCCTCTTTTCCAACTCAGCTAATGTGCAATTGTCTGTCTGTAGGTGACTCCTGATACCCCAACACGCCGTGGTTGCTGACACCCCTCAGGAACCCTGTGACACCAGCCCAGATGCGCTACAATGCGGCACATGGTCGGACCAGGAGAGTGATCGAGCGGACATTTGGTCTCCTGAAGAGCCGCTTCCGCTGCCTGGACAAGACAGGAGGGGCCCTCCCATATGCCCCAGCAAAGGTGTGCAAGATTGTCATCGTCTGCTGCATGCTACACAACCTGGCAGTGCGGAAAGAGTTGCCTCTCATCCTGGATGACGATGACCAACATCCGCCACCTGTGGAGGATCCTGGCCTGGGCCACGATGCCAGTGATGATGATGATGATGATGATGGTGATGTCCGCACACAGCTCATCACCAACTTCTTCAGCTGAATGTGAGTATCCGGTGAGTTGTCATGCCAATGATGTGAGTTTGCGTGATATGTGTTGGTGGTGCTCTGGTGCTGTTTGAGTGTGGCCATGTGCTACTTGACTGGAAGCGTGCAGCGATGTGTCCTTACAGGTAGTCTGTACTCCCCAACAGTGTTGACATGCTAACTTGGTTTTCTGTGAGTATCTTGTGACATGTATTGGCCATGAGTATTGCAGTTCTGTCCTGTTCTTCGGAGCTTTTGACTGTGTGTCATGTCTGTCCTTCACAGGGTACTTTCAGAGTTGTTTGGTGAACTGTGATCCCCCGACACCATGATTCAACTTCCAGGGTGGAAGCAGTCGTTTCCCCTACAGGTGATGTGCCACACACCCCTGGACTTTCTTTCTTCTACACTTGTTGACTGTGTGTCCCCTGCCACGTAGGATTACCTTGCATCTGTAGTGGAAACAACATGTTGCAAATGTGTAACAAACTTGTGCTTCACTTTGGGATGTGCGTTGTCTGTGGTCACACATCTGACTGACATGTGCTTACTGCACCTGTGGGCTAGTTAACACAGACTGTGAATAGGTGTGGTGTCTGTGCATTGCACTGTATTTCCTGGCAACATCAGTGTAGGCGATGAGCCTGATGGCCCTGGTGTGTATGTGTTGTGTAGCCCTAGTGGTGTGTCTCCCTCATATGTGTCACGTCTCCATGACTCACATGACGTGCACAGGATGGTGGGTGCTGTACATTGGGATTGTAATCCAAAGTTCCCAGATGAGTTGGAAGTCTTGGTAGCAGAAATGTCCTGAGTAAAGTCCACGGTCATCTGATACATTGGGCCAACTTAAGCTCCCCATGTCATGTGGGAGAGTTGGGTTGCATTCGACAGGGTGAACAGTTTGCACACAAAGGAGATTTTCCAGAACAGGTTTTGGGTTCCTGGGGGATGTACATGGCCATCAATCTATCAGTTTTCCTTCCTCGGACGACCCATCTTCTTTCGGGGGGGACCCTCACGTGCAGGCTGCTGCGGTGCAGAGGACTCTCCGCCAGAGTCATCCTCCCTCCCTGTGGCAGTTGCAGTTGTTGCAGCACCAGATGTTGTGGGCACACAGGGAGGTGTGGCCATGCTGGTGCTAATCTGGCGGAGGCATGTCAATATGTCCCTATGCACCGCTGTCAGTTCTTCCAATGTGTCCCACTTGGACTCCATGCCAGACATGTGTGTCTCCACACGGGACATGTGTGTCTCCACACAGGACATGTGTGAGTCCAAGCGGGCATGATTGGCAGCCTGCTGCTGTTGAATGTCCTTGAGGATCCCCACTACTTGGCTGACCCCTCCAGTGCTATTCTGGTACGCATCAGCAATGCGTGCCAGTTGTGGGTCATCATGCAGTCCAGACCCCTCTGCAAACAGCGACCTATGTCTACCACCCCTCCCACCACCCCTGGCGACACATGCCGGACCTGCGTTGGCACGCACAGGTGACCGTCGGCCCACTTGGGGGTTGTTACTGGGGTCGTTGTCCGTTGCTCCACGTTGGGCCGCGGTCCCTGTGCTGTTGTCATCGGCGGTCCTTGGTCTGTCTGTGTTGGCAGGGGTGGTCTGTGTGTTGGCAGTTGTTGGAGGGGTGGGTGCAGGGGGTGTAGATGTTGGTCCTGCTGGTGCTGCATGATGACTCACACCGGAGGTGCCAGGTAGGTCTTCACCTTCCGAGGAGGGCAGAGGCTGTTCCACACCAGTGAGCTCAGTGTCTCCCAGAGCCTGGGACAGGGACTCCTCGTCGTCTGCTGCTGTGTCCCCATCATCACCTGTTTTTGGAAGAGACACACAATGTATGTTATGTTTCTACAGGCATCAATGGTTCACACACCTGACAGTTGTAACTGTACCTCTGGATGCGGCCCTGTACATTGCATTGTCCTCAGTTGTCACAGTCAGAGGTTGATATTGGGGTAGCACATTGTCCTGCCAACCTGAAGCTTTTCAATGTGAATGTTGAGGTGTGTGCATGGCCAGCATTGGTGGTATTTGGTGGACATATGGCCCTCCTTCTCCCCCAGCCCAGTTATCCCACCATGAAGCATGCCACCCTTGCAGTGTGTGCAGGTTGACTCTCAGGATGTCAGTCAGTGGTGTCCTGCTGTTGGTTGTTGCACAGTTCCCAGCAGGGCCTTGTGCTCCCCACAAAAGAGCACCATTGTCAGACATCTTTGAAGTGGCTTTTCACTCCTTGTGAGGTGTGCATGCTTCAGTGTGAGCTTGCTGGGCCATGTGGGTGGGGGATGTTGAGCTGTGACTACCACTCCCATCATGCTATTGCCTACGCCCCCCTTCCCAGCATGCCCATACTTCCTTCCTTTTGACTCTGCTTCCCTGTGGGGTAGTGTGCATGTGCTGACAGGATGGCTGACAGTGTTGTCCTGGCGTTTGTTTGGCTACAAGTCCCAAGAGTGTCCCTGTGCTTCACACAGCATAAGCCAGGGTGGTGGTTCTTTGTGGGATATTTAATTGGAGTGTGAGGCATTGCATTGTCCCAGGTGAGTTGTGTGGAGTTTGTGTTAAGGGGGTGTGTAAGGGAAGCTGCTTGTAACTATGGTCAGAGCTGTCAGTCCTCCTTCCCACCCAGCCAGATATCCCACCATGGAACGTGCTTCCATTGCAGGGAGTGCAAGTTGTCTTTCAGGATGTCAGGCAGTGGTGTCCTGCTGTTGGTTGGTGCCCAGTTCCCAGCAGGGGCTTGTGCTCCCCACAGCAGTACCCAGTGTCAGCCATCTTGTCAGTTGTTTTCCACTCCCTGTGATGTGAGCATGGTTCAGAGTGGTGTTGATGGGCCAATTGTGAGGGTGAGCAATATCTGTGACTACAACTCCCATCGTGCTATTGCCTACACCCCCCTTCCCAGCATGCCCATACTTCCTTCCTTTTGACTCTGCTTCCCTGTGGGGTAGTGTGCCTGTGCTGACAGGATGGCTGACAGTGTTGTCCTGGCGTTTGTTTGGCTACAAGTCCCAAGAGTGTCCCAGTGCTTCACACAGCATAAGCCAGGGTGGTGGTTCTTTGTGGGATATTTAATTGGAGTGTGAGGCATTGCATTGTCCCAGGTGAGTTGTGTGGAGTTTGTATTAAGGGGGTGTGTAAGGGAAGCTCCTGGTAACTATGGTCAGAGCTGTCAGTCCTCCTTCCCTCCCAGCCAGATATCCCACCATGGAACGTGCTTCCATTGCAGGGAGTGCAAGTTGTCTTTCAGGATGTCAGGCAGTGGTGTCCTGCTGTTGGTTGGTGCCCAGTTCCCAGCAGGGGCTTGTGCTCCCCACAGCAGTACCCAGTGTCAGCCATCTTGTCAATTGTTTTCCACTCCCTGTGATGTGAGCATGGTTCAGAGTGGTGTTGGTGGGCCAATTGTGAGGGTGAGCAATATCTGAGACTACAACTCCCATCATGCTATTGCCTACACCCCGCTTCCCAGCATGCCCATACTTCCTTCCTTTTGTCTCTGCTTCCCTGTGGTGTAGTGTGCCTGTGCTGACAGGATGGCTGACAGTGTTGTCCTGGGGTTTGTTTGGCTACAAGTCCCAAGAGTGTCCCAGTGCTTCACACAGCATAAGCCAGGGTGGTGGTTCTTTGTGGGATATTTAATTGGAGTGTGAGGCATTGCATTGTCCCAGGTGAGTTGTGTGGAGTTTGTGTTAAGGGGGTGTGTAAGGGAAGCTGCTTGTAACTATGGTCAGAGCTGTCAGTCCTCCTTCCCACCCAGCCAGATATCCCACCATGGAACGTGCTTCCATTGCAGGGAGTGCAAGTTGTCTTTCAGGATGTCAGGCAGTGGTGTCCTGCTGTTGGTTGGTGCCCAGTTCCCAGCAGGGGCTTGTGCTCCCCACAGCTGTACCCAGTGTCAGCCATCTTGTCAGTTGTTTTCCACTCCCTGTGATGTGAGCATGGTTCAGAGTGGTGTTGATGGGCCAATTGTGAGGGTGAGCAATATTTGTGACTACAACTCCCATCATGCTATTGGCTACACTGACTTCACCTGATACACATAATTCCTTCCTTTCAGTGAGCTTCCCTGTGAGGTGGTGTTCTAGTGGTGGCAAAATGTCTAACTGTGTTTGTTGGTTATATTTGTGCCACTGCCTTGCTGTATTTGTAGTTAGGTTTGTACATATCATGACACAATTACATATCACTATGAGATGGCATGTATTGTGTTTATCTGACTGACAGACAAATCTGGGGGTGATTATCTGTTGGTTGCTGTGGATTTGCTAAGGGTGCATGGTTTGACTATCCCCTTGACAGTGATGTGTGTGTATTGTCACACAATATTGGGTATATTAGTTGTGTACTCACCAGGCTCTGGGATGTTTGATAGTCCATATACGCTCACTGGTGGTAGGATGGCCCGCACCTTCTCCTCCCAGGGCCTGAGGTATAGTGGTTTGGCAGGAGGGCCACTGCCTGTGCGCTGACTCAAGATGTAATCCTTCTTTAGTAGGTCCCTGACCCTCCTGCGCACATCATACCACCTGTTCTGGATGTCTTCCTTTGTGCGCAAACATGGTGATTGTGCGTTGACCCTGTCGACGATCCTCTCCCACATCTTGGTTTTCTGCGACATGGGGGTCTGTTGGACCAATGTACCGAACAACTGGGGCTCTACCCTGAGGATCTCATCTACCATGACTTCCAATTCACTGTCTAGGAACTTTGGATTCTTCTTTGGGGGCATGGTGATGGGTGGTGGTGGTGATTGTGTGGGTGTGCAAGTGAGGTTGTGTGGGTGTAGGTTTTGCTGGGTGTATGTGAGGGTGCTATTTGTTGAGGTGCTAATGGTGTGTGGCTTGTGTGATGGATAAGCTGTGAGTGTGTCTGTGGTTGCTGTCTGATGGTGTTCTGTGCTGGCAGGTCAGTTGAATTTGCAAAGGATCACGGTAGGGATTTGTGGCCTTTATATGGGTAGAGTTGGGGGTGTGTCCTTGTTCTTTTTTTTTTTCCCTATATTTATTGACTTTGTAATTGCTTGTTTGGCCCTTTTTTTTTTGTATTTTTCCCTTTGTATTTTTTGTGCATGTAGGAGTCGTTCTTCTGACCGAGTGGGACGCTGCAGTTGTCTCGTGCGAGCTTCTCCGAGTCGTTCACGCTGTGTTTCTGCTAGGTTTATTGCGCGGCGTACGCGTCGTTCTCCGAGGATTGGCTTCCTTCTGCTGGCTTTTGTATGCGTGTCGGTCATACGGCTTGTGCTCCGTGCGACTCGGTCTGGTTTTGCACGCATTACATCATACTGCGCGGGTCGGAGTTCGCGGGTACGTTTCGTTCGGGTTCATTCCTGGGGCGTGTCGGTCGGGTCGATTCGCGTGGTTTTCCGGCCGGATAGCTTGTTTCTGTGCGGTTCGGTCATTCGGCTTGTGTTCCGTACGAGTCGGTCGTGATTCACATGCATTTCATCGTACTACCCAGGTCGGGCGACGCCGGTACGTGTCGGTCGGATTAAATTCCCGTACCGAGTCGGTCGGTACGTTTTCCGGCCCGATTCGGATTCGGCCCCTTTGTATTAGAAAACCCTCGAACTGGAGATGTGACCCGGGTTCCGCAGATCGGAAGCACATGTAACAATGCTAATTCACATGTACATTCACGCAAAGTGTTTCTCTTAAGAAAATGTTAATAAAAACACTTGGCAAAAAAAAAATAAGCCACCTGCCCCCGATCATACCCAACAATCTGCTCAGTGTTTGAGAGAGTATGGGCTCGTCAGGAAAACTAGGCCATAGTTCACATGTCGTGGATGATATTTTATTATAGTGTAAGTATTGTCCCGCACCCAATGCAAAGGAGTCTATCGCATCATCCCGGGTGATGAAGTGGCCCACGAGAGATGGATCTCCCAACATATCACAACCCCTTCCCTCCTTTTTCGCATCACATAGTGGCTTCAATGTCCAAGAATGGTTTAAGTGTCCATATCAGCATGTCACGTGCATATGGGGCTCTACGTATGACCGATTTTACCACCCACTTCCATATACAGCGCATTTGCCTAACCAGGTAGGGGCACATATGCTGGACTTGCGCCCCACAAATGAGGAGCCCTGGAAGAGTACGGCGGCCAGCAGGGTCAGCAGGGTCAGCAAGCAGCCTCCTCTCCCAGTTATCTCCTTCATCAAACCAGTGGACAGTGTGTTTGTTGGAGGTCAGCTGCGAAATACTAGAATTTCAAATTAGGGAGTTCAATGCCCCCAGCTCCTATGTTTGTTGTAACATATGCAACCCTATCCTCTTCCATTTCGTGGACCACAGCAAGTCAACGAGGAGACTGTCCAGTTCCCTGAAGTATCTATTAGGGATCTCGTAGAATGCGTTCTGTAGGGTTTAAAGGCAGCAGGATAGCACTATCATTTTTACCAGCGCCACTTTCCTCATCAATGTTAAGGGAAGATTTCTCCAGAACTGCACTGATGCGCGTAATTCAGTAATCAATGTTCATATCTAGGAATCTTTTCTTCTCAGTGCAATCCTGACTCCCAGATAACGTATCCCCCTGGGACTCCATGGCAGCGCCAGGGTCTGGAGCAGTCGGGGGTCAATCACCACTAATGCCCCCAGCGGCAAGAGCTGGGACTTCCGGGTGCTCACAGAAAGTGCAGACACCTCCGTGAATTCTGACAGTGCCGTCAGTAGTACTGGCAGTGCTTCAGTCGGGTCCCGCAGGTATACCAGGGCATCAACGGGTATAATGAAATTGCGTGTATGGCGCCTCAAACCTCAATCCACTAAGGCGTGAGTCTGTGTCTCAGCGACTCCACTAGCAGCTCCACTGCCACCGCAAATAGGAGCGGCAATAGAGGGCAGCCCTGTCTAGTACCATGGCACAACTGGAAGACCGTCGATACATAGCTGCCCGTGCAGACTCTGGCACTCAGCGCTATATAAAGTAACTTAATCCATGCAATAAACTTAGGCCCAAAGCCCATTTTACCCAATACATGGCAGACATATCCCCACCCCACAGAATCGAACGCCTGTTCAATATCTAGGAATGCAAGCGCATAGGGATCGTCTCATATCTCAGGAGCATGGAGGACATGACATAATCTACGTAAATTATACAGGGTGCTCTGCTTAGGGATAAATCTGCACTGATCCTCATGTATTAGAGCGGGTAAGTAGGGGAGCAGTCGGGCCGCCAAAAGACCACTCAGTATCTTGGTATCAACATTCAACATTGAGAAGAGGTCTGTAGAATTTTACCTACTACTGCTGGGAACCAGCACATCCAACGCATCTTGCATAGTGTCAGGGAGGCGTCTTAAGTGATAAGCATCATTGTACACCTCCATTAACTTGTCGACCACAAAGTCAGCGTATTTTAGATAAAATTCTGCTGGGAGACTGTCGCCTCCCGGGGTTTTCGCCATCTTCTGGGGCTTGAGAGATGCTAAAATCTCCTCCTTAATCAACTCTGCCTCGAGCGTGGCACACTCCTCTGGGCCAAGGGGTGGAAGCTCTAAATCTGCAAGAAAAGTCAAACTGCCCTGGCCCGACATCGTCCCCCTCGCTGCGTATACTCTCTCAAGATGGGTTCGCATCACCTCATTAATAGCTGCCTGGGAGGTGACAGCCCGGCCCCTTGAGTCCTGCAATACCAATATAAGCTCACTGAGTCTTCTTGCCTCCAGCTTCACCAACATAGCACCCGTCTTGTCCCCCTTTGCATGGAGTCTTTGTCTATGGGCTGTATAGGTATATTTTTCTAATCTACCCCAGTCATCAAGTACCGTGCCTCGAAGACAGCGGCATTCCTCTAGCCATAGGGGCTGTGTCAGGAGTGCCCTCTCCACGTCCAGCAATCTGGGCTCATTTTGTTCTAAGCCCCTCGTCACTTACTGTCCCGCTCCATAAATGATGTTCATGCATATCCCCGAGCACCACCTTCATCATGTCCAATTGTGAGCTCTACTAGTGGACCTACCCCAGTTCTCTGGGAAGTTGTGGTCAAGGGCCTCCCGGACCATCAGCACAAATGGCAGGTCCATCATTGCCTCCGCCCTGAGTCGCAGAAATGGCACCACAGGGCGTGGGCACCCCCTCACCACAGAGACCAACAGTGGGGAATGGTCCGAGATACACATGCCAAATATATCACATCTCGGGCCTGTACAGCTAGACCCGGAGTCAGTAAGCAATAGTCCACTCTGCTATGTGTACCAGCCGCTGGCGTATAGCATGAGAATGTCCTAGAACTCGGATGTCATTTCCTCCATTCATCCAGGAACCCAAGGTTTTGCATCAGTGTCCTTAACTGGGTTGTCATATGTTGTTTTGTATGCGCTTTTGGGGGCTCTCGGTCCAAAGTCACATCTAGAACACAGTTCCAGTCCCCCGCCATTAGTATGTCGGTAGTGAGAAACAGAGCTGCTGCCGCCACACCTCAGTAAAGAACTGTGGGCTGTCTATGTTCAGTGCATATACGTTTATAAGGCAAATATCTCTACCATCCAGGGCTCCAGACAGAACCACGTATCTGCCCTCTATTTATTTATTTATTTATAGAGCGCAACATTCATCCGATAGGATATCACGGCGCTAACGGAGCGAGATCTCATGGTAGAGGTGAAATGGGGTGCAGGGTGCTGCTGGAAAGTCCGACATTAGGCTTTGGGGAACAGATGGGTTTTGAGCTTCTTCCTAAATGCCATGTAATCGTCAGTGAGACGTAGGTCCAGTGGTAGTTTATTCCATTGAGTGGCAGCCAGGTATGAAAGGTGCGACCTCCTGCCCTTGCTTTTTTTATACGTTTTGTCTTAGCTTGCGCCTGATAGCATGACCTCACGCAACTGGTCGGGGCGTAGAATTGGACTTTGTTCTGAAGAATTATGGGTCGCATTGGTGTAGTGCCTTGTTTGCATGGCTCAGAAACTTGAATCTTGCTCTTTGACGTACGGGCAGCCGGTGGAGCTGTCTCATGCAGTCTGACGCTGAGCTATGTCTGCTTTTATTGCACACCAGTTTTGCTGCTGCATTTTGTATCACCTGCAGGCGTGCGAACAGGTATTCCGCCATGCCCACGAACAGTGTGTTCCCGTAATCTATCTGTCACACAAGGTTGGGGATCAAAGCATAGACACCTGCACCAGTCTTAACGTCCCTGTAAGTTGTATCAGATAGAAACAAGGTGCAAAGGGCTTGGGACACAATCCCCTAGGTCCCAATTAGAGAAACCAGAAGAAACCTACCAGTCACTCTAGTACAATACAGCCAAAACAGCCCAGCACACTTTCAAGTATTAGATGTATTAAATATACAGTGAGATAAATTTACAAGCAATTGTTTTCCCAAGAAAAAAGTCGATACGATCTTGCAATATTGAAGTTCATTCTTTATTCATGTTCTTTTTAAAATTTGCAACCGCCAACGCGTTTCGTCCTCAATCGGACTTCTTCAGGGCTACAAAAGTACATAAATAAACACTATTTACAATATTGAATACAAACATTTAAAACATAAAAACCAGATCAATTTTAAAACAAACACCAAGATCATTTCTTCACTAATCATTATAATGGGAAAACACTTTTGCATACAGTACGTACAGAGACCACATGCATTCCAAGTACCCTGTACATCTAACGAAAAATAGAGGAGCCACCCTATGTATAGATAAAGTCATTATTTCTTTTTCCATAGTAACTTTTCAAGGATTAGGTCCTTTGTTATTTCATTAAGTATTTACATAGCTCATAGCCAAAACAATGCTCAAATGTATAGCATCTTCATAAAAAACATCATGGACAAATATGCACATACCTTAAAATGTAAAATGTGCTCATTCGTATAGCTGTTGCCAGTGTGTTAGGCCAATTGATCTATAAGAATCAAAATACACAGATATATGTATTTACCGCATGTTAGAATTGGGGGTCTCTAGTTGGCACAGGTAGGTACTTGTGACAAATAGGGACCCTTGCCTCTAGTCAGGGTAGGGGGGTACACTCCTAAAATAACCCCTGCTCACCTCCTTGGTAGCTTGGCACGAGCAGACAGGCTTATCTCAGAGGCAGTGTGTAAAGCATTTGTGAGCACATACAGTAATCAAGTGACAACACTACAGATGGACACCACACAAGTTGTATTATAAAAATACATATCTTTTATATAGATTTAACACAAGACCATAAACGACAAAAATCCACAATACTGTACTTAAAATGGTAGGTTTAGCTTAGTTCTCTTCAGTCCTTAAAATGCGACACTTTGAGTCAATGTAACTTACGATGCGTCACGTTTCTACAACGAAAGTGTTGCAGAGATGGAGATGCGACAAAGTTCTGGCGCAAAGAAATAAAGACGTCAAGTTCTTCCTGATGCAGCACGCTTCTCCGATGTTGCGAGAAGTCTCGACTCGATGCGTCAGCTGCAGCGGCGACACCCTTGTTCCGTGATGCGACGACAGCGGCTTTGGCGGCGACACTCTTCTCCGACATTGCGAGACGCTTCCGCTCGATGCGACAACTGCAGCGGCGACACCCTTGTTTCGTGATGCGACGGCAGCAGCTCCGACGGCGGCACGCTTCTCCGTGGATGCAAGGCGCTTCTCTCGATGTGGTGCAATGCGACAGCTACAGCGGCGACATCTACGATGCGACGGCAGCGGCTGCGACGGCGACACGCTTCTTCCACGATGCGAGACTCTTCTCTTGATGCGGTGCAATGCGACAGCTACAGCGGCGACATCTACGATGCGACGGCAGCGGCTGCGACGGCAACACACTTCTTCGGTGTTGCGGGACGTTTCTTGAGATGCGGTGCAATGCGACAGCTACAGCGGCGTCATCTCCGTGATGCGACGGCAGCGGCTGCGACGGCGACACGCTTCTCCCTCTTGAGTCGCGCTTCCGGCTCCTTGCGACATGCAGTCCCTTCAGAAGGCCCAAAACAGCAGCAGGCACTTCCAAAGGATTCTTGGGGAGCTGGTGGTTGAAGTCTGTTGTCCCTGAGACTTCAGCAGGAGGCAAGCTCTTTTCTCAAGCCCTTGGAGATCCTTTACAAGTTGAAATAAAAGTGCACACAAAGTCCTTTCTCCTTCCTTTGGCAGTCAGGCAACCACTGCAGGCAGATCCCTCTAGCTTAGGGATAGTCTTCTCCTCAGTTTCTTCTTGGTTCCGCTCCTCAGCAAAGGTTTCTTCTTGTTTTCCCAAAGTGATCTAATCTCCTAGGGGTCTGGGTCCCCTTTTTATACACCTTTTTTCTTTGTTCTCTGAAGGCAGAGAGGCCTCTGCCTAGTCCAAAACCAGTTCTGGTCAGTCCTGGAGCACTTTGTTTTTCTGACTCCTTCTTTCCTTTCAGAATGTGGGGCAGAGTGGTCAGCCGCCCGGCAGGAGGTGGAGCCAGCATTGTGGAAGGCAGGCACAGCCCTATTCAGACCCAGGTGCAACTCCTCCCTCCACTCTGGATGCAGATCTTTCTATTCAGCCCTGTGCTGACTCACCCTGTATCCTGTAGCCACCCCCAGCCCCTGTCACTCAATCTCCAGACAAGGAATACACAACCTAGCAGAGGCAGGCTTGGAAGTTTAGGCAAGAAAATACCCACTTTCTAAAAGTGGTATTTTCAAACACAGAATGTTAAAACCAACTTCACTAAAAGATGTATTTTATCATTCTGAGTTCAGGCATACTAAATTCGTTTTTCTACCATGTTCCCTGGGTCAGTTCTGACTATAAGGTGTAATAGTCAGTCTGCCCATTCTGGCCTATGGGGAGCAGGTAGCCTTGCAATAGTGAAAAACGAAAATGGCTGTAATTCACTATTAGGACATGCCACACACACCAGGGCATGTCCTACCTTATACTTACAATGCACCCTGCCCTAGGGCCTACTTTAGGGGTGACCAACATGCAGTAAAGGGAAGGTTTAGGGACTGGTAAGTGGGTGTACTCACCAAGTCGACATGGCAGCCCTAGGCTGCACACAGGCTCTGCAATGGCAGGCCTGAGGCACATTTTACAAGCCGCTTCTGTGGGTGGCACAACCAGTACTGCAAGCCCACCAGCGGCATTGGATTTACAAGCCCTGGGCACACTCAGTGCACTGTACTAGGGACTGACAAGTAAACCACTAATCCATCACACAATTTACAATAGGGAGAGCATATGCACTTTAGCACTGATCAACAGTGGTAAAGTGCCCAGAGTCATAAAACAGCCAATAACAGGTCAGAAAAAATATAGGAGGAAGGCAAAAAGTTTAGGGATGACCCTGCAAAAAGGGCCAAGTCCAACACCGCAGCTGGCACGAAATATCACTAATCTTATGTTGACCACATTCTAGTTATTCCAATAGACACTAATTGAATCTTTCCTTAACAGTAAGGTCAGATTGTCTATTACTATCTTAGGGGCATATTAACAATGCGGCGATAAAAAATTATCGCCGCTTTTGCGGCCGTTTTCGGCCGAAAAGCGGCGATAATTATATCGCCTTATCAGCAAAGACACGCTATCGCGTGTTTTGCTGATTTTGCTCCCGTTTCCAGCACGCCTAACTTCGCATCGCTAATGAGATGCAAAGTAGGCGTGTCTGTGGAAACAACATGGGTAAATATCGCGAAGGCAGCTTCGCGATATTTACAATGCGGGGAAGCGATTATTTTAATCGCGTTAAGTATGCCTTAACGCAGGAATTTAACGTCTGTTAAATTCCTGACTAAGGCATACTTAACATGGGAGGTGGATTCATGTGATACGACCACAGGGTCGTATCATCAAGTATATCGTCGTTTTACATGGAACATCGCTGGAAAACCAGCGATGTTCCATGGAAAAGGCGCTATTGCTGGAATATACATCGCCATGGCGCTAAGCGTTGTTAATACAACGCTAGCCTGGCGAAATATTCCAGCGATAGAAAAAAATGCGGTATACAAGGTCAGCGATAATTATCGCTGCCTGTTGCAAATATGCCCCTTAGCTCTTTAGTCTTAATTTCCCTTATATAGCCTTGATCATGAAGATGTTCTTAACTTTTTGGTCAAATTTCTCTCATATAACATGGGTTAAAAGAAAACTTGCTTGCAAACTATGTATGTCCAAAAATTGCAGGTCATATTATATCATTAAGTAAAATGTAGCCTAAAAAGAGAATGCAGAGACAGACCATACGTCAGAGATACTATCCCTAGGTCAAGATGATTTTTTTAACATGTTTAGATTAACTAGTCTTCATAAATCAACTTACTTGAAACTACGTATGTCCAAACAAATATGTTGTGTCAATTCAAGGGCTCATCAATAAAAGTGTGTCCTAAAAGAGAGTACACAGACAAGCCATATGTCAAAACCACTATCTCTAACCCAAGGTATTTTTAAGACAGAGACCCTTTATTGATTTGCTAGTCATTATATGTTTTGGGAATTTAATCAACATCGATTTTATTTAATCTCCATTAGAGTGAAAATTACCATATACAGCATCTATTAGTGATATAATCAGAATTCGTTTAACCCCTCCCGGTTACATAATACTAATAATCTGTATAGATCTCATGGGTGGTTAGCGGTTCTTGCTGTAGTGATCAAAAGACCAAAAGGAGACACCTACAAGTAAATGGAGTAAAACAAGCCAAGGTTTTCAGTCCCATGGCCCCTACATATAGAGCTAAAATCGACTATAGCGGCCATCTTGTCGCATATAAGAGGTCAGGCAAGCGATGAGACACAAACAATGTATTATATTTTAGCGGCTGGAGGCTTCGATTTTCAATTTAACTCAAAAATCACTATAGCCATTATCTTTGTACATATCTAGTTTAAGCACCGAGTGAGTCAACCTCACTACCTCATATTTCAAAAATTGCGCGTCGACGCCCTAAGGCTTTAATTCTCAATTTGACCCGAACCTCTCTACAGTGTTCGGAAAATAAGTGCCATAGCCGCAAGTCTTTAGTTTTCAGTTTAACCACAACCTCATTATGGCAGCCATCTTAGTACATGTCAAGTTTAAGCAATAAGCAAAACACACACAATATATTGTATGTCAGAGAATACGCGCCAATATCATAAAGCTTATTATCGTTTGAAAATTTGATGAACATTGCATAATCCCTTCATTCTAACCTACAATCTATATAATCTAAATTACCCAACGTACTCACGGTGAATGTCACACCCGTCTCCATGCGGTCATCTGGTTCGGCAAAGAATCTCAAAAAGTGCAAATAAACTGTGCTCTTTTATACGCTAAGCAAAGTGGTTAATTAGCTAATTAGTAGAATTAAACCTGCGTCTCTATGAGAAAGTCGCGCCAAAAATGACGTAAATAAGAAATAAAAAAATAAATTTAAAAAAAGGGGCGCCATCTTAGAATGGACTAAATGTCCCTAAAGTGAGTGTTCAAATCGCACGATGTACACGCTATACATGACATATTTACACGTATATTTAAATACTGGCAATTTAGTTCCCGACACGTCGATTTTATTAGTTACCTAAATGGTAGCATAAGACCCGAGTTACTGCAAAGGATCGCACCGAAGTCCCCTAACTTACTGGCTCCTCTTAGGGGACTTGCTGCAGGCGAAAATGTCATGCCCAGCACGTATGTCGTGCGATGGGAACGCTTATTCTCAGGTTCAATAGCCCACTTTAAGATGGCGCCCAATGTGGTGCCTTATTTACGTCATTTTCGGTGCGATCCTTGGCAGTAACTCGGGTCTTATGCTACCATTTAGGTAACTAATAAAATCGACGTGTCGGGAACTAAATTGCCAGTATTTAAATATGCGTGTAAATATGTCATGTATAGCGTGTAGATCGTGCGATTTGAACACTCACTTTAGGGACATTTAGTCCATTCTAAAATGTTGCCCTTTTTTTTTTTTTTTGATTTCTTATTTACGTCATTTTTGGCGCGACTTTCTCATAGAGACGCAGGTTTAATTCTACGAATTAGTTAATTAACCACTTTGCTTAGCGTATAAAAGAGCGATAATAAGCTTTATGATATTGGCGTGTATTCTCTGACATACAATATATTGTGTGTGTTTTGCTTATTGCTTAAACTTGACATGCACTAAGATGGCTGCCATAATGAGGTTGTGGTTAAACTGAAAACTAAAGACTTGCGGCTATGGCACTTATTTTCCGAACACTGTAGAGAGGTTCGGGTCAAATTGAGAATTAAAGCCTTAGGGCGTCGACGCGCAATTTTTGAAATATGAGGTAGTGAGGTTGACTCACTCGGTGCTTAAACTAGATATGTACAAAGATAATGGCTATAGTGATTTTCGAGTTAAATTGAAAATCGAAGCCTCCAGCCGCTAAAATATAATACATTGTTTGTGTCTCATCGCTTGCGTGACCTCTTATATGCGACAAGATGGCCGCTATAGTCGATTTTAGCTCTACATGTAGGGGCCATGGGACTTAAAACCTTGGCTTGTTTTACTCCATTTACTTGTAGGTGTCTCTTTTTGGTCTTTTGATCACTACAGCAAGAACCGCTAACCACCCATGAGATCTATACAGATTATTAGTATTATGTAACCGGGAGGGGTTAAACGAATTCTGATTATATCACTAATAGATGCTGTATATGGTAATTTTCACTCTAATGGAGATGAAATAAAATCGATGTTGATTAAATTCCCAAAACATATATATATATAATGACTAGCAAATCAATAAAGGGTCTCTGTCTTAAAAATACCTTGGGTTAGAGATAGTGGTTTTGACATATGGCTTGTCTGTGTACTCTCTTTTAGGACACACTTTTATCGATGAGCCCTTGAATTGACACAACATATTTGTTTGGACATACGTAGTTTCAAGTAAGTTGATTTATGAAGACTAGTTAATCTAAACATGTTAAAAAAATCATCTTGACCTAGGGATAGTATCTCTGACGTATGGTCTGTCTCTGCATTCTCTTTTTAGGCTACATTTTACTTAATGATTTAATATGACCTGCAATTCTTGGACATACATAGTTTGCAAGCAAGTTTTCTTTTAACCCATGTTATATGAGAGAAATTTGACCAAAAAGTTCAGAACATCTTCATGATCAAGGCTATATAAGGGAAATTAAGACTAAAGAGCTAAGATAGTAATAGACAATCTGACCTTACTGTTAAGGAAAGATTCAATTAATGTCTATTGGAATAACTAGAATGTGGTCAACATAAGATTAGTGATATTTCGTGACAGCTGCAGTAAATACATATATCTGTGTATTTTGATTCTTATAGATCAATTGGCCTAACACACTGGCAACAGCTATACGAATGAGCACATTTTACATTTTAAGGTATGTGCATATTTGTCCATGATGTTTTTTATGAAGATACTATACATTTGAGCATTGTTTTGGCTATGAGCTATGTAAATACTTAATGAAATAACAAAGGACCTAATCCTTGAAAAGTTACTATGGAAAAAGAAATAATGACTTTATCTATACATAGGGTGGCTCCTCTATTTTTTGTTAGATGCACAGGGTACTTGGAATGCATGTGGTCTCTGTACGTACTGTATGCAAAAGTGTTTTCCCATTATAATGTATTCAATATTGTAAATAGTGTTTATTTATGTACTTTTGTAGCCCTGAAGAAGTCCGATTGAGGACGAAACGCGTTGGCGGTTGCAAATTTTAAAAAGAACATGAATAAAGAATGAACTTCAATATTGCAAGATCGTATCGACTTTTTTCTTGGGAAAACAATTGCTTGTTGTAAATTTATCTCACTGTATATTTAATACATCTAATACTTGAAAGTGTGCTGGGCTGTTTTGGCCGTTCCCGTAATCTAGCTTACTAATGAGTAGGGCTTGTGTGATTGTTCTTCTCCATTCCAATGGAATCCAGGGGAAGAGCCTTTTTAGGAGCTTTAGAGTGGCGAAACATCTTCCGCACAGGGCCTGCACATGGTCCTGCATGGTTAGGGTGTTATCGATAAGGACCCCCAAGTTTTTTGCGCACTGCTTGGGTGCCGGGGCTTCTCCCAATGATTGGGGCCACCATGATGCATCCCAGATTAGGTTGGCTCCTCCAAAGATCAGCTACATGCCCTCTATATTGATATAGAACCCCAGGCGCCACCCAGATCAGGACTCCACGTGCAAACCCCAAGTATGATGCAGCGTAAAGCTGACCCCCTCCAACGTTTACGCAAGGCGGGGAGGCAATCGCGCCAGACATATCTTTCCTGCAGGAATGCAACTTAAGTATTAGATCTCCTGAAGTAAGCATGTACCCTCCGGCGCTTCTCAGGTTGGGTCAGTCCTTTGATGTTCCACGTCAGGAATTTGAATGTCAACTCAGTTATCCCAACCATTGGGCCAGGCCTGTCAAATATCCGGACAATCCAACAATCATTGTCTGTCACACTACTCAACATCCATGCACCTGAGCTTTCCCATTTCCCATTAAGACATGACAAAAATCAAACTTCCCCTTCCCTCAACTCCCCCCTACCCATGGCCCGTACCGCTAAACCATCCCCCTTACAATAAGTGACACTAGACCCTGCAGGTCCTGCCCTACATCCAACATTACACACAAGATTAAATCAAACAGAAATTGAAAAGCCTAAAACACGAAGGGGGGGATCGCTGCTTCGCGGCTTGCTCAGAGAGAAAAACCTCTGCAATCCAGTCACTGTCAGATGACCCCAGGTCCCTATATAACTAGGCTGTACACCACATCCCAACTTATAAAGGAGAATGAATGGAATCTTGTGATAGATTAACCATATTTGGACCCCTCCGCAATGGGAGGAAAAGCATCATCAGTACCATTGAAAGTAAAATGCCTAAATTAATTTTCCCCACATGGTTAACATTGAGAGAACAAGAAAGGACAAGTACCACGTGTGCATAGTACAGTCTCACAGCCGGCCATCATCCATACTGTCTTTGTAGTATTCATGGCCACGCCGTCTGTCCAAATGCAGATTTTGCTTTGCAGGCGGGGCCTCTGTATCTTGCAGCGTCCCATCAGAACACACCTCTATTCTCCCCTGCCCGGTGCCTGTACCAGGCCTTGCACCATACAATTAATTGTTGACCCATCGATTTGCGTTTAGGCTGCGCAGCTCTACCCGAGCTCTAGGAGGGCAGATCTGGTAGCATGTCAACCCAGTTCGAAGCCTTGGCTGCCGATAAAAAGAAGTGGACCTTACCCTGCTAAACCAACCTGAGTTTCGCAGGGAACATCAGGCTGTATCGCAGGTTGAGGTCACGAAGTCTCTTTTTAACTACTATGAAAGTTTGCTGCTGTTCTTGCACCTTCAAGGTGTAGTCCGGAAATATGGATATAGGGTGAGCTTCAAAGTTTGGTGGGCCCTTCACTCGCACTTGCTCAAGGATAGCGTCCTTGTCCCTGTAACAGAACATGCAGGGCAATGAGGGCTTGTGGTGGGTGCCCTGACAGGGGTGTTGGGCCAGCGCCCTCTGTGCCCGTTCTATTGCGAAGAACTTCAACAGCTGATGAGGGTGTATGATCTTTCCAAGCCAGTCCTCCAGGAATAGTTCTGCCGACTGTCCCTCTGCCTTTTCAGGGAATCCAACGAATCGAACGAATCAGAGGTTATTTCTCCACGATCGGCCCTCAGCATCTTCAACTCGGTCTTCTTGTCAGATATTCAGCTTTTGGAGCAAAGTTACTGTTTCTCGCAGGATCACTACCTCTTTATGGACATCCGCCATGTTTCCCTCCACAGTGGTCACTCGTCTCGATGGTCCGCTCTCAGCAAGTTCACATCTATGGCTACCGAATCTACCTTTTTAAACAATTCCGAATGTGTACACTGAATGGCCACCAGGAGGTCCGACAACATAGGTTCCTTTTTTCGGGTGTCCGCGAGGTGTTGTTCAGCAGGTCTTGCACGGGTTTCCTCCGAGCGTCCAGGTGGTGCAACTGTGTGGGTGTAATTGTCCATTTTATTGGATTGTGTAGTTTTAGGAGCTTTATTCTTCCAGATGATGGTAACGCCTGGGTGTCCCTCGCGCAGCAGAGAGTAGTCAGGGCCCACTTGGGCATGCTGGAGTCCTTCCCCTTAGCGCAACAGCACGTGCAGCCCACTGCTGGATCTTAGGTGGACAGTAAATGTAAGAGGGCCCCCTCAGTCTGTCTCTCAAGGCGGGCTAGCAATGTATCAGTCTCACTGCAACCAGCAGCAGCGTGTGTGAGCAGCACCTCGAGAAGGTGGCGCAGCTCCCCTGCACCTAGAGCACATGACTAGTCTCCAAGGCCCCCGCACCACCAGTAACCAGCTCAGGAGAGGACACCTGTCACCCTCAATTCTCCAGGGACGCGGCACAAGCAACAAATTTCCTCCAGACAGCCCCAGGACCAGCGCACCACCCACCGAGCTCACCGCATGCCAGGGACGCAGGTACGTCAGTCTGTTATTGACTCCAGGGTCAGGGGAGAGAGTGGAGCTCCAGACGTCTTCCAGAATCTTTGTGGGCTACCGCAGGGGTTTCCAGTGCCACCATTTCACCTTCGGTGATCAGGACCCCACTCCCTAAGCAGTTCCAGTTTTTATATACCCCGGCAGGGCTCCAGCCTTTATAAGCACCTCGGGCAGGCCTCCTCACCTCCTCAGATCGGAACCAGCAGTCACTACCGGTCCCGCAGGCCTTCCCTCCACCATGGCAGTCTCCAGGGATTCAACGAGAACCCCACAGGGGCCCGACACCACCGAACTTGCCCGGAGCGTCTTCACTCAGGCGACTTCGTGCCAGCCGGTTGTGAGGCACCGCTCTGCCTCCCAGATCACTTGGTCGCAGGAGCCAGCACATTCAGGGCCAACCGCTGCAGGCCCTGTTCCACAGGGCCTTGCACACCATGGACCTCCAGGGCAAAGGCCAGCCGAGCCGCAGTCTTCCAGGTGCCCCACTGTTCATCCTAAGCTGCGTCGCCCCGTCCGGCTCCCCAACTCGGGCCGTGGCTTCCGTCCAGGGCAGGGCCCACCCCTCCTGCACAGGCCCAAACTCCGATCCCAGGTTCCAGGACCCGCTGGGCGAAGTCCAGAGCAGCTGTTAGGATTCCCGATACATGGAGACCATTGTAAGGGCCGCAGGGGGGTCCGGCACAGTGGGATGATCAGGTGTCAGCAGGATTTTGTACGGATTCCCGGGGATAGTTGGCGGAGCCTCACTAGAGCGCATCCGCCATCTTTGCCATCTGGTCCACACCCCCTCATACTATACATGTTGTTATATTTTAGTACTCTGTGGGTATCTCTTTCCACAGATACAGTGACATCACCTGATGTTCACAACATGCTCCACCCTTCAAACCATCTCAGGGGACATCCTGAAAGCAGCAATTCATCCCTCTGCCATCTTTTCATCATGGAAGTTTCTGGCCCTACTACATCTACCAGTACTTATATCCATTCACATCTCTTTGACACCATTCTCCTCTCTAACAAATGAATGTCCTATTATCAATTTGTCCATGTGAAAGAAATGTGCCCTCTCACCTTTTGACATTTGTTAACATCAATGTAGGTTGTCACACCTATCACAGTTGTCCTCGGTCACATTGTTATACCTCTAAAGTCTCTTATTATTTTATTTGGTTGCTGAATCAAGGGACACATGACCACAGCAACAATCAGACAGTGTTTGACAGCAGCTGGTGTGATAAGGTCTATCCACCCTGCAGCATCCATAGCACTGACAGGTAAGACACATCACTATCTTGTGTCCATTGGCACATTGCAAGCACCAGATAGCCATATATGGTGATGTTCTGTTCCATTAGACTCTGTTGTAATGTTATCTGTGCCTCTAAGTTACATAACGTGTTACAGCAAACAAATGATGGACGGAATGCTGACAATGCAAACATTTTCCCCCAGTCAAAAGATCTGGGTTAAATCCATCATTCTTTTGCCCACTACGCCACCCCAGTTTGGACCCAGCCATATGCAAATCAGTCTTGACCCTGTGCCCCATGGGAACAGTCCAGACCGAACTGCCAGGCCAGGTCCTCCCTGGACCGGAAACAAGCATCCTGGGACCGGTTTCAGGGTATGTCACCCTTCTTCAGCCAGGCTAGCTTGAATCCAGTGGCACAGTGAGCAAGGGACCCACGTCTGGGCATACCCAGCCCAGATCTCTGTACTGGGGTGAATGTATGACATTGTTCTGCATTCTGTCCATCAATTGTTGTTTTTGCATTTGTCACCCCCGAGTGGGACGGGTATGCCCAGACGTGGGTCCCGTGCTCTCCATGCCGCTGGAGTCAAGCTATCCTGGCTGATGAGGGCTGAAAGCCCGAAACCGGTCCTAGGATGCTTGTTTCCAGTCCAGGGAGGACCTGGCCTGGCAGTTCGGGCTGGACTGTTCCCATTGGGCGCAGGGTCAAGACTGATTTGCATATGGCTGGGTCCAAACTGGAATGGCATGGTGAGCAAAAAAACGATGGATTTAGGCCCAGATCTCTGTACTGGGGTGAATGTATGACATTGTTCTGCATCCTGTCCATCAATTGTTGTTTTTGCATTTGTCACCGCGAGTGGGACGGGTATGCCCAGACGTGGGTCCCGTGCTCTCCATGCCACTGGAGTCAAGCTATTCTGGCTGATGAGGGCTGAAAGCCCGAAACCGGTCCTAGGATGCTTGTTTCCAGTCCAGTGAGGACCTGGCCTGGCAGTTCGGGCTGGACTGTTCCCATTGGGCGCAGGGTCAAGACTGATTTGCATATGGCTGGGTCCAAACTGGAATGGCATGGTGAGCAAAAAAACGATGGATTTAGGCCCAGATCTCTGTACTGGGGTGAATGTATGACATTGTTCTGCATTCTGTCCATCAATTGTTGTTTTTGCATTTGTCACCCCGAGTGGGACGGGTATGCCCAGACGTGGGTCCCGTGCTCTCCATGCCACTGGAGTCAAGCTATCCTGGCTGATGAGGGCTGAAAGCCCAAAACCAGTCCTAGGATGCTTGTTCCAGTCCAGGGAGGACCTGGCCTGGCAGTTCAGGCTGGACTGTTCCCATTGGGCGCAGGGTCAAGACTGATTTGCATATGGCTGGGTCCAAACTGGAATGGCATGGTGAGCAAAGAAACGATGGATTTAGGCCCAGATCTCTGTACTGGGGTGAATGTATGACATTGTTCTGCATTCTGTCCATCAATTGTTGTTTTTGCATTTGTCACCCCGAGTGGGACGGGTATGCCCAGACTTGGGTCCCGTGCTCTCCATGCCACTGGAGTCAAGCTATCCTGGCTGATGAGGGCTGAAAGCCCGAAACCGGTCCTAGGATGCTTGTTTCCAGTCCAGGGAGGACCTGGCCTGGCAGTTCGGGCTGGACTGTTCCCATTGGGCGCAGCGTCAAGACTGATTTGGATATGGCTGGGTCCAAACTGGAATGGCATGGTGAGCAAAAAAACGATGGATTTAGGCCCAGATCTCTGTACTGGGGTGAATGTATGACATTGTTCTGTTGTATTCCTCTTAGGGTGTCCATAAACGGGCTTTCCAGTATCATGTCCTTATATAGGCACAATTCGCCCTGCCCTTATATAGGCATAAAATTCCAGCCCTTATTTAGGCATTAAACCGTGCACCCCAAATACAGGCATGGTCTCTGACATCCGTCCACCCTAACGTCACAACGAGTTCTTGAAGAACAGACCCTTAGGCTGCGGGAGTTTCCCTAGTCCAGGACTATTGATTTCTTCAAGGACTCATATATTATGCATGAACCATTATTCCTTAGTGGTTCATTCATGACGTCTTCCGCTGTCCGACTCACGTCAATACTAACATTCTTAGGTGCTTCTCAGGTATAAATATACCTTCCCTAGCCCCTGTAAATCAGAGGAGACCTCGACTTCAGAGGAGCCCGTTTCCCGGCCTGACGCACTGAGAAGACGCTGTCATCCCTGCACGCAGAGGGTCCAGCTTCCAGTGATCTGACTTCCCTTGCGGGGTGTTGGAGTTCGAGCCTGGCAAAGAGATTCCTACCTCTCTCATTCTTCAGGTATGGAGCAGACTAGAACCTAGAGGGACTCTTGGCATACTAGGCATACTGGGGTTAGCGTACTCTTAGTATACCATAGTAAGGAATACTTCACCTACTTCATACCTCGTCCTATACCTAGGTTAGGTTAGGTACATTGGGGTGGAACTAGATTAGAAACGCATCGTATGAGTACTCGCATTTTTAGTCTGTGTTATTTATGTAAAAGCATATGTACTAAAAGATAATGCTCTCGCAGTATTATTTATTTCTACTGCTCACACTGTACATTATTTATCTCGCATACTGTCTTGTGATCGTAACAGCACACTTTACTTACACCAGAAACAAGACTGTTCAATAAATCTTTTATTGAAATGCCCGTCTGTTCTTTCTGTGTAACTTGGAGAAAACTAAGCATGCACGACTGAGCTGAGTGAAATAGTTATCTATTGTTTCCACGACTCTGGGACACGTTCTGATTCTAAAGGGAAACACAGTGGTCATGTTTTGCGGCTGCCAGAAACTACTCCCTTCTTGTTGTCAAGGAGTTTCTAGTGGCCTCTGAGCTAGCTGGCACAAGTAATTAAGTTTAATATACTCGATAGGGACATACTGACCTTAGTCCTATGTCAAACCTATAGGATATATTATTCCAATGCGCAGAGCCTATTAGGGAAATAGGAGCTACACTACATGGCGCCCAACGGTTTGGTAAGGCAGTAATCCAACGTTAGATACTGAGTAACTCAGCCGTGCTTTTTCTCTCAAGAGACCCCTACCCATATACTCCAAAAGACGTCTGGAGTGGGCAGGGTTTAGTATCCGCCACGGCTACATAGGGCAGTACCCTATATATTAGCTGTTTGGTTTGCTCAACGTTGAAGGATACAGTGTTCCAAAATATTGTGCACCTTATCTTTGTTTCCTTGAAACTTGTTCTACATTTTTCAAAAAACAAAATGACTGAAGACGCCGGAAAGGGTGTAGCTGCGGCTGATCCAGCCCAAGCAGCAGCTTTTAACATTACAGGTTTAAATGAAACCGAGGAGGGTGTTATAGACATCACTCCAAACTTAAGAAGAGCCATCAGTCTAAAACTTATAAAAGAGGCGGTAGAGCAGTTTTCGTGATAGAGGCACACGAATCCTTTCAGACAGAGGTATTCTATTCATGGGTAATATTTCCTGAATCCAATCCAGTAACACAGATGTTTCACTTCTACAAAAAAGATGATCCACCAGAGGAATACATTCCTTTCGAGGATATAGAAATTCCCTTAACATACAAGGAGCATCAGCTCTGGTTTAAAGGCGCCCTAAAACATCACAGAAACATTACCAGGCTCGGTCCACTAGGTAGACCAGGAGCAACCTGGCCGATTCTAGCCGGCTACACACCTCATCCTGAACTGGATATAATGTCAGATGAGGACTTACTTGTTCAAATACAAGAATTAATAAAAATTTACAGACAATTGGTCCAATATGTCATGCAGACTTTTACAGTCCAGCAGCCATTAACACTTCCAAATCCAACTCCCCAACAGGGGAATACACTAAAAATTACACCACAGACTCTATACACAGTCATGGGTAAAATGCAGACAAAACGTGAGCAAATTCAATTCTGGATAGCTCAAAAAATTACTCAAATCGAAGCAGTATTTCCAAATACTAGCCCGTATGAGAAACACAGAATACTGACAATCAGTTTACCAATGGGGATCACACCACAACTGGAAGACTGCACCACTTGGGGCTCAGTCTTTGCTGCCATCTATACCAAAACACATTGCATTCCGTCAATTGCGGTAATACCTGATGTCCTGAAACAAATTCAAAACGAATACGGGGCAGAGCCTGCTCTAAATTTAGGTATGAAATTACTGAAAAATTTCGACCAGGTCTCAACAATAATATTATCTAATATTAAAGGGGAGGCAGCAGCAGTGGCGATCCGCCAAAAATTAAGGGAATTTGATGTTACAGAACATCAAACAGAGCTACCCAGAATTATAGAACAATCTTATGCAGAATTAGGCACAGATAGTTTGGGTGGAAGACCAGTGAAGCCAAAACTATCTGAAAGTCCTGAGAAGGACTCAATTAAACAAACTCCTACATCTTCTAAAAGAAGTGGGATACTAATAAACAAAATTCAAACGAGAAACATTCTCAATCCCGAGGTAGGTCTCCTCAAAAGGAGCCCTCTGAAAGGAGGTATAACCTCAGGAATAGGGATAATTTGAGAAAACCTGACAGGTATCAAGATACTGATACACGTTCCTCTCGTCCCTTTCAGATCTCATCACAGACTTCGGAAAGAAGAGGACGATCAGAACATAGAGAAGAACGCGTGACATCGAAAGACGACAAACACGCTCCAAAAACCAAAGTAAAACCTCAATTCTCCAAAAGAAAGTAGCAGGTCTAAAGATTAGACATGCCGAGAATACTGAGAACACAACTCAAGAACGGAGAATGGGCTCAGACAATGCTGGACAGTGCAGCAGAAGTCACAATAGTTCGCCAGAACCTGAAGGAACTTCTGGAGATAGTGGACTTGAATGAGTACATTACAGTTGAGACTGTAGACACCAGGGTTAGTACTCCACAAAGGTTATATGAAATAACACTCCGGATGGAGGGAGACAAACCTAGACAGGTGAAAGCACTTTTTGGGAAAGACTATCAAAGGGCTATGACATACTTCTAGCAGAAAAAGACTGGCCACCACAATTTGTCAGGGAGTGCCCACATGGCGAGGACATTATTATGCCTGCCTTCTCCAACCATATTCCAATTCACCTAAAATATACATATGCCAGGAAATGGGCAGTGGCCCAGGCTCCAGCATCATATAAAAATCATGTAGGATGGGATGAGAACTCACCTCACCATAAAATACATCTGAAACATGAACCAACTGCACAACGGCAGTACCCAATAAAGCAAGAAGCTAAAAAACAGGTCAGGGAGATCTTAGATCAACTTGAATATCAAGGGGTGATTGAAACATGCACCTCCTCAATGAACAATCCTTTGTTTCCTGTCTCCAAACCAGACAATACATATCGTCTAGTTTTGGACTACAGACACCTAAACACTTGTTCTAAAACTTTTGCAGTGCAAAATGCACATAGCACAGCATTAATGAATAACATTGTGCGTAAAAAATATAAAACAACATTAGACATCTCAAATGGTTTCTTTTGTCAAAACATAGCACCTGAAAGCAGGTACTTAACAGCATTCTCCATAATGGGGACCCAGCGTCACTTTTGTCGACTCCCACAAGGGTTCAAGAACAGCCCAGGTTTATTCTCAGCGAGGGTAACGGAGTTACTACAAATTTATGACAATGAGGCATTGTCCTATGTCGATGACATCTATCTGACAGACGATGACCTGGAAAAACACTTGAACAGGGTGAGCACCATTATACTGGGTTTCGCCTCTGAGGGCTACAAGTTCAACTTTAAAAAGTCCAGAATTGCCCATCTCAATGTCCTATTTCTAGGATATGAGCTTTCAAGTGAAGGCAAGAGCTTGGCAGCTAACTTTTTAGAAAAGTGTGCGCTGCTCCAACCTCCAAAAACGCTAAAAAACTTACAATCCATCCTGGGTTTCCTAAATTTTGGAAGAACATACATTCTAAATTACGCAGAAAGGGTTAAACCTCTCTACGCACTAATCAAACCTGATTTTTCTATCAGATACTGGACACAAGAACACACAGAAATCTTGCGTTCACTCCAGGCTAACATGTTAGCAACAAATCACTTACAAACAAGCGTAAGTCAACGCAATTTGGTAATCCGAATAATTTCGGGTCAATGTGGATTCACCTACTTAACCTTCAATGAGGGTGAGAAAATACCAATCGCATACAAATCCCATTTGTACACACAAGCGGAAATGCGCTTCAGTTCAACTGAAAAAATTCTAACAGCAGTTCAAACCGCTGTAGCAAAAGAAAGAGCCTTAGCCCAAGGGAAACGCATTATTGTCGTAACCCCGGTACCAGCTTTAGAAGCGGTCACAAAAGCAAGCATTCCAAATGCTAAAGCATTACATCCAAGATGGATACAATGGGTTAATTCTCTTGCTGCAACAGATGTTGAATATGTTTTTGATCCAGATTTAAAAACACAAGCATTCCTGCAATATGAACAAGAATGTCCTCTGCCTACTGAAATTCTCCCTCTCGATCAATACGAATTCATAATTTACACTGACGGATCCGCACAGCCGGCAACAGGGAGTAAGCAAGTTTACAGTGCAGCGTGTGCAATCGTTAAAGGTCGCATGCGAAATGGCTTCTTCAGACCTATGGTCACTAAAACACAATCTCTAGGAGATTGTACGGCTCAGCGAGCTGAACTACAAGCATTCAAACTGGCACTTGAAAGTACGGATCGAGAATTCCCCACACTGATAGTGTGCGATTCCTTTTACTGTGTTCAGTCGTATAATGACTATATACAAAAGTGGCTTGAAAATGGTTTCAAAGATGCGAAAGGTGGCACAATAAAGCACAAAATGCTTTGGGAACAAGTAGTTCAGTTGAAAAACGAACTACCAAAGGCTCACGTGATCCACACACTGAGTCATCAACGTGATGGCGTTCACGTTGCAGGGAATTCATTGGCTGACGAAGCCGCAAAGGGGGCTGTTCAGACGGCTTCCGTAGCTGCGATCACTCGTTCAAAAACAAAAATAGACGGTGAGATAATGTTGGCTGTCAATGCTTCAAGCAAAGGCAGCAGTGCAGCGTTACCAAAAAGTTTCCACTCAAGTACTCTTATGTAATTGATGCGAACAACGTTCCTTTTGCTCGAATCCCTGGAGTGAGGGATAGGGTAATTCCAAACAAGGAACGCAGATTAGGACTAATCCTAGGAGCACACGAAGGGATAGCTTCTGCCCATGCATGTGTTTCAGCGACAGTATCTTTACTCAAGCAAAGATATTGGTGGCCTGGCATTCGGAAACAAACTAAAAACTATGTTTTAGAATGTGGTATTTGCCAACAGATGAAGGTCTCAACAGTGAAACGTCCTGCGCAGACACCCCTGTTAATTTCAGACAAACCATTAGCTTGTGTTTACCTGGACCACTGCGGTCCCTTGCAAAGGGACGGTAACTATAAATATATCATGGTTGCAGTGGATTCATGCTCTAGGTTCCTATGGTTATGGCCTCAGCGCTCGGCTGACGCTCGAACTGTTATAAAAGATTTGCGAGTCTTTATCGGCACATACGCAATAGGCACGCTACATTCTGACCAGGGTCCTGCGTTTAGCTCTAGGGCTTACAAAGAAGCCATGGCCAGTCTGGGCGTTGCATTGCGGTACTCCTCTCCATTCCATCCTGAGGGAAATTCTGTTGTGGAAAGGAAAAACCGGGACATAAAGCAGTCTATAACAGCTAGGGTATTAGGTTCGGGTGATGGGTGGGTCAAACACCTTAGTGGGGTTCAACGCTCTTTGAACAATCTGCCAAGAAGTTCTCTAGGGGGGGTCACTCCATATGAGGTCCTATTTGGGACAAGAATGTGGGTATCAGACCCTGGTCACGTAGGCACAGTGGTGGAAAATAAACCGTTTAATATCAAAGATCGTTTGGCTGTTTTACAGGAACTCAATCAATTAAGAACGCAACAAAGCAACGTATTCCTACAGCCAACCACCACTGGGGAAAAATCGGCGGTCCCAGCAAGGCCTGTCTGGATTCCAAAAGTTGGGGATCTAGTCAGAGAAAAAATTGCGGACAAGAAGGAATTTGGACCTTCTTACAGACAACCAGTACCTGTCCTAGCAGTTCAAGGAACAAGTATAGTACTTCTGCCGCCCCTTGCTGGAAGAAAGGAGAAAAGATTTGTGTCCATCGACCTCATCAAACCACAGTATGTGGCCAATACTAAATAGTTGGCCTCGTGGACTCCGACCTAGTAGCAGACGCACTCCTCTTGCTACTATTGAAGAGGTTCAGACTGAAAGACTGATAACAATCAAGAATTCAGCTGTAACTGATGGAGGACTAAGCAACAACGCTATGGAACTCATCCCTCTTGTCAACCAAGTAACAGTTCGTCCAAATACACCTGTCTACACCAACGTGGCAAGTGATGAACTGGTTCCAGTGATTTCTACAAATCCTGATGCAATTCCAACAATTGATAGAACTGCTTCTGGCCACTTCATTAACTTTGATACGTTCTCAGAAGATCCGAGTGAACCTGAAACGACGCCAGCATCATTCAAATTCAAGCAGCAAGTACAAGACTTTCTTCATTTTGTGAAAAAAAACTTATTTGGTTTCTCCATGGATTGAACTCTGGATTACATCTGGACTTTTTGTTTTCCTGCTCTGGCTAGCTTTGGTAACAACTGTGAGCGTGCTTATAAGTGGCAGATACATCCATGTGAATACTGTAGGAAAAGGCGTGAACGTACTTTTGAAACCTCATAAATATTCCCATCGTGAAGCAAGAGACTTGTCATCAGTGAACATCACAGCTGTTCCTATACAGGATGGTATAGTGTGGGACAAAACAGATTTTGAAATCTTCGGTCCGACGGAACAATTGAACATTCCACATTTGTTTAAAATTTCACTAAGTGATCTAATTACGTCCAGTACCTATTCAGATGATTGGGACTTTGGGACTGTGAATGGCATAATGTTTGACCTAGAAAAATCTGCTGCATTTTCTAAACATGAATATTTAGAGGGTTCATCAGGCTATGAACAAATGTATTGTTATAACCACTATGGTCATCATTATTTGCATAAATCTGCATATCCAAGAAATGTGTTTATGTTTAACCAATGGGAGCATTGTCCTACACCACCACACGGAAGTTCAAAAACATTTGCCAACAAGTTTCCATATTTTTCAGGTTACAATACATCTGATCCAGAAATGTTTTACTATAAAAATGTAAACAAGACAGGGCTGAAAATTATGTTAACAAATACAAAACAGATTTACTCTGAATTATTTAATGCCCAACTGTCTAGACAGGGTTTCGACTTTTGGAAAGACACAATAGACACCAAAACAGTCTGGGGTACTAAAGAATGGCAAGTGCAGGGGATAGAAGCTTTATTTAGAGCCTGCATCATCCCTGAACAAATAATGTTTTTGAATGAAACCATCCAACAAAAATCTTGTCTTGGATTAGCCAAGATCAAAGAAATGAATACACCTTCTGTACCAACACCTGCCAGAGATAACGATACACAGGCAGTGGTGACAGTTGACAATATACTACAACTCAACAGATCGAATCCTGAATGGAAAAAATGGTTGATCTGGCCCACAGACACGAATAACTGTCATGAAAGATTCCTGAATAAAACTCAGGGCTTTACTATTAATAGGCCAGACCCAAGATACGTCCAAAGACAACATCCGGGGGTGGTAACAACATACAGTGTAGGAAAATTATGCCTCGATTGGCTGCATAAGTCTACACTACAGAATGTGAAACAACACTTAACCTTACTTAAAAGGACGCAGACCTTAGTGAATTCTTGCTTGGACCAAGAAAACCGCGTCAAACATGTTTCATATATGCCGGCATTTATGCTGCCTATAATGAAGCATGGAAAGTATCACAGATGGAGGCCGCAGAAAGAATACGTGAACTTGATCGTATTAATTTAGAGAAAACACTCTCTATAGTCGACAATGGGTTAACAACTTTGTCCTCCAGAATATATTCATTGGATGGCATTGTATCCTCTGCTATCGACATACTAGAACAAGATTTGGCGATGTTACAGCAAGGCCAGTCTCAATTACGTTCTATTATGTTATTAAACTGGACGCTGCAATCTTTGCGAGCGGGCTATGTGCCTTGGCGTTTCATCAACACATCGGCTCTGTTTTTTCAGTTTCAGTATTGCCTCAGACAAATGCAAGCAGGCAAATATGAAAGGTTGGGTAAGGAATACATTAAGACATCTTGGGATTTACCGTATACATATAGATGTTGGAGTGGGGATCGTGAAGTGTTTTTAAGCGGTACACACTGTAAACTTGCACTGAGCGGTTCACTTATATGTCAGGACATTTCTTTACACGGGGCATGTAATGGTTCTGTGGCAAATTTGTCTTGCCATCAGCAGGGTACACCAGCTGCTGTGATTAATCCAACGTTTGGACAACTTTCTAATGGGAGTTACCTCATGTTGAATGATCAGAGTTGCTGCGGCATGCTGCCAGGCATCCCATATCTAGTAACGGTCAACTCCAGGGTCACTTGCTGTATGCAAGTATTGTTTGCCCCAATAGACACAGTCAGGGAGTCGCATCTATGGCCTTCACTGAACGTTTCTTTTATAAGATTTGATACTTTGAGCAGAATAAAAGCCATGCTTTTACAGCAAAAAGTGCCTTTGACCTCGGCCAAAGAAACCTATGATCTACAAGTAGCAAGGACTTCGGCTGAGATACAGACTTTAATACGTACAAACTGCCCTATACATTTCATAGAAATGATAACACGTATCTTCAACATGTCTGATACAAGTGGAATTATACATGTATTTAAGAGCATCTGTACCGGTCTGTTAGCACCTTTCCAGGCAATACTCGGAATCATCCCGAACTTTGCACTTTCGGTGTTTGGTGGCATACCATTAATTCTAGCACCTGTTGCCGGAATTCTATTTCTCTTCCTGCTATTGCGCTATGGCCAGCCTATTCGCAGACATCACTCCGAGCGAAATGGAGAAAGCTCTCCTTGAACGAAAGTGCCGTGAGCGAATAGTACAGCTATTGGGCATGACTCGTCTACGGGACCTTAATACAACTTGGTTCCTGTCATTCAGACCAATCTGGCAAGATTGCATCTTACCTGTTCTACGATGCCTGCTATACGGTGAAGAATGCGTGTTGGACACCTGTCTAACATTTCCATCAGCTACGCCAACGGATGTCGATACTCTGCTGGTCCCGATAATGGCCCATGCTCTGTGTTGTCCCCAGAGGCTTCCTATCCTGATGTCAGCATTCATTGAGATCTCACAGACGCTTCCGGCAGCTGCTGAGGTACGAGAAAGATCTACAGGCACACAGGTAACAACGGACACGAACATTGCTGAGGCACCCTATGCTGGAAGCGATGCTTCTCATCTCTGTCCAATTAATCTACTACAGGAGGTGTTCCAACTGACACCAACTACAGTGGATGATGTTTTGTATATAGAAATAGATGATCTCATGTTTACACCAGACCCGTAAACTGACTCTGATTCAGCATACAGTGTTCCAGAGATGCAGTAACAATTTGGCCTTCATTTTTCAAAAACAACTTGGAACGCTACCAAAATTGAACTTTTTCCCATTTTTCGAACGAAAAGGGCACTTCAATCTGCTTAAAGTAGAACTAGCCTTATAATACAGACTTCAAGGTACCTCCACTGACACTTAGTCATCTTGTGTGTCTAAAGCAGTTCATTAATTTTCGTGACATGAAATGTCTTTGATTTTTGAACAACTTATCGATCATTTTTTTTGTCACATGTAAATATTACTGCTTCTTTCATTCATATTGCATTTTAGTTTAAACATATGCCTGTAATGAAAAGCAATGCTTCAAATGTACAGTACCTTTTGCATTTTTTATTATGTTTTTTAAATGCTTTTAAGAAATATTTTTTTAAATATGCAGTACTCCATTTAATGTTTAGCATTTTAAATGTTTAGCATTTTAGTATTATCGTACACACGAAAGTGGAGTGGGTGTTGTATTCCTCTTAGGGTGTCCATAAACGGGCTTTCCAGTATCATGTCCTTATATAGGCACAATTCGCCCTGCCCTTATATAGGCATAAAATCCCAGCCCTTATTTAGGTATTAAACCGTGCACTCCAAATACAGGCATGGTCTCTGACATCCGTCCACCCTAACGTCACAACGAGTTCTTGAAGAACAGACCCTTAGGCTGCGGGAGTTTCCTTAGTCCAGGACTATTGATTTCTTCAAGGACTCATATATTATGCATGAACCATTATTCCTTAGGGGTTCATTCATGACGTCTTCCGCTGTCCGACTCACGTCAATACTAACATTCTTAGGTGCTTCTCAGGTATAAATATACCTTCCCTAGCCCCTGTAAATCAGAGGAGACCTCGACTTCAGAGGAGCCCGTTTCCCGGCCTGACGCACTGAGAAGACGCTGTCATCCCTGCACGCAGAGGGTCCAGCTTCCAGTGATCTGACTTCCCTTGCGGGGTGTTGGAGTTCGAGCCTGGCAAAGAGATTCCTACCTCTCTCATTCTTCAGGTATGGAGCAGACTAGAACCTAGAGGGACTCTTGGCATACTAGGCATACTGGGGTTAGCGTACTCTTAGTATACCATAGTAAGGAATACTTCACCTACTTCATACCTCGTCCTATACCTAGGTTAGGTTAGGTACATTGGGGTAGAACTAGATTAGAAACGCATCGTATGAGTACTCGCATTTTTAGTCTGTGTTATTTATGTAAAAGCATATGTACTAAAAGATAATGCTCTTGCAGTATTATTTATTTCTACTGCTCACACTGTACATTATTATCTCGTATACTGTCTTGTGATCGTAACAGCACATTTTACTTACACCAGAAACAAGACTGTTCAATAAATCTTTTATTGAAACGCCCGTCTGTTCTTTCTGTGTAACTTGGAGAAAACTAAGCATGCACGACTGAGCTGAGTGAAATAGTTATCTATTGTTTCCACGACTCTGGGACACGTTCTGATTCTAAAGGGAAACACAGTGGTCATGTTGTGCGGCTGCCAGAAACTACTCCCTTCTTGTTGTCAAGGAGTTTCTAGTGGCCTCTGAGCTAGCTGGCACAAGTAATTAAGTTTAATATACTCGATAGGGACATACTGACCTTAGTCCTATGTCAAACCTATAGGATATATTATTCCAATGCGCAGAGCCTATTAGGGAAATAGGAGCTACACTACAGTTCTGCATTCTGTCCATCAATTGTTGTTTTTGCATTTGTCACCCCGAGTGGGACGGGTATGCCCAGACGTGGGTCCCGTGCTCTCCATGCCACTGGAGTCAAGCTATCCTGGCTGATGAGGGCTGAAAGCCCGAAACCGGTCCTAGGATGCTTGTTTCCAGTCCAGGGAGGACCTGGCCTGGCAGTTCGGGCTGGACTGTTCCCATTGGGCGCAGGGTCAAGACTGATTTGCATATGGCTGGGTCCAAACTGGAATGGCATGGTGAGCAAAAAAACGATGGATTTAGGCCCAGATCTCTGTACTTGGGTGAATGTATGACATTGTTCTGCATTCTGTCCATCAATTGTTGTTTTTGCATCTAAGTTACATAACAACATGTCTTGCTGTTTGAAACAGTATCCTTCTAAGTCACCATAAATGTCAAATTTCCAACTCTCTTGCCTTACGCACCTGGAAATAACCAGCTTCATAATGATACCTTTTAATATATTAGTAGAGGTTAGTGTGCAATCTGGGGAGAAATAGTGTTCCTGCACGCTACAATTTTGTGGCCTCCAGCGCTGCAAGGGAAGAGGAGAGGAGAGTGTTGTTTGAACATGAAATACCTTGAAAAAACAAGAGACATGAGGCGTTTGGCAAAACAAGAACAGTGTGTTTAATTAAGCAGAGTGGCCGGGAAAACAGTTACAGGTGCAGGCTCTGAGGTCTGTCTCAAATTACAATCGGTCTGAGGCCTCTTTTTATATAGTTCATTGTAGACAATAAAGTATTTCTGGAGGTCCATATGTGATAAGGAATGTAAGTTGCTGCCTTTGGAGTCATAAATGAATTTACTAGTTCAGGGTTCTCCAAAGTCAGTCCTGCTGGGTCGGATTCATGCCAGATTTTTAAGATAACTACTTTTAACTAAATGGGAATATGCTAAAAATCCGGCATCTGACTTTATGGTGTACTGGAAGCGCACATACCCCTCGGGTCATGTATGCTTTAATGGGGCCAATCTCTCTGGACTATTGTTCACTGCGCCTATTTGTGGGATTGATCTAGGGTTTCCTCTTTGTGCATTTATCTGCTCGCTACGTGCCACCCCACTTGTGTTTTATCAATCAGTACTGTCGGGCCTGTGTCTCAGAGCCTGCCTGACTATGTATTTGCGAGTCGGGGTTGAGGTGGAGTTCACAACGGGCAAATTTGTTGATAAAGTTGTGATTTCATTCTCATACATAAATTTATCATTTTGTTCATATTAACATCGACTGTTTCAATATTAACATTCACCTCTCTAGTTGATTTGTCAACTACACTATCTGACGCATACCTTTCGACAGTTACTTTATAGGGCATATGTTGCTTCTTATGATCACTCTCAATAATTACTGCCTTTCTAGTTACTTGCATTTTTCCCATTTTGAGGACTGCGTTTTTACTGCAGGTAATCCCCAATTGTACAGACCCACACCAAAATAGGCAAAAGCGATCTGCACACACCAGTGATCCACCGGGGGAGCCAGGAAAACGAATTCAAAAACCACTGCTGCTCAGGGGCACCTCCCTCCTCACCCATGTCTCTGCAGTGGTTCAGTGCTTGGATTGCAAGTGTCACTGTCCCATATTCTGCGTCACTCACCACAGTTAGTATTCTTGCTCATTGGAAGCGTTTCCCTATAATGTAAGTTTCTGTACAATTAGGGGTTGCCCCTTTCCTTCTAGCCAAATGTATCCACCCAACTCGATGTCCCAGATTTCCTGATGGGGTGATAATGCTTTCATTCAACCCTCCCCCCCTGCGACTGATTACCCTTCCTATACTTGAGCTGGGCGGCTCTACACAGGAACTCCATATCAGCCCCAGATATGCCAAGGTGGATGCAGGAGCGGATCTGTTTGTGCATTGAGTTGGGGGTTTCGCTATCTCCAAGAATTTCTTCTCTGGAAAGTCTCGGGCCAAACAGTATCCTCCCGTATGGTGCCCTTTGCACACATCCTGTCTAGCTCTGTTTGGATGTCATTAGGTTCAGTGGAGAGGTAGAGTACAGCTGGGTTCGTTTCGTATTGGTTCAAATTTACCACTACCCTGTGTGGCTCAACCTTGGTGGGTTGGATCTTGGCCCTTATCCTGAATATATATAGGTAGATAATATTTCTCTGAAGTTACCTCTTGGGACAAGTAAAGCCTGTCTGTGCCTACTGCATGCAGAATCAGCAAACAGACTGCAGTCATGTGTTCGTACCAAGTGTTGTGTAAGAGGGCGCTATGTAGTGCATGTAGGATGCTGGTGTTCTGATTAGTATAATTGTAGGTGACATGGGAGAGGTCCCTACACAAGCACTGTGGTAACTTTTGGATAGACTCCATTTTAGACGGCAGTGCCTTAACAGTGAATAGGTGCGGTAGCACCCATAATAGATAGAGGGTGCGTAACAATTCAATAATACATAACTTGTTATTGTACATTGGAGGTCTTGATACAGATCCCTTGGGAGGTGTCTGTGGTCCTCCAGTGGATGTTGTTCCCCTTATTAGTCCAAACAAAACGTTTGTGGTGTTAGTTCAAAGTTCTTAAATGCAAACTTATTGTGCGGGCTGGGGTGTTTGTAGTGACAGCTGGGTATTGGTGCACTTGCAGATTCAGTGGTTCACCTGTTTGGACAAGAGCTTGGTTCATTGTTTACTCAAAAAACATTACATGTGCGGCGTAATCTTTGTTTCTGTATTTTTTTCTTTCCCTAGGGGTGTGCCTTCCACACTCTGCTAGTCACTATTTTGTGAGGCACCCGAAGGTGGCTCCAGTAAGGCATCTTTTTGATATTCTTGGGAGAATGAGGAGATTGTTGGTTATCCAGGCAGCATAATCTCTTTTATGAGCCGTTGAGTCTTCCCTTTTTTATTCCTAAATGGATGCTTCAATTTGTGAAAGATATTTGTGGGGTGGTCTCAGGGGCATAGGGATGAATAGCATCATACTCTGGAATTCCGTGGGTATTATTAGTTCTTCCACGAAGTGTCTTGCTTGGTGTGAGCATGGAGGCGCTATTGATGAAAGTTGCGTCTTTTTAGTCTACATGTGGCAGGAGTACGTGATGGGGGTGTGTCGCTATTTGGTGACACTAGTAATTGCAACGTGCCCCGAGAGTCACATGTGTATGTATTTATTTTTTCTAGAGTTTTATAAGGGCGAACTAGACCCGAAGATATCAGGTATCAGAGCGCTTTACATGAGCACCAGTTTCTTTACAGATGAACACATTCATTTTTTTTGTTAGGCGCGAGGAGATTAAGTGATTTTCCCAGAATCACAGGATGTTGAGCGTTGATGCCGAGACTCAAACCCGATTCTCCAGCTTCAAGGTCGACCGCTCTAGCCGTAAGGCTACATCCTCAGTTCCCGGCATGTAACGTGCTACGTGACCCTCCCTTGTGGTGGCAAGTATCTCAACCCGCCTTCTCTCTGGAAATCTCTTTTTGAGCTAACTTTGGGCTATTTCTCTTTAGTTTTCGGCATCTCCCTAAGTCTTGTGTGATCTATTGTTTCCTTTGTCATGTGTGAGAGGATGGGAGGCTACTCCCTGGCTCCCTTTTTCTCCCTACCTACGCTGCCTTGTGATGTGCGAGGTCGGGCCGACTGCTTTCTCTGGATGGTGCAGCAAGGTTTGGAGCATTTGTTAGTTGCCATGCTTGATCTGTGTGTGTGCATCCTGTGCCTTACCGTCTGGAGCTGCATTGGACATTTGGGACCCCTCTTCCGAGGCACCCCCTCTCCCTCGGACCACACCCTGCTTCATCTCCTCGTGCTTGAGCCTGCTGTCACTGGCTGGTGGCTAAGCTCTCTATGTTTGTGAGTTGTAAGGGCCAGGCACAGTGAGCAAATTTTGGAAAGACAGAATAGTTCACAAGGCATTGGGAAAAGCTGGCCGAGTCAGTATTTGCTTTGTGACTTCAAAAGCGTGGACCTCGGGATTTTGATCTAAAAAAGAGTCTGCTGGGTGATGATGAAAAGCAACCACCCGGGGGCTGCCTCAGCAATTCAGGGTCGTCTGGCCTCCCTGGTGAACCTCCCCACTGGAGATTTATCTCGATCCCCTGTAGATGCTTCGCAGCTCATTTGCTCTTTGTGCGTGCGCTGTGGAATTTTGAGGTTCTATCCTCCTAGAGGCACATGAATCCTGGTCCCGCCACTGTGAACAGATTTGTTTTGGAAGTGAAAGGGAGCTTCCTTTGGGCAGAGGCTTCTAGATCTTAGGAGGCACTGTTGGAACCCCACGGCATGAAGGAAACATTGGTCCCGGGCCAGATGCCCAAGAATGGGGACCTTTTGACTTGGTCATTGGGACCCTTCCCTATTGATTTTAGACGCAGGGATCTGGGTGTCTGCTTTTTAAATACTATCTCTGGTAGCCACTCTGCCCCCTCGGCAGCCTGCCCTCCCGCTGGGGTGTGGCCAGTCAACCCTGTCTTGGGGGATCAGCAGCAGAGTGGGGCCTAGCTCTCAGAGGCGCCTATAGTGTCGAACTCTAGTGAAGATACCCAATCAACAGAATACATGTAGGGCCAAAAGTTCCTGGACCCTAAAAAACCTATGTATCCCTGTTGCTGTAGGTCTGTCTATTTACTTTCCAGAGGGAGGGGGGATATTGGTTGCATCTGCAAGGATTTTTGTTGGTTGCATTATTAGCACTTGTCTAGTCTACTGTGAGTTTTGGTTCTGAGCTTGCATGAGGGTGCTACCTTCCCATACTGTTACCCCTCCCTGCCGGGGCTGTTGCCCCGATCTCTGATGTAGTGAATTCCCTGTCTGAGGCTGTTGCTGCCACGTGTTCATCCAACTTCCTGTTCCCTGCTGCAGGGGTGCAGCAGATTGTGGACCTCCCTGAGGGTGAGCATAGGGTGCATTCTGATTCCCCTGGGCTTTGTTTTGTGAATATAAATTTGGGGGGGGGTTTGTGGTGGGTGCTCCTGGCCCATCAATCTCTGCTCGTGATAGGCCTTCAACCAGCATCTGTCTGCCAGATGGCCCAGCCTGTGGCAATAGTGTCTGGTTGTTGCCAGCCTGCCTGGTCTCTACGACTATAGCTGTGTTAGAGCCCTCTGGGGTTCTGCAGTGGAGTTCCCATGGAGACTGGTGCCATTTGCAAAGTAGCGGCCAACGCGGCCCTCTTGAGGGCAGTCTTTTTCAAATTGTGTTGGACTAATTTAGCAGCGCCTCTCTGGCCTTGTGCCTCCTTTTCTCTAGCTTGTTCTTGCTTCCTTTTGTGGTAATGTAATTTGTGGGCTTGTATCTCCCAACAGTGTGGTTGGGTTAGATACCAAACCCTGTTGTGGTATCTAACCCAACCACACTGTCCAGCCCACTCTGTATCTTTGTGGGTAGTCCCCTTTTTAGAATATTGAAAAAGAATGCATCATGTGGGCCTGTATCGATCCATGGTTGTCCTATCTCTTGTCCCCATCGTTCCCTCATTCTATCCAAGAAATCTGTTATGCTCTCCCCTGGCTTTATATTCTCTGCAATTAACCCTCCTATATCTGGGCAGTCAGGGAACATGTCTCTCTGGGCTGTCCATATCCGGTGCCTGTATGAACTGAATGTAGCCCCTTCATGCTTGGCATCTTTGAGCCTTATTGCTAGAATGTGGACTTGGGTGAACACCGTATTTGGTCTATTCCCTAATAAGGCTACTTAACAGGCACTTAATATTACCTATCGCTAGGTTGATTACTGCGGTGTTCTTCTTGAAACATAAGATCCATTTCCCCGCTCAATCCAGCAATGACGGTAATTTTGTCCTTAACTCCTCTTTATCCATCTAAGCCTATGGCACATATATGGTCCCCAACGTTGTCTGCTGTAGTAAGGGGTACATTTTTACTTCAGGTGTCTCTACGGGTTTTTCCCTTACATGGTGTTCCCATCTTTTTAGGCATTCCTGCATGTAGGGGAAGATCCACTTGGGGTCTCCTCCTTCATGCCAGATGCAATTATCCGCTATAGCCAAGTCCTCTTGCTCAAATGATCCTTCCTCCGGCCAAGGTCTATTGCATTGGTCCCTTTCCTCAGTCCAGCAGGCTAGTAAGTGGCAGAACGGGCACACAAAGATCTCACCTTCCTCTCTTGCTACTATCTCCCTCGGGGTTAATTCTCCTTTGTTGTGCATTTGCGTGGAGCAGCGAACATCCTCGTTTTGGCACCCCTTGTGTGCACGCAAAGGAACCATCTTAATTTTCCTGCATCTTGGCTGAGTTAGTATCAGACTGCCTTGGTCTCTTATTTCCTGGTCAGCCTCTCTCCTATGATGATCAAGTGGTGAGGCTCTAATCCCTTGCCAAAAGCCTCTCATTTAATTCTGCCTCCGCTTCTTCCCCGATTGGTGCCCTGTACCTACCCCTGCTTCCCTTATATGAGGAGCGAGCTTCCCTGTGTTCTCGCTGTGCTTCCTGGGTGTATGATCTTTCTCTCTCTAGCCTCAGCTTACACCTTTCTTCCTTGTCCTGTCTAGTTTGCCTCCTTCATTGTGAGCTATGCGCTGTTCTTTTTGGCTGGACTTCACCCTCAAACTCGCTCTTTGTCGTTTCCTCAGTCATCTGGGCAAATCCTTTAGCCTTACCCTCATCACCAGTTCCTGGGGGACTGGGGCTCGCTTTCTCACCCCCCTTGCTGTGTCACTATCTAGAACCACCACACATCTCCCTGCCACTCGTGTATGTTCGTTTGAACCGGTGGGAGTGGATGTTCTCCATACTGCTGTGGTTCTATGTGTTGTACATGGTAGATGGGGGAGGTCAAGCTTTTGGGGACTTTATCAAGGGACTTTGCGCTGGAATTGTCTGGGCATGCTGGCCTGTCAGTTTCTCATGTATGAACCAAACTGTCCGTCTTTCGGTGGGGGCACGCCGGCTCCTACTATTGGTGGATTGGAATAGCTAAAGCAGGGGGAACTGGCGTGACTACCTCCATTCCTGCATATGGTGGTTTATCGATCTAGGCCTCTTTGAAGATGGCCCATAACTCTAGTAATGCTTCTCTCCTGTCTTTCTTTTGACCTGTGCTTTTAGTTTGTATGTGTGTTCTAGTATGTTCAATTGCGTTAATGTCAAAAGTTCCCTCCTTGGGCCAGGGAAATGTGTGTGCCTTTGTGTGTGCGTGCCATTTGTGGCAAAACTTATTACGTTTCTTTGCCTTTGTGGGGAACCTGGTTTCCATGTGTTTTAATAGGGAATACATGTTAACTTAGTGATTTTGTGGCTAAATATCCTACTCAATCTTTTTGGGGACTTTGTGTGTTCTATTCGTGGGGACAAACGTACGTGGTGCACTCTTGTAGTTTTATGTACTATGAGCTCAGCGCTATCTACAGATGCATCAAGCAATTCAATATGAACATTTCAATAAACACAAATGACAATACATATGTAGTGTTGCATCATAGGTGAAACGATGCAAAAAACAGTATCTTCACAATGTCAACTTTTCGTAAAATACAGTTTGTAATCAATAACAGTACCCTCATATGAAGTATTAAACATAGACAAAAAACATGAGATGTTAGGACAGTATCTGTATGATATTAATTCTTGTACTATATACAGTTTGCAATGAATAGTAGCACCATAACATCATATGTACATTACACCAACTCAAACAAGCATTTGCAATGCAATCGGTCTCGCCTTTGGGACCTTATATGTATATAGCTATGCAGCACATTAGCCTGGGTGCTGAAACATCTACTGTTCTTTAACATGGAGTGAAAGTAAGCACCAAACTGCGTGACATGCCCGGTATGGGAACACATGGAGAGAAATATTGCCTTTCAGCGGGCAATGGTATAGTCCAAAGCTCTTTTTTAAATATAAAATCAGGGCCTTCGGTGGTCATATCACTGAAAATACAAGATTTGGAAAAAATATTATTGTCTACCGGTGCTGAGGGAAGACAATTTCTATGGAGTGGAATCTAGAGAATGCTAAAGTGATTCTGGTATTTTACTGACCTCTGCTGGTCGTTTTCTATCAAGAAAGTTAAATAGAGGCAGTTGCCAGAAAAATTAAAAAAAGAAAGTCCCTCAGCAGAAAGCAATTCTGGTATTTTACTGACCTCTACTGGTCGTTTTCTATCAAGACACTTAAATAGAGGCAGTTGAACAGAAAAAAAAGTCCCTAAGCGGAAGCAGACAAGTCCTAGGGCTGATCTCCAGAGCCCACAAAGTACATACACATATAAGTATAAACTAAAGTATATACAAGAGGTCTCGAATGCTCGACCTAAAAATGGATTGCTTTGCCAAACATCTCTTAGCTCTCTCCTAGTGCATGCTATCCTGTGGCCAGGGGAAGCTCTGCATGGAACATGGTATTAAGTGAGTCTGATAGTCTGTCAATCTCTGCTCCAGAACAAAGGTAATGATAATAGGTACGGAAAAAGGAATAACTCGAGAACGCAGGCCCCTCTTGGCCACACATAAGTTAGACCTAATTTCCCAGGCCCAAATCTTTTTTTTTCCTAATTGTCCGAATCGCACCCTGTATCACAGCCAGGGGCCAAGCATACCACCTGGGTCACACCCAGCAGTCCAAACGACCAACACCTCTCACTTCTTCAGATACGAGCAGTGTTAAGAAACCAGTGGCACTGATAAACCCTTTTAGACTAAAGAATATGAAATTGAGGCACCAACTCCACCCAATCAGGATAGCTCTATCACAAAAATAGCATCCTGGGCGCTATAAAAGGGTATACAATAAATATTCACCTTTCCTAGTGTGCCGACTATTGAAAAAAGGTGACTTCTGTGGGATCGCTTCAGAGGCTGCCTTATGACTACTCAGCTAGGACATATAAAATATGTAATATGCCTGATTCTATCAATGCAGGGTGCTCAGATTATCTTTTTATGCATCTCCCAAGTTTACCATATGCCAAATGCTTTAAATTAGGTTCTGATGTAGCCTCTTACCCTCTGTGATGGCTGCTTCAGGACAGACCTCCGCCCTGCGGATTCAGCAGAACTTTCAATCAATTGTGGTGTCTGCTCACCTTCCTTGATGCGTAAATGTGAATCCGTTCAGACAGGGTCACCTTCCTTTGGTTGCAGTCGGGTTCAAGGTACCAATCAGCTCCGATGGTGGGTGGCCAACATGTTGCACGAGGCGTTTGGCAAAAGAGGAACAGTTTGTTTAATTAAAACAGAGTGTCCGGGAGAACAGTTGCAGGCGCAGGGTCTGAGGACTGTCTCAATTTACAATTAGTCTGCGGCCTTGTTTTATACAGTTCATTATAGACAATAAAGTATTTCCGGAGGTCCATGTATGGTAAGGAATGTAAGTTGCTGCCCTTAGAGTCATAAATTAATTTTCTAATGCAGGGTTCACCAAAGTCGGTCCTGGAGGACCGGATCCATGCCAGATTTTTAAGATAACTACATTTATCTAAATGAGGATATGCTGAAAATTTGGCATGGATCCAGCCCTCCAGGACCGCCTTTGGAGAACCCTGGTGTAATGGAAAGTACAGGTGGGCCTAGACCTTGTGTGGACACAATGTGGCCAGTGGGTAACTTGTCCAGATGTCCTGCATGGGGAGCACATGAGCACTGCGTGTGCTGTGTCCTGATTGGCTATATGTTCCTAATTCATGTGACATCTGACTTTATGGTGATTTGAGAGCACTCATACCCCTCTGGCCATCTGTGCTTTATTGGGGCCAATCTCCCTGGACCATTGCAGTGTCGTTGCGCATATCTGTGGGATTGATCTAGGGTTTCCTGTTCATGAGTTTATCTGCCGGTTAAGTGCCACCCCACCTGTGACCTATCAATCAATGATCTCAGGCCTAGGTCTCAGAGACTGCCTGACTACGTATTTGCGAGTTGCGGTTGATGTGGAGTTCACAATGGGCGAATTTGTTAATAAAGATGCGGTTTTGTATGTGTCATTTTTCATATTGACATGGACTTTTTCAATATTAACAAGAGTGTTGGCCACCACATACAGGATGACATATTCAAACAACTTCACTGCTGACCAGCACTACCCCTCACTGGGCAGCCTCTACAGAACAAGTCCTCAGGCACCAGATAACAATGCATATGCAGGAACCACCTCAAACTACTCCTGCATATACCTAAATTGTCTCCCTTCTTGGGGTTTAACTCTCGTACTCTCTCCATCGTATCATAGAGGATACACCAGATGAGGCATAATTCTCTCCCATTGAAATCCAACAGACCCTTAACTATTGTGTTCAACCACTGCCCCTACATTCCATCTCTATGTGTCATTTCATGTGCGCCTGAAGTGAGTGTATTTGAGTAATGTCATTGAATGTGTTTGAAAGTTTTGATCCTGGATCATTCATCCATACATTAATTTACTAACATACCAATGCAGTCTTTTTTCATAATTAAAAAAAGATGAATTGGGGATTGGGTTCCAGGGATGTGTGAAGGGGTCTAATGTAACCTGTCCTTAGAGAGGGGAACAATAACCAAAATAGAGCTGAGTCCAAGTTTGGAGAGTCAGCATGACTTAGATAAGCAAAAGAAAAAGCACATCTGGAACAACAAAAAATGTCCAAATAAATGTCCAAAACCACAAAAATAAGATCCAAATGCAAAAGGAATGTCCAAATTGTTCAAATGGATAAAAAATGTGAAACGCCAGGTCCCTCAATCCTGGGCAGTGTCTCCTCATTGCTGTTCTGGGTTAAGAGCAATAATTCCAGGTCATTCTCAATGTTTGATGTTTGCAAAACATTGAACTCTGCTTCACCAAAAGCATTGTGGACTGTGGGGCAGGATAAGATACCTCCTGATTATTAACACGCAGAGGGGAAGGTTGGCGGCAGAAATTGAAGATGCACTGGGGCACAAACAGGCACTGGGTAGGGAACATTGGGTTTGGTGACAGGTAGAAGTGGCCTTCCAATGGAGAAAATTAAGCAAATAATTAAAATGCTCCAATACAAAAACAAAAAACAAATGTTCAAATGCCACAAAGTAAAATTCAATGAAATGTCTACATTGTCCAAATGAGTGAAAAAGTCAGGCCCTCTACCCAGACAATGTCTCCTTACTGCTACACTGGATTGAAAGCTAGAGTTCCTGGCTATAATCAGTGTCTGATATTTGCATCTCTTTGAACTCCTTCTCCTGCCCAGTCATTGTATGTGTGGGGCATGACCACACACCTCCTAAGAAATAACATACATTCTGGAAGTTTGAGGGGTAGAGGGTGAAGACACATTGGGGGTCAGAGAGACAGTGGATAGGGAGGGATGTGTTTGGTGACAGGCAGAAATGGCTGATGTCCTGGAGCACAGGCGGCAGCAGGCATCCCAATGCTGGTCAGCATGTGCCTCGTGGTACACCCTAACTACTACCACAACTTCTGCAAGGCTTCTTGAGATTGCCTGCTGGGCAGCCAGTAGTTGCCTCATGGCCTCTTTGTTGTACTAAGGGGAAAAGGATGGGTGACACAGAAGGAGCAGGTGTGTCTGACAGGAATCTCACCATCTGCTGCTGTTCTTCCTGGCAGGTACCTCAGTCTGACAAGGGGTGACAGAGAGCTGCTGCACGCCCCAATATTGTGGGGGCCTTGCCATTGGTAATGGGAGTCAGCTTCAAGGCCTGATGAAGGGGAGACATGTTCCTGGAACACTAATGTTGATGTCTCTTTCTGGCTAGGAGGAGCTCCATCATCTGACTTCCCCTGGCATGTGGTGTCCATTTCTGTCAACCCCTCATTTGTGTCCTCAGTCTCCATTGCGGACACTCTTTATCTGTAAGTGTATCATTCTCTGTAAAAATGCACTCTGTACATCAGTGTCCTCTCCATTCTCCTCCGTGGAGGTTGTGGAGGCTGATGCCTGCTGAGAGGCCAAAGCCTTATATCTCATTTTCCCCTGCTCATGATGGTTCCTGCCTTCTTCCTAGTTTCTGACTGAAAAGAAATTTCCAGTGAACAGAAGTCTCATGAGTGCATATACCCATTACTTTATAAACATAGTAAAAGACAATTTCAGTATTGCAAATGTCACTGTGGTAAAGACTGTCAATGTGACATACTCTACTCCCCTGTCACATGCAAGGTTGTTCTTTCCTTCTCACCAGTGGGTGAGTATTAGGCCTGGGTGAAATGTACATTACGCCAGCATAATTTGCGTTATTTGCGGAATTTTGCGTTATGAATGTTGTAATTCACTAAATTATTCAATTACAACATCGTTGTAATTCACTAAATTATTCAATTACCCCATGTGGCGTAACTAAGCAGTATTTGGGGTAATAATTTACAGCAACTGGTCCATTCACTGTATAAATTTACAGCGAACGCACAGGAACAACAGAACACGAGCAGCTGTTGCTCACAGTACTTTTGTTTAAATGCATCCTTGCACTAAAAACGGATGCAAGGAGACATTTGCACTAAAAAACAGCATGAAATGACAGATTTCCATTTAGTGTAATTACGCATAATTTCACTGAAATACTGCAGAATTCTGCAAAAGCAAATTACATAAATGTTTCACACCCCTATTGCCTATATGCAACAAAACAGCAGCTGTAGCACACAGTTCTAGACATAAACCTTTGTCAGAGATCCACACAAACAAATGTTACCTTAGCACATGGGATTGCTCAACTTCTCATGCAATGACATCCTCACATTCACTCATGGTAGGATGCAGGAACATAGCCACGACTCAGAGGGTATCAGGTTATGACTGATAGGATTGGCACACATAGCTGTTTGCTGGACATATAAAGAACAATACTTTGAAGTATACATTGTTTGTGCATGAATTAACAATGGCATGTTTGTGATAGTTACAATGACACAATGACCAGGATGTCTTGTTCACACAGTCTATGATTTTCTGTCAGATGTTGCTATGTGGATTTAGCAGGACAAAGTGCTGACAAGATCCTTGGCAAGGTGACTCTGGTGTTCGCAGTGCAGGAAGGAGACTTTCTGGCCCCCGCCTCCTGTAACTGTTATCTGAATGATTACTAATCTCAAAACTGACTGAAATGCTACTGAAATCCAGAAGTAAGCCAAGAGTACTACAAGAGTAAATTATAGCAAAATCTTTGTGAATTAGGCCCTATATTTCTTAGTTTTGACTATTTGATAGGGGGTGTAGAAAATTTAGTAACTGGTTGAGAGGGGGTGAAACCCTACTCAAGCAGCAACCACATTTCTTGTCAGGATGAAACACAAGCTAACCCCAAATTAAGCTTTGCTCAACCCTCTGGTAGCTTGGCGCAAAAGCAGTCAGCCTTAACTTGGAGGTAATGTGTAAAAGTATTTATGTAGAACTTCAAACATTAATAAAGGGAAAATACAAGACAAAAATTCACACCAATTTAGAAAAATAGAGTAAAATGTAATAAATTATTTGATACCAAAAATGACAAAAATCCAATCAGTAGAACCAGAGATATGCAATTTCAAAGATTTAAAATAAATATAGCACTTACAAACACAAAGCATTACTCGTGGTTATCTGGTCATGTGAGACCGGGAGAAGGTCACAAGTTTAGGCCAACATGAACGGTGGAGGGGCCCACGAGGGAGTGACTCATGGATGGGTGTCGCTGTACTGCGAAGCCCAGGCCGGGCGTTGCGGATGGTTGTTGTGGTATCACAAAGATCCTGTTGGGTGCCGTGGACGGTTGTTGCTGGAGATTTGTCTTAGTGGTCATGACAGGCTGTCAAAGTTGTAGTGGGAAGTACAGATCTTGCGTTACCGGTCATCGCTTGCAGTCGTTGCCGCGCAAAGAGTCAGGTTTACTGGAGCATTGCATTGGCAGTTGGCGTGCTTGGCTAGATCTTGGTGAGAACAGGCCTGTTCGTGGTTACAAAGAGGTTAATACTTCAGGATTTCTCCTTTTCTTCAAGGATGAGTTCAACCAATGCCACATCAAGGGGCCAGGACATGAGGGGCATCACTTGGGGATCAGGATCTCACTCCAGCAGATGCCAGCATGGCTCAGGCAGGTCCAGTTGCAGGTCCAGGAAGGTTCAGTGCAGCAGGTGTGCTGGGCAGTTGCAGGGAGTCCTCTTAAGCTTGTTGTGTCCCTGTAACTCAGAACAAGAGGTCAGTCAGCTGACCCTTGGAGTCACTTCAGCCTGAGATGAAGGGTGCAGATCCAGTCTTCCTTCTCAGCAAGCAGGGCAGGCCTCAATCAGCAGGGTGTCTTTCTTCTGTAGTATCCAGAAGTCCAGGAGTGTGCTGAAGAGTTGGGTTGGAGGGTCCAATATTTATACCTGGTGCCACTTTGAATTGTGAGAAGCTTCTTTTGTCCTCCCCCTACAGAGGTGCTTTGAATGTCCTGCCTCCCTGCCCTTGCCCCATCTTGTCTGGGGGCACTAAAGACTAGTGTGACATGCTTTATGAGTGTCCTGAGGCAGAGTCTTTGTGATGTGCAAATGTGGTAGGTGATAGCGCAGCCTCCCTATCAAGTCAGAGATGGCTCATCCTGCCAATATCTGTTCCCCCTTCAGCTCACTGTCTGGGATTAATGCATAAAGACCAATGCCAGCTATAGCAAGTTATGTGACCCAGGATACAGGCTGCAGGCACCAAATGGTTAGGACAAGAAAATGGCAATTTTCTAAATTGAATAGAATTGTGACTTAAAATCCAACTTTGCCATTAATGAGGATTTTAAATTACAAATCTTCAGAGACCAAATTCAACTTTCCTACCTGCTCCCAATTGAAAGCTATCCCTTATTAAATGTGATTAGGTAACTGTTAGATTTGGGGGTCTCTAGTTGGCAGAGGTAGGTACCTTTGTCCAAATAGGGACCCTTGAGTCTAGTCAGGGAAAGTAGGTACACTCCCGAAATAACCCCTGCTCACCCTCTTGGTAGCTTGGCACGAGCAGACAGGCTTAGTTCAGAGGCAGGGTGTAAAGCATTTGTGAACACATACAGTAATCAAGTGACAACACTACAAATGGACACCACACAGGTTATATATTTATAAAAATAGGTATACTTTATATAGATTTATCACAAGACCATAAACGACAAAAATAATCCACAATACTATCAAGAGTGCTTAGTTCTGATCAAAAGGCTTAATTCAAGGTTCTGTGCGAGTCGGTAGCCTCCTCCGGCTACGGCGATGTCGAGAACAAACAGAGTCTAACAAATCCAGCTGACCGCGTCGAGACGGGCCAACACAGCGTAGACAGACTAGGTCACAGTACCTTTTACTTGAAGCGGCAGGCACGGGCGTGCGAGCCGGATGGCTGTTCGTCGCGGTCGCGATGCAAAAATGGAAGCGTTGCAGGACGCGTTGTCCCTCAATGCGGTGCAGGCAGCGGCTCGTTGACGTCATCAAGACGGAGTCGGTGAGACCAGGGCCGTGCGTTGCAGGGCGAGACGGTGCTTCGATGCGGTGCTGGCAGGTTGCGGTGCGGCGACGGAGCCGGATTCAGGAGCTGGCATCGATCAGTCCGGACAGCGGTGCGAGTCGGGCGGTGCGTCGCAAAGCGTGCGAGCGGTGCCCAACTCCGGTGCGGTCACAGGACTCGAACTCAGCAGCAGTGACCGTGTCGGTCGGACCAGTTCGATTCGGCGTAGCGAAGCGTTGTAGGACGCGTTGTCCCTCGATGCGGTGCAGGCAGCGGCTCGTTGACGGAGTCGGTGAGACCAGGGCCGTGCGTTGCAGGGCGAGACGGTGCTTCGATGCGGTGCTTACAGGACACCGAGTCGGTCGTGAGAGTCGGTCACAGCTCCCTACCTCTGTAGCCACTGAAACAGAGTTTCCAGCAGCAATTCACAAAGGGGGTGAAGTCCAATGGTCCTGGGACTTCGGTCAGGGAGCAAGCTCTCTTCCAAGCCCTTGGAGATCCTTCACAAGTTGATGAAAGTCACAGCAAAGCAAAAGTTCCTTTCTCCTTTCTTTGGCAGTCAGGCAAACCACTGCAGGCCAATCCCCCAAGCAGCACTTCAGGCTTAGGGATAGTCTCTCCTCAGTTTCTTCTTGGTTCCGCTCCTCAGCAAAGGTTTCTTCTTGTTCCCAAAAGTGATCTAATTTCCTAGGGGTCTGGGTCCCCTTTTTATACCCAGTTTCTCTTTGTTCTCTGAAGGCAGAGAGGCCTCTGCCTAGTCCAAAACCAGTTCTGGTCAGTCCTGGAGCACTTTGTTTTTCTGACTCCTTCTTTCCTTTCAGAATGTGGGGCAGAGTGCTCAGCCGCCCGGCAGGAGGTGGAGCCAGCATTGTGGAAGGCAGGCACAGCCCTATTCAGACCCAGGTGCAACTCCTCCCTCCACTCTGGATGCAGATCTTTCTATTCAGCCCTGTGCTGACTCACCCTGTCTCCTGTAGCCACCCCCAGCCCCTGTCACTCAATCTCCAGACAAGGAATACACAACCTAGCAGAGGCAGTCTTGGATAGTTAGGCAAGAAAATACCCACTTTCTAAAAGTGGTATTTTCAAACACAGAATGTTAAAACCAACTTTACTAAAAGATGTATTTTATCATCCTGAGTTCAGGCATACTAAATTCGTTTTTCTACCATGTTCCCTGGGTCAGTTCTGACTATAAGGTGTAATAGTCAGTCTGCCCATTCTGGCCTATGGGGAGCAGGTAGCCTGGCAATAGTGAAAAACGAAAATGGCTGTAATTCACTATTAGGACATGCCACACACACCAGGGCATGTCCTACCTTATACTTACAATGCACCCTGCCCTATGGCCTACTTTAGGGGTGACCAACATGCAGTAAAGGGAAGGTTTAGGGACTGGTAAGTGGGTGTACTCACCAAGTCGACATGGCAGCCCTAGGCTGCACACAGGCTCTGCGATGGCAGGCCTGAGACACATTTACAAGCCGCTTCTGTGGGTGGCACAACTAGTGCTGCAAGCCCACCAGCGGCATTGGATTTACCAGCCCTGGGCACACTGAGTGCACTGTACTAGGGACTGATAAGTAAACCAATCATCCAATCATGGAGTCACTAATACATATATCAATTGACGATAGGGAGCACTTGCACTTTGGCACTGATTAGCAGCGGCAAAGTGCCCATGAGCATTTAGTCCAGCAAAAACATATCGGCAACAGTGGAGGCATTACGAAAAAATGGAAGGGAGACCCACGCCAAGGAAGCCAGGTCTAACACGTGTCCCCTCCAGCTGAAATGTGGGGAGAACTATCCTACCCCTAGGGAGTTCTCATCGCTAAGGCGGAAAAATCTGGACAGACCATCAGCATTGGCGTGTTCTGTACCAGGGCGGTGTTCCACCGTAAAGTCCATCCCCTGTAGGGAAATGGACCACCTCAACAGCTTTGGATTCTCACCCCTCATCTGCATCAACCATCTGAGGGGCCTGTGGTCTGTCTGAACCCGGAAGTGAGTCCCAAACAGGTATGGTCTCAGCTTCTTCAGTGCCCAGACCACAGCAAAGGCCTCACGCTCGATAGCACTCCATCTCTGTTCCCGGGGAAGTAACCTCCTACTGAAGAAGGCTACAGGTTGGTCTAGGCCCTCCTCATTGATCTGTGATAGAACAGCCCCTACACCATGCTCTGCAGCGTCGGTCTGAACAATGAACTCATTGGAGAAGTTGGGTGCCTGGAGCACAGGCGCCGTGCACATGGCAGTCTTCAAGGTGTCAAAAGCTTTCTGGTCAGGCGTCAGTCCAAATCACTTTCCTGGGCTGCTTCTTGGAAGTCAGCTCGGTCAAGGGGGCAACAATGCTGCCATACCCCTTGACGAATCTCCGGTAATACCCGGTGAGTCCTAGGAAGGCTCTCACCTCTGTCTGGGTCTTGGGGGCTCCCAAGCCAGAATGGTATCAATTTTCGGTTGGAGGGGCGCCACCTGGCCGCTCCCAACCTGGTGTCCCAAGTACACCACAGAACCCTGCCCAATCTGGCACTTACTCGCCTTGATTGTGAGGCCTGCTCTCCGCAGCGCCATCAACACTTCCCAGAGGTGACGCAGATGTTCTTCCCAACTGGAACTGAACACTGCGATGTCATCTAGGTAGGCGGCACTGAAATCCTCCAGTCCAACCAACACCTGGTTGACCAACCTCTGAAAGGTGGCAGGGGCATTCTTCATCCCAAAGGGCATCACCCGGAACTGGTAGTGCCCATCTGGTGTGGAGAATGCTGACCTCTCTTTGCCCCATCAGTCAAGGCGATCTGCCAGTACCCAGACGTTAAGTCAAACGTGCTGAGGTACCGCGCAGCCCCTAACCGATCTATGAGCTCATCAGCTCTGGGGATGGGGTGGGCGTCAGTCCTGGTGACGGAATTGAGTCCCCTGTAGTCCACACAGAACCGGAGTTCTGGTGTGGCACCAGGCGCGGCAGCCTTTGGAACCAAGACCACTGGGCTGGCCCAAGGGCTGTTAGAGGACTCAATCACCCCTTGCGCAGACATCTTGGAGACCTCCTCCTCGATGCAGGCTCTGACCCTGTCAGTCACCCTGTAAGCCTTGTGCTTCACAGGAAGACTGTCCCCAGTGTCCACATCATGGACGCACCAATGAGTGACACTGGGAACCAGGGAGAACAGGTCAGGGAACTGTCCCAACAGTTGGCGACAGTCACCCTGCTGCTCAGGTGTCAGGGAGGTAGAGAGGTTTACTCCCTCCACTGATCCATCTTGCTCTCGGGCTGACAGGAGGTCAGGAAGAGGCTCAGTCTCCTCCTCCATTCCGTCATCTGTAGCTAAGAGCATGCCCACTTGGGACCTCTCCAAGTGGGGCTTCAGGCGGTTCACATGCAGGACCCGCAAGGGGTTCCTGGGAGACTGCAAGTCCACCAAATAGGTAACTGGACTCTTGCGCTCCACCACCGTAAAAGGGCCGGTCCACCTGTCCTGGAGCACACAGGGCTCCACAGGGGCCATGACCCACACTTTCTGACCAGGCTGAAGCTCTACCAGAGTGGCATTCTGGTCGTACCACCGCTTCATCTCCTCCTGGCTGGCTTCCAGATTTGCCTCAGCAAGTTCTCTGAAACGCCTAGTCTGGTTCCTGAAGGCCAGCATGTAACTGTATACATCCTGGGGAGGTTTCCTGGGAGATTGCTCCCAGGCTTCCTTGACCAAACTCAGAGGTCCTCGCACCGGGTGTCCATAGAGGAGCTCAAAGGGACTGAACCCTAGAGACTTCTGTGGCACCTCCCGGTATGCAAACAACAGGCATGGTAAGAGGACGTCCCATTTACGCCTCATGGGTTCTTCCAGACCCATAATCATGCCCTTGAGGGTCCGGTTGAATCTCTCAACCAGCCCATTTCCTTGAGGGTGATAAGGAGTGGTGAACTTGTAAGTTACACCGCACTCCTGCCACAGGGACTTCATGTACTTGGACACGAAGTTGGTACCTCTGTCAGACACCACCTCTTGAGAGAATCCCACACGTGAGAAAATTCCCATCAGTGCCCGTCCCACCACGGGGGCCGTCACTGTCCTCAGAGGGATGGCTTCAGGGTACCGGGTGGCATGGTCCACCAAGACCAGGATAAACCTGTTGCCCATGGCTGTTTTGGGGTCCAGTGGCCCCACAATGTCAATACCCACCCGTTCAAAGGGGGTGCTGACCACAGGAAATGGCTGGAGAGGAGCCTTGTGCTTCCTCCCACTCTTTCCACTTGCCTGGCAAGTCTGGCATGTCCTGCAGTGAGTGGCGGCACTCCTGCGCATCTGGGGCCAATAGAAATGGGTAACAAGCCTGTCAAAGGTCTTGTCCTGCCCCAGATGTCCTGCTAACGGTACATCATGAGCCAACCCCAGTAGGAAGGCTCTGAAGCGCTGGGGTACCACCAGCACACGGGCTGACCCAGGCTCAGCAACCTTAGGCTCTGAATACAGGAGACCACTCTTCCAGTAAATCCAATGTGATCCAGACTGATCACCTGCTGCCTGGTCTGTGGCCTGTTGCCTCAGACCCACGAGAGAGGGGCATGCGTTCTGCTCCTCGCAGAACTCTTCCCTGGAGGGTCCTCCTTCCTGCTGCCAATGGGTCAGCTCAGGTAGATCCCCCAGTTCAGCTACCTGTTCCCCTGTAGGCTCCAGGGCATCCCCCTCAGGGTCTGCCTCCTCCTGGACCGTGGGAACTTCGGGGGCCGGTTTCCCGCGCCCCTGCCTCCTCTCTCTCCGGCAGGCACCTGGGCCTCCCTCTCAGGCTCCAGGTCCTCTTGAACACCTTTAGCTGCCATTGACCGGGTGGTCACACATGCCCAATCAGGCAAGCCCAACATTTCTAAATGCGCACTCCGCTCCACCTTAGCCCAAGGTGAGCTCTCCAAATCGTTCCCTAACAAACAGTCAACAGGCATGGCTGGCCTCACAGCTACTTGAAGAGTACCCGAGACCCCCCACTCAAAGGGAACCTGAGCCACCTTGCAGTGACTCTCTGTGTTGTCAGCGGCAACAACCGGATAGAATGCATCAGGGATAACCTGCTCCTTAGACACCAGGTGACACTTGACAGCTGTCACACTGGCTCCTGTGTCTCTCAGAGCCTCCACCCTATGGCCATTGATGGTCACCCACTGCCTGTATTTCTTAGTGTTCTCAGGCAGCGGGGTCCTAGGGACCATCTCAGAGTCTCCTAATGAGACAAGGGAAAACACTGTGGGATCCCCCCACCTTGGGCACCCAACTCCTCCCCCAGGGCTACACTAGCCAACTGCCGGGGGACTGCACTGGTGGGTGCTGGTTTTCCATGCAAAGGGCAACGAGGATCGTTTGCCTTGTGGCCAGGGGCGCCACACTTGTAACATACCAGTGGTCCTTGGTGAACAGGGGGCCTGTCAGGGCCACTGGCTTCTTCTCAGGGGAGGCTGGGAACCTTTCCCTTGGTTCCCTTGGGGTCTACTTTGGGGCCCTTTATGGAACTCCTTCTGTTTACCCTTGTCCCCCACTCTTCTGCTGGGGACCCTGCCCACCCTTGGCGGAGTCTCCCACGTGACCCTTGTGGACCCGGGTACTCACCCAGCGGTCCGCCTCCTCAACAAGCTGCCTAGGGTTAGTCAGCTTACTATCAATCAGGTGCTGGCGTAGCTCAGGAAAACAATTACCGGACAAGTGCTCCCAGGCAATCAAATCAAAGAGCGCCTGAAAATCAGTCGCTTTGCTACCCTTTACCCAACCATCCAAGGCTCTGCAAAAGAAGGTCACATATTCAACCCAGGTACTGCTTTCAATCTTACTACAGTTCCTGAACCTTTGCCTATAAAGCTCAGGGGTCAAACCATACCTAGTCATTAAGGCATCCTTCATGTGGCTGTACGAATTATAGACTTCAGAGGGTAAATCCAACAAGGTATCCCGCCCTTCACTGAGGAACCGTCCCCACAACCCCGCTCCCCAATCCTTCTCAGGGACCCGGTGGGAAGACATGGCTACCTCATAGGCTTTGAACCACTGCCCAATGTCATCATTTTTAAAAAACTCCTTCACCACATCTTTGGGAATATACACCCTAGCTTCAACAGGCACAGGCGGTACACTGCCACCAGAGGGAGTAATCTCTAAGCTTTTGGCCTTCAATTCCAACTCCCTCAAAACTTTCTCATGTTCAAACTGCATTTTCTTTTCCTCTAGGGCTAATTTCCTAGTTTGCATTTCGAATTCTAACTGCCCATTCAGCTTGAGCTTGGTCAGCTCCATTTTGTGCATCCTACTCTCTTTCCTGTCCTCCAACTCCTCTGGAGACAGTCCTCTGGCAGAAACACTGCTACCTACTGGGGAAGGTGGTCTTCTAGCCCCTAGACCCAATAGCCCCTCCAGCTGCCCTTCTGCATTCTCAGCCCCCTCCACAGGGGCACTCCTTGATTCGACCCAGGCCCTAAGCGCCTTCTGGAGGTCCTCCTTCCTGGAGAGCCCGGTCATGGACACATTAAACTTTTTGCAGAATTGCCTGAGCTGCTTAAGGGTGTAGCATTCTAGCCTCTCTTCTTCCCAATCACACTCAACAGAGGCTACTGATGCTGGTTTCTCCATAGTGACTGAACTTGGCATTTGCAAAAATAGGAAATCCCAGAAAAAATGCTATAAAAGTATGTGGTTGCGTTTTGGTCTGCACTCACTAAGTAGTGTTCACCAATCACTGTACATGAGTCACAAATGCAAGTCCAGAATCCTCACCGCTGACCACCAATGTTAGATTTGGGGGTCTCTAGTTGGCAGAGGTAGGTACCTTTGTCCAAATAGGGACCCTTGAGTCTAGTCAGGGAAAGTAGGTACACTCCCGAAATAACCCCTGCTCACCCTCTTGGTAGCTTGGCACGAGCAGACAGGCTTAGTTCAGAGGCAGGGTGTAAAGCATTTGTGAACACATACAGTAATCAAGTGACAACACTACAAATGGACACCACACAGGTTATATATTTATAGAAATAGGTATACTTTATATAGATTTATCACAAGACCATAAACGACAAAAATAATCCACAATACTATCAAGAGTGCTTAGTTCTGATCAAAAAGGCTTAATTCAAGGTTCTGTGCGAGTCGGTAGCCTCCTCCGGCTACGGCGATGTCGAGAACAAACAGAGTCTAACAAATCCAGCTGACCGCGTCGAGGCGGGCCAACACAGCGTAGACAGACTCGGTCACAGTACCTTTACTTGAAGCGGCAGGCACGGGCGTGCGAGCCAAATGGCTGTTCGTCGCGGTCGCGATGCAAAAATGGAAGCGTTGCAGGACGCGTTGTCCCTCGATGCGGTGCAGGCAGCGGCTCGTTGACGTCGTCGAGACGGAGTCGGTGAGACCAGGGCCGTGCGTTGCAGGGCGAGACGGTGCTTCGATGCGGTGCTGGCAGGTTGCGGTGCGGCGACGGAGCCGGATTCAGGAGCTGGCGTCGATCCAGTCCGGACAGCGGTGCGAGTCGGGCGGTGCGTCGCAAAGCGTGCGGCGGTGCCCAACTCCGGTGCGGTCACAGGACTCGAACTCAGCAGCAGTGACCGTGTCGGTCGGACCAGTTCGATTCGGCGTAGCGAGCGTTGTAGGACGCGTTGTCCCTCGATGCGGTGCAGGCAGCGGCTCGTTGACGGAGTCGGTGAGACCAGGGCCGTGCGGTGCAGGGCGAGACGGTGCTTCGATGCGGTGCTTACAGGACACCGAGTCGGTCGTGAGAGTCGGTCACAGCTCCCTACCTCTGTAGCCACTGAAACAGAGTTTCCAGCAGCAATTCACAAAGGGGGTGAAGTCCAATGGTCCTGGGACTTCGGTCAGGGGGCAAGCTCTCTTCCAAGCCCTTGGAGATCCTTCACAAGTTGATGAAAGTCACAGCAAAGCAAAAGTTCCTTTCTCCTTTCTTTGGCAGTCAGGCAAACCACTGCAGGCCAATCCCCCAAGCAGCACTTCAGGCTTAGGGATAGTCTCTCCTCAGTTTCTTCTTGGTTCCGCTCCTCAGCAAAGGTTTCTTCTTGTTCCCAAAAGTGATCTAATTTCCTAGGGGTCTGGGTCCCCTTTTTATACACAGTTTCTCTTTGTTCTCTGAAGGCAGAGAGGCCTCTGCCTAGTCCAAAACCAGTTCTGGTCAGTCCTGGAGCACTTTGTTTTTCTGACTCCTTCTTTCCTTTCAGAATGTGGGGCAGAGTGCTCAGCCGCCCGGCAGGAGGTGGAGCCAGCATTGTGGAAGGCAGGCACAGCCCTATTCAGACCCAGGTGCAACTCCTCCCTCCACTCTGGATGCAGATCTTTCTATTCAGCCCTGTGCTGACTCACCCTGTCTCCTGTAGCCACCCCCAGCCCCTGTCACTCAATCTCCAGACAAGGAATACACAACCTAGCAGAGGCAGGCTTGGATAGTTAGGCAAGAAAATACCCACTTTCTAAAAGTGGTATTTTCAAACACAGAATGTTAAAACCAACTTTACTAAAAGATGTATTTTATCATCCTGAGTTCAGGCATACTAAATTCGTTTTTCTACCATGTTCCCTGGGTCAGTTCTGACTATAAGGTGTAATAGTCAGTCTGCCCATTCTGGCCTATGGGGAGCAGGTAGCCTGGCAACAGTGAAAAACGAAAATGGCTGTAATTCACTATTAGGACATGCCACACACACCAGGGCATGTCCTACCTTATACTTACAATGCACCCTACCCTAGGGCCTACTTTAGGGGTGACCAACATGCAGTAAAGGGAAGGTTTAGGGACTGGTAAGTGGGTGTACTCACCAAGTCGACATGGCAGCCCTAGGCTGCACACAGGCTCTGCGATGGCAGGCCTGAGACACATTTTACAAGCCGCTTCTGTGGGTGGCACAACTAGTGCTGCAAGCCCACCAGCGGCATTGGATTTACAAGCCCTGGGCACACTGAGTGCACTGTACTAGGGACTGATAAGTAAACCAATCAGCCAATCATGGAGTCACTAATACATATATCAATTGACGATAGGGAGCACTTGCACTTTGGCACTGATTAGCAGCGGCAAAGTGCCCATGAGCATCTAGTCCAGCAAAAACATATCGGCAAATGTGGAGGCATTACGAAAAAATGGAAGGGAGACCCACGCCAAGGATGCCAGGTCTAACAGTAACTTAATGTTATCCTATGGGAGAGGTGTCGGACATACCGCAATTCTTACCTTCAAGCCCGCAGCATGGCCTCGCAGAGAAAATGTGGGCCAACTCCACAGTCCCTTCCCTCTTACTTCTGTGTGAATATGTAACAAGGAAGAAAGCTGGGATACAGGAGAGGAGGTCTTGGTATGCGCCATGGTTGTCCCTCTACACATCCAGCTGTTGAACCTTGAAACAAGATACAGTTGTCAGTCACTGTTGAATGTGTGTGAATGGTTCCCTAATATTTCCCACCCACAGTATCACCTATCAATTGCACATCTCCCTGAAGGCACACATGGTTACTGTTCTATGGGATGTGGATTTGTGATTTGATGTCTGTTTGGTGCTGCTGTGCCCAGGACTCTATGAACAGGAATACAAAATAGAAGCTAGTACTTCAACTGGACACACATAAAGCATGTTACATACAATATTAAACATCAAAAGCTGATCTAACATGTAAGGAACACATTTGTAGTGCTCTTGTGTTCATCATATGAAGTATCTCAGAGGGTGTTCTTCTCACACACTCCGAGGAGTTAGTTCTTTTCTGCTTTTCATACAACAAGTTTCAATGCGCAGTCCACACAATGTCCAATGTGGACTACAAAACAATGTCCAATTCATAACTATGTCCTATGCAGTTTCTCCGTAGTATACAACCTTAGCAACATGGTTTGGCTATGCGTTCTCATCTAACCAACCTTTAGTTCAATGCACTACATGCTTTGTTAATCCAGGAAGTTGTTGCACAGTATTGTTATGTTTAGTTCAGTTTTCAAGCTCTGTATCTCAATACCAAGTCTTTGCATGCTTGCGCTGCGCCGAAAAATATTATTCCTAGAGTTGGTTTACAGGAAGTGCTCCCTTGTGCTGGCTTAAAATACAAGACGGTACCTAATTTTCTCGTTTGTCCTTTTTTGTCTTACAGGAGTGTATTTCCGAGACCGGTGTTGGGGTAACAATGAACAAGAGTAAGCCGCAACGCGATGACCCTGATGCGGCGAGTATCAGCAGCAAGTCTCTGAGTTAGTCCTGCTCTGTGGGAGTCTATGAGGCAAAGCAGACTCCATAGCTGCGGACGTGGTTTAAATACCATTGCAACACCCAAGACAGCCACGACGACTAGCCACGATCCCACAAGATCTTGGCAATTTACTGTGTGGCCCCAACGAAAGAAGAAGCACATCAAATACACCCCAAAGGGGGACTGAGAGTCACATAAAATGTACTTAATGAATATGCCACGTTACATCGCATGCATTTTTAACACATGCCATTACAATACGGTCATTACAACGACTGCGTTGTAACAACGCATGCCATTACAACGCAAATCGGAACAACGACTTGCTCTAGGGGGGGCTGGATGTTGGAATAGTATAATTTACTATTCCAACTCCAGTCTGTGCAACAGTAGGGAAGGTGTTGGATTTTAAATCCAACACCTTCTGACCCTTAGAGAAAGTCGTTGTTCCGACTTACGTTGAAATGGCATGCATTGTTACAATGCGGTCGTTGTAATGACCGCGTTGTAATGGCATACATTGTGCTGCATGCGGTGTAAACGATGTTTACCGTACTTAACATCATGCTCCGGATAAGACAGATGTTAATACAGTGCTCGGGGACTGATATGTACAAAGGTATATGTATAGCAGAGTGCTCGGAGGCTGAGATGTACAGACATACCCAAACATGGTACATAAATCAGTGCGCTATACACCCAGGACACGCATGATGTTCACATGTGCCTTCATGGTTGTTGATACATGATTTAGATCCCTGACAAGAGGTAGGTCTTGCGTAGTGAAAAATGAATTTTTCACTACCAGGACATGTAAAAGTTAAAAGTACATGCCCAACTTTTTAAATCCACTGCACCCTGTCCTATGGGCTGTTTAGGGCCTACCCTAAGGTTGACATATATGTATTAAAAAGGAAGGTTTGGGCATGGCAAAAGGTTTAGGGGACTGAATCAGGTAAGCCCATGTTGTGCATGGTTGCTCTATGAATTCCCTGCCTATGCACAGCCGATCAGAGCAGGGGAAGATAATTTGGGGGAAACATGAAATAAAATTGTATCTAGGTAGACATCACCAACAGGGAGTTTCCAGCCTCTTTCTTCCAAGAGACATCATAGACATTTCACACTTCACTCGCAATGTCAGTCTGATCTCATTTGGATGCATGTAAGTGAACAAGCCTTCTATTGACAGCAACCCAACAATACTTTTATATGTAATATTTCTTTTCCTGCTGGATGGAAAGTACCTGTGATGAAAATGATCTACATTTTTCACTGGTGGTGAACAATTCTGCAAAAGGGACAACCTCACAACATTGCAAAAGTGTGCCACAATACTGGGGGGTTATTATGTAAGCTTCTCCTCCCTGTGGAATGTGAAAGGTGATAATTAAGCCATCTGTCAAGCCATGTTGATCCTAGCATACATTTTGTGTGGTGTCGCTATACACATTAAATATTACTGGAAGTAGGCTTTTCAGCCCCTCTATATAAATTATGCTGTGAAATGAGCTGTGGACCTGAACATATCTGGTTGTTTGGGCTGGGTGGAAATCATCAGAAAACTGTAAGAAGTGTTGCAAGTGGTGCCACTCAAGAGACCTTCACTTTGAACCTTACATGATACCAAAAAGGTGAGAAAATTATGGATTTATGAACTGAAATGGCTACTCACATCTTTCCTAACAGCTAAGTAGGAAATTTGAATAACATGTAGATCATCAGTGGCCGAGAAACCTGAAAGATGTTAGGGGGAAATGGCCTGGGCAGTAAAACATGAGAGGATTTTATACAGAATTATTGACTGTCATGATCTGTAACCCACGCTCATCTGTATACACCAGGCAGGTACAGAGACAAGTTCCTGAGATTTCCTCGAGTTTGTGAGTCTCTAGTAACAAAGTGTGGCTGCCACTTTGTGTGAGGCTTCACATCTGCAAACTTACATTATGCAAAATGCACAAGGGGAGTCAAGACAAAATATATAACCCAGAGCACCACAGGGCTTTCATGAGACTTTAAATGATGGTGGACATCATAGATTCATGGAGAGTAAGTGCCTCATGTTTCAAAGCTTTCCTTGCTAGACAATCAAGATGTTTAGTTGTTTCATCCAGACTCTATGTTGGCAGAGACTGGACCTCAAGCACTCTTCCATTGATTTATGAATGACTTATGCATTACAGAGGACTATTCTGGCACAGTAGTTGTGAACACAGATTTAGAATTTTTGCTATTATTGTGCTTTTATAGGAGCTATTATCAGAGTCATAATTCCAAGGATTATGAACTCTAATCTTGCCTTTATTCTTCCACAAAACAAATGAGAATAATCCTCACCTTGTGCAGACTTTGCTTATTTATTTGTTGTCTCACATATGATATTAAGATATTGACAATGGATAGAAAATGTTTTGCTACTGACTAGGGGAAAGTACCACACCAGTGTGTATTCATTATGTCACAGCTTGGCTTATGGAGTTGTTACATTGAGAATTGCATGAAATTACCATCTTTTGCATGGTATGCCTCAGATATTTGCCCTTTCTGCTTTTTCTGCCTGCAGAACTTTACCCCAGCTAACTAGTAGTCATGTGCCTGTGCTATCCTTTTAAACATGGCTGTATTGACACAGCCCTAATAGGTCTATTTCCATTACCTATAAGTCTCTTGTATATGGTACAAAGAGTACCTAGGGCCTGTAAGTTAAATGCCACTAGTGGACTGTAGCACCTTTTGTGCCATCCACTACAGTGGCAGTGCAAACATGGCTTCGGGCTTATCATTGTAGCCTGATGGATGCAGTTTAAAAACTGCAATTCGACCTGTCAAAATAAACCCTTTTCACCTGTCTAAACCGTCCTTCTAAATATTAATATATCTCTTGTAGGTTGGCCTTATTTCCCATAAGGCAGGGGGCATGGTATTCACAAGTAGAACATATAAAAGGTTAATTGTAACATGTGCTTACATTGACTACCACATAAAAGCTATTTTCACTATAACAAGGTGGGCTGTTTCATAGAGAAAAACTAGGATACACTATTAAATTTAATAATGTTATATTCACTACGAAACACTCGGAAATGTAATTCTTGGACTCTTTGTACTATTTATTAAAAACCTAATTCACTAGTTAAGCCAAACTTTTAATAAATGTTAAGGAAAAGATACTTTTAGAAAGTTACCTTTTCCCTGCCTAAAACCTCTGGAAGCTAATTTGCATTAACCTCCAGTTACAGCCCTCTGAATGATGAAGCCCAGAATGAGGTGTGAAAACTGCCCCCAGAGCAGAGACAAAGGTCCGCGTGTGCGGAAGTGTTTCTGTTTCCTTGACAGGATGACCATTTGGGCTGTGACCAGGAACCTAATTAAGTTCCGCCTGCACTTTCCCTGTCACATGCAGATGTCAGATGATACCTGGACAGGCCCCATTTTTGTCCCTTCAGTTAGACAGTTTCCAAGTTCGGAGTGGAGGGAGCTGCCCCCAGAACTGGATTGAAGTGATCACAGAGGAGAGGTTGCTCATTTCCCTGACCACACCTCTGGGGCGGGCACACATGGTCTGCAGAAGGAGAGAAAGGTTTCACATCTTGGATTTAGAGAGAGGGGCACACTGTGATAATTTGCATTAGGGCATACAGGAAATACTGTAAATCTGGTAAGGTAACCACTGGGAACCTTTACTCCATTGGTTAGGGAAGAGCCAGGAATCACTCATGCTTATAAGCTGGTGCCAGGGATAAATGTGCCATTCCCAATACCCTTTCCTCCTCAGAACACTACTGGAACTGAGAAAGATCAGAAGAGGACTGAACCTGCTACCTGAGACCTGATAGGAGTCCTGGGCGGCTGGACTTGCTCTCTCTTGTACCGACGGCAAAGTAGACTCTAAGGGTCAAAAGGCTGACCTACTGGTCAAGCTACAGGGACACAACAAACTACAAGACGCCTTTCCTGCAACTGCCCTGCTGAACAGTTCTAAAAAGACCTGCCCTGGACCCTTCTGTTGGCCTCTGCTGTAGTGAGACCTGATCCCTAAGTGCTGTTCATCAGTTCCTGGAATGCTTGACTGTGTCGCGCTGGACTTGCCACTGAAAACCTGGGACTTACAAACCTTTTGGCTCCAAGGAAGTCTGGAGGAATGGAACAAATCTGCCTAGCCGATCTGATCAAGGTAGGTTGGCGCTAGGCTGAAGTTTCAGGTTTCTCCCACTCAGAGTTTCTCTGCAGCAGCAAATCGAATTCAGTGGGACCTTGAGATCACAGTATCCGGGCTCATGGAGACTTCTTCGGCTACAGCCTGGAGCCTTGCACTGCTAGAGGAATCAGACCACAAAAAAAGTTACTAAGAGTGAACAAAGATATATTGACTGGGTGATGGTGACAAAAATATCCGCCTGGCAAAGGACCTCACATAGGCACAAAATTAAAATGTCTTCCGCTCAGAGCTTTCCCACTAAAAACCAATGGCTTCACTGAGACCTCATTAAATGGCTATCCGACCTTGTAATTCCTCCTCAGCTACAGCATACTGCCTTGCCCCACTGAAGATTTTGGACTTCCATTTTTTAAACTAAGTCCCAAGGTAAACATCCAGGTTAAATCTGGTTTCTGTATCCAACCCACACACCATCTGTCGGCCGATCCCAATGCTGAACGCTTCGCGTTCTAGCGTTTTGGGAATGAGGACGCTTCCGCCTCCGGTTCACTTACCCATACGCTTCCTGTCTCGATGGCGGGTTCCTGGCATTCTGCTGGGCCTCGTCGCAGCTTGGCTTCACCAACTTACCTGCACACGCCTTGTTCCTGCGTTGGTTCTTGGCATACTCTTCCTGTTTCGGTGGTGGGTTCCTTGCGTTCCTCACGGTTGTGTCTTGACTCCTCCACGTTGACTCCTGCATCCTCACGTTCAGACCTTGCCAATCCTCGGGGCTCTGTTGGGGTCCACAGTCACAAATCTTGAATCATCACGGCCCTGCAAAGAAAGAACAAATACCCAGGGGCAACCAGTCACTCTGAATCACGGTAAAAGCATGAATACGCTACCAAAGTCTTTTTTTTTAAACTATATAAAGTGCTATACTTATCTAAAGTTGGTGTCTTCATCTGTGGAGATCTGTGGCTTTTCTTTTGTATTAACCTCACTGAACCAAGAGGTGTTCCTAAATGAAAAAGAGGGACAGTATTATTTTCTCCTTACTCCTGAGATTAAGGAAGTATCATTTATAATTTCTATTATTTGGTTCCCACTTTGTACTAGCAAGTTGCTAGGGGGACATTATACTTTAATGAAGATCTCCTGCTACCAAGCGAATATTACAAGACAAACATAGGTGGGTGTTATTAAGTCTGTATTTTCACCTCACTCCTTCTAAGTATAGCATTGCCTCTGACACTGATACTTTGTCTTTCCCTTAGACAGAATCATACCTCCCCCACCCAACCAGTTGTGTGATGTCTAATGGAAGAAGGGAATCACTAAGGTAGTTAGTGAGAGATAGTCTTACCTGTATCATTATCTATACCAACACCTTTATATACTCTTTTCAGACACTCATACTCTCTCTTTCTCTCTTTTATTAGGGCGTCCTCCTGCTACTAGGTCCTGTGCTTGATTTGAGGGAACATCGGTGGGCACCTTCTCTCTTTCTTCTTCCCTTCTTCCCCTGGTTTACTACTGGTGCTTTGACGTAGTTGGGTACAGTGAGTGACTAGAGGGGAGTTGGGACCTCTCATCTTGCATATCGCTCCTGCGGAATCGTAAGTAGACTTAACACCATCACTGTTGGACTCAAATCGCACCTAGGTCCCAGTCTATTTTTGTTTAAATCTTCAGAAATAGTTATTAGAATTTTGTTGTTTTGTGCCATTCTATTTATTTAAATATTCTCTGTTTTTATAAATTGATTTGAGATTATTATTGTGTTGTGCTTTGACTCTACTACTGTTTTGGTACTGTATAAATACATTACACATTGCCTCTAAGTTAATCATGTCTTCTTTGTACCATGGCTACCAGGAGGTTAATTTAGTGACGTTAGTGTTTGATAAGGACTGTGCTTATTAATTAAGGTGGGTAGTCACACCCCCTTAACTTATAATCCAATTTCTTACCAGTATCATTTTGATCACAGACTTAATTTAGAAAAACTATGAAAATTGTTTTCTATATAGACACATGTATTATAGTTCAGGTTAACCCTGGCACATATCATTTGTATTTCAGCTCTATAAAGTTGCAGAGTTTCAACCAACTATAAAGAGTCAGAAATAGAGGCATGTTTAGAAGGTATATTATGGTGAACGTGAATTAGAATGATAAGACACTAAAGAGCTATTTATTGCTTTAGATATCAACACTTTTACAGAGCAGATTGAAATCAGCTTTTAAGAACAGGCAACATCAAGATTTCCATTGTCTTTGTTTTTTCTCTTTTGTCCTATTCCTCTTTTCCCAGGTCTACTCCTGTTGACCAGCATAATACCCTTTCCTTTGTTGGCAGTGGGTACAGGTAAGTGTGGAGATTAGCATTGCCCTGGTGGGATCCGGATTATCAGCCTAGTGCAAACCTGCTATTGACAAGGAAAGGGGATATGGAAGAGCGTGGGGGTCATTTCTGAAATATCTGGGAGGAGAAAAAAGGGATAATGAAGCTACATTGCAGATATAACACGAAATGGGGTGTGAAAGATAGCCAATAGTGCCTCTCCATCACACACACATCCACAGAAAATGTGTGGACACACACACAAACACATCAGAAACTCATGGTTAGCATACCTTATCGTATGCGAATTTGTAAAGCACGTAGCTTCCTGAAGGCTTCCCAGCACTGTGAAGTAGTAGCATGCACCTTCAAGCCTGTCACTTATGCCAGGAGAAATTAATTTGAGTAGAGCCATGTTTTAAGCTGCTTTCGAAATTTGGTTTCATCGAGCTCAGTTCTCAGACCAATTGTCATTGAATTCCAAAGTTTAAGGGACAAGTAGGAAAAAGTTCTTTCACCCCATCTGGCCTTCTGAATACGTGGAACCCTCAGGATAACTGTATTAGAGGATCTTAAAGTCCTATTCGGGTGTAGGATGTCAGAAGAGCCCTAATCATAAGAAGTCCTCTATGATTAATTCCCTATGAGCCAGACATAGTGCCTTAAATTGTATTCTCGTATCCACAGTGACCCAGTGCAAGGAGACTATGCACTTTTGGCTGAAGAGCATTTGGGTAGCTTGCAGATTGTTCTAGCCGTGGCATTTTGTACCACGCAAAGCCTTTTTACAACCGATTTGGGTGCGACCACATGCAAGGAATTCCTGTAGTCCAAGTGTAACAGAATAAGTGCCTGGACCACGATTCTTCTGGAGAGAGTGGGTATTAAATCCAGAATTTCCCCAGAATTCTCAACATTGCATAGGAGGAAATATTCAGTTTTTTTGCCTTGTACTTCTATTGAAAGGGTGCTATGAAGCCACGTTCCTAAGCTTTTTATAGGCGATGACTGAGAAGGTGGATTCCTCAGATAGTCCGGCCAACCTAACATTAGACGTGGGGATACATTATTCCCCACTAACTTCAAATGAGTTTTGTCTCCATTTAGTTTTAGTGAGCAGTTCACCATCCAATGTGCCACTTTCTCAAGGCAGAGATCCAGCTGATGCCTCCTTTGGGGCAAGAGAAACGACCAACTGCGTATCATCAGCATAAGAGACAATAGATACTACAAATTCCTTAACAATGGAGGTTAGCGGTCGAACATAACTATTAAAAGAGTGGGGCTGAGTGCAGATCCCTGCGGGACCCCACACTGCAGGGGGGCTACCTCTGAGTAACAAGGGGGTTCCCATAACTGGAAAGATCATTCTTTTAAGAATGAAGAAAGCACCGTTCCTTGCGTCTTCTTGTTGTAAAGTCAGTTTAATATTGTAGATTCAAGAGTCAATAATGTCATATCATTGATGTGTGAGGAATTTGAGGCTAGTATCCACATAATGTCAGATGTGAAACATATGCAGAGGAGTACTAAATAATGGGGTGTGGGGTTGCCAATGCTTTCTTTCCTTATTTCTTGCTATCTTTGCTGCTCGTTGTTTTCTTGATTTACTGTTATTTTTTTCAAACGATATTGCATAGGGAATAATTAATGAATATTAATTAAAATATATGTTGCATTTCCTGAAAACAATTATAAAGATACTTATTTGAAAAGCTGGATCCCCTGTGCCATATTGTGTTCCGGGTTTCTTGCACAGAAAATGCTGTAAAGCACCTATTGTAACATCAAAAGTGCACTACTCGCCTAACAGCATAAATATAACTGGTTACTCATTTGAGTGGTAGCATGCTGCTTTGCAAATCAGGAAATCCCCATATCCTTGCTCTTAACAATTCCTTCATTCAATTGTTCAATAAGATCACAGGGCCACATACAGTTCCAATGCTGCAGGTTGTAGCCAGCAAGTTAATGCATACCCTTGCTTGTGGAATGTCAGCTTTTTCAAGGAAATTAAGTAAGTGTTGAGCATATAGGCTATTATTCCACCCCCCAACAGTACTGCCCAGCTGCAGTTGTGACTAGAATTTAATGAAACAATGATATTCACTACAAGCTAAATTTGTGACCTATTGTTCGAAACTGAGAAATGTTTCCCCAAATTCCATGAAACCAATATTGTGGCAAGTTACAAGCAATGTGGAGAATCTGTGGCGTACCTATTTTTTGAGAGTTCTCAAATGTCTCCAATTTGAGGAGATATGGAATAAGCAGCTTTCAAACTGCCAGATAGCAAAACTGCCAAGAAAACAAGCCAAGTTGTTATCCTTCCATGATGATGTGATGAACATTGAGACAGGCAGCCATATCGGATGGTAAAATAATCATATGAAGTGGTGACAAAACAAAATGATCTATCGCTAATCATACAAGAGAAGTGCGATCTCATAATTCTCTGATTTGAGGTCATCATTATGGCAGTCTTAATGGAGAGGTAGATCCTAGTTGTCATCTTTGTGCCATGATAAAAGAGACTGTTAAGCACATTGTATGTTCTTGCGAAACTTGGCTTAGAGCTTAGAGTTTGTAAAATGCAATCTTAGCTTGTTTAAGTGGATCTGACCACAACTAACTGGTTGCAATTTCCAGTATACGTTGAAAGTTTTTAAAATGGCATAGATGAGCATTTAGATTTTGAACCACTGTGAAGGATGTTGGGAACGAAAAAAATTATCTTTACGTGCTATTAAAAAAATTCACTTTTCTGTGGTGGCATGTGAACTAACATCATTCGACATGCAACAATTAAGAATAATACACATATTTAAAAGATATGCTCCATCACACATATCATTGTAGTAATCAATGTTATTTATGGAGATAATAAAGCCATTAATAATTTTCTCATACATGTTCCACCTCCACTGGGCTTCTTGCATGGAAATGCATGAAGGGCTACTTTACAGCCCTCTCTATTTCTGCTGGCGCCCTCCCATGTGAATTGCTGTAATGTGCTAACGCTGCATGAGTTAACATAACCCAGACCTTTTGGCTTTGCCAATGCTTGTTGCTTTCCATGGCTTATATTTGTGTACTTGGAAGATATATTAAACAGGCATGGGCTTCGTTTTTCTTAGTGGTAATGAGGATTGGGGTGTATTATATGGTATGACAGTGCAGCCTTACCATGCCATACACACGCAAAAACTATCTTGGGTCCAGTCAGACTCGTTTGTAAAATGTTAAGCTCAACCCCGAGTAGCTATGGCTTTGAGCAGCAAGGCTTAAACAAACAAACTAGTGCAAAGCATTTAACAGCACCAAACAACAAAATAAGAAAGCTATACAACACAAAAGAAATCTGACACCATTTATAAAGAGGGATTACATTTTTATGTGTTTTTAGAGTCCAAGTTGAGCAAAATCCAACATAGGGTTCTGACGATGCAGATTTGTAAAGAAAACTTGAATCTATCTATCTATTTAACTGCAAACAAGCATTAGTATCGTAAAGTTTGTAAATGTATGAAAAGTTTGTAAGCAGTGAATTCTACTAACCCAGTCCAGCTTGGGTGACCAAATCCAACAGGGAGAATGTTGGTGGGGGGGGGGGCAATAAGGAGTATTTAGACAGTTACCTCGCCACCAAAGCATTTTCCAGTCCAGTTCTAAACTTTACCGCACTACCGCCATAGACTTCAATGGAGTGGCCCTGATACTGCGGATGCAGGAGATGCAAGATGCTCAAGGATGCTCTGGGCTGTGCGGTCGACGGGGGAGACTTTGTGGTTATTGCTAGGTCCACAGGTTGGGGCGAGCTGGGCCACAGAAATTGGGGTTCCTCGAACTCCTCTTTGAGACAGTAGAAGGCCAACTGTGGCTGTGCTACTGGTCTCTGTCTGTAGCAGTCCCAGCGATATCCTTTAGTGGAGGCTGGTGTCTCTCTTGGGTGACCAATTCAGACTCAGATGACACTTCAGGGTCCGACTGACTCGGCTGCAACTTTGGCCATCCAGGATTGGTCTCTTGGGGAGCCCAGCAGCAGTCAGCGGTGATTCTTCTGAAGTGTCTACTGACATGCTGAGTTGGGCAACTTCAACTTTGTTGGCCCTGGTGCTGGTTCCAGGGAGTCAATGGACTGACCCTTGGAGTCACTTCTTTGGTCTGGGGCTAGGGAGCATTTTTTTCCCAAGCCAGGAGCCACAGGCACAGTCCTCTCTTTGCCAGCCCAAACTGAGGCAGGTGCAGTCCTCCAGATTGTGCAGCCTCACTTTGCCAAGCACAGGGGTCAGCAGGGCAGTCCTTCCTCGGTCCTCTTCCCAGTTCCGGCATGATCTGAGGTTCAGGGTGCCAGGCGTGCCATATTTATCCCTAGAAAGTGCTTTGGGGGATGATGTGGTCACTAGCCAATGGGCTACCAGGTCCCCTCCTTCTTGTTGATGACGTTCTGGCTATGTGTGGCATCTAGTAATTCCAGAGTGCACTATTCTGCCTACTCTCAAGATGTCTGAACCCTTCCTCAAATGTTAGGAGCTGGTAGTCCACCCTAGATGTGTGGCTATGCAGGGGATACACATCCACGTTAAAACTGGTTTGGGCACTGGTCTCCCTTCTCTGTGTCTGCCCCCAGGATGTCTACATGAACAAAGGGCAGCCCCTCAACAGTGTGATCGTCATTTGTCCACCAAAGGCAGCTTCGCCTTTGAAGCTCGCCTATTGGGCTAACACCTTGCTTCCTGCGAAGGGGAGGTAATGTTTGTAAGGGGTTAGAACACTGGCACTGAGTTCTGGTAAATATTTACAAACAGGACCTAAAGGGATCTATAAAGCCAGGAGTGTACCGATCCCCAAGCTTAATGACAATATCACACCTTGTACAACTGCCTATAGGAAAAGCAGATAGCTTATCAGAATAGAAAAAGGCGGGGAGGGAGAAATCCTTTCAGGACACGAACCTCACTCACCGTTAGGTGACATGCTTCATCATATCGGTTGCAAGGAGTAACACACATAACTTGCACCGAAGCGCTGATCGCATAGACTACATGACCCAGAAATCCTTTGTTAGGAGCAACACACGTGACTCGCGTCGTATGCACTGATTGCGTCTCCTACGTAAGAACAATCTCCTCCTATATTGGACGCCTAGCACGATCGAGATTTACTCTCGCCAGGACGTCCGAATGGAGGTGCACCGAACCATATAGGTGAGCACAAAACTAGAATACTTTAATTATTGCAACCCCCTTTTTCACCCAACCAAACCCCCCTCCTCCCTGCCCATGAGCTTCAGACAAGGATCAGTATCTATTCCCGCATCAGGCGTTATCTGCCCTTTTAATTTTTTTTCAAAATCTTTTTATTGATTTTAAACCATTACAAAAGAAATTGTAGTTGCATCAAGCACAGTTTACAGGCCAAGAGTTACAGAGATCCCAGAAGAACACACAGCTTGTTTCCAAGGTCTCAGCCTAACTTAATTTCATACATTTGTGTCTCTATCTAGTTGATCCTGACATTACAATGTTTCATGTACCAACCTTACACTGATGCAGGACTAAATGCTGATTGGCGCTTGTGCACCCTACCTAAACAACGTACTTCAGAAAAATAAAAACAAACGTAAACAAACATGCGTATCATGGTGATTGTGTTACGGTTCTGGGCAAGTGATGGGGCGGTCCGATGGGGGCGGGGCAGGTAAACCAAGTCAGTCTCGCCATATGGCTAGTTGGAGAGAACCCCCAGTCTGTTAGATATGAAAGAGGTGAATGGTTCTTAATCTGGGGCTACATGCAAATAAGGGCAAACCCTCTGACAGATATTCCACCAGTGGGGACCAGATATATTCGAACCCCTTTCTTGAACCATCCACTGTCTGTCCTTCATTCCATTGCTAGCGCCCGCCACAATCTGGCATGCCATTGCGTGAGGGAAGGGGCCTCCACCTTCTTCCATGCTGTGGCTATTGCCATCTTGGCGGCACCCAGGCATAGCCACATAATGGAGCGATCGCCTTGCGTTTGATGTTTTAGACTGGGGTCACGAATACCCAAGAGGGTGTGGTCTATAGTGGCTGGGATTGGATAGCCCAGAATCAGTTTAATTTGGGATAGTATTTCCTTCCAGAATGGCTGGATCGAAGGGCAGTCCCACCAGATGTGATGAAAGTCTCCTAAAAGCCCTCAACCCCTCCAGCATCTGTCTGAAGTGTTAGGGAATATTTTGTGCAGTTTCTGGGGGTGTAGATACCACTCATACATAATTTTATAATGAGCCTCTCTTAAAAACATAGATCAGTTGTATTTGGCAATGTCCTTGTACCGGGAGCCCCATTGCTTCTCCCCCAGGGGAGTGGTGAGGATAGTGTCCCAGAATTTTCGGTGTCTCAGGGTCGATTGCGGGCTTATTGCCCGAATGAGGGAGTATAGGAAGGAAATGGTCCCCTTAGTGGTTGCCCCTGATTATGCGAATTTCTCGATTGGCAGCAGGTCTCTGGTTGCGGCCAGCCTCACCCGAAGTTGCTGCACCCAGTGTTTAAGCAGTAGATAGAGGTACTCCTCAGTAGGTTGCAGCTTGAATGTTCTTGCACATTCCTCAAAAGTCAGTAGTTCCCCTTTTTTGTAGAGATCAGATATCATGAGGCATCCACCCCCCCGCCAACCCTCGAATGGTCCATCTTGAAGAGCAGGAGGGAATTCCAGGTTAAAGTGAATGGGGGTGTAGGGGGATGGGAAAGTAGTCAGGGGCAATGTTTTAGTGAGGTTGTCCCATGCCTGAAGGATGGTAGCCGTGGGGGTGTTAAGGTAAGCATTTGAAGGCCTATCTTGTTTCTGTTTCCACAGAAGGCCCCATATCATTGTCTGCTATCTGCCGGTCCATATGGAGCCAGTGTTTCTCAGACTCTCGGAGGGACCATTCTGTGATCACCCAGAGTTGGGCAGCTTTGTAATACCCCAAAAAGTCTGGTAGGGCCAGCCCCTCGTCCATGCGCGGTTTAGTTAATAATCGATGGGATAAGCGGGCCCTTTGTCCCTGCCAAATGAACTTAGTAGTCATCTTTTTCAGTTCTACAAATAGTTCCCTGTCAACCGGTATCGGTAGGCCTTGAAAAAGATAAAGTAACCTGGGGAGGACATTCATCTTATTGGCATTGATTCTTCCTATCCAGGAAGTATATGAGGATCCCCATCTGCTCAGGTCAGCTTTAAGCTGTCGCAACAGAGGAGGAAAATTGGCCTTAAAAAGGTCGGCTAATTTGGGGTCGAGCTTGACACCCAGATATATAATTTCTTTGTATGTGCAGCGAAAGGGGGAGGTCTCCTCTATTTCGCCCATCACCTCTCGAGACAGTGTCAAGTTGAGAAAAAAGGACTTAGATAAGTTCACTTTGAAACCTGAGGCTTTTTCAAAGAGATTGAGTTCCGCTTGAATAGCCGGTAACGGGTTCAGCGGATCCGTGACAGGGATCAGGACATCGTCCACAAAGAGGGAGACCTTATGCTCTTCTGTACCGAACGTTACCCCTCATATGTCTGGGTTTACTCTGATCCTTTCCGCTAATGGCTCTATGCTTAGGGCAAAGAGCAGGGGGGATAACGGACAGCCCTGCCTTGTTCCTCGCGAGAGGTTAAAGGAGTCTGAGGCCACTCCATTTACCAGTACTCGGGACCTGGGAGAATGGTAGTTGGCCCTCACCATACCTATAAACGTTTCGTTAAACCCGAATCGCCTCAACGGCCGATTCAGAAAGGACCAGTCGACCCGGTCAAAGGCCTTCTCTGTGTCTAGCGAGAGGAGAGCTGCCGGGATGCCCCTTTTCTGCACTTTCTCTATAATGTGTGCCAATCTCCGCAGGTTATTGTGGGTCTGTCGACCCTTAATGAAGCCCGATTGGTCTGCGTCAATTAGTGATGGCAGGACGTTTTCTAGGTGGATGTCCAGTATTTTAGAGTATAACTTGGCATCTAGGTTTAGAAGTGCAATAGGCCTGTATGAGGTGCATGCTTTAGGGTCTTTCCCTGGTTTAGGAGTAATGGTAACCAGAGCCTCCCCCATGGTAGCTGTTACCTGCTGCGTGGTCGCTATGTCGTTAAACAGGGTCACCAGGCGAGGAGTCAACTCAGGTGCGAATGTACGGTAGAATTGAGCATTTAGCCAGTCCGGGCCAGGGGCCTTCTGCAGTTTGAGCGCGTCACTCGCCCTCTGACCCTCCTCACTGGAGATGGGTCTACTGAGTTCCTCATTCGTGGAGGCCGAGACCTGTGGCAGGTTAAGGATCTCAAGGTATCCCTCCTGATCTTGGGCCTCCAGCGAATCAGCGGTGTAAATGGTGCGGTAGAATTCCCCAAAGGCGCTTGCTTTCTCCTCCTCGCTGAAGTGGGAGACGCCAGCGTCATCCACTATTTGTTTGACATATTCTTTTTCCTGTTTTGCTCTGAGCTGGCGTGCCAGCAGGGCACCTATTTTGTTCCCTCCTTCGTAACCCCGGGCTTGTAGGCGTAGGATAGTTTTTTCTGCTCCGTTGGTGAATATAGCCTTTAACTTCCCCTTCAGCAGTGTGACCCTCCCTGGGGTCTGGGCCGATGGGCTATCTTTGTGTATATTTTCGGCTTTTTCGAGTTCCCCCTCTAGTAGGAGTCTCTCCCCCTTCCGCTGGTTTTTAAGCGTGGTGGCTAACTCAATGCATTTGCCCCTTGTAACCACCTTCAATGCGTCCCAATTATTCGCATGGGATGTGAGTGCGGGATCGTTCGTGTCAAAATACTCTGTGATTGCTTTTCTCAGTTCGCCCCTGAGGAGTCTATCCCTACTGAGGAAATTGGGGAAATACCATCCAGCATGTTTTGAGCGAGGGGCCGGCCAGTCGAGGACCAACTCCCGGGGGGGCGTGGTCCGAGAGGCAGGTCGGATGGAACTGGATCCCCGAGACTGTGCAGAAAAGAGATTGACTGATAAAGGCATGGTCAATTCTAGAATAGGTTCTATGGGAGTGGGAGAAAAAGGAATAATCCTGTGTCGTGGGGTGAGAGCCCCTCCATGCATCCAGCAGACCCAAGCGCTGGAGGGAGGCCTTAAGCGGCTTGCTGAAGACCCCTCCTGCTGCCCTGTGCGGCTGTGTAGTGTCCAATGCCGGGACACATATTAAAATGAAATCCCCCAGTAGAATTATGTCTCCTGTAGCAAACCCCTCCAGTGTTGATATAAATGCACTTAGGAAGTCCTGTTGCCCTGTATTGGGCGCATAGACAGTGGCAATTGTGCATGGTCATCCCCTTCGCTCCCCTCTAACCATCAGGAATCGCACTGCTTTGTCTGTTTTAGTAGCTTGGAGGTGGAAAGGGACTGAGGTATGAAAAAGAAGGGCCACCCCGTTCTGCTTCGTGGGGCTGAGGAGCGAAAGATTTGTGGATAGGCTTTATGCTTCAAACGCTGCTCATCACTTTTTCTTAGGTGGGTTTCCTGCAGGGCTGCTATCTTAACGTGATGGTCTACCAAAAATTTCCATAGACTGCGCCTCTTATTAGGGGAGTTGAGTCCCCTAATATTCCAAGATAAGAGGTTAACCGCCATTTATCTCAGAAGAGAACCTCAATTTGAGCATCTCCAGGGGCGAGCCCACTTCCACTCCCAGTGCCCTCTTAGCATACTTTCTAGGTTGCTTGATTACTAGCAAGTGTTCGTCTTCTATCTTTGAATCAAGACTTCACCACTCTAAGCCCCCTCCCCCCGGTCCTTCTCTATCCAAAGTCTCGGCATCTGACTCTCCAGGTGGGGCAGTCCCCACAGTGTCTCTTGTTACCTTTATTCATTACCATGCTGCCTGAGAAGTTCAAATCGCGTTCAAATGTTTAGTGTCTCCCTGCAGATCATCCCGTTGTTTTCTTGCTGCCTCATCTTTGCGTCTGCCAGGGCCCCCCGCCGCGTCGCTCCCCCTGTTGCTCCACTCCTTCATCTCTCGCAGCTACCGCCGGGCTCGGGGGGGGAGACCTTGAGACCCAACAGGTCTGCAGCTTCCACTAGTTCCGTGCAGTGAAGGTGCTTGTTGTCCATCGTGAAAGCTAAGCCAAAGGGATAGGTCCAACGATATTTTATTTGGCGCCCTCTCAGGTCCTCTGTGACCGGCCTAAACTGCTGTCCACGGGCGAGCATGGCTTGGGCTACATCCTGGAAGAGTGAGCAAGTCGTGTTTTGAAATGATATTTTGTTGTGAGCTCTTGCTTTCTGGAGGACCAGTTCTTTCACTTTGAAGGAGCTGAATTTTGCTAGAATGGCTCTTGGCCTCCTGTTGTCTCCTGGTAGTCGTAGCCCTACTCTATGGTTCCAGCTGCACCTCTGGGCTACCCTCTGCCAGAACTGTGGAGAAGAGCCCCACCACGAACGCCTCCAGGTCTGGACCTTCGCAGCCCTCCTCCAGACCCCTAACCCTTATGTTATCTCTCCGAGAGCGGTTCTCGAGATCTTCGCATTTAAGTACCGTGGCCCGCAGCTGGTTACGTAAGTCTAGGGGCCTTACACGGTCTGCCAGTTCTTGTCATTTTGCCTCAAGGTCCAAAGTTCGGGCCCCGACCGAGTCCACATCTATCTGCAGGGCCACTATCTTTCCCCCATTTCCGCTCTAAATGTGTCGAAAGAGGCCCCTATGTCTGCTTTGATGTCTTCTCAGAGCTCCTTCTTAAAGTCTCACAGCGACGCCATCAGGTCCTCACTTGTGACCGCCATGTCTCCTCTGGGCTGCGCTTTCCCCTCCTTGTCCACCCCTGTGCCAGCTGGGGTGAATTAGCTGGAGACTCTGGTTGACTGAGTCTTATTTGGTGGCATAGGGACCAGGGCGCAAGGTCAGCCAGGGGCCTCTCTGCAGACCGACCTCGGAATCTATGTAACGCTCTCCGGAAGGGGGTCTGACTTTCTGCACCGAAGGGCTAAGGTCGGGGGCCTCTCTTCGATCCGCTTGGGGGAGTCAACTTATTGCCAGTGCTCTCTTCTGCTTACAAGGTTCCCCTCCCAGGCCTATAGGGGCCACGCGTGGTCTGCTTCCTTTACGCTGTCGGCTCACAGATAGAGGCCTGCACACGTGATATCAGCTTGCTAGGAGTAGTGCCTGGCCGGCGCCATCTTAAAGTCAGGCGTTAATGAACGGGGTCCGGCAGTCATCCCGGCAAGCCCGAGGTCTCCCAAACTTCAGGCAACCGCTTTCATGGGTAGATCCGCCGGGGCCCCGCTCTCGTGAGTCTGTTCCCAATCTCCTCACCTGGAAGCCGGTACGGCTGCTGGTCTCTCCCTCGGTGGTGTTTCAAGTTGGTGGGATGCCCCTGCTAGCCCAGCAAACCTAGATTGCGGCTCCGTTTTGCTGCCGCCAGCCTCCTCAGACCGGGTCGCAGTGGCCCCGTAGGTTGTAGATTGTGGGCTGCTCTCGATCTCCTCCTTCAGTCCCGTCGGGAGCACCACCCGTAGTTTCTGCTCTGCTGCTCGGGGGAGCCACCATCTTGGATCGATCTCTGCGTTGCAGGGGTTTTCCGATTCGAATCCCCACCGGTGTCCCCCGGGCTGCAAGCCCGAATTTGCAGGAGCCCCCTCGGAGCCCTGTAGCTAGGTCTCCTTTTTGTCTCGATTCAGTGGCATAGAAAGCGCTGTAGCTGTCTTTTTCTCGGGGCCTGGAGCGGAGCCGAGCGGATTCACGTCCGTTCGGCCATGATGGTTGGCCACGCCCCCCCTTTTAATTTTAATTACATGTGAAACGAACCGCGCCTCTTCTAAAATAGGCAGTATGTCCTTGGCTGCCATACTTTACTGCGTGATCAAACTGAACAGGCTCCCCTCCCGTTCTGAGTAGGAATGCATGCATGCTAACAGATGGGATTCACTCGTTGGATGTATCCTGTGACATAAGGAAGCATATCCCCCGCTTAAGAGCATTTCATGGGGATAACAACTGATCACCTCACCATGTGCAAGCTCCTTCCCCCCTTTTTTCAACCCTTTGAATATTTTTTGTGATTTTAACATACACGGTTCCACTTCATTAGCTCATGTGAACCATTTTCTTTAACTATGACCATCAAGCCCTTATTTTCTTAACATTTAGATTTTGTCTGAGTGGTAATACGATTATATTACTGCTCAGAAATGGGTATCCATAATTGAGGACTTATCTGGAGACTAACTGTGAAAGCCCCCTACTCTACTCATGATTATATTGTGTTAAGACTCTGCCATAGAATGTACGCTAAGATGATCCAAGTACAGGTCCTATTATTGTGGTACATTTTACCCTATAGATTGGGAACTACGAGGCGTACTGGTTAAGGCTGGAGAGTGGATTTTCCCACACCACACTATAGGTAAGACTGCCTTTGGATAAATTATGCTTACACTGACAAAAAAACCCTAGCAACCAAGACACGAATTATGGAGCACCCCACTAATACTGTGTCAAACTATGGAGGGAAATGAATCTTTACTCTCACCTTTGAATCTCAGGAAGACGAACCCCACAGAACAATACGGGTCGTCGCCAAACTGTCCGCTCTGTTCCAGTGGTGGCCAGTATATATGTTTCCTAATTTTTCACTTACACGAATACCTGCAGAGTGACTACATAACTTTGAGGTCCTGACGAATGCTCCTGGATCCCTGTATGGGACCTACTAAGGGCAGAAACATGTTGACCATTGAGAGGGATATATTTGATTCATCTCTAGTCCTCTTTTTAACCTCTATCCTCTAAGCCACCGAATAAAGTTTAAGTGGACCTCTAGAGATATTTTTATTCATCACCCTGATCACTCTTTCTATGCACTCTGCCCCTCATTCGCCTCTCTCCACCGCTCATCTCACAGAAACACCTCAGCTCCTCCCCTTTGGGGAGTCGTAACCCACACCTTGGATTGTTCCAATCTAGGTGTTAGGAGGGAACCCATATGATGAAGCATGTCACCTAACGGTGAGTGAGGGTTCTCGTCCTGAAAGGATTTCTCCCCTCCCTTTTCTGTTCTGATAAGCTCTCATCTACTTTTCCTATAGCCAGTTGTACAAGGTGTGATATAGTTACTGAGTTCTGGTTAGCACGCCTTATTCACTCTTAGAGTAAAAAAACCAGCAGCATCAGTCCAAAAGCGTGGGGTTGACAGTGCAATAAGAGGCATTTCCTTACAGTGGTGTACTCATCAATAGTCCAGCAGGTGCAGTGGCAACAGGGTGCACTGCCCCTCATTTATGGCTTTTGTTTTGACACTGAATATAATTTGATGCATTAGGGCCCATGTTTCCCTTGCTACACCACTCCTTTTCCTGTAAGTCATCTGCACCTTTTGACTTTCATTACCTTCTGTATTTCCTTTCTCTTTTCTTTTCTAATCTGGTCAGCTCTCTCACCAAGGTAACGTACTTGATGTAGTAATACATCTAAACCACATACCTCAGGTTCAATGTCTGGTGCACCCTCTTGGCCCATGAGAATGATTCAACTGCTTCCCCTACGTCCTCCATAGATGGCTGCACATCCATTCAGCTTATGGCTAAAGAGCTCTCTTCTGAATTTCGATGTAACCTATTTTATTTATGTATAATGGTATCCTGGTAATTAGGCACCTTCACACAGCGCCGGCTTCAGGGCATTTTGTCTGCTTTAGCTGACAAGGGCTGCATCGTCCTACAGGGGACCATGCTGGAGAGGGTTGGAGTCTGCAGCAACAGGCAGACTGGCAACACAAAGGGGCATATTCACAAGGAGCTATCGCCGAATTAACGGCACTTTCATCGCAGCCAAAGTCATGATAAATTTACCTCCCCATTCACAAGCCGGTGTAAACAGCCCACAGCACCAGTTTACCCGCGATAGCAGCCGCAAAAAACATCGCCACAGAGGACCCACGCAACTATCGCTAATGAGATGCAGAGTGGGCGTTCCCGTGCCAAAAGGCGCGACAACATCACACCTCAACATTCACAACGACCAGCCACATCGGCGATAAAAACACAAAACAGGCGATAAGGCGCGTTAGCACCAGGAAATCTACACCTGCTCTGACCTGGTGTAAAGTCGGACGGCAAACCAAAAGGGAGCACAGCCCAGGGCCACATCGGAAGTGCAACAGATGCCATGGAGCCACCCATCATGCGGCCCGAACACCCAAGAGGGCCACAACACCCACCGCCACCACCCCCAGGACCACCCCTCCCTGGCACCCCCCGACCAAAGACATGCCACATCATCCACACCTAAACATGTACAGAATATTCTGCTTGATGCTGCACAATCACAACTGGTGTCATGCATGTGTCATCACAGAAATGAGCAGCACACATCCACTTTCGAAGCAACAAATGAAACTTTAATAAAATGAACAACGAAATAAAATGAAGACACATGGCCGCTCCCCTCGGGACAATACGTAGGTCACAGCCTGTAAGACAAAAAACATGATGAGAAGGTGTGTCCTGCGCACATCAGAGGACAGAGAGAGAGCGAAGGAGAGAGAGAGGAAGAGAGGGAGGGAGAGAGAGAGGAAGAGAGGGAGAGAGAGAGAGAGAGAGAAGAGGAGAGAGAGAGGAAAAGAGGGAGAGAGAGAAGAGGAGAGAGAGAAGAAGAGAGGGAGAGAGAGAGAGAACGTGCCGCCCCTGCGCACCCACGCCACACTGCTCAGCTGCTGCCACCGGTGTGTCCCCAACCATGTGCCGGTATGCATAGCAGGACACCAGGTCACACATCTGAGTCAGAGCCGTCGGCTGAAACAGAGCCCAGATACATGACTGGCACAGTACACACACTTGCACAAGACAACATCGCCTGCCCGCCCATGCACACCCAGGCAGAGGACCCCAACCCCTCCCGCCGCCCATCGGAGCATGCCCGCCCATGCACACCCAGGCAGAGGGACCCCAACCCCTCCCGCCGCCCATCGGAGCATGCCCGCCCATGCACACCCAGGCCTCAATGCTCTACTTCCGCAACCGGCACATAGACAGGAGGTCCCACCATGTGCCGCTGCAAGCCACAAGCCCGGGGCCCGCGGACATGGCACCCTCCACATCATGCAGCCCCGCTCCGCAGGCCACCAGGTCTCACATTTGGTGCTGGGTCTTGATTACTCCATGGCAGAGGACATACCAGTGCACCCGGCACCATCGCAGGCTGCACACCTGCTCAGCCCAATGGGTGCCACCAACACTGGGATCCCAGAAGCGACGCCACGTGGTGGTAGGCCCGCGCTGCCCGCTGGCTCTGGCCTACACTGCGGTCCAGCAGGGCACACAAAACCTGAGCTGTCCGGACCGCTGGGACGGGGCATCATCGCAGGCTGCACACCCGCTCAGCAGCTTAAGGTTCCACTGACTCAGTGCACCCAAAGTCACCGTCCCGTGGCGGGGTGCCTGTGCCGTCCGCAAGGCCTCTGGTGCCACTAACCCTGTGCAACCCCAGTCTGCGCCACGTGGCAGTAGGCCCGTGCCGTGCTCAAGGCCTCGGATGCCACTAACCCTGTGCGCAACAACTCATGGGCCCTAAATGAGTGCGAACCGTGGGGCGTCCGTCATCCAGTCACCACCGGAAGAGGGGAATGTGACGTCGGCGGCCCCTTATGTTGGCGGAGTCACATGTCCTGTGACGCCTGTGCCGGATGGGTGTGGTGTGTGTGAAAACCTGCCCTCAGGGAGTGGTTGTGACATGCTGACGACTAGACCAGTGACCTGCACACCACCAGCGAGTACGGCTGCGACGGGTACACAAAATGCAATGTCGCACCCTCTGACTGGCATCCCACAGGATGAGCATCATTGACGCAAGGGAAGGCACTGCCCCCACATTCATCCACACATCCATACATGAATGACGTAAGACATTACACAGCAGTGCGTCACTGGATATTTATTTGCACATCCAGTGCAGTCATGCTGCTGGAGCGGTACAGGGCAATGCCGAGCACACTACACAATATGGGCCCGTGGAGGGCCAGCCAGTGTACATCCAGGGATGACCTGTACTGCGGAAGGGGAAGGGTACAGTCTGCAGTCTGTCCGCCGTGTCAATGGTCGTCAAACAGGATGTGGCAGTCCATGTCGCTGTCCAAGGTGAGTGCATCGGAGTGTATCAGGGGTCAGTGGTAGGTCTTGAGGCCATGTGCGGCACCAAGCAGAAACAGGCAAGGTGGTGGAAATCAATGCTAGTACCTCCTTCTGATCTCAATCCCATCCACGTCCTCGTCCCCGGATGTGTGCTCTGCCCCACCTGTGGGTGTTGCAGTACCTGCTGCGGCACTGTGTGCCACTGACACATCAGGGGCCGGAGGAGGATTGTCGTCCGCACTGTGTGGCAGTGACACATCTGGTGCCTGAGTGGATACGCCTGCCGCACTGGGAGGCACTGACACACCAGGGGGCGGAGATGTGGATGGTGTGGGGGCAGCAGCATTCATCATCGCCACGCCTTGTGGCAGCGATGCCATGATAAAGACATGCAGGGCCTGGTAGATCCCAACTACATTTAGCTGATGTTCAGCAGTGGCTGCCATCCTTTCCGCCTCCATCCGCACCATGTCCTCCATGAGCCTCCGATTGTGTGCCAGCTCACGGCTGGCATCGCTGGGGCCACTCTGAGTGGACAGGTATTCCTCCCTCTGCGTCATGACTCCAGCGATGTCAGTCAGGGCTTGTTGGAGACCATGGGGCGGACATAGACACCCAAAGATGGCATCCAGTTTGGCAGCCATGAGGTCGAACCCCACCCGCACATGCTCGGCCGTCTCCCTCTGGCCCTCCAGCACACGGCATTGGAAGGCCATTTGTTGTTCCTGGGGGTCTTGGGAGAGTGCCGGGGCTGTGGGTGCCTCCTGCTGGGTGGTCTGGGTGGTGGGTGGGGTCTCATCGATGTAGCTGGGCTGCCCTGCTCCTGGAGGTTGCTGGTGGATGAGGTCAATGATGTCTTGGATGGTTTGGGTGTCGATGCTGGTGTTGTCCTCCTCCTCGTCATCAGTGAAGAGTGGCTGTGACTGCTCTGCAGGAGGTGTTGACGATGCCCCTGCGATGTGAGGGGGAGATGGTGTATTACAATGTGTCCACATGTATGTAGCCGCATGGTACAGGTTGACATTCAGACAGCATAGCATTGTACATTGTGACAGTCTGTGTGTCTGGGCGAGGACCCAGGGTCATTGTGGGTGTGCACTGTGCCCTGCTTGCTTGTGCATGTGTGCCATTGTGGCCATCTCCCCCGTCCCCCCAGTACCTGGTGGTCACTCACCCTGTTGCGGTTGTGTTGTGTCCTGTCGAGCAGTGTCCGGTCCCCCGACTCCGGCCACAGTATCCATACTGATGACTGTCGACACCAGCTCCTCCATGTCATCCAACTCCAGCTGTGGCGCTGGGCCCCCACCTCCAGTCTGCATTGCTGCCTCCTTGGTCTTCCGCTTGATGTCATTCCATCGCCTCTTGACCTCGTCCATTGTCCGCTTGTGCTCTCCGACGGCATTCACCTTGTTGACGATGTTCCGCCATATTCCATTTTTGGTGCCCAATGACACATTGGAGGTGACGAAGAGTTGTTGATGGTGTTCCATCACCTCCGTGAATATGATCCTGTTCGCCTGCGGACTGAACTTGGTCTTTCTGGTCTTCTTGTCCTTGCCCTTCCCTGTCCCCGAGGTCCCAGGCTGGTCGTCCGGGGTGCTTGTGGGGTTGTGCTCGTCCTCTGCGCCTGCTCCGGCTGCCTCCATGGTGCTTGGGTGTTGGTCAGTTTGTGTGTGGGTGTATTTCATACTTTTATGGTGATTTTTGACGCCTGCCAGGTGTGTGTTGCAGGCCTGGCGCTGCTTGTCGCTGATTTCCTCATCGCGCTTTGGCCCATCGCGTGTTTTTTGGTGTTGTGGTTTGTGTTTTTATCTCCATCGTGGTGGTTGTATCGCGGACATTGTCCGCGGTTTCGGCAGACTATCGCATGCTACCGCCTTGTTGTGAATTCCACGTTGACACGGGGTTATTTTTCCGAGATAGGCTGCGATGTTGAAAGTTGCGTTGCGCTACTCTTGCGGTAGTTATCACACGTTCTTGTGAATATACCCCAAAGTGTATTATGTGTCTCCTTCCCGAGTTGCTCAAAATGTGCTCATAATTAAGTGATTGCTTATCATGCATTTTGCTCTTTATTTAATGTTATATTATTACTAGAATTAGTATTTGCATAGCACATGTCTGTCATTGGAATGTGGCTCCTCTTTATTTTGATCACATTATACTTTCATTGAAGGAAAACAGACATAACTGATATAAGGTTACACCACACCTTTCATTTGGACTTTGTAAGTCATGATATAGGTTTACAGAAATAATGTCTGCCGTAAACATTGTCTGCCGTAAACATTGTCTCCTAAATATGGTTTATGAAAATATTGTCCCATTAATTGCAGGTTTTATATTATCATCTTCAATGGGGGCAATATTTTTTATAGATGAAAATTAGGACACAAAGATAGTCTTATACCACACCAATACTTCTCAACATCCATCCCTTTCATGTCTCTGTAGTTTCTTGTTTGAACCTTTTATAAATCACTATTGTCCTTCTTTCATAAATAGTTCCTCTAACAGACCACAATTAGGCACATTCAACAAGAATCATGCAAAAAGTCAGAAATCTGTGCATCAAACATTTTTTTCTGGAGAGTCAATTCCTGCTTTTGCTGCCTTACATTTACTCTTGAGGATTTGTCCATATGTGGTTATTCCCTAGGAGTAAGTATAAAGAAAGTAAGCATTTTCATATTTACCATTTTTTCTCTCTACTTAGAAAATATTTTCCCACATAGATAAATACTATCCCCTCCCCGAAAAGGTGTGAGTGCTTAGTGTTTTTACAGATAGTTTGCTTGCGCACCTATATAAATAAAAAAATAAAAAATAAAAAATATATATATATATATATATATATATATATATATATATATATATATATATATAGAAAAACAATGCCCCTGCATTAAAAGACGCACTCCTCCAGCCAAAATTTCCACCAAGGAACTTTATTACCAAGAGCAGGCATTACCGGTTTGATAGTTTCTGTCCTTCTGCCTGACGCGTTTCAGTGCTACAAGCACTTTCCTCAGAGGCAAATTCAATGCGTGCATATCTTCTCACCACAGTCACCTGCGTTATTTAAACAATTAACTGGCTTCTGGTGTGCCTTTTCACCTTCAGATGCACTCCGGTGCACGCTGGGACTAGTAGTGCATTATGAAAATTTTAGTTTCCTTCCAGTAGGTTGTACGCATTTGAAACTTTGCAAGGACCAATGTTAACCCTCCAGTGGGCTTCAAATCGGTAAGTCCTGTTCCAAATTTAGGGTTCTGGCTGCGCCGTCATTAAATCACCGAAGAGTTCGGGAAGACGATCCCTGTTGCTTTTAATTAGGGCGGTGCAAACTTTCCACGGCGGGACTCGCCGTGTATGTAATATAGAAAAACAATGCCCCTGCATTAAAAGACGCACTCCTCCAGCCAAAATTTCCACCAAGGAACTTTATTACCAAGAGCAGGCATTACCGGTTTGATAGTTTCTGTCCTTCTGCCTGACGCGTTTCAGTGCTACAAGCACTTTCCTCAGAGGCAAATTCAATGCGTGCATATCTTCTCACCACAGTCCCCTGCGTTATTTAAACAATTAACTGGCTTCTGGTGTGCCTTTTCACCTTCAGATGCACTCCGGTGCACGCTGGGACTAGTAGTGAAGGACTAGGATTTGAAGCCCACTGGAGGGTTAACATTGGTCCTTGCAAAGTTTCAAATGCGTACAACCTACTGGAAGGAAACTAAAATTTTCATAATGCACTACTAGTCCCAGCGTGCACCGGAGTGCATCTGAAGGTGAAAAGGCACACCAGAAGCCAGTTAATTGTTTAAATAACGCAGGGGACTGTGGTGAGAAGATATGCACGCATTGAATTTGCCTCTGAGGAAAGTGCTTGTAGCACTGAAACGCGTCAGGCAGAAGGACAGAAACTATCAAACCGGTAATGCCTGCTCTTGGTAATAAAGTTCCTTGGTGGAAATTTTGGCTGGAGGAGTGCGTCTTTTAATGCAGGGGCATTGTTTTTCTATATATATATATATATATATATATATATATATATATAAAAAACAACAAAAAACCTTCATTTACAGCAAAGATGGAAAGACTCCGTTTGTAAATATTTGTCAATGCATGTACACATAGGAGTTTATCTAGAACAATTTTATATCTCCTGATTATTTTGCATATGAGTATCATGATATCTTTTTTGTTTACTTTTTTTTTATTAAAGGAAGAAAACAGTGTTCATGACTTCGACAAGCTACTCCATTAGTGAAATGTTATAGAAAAGGCAAAAAATACAATGTGTTCAAACAGTGTATATATAAATAAATAATGCTTGTCTTAAAACAAGTATTAATTGAAGGTGGTCATGAGAAGTAATGTAAGAAGAGGTGAAGGGATAGTGAAAGGGAGAGATGGAGACAAAAAGAAGGAGAAGAGAGAGAAGAAAAGAGAAAAAGAGAAATATACTATGATCAAAATCTCCTAAACAATGTGGATATAACCCAATAATAAAAACACAAAGAAAACAACATGGTAAATATGCAGAATATTAAAGACAAACAATATATTGTAACCTGGAAAATAATTAGGCTGTACTGGCTGCAAGTGAAGACAAATACCAGGTAAGTGGTTTCCACAATGCTTCACATTTGGCGAATAAAGAGGTAGAATGTAAATTTTGCCGATCTAGATGGTGGTTATGACAAACCAAGTTCCACCACTGTTGGAGAGTAATAGTATCTGTAGATTTCCAGTTGGAGGTGATTACCTGTAAACCAATTGTGACCATAAGGTCTACCAATTTTCCATACTTTTTATTATGAGACCATAGATTACTCAAACACCTAGAAATAAAGCAGACGTTGAGAACAGAGTACTAATTCCAATAACGTCACCTATTTGTGTCCATACTTGATCAAATTGAGAGAGCTTAGGACATATAAAAAACAAGGGGCTGTAGGTTCCAGGATTTGCATTACAACTTGAACAAATATCCTATTGGAGCAATTTTAGTTTAAAGAGATGTGCTGGGGTATAAAAAAACCCTATTATAAAAATAGTCAGTGTTTGAGTATGGTTGGCTGGGCGTGCAGTAATGTGACTCTTCTCCCACATTTTCTCCCATAAGGTTATAGGCCAATTAGATTGTAAATCTAATTCCCATATGAGTATGATTTTGGGTTTAGGTCTGTTTGTTGGAAGGATTTTTAATGCTTTATATATAAAAACAGCTCTTGAGGGGTCGGTGATGGGTGGACCATGACCCTGAACGGGAGAGGATGGAAAGGAAATAAGAGTGTCCGTAAACATGGGTTCCAAAAACTGATATTGTTTCAGACACTTAGGGCCTTATTACAAGTTTGCCGGTGCAGCACCGGGTACACCCCGCCGACACACTGCCAAACCCGTGGAGGGCCCCCCGCCAGATCACTAGTGCTCCTCATGTCTGGTGGGCATTTTTTTACGTTCCCATGGCAGTGCCTCAGAAAATGGGCACCGCAATGGGAACGCCAAAAACAGTTCCTGCACGGCATGGACTGTAAAGTAAGCCCGGGCGGGTAACTCCGCTCCGCCAGCGGAGTTTATGGAGTTTTGCCTACTCCGTGTTTTTCCAACTACGCGCTCCGCTGAGAACGCGGAGTTCAGGCAAAACTCCGACTACGTGGCGGAGCGAAGTTAGCCAGCCCCTCCACCCTCCCTAATTTAATTATGATAAAAAGGCACTTCCCTGTTGTGGCTGCCTCCTCCTCGCCATGGTCTCTCTCTCCTTCCTCGTCCTCGTCCATGGAAACCCCTACGTTGTACATCTTGAGCGCGCAAGACATACAACGCAGGGGTTTCCATGCACGAGGGCGGCAAGGACGAGGAAGGAGAGTGAGACCATGACGTGGAGGAGTTAGCCACAGCAGGTAAGTGCCTTTTTTATTATAATTAAATTAGGGAGGGTGGAGGGGAGCGAGCAGAGCGGAGTTCCACTGTGTTGTTTTCCAACTCAGTGGAAATCCGTGACGTGGCACTACTCCAGCTCCGCCCGGGGTTACTGTAAAGTGGATGCCATGCAGGAACTGGTGTGCTGCACACAGGGTGGCACATGTTGTGCCCCCATGTGTACATCCACATGGTGTGAGGCACCAGGGAGCTTTCCTCTCCGCCACGGTTTACATAGTGGTGCAACTGCTATGAAAACCGTAGCAGAGAGGAAACTTGTAATATGCTAGGCGGGCATATTGCTGCCTGTACACCACTGCACCACCACCAGGGAACAGCAGTTTCTTAGCGGCTGTGGTGGGGCAATGGCGGTCCTACCACCATAATTGTATTTGGGTGGTCAGAGGACTGCCGCGCCCAACTAGTCTGGCGGTCGGTGGACTGCAGACTCATAATCAAGCTGTTAGGTGGGAGTTTAAAGGCAGAGGAAAGTCTCTCAAAAGGAATGCCTGCATTATTATGGTGTAGCAATTGAGAGACTGTTAATAAACCTTTGTTCAACCAATCTCACCAAAACAGTGGTTTACTATTTTTCGAGAGCCATTGTTATACCTGACGGAAACTTTGTACAAAGTGCTTATATGAGGATAGGTGAGTTACAAAATATGACTTGAATAATGAACAGGAGTGGGAAATAACTAAAGGTATCAAAAATTTAGGGGGATGAGACATATAAAGGATGTTCTTGTGGGACAATGGAGAAATCATGGCTAGCTCCAATTGAAACCTCAATTTGGACTGATAATCTGGGGGATCGCTAAAACAGCCTTGTCACTGCTTAATACCAAAAGCTTTATGATAAAAGAGAAACATCTGGTAAATTAACCCCATTTAAAGACTTGGATAACCTCAGGTGTTGTAAAGAGATACGAGATGGTTTCCCATTCCAGAGAAAGTGAGATAAAAGCTTATCAATGGCTATGAAATATTTTCCAGGAATGTTTAATTAATAACACCATAATATAAAAATTAATGATAGGAAGTAGCATCATTTTTATTGTATCAAGGCAACCGCACAGTGACAAAAATAATGGTGACCAACCCGCGTTAGTTTAGCAATTTCAGAGAGAAGAACATCAGTATTAGATTGTACTGTATCTCTAGGATTATTGGAGTACCAGATCCCCAGACATTTTGGTTTGTCAGGGTTCCAAGATAAGCCCATTCCCGCAGAGGGGTTATTGAAATGTATTCAAAGGCATCCCTTGAGACTAAATTAAGGGCTGAATTATGAGTACGGTGGGCCCTAGGACCACTGTACTTGTGGTGGCGGTCGGACCACCGCCACACTGCGAGCCCACCCACAGTATTACGAATGCGGCAGTCAGACCACCACAGGACCGCTGCATCTGCTGGGGATCCAGGATCCTGCAGCGGTAATGCAGTTGTCTGGGAGCTGCAATATGCTGAGCGTGCTGCTGTGGCACAGCCGAGCATATTACGAGTTACCTATCTGGGGAAACAGCATTTAGATCGCATGCGATACATCGCATGCCATTATAATGCGGTCGTTACAACGACCGCGATGTTACATCGCAAACCATTACATGGCAAGTCGTTACAACGACTTGCTGTAGGGGGGCAGAAGGTGTTGGATTTACAATCCAACACCTTCCCTGCTGTTGCACAAACTGGAGTAGGAATAGTAAATTATACTATTCCTAAGTCCAGCGAGCCCCCTACAGCAAGTCGTTGTAACGACTTGCGATGTAATGGTTCGCGATGTAACAATGCGGTCATTGTAACAACCGCGTTGTAATGGCATGCGATGTATCGCATGCATTGTAAAGAGGTATATTCCCTGTCTGCCGCCCCTTTCATGGTGTTGTGCTTGCCATGAAAATGGTGGCTGAGAGGCAACAAAGAAAGTCCTAACCCGGCCCCCTGCCACTCCTGGCGCTGGGGGTGCATGCGGGGGGGCAAAACATGGCTCCCTGGATTTGCACCTCAAGCTCCTGCATGGTGTGGCATGCATGCCACACAGTGCAGGAACGTGCAGTCTCTGCTTTTACGGTGGCGGCCTGCATGTTAGGCCCTCATATGAGCCTAACAGACCACCGCTGTCAGACCACCGATGTAACGCCCGCCCTTGGTGGATTACACTCGTAATCTGGAGAATGCAGGCGCCATGGCCTTGGCGGTCCTCAAGCGGATGGTGCAGTGGCAGCGCCACTGGAGAAACATCAAAGTCGTAACAAGGCCGTTAGTTTATAACCAGACAGCTCCGAACACGCTCTTAACTCTTTAAAAAAATGAGGAAGAGGCGATTCCGGTTTGGAAACATAAAGAAGGATATCGACCGCGCATGCTGTAAATTTGATATGTACGTTGTTTAGGTGGAAACCAGAAATGTCGTTGGAGTGTTTTAGTCTGTGCAGAAAGGGTTCAATAGCAAGAATGAATAACAAGGTCGATAAAGGGCAACCATGCCTCGGGCCTCTATGTAGATTACGCCTGGGGAGTAAAATCCACTCCGCTCGTGGAATTTGCGGAATTTTGGCAATTCCGCATTCCGCGGAGAACGCGGAATTGCCGAAAATTCCGCGATCCGCGGCATAGCGGAATTTTTTCCTTGTTCGCGCTTTCAAAATGCGTGTTCGTGCACGCAGTAGCGACTTACCGGGAAGCCTGCGTTTGCCGACGAGTTTTCCTATCCCTTCGCGTGCGCCACGAGATTTTGGTAGCCGGCCGCGTGATCCCACGAGAGTGTGCAATCGCGAACACGTCATTCGGACGCGCCATCGGACATCCGCGTTCGCGAACAAGAAACACGCATCGCGAACGGGCGGGACAAGTGAAACAAGATGGCCGCGCCAATTGGCGACCGCATGGGCAAGTTCGCGAGATATTTCCCCCCGAGCACGCAAACAGCGTCCCCGAACAGGAAAAACGCATCGCGAATGGGCGGAAGAAGCAATTCTGTGTGCTCGCGGAATTCTGCGTAGCTCGCAGAGATTTTTTACATCTTCGCGGAACTTTGCGGAACGCGACTACGCAAATTCCGCCCAGGCCTAATGTAGAGTGAAGTATGGGGACTGTACTCCATTAGCCACAACAGAAGAATGGGATGATAAATATAGTAAGGAGATAAGTTGTAGGACTTGAGGGCCAAACCCATGCAAGAGAAGGGTGTGCAATAGAAATTGCCATTTATCTCTATCAAAAGCTTTTTTAGCATACAAAGCTATCACAGCAAGAGAATGCTTAAGCTTGGTGGCTTTGCTAAGGATATTTAGAAAAACATGCAAATTGTCTACCATATTTCTATATTTAACAAGACTGTTCAATGTCTTCAAGATCGGACATGTGATCATTAAGTCAGAGGGCCAATGCCTTAGCGAATATTTTACAATCAGTATTCAACAGGGATATGGGTGATAATTTTTGCATTGGGCTAGGTTATGATCTTTTTTTGGAATGAGACAGATCATAGATTCTGTAAAGGAACCAGAGGAATTATTCAGCGAGAGAAAATTATCAAGTAATTTAAATAATTTAAGGAACAGTAATTTTGAAAAATGCTAGTAGAATTCAACTGTGAAACAATCTGGACTGGGCGCTTTTCCCATAGGGAAGCATTTGACTGCTGAAAATAATTCTTCTATTTGTAGTGATTGCTCAAGAAGAGTCAAACCAGTGTGTGTGGACTTGTGCATTGTGGGATGAAAAAAAATGACGTGATGGACTCCTCAGAAGGCGTAAATTCAGGGGTATATAGGGCTTGATAATAATCAGCAAAGCAGCTAGCAATGTCTGCATCGCTAAACAGATTAATGCCAGATTGATTGGTGACAGATTTGATAGATATTTATCTTTCCTACCTTTCAAGTAATTTGCTAACAAAGTACCAGTTTTGTTTTTACCGCCACAATATCTAGCATTGATTTTTAAAATTGTACCACATGCTTTGTCTGTAGATGATTTATTGGATTGAATCTTAACAGCTACTAGAACACCCAAATCGGCTTTGTTATTTTTATGGGTGGGCGGTGTACTCCGCTCCGCCCGTGGAGTTTGGGGAGTTTTACCAACTCCGCGCTTGGCTTGGAATGCAGAGTTTAGCAAAAACTGCTCCTCCAACCACTGCAGTGCAGATTATCGGCGCCCGCCTAATAAATTCTATGGTTAGTTTTGGTCTGACTGACAAAAAGTACCAGGAACAGCTCTCTGTTAAAACCTACTTTACCTTTCTTCCAGAGACGCTGAAACCTCACAGCAAAAATGCCTCTGGAGGGTCTGCACTCCCTGAGTATGCCAACAAACAGATGTACTAGTGCCTCCTTTCCTCTTGCAGGCCGCGCATTTTTATCAAAACAATCTGTTTAATAGAGGCCTGTTACGCAAGCAATCAGCCATGCCTCACCAGGTCTCTCTAATCTGGAGCCAGCTGCTAATCCCTGACATATGGTTTAAGTAGGCTGCACTGGCACTAGGCGCACTGGCATGCTGCTGCCTGCATGCATCCCCCATGCAGCCTCCTGACTCCACTGCTCTGCGTCCCTCACTGCCCTGCCAACCCTGCCTCTGTGGCCGGGCCCAATAGGAGCCTGGGCCACCCGCAGGCAGCCTCAGTGGAGCAGAGCACAATAGCTGCCACATGGGAAGCAGCAAATATATATCAATATTCTGCTAGGCGTGGGAACTTTGAAAGAAAGCCCTCCGTGTGCCAGAGTCTCCTTGTTCCTCTGGGCCCTGAATCATGTGCAAAATGACTAAATGGGCAGCCCACATCAGCTCAATCAATCAATCAATCACTCATAACCAGCAGACTGGACTACGGCAACGCCCTATATGCCGGAATCAACAGAACTCTTCTACACAAACTCCAAACCATCCAGAACGCCGCAGCCAGATTCGTCCTCGGGACACCACGTCACGAGCACATGACCCAACACCTACGAGACCTCCACTGGCTCCCCGTCGAGAAGAGGGTCACCTTCAAGCTCCTCATCCACACCTACAAATCCCTCAACAACATCGGACCCAAGTACCTCAACGAGAGAGTCTCCTTCCACGTACCCAAGAGGAACCTCCGCTCCGCCGACCTCGCCCTGGCAGAGGTCCCCCGCATCCGCAGAAACAGAGCAGGTGGGAGAGCCTTCTCCTACATCGCAGCCAAGACCTGGAACGAGCTCCCTGTGAACATCAGACGCTCCCCGACCATGCACAAGTTCAGGAAGGACCTCAAGACCTGGCTCTTTGACTGATCCGGAGCTGCCCCCCCCCCAGCGCCTTGAGACCCTCACAAGTGAGTAGCGCGCTTTATAAAACCCTTGATTGATTAATTAATTGATTGAAATCATTAAAGCTTTAACAGGCCATTATGATTGTCAGGTACATTTACATTTTATATTTGCACAAAACGTAAGAGTACGCCAATGCATGCCAGAGTTAAAGGGGCCGAAAAACTGTAAATATCTGCTGAAGCAAGCACTCTATAAAGCACATTATTATTGGCAGTCTTAGCTGATGCTTAAGTTTGCAATACAAAAGCAATGTAGATAAGGGTGGATTTTATTATTTTACTACTTTCTTGAGTGTGGGAAATTTGCCACCTTGAGGCATATCATGGATATTTTTCCTCATACTAAGAATAGATAAAAGAAAACTGCAGCCAACTTTCATAGCAGATCTGTGCAGCCGCTCTGTGATTGCTCCATTATATTGCTATTGCCAGAGGTCGTGCAGGGTGAACCCTGGCCTGAACCCAGAGGCGATTGGCAGAGCTCTGAGCTCACATGGGGAAGGGTTGGCGGGGAGGGAGGGAAGAGACTGAAGCAGGGCGAGGCAGACTCCTCTGTGGCATCCTCCTTCAGCAGCCAGTGGGTGGCAGAGCCTGAGAGGCGGTTGACCAGCCGCAGAGCCCCCCCCACCATGCAGCAGCAGGCACTGATCCACAGCATGCACAGACAGGGACGGCAAACTGAGCAACGCCCAGACAGTGTAAGGACTCTGGAAAACCGCAATGTTGGTTGTATTGAAATTAAAACAGCAGGAGAGGAGAATTTAGTTAGAGAAGCATCTCTAATTCCCTCTTAAACAGCACATGGTTGCCAAGGTGCAGTTTTATTAGAGGTCTCGAGTTACAACGCGCCATCCTCATAGCTCATGTCACGGGCATGAACACTTTGGTATTATTGTTTCAGGAAGACAGTAGACACAATTCAAATACTGACCTCTTTCAGGATTGGCTCATCTGAATAGAGTGCCCCAACCCTGCTATCCGGAATATGACACTGTTTGTGCTTTTCTTTGCTCAAGATACTATCACACATAATGACTGAAGTTATTGTTTACTTTACTCTGCCCACTCGCAGAACTCCGCGGAATCTAGCGGGTTTTTTGGTAACTCCGCGGAATTCCACAAAGTGAAACTCCGCGAGCTTCGCCCAGGCCTAGTTATTTTTAGAAGTACAGTATTTGTGCTGTAATTGCTTGATAGTAGTCAAAATGGAAGTGGATTCCTTCTCCATAGCTTTCTGTTTATTAGAAACATTATTAATAATTAATCCTCTGGAGGCAGGTTTAAAAGCATCCCAAACAAATTGGAAAGTGGCCTCTCTTATGTCATAAGTCGCAAAAAAGTTGTGAATGTAAGCTTCATACAAAGTGAGGAAATCAGTGTCAGAAAATAATTTTTATTGAACCTTTAAAGTGATTTGGAAGGGTTAGCTGGAAGAATATCTATATCAGTACAGACAGGGGTATGGTCCAAAATCAAAATGGGGCCAAACTCCAAGTGAACTAGATGTTGGGTCAGATTTTTACTGAGAAATACATACTCAATTCTAGTTTGTGAATTGTGTGGAGCCAAGGAAAAGGAAAATTCTTGGTGAGTGGGCAGAACTAGTCTCCAGGTGTGTGATAGTGTGCTTAAATGCTCTGTCTGCTTTATGGGGGATAAACTTTGTAGTTGAATGCCGGTTGAGGAAGGGATCAAAGATTTGATTACAATCACCACCCAGGATGAAGTTTACAGTAGAGTAGTATGCAATCTTTTGAGAGATATTCCTCCAAAAATTTGGGTCAGGGTGTGTAAGACCATAAACATTCATAATCATAAAAGTGATGTCATCAATTTTAAGTTGAACCAAAGCCCATCTACCTTCCTCATCATTCTCCTGGGAAACAAGTGAAATGTTTAAACGTTTATGACACAATATTGCCACACCATTTTCATGCAACACTGAGGGAGAAAAGTAAAGTTCATCTACCCATTATTTTTAAGTGTATTAATGTCTAGAATCCTCGATACCATGAGGAGCACTCTCCCCATTGTTTGCAGATACATGAATTGCCGACTGTTGGATTGAAAGGTAATGAGGAATTAAGGGATTAAGTACTGAGATATAGGTGCTTGTGAAAATCTATGTTTTACTGCTGAGGACTAAACTTGATTATGACTTATTAGCCCTGATGAAGTTGGTGAAAATTATCCACGAGACGAAACATGTGTTGGCTGCAATCTGGTCGGACTGGCTGTGATTTTACCTATTTGGAATTCTGGCATTTGGAATAAAACAAAGAAATGCCCATAACTACGGACTGCTGGATTTACTTTGGTATGGACATTTTCTCAGGATAAGATTTTGTTTGCATTGTTATTTGGGGATTCCATCTACAAACCTTGGAACGTTGGGTGGCCTTTCCACTTATCCATGGAGCAAACTTTGGAATTTTGATTGTACTACATTGCACTGACTCAGTGCAGAGTTGGCCCTGCCACTTTTAGACTGTTGTATTGTATTAATGTCTGCATCAGTGAGATGCGTTTCTTGGAGTAATGTTAATTGTCATTTTAGTCTAGAGTGGTGGGACAAAACACATTGACGTTTGATGGGATTTTCCCAACTTTAAACATTCCATGTTGTTATTTTGAGTAGCATTCAGGAAGAAGTTATCAGTAAACATCAAAATAATACATAGTCATTTAGTTGTGAACATAGGAAGAATCCACTTATAAAACTAATTGAGGAGAAGACAGACAGGAAAAAGAAGAAAAAGATAAAGACGAATAAGGGGGAGGAAACCCCAAAAAGATGAGAAAAACAAGTAGGCAACACAGGTAGCAAGTTTCGTTTGGTTGCAATAATATTGTTACTGACAGTGGAGATCATCGCGAAGGATGTAGAAGGTGCAAAGCAGCTAAAGAAATGGAACCAGACTCAGCCCTGGCAAACAAGAAAGGAAAGCACATTGAACTTAAGAATACAAAAATTCAATTACCACTAGATAGGGATATGGGGTGCTGGAGTGAGCATTGCAATATGAAAGAGTTACTAGAGAGGAAACAACAGAAGGATAAATAGTACAACATAAAATTTACCATGGAGTACAACGGATAGGAGTCAATAGGAGCAATTTTATAGTAACATTACACTAGGGCAGGAAGAAAGAGGGCAGATGCAATACTCCATATAATTGTCTGGCACTGACATACAAAGGGAGAAAAACAAGGAGGTTAAATTGGAAATTGATCCAAAGGAAACCCAATACCTAAATAAGAACAAGCATTTGCAATGCAATAGGTCTCGCATTTGCAAGAGTTTGAGCTATTGGCACGGTAAATGACAATGCCTTTTATTTATGTGTTTTGAAAACCTGTAAGCAGTGCGTAAACATGCACTTAAACACATAAATAAAAGGTATTGTCATTTATAGTGCCAATCGCTTAAATTATCACAAATGCGAGACCTATTGTATTGCAGATACTTGTTTTAATGGCTCTAAGTAGGACATTTTGATGGCTTCTCAATTTCGAAGTGTGGTGTGCAGAGATTAACTCTTCCTATTTTGATGAGATACCACCACCATGGACCACTGATGACACTTAGGAAGCTGACTGATGGAGTGTACAATTCAACTTAAACTCTGTCCATGATGCCCAACAACAGTTGCAACAAAAAGTTCAGGTGAGATGGCAGAATAGGGTGGTGGGGGGGGAGTTAGAGGTGCTGAGGTCACTAGATATTAGAAGTGAATATCGAGGAGTGACGGCCCTTGGGGTAGCGATGTTGAACAAGTGAGGTAGATGTAGTGCTTTTATTGTGAAAGTACTAGGCATAAAGAGCAACATGCATGGGGTGGGTGTCATGTACCAAGGGGCAGTACAGTCTTTGTGCTATGATGGCTGTGGAGAGTGTGTGAACAACGATGCATTGGCCCCCGAGGGGCGGCCGCCGCCGTGGGGGAGGAAGCTTAGCACTGCTGCGAGAGTCAAAGCTGCAAGCAACAGAGTTACCCCCCTCCCTTTTAGGTATGTGTCTGTGTGGAGCAAAAGATGAGCAAATGGCGAGTCATATGGGCCGCTGTGCTTCTGCACCAAGGTGGCAGAGGTCCTCACTGAGCCTGGTGCGCGGATTTCAATGACAGTGGCCTTAGGGAGCAAAGCAAAAGGGGCCCTATCAGGTTTGCAACATAACAGGGGGTCCCTCCTTTCCCTGGTACATAATTTACTGCTTGGTAGTTGTCCTGTGATTAGGAGGGAGGGGGTGGGGTGGGGGTGGCTGCAGGATCGGGGTTTGTAGGATGCCAAGGCAGCAAGTGGTGCAAGGTTTTGGGTTTGATGCCTTGGAGCCGTTTTTTCCGTGGGGACTATGCTTCTTGAGGGGGAGAGGGGGCAGACGGAGGGGCAGACGTGGCTGAATGAAGTGTATTGTTAAAGTCCCTTTACTTAGCTGCGTTTTGTGTTACTTTTCCCATTATTTTTAGGACTTATTAGGTGCACAAAAACAACGCACAGGGGTTGGGTGTGGGTCGGTACAGTCTGTGGGTTTAAGATTCTCACTCATAACGCAGACATGTGGGGTGTTACACTAATTTCTTCATGCAGCAGAGACGTGACACGTTAGATGCGATTTGTGCAGCCTCTCCCAATCCTATTGCATGTTCCAAGAGCCTGGGGCAAGCCCAGAGTACAGTCACTCATGCCATGAGTGTACTTTGAAATAAAGAGACCTTACCAGCCTGCGCACATGTGAAGATCTGCTGCATCTGGGTTCAATGAGTACATGCGTCCTGCGCCTCTGTGCGGCCGCCATTGCTCAAAGACAGCGTCCCGGGAGTTGTGTGGTGGTGGCGGCCGGCACTGCTGAACACAAGACTTCAAGCCATGGTAGCCGGGTGGGGATGCGCACTGCGCACACGCTCCGCAAAAAAAATCAATTAAGAAAATTGAAACAAACTCACCGCCGGATGTCCCAGCGTGGCCACAGTCCTGCCGCAGGTATGTGTGCCCGTGAGCTATCTCTGTTGCTGTGGCTTGCACGCTTGTCTCTTGGCACTAGACGCCGTACACGTGCACATCTCCTGTCCGGGTGTGCACATCTCCTGGCCCGCGAGATGCCTGTGAGGAGCGGGCGCCATCAGAAAGCAGCGTCCCGCTAGTGGTGCACACACAAGCCCGCGAGTGGTGCGCGCGCGACAAGGCCGCGAAATCCCTGCGAGGAGCGTGCGCCATGAAAAGAGCCGGCCTCCGTGCGATAGGAGGAGCCACAGAAAGTGCTGGAACTCTGCGCTACTCCTGGGTGACAGCAAACGGGGAGCCCAGAGAGGAACTCCCGCAGCACCCGGGTGCGAGGCGGGACTGGCCTGCCCCGCTGCCACCTCGGCCGCCCGTCAGTCTCACTTGGAAGGAGGCAGCAACGGGCAAGGGTGGACACTGACGGGAGCAGGAGCGGAGGGCCGGCTGAAAGTTAGCACTGGAGGAGCCTGGGAGAGGAGGAAGGGACCGACGCTTGAGGAACATGCTTCTGCTCCCGGGTAGCCAGGAAGCCGGCCAGGGCTCCTGCTTGGTGCTGGGCGTGCTGCCTCTGCACTGCCTGCTGGCTGACACCCTAGGTGAGTCCGTCCATGGTCTCGTGACAGTGGGGGTGCAGTATGGGTAGTGCCGCTGGAGCAAAGTGCGATAGAGCGCTCAGTGCTGTAAAGCGCCTACTGGGCATACAGTGCTAAGGGGCGCTGGAGGAGGTGAGTATGCACAGGCGTTGTTGTAAGTGCAGTGCATTATGTGCCGGGTGCAAGGGGGTAGCGTGAATGCACCCTGTGTGCAGCATGTGTCTGCCCCAGGGGGTGTAGACACGCTCGGAAGGAACGCGGACATCGGGTGGAGGGCGAGAACTGGACGTCAACACATGACGGCAACAGAAAGGACGGGAGAGAAAGCGAAAGCGAAAGCGCGCCATGCGCGCATTCTGCTTAAATGCCACGACCTGTACGCGTGCACATCTCATGTCCTTGGAGTTGTGCTAACGCCGCCGTACGCGTGCACAACTGCAGTCCTTTGTGCGCGTGCACATGTCCTGTCCCCCTTCGAAAGCAAGTCGACAACAATAGATCTCGCCTAGCGAGCAGCGCATGGCGCTGCATCGCTAGGCGAGACCTATAAAAGCAATGGGTTAATAATATAAACAGGCAAACTAAGCAGAAACAACAATCATGTTTTGGCAGTAACGCCAATCTCCACATCCTCATGACGATGTTGGCAAAGAAAGTCCTGCAGTTGAGATGGGTCCTCAAAGGAGTAAGAGTTCCCTTTGTAAGTAATTTAGAAAAACAAGGATGAACTAAACCACATCTAATGTTCATGGACTTTAGTTGTGGACAAAATTCAAGGAAGCGTTTCTTTCTGGCAGCAGTTGCATTAGAATAACCAAAGAAAAGGTGCCCCCTGTTTACTTTTAGGTCCAAGAGGAGGGTGAAATAACAACAACCATGAAACAAACCTCTTATCTGACCTATTTCATTTCAACAGTGGTAATCACTCAAAAAACGACATTTCCCCATAAAAAAGTCTCATCACATATAATTTTTCTTATAATTTATTTTTTATCAAAACACTTGTGCTTTTTCTTTTTTGTTTTTTTGAATAATTGTTATCTTTTTTGGTGCTCAATATTCATGAAAAACATTTACAAATATTCACAAATTCATATAGTTGTTTATATTATAAGACATTAAAAGAACAGATCTCTCAATTGTGGTAACCCCCACATCACCATCATACCTCCATTCTCACCTCTCATGCTCTTCAATCATACTACCAAACATACCAAACAAAGAAAAAATGTGACAATAAAATACACAACTATTAACGGGATCCTACTGATTATTACTTTCTGACATGATTTAAAATTTCGACTCTAACATTCAAAAAATTAGCTCATTGCTTCTGATTAGATCTTGTCTCATCTGTGTCTTGGGTAGGATTCCCAGATGTGTAAGAGATGGTCTACGCACGTTTCGGTGAAAAACAATTTATATCACCTTCTTCAGGAACAAATAGACATACATTTCTTTAAATCTGTATAGTGGCCTGGGGGTTATCTGTAAATACAATAGTGATTTGCATCAGACAAAGGGGAATGTCATATTCTGCATTAATTTCAGAAAATATTTATTACTACATAGTCATGCTCATCTAGTGACCAGCCCTTAGAAAAATTAGTATAGATACGTCATCTACTTACTCCTGACAAACATCCGCCAGTGCTCAAGGAGAAGAAAATAGTGTGAAATTTAATTTTAGGTACTAGAATATCCCAGTGTAAGTCTGGTGTGCCTAGAAGACAGAAAAGTGTTTGGGAAAAAGTTCTTGTGAACATGCATAAGAGTATAGGTGGATACCCGTTTCTTTTAAAAAGAGAAAATTTTATTTTATATAGTGAATATTCCTACATGAATTGCTTGACATGAGATTTTCTCTGGTTCAGAAGGATATCTTGTCCTCAGGTGGGAATCATTGATTGCGATTGCTCTCAAAAATTCATATTTGTAGTCTGAAACAAATTATGATTGAGGTTAGCCCAACATCTTTATTCCTTTTCTGATTGGAGATTTTAACTCTATCTAGGAGATATCGTATCTTACCCCTGATTGTATGTTCTTTTCCAGAGAAATTATTCTCTATATCATACAGGGATATGAGTAAATGATGTTATAGAAGCTGGTCCAATATTCGATTTGTAATGCGTCCCACTTCTATATAAAATCTTTTAGTTCCATCTGTAACAATAAGTCCCCAACAACATATTATAGGTCGTTACCTATTTGCTTGATCTCCTTTGGCACTGCGCTATAAGATTCTTTTTGGGATATGTTAAAAATGTCTTACCTATACATTGGCGATGCAGTTGATTACAAGGTATTTCATAGTAGCTCCATTATCCCAAATTTGGGAAGGATACTTTCTCTCTATTATCCTAGTATGTTCAAGTGGTTTAGTTCTAAAACACGTGAAAAACCAGTTTCAATTACAATCCAATCTAGTTAATATGAGGCAGGAACATGTAATCTAAGACATTCATCTTAAGCATTATTTCTTATTAAGAGTACAAAGCTCTCTCATGATTAATATGTGACTAAGCTCTCAGTCTATGGTAACTTGCTATATAGAAATGGTAAAATACTAACTAATATATGCCACCGCATATATGTTTATGATTTATCTTTCTTTTGGAGCCGCATAAAAATAAATACTATTAGTTCACAAATAAATGTGTCTAAGATGGTTTTAATAAATTCTATGGGCACTGTCCTACTTATCATGGCACCGATGAACTGGTGCTTTAAAATGAGTTTTGGAATTACCATTGTAAACGCAACCACTATATACATTGCGTTTTTGTTGTTTACATAAGTCCAAAATTCTCTAATATAGATACAAAATGAGCAATGCAAAAGATTAAATAAATATTATGGCATATTTGTTCAAATGCTCTATAAACAAACCTATATTAATTTCTCATCATTCATACAAAGTAAGAGAAGGAGAAAAGGCCATGCCCTACTTCTAAGTTAAAGACACAAAGTTGCTACACTAATAGACTATTCATTACGCCATTATCGTAACATGTCTGTGATTGTCAAATACACTTATAAAACATAATTTAACTTGCGATGAATTGTAAAAGGGGAGGACCTTAAAGGTTCTCTACGCATTATTTTATTTATAGTGACACCGACATGTTCGGAATTTATTATTGATCACCAAATGTATGGTAGTAATGGACCAATAATTCAGCATTGTAACGGTTATTGAGTTTTGCTATTGAGACTAATACTCATTCTCTCATGCAGGTACATAAATCAAATATAGCCATGCCAACGGGTCTCTATTAAAAAGACACTATTTCAACCGTAGTATCAACCATTAAGATAATTACTCTCACAAAAGGTTTGGCTGCCTATCGGGTGAATAAGACATTATTACTGCGATGTATGTACCGCGTTTCACAAAAACAGACAAAAACAGAAACAGCGTTTCACAAAATCAGAAACTCCAGCCCCATGTAGACAAACCACTGCATAACGTCTCTATACGGAGATACACCTAACGTTATTACTGTCCTGTCTGAAAGTACGCAGTTGTACTCTCAGAGAATTGCATATATATACTATCTAACTTTGCTAACAACGCCGTTAGGAAAAACTACGCTTTAAACAAAAGCGACTAGCGCTTCCAAACAACATGAGGCTATCTTACCAGTATTCCTTTTCGCGTGCGTTCGTCTGCATGTTGTCGTGTAATTGTAATCGCCGGGACCCCGGCTTACGTTTTTATGACGTTGCCTTAGCATCCCGTTATCCGTTCTCGCGATATTACGTTATTTCGCGAAAGGAACATGTTTTTAAACGAGTTCTCCTGAAATCGCCATGTTGCACTGGTGATAGTTTGTATTTGCACAACGTACTTTTATTAAATATGGCAAGATGGAAAATGGCAAACATCTGCCCCATACTCCAAACCAGCAAGGTATAAAAGTCTGAACCTAAAGGTGGTTATAGCGCTATTATTTGCAACATTTACCATGATATAAGCGACGTCAAAATATTGACGGGATAGAAACTATAAAATGTAGCACGCAGTAAAAGCAGAGTAACCGCCAATTTTGAATGGATTCTATGAACTCGACTTCTTCTATAGTCGCCATATTGGAAAGGTAGCAATAAGTTACTACACAAGGTTCTTTCAATTGTATAAAAAGAAGGAGTGGCATAGATTTCCCGTACTTCAAAAACCACAGAGTATTAGAATCTGAGCTCAAAGATCATTATTACACTGTTATTTATAACATGTGCCTAGACACAAATTAATTAAAATTATTGATAGGGTAGATGCTAAAGAATATAGCATACCATCAAGGCCAGGTATACACCCTTTTTAATAAATGGTCTATAAAATAAGTTAATAGATCATTGGTGGATCATTGTTCAAATAATGACCAGTAATGTGTGGCATAAGATGTAATGCTGTCAAAAAGATATGCCACTATTCATATTATCGGGGATATTAGTAAGTAATTGAAACTAACTTTGTAGTTCAGGGTACACAATTACTATATTGGGTTGTTAAAGTGGCTGCTAGCCATAGAGCATAAATTATAATGTTACTAGCCATATTATTTCTTCATTAAGGCCTTTACGAACTGTGTCCAGAGAAAAGATCCAATATGTCTCCCGTTGTTTTCGCATTTTGACTGGATCCTTTCCTGGCATTGGTTTGACACGTTCTAAGATCAACCATTTCAGTTCTGTTTCAGTGTGTTGAAAGGCTTGATAGTGTTTAACTAAGGGTGCCTGCAATTTCCCTGTTCTTATTGCCGATTTATGTTCTGAAAATCTGGTACGGAATTCTCTTGAGGTTTCACCTATATATCCTAGCCCGCAGGGGCATAGGATCAAATATATGATATTTGAGCTTCTGCAGTTGGCCATATGCCTTAATGTGCCTGATTTATCTCCATATGCCCATGTCTGAGTAATTATGGCAGAATCACAGGCATGGCAATTGCCACATCTATGGTTGCCTGTTGGTGGTGGCAGTCCATCTATAGTGGTCTGCCGGGTACTTTCCTGAGATTTAAATCTACTGTGTACCAATTTGTCTCTTAAGTTTGGATTTCTCCTATATGCTACCATCGGTTTCTGCATTGGTTGTTCTTCCTCATTTACAGTGAGGATCTTCCAATTCTTGTCTAGTATCTGTTTAATCTTATAGTTGATGCTCGAATGGTTCACTACACAGACCAGTTTGTCTGAAGTTACTCTGGGGTTGTTGTTGATGAGGGCATCTCTATTATAATATTTAGCCCGTTTTAGTGATTGGCGTATTAACCTCCTAGGATATCCTCTAAGAAGGAGACGTTCTTGAAGTTGTTCCGCATGTGTCATGAAATCTGCGATGTTAGTGCAGTTTCTCCTGATTCTGAGGAATTCCCCAAAGGGGATGGAGTCTTTTTGGCATGACGGATGGAAGCTGCTGTGTTCCAAGATAGTGTTTTTAGCTGTTGGTTTCCTAAAGAGGCTAACTTCTAGTTGTCCTTGTCTACCCATAATCCATATGTCTAAAAACTCCACTTTGCCCATGGAGTAATTGCATGTGAACTTTAGATTTTTGTCACTCATATTGAGCCAGGATATAAAATCCAGAAGATCTAATTCAGGTCCCGTCCAGATGAAGAAAATATCATCTATAAATCTGTGCCACTGGGCTATATTTTCATAAAAAGGAGCTACGTCATTAAAAATATGTTTGCACTCAAACTCCCCCATGAAGATATTCGCTACACTAGGGGCACAAGAAGCCCCCATGCTGGTCCCCTTAATTTGGTGAAATAGGCTCTGTTTGAATTCAAAAAAGTTATGTTGTAGTACAATTTTTAGACACTCTAAAATAAAGGTGTCAGGTCTTTCCCCAGGAACTCTGGCCAGAAGTGCTGCCACTGATTCTATGGCCAGGTCCTGGGGGATGTTCGTATATAAAGACTCTATGTCAAGAGTGACAAGCAGCTGCGTGTCATGTTCAAAGGGAATATGTTCCAAAGTAGCTATCATGTGCCCCGTGTCTTTGATGTATGACGCATATTGGGTGGTAAGGGGGCATAAAAAAGCATCAACATACTGTGACAGGGGTTCCGTGCAAGAATTAATAGAAGTCACTATTGGTCTGAGTGGTGGATCCAATGTGTTCTTGTGTGTTTTAGGGACTCCGTATATAGCTGGTGTAACTGTGTTGGTTTTATTGAGAAAGTCTAATTCTTTCTGACAAATGTAACCCTCTGCGAAAGCTTTCGATGTTGTGGTGTCTATCAGTATCTTAAGTTGTGTGAGGGCTCTAGTATTAGTTTGCTGATAGTATTCTGTCATTTGTAACATAGATTTTATTTTGTCAGTGTATTTTACTGTATCCATTACCACAATCCCCCCTGCTTTATCGCACGGTTTGATCGTGATGTGCGGGTTATTTTGTAAAGCTTTTAAGGCTTCTCTTTCTTTAGCGGACAAGTTAGGAATGGGTTTAGGGATGAACTTAGTCATTTTCTGAAGTTCTTTAATAACTGTTGTTTCAAATATACTAACTTCAGGTCCCACCATGTCTAGGGTGGGTGTGAATGTAGAAGGAGGTTTACATCCCGAATAGTTAACGTCTTGTTCATCAAATTCGATAGATGAGAAATATTTTTTTAGTCTCACCTTGCGAAAAAAAGAAAACATATCATGGTTTAGTCGATAGAGATTAAGTTGTGTGCTGGGGACAAAGGAAAGTCCTCTACTCAGAAGTCTTATCTCTTCTGAGGATAATTCATGTTCCGAAAGATTAAAAATTGGTATCTGATCAGCCTGATCTTTGGGTTTCCCTATGATTTCCAATATTGCTGGTTTCTTGTCCGCATATAAGACTGCGGATGTGGAGGGTCTATCGGTTGGTAAAAATGTCTCTCTGGCCTCGGAAATTTGGTCCTGCCTCTCCCTCTGCCTCTCTGTAAAAAAGGTGAGGGTGACTGTGTTCTTTGATATTGTTCTGTATAATGTCCTCTCTGATTTCTTTCATTATAGCTGGATCCTTCACCCATCCCCTGTCCTTCATAGTCTGAATCTGATGAGTTAGTATCTGAGAAGGTGAGTATTTTACCTCGCCTATTAGGTCGTTGATTGTACTGGCCTTGTTCTTGTTGTCCTTCTTGAAAATAATTACTGGCGAGGTATGGGTATATTTTATCCTGAGAGAACCATCTTATATCTTTTCTTAGCTTGTCCGTTTTTTTCTTGATGAGATATTCATCAAAGTCCTGTATTTCCTGGTTGATGCTAACCAACTTAGCTTTGGCGTCATCTAAAGCTGAACTAGCTTTAAGTTTATCTTCTAGCTCTAATATTTCTTGATTAAGAAGCAATATCATTTCTCGAACTGTTTCTACAATAAGTAGCATCCAATCCCTGGAGCAACGGTTTGCTATTTGCGACCATCGCTCCAGGAATTTGCGCACTTCTATGAATAGTGCTGGTACGTTTCTAACTCTTAAACCTGACGGTATTACTCCTGCTTTTAGGTATTCAAGCATAAAAAAGCATGTGACTCCATCCTTTTGCTTTTTTCCTAAGGTTTAATAGTTTTGTCCACTCACTGTTATCACTATTCACGGAACCAGGATGTGTATTACTGCTACCTGCTATTTGTCCAATCATTGCTACCCAATCTGAGGACAAGATATCCTTCTGAACCAGAGAAAATCTCATGTCAAGCAATTCATGTAGGAATATTCACTATATAAAATAAAATTTTCTCTTTTTAAAAGAAACGGGTATCCACCTATACTCTTATGCATGTTCACAAGAACTTTTTCCCAAACACTTTTCTGTCTTCTAGGCACACCAGACTTACACTGGGATATTCTAGTACCTAAAATTAAATTTCACACTATTTTCTTCTCCTTGAGCACTGGCGGATGTTTGTCAGGAGTAAGTAGATGACGTATCTATACCAATTTTTCTAAGGGCTGGTCACTAGATGAGCATGACTATGTAGTAATAAATATTTTCTGAAATTAATGCAGAATATGACATTCCCCTTTGTCTGATGCAAATCACTATTGTATTTACAGATAACCCCCAGGCCACTATACAGATTTAAAGAAATGTATGTCTATTTGTTCCTGAAGAAGGTGATATAAATTGTTTTTCACCGAAACGTGCGTAGACCATCTCTTACACATCTGGGAATCCTACCCAAGACACAGATGAGACAAGATCTAATCAGAAGCAATGAGCTAATTTTTTGAATGTTAGAGTCGAAATTTTAAATCATGTCAGAAAGTAATAATCAGTAGGATCCCGTTAATAGTTGTGTATTTTATTGTCACATTTTTTCTTTGTTTGGTATGTTTGGTAGTATGATTGAAGAGCATGAGAGGTGAGAATGGAGGTATGATGGTGATGTGGGGGTTACCACAATTGAGAGATCTGTTCTTTTAATGTCTTATAATATAAACAACTATATGAATTTGTGAATGTTTTTCATGAATATTGAGCACCAAAAAAGATAACAATTATTCAAAAAAACAAAAAAAGAAAAAGCACAAGTGTTTTGATAAAAAATAAATTATAAGAAAAATTATATGTGATGAGACTTTTTTTATGGGGAAATGTCGTTTTTTGAGTGATTACCACTGTTGAAATGAAATAGGTCAGATAAGAGGTTTGTTTCACAGCAGTTGCATTAGAGACATCCTGCGAGTAACCAGACCACCGAGAAAGCCCCACTTGTTTGGCTGTGGAAAGTATGCACATTACACCAGTGTACTGCAAGAAGAGAATAATTATGCCCTGGGATCTGGAGTGAGGAGCTATAGCAGATCGTTGGGGGTACAGGCGATGAGCTCTTTGATTGTTCCGCGGGTTGTGCTCCCGTAGATGGACAATGGAAGGGATTGCCTTTTGCTAAAGGAGATCATGTTGGGATCCACTGAATTCTTTGCTATCCTAAGTTGTTTCTCCAATTCCTGTTTTCCAAGTCTTCAGGGGTCTTTTGGAGTAGCTCAATTTCTTTTGTCTGCTGAAATTCATCTGGGATAGAGTCCTCTACATTACTAATACGCAGCTCTGTGGCTGTATTACGTTGTTCATGAGTGCACCATTTCTCGATGCATAGAAGGGATGTACTAGTTTCCACAACAAAAGGTTGTAAGGCTTTAAACCTCCCGAGTGGCTCTGATGAACTCCTGGGATATGGCATTTCGCCCCACCAGTTCCTCACTCAACCAATAGATTTTGCCGTCAAAAGGTAGGTGCCTCCTTTCCATACCTTTTTTTTGTATTTCATATACAGCGGTAGCATTTTATCTCACATGCTGTGCTGCATGAGTCTCTTGGCGCTGACATTTTAGGCACATGGGAAGAATTGAATGCTGCATCTCGGAGGCTGGAGATGTCTCCCTTCACGTCCTGGGCACTATTACTGAAATGACTTGAGCAAAGTAAGAGGCTTCTTCCCCATTTCATAGAACATTTCGTTTCTACAGTATTTTTCTTGCATCTGTGTGTTTTTACTTCACATTGCCATTTTTACATCTTTTTATTGCTGGGCTCTGTCATAGTGACTTGTATTCCATGCCACATGGGGTCCTGTTATTATTCATCACATGTCTGAAATTCATGGCAAGAGTTGCGTGTGTTTTCCAACTCCTCTGATCATGCTGAACAATTGAGTCTGTTACCACAGTGGGTCCTTTCTCTATGGTGTTCCTGGAGGTATTTTACCTACATTTGCATGGTGTTTTTTTATTTTTTTATTTGAACAAGTTTGACATATTCATAATTATTTACTGGCAGATCTCTGAAGCACAAGGAAAAGGACACACCTCTCCCATCCTCCACCAAGCTTACTATTTGTTATAATAACCGCCAACAGGACCTCGTCCCTGAGAATATTTAAGTCCTAATGAATGACACCAACGACTTTGGGATGGTAGGCTCTGTGGCAGCCTCCACATCTATGTCAAAAAACCTCTCTGCTTCAGCCAAATGGCCTACGAAAGACTTGGAATCTCTTTCCACATCACCACCTCCTCTCACCCTAGATACGTATTATGTTATAATCTCTATGTATATATACCTTGATGTGTGGTTGTTTATCTACATATTTATATATTTTCCTCTCCCTGCAGAGGGAAAAGATACATAATCTCCCCAAACAACTACTCTGGGACTCATCCTATTCATCTTTCAAAATATCCCCTACCTCCACACTCCGACTCAACCCAAATCTCTTTTACTACTGTGAACTCCCAGATAACTCTTTCTAAACTCTTCCCTTCTCTATCCATCCTTTATCTTATTAATCCAATTAATGTCACATGTCCACCACTCCCAATAACAATTCATATTTCCCTTTCCTAATCCACCTTTGGGTTCTGGAGTAGCATGCTACCCACCGAAAACGGCTTCAATGCCTCTTCAGGGGTAGTAATCACATATAAATACAATTAGAAGTACAATTACAGCCTAACAGGCTCTGCCATGACTTACTAAACGCGTGCCACCTTGGAGGTGGAGCACATTATGTGTTCCTGAAATATTTCTGGAGGGAACACAGTTGATTTAGAGACACACACACAGCAAACCCAGTGGGAATATATGCACGGGGTCTCCCTCGAACCTTTCAAAATGAAACTCTACATGTGACCCTTGAGTGTGCCCTTGCACGCCCCCTAGAAAAGTTCGAGAAGTGCAGAACTGTACCTGCCCTGGTAGAGCCATAAATGTTTTCTTCCAAGGGGCCAGCTTCAAAGGTATAGGGATCAGCAGTTTCACCTGTTGCACACACTCCTGCACACCACCTAATTATCAAAAACGACTACACTGTTTAGTACAGTGGTGCACACAGCAATGTTATGTGCAGGGCACATAAGCAAGCCATATGTAATGCAAGTCAAGGGCTCCAAAGACGTTGGCAGCAGCTTAGACGTACAGTAGAACGCAAATAACAGAGGCCTAGGGAAACCTACTGAATGGGAGGGATCAGTCTGTGGAAATGAATGAGCTGCGCTGTGCTAATGTTTAAGGGCCAGGTTGGTAAGAGCTGGGTGGATGGCTGGTTGTCGGTAGAGATGTGACACTGGCCGATGCCAGGAACAAGTTAATGGTGGCAAACATAGGATAGGATTGAAATGAAACCCTGTGTCCCCGACAACTGAAGCTTAGAAGACAAAAGCAGGGAAGGAGGTACCCAGAGAAGCAGTGTTTTCCCTCACCTTCATGCTTTAATGAGACAAGGATGTTTGCTAGTACATCCTGCCAAGATCCGCTGTATATACTTTCCCTCTACTCGAAATACAATGCACCAGGTCATTTTCCTGATTATGGCAATTTCAAATAACATCTGGTTCCATCTACACCTCGTGTACATCTGTGCGCCCTTCACGCCAAAACAGCAACATTCCTATTCATTCAACTATTCCACAAAAATCATATCAGCTCCACCTGGAGTTCTACAATTATCAAGCATGACTTTTTAGGATGGAATTTAGACATACTCTTTTTGTGTAAGCATCTTTGGACACCCATGTCAGAATACTTTGTACAATTCCTAAACACATTTTTAATTAATATATTTAAAAGTAAAACCTTGCTGTGAAAAACAATTGTAGCTATTTTTAAAGTCAGCAGAGGTATTTTGTTTGAGTTAGCACTACGTAACCCGTTCACATTTGTAGTAGATTAGGATTTTGTTATTCAATGTAGATATATGCGGAGCATGCCTTGAGTAGCTGATCAGAATTTGTTGCAGACTAAATAAAGCGTCACATTTTCAAATAAATGCACATTTCCTGAATTTCTTTTAAAAAGCAACGCGCTGAGCTTTTCACCTTCCAGCGCATTCTAGCTATGTGACAAGAATTTCACTAATAGCTCGTAAAACGTGCTTCGTACATGGAACTAAATCATTGTACAAGAGTTGATGCACGCTAAATAATAAATGATCTCAGGTTGGCAAGGATGTCTTCTCCAGAGATCTGTTCCCAATTTACTGTATATTTTCGTGTTCCATTCCATTGTATAGCGCCAGCTGGCATGCATTATAGAGAAATTACATTTTGCAAACATATTTATGCCTCAGAAGTGAAGACAGTTGATATTTTTTTCACAGATGCTGTAATGTTCGTCACTCTTCCACACACAACAGTGATTCGACAAGCAGTATGAGGTGGCTTGTGGGTAAGAATGTATGTCTTTGCAACGCATGCAATTACCACACATGCATTTTCTACGCAGCCTTTACCATGCAGATTTCTTTACCATGCTTGTCTTTACCATGCATTCCTTTACCACGCATGGTAAGTATATATATATATATACATATATATATATATATATATTTTTTTATTTATTTTGTTTTTCTTCACTAAAAAACTAAAGGTTACAAGTACATTATAGTTAGATTTAGCTTTTACACACATAAAATCATAGAAATTCAGCAGTTATTGTTATTCTCAAGTAACTATAACTCGTGCCCTAAGATAACTATAACTCGCACCCTTGCCATGCACTGTTTTCTCATCAATAGTTTTATTGCAAATGTTGCAATGATATTATTAATGATGTCATAGAAGATGTCATGACTGATGTAATATGTGGGGTAATTAACAGTGCATGGCGAGGGCGCCAGTTATAGTTAACTTAGGGCACAAGATATAGGGGCACATGCATCAACCAAAATACTGGTCGCAAACGGGCCGATTCGCAGAATCGGCCCCTTTGCGACTGGCATTTTGGCCTTCGGGATGCACCAACCCAAATTCGCAAAATAGGTAATCGCAAAATTTGCGATTACCTAAATTGCGAATGCATTTAGGGAACCGCAAATTGCGATTCCCTATTTGGGATGCAACAAGCCTTTCCTAAATGCAACTTCGCATTTAGGAAGCGCTAATTACCATCAACTGCAAGTTGATGGCAATTTGCAAAAACTTTGAAAAATGCACAAAAGTGCATTTTTCAAAGAGCCATGTGGCGCACACACATGCCCTTTGGGCATGTGTGTGCACCACATGTGCCCACATGCCAATATCGGGGGTGCACCAGGGTGGCCTTTTGGCCCCCTTGCACCCTTGAATTTGCGCATGCAATTCCCATTCATTCCTATGGGTCTCTAGGCCCATAGGAATGAATGGGAAGCTATTCCTTAATTGCGAATCGCAATTTGTTATTCGCAATTAAGGAATATGTAGGAATCGCTAATATTTTAGCTAAACCTACATGCATAGGCAATTGCGATTCCATAATTGCGATTCCTTAATAATCGCAATTAATGAATCGCAATTGCCTGCCTTGATGCATGTGCCCCATAGTTTCTTGAGATAAGTATAATTGCTGAATTTCTATACTTTATGTGTGCAAAATCTGAACCTAACTACAACGTGCCTGTAACCTTTGCTTTTTCAGTGAATTTCTAAGGATTTGTTAATTCTATATCCTAACTATAATGTCCCTGTAACCTTGGTTTTTTCATCGAATTTCAATGTTTTTTTAATGCTATTTCCTAGCTATAACATCCCTGTAACCTTTGTTTTTCCAGTGAAATTCTCGTTTTTTAAACATAAAGTAATATTTAATTACTATATGTTAATCCAACCTAAGCTGTGCATAGCCTTCGGCTCCCTTTCATGCTCCTGCCCCCTGGGAGCAGACTTAGGGTTTTATTATGAGTTTGGCGGTCCTATTGACCGCCGTATTGGCGGTGGCGGTCCAAGTGTGGTGAGCTCGGCGGTCCGACCGACATTGTACGAGTTGGGCAGATTGGCTTTGTTTAGACCGCTGATGGACCACCAGCAGACCGCCGACTGCCGGGTTCGCGGTTGGGGAAAGGCAGCCGCAATAGGGCAGTACAGGGGAGATGCACCACTGTCCGTATTAAGAGTTCCCTGTTCCACAAGCGCACCGCAGAGGTCCAACCGCCTGCTTCAAGGTGGCAGTGACGAAGGATTTGGGGTGTGTACTCACCTCTTCTTCTTCCAGGCAGATTCCTGAGTGGATGCCTTTCTCCAGGTCCCCCCTTCACAGCAGGATCTTCACCCATAAGGATTACAACTCTGCTTGCAGCAAATCTTCAGTTGAGTACTTTTCGAACCATATACCCATTGCCAGGAATGCCCACATATGGGCAGAACCCCGGTAATGGGTATATGTTATTTTTCCACATATATCTGGCATATGTGTGCATCAGACACATCTGCAGTTGAAATGCACACACAGTCATTGATATATTTGTGAAAAATACTTACCACCGCTGTAAGATCCCCACCTCCATACTGCCAGCCCTGTGGTCAGTTCGTAATACGGAGGTCTTTGAACCACCAGCAGCTCGCGGTCCTACGACGGTCGGACCGCCAAACTCGTTATAAGACCCTTAGTGTTTACTCCAGCTTGGCAGGAGACTTGAAATTACTCCTGCCAAGCGAGAGCAAACACAGGTTTCCCTGCCCGTGCCAGTGCGGGCAGGGATCTACTATGTCCTAGGGTGGGCTCGCTGAGACATAGCCTGAGCCAGTCCTGAGGGATTGGGTCCTCAGGGCCATTAATGGGTCTGGGAGGGGGGCCAAGCGCCCCCCTCTCCTTTGTAATTGCATCGGGGTCCCAGGGGATGGGTTCCTCAGCCCTGAAATCTGCCATGGGGGGGCTGTGTGTCTCCATACCCCTTTTCCACTACCGCCGGGCCCACAGGGATGGGGTCCTGAGGGCTGAAGTCAGCCCAGGAGGGGGCTGCCTGACCCCTCACAGTTTTTTAAAAAATGCCGAGCCCAAGAGGATGGGGTCCCTTGAGCTGAAATCAGGCTGGGGAGGAGGCCGCACCCCCAAGTTTAGACCAAACATCTAAGTTTACCTTTGTGAATCGGGGCCCACAAATGTACATCGAAGTAGGTTTCCATATTTTACACAAATGCAGAACAGAGTTATTCTGGATGAATCTGAATATATTGTATGGACCAGGATGCACTGCAGTGAACTATGGCATGCTGTAGAAGTAGAGGGAGAGGCATTTTCTATTTATTTTGGCCTTCTGGGGTGACTAATTGACCCAATATTTTTGGGATTTGAAAGACAATGAAAAGTTTCTTGCTCCCGTAATTTTGTACCCAAACATCAGGCATTTTTCTCTGTACAGGTGTACCACAAATTACCACTGAATTCTGGTTCTCTTCAGGATGCACACTAACTTGAGTATTTCTGCCAATTCTCAGGGTGATTCGGTATTAGAGGAAGCCAGAGGTGTTCTAAACCTCTACTGAGTGGAAGATAGAGGATCTGGGCACAGGACGTGGCTAATATTTTGTTCTCTCAAACCCTTCCACCAGCTAATCCTTCCTACTTACCCCTCCTCCTCCTCCTTCTGCAGCCAAAAAAGGGGAGGATCGGAAGTGGAGTCTAGCCATTCCAACTTCCTGATCCCAGCTGGTCTGGAGAAAGAAAGAAATAAAGAAAAAAGAAAGAAGATAAGAAAGAAAGGAAAAAAAAGAAGAAAGAAAGAAAGAAAGAAAGAAAGAAAGAAAGAAAGAAAAAAGAAAATTCATTTTAAACTTTTCCAATTTCGTGCACGGTAGGTAGCCTGTGAATTGCTGACTATACATAGACACCCTTAGTAGATATTTTGGTATGCATCTGATGTACATGTGGTTGTTAAGCTTCTACCTCCTGAAGGGTTCAATATATATTTAAGAGGACAGATGACAATGCTAATCTTTGCAGTACTTGACAGGAGATCTTCACAGAGAGATAAGATGCTAGTTTTTACATAGCAAGTCTGAGTCAACAGGAAGGTAGTGACTCAGTCAGAGCTCCACAAGTTATCTATAGGTAACTATTAATTATCTTTTGAACTACAATATTGGAAGTCAATAAGAGGTTGAGGAGAATGGAAGTATATATCTGGTCCAGGAAACTGAGCATTATTGCTCTAATGTTGTTCCCTGTTGGGGGGCAGAAACTAAACAACAAGTCAATAAGAAATTGGTTGATTAAATATAGTCAGTGAAATGTACAATCACCACTGTATTCACTATCATAGCTATGAACGAGAAGCTGGAGATCAGCCCAAATTTAGTCATTGTCCAAATGTCGCCATTTCAAGTCCTAACTAGTAGCTAAGTTTCTGATGGATTTCCCATAGATGAGAGAGGTGGTAAAGGACTTTATGAGGAGATGGGGTACGGACAACCTGACATAACTTGATTACATTGAGATTGTTGGGATCTGTCAGAACAGCAATTGACTCGATTGGGTTAATAAACCTAGTTACTGTTGACTTCAGGATCAAGGTGAAATTGTACAAGGTAATAGCAGGGCAGGGGGCCTGTTTCCAGGCAGAGACACAAGGTTTGAGATAAAGCTGTGCTAGGGCTTGTCCATTCCTTTTTGAATAAGGGCATGAGTTAATTGAGGACATAACCCACTTGGGAATTCACAGAAGGGCAATTGCCACCTCATGGTGAATCCTAATGACCTTATAGTACCCAGTCTGCACGTCCCCAGCTTTTAAGAAATAGGATGTCATCAACTGGTAGGAGATCTAAAGGTAGAAATACCCATTACTACATACGCCAGATTTCAGTGATTGCAAAGCATTGAGAGACATAGTTCTTGACACTGTTGTGAATTTTGCAATTACTCTTTGATGCTAGTGTACCACTGCAGAACATTCCCTTGATGGTGAACATCAAAGGAATCAATTGGGACATGACATTGCATTGTGTGGTTTTGGTAACATTGAGTTCGGTGGGTCATAGGTTGGCATTCGCTCCTCTTTAGAAATAGTCATTGAACGGAGAAATAGGGTTTCTACACTCATGTCACTCTGTCTCTCCAAGGAGAAATGGATGTGGTCATGCTGACTCTAGGACAATCTGCACAGGAAATGTTGCAAGACAGCAAAGTTAATGTGACTGCAGAGGACCTTTAGTATCCTGTTCTTTTTTCTTTTCCCCTGTATTGTTTTGCAGATGATATTTTGGAAAGACTAAGAATTTGTCCTGCATTTGAGTTCTACTTTTTAAATTCGATTTCTGTCTTTTTTTGTCTTTAAATCCCATTACCATACACATTTTTCATTCTGATTATCATACATATGTGTATATGTCTTCCATGTACAATTGTACGTGAAGCATGAGCAGTACTCGATGCCTCGTGCATTGTACATATTTATATGAGTGCATCATTAATAGAGGGGCAATAGGTGCTATGTATTCTACACACAACACTGGCATAACAAATATCTTTTACACGATGGGTCCTTTACATGCATGATTGAGACCATATTTGCAATAATGTCCAAAGTGTGTTCACAGTTAATGAAGGAATGACAACGATGTGTATATAAAATATGCTGAAACGTGCATGGATGTTTGAGTAGATTGTGCGATAGGAAGGTGAGTCGATGTGAATTTTCAAGAAATGCAATTTGTGTTGCATTCGTGGTCATTTGTGGTCTACAATACCAAGGAGAGTGTCCCTCTTCTTGACTTTGCAAGACAGGACCAGAGTTCTTGAAAGACTCTTTCTCTTCACATGATGACTTGACAAGAGGTGCAGACCCAGCCAGGGAAGTATTCATTGGCTCAGGTGATCTGGCCCTGTTGTACAGTTTCCACTTCTCCAGTAGGAACTGTGCGTTTGTTGGACAACATAAATGTTGGGATCGGTGCCAGACTGATTCCATGCGTGGTGCAGGATATTTTGTCCTAGATACCAGCTAGCTCACAGTGCCACCATAAATCCCCCTAATCTAGATGGGTGGGAAATGGTTTGGGCAACCTCAGAGCATGATAACCCAGATCCCTCCCAAGAATTGTGGTAACAGATCTAGAACCTTTTTGCTCAGTCACTTGTGCTCTCAGAGAGATATACAAGAAAGACACAAAGGGGCGTTTTCAATATTTATTGACCTATCAGGATTCTTGTATAAAATATATGTGCTGCGATGATGAATAGACAGAAGCAGATAAAAGGGATTAGTAGTATAAGGACGTTGAAGAGAATGAACAATGCCACCATTGTGCTAAAACAGTGTATATATGCTGGCATATAAGTACTGAGTATAGGGTACTCCTACTGTGCATTCCCTAACCTAGTTGTCTAGGGTGTGTGTGTGTGCTCTGCCAAGAATTCCCTATAGGATGATCTAACTCCCCTTTACCTGAATGCAAAGTATGTAGGTTCCCGTCTTGGTCACAGGTTGGACATCCCTCCTTGCAGAGGGATCAACAGGAACCAGCTAAGCCAAAACGCCAACACAGCGACAGCCTCACAAGTGACAGCCAAGTGCTCCCCTCCCAAGTGCAGAAAAGCGTGTGTATTTTTAACAATGGCATCCATGCTTCCGTGTTGATGCCTCAGCAGAGCTGACATTGTTTATTGTGTCTGTGATAGCAAAGTCGCCTTATGAACGAAATTGCAAAAAACGACATTTGCACAATGTGTGTCAGGGCCTTGTACGAAATCTTCAAGGTGACGTGATAATGTTTTTGCAAAGTGGTTTTGTAAGTAAAGTAGTTTTGAAGAAACTAACCTTACACTGTCACACAAGCAAGTTTGTGTCAAAAGTAATTGTGTGAAAGAGAAGGCAACTTAAGAAACGTGTGCATGTTAAAATGGCAGTGATTCTTACCGGGCCTAACTGAGCCACATGGCAGCCCGTGATGTGTGCCTGCAGCTGGTAAATGCAATCTGTCAGCTGCCGTTTATAAATAGGTGTGACACATCAGTGCACAATCTATTTTTCTCTTCCTTCATCATCAGATGTTTGCATTGCTAGTCCATTGTGCCCCTCGGGATATAATTTTGCTCATGCTTTCTGTTGACAACTCTGGCTCTTAATGAGTATATGCTGATGAAGGACTGATGCATAGACAGCTGGTCACATGTCACTGTCTCCTGCTGTTTTTAAAAATTCTTCTACTAAGAGACAGATATATCTTGGTGACAGCCATTACTCATAAGTGGTGAGATGCATTGGTTGAAGCAGGGGGCTGAGGACGTGGGGAGACAAAGGGGAAGAAAGGTGAGGGAAATCCAGCACTTGTGATGGCCAGATCTGTAGAACATAGAATGTGGTAGAATGGCCTTTAAAGGAGGCTGGATAAGCATCTGGGGGCGGGTGGGAGAGTAGCATTAACAGGTGAGTCCTGAATAGCTTGAGTGCAGATCTGTGGCATGTGTTTGGGTATCTGTGCATTACCTATCTGGAAGAGATTCACACTAGGAAGAGTGCATAACGTCCCTGTCCTGGGGTCCTTAGCTGTTAGATGAGAAGTGGCAGATGGCATGGCCCTCACTTGAGGCCTGAGAAGGGGGCACAAACTCCTCCGTATGATTTGTATGGCTCAAATTGATTATTTCTTAAACAAAAAATGGATTCTCCTCAATTAGTGTAGTGACCCCTACTCGTGGAAAGTGTGAAGGGAGCCAGAAGTTGCCCATAATGTGTAGTGAAATAGTTGCAGCTACATGTAAATGTGGTGTAAACTTTTGTTATTCACATGGATTCATTGCCATCACATGTGAAATAGGTGGGGAATTGTCCTCATCCTTGTTAATATGGGTTACTGCACAGCAGGATTAGGGAGCATTCAACACTGTCAACACACAGCTCGACTGACATGTGCATAGTGGGTCACTGCAGCTGTTCCAGCCCATTGGCTTTTGTACACCTGAGATGACACACATAAGGGGCCACTTATCTACACCATGACTGTGCTTTTTATCCTGTGCGAGACGTTGGTAGGCAGAATATCCACCAGTCTTTTACGCTTCTGGCGTTGGATTAAAGTTGTATGTATAAAAATGCGCCAAAGGAAGAGCAATGGCATCTTACCTATTATGGTGGAGAACGGATCACCTACTGTACACAATCGAGCATCTGAAAAGATTGCCTCAAAATTGCTTGATGCACCTCCTGTGCAGGGTATCTCTGCAAGAGACAGACAGAGTTCAATTATTATGACATCCGTACATTATGATAAAAAACAGGGCCACTGACCATGACAAGCACCGCCTGCACATGATGTTAACGATTTTGCCCTTAGTCCCGGTCAAGCACTTACATGCTTAAAACGCCATACACTAGCGAACACCTGATACTCCTTGAATGTCTCCAATTTAACTAACACATCTCAGCCCTACATTATATGGGGGGTACATGGTTTGATTCCATGTACAGCTAATGGATCCGAGGAACATGGCATCCTATTTTGGAAGCACATCACATGAACAGGGAGGGAAATGGGAGACTGCTAAGATGTATTGGGTCCTCAATGGAAACAATATCTACATGCAAATAGCAATGAATAAAACCACTCACGCCTGACTGGAAAAGCTCCTAGGACATAACAATTCAAAAAAAGTATGCAGTTCCATGTAAAAGAACATGTTGTAGAGGATTGGTCAGTATACTATATATCCAGAAGTATTAGTGGGAGTCTCCCACTTTTGGAACTAGGGCCCTCACATACCCGGCAAGGTGTCATGTGTCTTCATAGGGCTTGCTCCTCATCAGGCCGGCGCTGCAATGTGTGAAGCAAACACAAGGAGATGATGGACGGAGCGCTGAAACTTTTCAGACACTCACCCCCAGTCACAGATCTGGGTTGAATCCATCATTGTTCTTTAGCTCACTCCGCCACCCCAGTTCAGACATGGCTATATGCAAATCAGTCTGACCCTGTGCCTCATGGGAACTGTCCAGCCCGAACTGCCAAGCCATGTCTTCCCTGGACCGGAAACAAGCAGCCTGGGACCGGTTTCAGGCTAACAGCCCTCATCAGCCAGGCTAGCTTGCATCCAGTGGCAAAGTGAGCAAGGGACCCACGTCTGGGCATACCCTGCCTACTTAGGGCGAACAAAGCAAACACAAGGAGATGATGGAAGGAGCGCTGAAACTTTTCAGACACTCACCCCAGTCACAGATCTGGGTTGAATCTATCATCGTTCTTTAGCTCACTTTGCCACCCCAGTTCAGACACAGCAATATGTAAATCAGTCTTGACCCTGTGCCTCATGGGAACAGTCCAGCCCGAACTGCCAAGCCATATCTTCCCTGGACCGGAAACAAGCATCCTGGGACCTGTTTCGGGCTCACAGCTCTCATCAGCCAGGCTAGCTTGAATCCATTGGCAAAGTGAGCAAGGGATCCACGTCTGGGCATACCCTGCCAACTTAGGGCGAACAAAGCAAACACAAGGAGATGATGGACGGAGCGCTGAAACTTTTCAGACACTCACCCCCAGTCACAGATCTGGGTTGAATCCATCATCGTTCTTTAGCTCACTAACTGTTCCCATGAGGCACAGGGTCAGACTGATTTGCGTATAGCCATGTCTGAACTGGGGTGGCGGAGAGAGCTAAAGAATGATGATGGATTAAACCCAGATCAGTTGACTGGGGGTGCGTGCTTGCAATGTTCAACACTCCGTCCATCATCCCCTTTGGTTTTGCTTTGTTCGCCCTAAGTTGGCAGGGTATGCCCAGACGTGGGTCCCTTGCTCACTTTGCCACTGGATTCAAGATTGCCTGGCTGATGAGGGCTGTGAGCCCGAAACCGTTCCCAGGGTGCTTGTTTCCGGTCCAGGGAAGACATGGCTTGGCAGTTCGGGCTGGACAGTTCCCATGAGGCACAGGGTCAGACTGATTTGCATATAGCCATGTCTGAACTGGGGTGGCGGAGTGAGCTAAAGAATGATGATGGATTAAACCCAGATCAGTTGACTGGGGGTGAGTGCTTGCAATGTTCAACACTCCGTCCATCACCTCCTTTGGTTATGCTTTGTTACGCCCTACGTTGGCAGGGTATGCCCAGACGTGGGTCCCTTGCTCACTTTGCCACTGGATTCAAGATTGCCTGGCTGATGAGGGCTGTGAGCCCGAAACCGGTCCCAGGGTGCTTGTTTCCGGCCCAGGGAAGACATGGCTTGGCAATTCGGGCTGGACTGTTCCCATGAGGCACAGGGTCAGACTGATTTGCATATAGCCATGTCTGAACTGGGGTGGCGGAGTGAGCTAAAGAATGATGATGGATTAAACCCAGATCAGTTGACTGGGGGTGAGTGCTTGCAATGTTCAACACTCCGTCCATCATCCCCTTTGGTTTTGCTTTGTTCGCCCTAAGTTGGCAGGGTATGCCCAGACGTGGGTCCCTTGCTCACTTTGCCACTGAATTCAAGATAGCCTGGCTGATGAGGGCTGTGAGCCTGAAACCGGTCCCAGGATGCTTGTTTCCAGTCCAGGGAAGACATGGCTTGGCAGTTCGGGCTGGACAGTTCCCATGAGGCACAGGGTCAGACTGATTTGCATATAGCCATGTCTGAACTGGGGTGGCGGAGTGAGCTAAAGAATGATGATGGATTAAACCCAGATCAGTTGACTGGGGGTGAGTGCTTGCAATGTTCAACACTCCGTCCATCACCTCCTTTGGTTTTGCTTTGTTCGCCCTACGTTGGCAGGGTATGCCCAGACGTGGGTCCCTTGCTCACTTTGCCACTGGATTCAAGATTGCCTGGCTGATGAGGGCTGTGAGCCCGAAACCGGTCCCAGGGTGCTTGTTTCCGGTCCAGGGAAGACATGGCTTGGCAATTCGGGCTGGACTGTTCCCATGAGGCACAGGGTCAGACTGATTTGCATATAGCCATGTCTGAACTGGGGTGGCGGAGTGAGCTAAAGAATGATGATGGATTAAACCCAGATCAGTTGACTGGGGGTGAGTGCTTGCAATGTTCAACACTCCGTCCATCATCCCCTTTGGTTTTGCTTTGTTTGCCCTAAGTTGGCAGGGTATGCCCAGACGTGGGTCCCTTGCTCACTTTGCCACTGGATTCAAGCTAGCCTGGCTGATGAGGGCTGTGAGCCCGAAACCGGTCCCAGGATGCTTGTTTCCGGTCCAGGGAAGACATGGCTTGGCAGTTCGGGCTGGACTGTTCCCATGAGGCACAGGGTCAGACTGATTTGCATATAGCCATGTCTGAACTGGGGTGGCGAGTGAGCTAAAGAATGATGATGGATTAAACCCAGATCAGTTGACTGGGGGTGAGTGCTTGCAATGTTCAACACTCCGTCCATCACCTCCTTTGGTTTTGCTTTGTTCGCCCTACGTTGGCAGGGTATGCCCAGACGTGGGTCCCTTGCTCACTTTGCCACTGGATTCAAGATTGCCTGGCTGATGAGGGCTGTGAGCCCGAAACCGGTCCCAGGGTGCTTGTTTCCGGTCCAGGAAGACATGGCTTGGCAATTCGGGCTGGACTGTTCCCATGAGGCACAGGGTCAGACTGATTTGCATATAGCCATGTCTGAACTGGGGTGGCGAGTGAGCTAAAGAATGATGATGGATTAAACCCAGATCAGTTGACTGGGGGTGAGTGCTTGCAATGTTCAACACTCCGTCCATCATCCCCTTTGGTTTTGCTTTGTTTGCCCTAAGTTGGCAGGGTATGCCCAGACGTGGGTCCCTTGCTCACTTTGCCACTGGATTCAAGCTAGCCTGGCTGATGAGGGCTGTGAGCCCGAAACCGGTCCCAGGATGCTTGTTTCCGGTCCAGGGAAGACATGGCTTGGCAGTTCGGGCTGGACTGTTCCCATGAGGCACAGGGTCAGACTGATTTGCATATAGCCATGTCTGAACTGGGGTGGCGGAGTGAGCTAAAGAATGATGATGGATTAAACCCAGATCAGTTGACTGGGGGTGTGTGCTTGCAATGTTCAACACTCCGTCCATCATCCCCTTTGGTTTTGCTTTGTTCGCCCTAAGTTGGCAGGGTATGCCCAGACGTGGGTCCCTTGCTCACTTTGCCACTGGATTCAAGATAGCCTGGCTGATGAGGGCTGTGAGCCCAAAACCGGTCCCAGGATGCTTGTTTCCGGTCCAGGGAAGACATGGCTTGGCAGTTCGGGCTGGACAGTTCCCATGAGGCACAGGGTCAGACTGATTTGCATATAGCCATGTCTGAACTGGGGTGGCGGAGTGAGCTAAAGAATGATGATGGATTAAACCCAGATCAGTTGACTGGGGGTGAGTGCTTGCAATGTTCAACACTCCGTCCATCACCTCCTTTGGTTTTGCTTTGTTCGCCCTAAGTTGGCAGGGTATGCCCAGACGTGGGTCCCTTGCTCACTTTGCCACTGGATTCAAGATTGCCTGGCTGATGAGGGCTGTGAGCCCGAAACCAGTCCCAGGGTGCTTGTTTCCGGTCCAGGGAAGACATGGCTTGGCAATTCGGGCTGGACTGTTCCCATGAGGCACAGGGTCAGACTGATTTGCATATAGCCATGTCTGAACTGGGGTGGCGGAGTGAGCTAAAGAATGATGATGGATAAAACCCAGATCAGTTGACTGGGGGTGAGTGCTTGCAATGTTCAACACTCCGTCCATCATCCCCTTTGGTTTTGCAATGTGTGAAGGGCACCCTATGAGGAGCTCTTTTGCGGAGATATTTTGTTCCCAAGCCGTAAGGTTTGGTGCAGGTGTAGGGCCATGCAGTGTAGATGAGTGTCAAGTGTCTGGGTAGTGTAAGATAAATTAAAAAGGGAGACTAAGTAGTACTCAGAACTAATTTTAATCAGTGAGTCTACTTGTCCCGGTTAAAAACTGGGTTAGCACACCACCGATATAATGTTCAGTGGTTACTAGAAATTGTGGGTCAACATGTTTCTTGCTTAGTTTGTCACACTAGTGATAAATTAGCAATTCATCAGGACCATCAAACAATTACCTATCTACACAGTGGTTGGCGTCCTAATTAATATAATGGAGAACCAAACATTATAACAACCTAACAGTGAGGTACCTTTTGGTAATACCGACCTAAAAAAACAATAACATAAGTAAATACAAATCCTCAGTACAAATTCAGCATGCAGTAGAATTTTCTCATGCTATTAGTTAAAAATCAGTGTAAGGTGCAGTGGAGACGCAGAGGTTGGTGGCAGGCAGGTGGCACATCTAACGGTTTAAGCAGGCAGGGAGGCATATCAAACACCATGGTAGGAAATGTGTTATAGGACTCACCCATTCGGGGTGGCTCACCAGTTGCATCAAATGCTGCTAGAGGGAACGCTAAATTTAAGCATCCTAGTATGAGAGGAAAAGTAATTTAAGGGGTAAAAACCAGCATCGGGGTATGAAAAGGTAGTATAGACAGATAGAGACAAGCAGGTTACTTACAGTTTTGCAGCGGCTCAGTGGCCAGACAACCTACCCTCGGTCTACCAGTTTGGCAGAGTGAGAAGGCTTGTGTGGTGCGCGATTAAGTACTCGTCTAAGTGAGCAAACCGGTAGGTTCTGGTCGCGTGGGCGAGGTCATCAAGTGCATCACAGTAGGCGTGGTCAGACGTGGAATCAGGTGGCAGTCCGGTCAAACGAGACGCGGGCGCCATCTTGGAGTGTGTATTGCCTATTGAAGTTATTTTTAACAAGATAGCTGGGGACACTTACTGCCCTGTTCGAGTGTCAATAAGGTTAAGGACACCATCATAGGAGTCATTAAAATCCAGAATATCAAGGGCAAAGGTATCAGTAAGAAAGCTTATGTAGGGCATGATTAAGTTATACGTATAAGTGAGTCGACCAGTCGGATATGGCCACGCGGGCATGTGCGGGCGCATCAAGTGCGGCACAGTAGGCGTGGTCAGACGTGAAAACCGATGGCAGTCCGGTCTGTTGTGAGGCGCCATCTTGGAGTGTGTATTGCCTGTTGAAGTGATTTTAACAAGCTAACTAAGGACAATTGCCACCCTGGTAGAGTGACAACAAAGTTAAAGACACCATCATGGGGGTTATTAAAATCCTTGAAAGGATAACGAAGGCATAAGTCAGAGACGGATTTGTATTTAATACATAACAGGCTACATAGGTCCCTGGTGTAAGGGAACAGAAGTGTACTCAGTAGAACGCTCTGATCATATCACTGGCTAGTGTGTGAACTAGTAGGCAGAGAGCAACAGCGTCACCTATAAACTGGTGTGTACGGATGTAAAAGGTATATGTATGGGTGGGAATCCCCAGGTTCGACATAAGATCTAAGGGGCATATCAGCAACGGACGGCGATGAATAACGCAAAGCGCGCTTAGCGCTTCAGTATTTATCGCCGTCTATCGCTGGAATTTATCGCCCTGTTAGCGCGTTATTAACATCGCGTTTCTCCAGGGCGATGTAAATTCCAGCGATAGCGGAAATCGCCGTTTGCAGGGAACATCGCTGGTTTTCCAGCGATGTTCCCTACAAAACGGCGATATGCTTGATGATACGCCCTGTGGTCGTAACACAAGAATCCACCCCCCATGTTAAACATACATGAGTCAGGATTTTAGCAGACGTCAGTTTTTGGCGAAAACAGCAGTTTTCGCCCAAAACTAACGTCTGCTAAAATGCGTGGGCCGCCTTGTAAATATCGCGATGTGCACATCAGCGATATTTTACAGGTTGTACTGCCCAGTGACGCCCACTTTGCATCTCATTAGAGATGCAAAGCGAGGCATCGGGAAAAAGGGTGCTAACATGAGCTACTGCATGTTAGCATCCCCTTGTAGATAGGGCGCTAATATTATGTCTGCTTTTTTGGCTTTTAAAGCCAAAAAAGCGGAGATAAGGCCCTTGTAAATATGCCCCTAAGTTGGGAAGCTAAAAGTTGATGATATAAGTCTCCACCTAGATGGATGTACGATAGCTATATTTGTTCAATTCACACCATGGAATATCCTCATTCAGTCCCTGCTTGTCAGTGGAGAGCCGAAAAATCCAATTTTGTTCTCTCCTGAAGAGGGCTTTCTTGCTCACATGTGAATGTGCCTCAATAATGGTCCACCGCAGATTATCAGGTGTATGTCCTTATGTTCAAAGTGTGTGCACATCTTGGTGGTGAGGCTATGGCACCGAATGTTGCTGCGGTGTTCCATAATGCATGTTTTTACTGTTCTAGTGGGCATCCCAATGTATCGTAAATTGCAAGGGCATGTGAACTTATATATGCAATTGCTAGTATTATAATTGGTGGTGTCTTTTCTGGACCGGCTTGAACGTATCGGATAGTTTGATTTCCTTTGTAGTCTCAGTGAGCGCACATACATTGCAGGACCCACATGGGTAGTGTAGTGTCTCTGGGGGTAAGTCCCTCAGGAGTCTCTGTTCAGGTTGGGCAGAAGGAAGTGGTCTAGTTTGTATGAGTATATCCTTCATGTTCCTCATACGTTTAAAAGCTAAACGAGGTGAGGGTAATGTCATTTCACCAGTTTTCAAAATACGTCAATGTTTTTTGATAATCTTACAGATTCGATTCAAATCTGGAGTGTATGTGGCGACACATGTCAATGCATCTGTCTATTGTTTCTGATTATATTCCAGGAGAGCTTCCCTGTTATTATTTCTGTCCTGTTTCTTGGCCAACTTGACACTGTGTGCAGGGTAATCATGTAAACCCAGATTGTATGCGAGTTGGTCTGCCTTAGTATTGTAGTCCAGTAGGGTACTGCAATTACTGTGTAGCTGTGGAAAGTGTCCAAAAGGTAGGTTATCTCTAAGGGCTTTTGGATGGTGGCTACTGTATAGGAAAAGGCTATTGTAGTCTGTGGGTTTTTTTTGTAGACAGTAGTAGTAAGTTGCCAATCTCTTAATATGATCATGAGGTCTAGAAAGAGAATGTTGTTGTTGGATATGGTGTTGGAAAAGTGGAGGTAAGGTTTAAGAGTATTAATCCATCAGCAAAAGTTTTCACATAGCACCCTTTCACCCTTCCGAAATATCGAGATGCCGTCAATATATCTACTCCATAGTAGTATGCTGGCGTTGTAAGGGTTAGATTCATGGAAGATCATCTCCTTTTCAAACGCTGCCATGTAAAGGCAGGCTAGACTGGGGCAAGTGTACTCCGCATAGATGTCCCCTGGGTCTGGTGATACAGTTGTTTTTTTAATTGAAAGGAATTTTTAGTTAGGGCTAGTGTGGCACACTCAATGATGCAGCTGACTGGTGTAGGTGAATTCCAGTCTTCAGCTAGAAGGGCAGTTTCTATCACCTCTAGAGTAGCTGTCTGGGGGATGTTGGTTTAGAGTGCCTCTATGTTATTGTGTATTTGAAAACGCACTATCACCCACAAGAGTATCCTGGTGCTGAGCAGGTGTGTGTGCCTAGCCCTGTCTATGGTAGGTTGGTTCATTGAAAAGCCAGGTCTTCAGATTCTTCCAGCATTCAAGAAGAGAGGAGGACGCTCTGATGTGGAGTTGGAGATCGTTCGAGGCCACCCTACAGCATTCATAATCCATTTACATTGTTTGTAATAGATTCTTCTTTGTAAGTGCATATGGTGTAGTTTTGCAGGTACAGACTTTGCTCCTTAAGTAACAAAAGATATATATCCACAAAGTCCTCTGCGGGGTCCAACACTAAACCCCAGTTCACAAACAAGCGCGTGCACTGACTGGCTGACTGGAGAAGTGTGTAGCTGCATGCACGTCATCGCCAGGCCTTTAAACAACGTGTGAGTGATGACAAATATAGAGACAACTGTCTTCACGTGACATAATGGTACTTGAAAGATGGCTGCACGTTGTTTGGCTTAACATTCTTCGACTAATTCTCAACATCCTTTTGTAGATGTATCATCTCCAGCTAAACTGGGAACGAGGGTCCCCAGAGACTGATTTGGCATATTTTACATAAACGATCTGTTTTAGATTTAGAATATTTACAGAACATCACAACCAAGCAGTACCATGGGAACATATTTACTGTGTCATTTGCTTTTCCAGGCAGAGCCGACGTGCTGCAGGTTATACGCACATAGTAATAAAATCAGCTACTAACATTCAAGTCACTCTGAGCTCTGTGAATGAAGTATTCGGTCTGCAAAACGGTAAAACGATATGTATTTGTGTATCTATTTTATTACAGGTGTGCTGCGCCTCACCAATTATGCCCAGCATGGCTGAAATGCACCTGGATTCTTAATCTTTCCATTCACAAGTGAGTGTGGCCTAGCAGTCCAAGCTGGACTGACCGTTTGGGGGCGGGACACAGACTGATTTGCATATGGTTATCCCTGCAGATAATGATATAGACCAGATACAAAATGATGGAATGGAATCTGCCAGGTGTAATACCTCTATAATTTCCCATGTGTACTGTAGAGGTTCTTTGTGCCACGTGAATTACTTCATAAGCTGACTTTATTCAAGCCAATCTAGAACTGGTGGAGAAACTCGTGTATTTTTTGTTTTTTTGTGCTGTGCACTTAAGGATGACATGCTTTATGGCGTGTTTCCTTTGGAGAAGAGCCGTCCCTATACCCTAGACGTTCCTGCTTCGGATGTTGCACCGTTCACATGGTCACGGTGGTCTCCGTGGTTTGGTTAATTTCGCCGCAATTCAGAACAAATCAAGATCATTTTTCGTTGGAAACAATGCCATTCTTTGTTTTTGTTTGAAACAGAGTATTTTAAGCCCAGCTGAACCACAGTGAGGCATGATATTTACTCAGGCATCCATTATATTTCATGAAGATTAAGGATATTTTAAGTCGGTGGTACTTTTGTCTGTGAATCGTAATATAAATCTCTGGGGCATATTATCAAGGGCTTTATCGCCGCTTTAGCGGCACTTTTTGCCGCTAAAGCGGCGATATTTTTAACGCCCTATTAGCAAGCTGTCGCTAACAGGCGTTAGCGACAGCTTTCCGGCGATAGCGGCCGGGTTTACATCGCCTTGCATGTCAGCGATAATTATCGCTAATGACATGCAAGGTAGGCATTCCCAACTAAAAGCGACAGAAAACAGTCGCTTACATACCTATCGCCTATTAGCAATACCCGCGAAGCGATAAAAAGACGCGCGCTAACCCCGATTAGCGCTTGTTTTTTAGAACTGATAAAAACATGACTTAGCAATGAAAGTCAATGGGAGGTGGATTGTAGGGTTAAGTCCCCAGAATTAGCGATAGGATTTTATCGCTGGATTTCTCGCGTTAAAGCTGGGTTTCGCCGCTATCGCTGGATATTTTATCACAATGGAGATAAACCTTGCTAATAGCATGTTATTTCCGCGGTAATATCCAGCGATAGCCGGCGATAAAAAAAGGCGCGCTAAGCAAGGTTTGCGATATTTATCGCATGTTCTTGCTAATATGCCCCTCTGTCTCATAAGTTTACGTTGATCAACTCGAGGTACTCTTGAAGGCAACAGAAAAAATAGGTACCAAATACAATAATTAACGTTTCTACTACAGAACATAGGGGCATATCAGCAAGCGGCAGCGATAATTATCGCTGGCCGCTCTTAGCGAGAACTTTTCTATCGCCGTCTATCGCTGGCAATTATCGCCATGCTATCGCTGTATCAACAACGCATAGCGCAATGGCGATAATTTACCAGCAATAGCGGTGTTTTCCATGGAACATCGCTGGTTTTCCAGCGATGTTCCATGGAAAACGGCGATAACCTTGCTGATACGACCCTGTGGGCGTATCAGCATAATCCACCCCCATTGTCAGGTATAGGTAAGTCTGCATTTTTGCAGACGTTAGTTTTTGGCGAAAACCGTGGTTTTCGCCAAAAACTAACGTCTGCAAAAATGCGTGGGCCACCTTGTAAATATCGCGATGTACATTTCGCGATATTTAACAGGGCAGTCTGTCAGGGGGACGCCCAGTGACGCCCACTTTGCATCTCATTAGAGATGCGAAGTTAGGCGTGCTGGAAACGGGCGCTATGTCAAGGATACACGCGCTAGCGTGTCCTTGATGATATTGCGATAACATTATCGCCGCTTTTCGCCCGAAAACAGACACTAAAGCGGCGATAATGTTATCGCCAGCCCTTGTTAATAGGCCCCATAGTTTTTACACAATTTCAAAGATAATCTGTGACAGTGATGCTGTCCATTGGACAAATAAAGAAAACACAGAAATAAAACTGATATATGATGTTTCTGAGCTATGTTTACCATCTCTTCAGTTGTGTCAGTGCAATAAGCTAGGACATACTAATGGATGAATGAAGCCATGTACTAAAAATAAAAATATATAGGATTGCTGATTAGCATGAGTCAAGACTGAAGCCTTGAATTTTGATCGAGGTCACATTAATCAATTAATGTATGCATCCCTCGATGCTCATTTTTTACTGTGAAAAATTGTGTATTTGTTATTTGAAATTCCTTGACATCCCATACAAGATTAATGAAATTACACGTTCAAAGTGAAATGTGTTTTACTGGTATGTCATGTGACCTTTTTATGCGAATGTCCGCATGGTGTAAAAAAGTCTCACGAGATACCATCAGGAGTCTGATTCGAGAAAGAAATATTCTTGGAAAGACATTTTTGGGTGAAGAAGTCTCGCATAGGCAAATTTACAGAAATTAAGTAATGCAACATTTCAAATAAATTCATGATTTCACCTAATGCGAAGTATAGGAATATTACAAACTTTCGCCCAGTCCTAGTCTTTATATAACTATTTTACTAATATTTAAACCAAATCTTGCCTCTATGCAACATGGATCTTAAGTTTAAGATTGCAACATAGGGGCGCTCTTTTATCGTAAGCTGTCACTAAGGAAGCAAAAAATGAAAGAGAAAGCACTGCCAGAATTAAGGCAAGAAAACAACAGTACTTGCACCTGACAAATAAATGTAACTTTGTGACTGCTGATTCTGCCACAGTTCCTTCATGCAAATATGACAATAAACTAGGGGTGGGTGGCAAATTCCGTTCCGCTCGCGTAACTTGCGAAATTTCGGCATTTCCGCGTTCCGCGCGGAACGCGGAAATGTCGAAACTTCCGCGATCCACGGCGGAACGGAATTCGGGTGCATGAAGCACTGACAGATTTAATGAAAGCAGGTGCCCGAGTTAAAGCTCAAATTCTGTAACGCATTAATCAGCACAAAAAATTCGTGAGCAAGGTCGAGGCTAAGCAGGAGTGCTTTCTGCCCAGATCTACCGCCAAACATTAGCTGTAATCCCTGATGGAGGTCTTTGCATCCTTGATTTTCTCGAGCGCAATCCCCGTGTAGGTCCAGTGGCCAGGAGGTTCTTTCTCCTCATCTGCTGCTCATATCGTGCTCTGACCCTTTATAAACAAGATGCATGTGAACTCGCATGGATGCCCTGCCCCACATTTACCCAACGCGGTAGCACTTACTGATTAGCCAGTAGAGAGGCTCGAATGTCATCCAAAAACAGTCAGCCGCCCAGGCGCGCCTAGAGGTGCGGCAGCGCAGAGCTACCATGTCAGTCATTCCCCAACAAGCGGTAGGTGCCTTGGTGAGCCTGGAAGGGCGGGGTTAGCCATCTGTTAAACAGCTCTTTATTTGCAAACAGGTCTGTGTCTCTGAAAGATGGCAGCGCGATGGACGGCCATTGACCCTGACACAACCCCGAGGCTGACGTGCCTGGCTCTAGTCGAGGCCTACTTTTCCTAGAACCTCCTTTTGGTGAATTAGAAATGAGTCCTCGGAAAAACAATCTGCCACTACAACGGACATATGGAGCAGGAATCGCCCTTTCCCCACTATGATGGACAGCTTACTCAAAGGACCCCGGCGCCTTTCCGGCGCGGTGGCAAAGTTACAGACACACGAGGTCACTGGAGACAATTCTTCTGGTCCTTTACGCAGCTGCAGTGTAGGAAAGGCACTATACATTTACCCAACGCGGTAGCACTTACTGATTAGCCAGTAGAAAGTCCTCCAGTTGAGTAGAGGTAGTGCACAAAACAGTGGCATCTTCGTGGATAAATATGCAGGGCAGGATTCATTCTGGCACGATGCTACGATGCTCCTGTCACAAAAATTAAACCTCAACAGGAAGCACTTACAGATATAAACGGGCGCAGCAAAATCTCCGCGAGCACGCGAAATTCCGCGTGCTCGCGGAGATTTCTTGCCGTTTTGCAGAATTTTGCGGACCGCAACTCCGCAAATTCCGCCCACCCCTACAATAAACCCACTAAGGTTAGCATTTAGCCAAAAGAAGTGAGTGGAAAATAGTGAGTGATGTTAAATAAACAAAAACTGATGTGTGATTGAGAGATTGATAAGCAAGAAGCTGTACCAAAGGCACTGAGATTAAAACACTTAGGGGCTAGTTTATGAGAGGGTTGCGTCATGTTTGCATCACGCAACTTGATACATATGTGACTCAAACCTCTAAGTCAGATTTTTTTAAACCAAGCAAATCTGCTTTGCTTGGCTCTGAGTGGCTTAAAAAATATAGAGTAACGCAACACAGTGCAAATTGCTGTGATGCGTTATTCTGCCCTGGGTAAGCATTCCATGGGCGTTGAGTGGTTGATCCCACACAACTCTTATGGATTTAGGTGCATAAATATCTCTATTTCTCCTCGTTTCTTCCTCTTTCTATGTGTACTGAATTCTGCAGGGAAACAGACATTGTAACGCCGCAGTTTCCACGCAGAGCCTTTACTATGCATGCGTTACAACGCATGCACTGTTACCACGCGTGGGGGCATATTAGCAAGGAAGTGGCGAGAGAGGCGTTAGCCTTCTTGGCTTAACGCCTCTCTCCGCCACTTCGGAAACGCGAGGCTGCACCATATTATTAAGGATATGGTGCAGCCTCGCGTTTCCCCCTGCGAAGGAGCTAAGTTTTACAACTTAGCACCAACGCCGACACCCTTGCACCAGAGTGCAAGGGTGTCTGCGAGCAGGGAGGTTTGTTTATGTACAGGAAGGTGTCCCTTCCTGCACATAAACAAACTTAAAATGCCAGTTTGTAATATACGTGTGTGCTGCTTCATGCAGCACACATGTAAGTTACAAAATGGCATTTTTAAAAAAGGTTTGTTTATGTACAGGAAGGGACACCTTCCTGTACATAAACAAACCATGGCATTTTGCTTTTTCCATGTGTGCTGCACAAGGCAGCACACATGGAAAAAGCAAAAAAGAGGAGAAATAAAGCATTTCTCCTCTTTTCGCCATCTTAAGACCAGGATTTTCCTGGTCTTAAGTTCGGCGCTGCCACCTATTATCTCCACCCTTGATAATAGGTGGCAGCGACGAATTCGATGGGTGTTGGGGTGGAACGCCCACCGCAACACCCACTGCACGCCCCTTTCACGCTAAATTTAGCATGAAAGGGGCACTATTATCAAGGCAGCGTTAAGCCACTTAACATGGCTTTAAGCCACGTTTAGTGGCTTAACGCTGCCTTGATAATAGGGAGCTGACCATATCGCCACCACAATGTCACAAAAAGTGACGTTGTGGTGGCGATAGGGGCTTGATAATATGCCCCGTGGTCTTCACGACGCATTTTTTTACAACGTATGTGGTGAGGGCATATGCTGGTAGTGGTGGTTAAGACACCTGCGTGGTCAAGGCTATCGGCGTTGTTAGAGGAGCAAAGACATCCTACTGCTTCCTCTTGATGACCTGTGCCGCGCCTCACAAGAGCTGCCTCATCGTCGTCCTGTTAAGGTAAGGGGGGTTGATTTTTTGATGGATTTTGGGCTTAAGACTGGGGGTGTTTTTTTTTTTTTTAAGGAACTGGGGGCGAGGGGTAGGTCGCGCCGGAGTACAGATTTAGGGTTCGGGGCAGGGGCCGGGTATTTTTTAGATGGGCTGAGGGCCAGGAGGGGGTCGCGTAGGGTCTAAATTTAGGGCTTAGGGCAGGGGTTGGGTATTTTTTCAAAAAGGGTGGGGGGCTTGTGCTATGGTTTATTTTTAGGGATTAGGGCTGGGGTCGGGTATTTTTAAAAAGGGGGAGTGGGTGGGGGAGTGCCAGGGACCGGCTTGAGGACTGAGGGCAGGGGTCAGGGAAAATGTTTATCACACAAAGGCCTTTAACATACATGCTTTACAACAAAATAAGTTGTAAGAGCATGCGTGGTAAAGGTTATACGTGGTAAAGGCCTTCGCATTGTAACACATGCATGGTAAAGGTATGCGTTGCAAGGGAATGCATTGTTCCGTCATACAACCAATTCTGCAGCACACATAAAAGAGGAATATGCCTCCCAGAATTGTTTTTGTGCAGGAAGGTACAAAAACAATCCTGCATGCTGCATAGGCACCCTTGCACCATTGTGCAAGGGGGCCTGCATTCGTGATAGTCTGCCAAAATGGCACCAGCACAAGTGAAAGGACAGGAATGCACTATATTGCCTTAAATATGGCGCATTCCTGCCCTTTCCCTGTTATGCAGTGCAGAGCAGCAAGGTGACTTGCTGTGCTACACTGTGTCACTTGTTCATAAATGTGCCCCATAGGGGCATATTTACCAGCAACAAGCCCCTTTGAGTTGCTCTTGCACCACACGACGTGATGCAAGAGCAACAGAAATTTTAAATTAGATTTATGAAGCCACTCAAGGCCACCTTGCGTGGCCCTGAGTGGCTTCATAAATCTTAAGAAATGCAATGCAGCGCAAATCGCTGTGCTTCAATGATCTGCACCAGGGGGGCGTTTCCATGGGCATTGCATAGATTTTCCCACGCAACATACATGGATTTTGATGCATTCCCAAATTTACCAGAAGTGATAGACCTGAGAATGCGCCAAAAACGTGTGCCTCCCTAAGTGGGACGTAACAAGGAGAAATATGTTTATTTCTCCTCGTTTTTCCTCTTTTTATGTGTTCTGCATTCTGCAACACACATAGAAAGAGAAAAAAAACCTTAGGGGAATGTGCCTGCATTGAAGGTAGGCAGTCAAAAGGGCGCCAGTGCAGGGGAAAAGGCAAGAATGTGCCATATTGCCTTAAATATGGCACATTCCTGCCCTTTCCCTGTCATGCAGTGCAGCAAGGTGACTTGCTGTGCTACACAGCGTAATTTGGCCACAAATATGGCCCATAGTAAGCCCTACCCAGTGTCCGAACTTCATAAACATAGAATCAAAACTGCCTAATTATCTGGATTTAATTGAGCTGGCCAACCCACATACACAATTTTGTAAGGTGAGAGCTTTCTGTACATTTTGTTACCTGTAATGAAGGGATGCAAGAATGGCATAAATTATGAGTGGTGGGAAATGATAGCTTGTAATAGGACTGCATTATGACTTATGGTGAATTTCTGATGGAAAATGTGATACTTTGAAACTCAGAAGGTCTCTTGGTGGCAATTTCCTTCCTAAAACACCTCATTCCTACTGAGAACTTCAGATTATATGCACACTCCAAGGATGAGTAGGCAAGTCAGATCACCTTCTTACTCATCTTCTAGTTCATGTACACACTAGGCCTGGGCAGTGAACTTCGCTCCGTTCGCGGAGTTTGCGGAGTTTTCTGCACTCCGCACTCCGCAGAGCTCGCGGAGTGCAGAAACCTCCGCGATGTGCAGCAGGGTTTTTTCCCCGCTCGTGATCGCGAACGGTAAGTTTGCGATGTTTGCGAGCGCGAGCTGCCACTTGGGTAGAATTTATACCCGAGCGGCAGGAATACCAGCAAAAACTGCAGTTCGCACTGCACTCCGCCACTCGCGGAACTTCGCAGAGTTTTTTTGTAACTTCGCAGAGTTCCGCGTAGCAAAACTATGCCTAGGCTTAGTACACACTCGTCAGATTCAAGATCTTCATATGCACTCACATCTCTGTGGCCTCACCTTCAAGTATTTCCCCCAGTAGATGACATCACCACATTTTATGATGTTTGGGAAGAAGAATATGTAAATAAAACATTCAGGGAGGAGTTAGAAGACCACCATGAGTCGCAAGATCTCTTTCAACAACCTTAAATTATTTAAAGGTGAATATACATTTCCCCGGATTTCTGCACACTCTGGTAAATTATGTCTAAGGAAAAGCTTCTTACCCTCATTTTAGTATTTTTTTGCACAAAGGCCAATACAAGATATACAATGTGCCCTTATGTCATCATTCTAAAATCCCACACAGTTCATCAGTGGAAGTGTGAGGAGAGAAGTAGATGGATAAATGAAAACTGCACTTAATACTGGCCTTGTGCCTTCACCAGGGGTGCCACATAATTTCCATTAACTTTGTGCACTGGAATGAAGAAGGCTTCCAATTACTCTAGTTTTAACTAAAGCACTTGCCAGTCAAATTAATAATACCAACCAATTCCAAAGAGAAGAATATCAGAGTCAGAAACATTGAAGAGAAATGCACTGTGTCCTAATCTCAGATATATTGTGCAGTCAGAAATTAGAAATGAAATTTCAGGGAATGGATTCTGATTTAGGATGAGCTGTGTTACTTTGAGCTTAGAAAACACAGCAAGCTGATGGATGGAGTGCTGAAACCCTTTCAAGTACTCACCCCCAGTCAAGAATTCTTGGTAGAATCCATCGCTCTTTTGCTCACCATGCCACCCCAGTTTGGACCCAGCCATATGCAAACCAGTTTTGACACTGCTCCCCATGGGAACAGTCAAGCCCAAACTGCCCGGACAGGTCCTCCCAGGACATGAAGCAAGCATCCTGCGACCGGTTTCGGGGTATCTCCCCTCATCGGCCAGGCTAGCTTGAATCAAGTGGCACAGCGAGCAAGGGACCCACATCTGGGCTTACCCTTGGCCACTTAGGGCGAACATAGAAAACACAACAAGATGATGGAAGGAGTGCTGAAACTTTTCAAACATTCACCCCCAGTCAAAAGATCTGGTTTAAATCCATAGTTCTTTTACTCACCATGCCACCTCAGTTTGGACCTAGCCATATGCACATCAGTCTTGACCCTGCTCCCCATGGGAACAGTCCAGCCTGAACTGTCATCCCAGATCCTCCCTGGCCTGGCCGTTCGGGCTGGACTGTCCCCACGGAAAGCAGGATCAAGGCTGATTTGCATATGGCTGGGTCCAAACTGGAATCGGGTGGCAAGCAAAATAACAATGGATTAAACCCAGATCTGTCACTGGGGGGGAGGGGAGGCAGGGGGGATGTTTGACAATGTTCAGCATTCCAGCCATCATCTTTTTGTGTTACATTTACTTTGAGCTTAGCCAATACTCAAAATTGAATAATCATTTTAAATAAATTAATACATATGTAATAGGTTAGCAAACATCCTTGTACAATGCACACACACACACACACACAAACGCACTATCCTGGGCCTTAGATGACATATGACTAGAGCATCCGCTTATCCATTTGGAATAGTTGCATCCTCTTTTGTGGCATGTTCTTTGTGTTCTATGGCACAATTCTTGTAAAATGGCACATATATTATCTACAGTTTGTCACCTACAAAAGCTGAACACAGATGAAAAACCATACAGTTTTAGAGCTAAGACACTGTAGAGAATAGTCCTCTACATTGATCTTCCCATAATGGAACAATAGATGCAGCATGTTAAGATTATTGCCAAGAATGCATTTTTCAGAATCTATCAACCTTCTTCTTTATACTATTACAAATACTGTGCTCAGGTAGCTCTGGATAGTACAAACAAGTCACAATCATTATGTGAGCACTGAAGGTTGAGTGGCTTAGCAATCTGTGCTGCATTGCCATGTTAATTTTGCCTGGCCTGCACTGTGTATTTCCTTCAGTGAACTCAAAAACTAGCCCAAATGGTCTTCTGTGCTATTCAAGAGCACAGCTATCCTCTGCTGACAGATACTATATCCTCAAATATCTACTATACCCTCAAAAATTTGAAAGCGTAGCTAGTGCCCCCCACTACAAGCTATTAGCTGAATGGAGGTGGCAGCAGTGATCATAGTTTAGGCGTACAGGCATTTTTTTTATCTCCAATCCCGCTGGTGAGTCTGTCTAAAAGCTTTCAACTGTGAAGCCTCGTCTAGCCACCAATTACTTGGGTTCCTTGCCATACCTAGCCTCATGAGTATGGCCTAGGTATGAGGTTTATATATTGTGTGCATCTGGAGTGTCTTTTAAAAGTGAAGGGAATGTGACCTGTCTGGATTTGTAGTCACTACAGGAGCAACACAACTTCTAAGTTAGCTAACTAAGGACCTGATTACGAGTTTGGCTGCCTTACTGCCACCGTCCCAAGAAGACCGATGCAGCGGCGGTCTCCTGCCTGCCATATTGCAATGTTCCTGATGGGGCAGCGGCGGTCTTTTTGACGGCGATGAGTGTTTTTTCATATTTGACGATGCATGTGTGTATATTTTGACTGCACAAGTGTTGAATGTACACATATGCATGACGTGAAAAAATACCTACTACCTATTGCTGGAGTCTGCACCATATGTGCTCTGTCCAGTCAATGGGTATATAGCGCATAATGAACTTACCTGGATTTTGGCACCAACAGGGTTGTTTTCTTTGGGGTCAAGATGCTGCTGTAAAGGGGGGACTTGGAGAAAGGGATCCACGTTGGAGACTGGAGGGGACAAAAGGAAATGGGTGAGTATGCACCCTAATTCTTTCGATTCCAATGACGCTAATCAAGTGGTCTCTTCACAACCGTCGGCCCGCTGGAAAGCCAACGCGTAATTCGGACAATGATGAAACTTCTCTGTATGGCCCTATGACAGCTGCATTTCCTCGACCAATGCTACAGCGGTCTGTGAATGGCTGACGCCGGTGCTCCTGTGGTCTTTTGAACAGCAAACTGACAACATCGTAATACGGTGGGTGGACTGCCTAGTCCAGTGGTCTTCAAACTTTTTGATGTCGAGACCCCCTTGTCAAACCTTTTTAGGCATAAGGACCCCTTCTGACAACATTTTCTAGAAACTGGTTCTCCTCATCAACAACATCTATCGACAACCATAAATGCCCCTGTTAGACCTGGCATCTTTTTGCATGTTTCCCCTGTTTTTTTCCTTTCTGACCTCCTAGTTTTGGCTCTGTTTTTGCTGGTTCAGTGTCTCTGCACACTTTCTCACTGCTTTTCAGTGTTAAAGTGCAAGTGCTCCTATTGTAAATTGTATTATGGATTGGTGTTTCCATGATTGGCATGTTTGACTTACTAGTAAGTCCCTAGTAAAGTGGACTGAGGGTGCCAGGGCCTGTAAATCAAATGCTGCTGGTGGGATTGCAGTACTGATTATGCCACTCACCCATGCAGCCCTGAAAAGGGTTATCAGACCTGCCACTGCAGTGTCTGCGCGGTTTGTAACTGCCATGTCGACTTGGCAAGTGCACACACTTGCCAAGCCCTAATCTTCACTTTTCTTACATGTAAGTCACTCCTAAGGTAGGCCCAAGGTACCCCTGTGGGCAGGGTGCAGTGTATATTAAAGGTAGGACATGTACTGGTGTGTGTGAGACATGTCCTGGTAGTGAATTACAGTGTGTTTCATTCTTCACTATGGAAAGGCTATCTGTCCCATAGGATAGAATGGGAGTTTACTTATAACATCTTATAAGCATATCTTCCTATTGGGACAAGATAGAGAAATGGGGTTTAGCATGCCTGAATAAAAATGCATCTTTTAGTAAAGATGATTTTTATGTTCTGTGTTTGAAAATACCACTTTTAGAAAGTAGGTATTTTCTTGCTTAGCCATCCTGTGTGCCTCTGCTGGGTTTGTGGATTGACTGTCTGGCTTTGGAGTGACAGGGGCTGGGGATGTGCATTCTCATCAGACAGCCACTGGGGGGGTCAAGGTGTGTCCTGCCTTTCCTGGATGAGTCAGGGCTGGGCTGAATAGACCTGGGCTGTATTTATAGTAGTGGGAGGAGATTTCCTTGCACCTGAATGGGCCTGGTCTGCCTTGGACAATGCTGTCTCCACCTCCTGCCAGGAAGCTGGGCCAGAAAAGATGGAACTGGTTTGGGCTGGGCACAGGCACTCTCTGCCCAAAAGCACAAAGAGAAACTGAGTATAAATATTGGGGTCCAGACCCTAGAACTTTAGAACTCGCTGGAATCAAGGAAGCTGCCAAGAAGAAGAGCTGGAAGAACTGCCAAGAGGAGTACTGCATCTTTGCTGTGTTGTTGCTTTGTTGGTTTGGCCTGCAGTTGCTGCTTCTGCCTTGGGCAGTGAAAGAACTGGACTGAACTTTCTTTACTTGTTGCCTCCTGTTCTGAAGTCTAGTCTCAGGGACCGCAAAGACTTCACTGACCTCTGGTTACCGCCTCTGGAACCGTGGTTTCAGTTGCCACAGAGGGGGAAAGCAACCGACTCCGTCACTGACTCTGCTGCTGGCTCCGTGCCCAGAAGGCACCGCAGAGGGCACCACTGCATCTCGCACCGCAACCCTGGTCTCACTGATGACAGCCGCCGAGCTGCTGCTTGCACCGTGACCTGTGGGCACCGCCTCGCTTCACTTCGCCGCCCTGGTCTCACCGATGCCGTCACTGACTTCGACAACCGTGACCGCACCGTGGGTTGGGGGCACTGCTCGTAAGTCTTGCAACACACTGCCCCGTCCCACACCGCAGTCCGGACCAACCGACGCCAGCTCCCCGCAAAGTACATATTTTTAAGTACTGTATGTTGGATTTTTATCGTTTTAGTCTTGTTTTGAATATATAAAGTATTGGATATTTTTCTAAACTGGTGTGGTGTCCTTTTGTAGTGTCTTCAGTGTATTGCTGTTGGTTATGTGCAAATCCTTTACACACTACCTCTGAAATAAGCCTGACTGCTCGTGCCAAGCTACCAAGGGGTGAGCAGGGGTTATTTCAGTAGTGTATCCCTCTTACCCTGACTAGAAGGAAGGGTCCCTACTTGGACAAAGGTGAAAACCATTGCCAACTAGAGACCCCCATTTCTAACAGCCCCCAATTACCACAGCAAATAATTTTTACAGTGGGGAAATGATATTAAACAGTGTTTAGCAAACCAAAGGTCATTGAGCGTAGGGGTGTAGCCAAAGGTGTAGCTAAAAACAAAGGGCCTCATTTATGAGGAATTGGTGTAGGGCAGCGCTGCAAGTCTTCTTGCGGCGCTGCCCTATGCCAATGTGAAAGGGCAGGAATGCACTGTAATTATGAAATACGGTGCATTCCAGTCCTTTCCCTTCACAAATTGCTGCCTAGCACCAACGTAGGCAGAATTGTTTTTGTACAGGAAAGGCACCTTCCTTCACCAAAACAATCCTGAGGGGCGTTTTCCTATTTCTATGAGAGCTGCAGAATGCAGCACACATGGAAAGAGGAAAAAACGAGGAGAAATTAAAACATTTCTCCTCGTTACGCCTCCACTGGAGAGGCGTCAGTTTTGGAGCTGCCCCAGCTTTACGTGATTTTGTAAATATGGGGCAGCATCAAAATCCATAAGCTTTGCGTGGGAACCCCACGCAAAGCCCATGGAACTACCTCCTTGACGCAGAGTAAGGCAACGCAGTGACTTGCACTGCTATGTCTTACTCCATATCTATGAGGCAATGCAAAGCCATGCAGGGTGACTTTGCACTGCCTCATAGGTATGGTTGAGATGCTTGCGCCACCGGAGCATCAAAAAAAGTAATGCTTTGGCGATGCACGCCTCTCATAAATAAGCCCAAAATATTCTGTACGTTTTTTAGGTCTTTCACCTTCAGGTATCTACATATAAAATAATGGGCAGCGTAAATGAAAAATAAATTTAAAAAGTTATTGCTCAGTGGGAAATGCACTGTAGTACATTATGAAACCTCTATTAGTTAATGCACTGCAGAGGTCTGTGTGTAACCAGAGAACCACAGAATTAAAACTTGATTGGTGCAGTGGAGAATAGTGATGTGTATTTTTAGTGCTACGAAGTCACAGCCTGTGACGGAAAGCACTGTGAATATGTAAGTCAATTTTTTATACTTGCATCACACACAGGGTAAGATAGAATGCTGCAAAACGTGCGCATAGATTTACAATAAAATGGTGCTTTCAAAATGTAGGTTTTAATAATACCAGAGCGTATGTAATGCAGTTTTCTTTTTTTACATAACTGTCCCTTCAACACCTGTGTAAATGCAGTTAAAATTAAAAGCAAGAACTTCCCAGCCCAGTAGTTAACTCTTTGCACTTCCACAAAAAAAAACACGCATCTTTGCCTTCACAAAGAGCCAGAACTGCCCCCAAGCATGCTTTACACTTGCAGATTACCAGATAAGGCGCATTTGCCTTTCATTCAGGCAAGCAGCTGATAACGATCTCAATTAGCCCTCCCAGGACGGCTGTATTTTTTCAGGGACAAGTGAAGCTGGGGAATCTGCGACCCCCTTCCTAGGACTCCACGACCCCCCTGGGGGTCGCGCCCCACAGTTTGAAGACCTCTGGCCTAGTCGGTGGCGGTGAATCCAATGCCAACGCAATAGCGTAGGTGGGACCACTGTACTCCTAATCAGACCCTTACTCTTCAGGAGGCATCCCTCAAGCATTTAGTAGGTGGTGTCTACTGGACCCAAACTGATGAAGACAAGAGAAGTGGATTACAGTAACCAAGGACATGTGAAATTAATACATTTAACCAGCTGTGATTTAGCATAAGGTAGGATTGGAAGAGTCCATCATGTCCCCTATGTGCCGTGTTATCCAGTGCATTATTAAAAAGCAATAAGATTATAATTTAGGTAAGAAAATTATGTCCCTTAAGGAACTGAGGGGCATATTAACAACGAGGCGATAAGCAATTATCGCCACTTTAGCGTCCGTTTTCGGACGGAAAGCGGCGATAATTCTATCGCCTAATCAGCAAGGTCACGCTATCGCGTGAATCCTTGCACTATCGCCCCTTTCCCCCAACGCCCATCCTTGCATCTCTAATGAGATGCAAAGTGGGCGTTACTGGCGTACCCGGATGGGCTACGTTGCAAATATCGCCGATGTTCACATCGCAATATTTACAAGGCAGCCCACAGGATTATAGCAGACGTTAGATTTTGGCGAAAACGGCCATTTTCGCCAAAATCTAACGTCTGCTATAATCCTGACTTACCTATGTTAGGCATAGGAGGTGGATTCTGCTGATACGACCACAGGGTCGTATCAGCAAGGTTATCGCCCTTTTGCAGGGAACATCGCTGGAAAACCAGCGATGTTCCCTGCAAAAGGGTGATAACCTCGCTATCTCTGGAATTTTTATCGCCCTGGAGTAACGCGTTGTTAATAACGCGCTACCAGGGCGATAAATGCCAGAGATAGCCTGCGATAATATAATTATCGCTAAGCACGGCCAGCGATAATTATCGCTGGCCGTTGTTAATATGCCCCTGGGTATCCACGTTTTCCATAAGAGAAACATAACGAAATTGTGAAAACACAAAATGGAACTGACAGATGGAAAATCAAAGTGTGAACAGTTAAAATCAGTCTCTCTGGAGTTATAAGTAGATGAGTGAGAAAAAATGTAAAATCAGACTCTCACATATATATTGACGTGGTTTAAAGATACTCTATAGAGAGACTCTAAACATTGAAACCCAATTTGGGCAATTGCTGGTTACACTAAGCACGTATTAATCTAAAGCGACATCAAAATGTTCAAAAGCGAAATAATGCTGTAACCCAACAAGGTGGATGCATGTACAGATAAGGAGCATGGCAGGCTGACCGTCACTGTCTGTGGATGATGCCAAGCGGAGAGGATTTATGCCTTAACCTCACCTTAAAATAGCTAATGTAGGACACATGTGATGCCCAAAATATATCTACATCTAAAAATGTTGTGCCGTCATTGAAGAATTAATAGGTAGAGTCTTTGTACAAACAAATGGAAGAAAAAACTATTTGGCTATCTTTAAAACGTGTACATGGTAAAACAAACGTACCCAGCAAAGATATCATTAAAAATGCAATACAGGTGGGAGTACAAATCCAGCATACTTCTAAACTGGCTGGCAACTCGGAATGCAGTGAAAGGATGACCCTGGGTATTGTGAACCCAATTCAGGGGGAGTTACCGAAGCTAGTGAGAATGCATTTACGTTCGCGAAACTACAAAACTCTTTATGTGAAACGTGAGAGAACTCCAAAAGATTTCTCCATGCCACTGATAGCGGATTTGCCACGGCCAACCTTGCCGGTGTCGGAAGAGCCGACTTGGAACAACCTATTACAATCGAGGAGGTGGATGAGGCTCTCTTAGATATGAGCCCTGGCAAGACACCAGGACCCGAGGAGTTCCTGAACGAATATTACCAGAAATTCCGTGGGGCGCTTCTACCAAATTTGCTGTCCTTGTATAATGAAGCCATAGCAAAATGCCGCTTCCCAGAGGGGCTGAACGTAGAGATAATAGTTGTTCTGCACATAACCGGGCAACCCCTGAGGAGTGTGCATCCTACCGACTGATCTCCCTCATTAATAGTGAGCTCAAACTATGTGCCAAGGTTTTGGCCACCCAGCTCCTCAAAGGCACATACAAACAAATTCACTTAGACCAGTGTGTTTTTATACCCGAGGCAGCATGTGGCATTGTATTCATAGGGTGCATACAACCTTAGTATATCAACATCCGCTGACAGGTGCGAGATCTTTCCTTCTCATTGATTTTGAGAAACCCTTTGAATCCCTGGACTGGGACTTTCTGTGGGATGTACTCCAGTACCTGGGTCTTGGATTCTGCTTTGTGTCATATCTAGGAGCATTATATTCCGGCCCTGAAGCATTACAAAATTGAATTGCCCAATGCATTTCGGGATGCACTCCCTTCTTCAGGGGCCGATGATTGTAACTAGAATAAAGCAAACATAAACATAAAATAGCAAGTAGGTCCACTGCCTACGTAACAAGCAGCTGCTAGGCATTTTAGTTGTTTGATTACATAAATGTTATATATCATAGAGAAAATGAGTTACTGACAAAATAATTGAAAAAAGAGAGAGAGATTACCCGACACATACAATAAATTATTGGAATCCATGTTAAAGATAAGCCAAATCTATGTCTTTTCCGGTCTTTGAGCCTCCGTATAGAGCCTCTCAACCGCCCTCTTTTAAACGCCCTTGGCGTAAATTGAAGCTTGAGGATTTTCATGCTCTTCTTTCTACTCACCCTCCTCAATTGCACAGTGATCCTGATCTGTCATATAGATCACTCTGTAATTGGATTCTTCAAGCTCTCGATTCTCTCATTCCTGCCAAATGGTCTAAGGGCCGTAATTCTGACTCTAACCCTTGGTTTAATGATTCTCTGGCCGCTTCACGTAAATCTTGTAAAAAGTTGGAACTTGCCTGGAGAAAGGACTATGATCTTGGGGCTAAAGCTTGCTATCAGGCCGCAATTAAAAGCTACCATAGGACTATACACTCTGTCCGGGCAGCCTATTTTGCCAATGAAATCAAGCTTAGCCGTAATCCGTCTAAGTGCATTTTTAAAATACTCAAGGATCTTAGAGTTAGAAAAAACTCTACTGCCTCCGTGATTATGTCTGAGCAACATTGTGAAGACCTGGCGACCTTTTTTGTTAATAAAGTGGAAACTATTTATAGGTCGTTCCCTTTGGTGCCCCCAGTTCTCACTGCTCCCCACGGACCTCCTTCCTCTCATTTTTTGGAGGCTATTTCTCCCATCTCACAGGAAGAGTTCTTACTGCTGTGTGGCAAAGTTAAATCTGGCTCTCCGGTAGATCCTTTGAAGCCTGCCCAGTTTAGAGACTCTCTATCTGTGCTCCTGGCTCCTTTGTGCCAGGTTGCTAATATATCTTTTTCCACTGCCGTGGTCCCTGAGCTCTGGAAGCAGGCCATGGTGGTTCCGCTACTGAAAAAACCTTCGCTGGCCCGGCTAAGCTGGAAAATTTCCGTCCCATATCCCTTTTACCGTGGGTAGCTAAGATCGCTGAGACTCACGTGAATAACATCTTAACGGGGTTCCTGAATGTTAATGGCACCCTGGACCCCTCCCAGAATGGCTTCCGCCCTGGACACAGTACGGAGACTGCTCTCTTGGCTGTGACCGAGCATCTGCGGACCATTCTTGACACAGGGCACACTGCGGCACTGATTTTACTCGATCTCAGTGCCGCATTTGACACGGTCTCCCACATGATTCTTTTACGTCGTCTGGAGGAGGCGGGTGTTGTTGGCCTTGCTCTGGAATGGTTTAGATCTTTCCTGTTTGGGAGAACATTCCAAGTGACCGCCCCCCCGTTTCTCTCCCGTGTCCATTCCATCGGGCAGGGGGTGCCTCAGGGCTCCGCTCTGAGTCCGGTACTTTTTAATCTGTACGTTCAACCCCTTGCTACGGTGGCTAGGGACAAAGGCCTTACTATAGTTTCCGACACTGACGACACGCAGTTGGTGGTGGCCCTCTCCGACGACTCTACGCAGGACGCTTCCAAGTTTAAAAGTGGTCTGGCTGCAGTCGCTGAGTGGATGACCTCCAACTGCCTCCAGCTTAACGCCAATAAAACCGAGGTGTTGCTGGTGGGGAAAGACAATAGACTGTGGAGTGAGCAATGGTGGCCCACCACTCTTGGTAGTGCGCCCATCCCTAAGACAGTGGTTAAAAATTTAGGGGTCTGGATGGATTCTACCCTCAGCTTCCAGGATCACACCAAGAAAGTGGCCGGTACTTGTTTCGGCCTTCTTCGAGGACTTAGACCCTTGCTGGGGTTTTTGATCCACCCACTCGTCAGCTGATCGTTCAAGCGGCGATACTATCTAGATTGGATTATGCCAGCTCGCTCCTTCTTGGGGCCAATCAGGCTGAAGTAGTGCGCTTGCAGCATGTCCAAAATGCAGCCGCCAGAGCCCTGTTGGGGCTCCCGCGCAGCTGCCCTGTAGCTGGCGCTATCCGGCGTTTACATTGGTTGCCCATGGCTAAGCGTATCGAATTTAAGGCTCTTTGTTTGTCCTTTAAAATTCTTAAGCTTGCGTCTCCCGGGCTTTTGGCCAACTTGTTGGCTCCTTACGCTCCTAGACGCCAGCTGCGCTCTCTGGGGCAACACTTGGCTGTCGTTCCTCGAGTGAACCGTCTCCGTGCCGGGGGCGGTCCTTTCGTTGTTTGGCAGCTAAGTTATGGAACTCCCTGCCTTTTCAGATTGGATAGCTTGCTGGCCTTCCGTAAAGCCATTAAGACATACCTCTTTCCCGTGGCCTAATTCCTCCTTTTTATGTGCACTTCTTTATGCGCCGATTCACCCAGTTTCTTAGCCTCCACGTTCTATTCTTACTGCCAGCGCCGGGACGCCTCTTTGCTGAGGCAGCTGCGCGCTTTATAAGTCTAGTTAACATAACATAACATAACATAACAAATCCCACTGTGTTCATGCATCTTGGAGGGAAACCAGAAAAAATCCGCCTTCTTACATGTCGCTCAACTGTCCTCTATATGACAAGTCCAAAGCAAAGAAAAGAATGGAAAAGGTGCATAACAAACTGTGCCCTTATTGATAACCGTGTAAGCATGTTCTGTTCACACCCAGTGATTCGTGATAACCATACAATGTTGTAGATTTCTGCTTACCGATTACTTAAATCCTGCGTGCACTCTATACTGTTGGTGCCTGTACGAAGCAAAGACCCAGCGATAACCATTAAAATGTCTCACCATGATAACTTTGTTGTTAAGACTATCTAAGACACCAGTGCAAAACACTACTATTAATACAACCAAGGGCCTTATTACGAGCTTGGCGGTCCGTGAACTGCCATACTTGCGGTCCAACAGCTGTGAGCTTGGCAGTCCGACCGCCCTATTACGAAATGGACGGATTGCTTTTGTGAAGACCGCGGCTGAACTGCTGACACCGCCATCACGCTGCAGACCGTCTGGGTCATGGAAAAGCAGCTGCCAATTATGCATTACAGAGAAGTTTCACCACCATCCGCATTACGATTTGGCTTTCCGATGAGACGACCACAGCGGTGGGACCGCCAGCTTTAAGATGGCGGAAATGAAGAATTTGGGGTGCATACTCACCCCTCTCCTATTCTTTTGGTCAGAGTTTGACGTAGAGCCCTATCTTCAGGTCCCCCCTTCACAGCAGCATCTTCACCCCGAGGATTACGGCCCTGTATGTGGCGATACACAGGTGAGTAATTTTTTGTACCATATACCCATTGCCTGGACTGCCCACAGACTCCAGCAATGGGTAGGTGGCATTTTCCCACATGTATCATGCATATGTATGCATTCGACACATATGCAGTCCAAATGTTCACACAGGCATCGATATATATGGAAAACGAATCACCACCTCTGCAAGATCTCCACAGCCACACCACTGGTACGATGGTAAACTCGTAATAGAGTGGTCAGAAGATCGCCAACGCTGTGGTCTTCTGGCGGATGCGGCGTTCGGTCGGACCACCAAACTCGTAATCAGTCCTTAAATGTTAAAAAATCCCACAATCAGCACCAACTAAGCTCTAGACCAACCCTCTACACCCCACTACCCTAAAAACCCTTCAAAGCCCTTAAAAAGGACTTTCCTGTTTCAATGAACAGATGCACCTTACTGTGACCTGAATGTAGGAAAATAGACTAATAATGACACAAATATACTACAAAATAGAAGGTAGTGGGAAAGAAATGGCTGCTAAATGAAACTTAAAAAAATGTCTATCTAGCTATAGAAGTGAATGGGAAAAAAGTAAAATAAATATATTTAAAAATGTTAAAGAATATTAAAAATGTAAAACATGTCAAAACAAAGTTGCAAAAAATGTTAACAAATTATAAAGTATACATTAAATAGGAGAAAATATATACAATTATTTTATATATTTCTGCAAAAACATGTTAAATGATGTAGAAAATATGTAAATAAAACAATTTAAGAATTGTAAAAAATATTAAAGAATGGACAAAAATGGAAAGGGTACAAGGTAAAATACTATTTAAATATGATGTATATTTTTTATGTAATAAAAACTTTAATAAAAAAAGTTTCATTTATCTGTATATAAAGGTTTATTTTTTAATTAAATTAGATATGTTTAAAAACGTAAAAATATACATTAAATAAACTTTGAAGCATAAATAAAATTAGAGAACTGTATTACATTTCTTTGATCTACAAAAATATGGCATTATTAATATTATTTATTGCAAACATATAAATAACTCGTTTTTATTATATTTTTGGTGACAGAAGTACAATAAGCTCTGAGAGTGAAAGGGGAGCATTCCAGGTCATGGGATGGGAAGCTTCGCATGTAGCAATCAGTGCAGTCCCAAGCCTCCAAATTCTGTCATCCAAAGCCCTCAATCTCCGGGACCCGGTCATAGGCACAAGCCGCAAGTCATCGTGGCACAAATTCATTACCACTTGCCCCCCCCCAGACACCCCAAGTCAGCAGATACAACACCAAAATTCACCTGGACCTAGTGGCCATAATGGATACTACGAAGGTGATCTAAAACACCACATGAACACTAACATTTTGAGCCCATTTGGTAACCAGCCCACGCCGTCAGGAGCTCAATATCCCGAAGTGCAGGAGCTCGTTAATATAAACACAAACAGCCAGGGCAAGCCTGACTCCCTACCTCCTTCACTTGAAGTGGAAGCGGAACGGCAAATAGGCCAGGAACTCGGCCAGCTTAAAATTCCAGATGAGTGGCCTTTCCAACCTAAAACCCAGGAAATTACTTCTTTGACGTCACCTCCACTAAAAAAGGAACAATCTAGCAGCGCACTTGGCTTCCGGCATGATTTACCTCCAGAACGCCCAACCTACTGGTAACATTATATTCAATCATCACCATCAGAATCAAGCAGTTTACCAACATCTTCAGTTTGGCAGCTGCTGCTAAACACCCTGGATACAATGGGCAAAGCAATGACCTACCACGCTGACAAGTTAGATACCCAAGTGGATCTTTTAAATATTTTAGCAATTCATGTCCAGGGGGTTGAACAGAAATTGCACAGCTTCAACGAGCTGATTATGAAGGTGCAGTGAGATCGGGAAACAACATTTTTAACGTGTAACTGCCACTGCACTCAAATAATCGACAAACTAGCTGCAGTTCCAACCCTATCGTCAGACCTCTTGGGCACAACTAGGGAAGCCCTAACCAAGATTGTCCCATCACCCGAGAAAGAAACGGAGGTAATAAGGGAAACGGACACGGCCCGTTCCCATTCTTCCAGGGGGCATAACACAAGCGAAATAGTAACTAATCCAACTCAAACACAGGCCAACACACCCTCAACTACATCTACACCTGCAAGTGTACTCGACAACCCAAAAGTCCTGGATTCCCAATCTCTTAACCAATGTGAGCAGTCACCAGGAAGGCTACTAAAAGAACTTAAACCACTAACCAAGCGGGAGAGAAAACATCTTAGAAAAGCAAGAAAAAGTAAACAATCTAGACAGGCATCCAACTTAATCTTTGCCACGTCTGAACAAAGAAGGAAACAAAGTGAAAACGACGTAATTCCAAACACCCCTGATGTAGTAAGAAATAAGGAACCATTGACCCCCTTACTCAATTCGTCTATTACACGCTGTAGTTCAAACCATAATATAAGGGACCGACCCTCGTTAGAAAACATATACAGCATATTCAAGCCTCCAAAAAGGAAAGAAAAACCACACCCAAAAATCCAAGTCATACAAAACATGAAACCCACAACTATATCAAGGAATGCCACGATAGAATCCAGTACAACCTGCCCACGTGTGATCAACTCGGTCAAGGAAAACGTAAGCAAAGTAAGTGGCAACCTTGGCATAACTCACAGCTATAGCCAGGGAATCAACGATGTCACCCGTGTAAGGATCAACGAAATTCACACACAACACAACACTAGCGTCCTTCTGAATCCATCCCTGAATCTCCCAGAGCCTACTCTGGTCAAAAATGCAATGGAAAGGGGAGCAGACAATGTGCCGCAGTGTGACCCCTTTAATTATAACAACAAATTGGATTTTATCCCTTACTACGTCTCAAGGGGAAACCACGACATTCTTAACAGAAGTGTATTGCTTAAACTCTTTAAAGCCCTTTGTCCCCTGAGCCACATTAATACCAGTGACATAGTTAGTATAGAATTCAAACAGAAGCCGAACTTTATGGGTCAAGAAATCACAACAGCTACGTTTGCAGATAACTCCCTCATTGAGCAAATCTGGCAGCAGGGGGATCCATTTGCCAAGTGGGGCATCGAGCTAAAAAAGATCGTCCCCCCTCGTTATCCCAGCCCGTTACAACCGCCAAATCATACAGCAGGCATCTTAATGGGAGCTAAAGGCCCGGACCACAACAGCCCACTAAAGGGTACAGAGCCCTTGGCTAGGAAAATTACCATCACCTTCGTCCATCCAGAAGCCACTAAGCCCTCGGGATCCCGGCATCCGAACTCAGTCGGAACGTCCCTTGAAATGGCATGAACGAATTCACCTGCAGCCTCATACTTCCTCCAGGGCTGTAATATCTGCTCTTGGAACGTGCATGGCCTGGTTTTATGGATTTTATTACACAGTACAACATTCTCCTCTTCCAAGAAACATGGCAGTTAAACCCCTCACCTATAGTAGGCTACAAGGAATTTCTGAATTCGGCCAAGAAAGTCACCAAACATGGGAGATCAAAAGGGGGCCTTTCCACTTTCATCTCGACCGATATTCCATTGCACGCTTCCGCCATAGATCTCGATTCCACCTGGTGGCTATGTGTCAAACTTGATGCCCCGCATCTTAAGAGTTTGCTCATCCTTAATATCTACATTCACCCAGCATACAAACAGAAGAGGTCAAGAAGCGAACAATTAATCGCATCACTGGGATCATTAAAACTCATGTACCCGGACGCTAACATCATATTGTCAGGGGACTTCAATATGTACCTACTGCAACACAGGAAAAAAGGTACCAAAGGACCCCCACAGGCCTCTAATCGACGCGATATCCTCGGTAAGAGATGCGCGGCTCGTCTGGCTGACCTTTCAATGTGTGCGCTTAATGGTCAAAGCCTGGCAGACTGCCCCGCGGCACACACAAGGATCTCTCAAAAATCAGCCTCAACGATAGACTACACATTCACGGACCATGATTTTTTTCAGTATATCACGAATTTTCAAATCATTGATAGGGCAGAGAGTGACCATCAACCGCAATCTTTCACGCTGTTAAGAAATGTCGCCAAACCAACCAAAGCCAATGCACTGTCTCAAGACACGCAATGCTACAATCTCAAACGCCTTATATGGAAAAAGGACAGTATCTGTGACATCATGGGCACATGCAGCAGCCTTTTGGAGAAATTTAAAGCCGAACCCTTAAGCATAAAGGCCTGGGAGACCTTTATTCAAGAACTAAATCATATATTTTCTAACCAGGTCTATGGCAGTAAAACAGGAAGACCACCAGGGGCAGCTTGGTTCACCAAAAGTCTTAGGAAACAAAAACAACAACTAAATAAACACCTAAGACAATTACGGACCCGGAGCCCCGATTCCTCTCAGGAACTCCTGTTTTTAATCTCAAAAGCAAGTAACGACCTAAAAAAGGGACACCAAGGCGGCCAAGAAAGAGTTTCACGAACAACTCTGGGCGAAACTCCATCACTCCTGCAAACAAAGAGATTCCAAGCTCTTCTGGGGAATCATCAACCAGCTAACAAACGGCAGGAACCGACATCACAACTCGGACATTACGGAGGACACTTGGAGGGCACATATCGAACTCTTATATAATGAAATACGAACTCCAGGCACTGCAAACCATGGATCTTCAATAGGACTCGACATCCTCAACCCCGAACCACCTGAATTCTCCCCGCGGATCTTACAAGTGCAAGTTCTAAAAATTATAAAAAATTTAAGATCCGAGGGTGCACCAGGGCCCAACGGCCTGCCAAATGCCCTGTTTCGGCACGATCCTTCATTCTGGTCCGATCTCCTCACTCCGCTTTTTTCCCATGCTATAGCCTACAGCACGATCCCAGACTCCTGGCGGGGAAGTATCCTAAACCCAATAAATAAGTCGGGAGCTCGTTCTGATCCATCTAACTGTAGGTTGATAGCATTAATTGACGTAGAGGCAAAAATGTATGCATCGAATCTGTTGGCAGACTTAGAGGACTGGGTCAGCCGAATAAATCTCATTCCTCACGAACATCTCCGCGGTCACCCTTTTAGCCAACCAAGCCCTTGCAAATTCAAGGTCCCTGTATGCATGCTTTATCGACCTTAAAGCTGCCTTCGATAAAGTTTCAAGAGCTAAGCTTTGGTCAAAAATGCAAAATTGGGGGGCACCATCCAAACTCCTGGAGGCCATAATCAACCTGTACTCACGGACTTGGGTTCAAATTAGGAAAGGAGACGGGCGCAGTATTACCCATAAGATTCCAACTCTCAACGGGCTAAAACAAGGGTGTGTGTTAGCCCCCTGCCTATTTAACATCTACATCGCCGACCTCGATAAGCATCTCCGGTCAATTCAATCTGATCCCCCAAAATTGGGCAATACATCCACACCTTGTCTCCAATACGCGGACAATATCGTTTTATTAGCTCAAACACCAGTAGGCCTGCAGCGACTAATTACCAACTTAGGAGCTTATACCACCTCGGCCCTACTAACTATCAACCATCAAAAAACGAAGGTGATGTGTTTCTCCAAACATTCCAAAATAACGTAAAACCGCAAGTTCACCTGGAAACTGGATGAGCAACCCTTGACCCGGGTGGATTCGTATAAATATCTAGGTTTTCAAATAGATCGTAACCTCAATTTTAAGCCACACCTAAATCAAGGACGTACGAAAGCTAAACAACTGTAGTTCGCATTTAAAATATTAAAAAATAAGCTCATAGGCTGCTCCACTTGGCACTTGTTAAAAGTCATTGCTGCTAAATTTCTGCCCTCCATATCATACGGCTCAGAAATCTTGAATCTGAAAGACACCACAGTTCTAAACACAGCACAATCCACTTTCTTTAAGAGATTGTTTTCAATCCCTAGACATATTTCACAAGCTCAAATCCGATTAGAATATGGCCTAAAAAAACAGATCCCCGACAGAGAAGGTGCACTAGTTAAGTACTACTGGAGGATGAGGGATGCCGAAGATAACACCCTAGCCCATCATTGTTGGGTAGAAATCGAAAACCAAGCCAGGCTAAACAACTCAATTATCAAAGTTCTGAAGGAATCCCTCTCGGCATTGCAACTAGAGGAGGCCTGGCTCACCCTTACAACTTACTCCACCTTCAAATCCTCAGTGAACAAAGCAATCAAACGGATTTCTTTTCTGACAGATAAAACCGCCTTTTCAAAAAAATATCATGCATGGGCAGTGATTCAAGGATACCAGACGCTGAAAACTGAACCATACTTGTTTGATCATTTTTCTTACCAGAAAAAGCATTATTTGACGTTGCTGAGGCTAGGGTCGTTCCCAACGAAGGACCTGACTCCGAAATAGAAATATTCCTGGGAATCCAAGGAATGCCGCCTGTGCGGACAAGGGGACGAATCATTACTGCACCTAATTTGTATCTGCCCCTTCCTATTAGAAACTCGAAAAATGGTCCTTCGGGAAGTCCTAAAGAAGGAACAAATAAGAACGTGCAGAGCCGCAGTCATCCAATGTCTTGGAGGGTCATCTATCCAACTGTCTTGCAGAGCCATAAACTTCCTGAAAACTGCGGCAAAAGAACTGGACAATAAAAAGTGAATCAACTTAAGTAGCCATAGCACATACAGTCTATATATATTGTCTTTTTTTACTGCATTGACAGCACGTCTTAACTTTTTAAACTCAATCAGTTTCAACTGTTTGTAGAACGTTCTTCTTGCCTTGTCCCTTTTTATCACAAGTTTTTTAAAATGTTCATTTAATGTATTTTTCTTTAATGGTGGTTTTTCCACTCTTTTATGATTTTTTACGAAATCCAATAAAAGTACTGTCAACTATATTTCTAAACACCAACAATATTGATTAAATAACACAATCTAATTCTACTACATGCAACTACAATTTATAAAGGATTTCGCACAGAAATTTAAAAATTAAATAATCACACTCCAATGTAGACAATTTTTAGGAAAGTTTGGACACTGAAGGGATGACATCCACTATTCCCACTCCAATCTATTCAAATTTGCAGAAGGTGTAGGGTACTAAAGGGTGACATTTATTATTTCCACTCTGATCTAAACCAGTTTGGGGAAGGTGTTGGATACTAAAAGGGTGCGATTTACTATTTCCACTCCAATCTGCACTAATATGGAGAAGGTCTTGGATACTAAATGGGTTACATTTAGTATCCCCACTCTAATCTGTACCAAGTTGGGGAGGGTGTTGGACACTAAAAGCGTGACATTTACTATTCCAACTCAAATCTATACCAAGTGGGGGAAGAGGTTGGACACTAAAAGGGTGATATTTACTATTCCCACTCCAATCTACACCAATTTGGGGACATTTTTGGACACTGAAAGGATCTCATTTACAATTCACACTCTAACCCACGGGTACTTATAGTACGGCCCGCCGGCCGCCAGCGGCCCGGCAAGCCTTCCTTGGCGGCCCGCGGACCTTGCAGATATCCTACCTGTGTTTTTTTCTTTTTTTTTGTTGTGTCAGCAAACACCGCCGGTTGCAGCAGCGCTCTATGGGGGCCGGGCGATTCTTTAACAGACCATTCACTTGTTAATGAGGCTTTGTTGTATTTCACCTCTTCTTAGCGCCCCTGCATCTCCACTCCATGCAGGGGCGCTAAGAAAGAGGTGAAATACAACAAAGCCTCATTAACAAGTGAATGGTCTTTTAAAGACCTGTGAAGTACTCGGGTGCAGCTGTGTGTGTGCCCGGGAAGCTGTCTCAGCCGGGCTGACACACACGCGGGGTGAGGTGACAGAGGGTGACAGAGAGAGGGAGACAGACAGAGAGGGGGAGACAGAGAGGGGGAAACAGAGGGTGACAGAGGGAGGGAGACAGAGAGAGGGAGACAGAGGGAGACAGAGAGAGAGGGAGACAGAGGGAGACAGAGAGAGGGAGACAGAGTGAGACAGAGAGAGGGAGAGGGAGACAGAGAGAGGGAGACAGAGAGGGAAACAGAGGGAGGGAGGCAGAGGGAGACAGAGGGAGGGAGTCAGGGTGAGACAGAGGGAGGGAGAGGGAGACAGACAGAGGGAGACAGAGAGAGGGAGACAGCAGAGGGAGACAGACAGAGGGAGACAGCGAGGGAGACAGAGAGGGAGACAGACAGAGGGAGACAGACAGAGGGAGACAGACAGAGAGGGAGGGAGAGAGAGGGAGACAGAGGGAGGGAGGGACACAGAGGGAGGGAGACAGAGAGAGGGAGACAGAGAGAGGGAGACAGAGGGAGGGAGACAGAGAGGGAAACAGAGGGAGAGAGAGGGAGACAGAGGGCAACAGACAGAGGGAGACAGACAGAGGGAGGGAGACAGACAGAGGGAGGCAGAGGGAGACAGAGGGAGGAAGACAGAGGGAGGCAGAGGGAGACAGAGGGAGACAGAGGGAGAGGGAGGGAGACAGAGGGAGGCAGAGGGAGACAGAGGGAGGGAGTCAGGGGGAGCAAGAGGGAGGGAGAGGGAGAAAGACAGAGGGAGACAGACAGAGGGAGACAGACAGAGGGAGACAGAGAGGGAGACAGAGAGGGAGACAGAGAGAGAGGGAGACAGAGAGAGAGGGAGACAGAGAGAGGGAGGGAGACAGAGAGAGGGAGACAGAGAGAGAGGGAGACAGACAGAGGGAGACAGACAGAGGGAGAGAGAGAGAGAGAGGGAGACAGAGGGAGGGAGACAGAGAGGGAAACAGAAGGAGAGAGAGGGAGACAGAGGGCAACAGACAGAGGGCAACATACAGAGGGAGACAGACAGACAGAGGGAGACAGAGAGGGAGAGAGAGGGAGAGGGAGAGAGAGGGAGACAGAGAGAGAGGGAGACAGAGGGAGGGAGACAGAGGGAGAGGGAGACACAGGGAGGGAGACAGAGGGAGGGAGACAGAGGGAGGGAGACAGAGGGAGGGAGACAGAGGGAGGGAGACAGAGGGAGGCAGAGGGAGGGAGTCAGGGGAGACAGAGGGAGGGAGAGGGAGACAGAGGGAGACAGACAGAGGGAGATAGAGGGAGACAGACAGAGGGAGACAGAGAGAGGGAGACAGAGGGAGGGAGACAGAGGGAGGGAGACAGAGGGAGGGAGACAGAGGGAGGGAGACAGAGAGGGAGACAGAGAGGGAGACAGAGAGAGGGAGGAGGGCGACAGACAGAGGGAGGAGGGCGACAGACAGAGGGAGACAGAGGGAGGAGGGCGACAGACAGAGGGAGGGAGACAGATAGAGGGAGGAGGGCGACAGACAGACGGAGACAGTCAGAGGGAGGAGGGCGACAGACAGAGGGAGGGAGACAGATAGAGGGAGACAGAGGGAGGGAAACAGACAGAAGGAGACAGAGGGAGAGGGAGAGAGAGAGAGAGAGGGAGAGAGAGAGAGAGGGAGAGGGAGGGAGACGGAGAGAGAGAGAGGGAGGGAGAGATAGAGAAAGGGAGGGAGAGGGAGGGAGAGAGAGGGAGGGAGACAGAGCGAGAGAGAGAGAGATAGATAGAGAGAGATGTGTGTATGCCGGGTCTGGTGGCTCAGTGGACGAAGGTGTCCGCTGCAGGGGCCTGTGTTCAACCTCATGGTCATAGTTTTTTTTTTTGCTCTAGCCCCGCCCCCCTCCCCCACTGACCACGCCCCCACCGGTGTGGCCCTCGGCCACAAACCACACTGTAAATTTGGCCCCCGAGAGAAAGTTTGTGAGTACCCATGCTCTAACCTATACCAATTTGGGGAACATGTTGGGCACTACGGAGGTGACATTTACGATTCCGACTCCAATCTATACCTATTTGGGGAAGGTATTATACACTAAAAGGGTGACATTTACTATTCCTACTCCAATCTATACCAATTTGGGCAAGATGATGGATCCAAAGGGGTGACATATACTAATCCCACTCCAATCTATACCAGGTTGGGGAAGGTGTTGGACACTAAAATGGTGACATTTACTATTCCCACTCCAATTTAAACTAATTTGAGGAAGGTTTTGGACACTGAAGGGATGATATTTACTACTCCCACTCCAATCTATACCAATTTGGGGAAGGTGTTGGACACTTACGGGTGCTACAGACTAAAAATTGTGTATACACAATCATTACTCCATATTCACACATAATTTTTCATCTATAAAATAAACACAAATTTACATAAAAAGACACTAACCAAAACTGCAGACCTATATATTCATATTTAATGATTAACATATAAAATAATATTTTTATCACTATTAATAAATAACATATATTTTTAAATATTTACTAAACTTTAAAACATAAAAAGTTAAATCATAATCCAAAATTAATAAGAAAATAAAAAAAGTAAAATCTATTTTTAACTTAAAAATGTAAAATAGTTCAACAATGTTATTTTAATTATGATTTTTTCACACTTTTAAATGTACATTTTTATTTAAAAAATAAAATGTATTCACTGTATGAAATTTAATTTAGTTTTATTTTTCATTTTTAAAAACGTTTTAATTTAAATATGCATTTAAATATTTAAAATAAAACAATATGTTTAGGATATTATAATTAATATATATTTTATTTAATTATAAACTATTAAAAAAAGTATTAATGTAGCAAAATACATTAACACATTTTATAATATTAATTTGCATCTCATTCAAAAATGAACATTAAGTATACATTACAACGTCCACTTTTTAAAAATCTCCCCACCCTTATTTCCTAAAAGACCAATATCTCGCTGCTAAAAAAAATCAAACCAATATTTTTATACATTAATACATCTAAAGCATAAATTTCAATAATTTCAGAATTAATAAATTATCTTACTAAAAGCACAAATAAAAACAAGAAATAAACATATAAATCAAACACAGTACTATAAATTACATACAAAAAATAACAAATATATTACGCACAATTATATTTTCTAAACCCATATTTTTTACAACAGTATTAAAAACAACACTTAAATGATACTCTTACCTTTGATATTCCTGTCCACAATATCTTTGATATCCTGGTATTCTTGACACACTATTTTGTATCACTATACTTATTATTTGTTATTTTGTCCAAACACCTTACCTTGAAGATAATCACAACCTTGCTACTTGCTATTTGAGAATTCACCACATTTTCTTTTTGCCATATGGAAACACTTTGCACTACAATGTAGATATATACTGTTACAATATTGTGGGCAAAATAGCAAGGATAGGTTTAATATACGGCAATCTAGATATTCTCAAAGTACTTGGATGTGGAATTAAGTACAATACCCCTACACTTACCTTTATGTACGTATATTCATGATATCTTGTGACACAATATTCAGGCCACAATACATTATAAATCGATATTTCAGCCCTAGTATTCTGTAATGCAACATGTAGAAGGTCACATCCCATGCCAGTGAGAATTCAAAATATTAGGTACCAATTTGGCAATATAAATGTACACTCAAAAGAGGTACAGTGGATAGAAAACTAGCGCAGAATACTACACAAATAAAACGTGTGTGGAAGCTGCCAGCAGCAAAAGTGCCATCACAGCAGCTCCAGCCATGAAAACGATAGGCAGACTTATAATGGACAAATGAAATCAAGCATCTTGGGCAATGAAGTAGAGACCTATGTTTGTTTATTAAGGATTTGATTAGGACTGAAATGAATCTCCAGTAGGAGCGTGTCAGTGATGAGAAATCCTGACGTTTCTTATGACTGATAAGAGTTAATGACAAACCATGACTTTCTCTTTCATCTCAAAGAGAGCAGTGATACTAATTTGGTAGTGCCTCAATAAATCTGAACCACTTAACATATCTGAAATAGTATCAAACAATTAATAATTTGAAGGGATTAAGGAGTTAGCGTTTGTTCTTTTTTATTGTCTGTTCATTGTAAATTACAAGAATTACAGCTAGACATCAAAATTCATTAAAAAATGTACCTGGCAGCAGCAACTATTTACGTCTTTTGTGCCTAAATCAGTTCATGGGCAGTTCTTACAAATTTGCCATGTCTTTGGAATGTTCTTTCTGGCACCAAACATCAGGGAATAGGTAATGCAGAAGCATGAAGATTTAAACAGAAGCATGTAACTTGGTATCACCCTCTCTGTAGTTTACAGATTATAGTCAATAAATGTTATACTGAAAATGTAGAAAAGATCTGAGACTTCACTTTCACATTATATCCTTTGTCCATAATTTAAGAGAGTAGTTCCTCTGCTGTGCTTGACTTTCTCACAGGCTTTTCTATAGACTGTTAGAAGCAAAGCATAACAGTGAGACATGCATTTTTCTCTTATTGAATTCTATCAATGGAACAGAAAGTTGAACGTGTAAGTAAATAAGTAAGTAAAAGCATATAAAGCGCATGAATGCCTGATGGCGTCTTGGCGTTAATGTCCTGAAAAGAGACCATAAAGTAGGGACCTATTTGGAAAGTAGTGAGAAAAGCCAGGTTTTTAACATTTTCCTAAATTTTGTCAGATTTGGTTAGAATCTTACATAGGAGGGCATAGAGTTCCACAATTTGCAGGCAGAGTAGAAAAACTCCTTCCTCCCCATCTCGCTTTATTAATTGTACATATGGCTACCAGTTTAGCTTAGCTAGACCGAAGGTCACGGCTGGGCACATGCCAACAGAAGATTTTTTGGAAGTACTTAGGGCCGGTCTTGTGAAGCGCCTGGCAGAGGGCACCAAATATGATCCTCTCGCAAACTGTCAGCCAGTGAAGGCCAGTGATGCTTTGAGAAACAGGACAGAATTTTGGGATTTTCAAAAGCAGCCACGCTGCTGCATTTTGAAGGGGTTGAAGCTATTGCAGCAAGTACTGCTGTATTCGAATATATGACGATACTTAGCATGCCATTACTACGCATGCTTTTAGTGCGATGTTTTTACATCGCAAATGCCTTTACTTCGCATATTTTTAATGCGCATTCCATTACTACGCAAATGCATTTATAAGATAATACTTTACTTTTACAGCGCCTATCCTTACTACGCATACCACTACTTTGCGTACAGTGTTAATTTTTAATAGTTTAAATTATAAGTAACCTACCCCCTGGGACGGGATTCCAGGGAAATAGGGGTTTTGGATGGGGGAGTAATTTTAAATATATTTTAAAAATTAATACTCGTGTTTGAAATTAAATACACTGCATAGTTTAACCTCGCATTTTTTCTTTTTTTAAACACCCCAACACTTAGCAACGTTAAAAAATATTTTTCAAACATAAAATAAATAAATAAACACCCCAACACTATGCAAAATACTAAAGGCAAATACACTACACTACAAAACACAAACTTCACAACACTACTCTAATCCCTTCAACACTACCGCCAGCACGACTCTACCCTGTGCCCCAGTCCTGCCCCTACACGCAAACACTTCCCTACATGACCCCCTGACACTACCCTAAACCCTAGCACACTACCCTACACTACACAAACACTACAACACTACCCTAAACCCTAAAACACCACCCCCAGCACGACCCTACCCCTACCCCCAGTCCGTCCCCTACACTGATACTCTACCCTACACGACCCCCTGACACTACCCTAAACCCTAAAACACTACCCTACACTACACAAACACTACAACACTACCCTAAACCCTAAAACACTACCCCCAGCACGACCCTACACCTACCCCATGTTCGTCCCCATACACTAAACCACTACCCTTCACAACCACCCGACACTACCCTAAACCCTAAAACACTACCCTACACTACACAAACACTACAACACTAAAATAAACCCTAAAACACTACCCCAAGCACAACCCTGCCACTACCCCCAGTCCGCTCCCTACACTGAAACACTACCCTACACGACCCCCTGACACTACCCTAAATCCTAAAACACTACCCTACACTACACAAACACTACAACACTACCCTAAACCCTAAAACACTACCCCAAGCATGACCCTGCCCCTACCCCGTCTACTCACTACACTGTAACACTACCCTGCATGACCCCCAACACTACCCTAAACCCAAATACACTACTCTACTCTACACTACACAAATACAACTACACCACCCTATAACCTAAAAAACTACTCCCTGCACGACCCTCCCCCTAGGACAACACCCCGGCTTACCTCTCCGACGTCCTCCTTTTTCTTGTGTAACCCTATGCGTGTCTCCTTTGCGCACATGGCCCCTCACTCCTTGATGATGGTGGCAGCTCTCCCTATCCCTTCATCCGCCGCTCTCTGTCACCTCCCCCTGGCTGGGGTCGCTCTCCTGTGAATTCAAATCCCATGCGCCCGCGGTGCATGACTGTACACGAAGTCACTGCGGTGGCATGATAGGCTCTCCGACCTAGAGGGAGCTCCCAGCGCCATGCTCCGCTTCCTTCTCACCCTCCTCACAATTGGGCAGTTTAGCCATTACAACGCATGCGCGAAAGGCATGTGAAAATGAAAAAGATTCCTGTAGTTCAGTCACAAGCGCCATTGTTTAGCCATTACAACGCATGCGTTGTTACAACGCATGCGATGTAACAACTTGCGTAGTAAAGGCTACGCGTTGTTACATCGCATGCGTTGTAACGCTTGCAAAGTAATGGTATGCGGAGAAAAGCCTCCGTAGTAATGGGTGATTACCGCTGTATTCCCATGTACAATGCATTACAATAGTCCATTCTTGAAATGACAAGAGCCACAATGACCATTTTCTGCAAATCTGGGGGAGTGTAGGGAAAACCTTTTTTAGGATCCCGAGACGATAGAAGCAGCAAGATTAATTTGATTAATTTGATTGGGAACGCAGAGCTTTCCATCAAAAAGGACCCTTAAATTCTTAGCTTTCTGCACTAATGTAGGGGGTGGGCCAAGATTAGAAGGCGACCAGGAGATGTTCCAGATAGTGGTATTATTTCCAAATAGGAGCATCTCCGTCTTCTCAGAGTTTAATTTAAGGCAGGTTTCCATGCATAGATATCACTATTTGCCCTCAAGCAGTTGTTTAGATTATTGGCCACCTCATCGACATTAGACAAGACCGACAATACTATTTAAGCGTCGTCGGCGTAAGAAACAACAGAAAAACCGTGAGATCAAATAAGTGTGGCCAGAGGGGTGACATAGGCATTAAGGGGCCTATTCTGCGGTTTCAATTCCGACCACCGTATTATGAATACAGCGGTCAGAATTGAAACCGGTCGGTGATTCTGGCTGGCTTCCGACAGGTTCAAGGAGCCTGGCGGTCAGTCAGAACCGGCACGTAATCCCCTAAAGACAGTGGGCCCAATTCACAGAACTAATCTGAGACAAAATCCTAAACTTACTACTTTTGGTATTCACAGAAGGCATTTAGTAGTAGTAAAGTTAGGATTTTGTGTTAAGTTTGACTTAAGACAAACTTAAGACAGACTTAAAACAGACTTAAGACAAACTTAAGACAGACTTAAGACAGACTTAAGACAAACTTAAGACAACCTTAAGACAAAATCCTAACTTTACTACTACTAAATGCCTTCTGTGAATACCAAAAGTAGTAAGTTTAGGATTTTGTCTCTTTACTCTTTATCAGGTAGAAAAGGACTAAGGTAGGGTAAGAGCTGCGCCTCTAATGCCAATTCTCTCGAGCCGGTTGATAAGCAATGAATGGTTAAACGTAACAAAAGTGTCTGAGAGATCAATTAGAATAAGTGCAGCCTCTCCCTACCCTGTTGACCATCAATCTGATCTCCTAGGTGGCAGCCACTAATGCTGACTCCATGCAGTGATAAGACTTTCTGCCCTCCCAGGAGGCAGATGGGGGAAATAGCCCCTGATCTGCCCCCGGGGGGGGGCAGAAAGCCCACTAGGCCCCAGGGATTTTTTTTATATATACGTAGAGGTGGGGGCTGCCCAGAATGAGCATGCCAAAGCCCCCACCCTACACCCCCAAAGAAGGAATAAGAATTTCTGCCCCCCCAGGAGGCAGATGGGGGCAATAGCCCCTGATCTGCCCCCCGGGGGGGCAGAAAACCCACTAGGCCCCAGGGATTTTTTTTATGTATACGTAGGGGTGGGGGCTGCCCAGAATGGGCATGTAAATACCCCCACCCAAAAAAAAAATGCTACAGTCTTTCTGCCCCTCCTGGGAGGCAGATGGGGCAATAGCCCCTTATCTGCCCACCGGGGGGGGCAAAAAGCCCACTAGGCACCAGGGATTTATATTTTTCCAAAGTTCAGTGCAGGGGCTGCCCAGAATGGGCATGTCAATGCCCCCACCCCCCAAAAAAGTGCCACAGTCTTTCTGCCCCCCCTCAGGAGGCAGATGGGGGCAATAGCCCCTTATCTGCCCTATCGGGGGGGGCAGAAAGCCCACTAGGCACCAGGTGTAAATGGCAGAAAACCCACTAGGCCACAGGGATTTGTTTTTTTATACGTAGGGGTGCGGGCTGCCCAGAATGGGCATGCCAATGCCCCCACCACCAAAATATTATCACAGTCTTTCTGCCCCCCCGGGAGGCATATAGGGGCAATAGCCCCTTATCTGCCCTATCGGGGGGCAGAAAGCCCACTAGGCACCAGGGGTAAATGTTTTTCAAAATTGAGGGGTGGGGGCTGCCCAGAATGGGAATGCCAATGCCCCCACCCCCCAAAAAAAGATGCCACTGTCTTTCTGTCCCCCCCAGGAGGTAGATGGGGGCAGTATCCCCTGATCTGTCCCCCGGGGTGGGCAGAGAGCCCACGAGACGCCAGCGATTATGCTGGCTTTTTTATACGTAGGGGTGGGGGCTGCCCAGAAAAGGCATCCCAATGTCCCCACCCACTCAAACAAAATAGCCACAGTCTTTCTGCCCCCCTTGGGGGCATATCGGAGCAATAGCCCCCGATTTCCCCCCTCCCCAGGGCGGCAGAAAACCCACTAGGCGCAGACCTTTTTGCGGAATGTGCCTACCTCTGGATTTTGGGTCCTAGCGCAGCTGGCGCCCAAGGAAACCTAGCAAACCTATACATTTTTGAAAAGTAGACAGCCAGGGGAATCCAGGATGTGGTGACTTGTGTGGCTCTCACTCGGTTCTGTTACCCAGAGTCCCTTGCAAACCTCAAACTTTGCAAAACAAGGTTGTTTTGTGATAGGTCATTTTGATGTCTCCTCAATACGTTTTGGGCCCTTGCCTATTGCGGGTACTTGGGGCACCCACATGAGTGAGGTACCATTTTTTTCGGGAGACCTGGGGGAACCCTGGGTGGTTGGAAATTTGTGGATCTATGCAGATTCCAGAACTTTCCACCACAGAAATGTGAGGAAAATTTGTTTTTGTTTTTTACAAAGTTTGAGGTTTGCAAGGGATTCTGGGTAACAGAACCTGGTGAGAGCCAGACAAGTCACCCCATCCTGGATTCCCCTGGGTGTCTAGTGTTCAAAAATGTATAGGTTTGCTAGGTTTCCCTAGGTGCCAGCAGAGCTAGGGTTCTAAATCTACATGTAGGCACTTTGCAAAAAAAGTGTCAGTTTTCACTGTGAAAATGTGGTGTGTCCACGTTGCATTTTGGGACGTTTCCTGTTGCGGGCACTAGGCCTACCCACACAAGTGAGGTACCATTTTTATCGGAAGACTTTGGGGAATGTGGGGTGTGTGGAATTTTGTGGATCCAAGCAGATTCCAGAACTTTCCACCACAGAAATGTGAGGAAAATGTGGTTTTTTTGACAAAGTTTGAGGTTTGCAAGAGATTCTGGGTAACAGAACCCGGTGAGAGCCAGACAAGTTACCCCATCCTGGATTCCCCTGGGTGTCTAGTTTTCAAAAATGTATAGGTTTGCTAGGCTTCCCTAGGTGCTGGCAGAGCTAGGGTTCAAAATCTACAAATAGGCACTTTGCAAAAAAAGGGTCAGTTTTCACTGTGAAAATATGGTGTGTCCACGTTGCGTTTTGGGCCGTTTCCTGTCACGGGCACTAGGCCTACCCACACAAGTGAGGTACCATTTTTCTCGGAAGACTTTGGGAAATGCGGGGTGGGTGGAATTTTGTGGATCCACGCAGATTTCAGAACTTTCCACCACAGAAATATGAGGAAAATGTTTTTTTTTTACAAAGTTTGAGGTTTGCAAGGGATTCTGGGTAACAGAACCTGGTGAGAGCCAGACAAGTTACCCCATCCTGGATTCCACTGGGTGTCTACTTTTCAAAAATGTATAGGTTTGCTAGGTATCCCTAAGTGCCGGCAGAGCTGTGGTTCAAAATCTACAGCTAGGCACTTTGCAAACAAAAGGTCAGTTTTCACTGTAAAAATGTGGTGTGTCCACGTTGCGGTTTGGGCCGTTTACTGTCGCGGGCACTGCGCCTACCCACACAAGTGAGGTATCATTTTTATCGGAAGACTTTGGGGAATGCGGGGTGAGTAGAAGTTTGTGGATCTGCGCAGATTCCAGAACTTTCCACCACAGAAATGTGAGGAAAATGTGTTTTTTTTACAAAGTTTGAGGTTTGCAAGGGATTCTGGGTAACAGAACCTGGTGAGAGCCAGACAAGTCACCCCATCCTGGATTACCCTGGGTGTCTAGTTTTCAAAAATGTATAGCTTTGCTAGGTTTCCCTAGGTGCCGGCAGAGCTAGGGTTCAAAATATACAGCCAGGCACTTTGCAAAAAGGGGTCAGTTTTCACTGTAAAAATAAAGTGTGTCCATGTTGCGTTTTGAGCCGTTTCCTGTAGCGGGCACTAGGCCTACCCACACAAGTGAGGTACCATTTTTATCGGGAGACTTAGGGTAACACAGAATTGTAGAGCAACTGTTATTACCTATTGACTTTTGATGCATTTCTGCCTTCCAAATGAAAGACAATGTGTAAAAAAGAAGTCACTTTGAAAAATTTCCTATAATTCTCATGCTAGTATGGGTACTCACAATTTCAGAAATGTGCAAATATCTACTGTTTCTAAACTCTATATTTTGTTCCAATTTCAGAAATACATAGGTGTCTTTCATACCAATTTTTCCATGTATATATTTTCCCAAATTAATTGCTATATACCCGGTACATAATAAAAAACCATTGCAAGACGCTGCTCAGTTATTGGCTCTGGGTTCGTCGGGTTCTTGGTGAACCTACAAGTCCTATATATCCCCACAACCAGAAACATCCAGCAGATGTAAAAGTATATTGCTTTGAAACAGCTGTCATAATTAGAAGAAGTTACAGGTGAAAACGTTGGCACAAATGGCTGTTTTTTTCAACTAATTTTCAATTTTTCCTATATTCAACTGTTAGTTTCTATAAAGAAACCTTGAAGGATCTACACAAATGACCCCTTGCTGAATTCAGAATTTTGTTTACTTTTCTAAAATGTATAGCTTTCCAAGATCCATTATTGCTTTCATACCCATTTCTACCATTAACTGGAAGAATGTTGAAAGCACAAAAAATAGCAAAAATAGGCTATGTCCCAGTAAAATGCCAAAACTTTGTAAAACATTTTGGTTTTCTGACAAAAGTCTGTCAGTCCCTAAAAGCTGGGAAAATGGTGATTTCAGCCCCACAAACCCTTTGTTGATACGATTTGCAGGAAAAAAACAGACGCTTTCATTTGCAGCACTTTTTTCCCATTTTTCAAAAAAAATAAACAATTTAGCTGTATTTTGGCTAATTTCTGGGTCCACTCCAGAGGAATCCACAAACCCTGAGTACCTTTAGAATCCTCACGATGTTGGAAGAAAAGGACGCAAATTTGGTGTGGATACCTTATGTGGCCAAAAAGTTACAGGGGCCTAAGTGCAAACTAGCACAAATAGCCAAAAAAAGACTTAGCACAGGGGGGGAAAGGTCTAGCAGCGAAGGGGTTAAATGTGGTAGAGGGGTTTGAATTAGGGGAATTGTTAATGGGAACTGTGAGTTTAAGAAATACATCATTATGGTCTGACTATGTTAATTACAAAGAATATTCAAAACTTAGATCAGAGTTGTTAGTAAATATCCCATTTAAAGTATGATTGGCCTTATAAGTAGGTAGGTTCGAAACAGCGAAGGCAATCGGCTAGATGATCTGTATCATTGTTTCCAGGTAGCTCTAAGTAAAAATTGAAATCTCCCAAGATAGTAAAATTGGTGAACTCCGTGCAAGATTTGGTGTAAATCTGCAAGGATCTAATAAATCTATCTATAGGTCCAGGTGGACGATAAAACCAGGATGCCGTTAAAAGTGATAGGGTTATTGAATGTAAAATTAAACATGAGGGCTTCACAGCTTCACCAAAGGCAAGTCCATCTGCGTCCGCACACTCCTGGACCGCGCCCAGTGCCAGGAACACTCGCCATCCACACTCCCACAGATACTCCACCACACTGTGCCCTAGGATCCAAATGCAACACAACTGCCTGGCATCACCTTGCTCCACAGATGGACCTTTCACCTGCATCCACTGCTGGTTCAAATCCACCCTAGCACAGACCACCACTGCAGCAACCACCGTCACACCAGCCCCGTTGGCTGAAATCTCCCCGGAACAACTCAGCTGCCTCCTGATCAACGCCAGATTGCTCTGCAAACACACAACTGAGGTCAGGGACACCATCTCCTCCCTCACCCCCGATGTGGCCTTCATTACAGAGACCTGGCTTACCACCACATCGGCCCCTGACATCACCATTGCAACACTTATTGGCTACAAAATGAAACACCGCACCAACAGACACGGAGGTGGCATCGCCACCGTATACAAGGAATCAATCACCTGCACCACCACCGACGACAAAACCACTCCGATCATGGAACACATTAACTTTCAGCTCCACACTGATGACAAAACCAACTGATGACAAAACCACCATTAAAGGCACCCTCGCTTACAGACTGCCAGGACAATGAACCGGCCTCAGTGACGCCATTGAATCCGAACACTACGTCTTCTTGGGAGACCTCAATTGCCACCTCGACGACCCCACTGATACCAACTCCACTGACCTACTGGAAAGATTGACCAACATCGGCCTCAAGCAACTGGTCGCAGACCCCACACACAAAGCAGGAACCAGGATGGACCCCATCTTCACGCCCAGGAACATAATCAGATACAGCCACACCATGGAACTCACCTGGCCGGACTACTACATCGTGCACTTCACCCTTGCAGGACCTTCCCCCCGCACCACTCCCAAATGCTACAGTGACCCAGTTTGCAGCTGAGCCAAGGTCTCTCAGCACCAGTGGATTGATGCCCTCAGCATCACACAGTCCATTGTCACCACCAACTTGTACCAAGCAGTACAGAACTTCAATGCCTGGATCACCAGCGCCACCGACCGAGTCGCTCCCACCAGAATAGCCAAAACGCACAGATCCACCAAACGAGTCATCTGGAACACCCCGGAACATAGCACGTCAAAGTGCAGATGCAAGCAACTGGAGAGAAAATGGTGCACCAGCAGGAACCAAACTGACCGAACCACCTTCAAGTCCACCCTGAACAACTACCACCGCCAGATCAAAGCCGCGAAAGAGATGCCCTGGCTCACTGGATAGAGACCAGCACCACCTAAACCAAGAAACTCTTCACCATCGCCAGAGAGTTTATCTACCCATCAGCCACCGAAAACTCAATACCCTCCTAGCAGCAACTCTGCAATGCCCTCGCCGACCACTTCCACAATAAGATAGCAACTATCTACACAAACTTCGATCCCCTACCTACCGACCTCCTCAGCATCCCAACAACCACTGCCACCGACCACCCGCTCACCTTATGCGAACAACTCAGCACACTGAACACAACTACTCTAATGAGCTCCATCCACTCGGGAGCACCTACTGACCCAGGCCCTCACCGACATTTTAACCTTGGAAGAGACAAGATCAGCCCCTAGCTCACCACCATCCTCAACGCCTCCATCACCACAGCCACCTTTCCCAATGCCTGCAAACACGCAGAGGTGAGACCCCTCCTCAAGAAACCCTCTGCAGACCCCAGTGAGCTCCAGAACTCCCATCCAATTTCACTGCTCCCATTTCCCGCCAAAGTCCCGGAGAAGGTCATCAATCTCCAACTCAGTGAACACCCGGAAAGAAACAACCTGCTGGACCCTTCCGAATCAGGTTTCAGAGCCAATCATAGCACCAAAACAGCCATCCTTTCTCGTGGTCGCACTCAGAGAACCTATCTCCCCCCTTCACCTCACAACCCAAGCACACCATCTGCTGCATCCCTCAAGGCTCATCACTCAGTCCAACCCTCTTCAACATCTGCATGACACCACTCACAAACTTTGTCAGATCTCATGACATTACCATCATCTCCTATGCAGACGATACCCAACTCGTCCTCTGACTCTCAGCGGGCCCCACCTCGACGAAGACCAACTTCCACAAGTGTATGAAGAACATCGCAGCCTGAATGAAGAACAACTGCCTGAACCTCAACACAGACAAAACGGAAGTCCTGATCTTCGGCAGACACATCGGACTCTGGAATGACTCCTTGTGGTCATCGGAACTTGGACCCACCCCGCTCTGAAAGATGACGCCCACAACCTCAGCATCATCCTGGACAGCAAACTCTCCATGAAACATCAGGTCAATGCTCCGCAAAGACTTCAAGTTTCTCCCACGCAGCACCAGGAAGACGCAGGCCCTCATCACCAGCCGGCTTGACTACGGCAACGCACGCTATACAGACACCACCACCGAACTCATGAAAAGACTACAGACAATCCAGAACGCAGCAGCCAGACTGATCCTCAACCTACCCAAGAGGACCCACAACACTCAGCACCTGAAGGAGCTCCACTTGCTCCCTATTCAGAAGAGATGCCAATTCAAGTTTCTGACCAATGTCTACAAAGCCCACATGACCACGGACCTGCTTACATGAACCACCGCCTGAATTTCCACCGACCTCCCAGAAACCTCTGCTCCACTCACCTTGCATTGCACAGATACCATGCATCCGCAGCTGCCGCTCTGGAGGACGCTCATACTCCCACCTCACCACCAAGTCCTGTAACACCCTCCCTCCCAACACTTTACCCTCGTTACCCACTTATCAGCCCCATGATGTCACTCTCCATTAAGTGCAGGCTCTTGGTACAGATGCAGCCTGCTGCATTTGGGGCACATGAAACAACATGCAGGTCTCCGGCTGCTGGTATATGGGGCACCCCTCTAGATTAAGCTACCACACTCAGAGGTCAGTAGTGAAGCAAGGAGATGCGGTTGCATGAGACCTCAATCGACAGCAGGGGATCGCAGTAAGTCGTCCCATGCTGTGTCCTTGAAGGTAAGACCTGCTTGCTCCAGCCAAAAGGGGGATGGGACAATCCACGCAGTCCAGCAGTCCTGGAAACAGATATGGTAGGACACCAGAAGTACTTATGGGTGGAATTACCAAAATAAATGTTCCAGTTGGCCTACAATAGAGGCTACCACTCCTGCAATTATGACCAATGTTCCAGGATGCTGTTAAGCACCCCCTATATCTGCCAATCTGCCACTCCCTATCGAGTGGTGCAATGCAGCCCTTTCATTAATAACATGAGCTGCCCTCAAGCCTTATTGAGACCCCAGGTGATGCCCCAAAACCGGTCCCAGGATGCTTGTTTCCAGTCCAGGGAGGACCTGGCCTGGCAGTTCAGGCTGGACTGTTCCCATGGGGAACAGGGTCAAGACTGATTTGCATATGGCTGGGTCTAAACTGGAATGGCATGGGGAGCAAAAAAACGATGGATTTAGGCCCAGATCTCTGTATTGGGGTGAATGTTTGACATTGATCAGCATTCCGTCCATCAATTGTTCTTGTTGAGACCCCGGGCGGAATAAGGGTTGTGAAGGTTCATCAGGAGGGCCCAATCAACCTGCAGAGGACCAGCAGGCTGCTCCAGGCCCCAGAGAACCGAAGTGCCCAGTGAATTCAATACAGCTCCCAGCTGTTCGCCCCTGCTCCCACAGAGAACTCACCAGTGTCTGCGGTGATTTCAGATGCTAGGGGCAGGCAACGCACCCCGCATTGGCAGCCGCTGCACACTGATCCCAGAAAGCTGCTGCATCTGACCATCTCCCATAGTTTTCTATATCTTTGCCAGGGCCACGCAGGCAGCTCACTCCAAATCCCACAGTGAAGCTGTGCCACAGGCAGAGCAGCAGCCAGTTAGTGCCGACCTCAGCCAGTCACTACCTCCAACTGTCCCCAACAAGATCACTCATTTTTAGTTGGGGCGCATAGGCAGCTGGTCCTCGCCCCGCAGCACACTCTGGTTATTGCAGCGGAAAGTTCACACGACAGGCAGATCAGGTACACTGTGGGGCAGCGAACAAGCCCCAGGGCAGACTGCGAAAAACCAACAGGCATTATCCTCAAGCTGTGCCACCTCCAAGGCCATCCAACTCTTCAAGTGTGCTCCAAACCAGTCAGAGCCAGCTGCTACAGATCCAACAGCAAGCAAGCCCTCCAAAAAACAAAAGGCAAGGGCTGCTACTCCAGAGAAAAGACAAATTCAGCGAGTTTTGGGTGGGAGCCATATTAAAACATGGCAGCCATGTTTGGGCTCTTGTCCACATCAAGAAAGGGTATGCTGTTCCTAAAGGATCCTACAGATCAAGGTTTATTCAAGAGGCATGTGAGTGCTCGTAGAAATCGGAGAAATGCTTATCTCCTTTCAGAAAAAGACCCTCACACACCCAGCCAGCTAGGTGTCTTGCTTCATCACTGGGTCTGCTCCTTATCGGGTTGGCGCTGCAATACCCGATCGGCACCCGTGGTGGGGCCTTCTTGGCGGAGATCTTTTTTCTTAGCCGGAGGGTGTAGTGTGTGTGAGGGCCCTAGTGAGTGTAGATGTGAGATGTGTGTAATCTAAAACAGGAATTAGTGATCCACCCAAAACTATTTTAATGACTGTGGTCACTAACCTGATTAAAAATAGAAAAAAGGCGCACACGCCTGCCCTAGGATTGCAGGATTGTGTGCTGAAGCTCCGGCAGAGTGAGGGGTAGGTTGCCCGTGAACAGACGGAACTGACAACGACACTGAATCTTGCAGTGTTTTTACCTGCCGTGACATCTTGGTGCTTAGAGCTGACCCAAGTTTGGGCAGTGTTATTGTTCGACAGGTACCACTTTATAGGGTGCTGTATGAGTGGTCACTTAACTGTGTATTTATAGACCACCAACCATAAAGTGTAGAATGTCGATATTAGGTCCTGAAGAATTGCCGTTAAATTAACATTAGGCAAGAAACATGTTGGCCTGAGCTTCAGCACACAATCCTGCAATCCTAGGGCAGGCGTGTGCGCCTTTTTTCTATTTTTAATCAGGTTAGTGACCACAGTCATTAAAATAGTTTTGGGTGGATCACTAATTCCTGTTTTAGATTACACACATCTCACATCTACACTCACTAGGGCCCTCACACGCACTACACCCTACGGCTAAGAAAAAAGATCTCCGCCAAGAAGGCCCCACCACGGGTGCCGATCGGGTATTGCAGCGCCAACCCGATAAGGAGCAGACCCAGTGATGAAGCAAGACACCTAGCTGGCTGGGTGTGTGAGGGTCTTTTTCTGAAAGGAGATAAGCATTTCTCCGATTTCTACGGGCACTCACATGCCTCTTGCACAAACCTTGATCTGTAGGATCCTTTAGGAACAGCATACCCTTTCTTGTTGTGCTTACGTGGGCCTGTATGCTGGACCTATTCTATTGGCCCGTAGTCCCTCCTTGTTGTCTTATCTCTTGTCCACGTCCCCAGGGCCAACAACAACCTGTGTAGGAGGAATGGAGATGAAGTGGCTATTGAAACGAGTGGTAAGTCTATTAGATATTCCTTCCTTGCTTCTCCGTCTGGAAGTAAATCCATTTGAACTTTTCCAATTTCCTGTCAAGACCATGCCCCTTTCACTCTCGCCTTGCTTCATTGTCATGCCAACATGCTGTACTGTCAGCGACAGTACCTATAATGCACATTGATATACATGTTCTCCTGCGACATGCAGAAACATGGTTTAGGTTATATAAAAATAGGCACGCAGTCATTGCTCAACCCTGAGCTCATGAGTGCTTGTTTGTAATGTATATTATATGTAGGCCTGGGTGGAGTTCATGGAGTTTCACTCTGCGGAAATCCACAGGGTGAATGAAAAACTCTCCAAAATTCCACAGAGTTCTGTGAGTGGACGGAGTATTGCTCGGCCACTGTAATTTAGACTCTCTTAGTACCTCGAAAAGAGTTATCGCTCTGTAAAGCACTAGCATTACCCTAAAGTACATGCCCCCGGAAGAAATGATGCACAGTGGCCTGGTTGCAAATTTCTCCCCGTCAATTCCACAAGATAAAAAATGGGTAGGGCACCATTTAATTTTATTTCCCTCTGTGCTACATGCAAGAAGTAGTACTAGTGACTAGATGAAAATGAAACTGACTCAGCAGCAAAAAAAAACTCTGTATAAAAATAAAAAATGCACATCTTTCAAACAATGCATATTGGGCTAGATATTTTCAAGATAAAGAAACAATGATGCTTACTTCGTTGCATGACACTGCTCAATATAACACGGTTGCTAAGGTAGTGGATGTCGTACGAGGTAGAGCTGGGCTTCTGCTTGATGACTTTGTGCATCACCAAGTGTGTGTCCTCCACATAGAAAGCACCATGAAGACTCATCAGCACTGGAGCCAGGTCTATTTTCTTGATCCTTCAGACCTGCAGCCTGGCTTTCTTGCCAGCTGTGGCAAACTCTTTGGGGACTTTTGGAAACATAGTGCTCGACCACAGAGAGCCTCCTTAAACCTCAGAAAAGGTCAGTGCCAGGGGTGGCTTCCCCGCTCTCTAAAGTTCCCTTGCCTCCTTTCACCTTAAAGTAAGAACTGAACAGCAGCAATACCAGATTCTGCAAGAACTGCCCAGCTTTACTACAGCCGCATAGGATGGAAGTAATGCTGAGAGGGCTTGTCCTGAATTCAGCACACACACATCAGCCAATAAAGTAGGATGTGAAGCATGCCCACACTTGTGATATTTAGTGGTTGAGCTTATAGGATAGGATAAAACTTGTAATCTGCACTAATACCAAAAGGTGTCAAGACGCTATAGCGAAACAAAAGGACCAGCAGGAAAAGGCAGCCAGTAGAAGGAAACTAAGATGTGAAAAGCCAAGTTTTCAGATGTTTTTTAAAGGCCAAGAAAGCATCTGCATCTGAAATATAGTTAGGTAGGGAGTTCCATAGTTTGGCTGCCTCTACCAAAAAGGAGCGACCACCCATCTAGTCTTACGAAATCTGGGGATCATAAACTTGTGCAACTTTGCTCACGCTGCCTTAAAGTTCCAGGATGAAAACTCCATGCCAAAATGGCTGGCACATTTGTGTAGTGGACCGTAACTTAGTTATCCACTTGAGAGAAGCATGCATCAATGTGGGATCTGACTCCCGTCTGAGACTTGATAAGTTCACTTCAGAAATATATATCGTCCTTTCATGACCTAATCCTAACATACCGATGAGAAGTGATAACAAGCGTATCTAACAGAAAAGAAGCAACACTGCTACCGCCTCTCCGCTCAGCTTGCCTGGGGATCTGATGGCTGTGTTTTTGCCTATTTTAACATATTCAAGCTGTTACATGCCCGTCTCTGCTCGGGTGAGAGGTCACAGGCACACTTCCTAAAGCCCAGCCAGCATTACATGAAAAGGGAGGATCACTGCATACCCTTGCACCATGCCCAGGAGACAAGGGCATCGCAATAAGGCTGCAGCCTTCAGAAGGTGGGTGCACATAACGCCCTCTGCAAGTTAGCCTGTTTTGTGTGACCGAGATTTATCCTTAGAAATTTGAAAATAAAGATGGTAGCAGTTTGAAAAGAAAGATGGTTGCTCCGGTGGCATTATAGTCTGCTTATTAAGAGGAGCTCTCTTCTATGGGGTTTCATAGAATGAACGTGCATGGCCCATGTGCTTATATGTGATGTCATGGCAGTGCGCCTGTAAACTCTGTTCTGCCCAGAGTCTGCAGAGTTTTTTGTCAAACCCCGCACTCCAAGCTAAGCGCAGAGTTGCAAAAACTCAGTGAACTCTGCAGGAGGAGTGGAGTCCACCGCCCACCCTTAATTATTCGTGATTCTATGCACCCAATAATATTGTATTTCTGTTCATAATACTCCAGGAGGTTATTAACTGTATTTCTGTTTATTATTTGTATTTACAATGCGCCGATGTGCCCGAAGATCACTGTTTAACCATTGTGCCCAAGATCATTGACGTTTTGTGCATAGAGAGACCGCAGCAAGTGACTGTATGTTGAATACACATGGACGCTTGCCGAGATCTTATGCGATCTTGGCAAGCCTCGGCGGCCATTTTGGGCATGGTCCGCCAGTTCAGTACTTAAACCATTCCCAAAGCCAGAGGCACGCTTTACCCGAGAGACTTTTTCAGTGATGTTGGTTTCCCGCTCACATCGACGAACTCGTTCCTGTTCCCTGCCCGCTTCTGAGAGAATCATCGCGCAGCGGACCACATGGTAACAAGGAAGAGAATATCACTTACCTTACAACGTCGTCTGTTCCCTGCCCGCACAACAGGTACCTGCAATGAAAGGAAAAACTAGATATGGTACAAAAATTCAAACTTTGTTTTTGAACAGATATTTGGCTTGGGATTTGAACAAATATTCAAACTTAGCTAATGAACATATTGAACTCACTGTTTTCTAATATTACGGAGAGAATGGACAATAGACCTCTAGGCACAGGTGCCTACAAATGACTGACTTTATATGCATCAAGAGATCAATGTGAAGCAACATTTACAATCTGTTCAGCACAGCGATTATTCAGCACCCTGTTGGGTATAATGCAAAAACAACAGCCGATGGACAGAATGCAGAACAATGTCATACATTCACCCCAGTACAGAGATCTGGGCCTAAATCCATCGTTTTTTTGCTCACCATGCCATTCCAGTTTGAACCCAGCCATATGCAAATCAGTCTTGACCCTGTGCCTCATGGGAACAGTCCAGCCCGAACTGCCAAGCCAGGTCCTCCCTGGACTGGAAACAAGCATCCTAGGACCGGTTTCGGGGTTTCACCCCTCTTCAGCCAGGATAGCTTGATTCCAGTGGCATGGAGAGCACGGGACCCACGTCTGGGCATACCCGTCCCACTTGGGGTGACAAATGCAAAAACAACAGCCGATGGACAGAATGCAGAACAATGTCATACATTCACCCCAGTACAGAGATCTGGGCCTAAATCCATCGTTTTTTTGCTCACCATGCCATTCCAGTTTGAACCCAGCCATATGCAAATCAGTCTTGACCCTGTGCCTCATGGGAACAGTCCAGCCCGAACTGCCAAGCCAGGTCCTCCCTGGACTGGAAACAAGCATCCTAGGACCGGTTTCGGGGTTTCACCCCTCTTCAGCCAGGATAGCTTGATTCCAGTGGCATGGAGAGCACGGGACCCACGTCTGTGCATACCCGTCCCACTTGGGGGGACAAATGAAAAAACAACAGCCGATGGACAGAATGCAGAACAATGTCATACATTCACCCCAGTACAGAGATCTGGGCCTAAATCCATCGTTTTTTTGCTCACCATGCCATTCCAGTTTGAACCCAGCCATATGCAAATCAGTCTTGACCCTGTGCCTCATGGGAACAGTCCAGCCCGAACTGCCAAGCCAGGTCCTCCCTGGACTGGAAACAAGCATCCTAGGACCGCTTTCGGGGTTTCACCCCTCTTCAGCCAGGATAGCTTGATTCCAGTGGCATGGAGAGCACGGGACCCACGTCTGGGCATACCCGTCCCACTTGGGGTGACAAATGCAAAAACAACAGCCGATGGACAGAATGCAGAACAATGTCATACATACACCCCAGTACAGAGATCTGGGCCTAAATCCATTGTTTTTTAGCTCACCATGCCATTCCAGTTTGAACCCAGCCATATGCAAATCATTCTTGACCCTGTGCCTCATGGGAACAGTCCAGCCCGAACTGCCAAGCCAGGTCCTCCCTGGACTGGAAACAAGCATCCTAGGACCGGTTTTGGGGTTTCACCCCTCTTCAGCCAGGATAGCTTGATTCCAGTGGCATGGAGAGCACGGGACCCACGTCTGGGCATACCCGTCCCACTTGGGGTGACAAATGCAAAAACATCAGCCGATGGACAGAATGCAGAACAATGTCATACATTCACCCCAGTACAGAGATCTGGGCCTAAATCCATCGTTTTTTTGCCCACCATGCCATTCCAGTTTGAACCCAGCCATATGCAAATCAGTCTTGACCCTGTGCCTCATGGGAAAAGTCCAGCCCGAACTGCCAAGCCAGGTCCTCCCTGGACTGGAAACAAGCATCCTAGGATCGGTTTCGGGGTTTCACCCCTCTTTAGCCAGGATAGCTTGATTCCAGTGGCATGGAGAGCACGGGACCCACGTCTGGGCATACCCGTCCCACTTGGGGTGACAAATGCAAAAACAACAGCCAATGGACAGAATGCAGAACAATGTCATACATTCACCCCAGTACAGAGATCTGGGCCTAAATCCATCGTTTTTTTGCTCACCATGCCATTTCAGTTTGAACCCAGCCATATGCAAATCAGTCTTGACCCTGTGCCTCATGGGAACAGTCCAGCCCGAACTGCCAAGCCAGGTCCTCCCTGGACTGGAAACAAGCATCCTAGGACCAGTTTCGGGGTTTCACCCCTCTTCAGCCAGGATAGCTTGATTCCAGTGGCCCTAAGTTGGCAGGGTATGCCCAGACGTGGGTCCCTTGCTCACTTTGCCACTGGATTCAAGATAGCCTGGCTGATGAGGGTTTTGAACCCGAAACCGGTCCCAGGATGCTTGTTTCCAGTCCAGGGAAGACATGGCTTGGCAGTTCGGGCTGGACTGTTCACATGAGGCACAGGGTCAGACTGATTTGCATATGGCCATGTCTGAACTGGGGTGGTGGAGTGAGCTAAAGAATGATGATGGATTAAACCCAGATCAGTTGACTGGGGGTGAGTGTTTGATTTGCTCTAACGCTCCGTCCATCATCCCCTTTGGTATCGCCCTGTTGGGTATAAAGCACTCTAGATAAATAAGTATTATTGTGTATTCAAATCAAGGATATTGTGTATTCAAATCAGAGATCACTAAAGAAAAGGAACACATATATATACTGTGATATTATGTAACACTGTGTTTGTCTTACATAAGAAATCCAAGTCTTTGATGGTAATCTACACTGATAAGGGCCCAATGCATCATCCACTCGAAAACATCTTCTGGTGCAAGAATACTCACGTTGATTTGCAGGTAGCTTTGGAACATTAGGGTTGGGTTAGAAGGTTGGTAGGGAATAAGAGCAGATATTAGAGGAGGAACATCATTCATAAGCGGTCTCTATATCTCTTGTGTTATTCCAGGTTGAAATCTTAGCAGTGGACCAACAGCACCAATCATCAAGGGTCCATCTCCCCTTTTCTGATCAGGCCTTCTAGTTGTGCAACTATATACCAACTGGTAGGTACAGTCAGGTGGAGGGATTTGTTTCCCTATCGTCTCTGCAAGGCCCTACAAATCTCTGAAGGTAAGAGACTGCAACAATACCTTTACAAATAGGTTACCACCAGTTTTAAATTGGTGGCAAAGTATTACTGTTTGGGACTGGAATTTGGTCACAAATACATACCATGCCAATTCGGTATTCGGAAGGGATGCCCAAAACACACCCCTTCAAAATACTGAATCGCAATTGCAGATTGCCATACGATACCAAGCTACCAAATTGCATTTTACCAAGTATAACCAAAAAATCGTGTTGTTTTGCTTATAAGTAACCTCACCTGATTAGAAATACAGAATAGCAAATCAGACATGCAGTGGCAACAATATATTAAGTTTGCGGTGTCATTGTTACAACCATCGATCTTGGCGGTCTTTGTCTACGACTGTGGGCTCCAAAAAATGATTTACCAACCCAGAAAAATATTATCCCTTGATCAAAACAAGGACGCCCTTGCAAAAAATCCAATGCTTAGTCAGTGATAGTCTTCATTTCATTTTTTATTTTTAAATGCAGCCCTTTTTCCTTTAAATTAAACAGGCTGCATTGCAAAAAAAAGTTTGCTTTATTAAAAAGCAATCACAAACATAGTGGTCTGCTGACCTCAGCAAACCACCATCCCTGTGATAGCTGCGATTCCTAATTGGTTGCAAATTGTGACCTACCTTATTAATATTCACGAGGTAGATTAATTTGCGATCCACTAGGAACTGCTATTTAAAAGACGTACGTTTTCTTACATCAGATTTAGTAAGAGTCGCTATTAGGAAATCGCAATTCTAGATTTGTGTACATCTGGTCCTTAGGGTAATATTAGAAGTTTTGTGGATTCTCCTCCATAACTTCATAAATGCACCCTTCCTGGCAAGTTCTTGTTTAGGTAGGCCAAACTAAGTGTATTTGTGGCTGCACTGTGTGTTAACGGAGACAGAGGGGCTTATTTATGTGAGCCCGGCATCACGTTTTCACCAAGTAAAGTGGTACATATGTGGCGCAGGGCACTCAATCGGATTTATGAAGCCACACAAAGCCACCCTGCATGGCTTTGAGTGGTCTCATAAATCATGATTAAGGTGACGCAGCAATTTGCGCTGCGTTCCCTTACTCCCGGGAGGCGTTCCATGACCATTGCAGCAGGTTGTCCCACTCAACACCCATGGGATTTGACGCTGTCCCAGATTTATAAAAACTTGTAAATCTGGGGAAGTGCCTCCAGAGGTGAGGCATAATGAGGAGAAATATGTTTTTATCTCTTTCTATATGTGCTGCATTCTGCAGCACATATCGAAATAGGAAAACACCTCTTAGGATTGTTATTGTGCAGGAAGGTGCCCCGTCCTGCACGAAAACAATCCTGCAAGCAAAGGAGGCACCCTTGCACCATGGTGCAAGGGTGCCTACGTTGGCGATATGCTGCTGAAACGGTGCAGGCGCAGGGAGAAAGGTCAGGAATGCACTGTATTGCTTAGATACTGTGCATTCCTGTCCTTTCACTTTGGCTTAGGGCAAGGTGCCTTACTGCGCTGCCCTCTGCCAAAGTCCCACAATTAAGCACCAAAGTAAGGACCTATAAAGGTTGATTTGTAAAGTGCCTATCAGTTTGGCATCTCTTCCTTGCAGGAGTTCTGAACCATGCGTTAAAGAAGGAATACATTTGAAATTGTTTTGACTGTCTAATATAACCCCAAGGTAAGTATTGTTCAGTTGCAAGAATGTTTTCCCGTTTTTGAACCAGCTGCTAATCTTTTTTTTTTTTTAGGCTAACCTCATTACCATTGCCTTTTTGAGGTTTACTTCCCAGCCATTTTCATTGAAATAGTGATCTGTGATGAACTGTGAAGCAAGTAAATTTGACAGAGTGCCGGTGCCCTGTCGGAAGCCAATTTGATTATATGGTACTGATGGAGCAGGAATTCGATAAAAGAAACCTGCTCGAATTAATACCCCCATAATACGTACTAACAGTAAGTAGTAATAGAAAATTAACATGCATCTTACATGAACACGAGGGAAAACTGCTTTGTGCATGCATGCACTAACGTGAAAATAATATATGAAAGAACTAAAATTGTATTTACATCATGCTTTGAAAGAAACGAGAAATAATGCATGAGTAGGCCGCATAGGCATTTCATAGTTTGCATGTTGCAGCTTGCTTTGAATTAATAATGTCGTTTTGCATAATTCTATGCTAGAAAAAAACATTAATAAGGGATAGTACAAAGGTGGGTGGTAAACAGTGAAAATTACATTATCACATAATTAATGAATGTTTGTTTTTTTATTCATTATAGTGGGCTGGATGAACTCCATGTTTTCTTATATTGACCAAAGTGAAGGAGGGTTGGAAATTAAAGTAAATTCTGTTCAGACAAAAGCACGCTGAAGCACTGAGCACAGCAGAAGCGATGAAAGAGTTCAAGGCCAATGTGATGATCGTCTGCCAAGCAACGTGACAGACCGTGGGATAGAAGGACATTTCCTGAAGACATTGCTTGAAATGTATAAAAATGTAACTTAGACTTGATCGTGTGAATGTACAATATATGAGCTAATGAGAAACGGGCATAAAACAAAGAATAAGCTTAAGAGCGAATTAAATCATCATGGTGTGACATAACACCCCCAAAGTCCACCAATCAACTGCTTAGTTTCGTGGGATGTTTCAAATGATGTGGGACGGACATGTAGGTTTGAAGGTATAATTGGGGTGCCTTTAGGGGTGTGGTTTAGCACGTTAGGTGGAGAGGCTGAGAGAGGGGGATGCGTCGCAGTCCCTCGGTCAGAAGAGAGGCCTAGCTGATTCCTGTCCTGTCCTGATCCTGTCCCTGAAATCTTTGTCACCTGACTCTTTTTCGGGGGATCCCCACCACCACTTAGGCCTGAGGGGTGGCTTTCACTACAAATCCGATGGGTTTGTATTAGTCTAACTTGTTTTTCTTCATAATTTACTCGCAAATGTATTTTTGTCTCTGAAACTTTTGTCTCTTTATCTATCCACTCCTTCATGCAATATTGTCATTGTTTATTGATGAGTTCTGTTCATTTGATTTGCTGATAATCTCTCTCTCCTTTGTGAGTTCATTGTTTGCATTTGTGACCCTATGCATTTGAGCATTTTATTCTATGATTTTGAGATAAACTTTATTAACTTCAACGAGAGTCTGTGGTTATTTAGTTTATAAATGATTAGTTAGATAAAAGAGTATCATTACCATCAACTATTCAACTAATTGGTTCATCGACCAAGTAGAGGAAGAGTTGATTGATGAATAAGATAGGTATTTGGGAAAAAATGCCATATATGAACAGATATGAGAAAGAGAATTGAACTTGTATAAAAATTGACAACCAGCGCATCATGGATTTGGGTGAGTGTGTATGGGCCATTGTTCTGCTATATTATTGAGTATTGATCCCTGATTAGGCATTGGCCATGCGCTGGATCAGTTTCCTGGTAGCAGAGGATGGTTTGATTATTGATTAGTTTGGTAATGATTATTGATTTTATGTTTTAACTCCAAAAAGTTAGTGTCCTGTTCTATGTTGTCTAGAAGTACAAGTATGGAGTTACCTGAGGAATCCTGGGAATGGAATTTAGCCTAAAGTAGGCAGAAGAAGAGTGTGATAAAGAAGCCACACTGCAGAAGTACTTTGTCTGTTGTAATAATACCTAAAAGCTATGGAGGGCTGTAGGTGTTATATTTAGGGAAATTTCGTATGTAAGTAGAGTGGCAGAAATAGTGAAGGATCCACTTTCGAAACTCTAGTCTTATCCCCAGGGGAGTACCAAGACCTCTTTTCACACCAAAAAGTCCTCTTGCGAAACTTTGGCCTTATCTCTAGAGGAGTAATAGGTCCACCCGGAGCTTGTTTGAAGAGTAAAATAGCGCTGGACGTTATTAGGACTCGTAGTGAAGAAAACCTCTGGGAAAAAGCAAAAACTATCTCTTTATTTAGTGGAACAGACAAGGTAGCATTGTTTTATGTTGTTACTAATCAAATTTTTGATTAAGAGTGCTTAGAAAAATATTGCCGTAATATTTTGTAAAGGGAGGGTCAGTAGAAGGAGTAATACTGACGTCAGAAAAGTCGCGCTGGTATTGGACAAGCAGCGTCGTGTACTGAACTGTGATTGGTTTGAGTGGTGTGAGCCGCGCTAGTAGTGGTTGAGATTGTGCTTACGTAGTGGTGTTCTGATTGGTTGGTTGGTGTGTGTCACGCTGGTATAGGACCAGAGCGGACGAATAGAATAAGTAGAATTACGGAAAGGTTTCCTTGTTTGTTTTGTTGAAATACGTTAGTGTAATAAGTCAGAAAAATTAAGTTGTTTGAGAAAATAAGGAAATTCTTCAAGAAGGATAAACCGATTGTGACTCGAGAAGGAATTCTTATTCCCCCTCCAGGGACGCCTGCTTCCTATATGATGTTAGAGCAAGGATATCATACGTGTACACGGTTGGAGAATTGGGCAGAGTATACAAAGGATGATGGTGTTTTAGCTTTTCCACAGCATGGTTCGTTTAATATGAGTATTTTGCAGAATTTGAGAAATGGAATGAATTCATTAGAGCCGAATCCCAGACCTACACAGTATGAAGCATTAGAGTAATGGGAAATAGAAGCCATGGCGAGAGAGAAATATCGAGGAGGTAGGAGATATAGAAATTGAATGTCGAGGTACCCTTTGGAGAGAAGAGAGGACACAATGAAACGATGGAGGAGAGCTGTGGTGACGGAGGGTTTGTATCCAATTTTAGTTGCTGATGAACAGACAGGAGGCAAATGTAAAGAGAAAAAGAAAAATATAGAAACCTCAAGTACAAGAGAAGGTGTAAATGATTCTGATTATGAGTTATTAGAGGATATTATGACCAAAAGACCCCCGCCATATCAAGAAAATTCAGTTGAAGTGACTCCGAATGCACCTGATATGGGAGATCCATTGATTCCACAGATTACGGACATGGCTAGGATAATGAGAGAGAAAGAGTTTGAGATGCTAAACAAGGCAAATGCAGAGCAGATTCAGAAAATAAATCAGTTAAGCTTAAATGCAGAAGCGTTGATGGTACCGGTTACAATAGGTCCTGTAGTTCCTTTATTTGGAGAAACCCCAAATACACCCAAAGTACATACATTAGCAGTTCCAATGGGTAATGTCAGGAGCGGAATGGGGACGATAGTCAATGAGAATAGACAGGCTGACACAAATGTCACATTGTTAGATCTTCCAGTTTGTGAAATGATAACAGAAACCCCTAGAAGAGGTATACAAATAAATCCAAGGAAAATAGGGACAAATGTCACTCCAATGACAGGGAGTTCAGCAGGTCCTTCATCAGAAGAATTGAATGATTGGATAAAGGAAAGGGAAAGGAAAGAAAAACAACAACAGAGTATAAATATGAGCCAATTGAAAGTAGATTTGGAAGAGATGATTATTGGTACGATCAGTCCAGACAGATTAGGGACTTACCAAGATGATGAACTACTGTTTTTGTGTAAAAGCATTACTTGGAGAGCAAGGAATCTGCATGAGAAAATATCCAAAGCTGCCAGTGAGTATGGAATAGACATAAAAAAGTCAAAGGTGTTGCAGAAATCGTACAGGTTGGCATTTACTGAAAAGGATCTGGAGAGTTTGAATGCGTCTGGAAAGAGGTTGCAGATAAAAGAGTTGATGAACATTTTGAAGAAATGGGGAGATGTAGATCGATGGAGAAATAGATGGGTAAGAAAGAAGGAAGAAACCGCTAGTAAAGGAGTGTCTATGTTCCCTTTAAAGGAAACAGAACAGGTTGAAAGGGCGTGTCCGATGAGAGAAGTACCAGGTGGTGGATACGTTCATGTTCCGTGGTCAAGACAGGATATATTGTCATTTACAAATGATTTCCCCAGACTAAGAGAGAAACCCGTAGAATGGTACAAACAGGTAGAAAGGTTTGTGAAGGTCTTGAAGGTTTTGTTAAAGGATTTAGATGGGTTGTTTGAGATTGTCGTTCCGGCAGACTTGTGGACAGAATGTAAGATCACTGTTGATTGGCCAAAAGAAGAATATCCTAGAGACCCTAAAACAGGAGCACCATCCGAGGAGGTAATGAAAAAGTATAATCAAGTAATCACTTACTTGAAAGGGAAAAGTTCCCCAAAAGAAACAGATTGGGTGAAAATAGACCGAACGACTCAAGAACCAAAGGAGTCAGTACATGCCTATTATGAAAGGTTGTTACAAGTATTTAAACGGTATAGTGGATTTGAAAATATTGGAGACAAGGATATGGGACATTTTGTGTATCGTTTTGTATTTGGATTGAAACCAGAGATTAGTAATATGATTCAGCAACATTTGATTTGTTGGCAAAGCAAGACAATAGATGAAATTTTGAGATATGCAAAGTATTGTAGCGATGACATTGAGTCAAGACACAAGAAATTAAAGGAGAAAATGATGTGGGCACAAGTGAAGGTAGCAGAGCAACAAGAGGTAAATAGCAGCTCCCAGACAGGTTATCAAATGCATATTCAGAATCAAAATGGTCAGGTATCAAATGGAAGTAAGGGTAGAAGTAAGGTGAGTAAAGAGGAGGCTAAGAAGAAATTTCCTTATTATGCGTGCGGAAAGATTGGACATTGGAAGAATGAGTGTAGATCTGCTCAAGGGAATAATGGGGTGAATCAAAATTTAAATCCACAGATGCAGAATGAGGTGGTTGTGAACCAGCAGCAGGTAGTTACCCCACAGTTACAGGTGCCACAAGCTCCTATGCCAAATAACGTGAATGCTCAGGTGCAGAGGTACGGTGTGAACACTGGATTTCACGAGGTGACCAGATCGGTAAGAATCAAAGTGTGCATATGATTCCGCAATATTGGTTGCAGTGCAATGAGAATGATTCAGACTCATCTCAATGACGGTGCCTGAGGGGGGAGGAAGAGTGCGTACTTGACGCATCTTTGGCGGTAGATCAGTCATGTTCATTTGTCGAAGGAAAGGTGGAAGGAAATGATGTTACCTTCTTAGTGGACACTGGTGCTACCCGTTCTACTGTGAGAGCAGCAGAAATTCCAAACCTACCCTCGCGGGAGAAACTATCCAAATTGTAGGAGTTTCAAATAAGCACATTAAAACCCCAGTCACAAATCCAATAGAAGTTCATATTGGAAACGTCAGAGACATGCATCGATTTGTGGTATGTGACTCAAGTCCAGTAAATCTCTTAGGTAGAGATTTGCTATGTAAAATGAATTGTACCATCTATTGTACACTAGATGGTATTGCATTTCAGACTCCTGATGAGGATGTCGAATTCAAAATGATATTAGCGAAGCAAGGGACAGAAGTGGATGAGTTGTTTTCACTTCTCACAGAAGAGAGTTTGCCTGAAGAATTAAGAATTACAGTGAAGTGGAATGTATGGGATTTTACAGGAAAAGAAATCGGTCTAATGACAAACGTAGACCCAATTCAGGTTACGGTGAAAGAGGGTGCTGTGTATCCAAACACTCCTCAGTACAAAATGAGTCCAGAAGTAATTGCAGGTGTCACTCCTGTGATTGATCAAATGATTGAACAGGGAATTTTGAGAGAGATAATGAGTAGTCCTTGTAATTCACCCATTATAGGAATCAAAAAGCCAAGTGGGAAATATAGAGTAGTACAGGATTTGAGAAAGATTAATAAAATTGTAGTACCTTGCTTTCCCATAGTACCAAATCCAGCAGTCATCCTTTACCAAATTCCATGCGATTCAGAATGGTACACAGTGATTGATCTGTGTCAAGCGTTATTCTCGATTCCCTTACATCCGGAGAGCCAATATCTTTTTGCGTTCCGGTTTGGAGACCGTGTCTTGGCATGGTGCTGAGTGCCTCAAGGGTATACCGAGAGTCCCTCAATCTTTAACCAGATTCTGAAAAGATGTCTGGAAACTTTGATCATGCCTGGAAATTCAGTTTTGGTTCAGTATATTGATGCCCTACTTGTGGCATCAAAGACTCGAGAGGCATGTATGACAGATACCATTGCCTTACTGAACCATTTGGCGGAGGGAGGACACAAAGTGTCACCAGCAAAATTACAACTTTGTAAACAAGAAGTCCAGTATTTAGGACACAAAATTGAAAGGGGAGTCAGAAAAGTGACACCAGAAAGAATTAGTGTGATCAGACAAATGAGCCCACCTACCACTCAGAAAGAAGTACAAATGTTTTTGGGAATGGTTGGATACTGTAGGCAGTGGATTTGTGGTTTCTCATTGACTGCAAAACCTTTACAGAGGTTGACACGAAAGGACGTGAAAGATCCGATTGTATTGGATGATGACAGTATGGAAGCTTTCACGAAATTGAGAAACAGTCTTTGTCGAGCACCTGCATTAGGAATGCCAGACTACACCAAGGAGTTTGCATTGTATTGTTGCGAAAGAGATGGATGTGCACTTTCAGTCCTAACTCAGAAACACGGAATGGCACGACGTCCAGTAGCATATTTTTCTGCTACTCTGGATTCAGTGGCTGCAGTGTTACCAGGCTGTTTGAAAGCCGTAGTCGCCACTTGTGTGAGCCTGGAACAAAGTGAAGCAATTGTGATGGGTTATCCAGTCAAATTGTATGTACCACATTCTGTTGAGATCCTTTTAACTCGAACTTGGACTCAATATTTAACCTCTAGTCGGCTGACTAAGTACGAGAGAGTGATTCTGGGTGCAGAAAATATGACTGTGATAAGGTGCACCACAGTAAATCCGGCAACTCTATTGCCAAATTCTTGGTGTGAGGAAGTGAGAGAAGAAGCAGATCATGATTGTTTGGATGTGACAGAACTGTGCACCAAACCCAGGTTTGATATAGAGGATGTTCCTCTAGAAGAACCAGACTATGAAATATTTGTGGATGGGTCATGTCTGAGAAATGAGAAAGGTGAATTATGTACTGCCTATGCTGTTTGCACCATAGCGGGAGTTCTAGAAGCATCCTGTTTAAAAGGAGTAAATTCTGCACAAATTGCTGAATTGATCGCTCTAATTAGAGCATGTAAAATTTCTAAAAGTTTGAGGGTGACCATATTCACAGATAGCCAATATGGATTTGGGATTGTCCGTGATTTTGGACAGCTATGGATGCAAAGGGGATTTCTGACTTCTTCAGGTTCTCCTATTCGTAATAGCAAAACTGTAAAAAAATTATTGGATGCTTTGCAATTGCCCAAAAGAATTGCAGTGGTCAAATGTGCTGCACATAAATCAGGGGATGATTATGTGATAAAGGGCAACAGATACGCTGATCAAATAGCGCGTTTCTGTGCACGAAATTTAATGGCTTTAAACAGATCAATTGAAAGGGAAAATACAGAATGCCATCTTTTGTTCACAAACATATATGAAACTTGGGATGAAGTGAGGCAGATGCAGGAAGAGGCAAGTGATGAGGAAAAGGAAATCTGGAAAAATACTGGTTGTAGAAAGCGAGCAGAAGATGATGTGTGGGTCTATTTGGATGAAAGATCAGTCCTGCCAGATTCCCTACTTTCCCATATGGCCAGGGTATATCATGGTACTGCACATGTTGGAAGAGATGCAATGATCAGACTCTTCAAGCAGTCTTGGTATAACCCGAGGTTCAGGGTCATTGCAGAGAGCCTTTGCCAGAGATGCGTCATTTGTCAGAAACAAAATCCAGGCAGAAAGACAGTTGTTAGTTGGGGACGAATTGGAAGAGCAGGAGGACCATTTACACGTCTTCAACTTGATTTTATTGAGCTCCCCCCTTGTAATGGGCTGAGATATGTGCTAGTTATCGTCTGTTTGTTCTCTCGTTGGGTGGAAGCCTATCCAACAAGAAGGAATGACAGCCTAACTGTTGCCAAACTACTTCTGAGAGAACTGATTCCTAGATTTGGATTTCCAGTCACCTTAGAAACAGATAGAGGAACTCATTTTAATAATGAAATAATTCGGATGATTTGTGCAGCATTGCAAATTGAACAGAAGCTTCATTGTGCCTATCGACCAGAAGCATCTGGAGTGGTAGAGCAATTAAATGGCACAATAAAATCCAGGTTAGGGAAGGTGTGTGCATCCACAACACTGAAATGGCCTGACGCTTTACCCCTTGTACTGATGAGTCTTAGAAGCATTCCTGACAAAAAGACGGGTTTGAGTCCACATGAGATCCTAATGGGAAGAGCAATGAGACAAGCACACATACCAGCGAACAAACTGATGAATATATCTGATGATCTAGTGCTTGACTATTGCAGAGGATTGGCTGATCAGGTGCGTTCTGTGTCTCACCAGGTTGGGGAAGACGCCACAACAGCACAGCCGAATCAAGCTCATGATCTGAGTCCTGGTGAATGGGTTCTAATCAAGAAACACGTGAAGAAATCGTGTTTAGAACCCAGGTGGAGCGCCCCTTACCAAGTTATCCTGGTGACAACAACTGCGGTGAAGTGTGGTGGTCTGCCAATTTGGATTCATGCTAGCCACACCAGACGAGTCCCAAGTCCACTTGAAAGACAAGAGCAACAACTGGTAAACAAAAGTCAAAGACCAGAGGTTGAAGTGTGTGAAGCTGAAGAATCTAGAATAAAAGATTCTGAAGAACAAACTGATGATGAACAGCCGAGCAGAAGTCAAGTAAAGTGGGCACCAGTTACTGGGGCTCGGGAAATTGCTGTTGAAACAGAAGAAGGTGAGAGGCCTGCTGCTGAACCAGGAGAAAGTGAGTTCATTGCCAATCCAGAAGAAAGTGAGTTCACTGTTGAACAAGGAGTCAGTGAAATTACTGTCGAAACAGAAGAAACAGAAGTTGCTGAAAAACAAAAGAAAAGACAGATAGAAGGAAGGCCAAATAAAAGAACCTGTGAACCAGATGCGGATGGTGAAGAAGTAGTTCAACACAAGAAAGCAAGAAAAGGCGATAATTGGCCAGGTGGAGTGAAAAGACTAAAATACACTCTTGTGAGGAGAAAGTCAAAGAAAAGACCAGAGCAAAGTAATGAGGTTTCAAGTCAGACAGACCAAGAAGAGTCAGGGGAAGAATTAGTGCAAAAAACAAGAAGAGCAAGAATTCCAAGTAGAAAATATACAGCACCAGAATGGACCTACGTAATCTTGGAAGAAATTGAAAGCTCAGATCCAAGTGAAGAAAGAGACAAATCAGACACTGAACATGTGGATGAAAGCAAACTGAGACCACCTTAAAGAACTGTGACAAAAACTAAGGTGCAGCATTTGTCAGTTGGAAAAAGGAATAAAGATTCTGAAGACCTAAAGAAAAGAAGAAGAAATTCAAAAGAAAGGGGTGAAGAAGAAGGTCTGAAGTGTAGGATTACACTATATTTTTCTTAGAATTTTTAGTAAAGCTTAGTGTTTATAGATTTAGAATTTTTATATTTTTGGTAGAATACAAAATGGCTAAAGAAAAGGTGACTGAACATCCAAAATCTAGTCTAAAACATAGATGTATTAAAGCTTGCTTATGCAGTGTCTTGCTATTAGCATTTATGTGGGTATTACTAACTGTCCTTGTACCTATCCTAATGATAACTAATAATGGAAAAAATACTAATGATGTGACAAGTGAAAGAGTGAATGATGTTACTAAAAGAATTCCTAATACTAACATAGAACAAATGGATGGAAGCATTTTCCATCATGATAAATCAATTAGTGATTTCTCGTTAAATGTGTTTACTAAATTGTTGTATGAATATATTGATACGATGAATGTGAGTGATTGCTATGTGTGCATGCAATTACCTTCGTCTGTCTCAGAGGGGGTAACGTACCATCACCTTCCTCTAACATATGGTGTGTCTTGTAGTGTCCTAACAAGCTTGTTTTATGTAACGGGGAAGCTTGAGTATCATTACTCTAATACAGATTTAGTGTTTCCAGAAATACCTATTGTTAAAGAAGTTAATAAGGTTTTGAGTAGTAAAAATGCACACTATATGGGAGAGTTCTATCATATTACTAAAGCTTTAGATGTGGAATATGCTTCCAAAAATAATTTAACATGTAGTTTGCGGGTTGAAGAAAAAGTATTCATAGAATTAGTAGAAAGTAGAAGAGAAAGTTTCCAGAGAAAAGCTGTCGAACAGAAGTCACAAGTTCCACCGTGGGCTTTTAGGGAAGGAAATTATGAGAAAGGCGAAACCTACGCTGCAATGTCTCTGGACTGGCCTCAGAAGGGAAAAATATATTTGCTTAGAATGAAGACTAATTATAACAATTATTTTATTGGTACTAGTGAGTGCGAGCATACTTTCAAAATTACTGGAGGTTGGGGATTGAAGGGTGGAACTGATCCTGTGTTTCCGGGAATTTATTATGTGTATGGTAAGAGAGCCTATTATAGGTTGCCTGCGCATTGGTATGGTAGTTATTTTGCAATTGTTTTCCCCAAGGTCTACCATATGGACCGAAACAGCAATAGACTAAAAGAAATAAATCATGGACTAACACGTAACAAGAGAGCAAGTTTCTCAGAAATAGTAGGTGATATTTTTGGTGCACTGATACCCTCAGTTGGAGTCGTCTTGAATTCACACAAAATTCGAAAATTGTCCACAGTAGTTGATCGATTATCAACAGATACTGCTGGTGGGTTCTTAATGATTGACACAGAAATGGTTGCAATCAGATCAATGGTTTTGCAAAATCGACTTGTTCTTGATATTTTATTGGCAAAGGAGGGTGGAGTCTGTGGCATGTTGAAAATCCAACACTGCTGTACTTATAACCCCTGACAAAAGTAAAGGAATTGAGGGATATATAAGAAATATTACGAAATTACATGAAGACTGGACCCAACTGGAGGTTGACGGTGTTTGGGAGAGACCTGGTAAGAGTTTCTCCTCTGTGGGTAAATGGTTTTCTACCTTTGGAAGTAGTTTATTAGGGAAAATAATAATGCCACTTATTTCGGTAGCCATAATAGTCTTAGTGATAATAACAACATATAAATGTTATAAGTGTAAGAAGGGGAAAAAGGAAATGTCAGAATGGGAGAGTAAACAAAGAGCAAGAAAGAGAAAAAGAGAGGAAATTGAGCTAGAAGAATACTATAAGATGATGAAAGATATAGATGAAAGTGCCATAAAAGAGAGAAGATTACAGAGTTTTAGATAAAATAAAGATGGCACTCGGTATGGTAGGTATTTTATGATGGCTCCAGAAAGCCATCAAAGGGGGATTGATGGAGCAGGAATTCGATAAAAGAAACCTGCTCGAATTAATACCCACATAATACGTACTAACAGTAAGTAGTAATAGAAAATTAACATGCACCTTACATGAACACGAGGGAAAACTGCTTTGCGCATGCATGCACTAACGTGAAAATAATATATGAAAGAACTAAAATTGTATTTACATCATCCTTTGAAAGAAACGAGAAATAATGCATGACTAGGCCGCATGTGCATTTCGTAGTTTGCATGTTGCAGCTTGCTTTGAATTAATAATGTTGTTTTGCATAAGGCTATGCTAGAAAAAAACATTAATAAGGGATAGGGCGTGGAGAAGTGTGGCTCAATGGTTAGAGCGGCAGACCCTGATGCAGAGATCTGGCCCGGGACCAGGGTTCAATTCCCGCCTCGGCGGGTCTTGGGCTCAATTTCCTCGGACCTGATAATTCTCGCCTCGGTGCCTATTCTATTCACGGGTCCCACTCTGCAACTCTGGGCAATAGCTTGCTTAATCTCCACAATGGCCCCAACAGCCCTGGGATGCCTGGCTTCACCCTGGGGGTGCCCAGGAGTGGACATTTCACAGGGAAAAGCCAGGAAGGGTTCCACAGCGGTATGCGTACAGCGCCAGGACACCCCTTTGGGGGTATAAGTGCGCTTTACAAGTACAAATTTCATTTCATTTCATAGTACAAAGGTGGGTGGTAAACAGTGAAAATTACATTATCCATAATTAATGAATGTTCGTTTTTTTATTCGTTATAGTGGGCTGGATGAACTCCATGTTTTCTTATATTGGCCAAAGTGAAGGAGGGTTGGAAATTAAAGTAAATGCTGTTCAGACAAAAGCACGCTGAAGGACTGAGCACAGCAGAAGCGATGAAAGAGTTGAAGTCCAATGTGATGATCGTCTGCCAAGCAACGTGACAGACCGTGGGATAGAAGGACATTTCCTGAAGACATTGCTTGAAATGTATAAAATTGTAACTTAGACTTGATCGTGTGAATGTACAATATATGAGCTAATGAGAAACAGGCATAAAACAAAGAATAAGCTTAAGAGCGAATTAAGTCATCATGGTGTGACATACCACCCCCAAAGTCCACCAATCAACTGCTTAGTTTCGTGGGATGTTTCAATTGATGTGGGACTGACATGTAGGTTTGAAGGTATAATTGGGGTGTCTTTAGGGGTGTGGTTTAGCACGTTAGGTGGAGAAGCTGAGAGAGGGGATGCGTAGCAGTCCGTCGGTCAGAAGAGAGGCCTAGCTGATTCCTGTCCTGTCCTGATCCTGTCCCTGAAATCTTTGTCCCCTGACTCTATTTCGGGGGATCCCCACCACCACTTAGGCCTGAGGGGTGGTTTTCACTACAAATCCGATGAGTTTGTATTAGTCTAACTCGTTTTTCTTTATAATTTACTCGCAAATGTAATTTTGTCTCTGAAACTTTTGTCTCTTTATCTATCCACTCCTTCATGCAATATTGTCATTGTTAATTGATGAGTTCTGTTCATTTGATTTGCTGATGTTCTCTCTCTCCTTTGTGAGTTCATTGTTTGCATTTGTGACCGTATGCATTTGAGCATTTTATTTTATGATTTTGAGATAAACTTTATTGACTTCAACGAGAGTCTGTGGTTATTTAGTTTATAAATGATTAGTTAGATAAAAGAGTATCATTACCATCAACTATTCAACTAATTGGTTCATCGACCAAGTAGAGGAAGAGTTGATTGATGAATAAGATAGGTATTTGGGAAAAAATGCCATATATGAACCGATATGAGAAAGAGAATTGAACTTGTATAAAAATTGACAACCAGTGCATCAGGGATTTGGGTGAGTGTGTATGGGCCATTGTTCTGCTATATTATTGAGTCTGGACCCCTGATTAGTCATTGGCCGCGCGCTGGATCAGTACTAAGCCTAAAGAGTTTACCCATTCAGTCAAATCTTTCTGTAACAGACTTGCAAAACGTTTTGCCGCAACATCTAACAATGCTATCAATCTATAGTTGGAGGGGTCCCCCTGAGCCCCTCCTTATAAATCGCCTTCAGGGTGAGGCCTCTTCATCATTACAGAATTAGATTTGCTGCAAGGCATTCTGAGAATAAAGGCAAGAGTACCTCTGGCCAAAACTTAACATCGGATTTAAAGAGAATATTAAAAAACCAATTTGGGGCGTGATCTTCATCCGATTTTATTTGTTTTATTATCGTAATAAAGTTATTGCTGTCAAAGTTCAGAGGTTCTCTGTCCCAGGTTGATGGAATATTTATAACCTTAATAGATGAGTGAACACCATAAAGTTTGACATATGTAATGCGGAGAGGAAATGCGTGTTTGATAGTTTGTTTTCGAGAGCATGACGAGCCTTTATACTGTTTTTGGAACCTGTACTTTTAGTAATCAAGCTGGATTCGATGTGTTGTGTTTTTTCAACCTTCTTATTTTTATACTTAACGGTTTTTACTCTTGCCTTTAATTTTTAGAGAACCGTTCGTTCTTTCTATTAAGCTCACCTATTTTGTGCCTTCTTGATTTGGATGACGGGAATGTTTGTATAAACTGCTTTGTGAATGAACCCTGGCCAAGTTGTCAGGTGGTTTATTCTATTGCTCTCATTTAATTTGTAACTGCCTTGTCTTGATTATGTATTCTTTTATGCCATCAAAATAAGACAAGCTAATTAAAGTGTAATCCAAAATAGATGCAGGGGTGTTAGAAATATGAGTGGGAACTGCTTGCTGTTCCGATTTAAATCGACTATTCAAATTCTTTTTTTTTTTTTGTAAATCTGTTTTTTCGTATTTCAAATGTAACAAATTCAGCAGCAAATATTCAATACATCTTTTCTGTCAATATGTTCGTAATACAGTATTTGCATATACAAGACACATTGTTAAATTGAATCATTGAACACCATCAGTTTTTTGGGTCATTTTCATTTCTGTCCGCATCAGCTTAACATGCTGTAACGTTGTCCTTGGCATATAACTTTTTAACTTTAAGCTCTCAACCTTCCCTGCAACTTAGCACATATGTGTGAGTGGGTGTGTACAAATGCATATACATAACTTTTGTTTCTATCACACTATTATCTCATATAACCTTCTGGCTGCCTATCTCCTTGGATTTTATCGGAGTATTTAGTAAATATGCTTTCAAAGGGTCCCAGATATCTTTCGGCCTAGAAGTGTTATGTTCCATATAGGTACCCTAATATAGGCTCAGGTAGTCACCTAACCCTTCACCTATATTCTCCCTACCATTACAGTACATAACGATTCTTAGTACTGACCTTTTACCTAGTTACGGTAATGTCCAACGATGACATGGGGTTTTCTCCGAAAAGCTTAAGCCTCATTCATTATGCATGAGGATTCTTGGAATCACAGCAGGACACCAGGCCTACCATCTCCTGCATAATAACTATGTATAAGGGTCATTCCTTCCGTCATCCCAGTCCGACATGACACAGCAAGGTATATCCCCAGGGGGTACCACTTTGGGTATATATACATCATCTCTTGCTGAGATAGTAAGAGGAGAAAAGGACTTCCATGCCGACACACTGATGCGAAACGCTGAGGCTCCTGCACACAGACACTCCAGCTCGCAGTGGTCTGACATCCCTTGTGGGGTGTCCATCTCGAGACCAAGCCGGGGTCCCACAGTCTCTCACTTCAGGTAATGGGGTTGACTTTATCCTAGAGGGATTCTTGGCTTTACACCCACATATATGCTAGGTACACTTAGGTACATCTAGTTAGGGACGCATCGTAGGAGTACGCATTTTACTACTGTCATGTATTTTATATACTTGCCTGTATTCATTATTTTAGCACAATGGTAGAAATCTACCATCCTTTTACTCTATTAGTGCTTATAATCATTTATATCTGTTACTGTCTAATGGTTGTTTCAGCACACCTATTTTACACTAGAATGACGCTGGTTCAATAAATGCTTATTGAGAAACGTCACCACCGTTTATTCTGTGTATCTCTCTGAGACGAAGTGAGCACGAGTGACTGAGCAAAAAAGTAGTACACTGTTTCCACGATCCTGAGGGATCAGGGTTGTCATGTTCGATAGTTGCCAAGAACTATTCTCTCCTTGGTAAGGGGGATTTCTAGTGGCACTGTGAGCAAGCTGGTATACAGGCTGACATATCCGGTAGGGGTGTCCAGAATCCGTCTGACTCCAATCCTACAGTATATGTTGTCTAAACACGCAGATCCTATATAGGTTTATAGGAACTACACGACATGGCACCCAACGTTGGTTTGGTACTTATTTAACAGTAAAATCTGAGTAGTTCAGTCGTGCTATTCTCAGAGAACTCTACTCACATTTCCCCAGAGACGTCTGCAGTGGGAAGGGTATTATCCGCCACAGCTGAGTAGGCAGAAATATCCTATGTATTGGCTGTAGGTTTATCAAGCTTGAAGGACAAACAGTTCCTATTGTGCATAAAACCTTATCTCAGTTTCCTTGAAACTGTTCCTTGAAATTATTTTTCAACAATGACAGAAGACAACGCTGTGGCAGTACAGTGCGTTTTAGTACAGGAAGAAGAAAGGGAAATTAACATTTCAGAAAATGTCAGAAATGCCCTTACTCAAAAGCTAACAGATTACGGAGTCACAGCTAGGTGTGGGACAGTAAGTTTCGTGATTGAGGCTCACGAATCATATAGAACAGAGGTATTCTATTCATGGGTTAAATTCCCACAAGCAGATGCATTTCATTCTTACACAGAAGATGAAATACCAGAGGAATACAGTCCGTATGAGGACATTGAAATTCCACTCACTTACCAGGAGCACATAAACTGGTTTAAAGGCGCCCTCCCCCATACAAGAAACAAAGTAAGACTAGGTCCGCTCGGAAGAGACGGGGCCACTTGGCCTGTCCTTACGGCTTACACGCCGCAACCAGACATTGACACAATGCCAGTAGCAGACTTACATACACTTCACAAAGAAATAATAAAACTCTATAGGAACATGACACAGTTCATGATGAGAACACTCACACTTCAGCCAACAAGAGCTACACAAACAAGTCAAATTCAGAGTTCAACAACTAAAATTACTCCACAAACGCTATACACAGTTATGGGTAGAATGCCCACTAAACGGGAACAAATGCCATTCTGGATAGCTCAGAAAATAACACAGCTAGAGGCAGTATTTCCACACACAAGCCGTTAAGAAAAACACAGAATGCTAACAATCTGCTTGCCAATTGGGATAGCTCCCCAGATAGAGGATTGTACCACTTGGGGTACAGTTTTCGCTGCAATATATACCAGAACTCATGGTATCCCTTCATTACCAATAATACCAGACGTATTAAGACAAATACAGACAAAGTATGGAGCAGAACCTGCTCTAAACTTAGGGATGATATTACTAGGTAATTTTGCCCAAGTATCAGCTATCATATTAGCTAATATCAAAGGGATGCAGCAGCAGTGGCAATATGCCAATGCCTAAGGGATTTCACTCCTTTACAACAGGAACGTGAATTAACTAAAATTATCACTGACACCTATGCTGAATTAGGCAGCGATAGTTTGGGAGCTAGAGCAACAAAACTTCAACTGATGGGTGGTCCTGAGAAGGATAACACCAAGCAAGCACCTGATTCTTCTAAGAAGAAATGGGATAATAACAATAAAAAACAAAAAATTAGAGAAAATAGATCTCTATCTAGGAGTGGGTCTCTTCAGCAGGAGAACTCCGAAAGGAGATACAATCTCAGCAATAGAGATAACATGAAAAAATCTGACAGGTATCAGGATACTGATACACGTTCCTCTCACTCCTTTCAGGGTTCACCAAGAAACTCCGAGAGACAAGGACGGTCAGAACACAGACAATAAGAGCCTACAAAGTCCAGAGACATGCCACGTGCTTCAAGCTACCGTTCTAAAAAAGAAGACAAGCCACAATCTAAACCTCAATTTAAAACGAAGGAAGTAGCAGGTCTCAAAGTTAGACATGCCAAGAATCCTGAGAACTCAACTACTGAACGGGGAATGGGCTCTGACGATGCTAGACAGCGCAGCAGAAGTAAAAATAGCTCGCCAGAACCTGATGGAATTTCTGGTGACAGCGGAGTTGAATGAGCACATCACGGTGGAAACACCTGATACGAGGGTAAGTGTCCCACATAGGTTACATTAGATAACACTCCAAATGGAGGGGGACAAACCCAGGAAAGTTAAAGGTCTCTTTTGGGAGAACTTGACTTTTGGCTGTGATGTACTTTTAGCTAACAAGTTTGGCCTCCTGAAATTGTTATGGATTGCCCAAAGGGAGAAACAGTAATTTTATCAGCTTTTTCCGACCACGTTCTAATGTACTTAAAACATACATATGCGCGGGAGTGGGCGGTAGCCCTTGCTCCAGCCCTATATCGCAACCATCATGGGTGGGATGCTGAGTCACCACACCATGTAATCCCAGTAAAAACAAGTCCAATTCCCCAGAGACAGTACCCAATACAACAAGAAGCGAAAAAACAGTTCAGGGAGTTCTTAGATCAACTTGAATACCAGGGCGTAAAAGAACCTTGCACCTCTGCAATGAATAATCCTTTGTTTCCCGTAATGAAACCCAACAATTCATACCGTCTAGTTTTAGACTATAGACATCTCAACACATGCACAAAAACATTTGCAGTACAGAATGCACACAGTGCCGCATTAATGAATAACATTGTGCGGAAAAAATACAAAACAACACTGGATAGCTCAAATGGATTTTTCTGCCAAAATATAGCGCCTGAAAGCAGGTATTTAACAGCATTCTCAGCGCTAGGTTCCCAGCATCAATTTTGTCGACTCCCCCAAGGGTATAAGAATAGCCCCGGGTTGTTCAACGCTAGGGTAACAGAATTACTTCAGAATTTGGATGCAGAGGCATTGTCCTATGTTGATGATATTTATCTGACGGATGATGATTTACAGGATCATTTGACCAGGGTGAGCACCATCATTTTGGGGTTTGCCTCTGAGGGCTACAAATTCAACTTTAAAAAATCAAAAATAGCCCACCTCAATGTCCTATTTTTAGGATACGAGTTATCAAGTGAAGGAAAAAGCTGGCAGCTAACTTTTTAGAAAAGTGTGCGCTGCTCCAACCTCCTAAATCTTTGAAAAATGTACAATCCATATTGGGATTTTAAACTTTGGCAGAACATACATTTTGGATTACGAAGAAAGAGTAAAACCTTTCTACAACTTAATAAGACCTGATTTCTCGGTTAAGCATTGGACACAGGAACACACAGATATCCTTCATTCCCTACAAGCTGACATGATAGCTTCAAAACACTTGCAGACATGCGTAAACGTACGCAATCTAGTGATCCGCCTTGTAGCGGGTCAATCTGGGTGTACTTACCTAACCTTCAATGAAGGCGAAACGGTACCCATAGCTTACAAATCACATTTGTACACAAACGCTGAAATGAACTTTGCTTCTACATAAAAAATCCTGACAGCAGTACAGACTGCTGTAGTAAGAGAAAGATCACTGGCTCAGGGGAAACGAATAATTGTTGTAACTCCAGTACCAGCCTTAGAGGCTGCTACTAAGGCTAGCGTTCCTAATGCTAAAGCCTTACATCCAAGATGGATACAATGGGCTAATTCTCTCACTGCAACGGATGTAGAATACAGATATGACCCAAGGCTAAAAACACAAGCATTCCTGCAATATGAACAAGAATATTCTCTCCCAAATGAAATAATGCCTCTAGATCAGTATGAATACATTATTTACACTGACGGATCTGCTCAGCCGGCCATAGGAAGTAAACAGCAATACAGCGCTGCTTGTGCGATTGTAAAAGCTTGTATGCGGGAAGGCAAGTTCCATCCCAGCAATACAAAGGCACAGTCTCTCGGAGACTGCACGGCTCAACTGGCAGAATTAAAAGCCCTATTACTGGCACTAATAAATACGGATCAAGAATTCCCCACACTCATAGTTTGTGATTCTTTTTACTGTGTCCAGTCATACAACAAATAACTTCACTACTGGGGCCAAAATGGGTTTAAAGACTCAAAAGGTGGCACAATTAAGCATAAAATGCTATGGGAACAGGTAGCTGAGTTGAAAAACGAACTACCAAGAGCTCACGTGATACACACGCTGAGTCATCAACGTGATGGCATTCACGTTGAAGGGAATTCATTGGCTGATGAAGCTGCAAATGGGGCAGTACGTACTGCTTCCGTAGCTGCAATCACTCGTTCAAAAACGAGAATAGACGGACAGATAATGGTAGCTGTCATTGCTTCACGCAAAAACAGTGCAGCCTTGCCAAAAGGTTTTTCACTCAAGTACTCCTACAAGTTAGATGCAAACAACATTCCATATGCTCAGATTCCTGGAGTGGGGGATAGAGTAATACCAAACATTGATCGCAGATTGGGTTGAATACTAGCTGCACACGAGGGTCTAGGTTCTGCACACGCAGGGATAACAGCGACAGTTTCATTATTGAAACAACGCTATTGGTGGCCTGGTTTAACAAAACAGACGAATAATTTTGCCTTAAAATGTGACATCTGTCAGCAAATGAAGGGTTCCACTGTGACACGTCCAGCGCAGACACCTTTACTAAAATCAGACAGACCAATAGAGTGTGTCTATCTGGACCACTGCAGCCCGCTACATTCGGATGGGGCTTACAAGTATATCTTGGTGGCAGTGGATTCATGCTCAAGATTCCTATGGGTATGGCCTCAGCACTCAGCTGATGCTCAAACTGTTATAAAAGATTTGCGAGTCTTTATAGGGACATACGCAGTTGGCACATTACATTCTAAACGTGGCCCTGCGTTTAGCTCTCGGGCTTACAAGGAAGACATGGAAGGTTTGGGTGTAGCATTGCGGTACTCCTCTCCGTACCATCCAGAGGGAAATTCGGTCGTGGAGAGGAAAAACCGGGACTTAAAGCAGTCTTTAACAGCGAGAGTATTATGTTTGGGTGGTAGTTGTGTCAATCACCTATATGGGGTACTGCGTGCCCTCAATAACATGCCAAGAAGTTCTCTAGGGGAGTCACTCTTTATGAAGTCCTATTTGGGACGAGAATGTGGGTACCTGATCTCGATTTTGAAGGCACAGTGGTGCATGACAAACCATTTGACATCAATAAACCTTTGGCTGTTTTACAGGATCTGAATGAATCCAGAGCACTACTAAGCCACGTGCAGGTCAAATGCACTGCCACTGGGGAAGTCAAATCAGTCATGGCAAGACCTGAGTTGATCCCAAAAGTCGGGATCTCGTCATAGAAAAGATTGAGGACAAAAAAGAATTTGGGCCATCCTACAGAAAGCCTGTACCAGTCCTGGCTGTCGAAGGAACAAGAACAGTACTTCTTCCACCTCTTGCCGGCAAAAAAGAAAAGAGATTTGTCTCCATTGATCTGATCATACCACACTATGTGGCCGATACTGAATAGTCGGCCTCGTAGGCTCCTTGGTAGCTGACGCTCTCCTCTCGCTACCATTAAGGAAGTACGCACAGAAAGACTCATAACATTTGAAGAGTCACAAATTAGAAGTAATGGAATTTCCAACAATGAAATGGAACTCGTTCCTCTGGAAACAGAACTTCAAGAAAAAGATGAAAGACAAATATCAATTTGGCCAAACACCGAAGTCTACATCAATATGCCTCAACAAGAGCCATCAACCGGTTCTACACAACCTGCCGAGCTACCTAAGATTGATCGAACTGCATCTGGCTACTTCATCGATTTTGATACCTTCTCTCTTGATCCCAGTGAACCCGAGACAACTCCAGTTCCAGTTTCCCGTAAGCAACAAATGCGTGAATTTTACACTTTTTAAAAAAAGACTTACTTGGTATCGCCTTGGCTCCAGCTCTGGATAGTATCTGCAGTATTGTTTTTTCTGTACTGGATTGGCCTGGTAACTGTTTTTTGCTTAATGATAAATGAAAAATATCTCCCAGAACACTCTGCCGTATCTAGTGTGAACTTGGTCCTGCAGCCTCCTACATCATCTCATCGTGAACAAAGAGACTTGTTTTCCGTGAACATTACAGCTGTTCCACTTCCCGATGGTATAGTTTGGGACAAAGTTGATTATGATTAGGGCTCCCGGTTTTATGGCATTTATTTTTTTAACATTTACGTCTGTATTTATCCAATTTTTATTTTTTGCCCATTGTATCTGTATTTATCCATATTTATTTTGTGTTTTGCCTATAAATGTAGTTGTAAAACTGTACATTTCCATATTTATTTAAATGATAGACGCGCACTCATACTTTGATGTCTGTCGTGTTTTAGCTATTTAAGTTGCCAAATATTACATACCAGAACATTCACTAGCAAATATTAGCATTATACCACAAATGTATGTTGACAGATGCAGTTATTTAAAGAAATATCATTCTGTTTTTAATTTCCCATGCTGTCCATCTTCTCAGCTGTTGGGCTATAATTCATGAAAGACAACACAAAGAGTCACTTAAAAGAAGCATATTTTCTGTATTAATCCATTTAAAAACATTAATGCAGACAGAAAACACATTGTTTTCTTTCTGTATTTATCTGTAAAAATCCATAAAAATGGAAAACAGGAAGCCTTAATTATGATGTATTTGCCCCCACTGAACTTTTGAAGTTTCCACATTTATTTAAAATTTCTCTAAATGATATCATTACCTCCAGTACATTTTCTGACGATTGTGATTTTGAAACTGTCACTAATATGTTATCTGATTTAGAAAAATCTGCTGCATTTTCAAGCAATGAAATGTTAGAAGACACATTTGACTTTGATAGTATGTACTGTTATTATCATTATGGTCATCACGTTTTACACAAATCCAGTATCCCAAGTAATGTTTTTCCTTACCACCAATGGGAACATTGCCCGACACCACCTAAAGGTAGTTCGAAAATGTTTGCACAGAAATGTTCATATTTTTCAGGGTTTAACACTTCTGACCCGACCTCATTTTACTATAAGGTTCCACCTACACCTACACAGAAAAATATGTTGACTAACACCAAACAGATTTAGCGCGCATCCTTTATTGCCCAAGTGTCTGAACAGGGTTTCGACTTATGGAAGGACACCATAGACACAAAAGCAGTCTGGGGTTCTAAAGAATGGCAAGTACATGGAACAGAAGCACTATTTAGAGCATGCCTCATTCTTCAACAGATTATATTTCTGAATGAAACTGTGCAACAGACTTCCTGTCTTGGACTAGCCAAGAATAAGGACTTGAACACACCACGGTTTCCGACAGCTTTGCACATCAATTTTACATCAAGTGGAGGGGATACAATAGATGGCATAATGCAGTACAATACATCAGACCTCAATTGGAAGGGATGGTTAGTTTGGCCCAGAGACACAAACAGTTGTCAATCAAGATTCAAGGGTACCACCAAAATGTTTAGTATCCATAGGCCAGACCCACGATATGTACAAAGAGAACATCCGGGGGTAGTGGGAACATTTGGGAAAATTCGGCCTTTTTCAAAAACAACCAAAATTGGAATTTTAAACAAGACACTTTGTCTAAACTGCATGGCTTTCAGTCTCTCATTGTTCGGACTATATATATATATATATATATATACAAACTTATTCAGTACAGACTTCTATCGCATGCACTATTTTTCTTTTTATATCGTTTTTCTTAGAAATTTTACTTTTTAAGTATTATTTTTATAGACTTGCGTACCACATTTTAGCAGTACGTAGACGTTTTAGGTCTGTCATCCAGTCGGATGAGGAGTGAGTGTTATGTTCCATATAGGCACCCTAATATAGGCTAAGGTAGTCACCTAACCCTTCACCTATATTCTCCCTACCATTACACTACATAACGATTCTTAGTACTGACCTTTTACCTAGTTACGGTAATGTCCAAAGATGACATGGGGTTTTCTCCGAAAAGATTAAGCCTCATTCATTATGCATGAGGATTCTTGGAATCACAGCAGGAGAGCAGGCCTACCATCTCCTGCATAACAACTATGTATAAGGGTCATTCCTTCCGTCATCCCAGTCCGACATGACACAGCAAGGCATATCCCCTGGGGGTACCACTTTGGGTATATATACATCATCTCTTGCTGAGACAGTCAGAGGAGAAATGGACTTCCATGCCGACACACTGACGCGAGACACTGAGGCTCCTGCACGCAGACACTCCAGCTCGCAGTGGTCTGACATCCCTTGCGGGGTGTCCATCTCGAGACCAAGACGGGATCCCACAGTCTCTCACTTCAGGTAATGGGGTTGACTTTATCCTAGAGGGATTCTTGGCTTTACACCCACATATATGCTAGGTACACTTAGGTACATCTAGTTAGGGACGCATCGTAGGAGTACGCATTTTACTACTGTCATGTATTTTAAATTCTTGCCTGTATTCATTGTTTTAGCACAATGGTAGGAATCTACCATCCTTTTACTCTATTAGTGCTTATAATCATTTATATCTGTTACTGTCTAATGGTTGTTTCATCACACCTTTTTTACACTAGAATGACGCTAGTTCAATAAATGCTTATTGAGAAACGTCCCCACCGTTTATTCTGTGTATCTCTCTGAGACGAAGTGAGCACGAGTGACTGAGCGAAAAGTAGTACACTGTTTCCACGATCCTGAGGGAACAGGGTTGTCATGTTCGATAGTTGCCAAGAACTATTCTCTCCTTGGTAAGGGGGGTTTCTAGTGGCACTGCGAGCTAGCTGGTATACAGGCTGACATATCCAGTAGGGGTGTCCAGAATCAGTCTGACTCCAATCCTACAGTATATGTTGTCTAAACGCGCAGATCCTATATAGATTTATAGGAACTACACAACAGAAGTAAGCGGAAGTAGTTCCGCATACGTAAGTGACTGCTCCTGCCAGAATATAAGATCTTGAATCCATTCCTTGAATTTAGGTGCCCTTCCCCTTCCCGATCTGCAGGCAATCCTACGCTTAGCTATTAACAACCCCAATGCCATATCATTTCTACATGCTGCTTCCACATCTTCTGTGTACCTTAGTAAGGCTGTGACCGGTGATGTCTGCAGGGCAGACCCGATCATTTGTGTCAGTGGATTAAATACCTGATGCCAGTATCGACTAATTTCAGTGCATTCCCATGCCAGATGTAAAAAATCTGCAGCCTCCCTACCGCAACGTTCTCATTTATCGATATCTCTTTGCTGAAATTTGTACCTCTTTTCCGTTGTATATTAGAAGCGATGAAGAAATTTATAGTGTATCATGCAAAGCCGAGTATTGGCTGTTATGTTTCCAGTCCATCTGCAGCAGTACTCCCACTGTTTGTCTGGTAGGGCTGCACCGAGCTCAGCCTCCTAATATGTACGCGATTTCATCTGGTAAACCTTACGGGATGTTTGTGTGCTATGGTAGTGAAGGGAAGTCACATGCTTAGGCGTGTCAGATTGTAGTATTGCATGCAGGGGGGGCAGTACTTGCGGTTCCTGTGGATATAAACGGGTAGCTGCCTTCACACTGTGCCTGAGTCAGACATATATGAATAGGTCCATTGATGTGGGTATTAGCCCATGGAAAAATTGTTCTTTTGTTCGGAACTTCCCATTTTCATACAGGTCTCCCCACAGCTGTACCTGTACTTTATTCAATAATTGCCTACAAGCTAATTCCTGAGTCACTTTTAGGTCCGGGTGATACATAAGGGGCAGCAGGGGCGAGTATAGCATCGGTGTGTCCAGCGTCTCTGCCAGTCGCCGCCACACCATCGTGGTGCATGTTACCGCGATAGGGTCTGCAGCTCTAATCTTTGGATGTACCGCTATGATCCCCGTCAATGGAGTTGGGTCCATATGCCCCGACTCCACAGCGAGATGTGGCATGCACGGGGGTGTGTGAAACCACTATGAAGCAAAATATGCCACTGCGCAGAAATAGTATAATTACAAGTCAGGTGCTTCGAACCCTCCTTGTGAGAAGGGGAGGGTCAGTATTTCCCACTTTAGCCGGGGTTGTTTGCCACCCCACGCTAATCGGATCAGCTGTGTCTTCAGAGCTGCGAAGAATGATCACCCTGGGGTGTATGGAATGTTAGTAAAAAGATATAGCAGTTTAGGTAGTATCACCATTTTTATCAGGGATATCCTTCCTGCCATAGATAGGGGCATGGCTATCCATTGCGTGATAGAGTAGGTCAAGGTTACTAAAGTTGCCCCATAATTAACACGCATTAATTCAGTCTTATCTCTGGTAATCTTGATACCTAAGAGTTTTACTTCCGTTATGCACCACTCTATTGGGTAGTCTAGTGTGTATGGTGAGATGGCTTCAGTGAAGGGGAATATTTGTGATTTGCCCCAATTGATGTGTATTATGGAATATTCTCTGAAGGCGATAAATTTGCACAGTATGGATTTCAGATTCTGTTGTGGATCTCTAATATATAGCGTGACATCGTCTGGGTAAAGAGATATTAAGATATGTCTGGTGGGGTATTGGAGGGCCCGCTCTTTATGATGTTGTCTCAATTTGGCCGCTAGTGGTATGATTGCAAGCGTGAAGAGAAGTGGGGATAATGGACACCCTTGCCTCGTATCAAGAGTTATTGGAAAAGGTGATGAGCGTGTTCTATTAAGGAGACCAATAGCTTCAGGTTGGCAGTAAAGCAGTTCAATCCATTTAAGAAAACTCAGGGGCATTCCGATGTGCCTTAGCGTTCCCAAGAGGTAGTCCCATTTCACTGAATCGAACGCCTTTGTGGCGTCTAGAAATACAACCACTGCCGCTATTTTGGGGTCTATGTCTTGCATTATCGAGAAAAGAGTACGGAGATTATGGGATGTCGCACATCCCTGAATGAATCCTGCTTGGTCTGGTAGCTCTAGGGAGTCCATTAGGAGATTTAACCTGTTAGATAAAACTGCAGCAAACATTTTGGCATCAAAATTAATTAATGGGAGTGGTCGGGATGACTCACACTGCTCAGCTGGTTTATCAGGTTTAAGTAAGGAGGTAATAATTGCTTCCCGCATGGACAGGTGCAGGATTCCAGCCTCATTAGCTTAGTCAAACACTTTTTTAAATGTGGGGACTAGCCATTCCACGTACGTTTTGTAAAATTCGATCGGGAGGCCAGACAATCCATGGGCTCACCCGAATTTCATCTGCATGATCGCAGTATGAATCTCGCCTTCTTCTAATGCCGTAGCTAAAAATTCTCTCTGTGCATTTCCTAGCCAGCCCAGCGCTATGTTTTCTAAGTACGGGGACAGTTCGAGAGGTTGCTGTCTCTGTTTTGTATATAGGGAGGAGTAGTATGTTGTGAAGATTTGTAAAAGATCTGGAGTGTCTCTTTGTATGGTGCCGTTGGGTTCTCGTATTTCTACCACATAACTTGAGAATCAGGGTTTCCGAATGAAATCTGCAATGGCTTTACTCGGTCTTTCCCCTTTCCCATAGCTGCGAGCTCTCTAATATTTACTCCTAAGCATACATTCTCTTTCCGCTGTATCTTTATTTTCTGTTATTTTATCTCTAAGGGTCGCTTGTTTATCCCCAACAGAGGAGAACTCTGTCTCTTGTTCTAATTATTTTTTTCCAGATTCTAGCTTCTTAAGTGAGTTCCGTATGTCCCTTAAGATACCTCCTCCCTTGGAGAGGCACAGTCCCCTCATTGTAACGTTAAAGGCCTCCCATACCGTTGCCATGTGTGCCACCGACCCTATATTGCGTTGAAAATAATCTTTTATTTCTTGCCTTATTTCTACTCTAAGTGATATATCTAGTAATGTCACCAGATTGAGTTGTCAATTACCATATGGAGTCCCAATTCCAAGAGGGGCCAGCACCATTTTAATCGGGGAATGATCTGAATACGTTCGTGCAAGATGATCAACTTGTTCTACACAGTGTCCCATTTCCTTGGAGATTACCCAATAATCTAGCCTAGCCCATGTTGAGTGCACTGCTGAGTAATGTGTACCCTCTGTAGTGGTGGGATGAAGGTGTCACTAAGCGTCTAGGGGATGATTGTCTGCAATGATGCCCAATAGCTGACCTTGGGCTATAGTATAGTGGTGGGGTTGTGGGTGTGATCTATCCTGTGTGGGTATTAATGCAGTGTTGAAGTCTCCACCCCATAGCACATAAGTGGACCCTATATTTAGCACCTTCCCCCATAGTTTGGCAAAAACAGGGCATCCTCAGTATTGGGGCCATAACAGTTTACTATAGTGACAATATAGGAGTGCAGTCTACCCCACATAATGCTGTATCAGCCTTGCGCATCTTGCAAGGACCCCCCCAGCTACAAATGGGTTATTTTTTTTATCAGTATTGCAGTACCTCCAGCATAAGTGGAATAAGATGCGAAGCAGCGATGCATCACCCATCTGGTTGCAAAGGTGGGAGTTACAAAGGGACTTAAATGTGTCTCTTGTAATAGCGCAATATGGACCTGATGTCTATCTAAATATGCAAGTATATGTCTGCATGTACACGGGTTGTTCAAACCATGAACATTCCAGGACATGAGATGAATTTTAGATGGTTGCTGCGGTCTCGTCATATTCACATAAAGAAAACGTTTTTGCAATGACTATATCATGGCAGTACATAAGGATCATTTTCTGTAACTTGCTGTTGGAACTAGACTGAATAATGTGCCCCTGCTGATCCCCTCCCGAAACCCCCCCTCCCACAACGACAACCCAAACTTTTCGGAGTCAAATCTCCTAAAAGCCAGAAAGAAAAGGATTTGAAGGGTTCTCCTCGAGACATACCGCCAGGGGGTCCACAACTCTCCTCCCCCTAATGAGTCCCACAAGGTGAGAACAATGGGGGGGGCAGGTGCCCGGGCCGTAAACCACTCATAGTACCAACAGGTCATTATTTCAGTAGGGCCACTGGGCTGCATGTCCGATCTCGCACAGCGGCGAGCGCCCAATCTGCATTTCCATGGGTGAATTTTTTACTCATTCTTTCCCCAAGCTGTGACGTGTTGCTTGTGACTCAGTCAATTGGATAGTCCAGTCAAGCTTGCACAAGTTTGCGCTTCGGTCTTGAGTAGTCTTGATTAGACAATGGTGATGGCGAACGGGAGTGTGATCGGGTCGAGCTCGACTTGGGCATGTTACGGTGGTTATGTTTCAGAAAATCTTCTACCTGTTGTGGATTAGGGAAGAAATGCTCCTTTCCTTGGTGGGTAACGCTGAGGCTCACTGGGTACATCATTGCGTGGTTGATCTGCGTGTGTTCCATTTTACCGGACCAAACTTTCTTCTGGCTTCTTGCACTGCAGCAGTGAAGTCAGGGTAGAATGTAAGTGCATTTCCTTCATACTCAATTTTCCTCTTTTCCCTGGCAAGTCGGAGAGCAACGTCTCTGTCACGATAATTGAGAAGTCAGTCAATTATTGGTCAAGGGGGTTCCCCTGGAGGGGGTCGTGAACCCAATGATCGATGAGCTCTCTCAATTACCAACTGCGGGGAGAAAGCCTCAGTGCCAAAAACCGCAAGGAGCATGCTTTCGATGTACTATTCCATGCACCCCGTATTCGCACTCTCGGGTACTCCTAATATGCGTATGTTTTTATGCCTTGAGCGCGCTTCTAAATCTTCATTTTTTTTTATTTCTTTCAACAGGCGGTCCATTTGTAGAAATTGTTCCTTTTTGCCTTCTGATGTATCTTTCAATTCTGATATTCTCTTCTCTGCTTCTGTGATCCGGTGATCATGTTTTTCAATTTTGTATTTTTTGGACTATAGTGTCCATTCGAGCCGGCATAGTGTCCATTTTAGACTCTATGGACGTGAGACTGTGTTTCATGGTGAGGAGTAGAAAATTCAAATTCTAACATTGTAAATCCTGATGATTAGAAAAAGGAAATAAGTGTTTCACTCATCGTGTCCAATTTCTTTATGATTGTTTCTTGGTGGAGGATGTTCCATTAATAATTTGACAAATTACCAAAATCTCTGATTCCTTCATTAGATTCATATTGAAGCTGCCCGTATTTAACCAAAAAGCGATGTGGTATGTTGTTATCAAATTGCCCATAACTTCCTCTAATTGTTTGATCACCATTTTTTTAGATAAGCTTGAGGGTTTATGTACATGTTTAATATTATAACCAAATTATCAGGACCTGTTGGAAATCGATAACTGGCTATTAACCCTAATATCCAGGGTATGTTTAATTCCAACCTAACTACTCCCATAGAGAGGCTTGAAGCAATATACATTGAGAGGCCAACTCTTGGACTCCCTTTATCAAATGCACGTGTAGCAGGCTGTTGGTGCTATATATAACCTATGAGTGGAAAGGCTGTTTCTCTCCATGTTCCCTGGAGAAACAAAGGGCCTCATTTATGGGGATTTGGTGTAGGGCAGAATAGCAAATCAGCTTGCTGCGCTGCCCTATGTCAAAGTAAAAGGGCAGGAATGCACCGTATTTATCTAATACAGTGCAATCCTGTCCTTTCCCCCAGCGCTGGAGCCATTTCCGCAGCCTAGTGCCAACCTAGACACCCTTGCACCGTGGTGCAAGGGTGCCTGTGTTTTCTGCAGGGTTATTTTTGAGCAGGTAGGGGCACCTTCCTGCACAAAAAGAATTCTGGGAGGCTTTTTTCTCTTCAGTAACTGCTTGAGTCTTATAATGAAATCTGTTTTTTCCTTAAGTCACTCATATCCTGTAGGGATTTGTCCATTGGAAAGCGTAAGATACTAATGTCATCTCATTCAAAAGGATTGTGTAAAAGTACCGAGTTATGTGCTGTCGGTTTGCTGAGTGTACTCCTACGAGCCTGCTCCTTATTACCTTCTAAATGAGCTGGAGGGATTTCAATAAGAGATGCTGAGATGCTGGATTTTATTTTTTCTGTGTGTGATTCAGGAACTTTGAGCTGATCTGACCCCTTCAATGGCATGGTTGCTTTGTGTTGATTGTAAGTGACTTTTATCTTTTGAGCCAGGGCTTCTAAGACCCTTGTTTGTGATTCTAACTTGTAGATGAACATTTGCACACCCTGGTGACTGGTTCTGCGCCCATCTTGGCCCAATGGATTAGATTATTCAACTGTTTTAATTTAGAGTCAATTCCAGCAACATGAATTGCCAGGGTGTGCAGTAAATCTATCTGAACTTTCAATTGATCTAATTGATGATTTAATGATTTTGCTGTTTGCTGTTACATGTAACATATTCTGAAGATTGTTCTACAAAAGGTATTTGTGCTTAACTGGTGACTCAACTAGTTTTTGAATTAAAGACGTCCAAATGGTCAGCCAACACTTGATTTAGCCCATCCAACTGATCCTGATTGATATCTAAACCTTTGATAGCTCTTGCGTCTTCTAAGACAGCCTGAAGCAATTAAACAACCGCCAGTGAGTTGTTTAGCATTATTATAGAGTTTTGTTTTTTGCATACATATTGTGCTTCCTCTAGATCTTGTTTTACAGTTCTTGTATGCGTCATGTCTTCAATTGGACATATAAACCTATTTGTTTGTGGCTTCCTTGATATGGGGATTGTCCCTCTCTTTATTAGAGGGAGAAGTTATTTTTCAAATATGTTATTAAGGCTGTGGATGCCGATGAAGTGTTGCTAATGTGTCTGCATTTTGTATACAATTCTGGATGGACTCCTAATATTTGTTTGCCGGTCTTTTACTTTTGTATTTAATTAGAGGGGCAAGTGGGGTTTTCGGTCTTCTTGAGCCATATGTAGACATCATAATGAAGAAAATGTTATAATTTCAGTCCTTTAGCCCCTCCTCATCTTTCTTTTTATTGCACTGCTTCTGCTGCTGAAGAAAGTTTACATTTAGGCGATATGAGATGTGATCTTTATTGCACTGCCTCGATTTTGACTTGAGGAGCAATTTATGAGACAATTGATCTTGCACCTTTATTAAATAATGTGCTGTAACTATGTGAGGGGATACTGATGGAGGAAGCCTATGCGGATGCTGTCCCATTTAATAAGCCTTGTTAGAGTAGGCCACAATGTTGTTAAGTGGTTATTGTTACACCATGAAAGGCAATAAGATGAGACACAGAAAGCCGACAGGAAGCCGCACTGGCACCGCTGAAAACTTCAACAGCACTGCATCATAAGCAGCTAATCTGCTTCAGTGCTCTCTGAACTGCCTCACCTCATCCTCTTACTGCTCAACTCCTCAGGTAGTCTGAGGAAGGCTTAGTCGGCCTGATGGGGCTAGGGACTGGAGTCAACAAGTGGCGGTAGCTGTAAGGCTTTGGCACAAGCATACCAGCTGCTTCCGCTGCTCTGAGCCTTTCACAGCTGGCATGGACGCTTGCCACTTCACTGACTCCAGTCTTTGCTCCCCTGCCTATAGCTACTTCTCTGAGAGTCTCCACTCTCGGTGTACTGACATCACAAGCCGTGGTCAGGACAACCAGGCTCCCACTGCACTCGTAACAGCTGCCCCTGCTCTTGTACCAGTGCTCTTCGCACCGAGGTCCACACTATGCCTTTGCTTCCATTTCCATTCAAAAAAGTGATTGACCTTCATGAGTCTCAGTAATGATAGCGCCAATACACAATGCTACTCTGGCAGGTGTCCTCCAACAAACCCGAAGGTCTATCTGACCTCTTCTCCATTGTGGTTAGCCTGAAGTCTTCCACAGCCACAGACTATCTTTGACCCTTATATGTTAGATGCGATTATTGCATACATTTTTAAAACTTCTTATCTCCGATTCCCATTATTGAATTTTTGTCTTTTGCTTTGGTGTTATTTTGTTAATTAAATTTGTCTCTATTGTCTAATTCAATTTGGGATTTTATTTTTGGGTGTTTTGACTTTATTACTGTTTTAGTACTGTATTAATACTTTGCACATTGCTCTTGTTTAGGCTTGTCTATTCTGTATCAAAGCTACAGGGCGTTGAGCTCAGGTTAATATGGTGACTTGAAGGGTTCATCCTGACAAGTGTTGAGAATTTCTTAAGGGGGCCATTCACCCACCCTAAATAATAATAATATTTCTTACACCTCGTATTGTTTTCACCCCTCCCTCTGTGTTGCTTCTGCGCTTGACTTCCAGGGAAGCTGAGGATATTGGGATCTGTGTCACCAGCGAGCAAATATTGCGGCTCTACTTCTTTAGGGGCACATTGGCACCAAGAACCCCAGACACAAATTCACAGCCTGGGGTGTTACAGCAGAGGAGGTCAGGCCCTCAGTTTTCTTTTACTGAAGTGCACAACTCTTCCCTTTGACACATAACACCAGCTGTGCTCCTGTCCTCCAAGGGATGTTGTAGAATGTCGCTCATTCCTTCAGCTCAGTTTTAGATTTGACTTCAAGGATTCCACTGTTTTACAACATCGCAATTTTCAGTTCTCGTCTAAGAGACAGCTTTTGCTGTCTGTAAGCAAAGCCTACTGTAGACCACAGTTTTTTTTAAGTGGGATGAAAAATGTGTGTGGGGGGATCTCTAATAAGGGTGTGGCTTTAGTAATTAGGAGTGTTAACTACAATTCTGTGCTTTACACAATAGCTGCTTGACCAGAGCATATGTGCCTCTTTGTGAGTTCTATGTTATTGCAACGAGGCATATCACACAGCAACAAACACACGACTAAGAAAAGTCAGACCTATTTACTTTGTGAGTGCCTGTTAGCAGTATTTTTTTAAATGAGGGACAACAATGGATTTGTTGTAAATAATTAGAAGGCCAATGAGTGGATTAGCATGTAATCTGAATACTGTTATGGACCACTGACTCACACTGACTTCAGCCTCAGCTCCAGCACTCCTAATCATGACCCATTATGAAAACTCTCCCACAACCAGAACTCACTCGAACACCTGAATGTGTTGTGGCTTACATGTACCGTATAAGCATTGTAAAACCCAATAGTTCAGCCTTTTAGAGATGAGACCTCGTGATTTTGCCAATACGTAGTAAAGTCAATTCCAATTTCAATGCAAAATTGCACTAAAGCAAAGAGAGTTTAGAAATGTTAATAACGTCTATACTTATGTAAACCATGCAATGTATATAGAATAATATAGTGCCCAAGAAAAATGCCGCAATACACGCGCTCTCAGAAACCACAACGCAGGGGTGTAGGTAGAGTAGATTTATTCCATCATAAATCCAAACTTTTGGATTTATGATGGAATAAATCTACTGTACCTACACCCCTGCGTTGTGGTTCCTGAGAGCGCATGTATTGCAGCATTTTTCGTGGGATCGATTGCCGGTTGCTCCGCCGGCTCACGCGGCACCTCCCTAGGGTATCCGGTTCCCGGAAGAAGTGCTTTTCTCTGATGGACAATAATATAGTGCTAAAACCATTGGCAAAGTCAATAGGTTCCAAAGGCGAGACATACTGATTTTGCCAATTCTTATTATACTTTTCATGGTTATTACTACTCAGTCATTTGGTTTGCATCCATCCATTTATGTGGGTACAGGTATCTGCGCTGCCTACAATAGCATGTCAGAAGTTAAAGCCATGTTTGTGCACTCAGTTATGTTTATTAGTGATATAAAGTTTGTGAAAAATGGAGTGGTCATTTTAATAATTTTCTCTGCTTATACTAGTGTGCATCTGTAGGGTCCTTCTTTGTCCTAGTAGGGGATGGATTGTAGCACCGCAGTTTTTGTGCAGGAGAGTTTAAAACAGATGTCAGCAGCCAAACCATTAGCAGCTGTGCACTGCGCTACATAATGAAGACAACGGGCCAGATTTGCAAACCTCTAGCGCTGGGTGTACATCACAAAAGTGATGCAAACCAGTCCAAAACGTTATGTATTGGTTTTACCTTACAGAGCTAAACTTGTTTTGCGCTGGAAAGTTGAATTAAAAGTAACACAAAGCACAAAGATCTGTTTTGCATCACCCTCAGTAAGAGGGGTGTTACATCATCATTTCTGTGCTTTGCAAAGGAGAGATAGACAAAGTAAGGAAAGTACCTAAACCTGGTTCCACAACAGACAATGAGGAATCAATAATCCCTCTCTGGAAAATTAGTATACAAGCAGGTCTGAACCATACCAAATGGTTCCAGGATTTCTCATTGAAAGGCATAGGTGACACTCCCCAGAGTGTCTGTGTAACAAGTTGCATTATTAATTGGGGTGGGTGACTACTAACCCTGTGCATCCAATTCCGCTCCGCTCGTGGAATTTGCGGAATTTAGGCAATTTCGCGTTCCGCGGAGAACGCGGAATTGCCAACAATTCCGCGATCCGCGGCGTAGCGGAATTATTTTCTTGTCGTGCTTTAAAAATGTGTTCTAGCGCGCGCGATAGCGACTTACCGGGATTCCTGCGTTTGCCGACGGGTTTTCCTATTAGTTCGCGTGCGCCACGAGATTTCGGTAGCCGGCCGCGTTATCCCGCGAGAGTTTGCGATCGCGAACACGTCATTCGCTGCGCCATCGGACAACGCGAGAGTGTGCGATCGCGAACACGTCATTCGCCGCGCCATCGTGCACCGCGAGAGATTGCGAACACGTCATTCGGGCGCGCCATCGGACATCCGGCGATATTTTTGTACAGCTCGCGATCCCGAACACGCAAAATTTTCAATCTGGAGAACAATAACATCGCAAGCAGCATCAAACCTTCTATAAATTGATGATTTGGCTGGAAAATAAACCTCAGATTGATATTTGGCTGTCCTTTTTGGTCAAATTTTTGGGGGGAGAGGGAGGAAGTGCCACAGAGTCTCCTACTTCCTGTTCCTGTCCAGCAGGCTCCTCCCAGTGCTTTGTCCATCTCCTGTTCATTTTTCACTTGGATTTGAGCTGGAAGGATCACTCTTTGTGTCTGCTGCATCATTATCATTGGATTTGAGGATTTTGGAATTTGAGATTTTACAAGTAAGTTGGTGTTGTTTGATTGGGGCATTGCAGTTGCTGCAACTTCATTTTTTGTACTTTTCATCATTTTTAAAAATAAATCGTTGTGGGTAGCCAGTAGGTCCAGAGCTAGTCGTGGGTCATGGATTGCTGTGTGATGTATTTATTAATTTCAAACATCATTTAGGGGGCATGGATGGCATTGGATTGAATTGGAAAATGTGTTTTTTTGGGGTGTATTTCAGTTTTTTGGGCTGTGTGTTAAATACATGCCTTAGTTGTGTGTGGTGTGCTGCAGGCCTTGTTTAGCCCTGTGTATTTTCGTTTTTGCATTTTATTGCATTACAGGCAAAGCAAAAGCAGGGTGGTTTACCATGCAGCCTTTGCCTGGCTATTATAGGCCTGTTTTCAGTACATTGTTTTCCAGGCCTCCTGCTTGTTGCTTGTGATTTGTGAGTGTCCATGTGGCTGGTAGCCATTTCTGGTGGGAGTTACAAGTGTGCTGCTTTAGCCATATACTAAGGCCTGCATGTGTTTCCCTTTGTGGCCTAGGCTTCTTGTTGTGGGCCTGGCCATGAGGCTGGCAGCCATTTTAAAGCCAGGCAGTGTGCTTTTTGCCATAGGCCTGCATTGTCTGTCTTTAGTTTCTTGTTGTTGTGGGCCTGCACATGAGGCTGGCGGCCATTTTGAAGCCAGGCAGTGTGTTTTTGCCATAGGCCTGCATTGTCTGTCTTTAGTTTCTTGTTGTTGTGGGCCTGGCCATGAGGCTGGTGGCCATTTTGAAGCCAGGCAGTGTGCTTTTTGCCATAGGCCGGCATTGTCTGTCTTTAGTTTCTTGTTGTTGTGGGCCTGGCCATGAGGCTGGCGGCCATTTTGAAGCCAGGCAGTGTGCTTTTTGCCATATGCCTCCATTGTCTGTCTTTAGTTTCTTGTTGTTGTGGGCCTGCACATGAGGCTGGCGGCCATTTTGAAGCCAGGCAGTGTGTTTTTTGCCATAGGCCTGCATTGTCTGTCTTTAGTTTCTTGTTGTTGTGGGCCTGGCCATGAGGCTGGTGGCCATTTTGAAGCCAGGCAGTGTGCTTTTTGCCATAGGCCTGCATTGTCTGTCTTTAGTTTCTTGTTGTTGTGGGCCTGGCCATGAGGCTGGCGGCCATTTTGTAGCCAGGCAGTGTGCTTTTTGCCATAGGCCTGCATTGTCTGTCTTCAGTTTCTTGTTGTTGTGTGCCTGGCCATGAGGCTGGCGGCCATTTTGAAGGCCGGTAGTGTGCTTTATCCATAGGCCTGCAAGCTTGTAGCCTAGTCTGCCAACAGGCCTTTCATCCAGTGGGCCCAGAGGTAGTCAGGGGTGCATGAAACAACTGTTTCTGTGTGTTCTGTTCAATTTAAACATAATTTAGGGCACATGGATGGCATTGGATTGAATTGCAAAATGTGGATTTTTGGGTGTATTTCAGTTTTTTGGGGTGTGTTAAATACATGCCTTAGTTGTGTGTGGTGTGTTGCAGGCCTTGTTTAGCCCTGTGTATTTTCGTTTTTGCATTTTATTGCATTACAGGCAAAGCAGTGTGGTTTACCATGCAGCCTTTGCCTGGATATCGTAGGCCTGTTTTCAGTACATTGTTTTCCAGGCCTCATGCTTGTTGCTTGTGATTTGTGAGTGTCCATCTGGCTGGTGGCCATTTCTGGTGGGAGTTAACTAAGTGTGCTGCTTTTGCCATTTAGGCCTGCATGGTTTTCCTTTTGGCTTACTGCTTGCATCCATCCCCTTTGCCAGCTGCAGCTCCCTGAATGATGTGATGACTGAGCAAATAATTTAATGCCAAACAGGGTCCACTTCTATTACATTTGTATTTTGGTTGTTGTTCCTCTTCTTTCCTATCCTTCCTGACAGTGTACACAGTATACCATGAAAGCCCTTGTTGACAGTCTCACAAATGGCTACACTAATTTATATCTTTTATTTGTTTGTTTGTACTGCTAGTAATTGAACCACAACAACAAATGCAACATTTCACTGATGTTCTTCTCCTGGCTTCTTTGCTTTTAGGTGCACAAAAAGACAGAGGAGGAGGTGTCATCATCACCCGTTGTACTGCCAGGTAGAAGTCCTGCTGCGCGTCACGTCCACGTGTGACCACAGACATCTCTGCAACTTGTGCACCTGTGTCCTGCTGACATCTGAAGAAGATGGCCCCAAAGAAAGGTACCAGGTCCTCCAGTACCAAGAAAGTTGCCAGTGAGAAGAAGGGACAGAAGAAGGAAGTGGCACTTGCCAAGACTGGTGTGCCGGCCGATGTGTTTTTTGGTGAAAAAAAACTTACGCCTGCAGCAGCGGTGTCCAGCGGGGACCAAGCTGGGAGCAGCACCTCTGCATCAGTGGGCCCACCCCAGCAACCTAGGCCTAAGCCCATGACTGTGGCAGAGGTAGCCAGTCTACTAACGAACAGTGATGTTGAAATGTCATTATCGCAAAGTAGTACCCAATCCACGCACTCGCAGGCGGAAACTCAGCAGATAAGTGGGCAACCCCAGCCGCAACCCCAGCCGCAACCCCAGCCGCAACCCCAGCCGCAGCCAGAGCCGCAGCCGGAACCGCAACCACAGCCGGAACCACAGCCGCAACCACAGCCGCAGCCGGAACCACAGCCCACAATAGTAGTTGTTCCACCTGAGGTAGGGGCAGTTCAGGAAATCGAGCTTTTTGCAGACGAAGAGGAGCAAGCCACTGTTCCAGAAGATCCATTGTCTTCCATACCCCCAGCAAGGAAAAGGAGGGTTAGTCCATCAACTTCTTCTTCAAGCCCCGCTTCTGATGATCTAGATGCTACTTGGAAGCCACCAGCTCAGCCTGAGAGTGATGCACGCCACAAGACAAGGCTAGTGAAAAGGAAGGTTCCAGAAAGCCTTACAGTTATGGAGGTAGATGTAGACGAGGGTGTGGTGGTGAGCCTCAACAAGGCCTACCAGTGCTTAGGGGTTCTCCCTTTCTGCACAGAGTCCTCAGACCAATAGGAAGAAGTTGGCACAGAAATTGGAATAGAAAAGACAGAGTTTATTAAACCTCATGAGGTGGAGCTACATTCACACAGCACCCTTCGGTAATGCATGAAGTAGCACACTGAATGGAAGGACCTTGGTCCTTTTATACCCACACAGGGGCTCAAATGAAGGCGGTACAAACACAAATGCTGGTTTTAGGTACATATAAGGTTATACAAGAAATGCACAGTCGACAAGTGGGTGGAGCTAACAGTTTCTACTTCTAGTAGACACATCCTGACATTTATAAACTCGGAACAGCTGCATGGACAGCTGCGAGCTCAACTGAGCATGTGCAAAGCAAAAGAAACTAAATATAACTCGTCTCTAGGCAGATTTCAAGAGCAGTTAACAGGAAGGTAGGACAGAGCACATGGCGAGCACATGGCAGCACATGGCAACCAAAATGGCTGCCAGAAATACAAAATGGATTCCACAAAGCGGACAATTTAGCCTCTGAATACAGGATGTCTTCGGCTAATGCTTAACTTAAGTGCTGCCAAATTACAACAGACAACCCTTTCAGCATTAGCTGAAGACATTCGTTTATCTGGGGTAATCTAAATATTCATCCCGTACATCTATTAACATTATTTCGGCCACCTCTTTATTCAACATTTGTCGGGCCTTTGTTTCAGCAACGTTCCCTTTGGCAGGTATACAAGCAGAGATGCAAATGGAGCAAAGCATTGGACCACATTGGATACATACACAGCATGTAAAAAGTATCATAATTATTACACACAGGATAGTCAGTAGCTTCCAGCCCCAAGCAGAAACAAGACTCCAAAACCATCCAGCAAAAGTCCAAGTACCAGTCTCTGGATGAATTTCTGCAGCAATCTTATGCAGTTTTGATATTGCGTCATATACTGAAGGTGAGTGATCCGGTATGAATACGCAACAGCTGCTACCGATGATGCGACATGCACCACCTCGATCAGCCAAAATCACGTCTAACACCATCCTATTCTGGAGTGCTACAATCCTTGCAATCTGTAGTTCCTCTGTAATGTTCCCAAGTGCCATAGCTGTCTTATTGGTAACAGCTTCCACAACACGAGTTAGTCGCCTGATCTTTCTGCTGTTCAATGCAGCACCCACAAAGAAAAATAAGCCCAAGTTGAAATCAACATAGTGTTGTAGGGTAGTGTCGGTTTGGTCAACTTCATCCATACTTATTGTCCTCTTATTTCTGTTTTTGGAAATATCATTGTACAGTTTAAAATCACGGTGATATAATGCAGGTGCCAGAAACACAGGGGGCAACAGAAAAAATACATAGCAGATTCCTGACCACCCAACAGGTAATTGATAATATCCGTTATTTCCACACACATAATACGTATTATGCGAGGCTGTGAAAGTGCTCTTATTGGCACCTTCAATGGTCAGGATTACAGTACACTCGCTCCTCCCTACTGGAATTCTTCCAACACTACAGATACACAAATCTGCTTTAGTTTTTGTCACAGAAATCACAAAAGGTCCAATGTTCTTTATTATTCTCACATTTGTGAAGGCATGTGGTGTTGAAATATTGTCCGGTTGATACTCTTCCCATTCCCATTTAGTCCCTTTGGCTTGTGGATAACCTTCTTTATTTTGATAACATACTTTATTAAGTTGAAAAATAATCCCACCTACTGAAGGCTTTCCATATGCAAACAAGAGCGCATACCAAGCTTGACAAGAACCATTGTGAGAAAATGGAAGAGGAATAAAAGGTGTTCCTCCTTTCTTTTGATGTGCAGGTATCATCCCACACACCCAACAGTTGGTAGTATTTGTAGCATTGTGAGTATGGTGCAACATCTGGATAAAGGTATTGTTTAGATAGGATTGTCGATGCTTCTGCTCATGGTAGGGAAGAGTGAAGTAGTAGTGTTCCACTGGTACTGGCGTAGTGGCAACAAAAAGCTGTCGAACAGGAGCCACCTTCTCGATGTACCACGTAATTGCTGCCATAGCCACCATAGCAACAACAAACCCTACAGCAAAAATGATTCTTTTGTTACTCATTTCAGCAACAATAATGATTGATCTTTCTAAAAACTTGTTGAAAACAATCGTTGGAGCTCTTCTCCCTGGGCAGCCGTTGATTTCTTCACCATGGGCCAAGGCGGGTGTCACTACACTAATGCAGGGCTGATCCCCCTCCCCTTGCCACATCGGCTCTCCGTTTCACTAACCCAGGGCAGTAGCTCAACCAGTCTATTTCAAAACTGCAGATTCTTTCCTCGGTCTCAATTGATATCTGGATACTCCAGTGATCGTGTGGTCCGGGAAGACTTCCGCAGATTATTCAGGTGAGATAGCTTGGCCTTTCTCCGTCTCCAGAATCTCTCGATGGTCGGTCAACACAGCAGGTTCCACCAAGGCAGGCGACACGCGTTTGCAGTGTGTGCTGTGGATCCAATTCTTTCTGTTTGTCACTCAAACTGCTGTCCTTGTCGCAAGGAGCACCTGCTCTGGTCCTCGCCACCTCGGCTCCAAGCTGTTTGATCTGTCGAAGACCTTGACCATTACGTGATCACCAGGGTGGAGTTCGTGGGCCTCACCTGTAGATCTGTCAGGAAGAGCTTCTCGAACCTGTTGATGAATAGAAACCAAACTGTCGGTTAACTGTGCCAAATAATCATTCATCAGAACACAAGGAACATCATGTATGGGGTGTGGCTTAGGAATTCCCCAAATGTTCATCGGTCTCCCAAACACCAGCTCATAGGGGGTAAGACCTGATCGTGAATGTGGCACCGATCTTATGGACAATAATGCCAATGGTAGTGCATCTGGCCACTTTAGAGACGTGGAAGCCAGTATGTTCGCCAATTTTGATTTTAAAGTAGCGTTATACCTTTCCACCAATCCTGCTGATTGCGGGTGGAAAACTGTATGGAATTTCTGTTTGATCCCTAATCCTTTCAGTACATGCTCAACAACTTGCCCAATAAAATGAGGTCCATTGTCACTCCACAAAAGTTTGCAAACACCGTATCTAGGGAAAAACTCCTTTAGAAGCACCTTTGCTGTGGTGAGAGCAGTATTATCCTTTGTAGGGTATGCCTCTATCCACTTACTGAAGGCACATACCACCACTAGGACATATTTCAGATTATTGCAGCGTTCGAGTTGGATGTAATCCATCTGCAAAACTTCAAAAGGTGCGGTTGGTGTAGCAAACCCTCCTGTAGGAGTTTGTGTCCCTTTTCCAGGATTATACTGCCAACAGATCAAACAGGACTGTACTACTCTTTTGGCTGTGCTAGCAATTTCAGGATGCTCCCAAACTTGTGTAAGCAATTTAGTTATTGCTAGAGCTCCAACATGTGCCAGCCCATGTGCCATTTGAACCTTAGGTTGAAAATAGGCTGCAGGCAATTTCCACTTATTCATTTCTTTGTTACGCCAACAACCCTCATCATCTAACATTCCTTCTTTAGACCATTGCTCAAACTCTTCCACAGAAGCAGATCTCTGTATATCCAATACTTCCTCTCTAGCATCATGCCAACGCTCAGCTTGTGATTTCACTACGTACATGGATGTAGTGCTTCGCTGTATCGCAGTTTCACGGGCTACGCGGTCTGCAAAGGCATTGCCTTGTCCTATTTTGTCAGTCACTTTCTTATGTGCGCTACACTTCATAATAGCAACTCTCTTTGGGTATGTAAGTGCAGTCAAGAGATTATGCACTAACTCTCCGTGCATTATCTGCATCCCATGGGATGTAAGAAAGCCTCTTTCCTTCCAGAGTAGGCCGAAATCATGAACCACTCCAAAAGCATAGCGGCTATCCGTGTAAATGTTCACACACAAGTCAGTGCTAAGCTCACACGCTCGTGTCAAAGCTATTAGTTCAGCTGCTTGAGCTGACTTCTGAGGTATGCGAGCTGTTTCCACTACTGTTTCAAGCGTGGTAATTGCATAAGCAGCTGAAGTCGTGCCATCTGGTAACTTCAGACAGGAACCATCAACCCACAGTTCCCCATCTACATCTGGAAGGGGCGTATCTTGCAAATCGATACAACCCTTTGTCTGCTCCTCAGTAAGGAATATGCAATCGTGAGGCTCCTTTGACTGAGACTGAGTCGCAGGATATGGCAACAAAGTGGCTGGCTTCAGTGTCGCACATCTCTTCAAGGTAATATGAGGTGCTAGCAGTGTCAATTCGTACCCTGTCAAACGAGCACTAGTTAAGTGCTGAGTCTTAGTCTGATTCAAAAGGGCATCTACTGCATGGGGTACTAGCACCAACAGTTTGTGTGACAAAACTATCCCTTCACTCTGACGTATGGACACAGCCGTCGCTGCAACTGAACGGAAGCACCCAGGTAATGCATGAGCAACAGGATCAAGAACTGCAGAAAGGTATGCGCAAGGACGCTGTTTGTCCCCGTGTGTCTGTACTAAAACTGACAATGCACATCCTTCTTTCTCATGTACATAGAGTGTAAAAGCCTTCGTGTAATCTGGTGTGCCTAACACTGGTGCAGAGCAAAGAGCTTGTCTCAACTGACAAAAAGCATTTTGACATTCATCTGTCCATGGAAGGGAGATCGGAGTGTTTTTAGTTAAAAGTGCTAGCAAGGGTTTAACAATGTGTGAAAAACCCAATATCCATTGCCTGCAAAACGAAGTCAGACCAATGAATGCACGGACATCTTTCTGCGTGGAAGGTACTGGGGTGTCTAAAATTGCTTGAATGCGATCTGGTGTCAGTGCACGGCCCTCCTTAGACAGAAGGTGTCCTAAATAGGTCACCTTCGGTCTACAATATTGCAATTTCTTCCGTGATACTTTATGGTGGTGTGTAGCAAGAAAAGAAAGCAAGGACAAAGTGCATTTCTCACACTGCTCAGGTGTATCAGTTGCCAACAAGATGTCATCGACATATTGTATGAGAGCCACTCCTTTAGGCAAGGTAAAGGAATCAAGCTGTCTCTTCAATGCTTGACTGTAAATACTAGGACTCTCAGTATAGCCTTGAGGAACTCTACAAAATCTGTATGATCTATTATTCAAAGTGAAACCGAACAAATATCGGCTATCAGGATGAATAGGAATCGAGAAGAAAGCATTCTTCAGATCAATTACAGAAAATGTAGTTGCTGTTGGAGGGACCAGGGTAAGCAATGTTGTTATGTCAGATACTACAGGGTACTGTGGTACTACAATCTTGTTAACTTCTCTCAAATCGATGATAAATCTATAGATCCTAGTGTCAGTATCTTTTTTCAAAATGGGAAGAATCGGACTATTGCAAACATTGTAAGGAACTTCTTCCACAACCCCCACCTTAATTAAATCATGTACAATACGTGTGAGTGCTTCTTCTCCTTCTCGAGAAATTTTATACTGAGGCAGTCTTGGCAATAAAGCGCCCTCCTTAACACTAATATGTACTGGTGGAATAACCATTTGTCCTACATCAGTGTCCGAAGTAGCCCACAAAGTACTAGGGAGTGAGGCTAGTGCAATGTCCTCTTTAATAATACAAGATCTCTCAATCACAGGGTAGTTGTCATTCAAAATAACCCGTACTCATTCCGGAGAACACCGTATCGTAGCCCTGAAATATTTAAGCATATCAAGACCCACAATATTGTCTGGTGTGTTTGGAGAAAGCAAAAACGGACATGGAGCAGTAAACTTATCAACATCGAATGCAAGTGGTTGTGACAATGGGCTAAGGAAGGTGTTCCATCGAAACCTATCGATGTAATGGTTAAGCCAGACAGGGGAGCCCTTGGAACCAACTGTTTGGACAAGGCGCTACGAGTAGCTCCTGTATCAACCAGAAACTGATCAGTAGAGCCCAAAACATGTGCTGTAACATAGGGACCCCTCTGATCTACTGGAACTTCAACTGATTCCTTACCCCATCCTAGGCAATCCTATGCATAAGCAGAATCTTGAAAATCAGAGGGCACATAGTCAGACATTTGATATTCGTTCCTTCTATCAAAAGTGTTAAACCCATCCTGCCCACGTGTATTAGCATCAAACCGAGCACGATCATTCGCGCTTCCTCTAGGCCAGTGGTTCCCAAACTTTTTCGACCTGTGGCTCCCTTGACCTAATTGGCAGTTGGCCGTGGCTCCCCACCATTTTTTACCGGTGGGGGGATGTAAGCCCGACCTCGGGAGTACTTCCAGTTTTCTCCCTGAAATTAATTGGGATGAAGCCGATGAAGGTATGTAAAAAGACAAACTACAAGCCCAAGAATGCACTACTAAAAGCTAAAAAAGAGCCAAAGAGCAGCTATATGCGTGCCTGTTCTGTGCATTAAGGGAAGCTTGCATTGTTGCAACCTCTGCTGTATCTGTTTTATGGTCAGTTAATGACGCTTTGTGAAACTTTCAATTATGAAAAAGCCTGCTAAAAGCATCTTCTATTGTTTCTCCACCTCTTGTTGCTGCATTTCTTCTTCAGCCATTCTTTTGCTTCCCTCTCTCTGCCTTCATGTCCTGCTCCCCTTTTCTTCCCCTTTGATTCTTTCACACTTTGTTCTACCCCCGTGTATTCCTTCTTCCACCTGCTGCTTGCCCTAGTTTTCTCAGACTGAAAGTCTTGGTGTCACTTTTAGTTTCCTGTATTTCTCATCCCTCTGCGCACTCATCTTCCCAGAAATAAAACACATGTGGCCCAGTCTGGGGTGATTTACCAGCCTCTCCGATGCCCAGGTTGCTGCAGTCTGAGCTGAACTTATATCAGCGCTGCCATGTCTCGTCTGAGGTAGTAAGGAAGCGCTAGCTAGTGTAAGAAATAGGGTAGTACCAGTTCCGGGTAAGGTACTGATACTCATTTAATTTGGGAGTCCTCTTGTACACCATACCTGCACCAAGAAAGTGTTGAGCTATAAGACTGTCACAAGAGAACTACTACTTTTTGCAACTATCTTTATCTAAATGAATGTGAATGCAATAAGTTCATCTTTTATGCTGCATGGCTAACAAGAAAGATCAATAAGTATATATTGACATGAGTAGCACAATCTCTCTGAATAATTTATTGAACAGCTAGCAGCTAATCAGAGTAAACAGCTTCAAACATCACAGAGTTTTGAGATATAAAATAGAGCTTTGAAGTTCAGCCTTCCTTAAGCAATGAGGGATTAAAAAAGAATTTTCTTTGACTGAAGATTAACACAGAGGAGCAGTCTCGTTTTGGAGCTGGTGACTACAGTCTCCAATTGTCACTAACCTGGAGAAATATGCGGAGGGAAGAATGAGAAACGGCTTTCACTGAGGCTGAAAAGGAAACAGGTTATTTCAGTTTTATGACATGCTTCTTGTCCGGCCTTGGCAGAGGGTCACACTGGGGCCGGGCAATTAATCCTGGCTGCAATGCGGCCTATTTCCACAGCGAGTTTGAAATTTCTGGCTTATAAGATCCAGTGCGCGTTTCTTCACACAAAGTGCGGGAACAACAGTCAGCAATCTTTATCTCGATGAAAATGTCACAAGTCCGTGTTTTGTGCTGCGGTTGGAATAAGCTTCACTTACAGGCTTCAGGCTGAAAGGTAGGGTGTCAAAAGATGCATAATTTTTACGGGCCCACATTCTCACAACAACATGATTCCAAGCTTCCTCAGCACATGGCCACATGCTATCTTTCCCACATCGTGCGCGGCGCCCCTGGCTACTCTTAACGGCGCACCAGGGCGCCGCGGCGCACAGTTTGGGAACCACCGCTCTAGGCCCTGGATATCCTGAACGATTTCTCATTTGTCCCCGACCACGTAGATTCTGCTGAGCACGCAGTACTGGACAATCAGAAAGCCAATGTCCAAATTTTTTGCAGTACGCACACTGATCAACAGACAAATTTGAACGAGTATAGGAAGGAAAGGACGAACCATAAGATCCGTGTCCACCTCTATCATGACCTCTAGAAGGCGGACCATAAGCTTGAGCCAACATAACCTTTGTTTTCAACTCTTTAGACTTTTTGTCCTCATTACCTTTAGTTTCTAATTCTTGTCGCTCATAATACTGAGCCATAGTTAAAAGAGAAACCGGAGAAGTGGTAGTCCATGAACTCTCACTGGCCTTTAAGCGACTAGCTATCCCTGGCAAAAGGTTTGCGACATATTTATCAACAAACAGATGCCTACCCGTGTCATCTATCAATGACTGGCCACTAAAATCGTGTGAAAAAGTCAGAAACTGATTCATCTACCTTTTGCTTGCAAGACGCTAACACTGTCCAATCTATCTTTTTAGGGGGAATGATCGTCTTTAACTTAACTAATATAGCTGCCGGAAGATTTAAAATTAACTGACACGGTTTCTGTGCAGGTTCTCTATCTTCATCTAACCGCTCTAAATCTTTCCACAATGGTCCAAATGTCGCATTATCATCAATTTTACGCACAGTTCTCCACATATCAGGCGGTAATATTAATCCAAAAAACAAATCAATATCAGACAAAGTCATAGTACAAGAGCTAATTGCACCCTCAACTTCCTCATAAAAGGCTGCTGGATTCTTTCGCGGGTCAGGCAATGCATTTTTAAGGGCCATAACATCTGCCCTATTCCAAGGAGTGTAAACCCAATTATAAATAAAGTACCCTTTTGCATTAGTAGAAGTCTTATCATCCTCTGTACCCGTTCCTTTAGGAGGAACATATAAAGGCGCAGCTTCCCGCATGGGTTTCACATGAATTACAACATTCTTATCTGTTTCAGGAGTAGGAGGTCGTGCCATGCTGATCTGAGATGCTAGTGCAGCTGCTTCTGCTGCCTTTTTCTCCTCTCGCAAACGGGCTGCTTCAACACGCAGTTTAACCAAGCGTCTGATCGTGTCAGCCACCTGGGAGAAGACAAAAAGACCGTCACGTAATTGTTTACAATCAGCTGCTACATCATCGGGCTCCATATCTACCGAATGCTTCCTAAATCGTTCAATAACCTCTGCAGCAAATGTATCGGTAAAATATATTTGCTCCCTTTCCTGCCATCCTTTTATACTATCTAAAAGTTCTGAAGCAGTGGTAGTACTACAAATGGCTTTACGCGCAGCAGATCTAATGTCAGATGCACGCCCAGCAGGTAACATTGAGCGAGTTTCTCGAACTTTGTCCTGGTCTGAAAAAGAGTCCTCATCTGACTCATGAGGAGCGGAAGAAAAAATATACGGAGGTGGAGAACGATCTAATAACAAAAAATCATCTTGTGGTTTATTAAGGATAGGATAAAGGGGCTGCCTAACAGCGTATTGGCCAGTTACCTGTAAATGGCGTTCCCTATCTTCCCTCTCTTTAATTTCTTTCATCTCCTTGTTTTTTAACTCTAATGCTTTCGCATAAATGGTCTTTCGCTGTTCTTTGTCAATCAAGGCTTGCTCACGCTTCATTCGCTCACACACTTCTTTCTCCCACATTCGCACACAATCAAACATATCTTGCCTAGTCTTTCGTTTAAACATACATTGTTCCACATACTGAATCTTTCGCAAATCAAATGATCCATACATCGGCCAACGCAACTCAGGATCCTAACTAGTATATTTGTCCATAACGTGCAGTACATTATAGAAGAAATACCATACTTAATATACATATCCCTATTAGGCGTCCCCTCTGGGGGGGGTGGTTGTGCTTCGTCAAGTCTCAAATTGGTACCACTACAAAAGCAACACATCCTACGAAGTGTGCTGAAAACAGGCATGCCAAAAAATAGTGCAAAATATGCAGTATTATAATCAAAGTAGCGCTTAAGGTATTCTTCGTACGTTGCGCTGTTCAAACAATTTTAAATAGAGAAAATTCTCCTCATTACCTGCCTATATGTATTGCAATACATATATAATTACAAAACAGATTCCAAAATTGGCCAATCATACAAACAAAGCCGCAGTAAGTGTTACTAAACTACCTTACCAATCAAAGGCATCAAACCAACAGCAAGTGCCGCAAAACGGCTCTTACCAATCAAATGGTGTCCAGGTTCCAACTGCCAAGGTCTCAAAATCGACCAAATGGTCACTGCACAGCGAATCAACAGAAGAGATCTCAGTCGAGGACCGGCGCCGCCGGGATGGTCAGATCAGAAAGAAAGGAAAAACGCCGTGGGTGCCAAGACTCGGGTCTCCTCAGGCAGCGATCGCGTCCAGAAGCGAGATTCCAATCCTTCGTCTCGACCAATCCTTCGGGCATCCGAGTCGCCGATGAGTCCCACGTTGGAAGCGCCAATTTGTGGTGGTGAGCCTCAACAAGGCCTACCAGTGCTTAGGGTTCTCCCTTTCTGCACAGAGTCTTCAGACCAATAAGAAGAAGTTGGCACAGAAACTGGAATAGAAAAACAGAGTTTATTAAACCTCATGAGGTGGAGCTACATTCACACAGCACCCTTCGGTAATGCATGAAGTAGCACACTGAATGGAAGGACCTTGGTCCTTTTATACCCACACAGGGGCTCAAATGAAGGCGGTACAAACACAAATGCTGGTTTTAGATACATATAAGGTCATACAAGAAATGCACAGTCGACAAGTGGGTGGAGCTAACAGTTTCTACTTCTAGTAGACACATCCTGACATTTATAAACTCGGAACAGCTGCATGGACAGCTGCGAGCTCAACTGAGCATGTGCAAAGCAAAAGAAACTAAATATAACTCGTCTCTAGGCAGATTTCAAGAGCAGTTAACAGGAAGGTAGGACTGAGCACATGGCGAGCACATGGCAGCACATGGCAACCAAAATGGCTGCCAGAAATACAAAATGGATTCCACAAAGCGGACAATTTAGCCTCTGAATACAAGATGTCTTCGGCTAATGCTTAACTTAAGTGCTGCCAAATTACAACAAGGGGGTTAATGATGATGATGATGATGAAGAGCCAGTCATCACGAACATCACTCCTGGGCCTGTGGAGATGGAGACCAACATTATTAGACTATCCCAAATCGCTGCGAGGGATGTAGCACGGATACCACCAACACAGGTAACGCCAACACGACCTCCAGCTTCCATATTTGCCTTTGCAAAGGTCCGGCAGGGACCTACACCCAGCTCAACCACCACCTCAGTAGGTGGTGGTAATGTAAGTGCACAGAGTCAAATTCCATGCACACCCTCCATTTCATCTGGTATTGAAAGTGGCACCTTCAGCAGCGGCAGAAAGTTCTCCTCCCCAGTTTGGGACTTCTTTTCGGTTAGCAGTAAGGAGGAGAACATTGCTATATGCTCAATTTGTCGGCAGCCTGTTAAGCGGGGTAAGCTTGGTACAAACTATGGTACCGGAGGACAAACAAGTCATCTAAAAAAACACCACACTATCAAGTGGGAGGCTCACCTACTTCACTTAGAAAAAAGGAAAACTGGACCCATTGCTGTTGTTGGGGATGAAGAATTAGGGGAAGATATGATCGCGGTGGAAGGTCAACAAGAGGGAGACATTTCTAGCCCTACCCCCAGCAGTGTACTGGTAACGCACACATCCTCAGCAACATCTGAGTGGCCCCGTAGTAATAGTCAACATGAGACACAAAGGCAACCGGGCACTGCAATGAGCAAAAGTGCAGCGTCGTTGAGCCTAGCTGGGTTCAAGAAGAAAGGTGCACCACAAAGGAAAATATTCCAGCCTACCATTGACAGCATGCTTAGGTCGGAGGGGCAGTACCAACGCAACCACCCAACGGCACGGTTGTACAATGCGAAGCTGGCAAAAATGTTAGCGCTGGACCTTCTCCCTTTTTCATTTGTGGAAGGGGTGGGTTTCCTTGAATTTGTGTCAGCCATCTGCCCTAAATGGAAGGTTCCCAGCCGATCCTATTTCGCCCGAGTTGCTGTTCCAGCACTACATCACGATGTGCTGGAATTGGTTGCACAAGCTTTGCAGCAGAGTGCTGTTCACAAAATCCACCTGACAACAGACATGTGGACCAGTTGCCAAGCCACTGATTACATGTGCATCACTGCACACTGGGTCTCTTTTGTGGGGGTTAGAGACAAGCTATCTGAAGTAGGTGCTGTTGACACAGCTGCAATTTTTAATGCTTCTCGGAAACATGCAACTGTAGCCATGTTCGCCATGGAGAAATCTCATACTGCTGAAAACATTTTGGAAGAGTTTAACAGCAAGGTCTTTGAATGTCTGCGCCCCAGAGGGCTTGACATTGGTTTTGTTGCCACGGATAATGGCAGTAATATACTTATGGCCATGACGCTTGGTGAGTATTTCAGGGTCCCGTGTTTGGCGCACTGCATTAACATTATAGTTCAAGACTTTCTGAAAAAAGAACCCATAGTCAGCAACTTACTGACCACCTGCCGCAGAATATGCACGCATTTCAGCCATTCTTTTAAAGCCCGGAAGCAGCTGAGGATCATTCAACGTGACTATAGAATGACAGTCAAAGCACTCATCCAGGAGGTGGCAACACGTTGGAACTCAACGTATTACATGCTTGACCGTCTGTTTGAGCAGTACAGACCAATAAATGAATATGTCATGCAAAGGGCGGATGCTACTGTGAAAGGCATGACCCTTCAGATGGACCAATGGTGCCTAGTTAAATCTCTTACAGAGATGCTTCTTCCTTTCGAGGTCTTCACACGTGAAGTCAGCAAGGAGGACTGTACTATGGGCCAAGCTATCCCATTGTTGCACATGCTAGAGCAACAGCTGATGCGGGTGTGTGAAGGGTACAAAGGTGTGGAGGGAAAAAAGAAGCATATGAGTTGGTGGAGAGCTTATCATGTCGCTTAAGTGAAAATGCAAGGGTGCAAAATAAGATTGTGTCACAACAACATTACATTTGTGCCACAATTCTGGATCCACGGTACAAATCGGCACTGCACAGTAAGACATTACTCCCTTTTTCAGAAGTGGATGTTGCCCGGTACAAAACTTGGATAGCTGAGGCAGCCAGTACATTGGAAAATGAACGGCTGTTAATTAAAGGCCTCAAACCCACGTCAAGTACTGCAGCAGAGCATCCGGCGTCAAGTTCAACTTCAGAGCCTGTGGGCAGTGCATTTGGTTCACAGCTGTCACCAACACTATCGACAACAGCAATTACCGGCTCATCAGCCCCAGTACAAACGGCACAGGATTGGTATTTACAGCAAGGACTTGCTAGGTCCAGTGCTGATGCAAAGACAAAAGAGGCCGCACTAAGTTTAGCACCCCTGAACATTGACCGAATGGTCCAGGCCTACCTGGATGACCCAACAGAGGTCTACATTGATCAAAACCCATTGCGGTATTGGTATGGCAAAAGGGGCCAATGGCCAGTGCTCAGCAGGCTGGCGATAAACTATCTGGCTTGCCCTGTTGCAAGTGTCTCTTCTGAACGTGTTTTCAGTGCTGCTGGTTCCATTGTAACAGTGAAAAGGACCAGTCTCTCACCCAAAAACGTTGAGAGGTTAACCATGATCAAAATGAATCAGCAATTTATACCACTGAATTACACAATACATGAATCAACGCAGGAAGATGAGGACAGCGGCTCAGGTGACGGAAGTAGCGTGTTGGATGCTGATTACCTACTTCTGGTTGAACCTCCAGAGTTTGAGGACGAGCTATACTTCCCTGACAACTAGGCTTCCACTTCTTACTGTGGTTCTCCCTTATTTACTTCTATTTGTGTGTCGGTCTTTCTGTTTGGAAACTTCAAATCACAACAAATCCATCACCACCGTCTTCGTATTTTATTGCCTTATATGAGTTTCAGCTCTCTGCATTTCAGTCCACTCCTCCGAGTCCTGCTCCTCCTGAATCGACCTAAATCTATTGCCCTCAAGCCAGATGATAATTGGTTGTAGCATAATCGAAGAAAAACTAAAATCTTGCCTCGTTGAGTCTCTCCAAAAGAAGTGGAACATGATGATGACTACTATAGCTATCCTCCTTTCCGAGCCGATACAGACTGCCCATTATCTGAAGATGAGAAGGAACAGGTAATGAATGATGACATGCATTGGACGCTGACTGAGTGATTTGTGTTGTTGTTGTTTGTAGTGCATGAAGGTAATTCATTGTGTACTATTATCTAATCTACACACTAAAAGTAACTCAATGCAATGTTTGTTTCCATTCTTGTTTTTCAATACCTATTTTCTAATTCTACTGCAGGCCGATCCATTGCATTTTGAATATGGAAAGGGGACTCAATCTGTACACTACTGCACACTAAGTTGGACAACACACCATGATGATGACCACAGTGACATTATCTCTTCGCAGTCACTCAGTACGATCAGAGATGATTGATGGAATAACTCAGTGCTTTTCATGAGTGCATTAAAAGGTAACCAAGTCAACAACAACCACTGCAGACCTACATGTCTGTGTAGTGGTGGAGTCTAGTGTGGTGGTATGACTGACAGCGGGGCATTGATTTAGTCACTTAATTTGTAAAATGCTATGTTGCTGTATATCTGCTTTGTCTGCCTCTGTCAAAAAATGTACGCTAAATGGAGGATGTGTCACGGGTGCCGTGGGCCTGCTCTGTCCTGTTGTTGTTGGAGGTTAATGCTGGAAACAGACTAGAGTAGACATGATGTATCCATGCCGCCTCTGAAATTGTTCTTGTTGCACTCCACCGTAATTTAGGCATTTTTTTTCTACTTGATTTTTCAATATCCCTTTTGTTTTCCCATCTGCAATTACAGGCCGGCCCTTACCCTGTGCTACACTGGGAAAAACTACTCTCACTTACCTTACCAATGAATCTACATCAGGCAGGCAGTGGCGTCACCCAAGATTGATGGCCGGAGCGTCCATGGAAGGGAGGACCAAGACGAATGCCGAGATGCAACTCCACATTTTAACCAGGATAACATACAGTAACAGTATCAACTTTCATTATCTTTTAAATTTGATTCATTTTTGGTCTTCAATCATTACTACTGTGTGTGGTTGTTGTTATGTTTGCTCTCTGCTTATAATTCAATTCATCCCTACAGCAATTTTTGGCTTTTCTTTGCTATCTTTAAGCCCGGGCCGGTACAACACAACAGAAACTGAATGTAATTCGGGTCTCTCTGAGGGCAGACAGGCAAGGCAAATTGCATAATATACTGCTGCCCTGTACTGTCTAATTGTCTAGTAGTAGTAGTTAGTAAGTACTATCATTAACCATCAAGTTATCATCATCATGCATGCATTTCCTTTTTCTCCCTTAACTGATTTATGGATATGGTTGTCTGCCAAGATTGTGTTTTGTTGTTGTCCATGCGTACTGTTTTTCTTTGTCAAACCTTTCCCAAAACCCCCTTCCCAACCATTCATCAAACCCTAACCCTCTTCCCCCGGGCTGTGTGACTTATTGAGGTGTGACTAAATTAAATGTACACCAATAATTTATCACACGCTTGCTGGGGCGGATGTGGCTAAAGCAACATAAATGCATTTTCAAGGCAGGGCGCGGATCTTCTGCTTGCCCACCCTCCTATGAGCAGTATATTTGCTATTTTTTTTATTTTTTTTTTTTTTTTTTACCAAAGGAACCTAATCCATCAACATTAATTGCCGGCATAGATTGGATTTGTTGTCATCCTCCGAAACAGCACTAACGGTTACGCTTGTGTCGAGTCACGGTGGACTGTAGGCCTAGTCGAGTGACTCGACACAGCTATAGTTTGTAACTCTATGTACTAGGCTATCCCCGCAACCATTATATTTCCTTGTATTTTGGCATATTATTGTTTGGCAGTAAGTTCCGTACTGTACTTCGTTCTACTACTCCTCCCACAGTCTCTCTCAGGCGACTGACTGTCTCATTTTCTTTTATTTGAAAGTGAAACTGCCAGGGTCTACTACTACTACCACCACAACCATGGCATGTTGGGAAAGAAAACCATCATCACCATGCAGCCATCGCCGTGCCCAAGTTAAACATCAAGCACAGGTAAGAGAAGACGTTTGGGGGAGGCATAATTAATAACAGAATTTTTTTCACTAATTCTATTTCACACACCCCTTTGAGTCCAGTTGCAGAATGCATAGATTAGGAGGAGAGACTGACAGTACTAGTAGGACAAGTCCCTCAGTGAGGGGTACCGCATCTGTCTGTGTCTTAGTAACTCAGCCAATTATTTAAATCAAACACTGGTTGTGGCACTGCACCAGCAAGGAAACTGTGTGACGTAAAACAGTAACCACACCCACAAAACATTAACCACATCGTATAAAGTCTAAATATGTAATTTAATACCCTAACAAAAATAAACTATGTAAAAAAATCACACAACACCTGACCCACCCCTCTCCCTAACCCCAACCAATGTTCATGTCCCGGAACGAAAAAGTCCAACAAATGTCCAAAAGTCCAAAACCCAACGCCCGATTCCCACCCACCAAAAGAAGCTATAAAAAGGGGCAATAAATAAACGGGGTCTCAGCGGGCTCGCCTCTCCAGGACACGGATGCGCTCCTCTAGCCAGACCACACGGTGCTTCAGCGCGTGGCAGTTGCATCCACAGGGGGGGGCAGCAGTGCTTCTTGCTGTGTGGCGGCGGGCGGCTGACAGGCGGTGGTGCCGTAACACTTTAGGGGGGTGTCTGGGGCCCGGGGCATTGGAGGAGGCTGCAGCTGCTGCCGCCGCCTCCTCCTCCTTCTCCACAAGAACCAGCCGCTGGTATTCGGCCTGTATGGCCTCCAGCTTCCGGCGCCGGGCCTTGGCCGCCAACTCCTTCCTGTCCACTTTACCTTTGGAAGGAGTCGCACTCGCTATATCAAGAAGAAAAAATATTGTAAAATATACTCTTAGCAAAGCAGTCAGACAAATTCATTCTACACATAGTGGCACAGTAGCACTAGCAAGCACAGTACGTAACATTTGTGGTATGTATCTATCCTCCCACTACCTCGGCCTCGAACATTTGTGGTAGTTTCAGGCATTCCACCACCCATGCATCTGATTCATATCACACACCTATGCATGCATCCCACGTATCCTTCTCTGCCAGTCATAAATATAAAACCTCGCCCGTCCTTCCTCCTTCCACCCTTCTTTCCCTTTTTGTTCAACCCATCCATCAAGGTCATCTGATCAGACTTTGTCTTCTCCATAAAAATTTCACAGCTGAGTTGAAGTCCGATAGAAGAGGCCATTGGTTACTCTGAGTACACTCCCGTCGCTAATGCTATTGCTAATGCTAAGTAAAGGGTGTCTTCTTCAACCGTTCACAACAACTTCTTACTTAAGTCTCAACAGTACAGTATACATTACACCCTTGCAGCGAGTGTAATGTCAATAAGCAAGGATTAGGAATATAACTTACCACCGCCCGCCACTGCTGCTGGCTCACCCCCTCCAGCTCCTCCAACTGCCGCATCGCCTGCACCCTCAGCGGCCGCGCCACCTTCGCCGCTGGCCCCGGTACTGGTGGTCGGTAGTACGCCTAGAAAAACATTACACATTTTTCAGATGCCATATACACCTCCCCTATTTTTGACTAGCAAGAATGAAAAAAAGTTAATACATACATAATACATATACAACATACATCACTAGTATAAATCAGGTAGTAGAGTAGACATTGATAGTGTTATATGGTCCCTAGGGTCATTCTAGTCTTTGCTAAGTTACCCCGAGCCATGCAACCATTTTAGCTCTGTCTTTTATTTTTGCGCAAGTTACCTCGCAGCTTGTTGTGAAAGACGCCTTTGAGCCCACATGAGCTCATACTGCTACTGTCTGAGCGCTGCGTACAAGGTCGAAAAACAACCGACTTTGTTATGGAGTTCTGGTGTTAGTCCATATTGCTTATCCATAAAAAAACTGCACTTTTTGGCACGACTGAGAAATGCTTGCACTATACTAACGCGCACCATTTTTCTCATTACAGACGGAAGATTCCCTTATACGAAGAACCAGAGCTTTGCAGACCTTATGATGTAACCAGTACTAGGTTCTTCTAAGGTGAGAGCTCCCCAGAATTCTCACATCTCCATTTATAATTTTATATAAACTAGATTCCTACCAAGGGAGGGTGGTTCTTCCACCACTGTTCAGTTATCATGATCTCGCCTTTTGGCTTCTATGGACTTGTAGTTGTAAGTAACTTGTAAGTCTAACTAAGTGTAACAATGTTTATTGTTTTAATCTTATGCATTTTGCTGTTGCTGCTGCATTATACAACGTACAGAGCTTGTCAGTTGGAAATAAAAATAAACCTTTTGAACTTACATAGACTCGGTGGTATTTGGTGTGGACTTACACGAGAGAGTGAGCAAAAGGGTGCATTGCTTCCGCGACAGAGGTTGGGAGTGTTATGTTGTCTGGGTTGTCTACTCATTGGGTATTTTGGGGGGCGTTTCGGAGTAATGAGACACTATAACTAGTTGGTCAGGGGATTGTGGTGGCTTGTGATTGAGGTGTGAGGAAGGTCCAACCTCCCATCACCAACGTCCTATTTTCTTGTGCAAAGTTCTGTATGTGCAGAATCCCTACAACAGTAGTAGTATGTCCTATCCTATCTAAAATTCTAAAATGTGGTTGGGCATTTTCTTGGTGGGAATTGTCGAAAAGCATCAAGAATAAGAAGACTAGAAGTAGTAGAAGAGGACAACCCAAAGGACTGGACTCAATGGCTATAGCTATTGGTGAATATGAGTTTTATTTAAAATATTTTAAATAAAGAGTGGGCAACTGGGCAAGCTTAGCTACAGACAGACTAATAGTAGTAGTACAGAGAGTCATAGCAGACGCAGTTAGAGGCAGGGATAACAAGAATTTAGAAACAGATAGTATAGAGCAAAGAAGATTTTGTCAAAATTCGAATTAGGAGGATACCTAAATAATAGTTCGGAAAAATAAGGTGCAGGAAAAGTTTGGGAAATCTAATTAATAATATTAACCACTGGAGGACTTACTGGGGCCAGCAGCAGAGCCCTCGTTAGAGGAGCGGTCCTGTGCCTGGGAGGCATCTTGTTGATCTTCGTGGCCCACCGCCTGCGACCCCGTCTTCTTGCCCCTGGGTGCTGCTGATCATGTAAGATTTCATAAAGAAAGAGACAAAAATTAAAGTTTGGTGTGAAATAAATAAAATATTTTAAAATACGCACCAAAAACTTTTTGGGTAACAACAATTGCAATAAAATTGACCTATCTGATCGACTGGTAGTATTGCGAGATTCACGGACCGTCTAGCAAGCCTAACTACCACCTGACCTAGCCCACCTATTCCAATCCAGACGGGCCAATTGTTCAGTAAGTCTGCATTTCCATTTATTTTAGTCCTCAAAAATGCATAGATGGAGGACACATGCATACATTTTTGCATACACCAAATTGTTGGCTGGTTGCTGCTGATGTTCTGCTAGTGATGATATAAGCCTATTAACACTCAGAAAACAAACTACAAAAGGTTCTGCGAAGGACTGGGGTAAGCAGCACTCAGCAGCACGTGACATGACAGAGGATGCGTCACGCACACCACTTACAAATTACCAACTAATAAGTAACTAAACCTATCAATCCACCACTATCCCTTCTGAGTGGCAGGAGGACAAAGGAAGGACTACTCTCTCTAGCATTACATCACTTAAGTTCTCTAAAGTAAACTCTTACATAATCATCAGGCCAAGCGAGCGCAAAGTTGCAAACAAGTAAGATTAGTAGCGCCAAGCGCCTGTGTCATAACAATCACAGATTTGTAAACGTAATTTACCTGCAATGTAGCAGCAGCATTCTTGCTGGTCGGAAAAAAAATATATTCGCAATATATAACACAGAGCAGAACACAAAGTAGTAATATTAAATAGCTACTCACCAAGCCCCGGGACCTCCACTCCTAGCAGGTCCAGCAGGTCCTGCTCCCGGTCCTGAATATCGGACCACCGGTGCGTCAGCTGATTATTGGTGCGCCGGACACCAGAGCAGCAAAACACTGCCCGACGCACCTTGCCCCACCGCTGCCGACGCTCCCGGAGCCCGTACCCGAACCCAGGCCTGCCGCCTGCTGCCAGGGTTAAGGGGAGGTGGCGCTGAACAAAAAAACAGAGCGGCCACCTCCGACTCATTAAATAAGGCCCGTGCCTGCACCTCTTGGCGCCGCCTTCCGCAAGGAAGGCGGTCGCGGCTCTGGCTCAGACTTCGAGCCCTGTGGCTGTGGCCCTTTGCCATGGTTCTGGGTAGGCGGGGGACGGAAAAGAAAAGGTAGGAATTACAAAAAGTAAGTAAAAGAAATGAAAAAGCAGGTAATAGAAAAAGTGTGAAAAAGTAGTTAAAAACACACAAAAAGTAGAAAAAACTCAAAATATAGAATCAGGAAAATAGAGAGATAGATAAATAAAAAAGACCCAAAAAAGTTTACAGAAACAAAGGATTGAAAAGATAGAGGGAGGATTGAAAAGCAGGCCCAGAACCATAGCAATAGACTGAAAAACAAGATGGCCGCGCCCATTGCGACCGCATGGGCAAGTTCGCGCGATATTTCCCCCGAGCACGCAGAAAGCGTCGCGAACACGTAATGCGCGTTCCCGAACAGGAAACCCTTATCGCGAACAGGCGGGAGCATGCAATACGCGACCCGAACTGGAAATAAGCATCGCGAGCGGGCGGGAGCATGCAATACGCGACCCGGAACAGGAAATACCATCGCGAGCGGGCGGGACAAGTGAAAACAAGATGGCCGCGCCCGTTAGCGACCGCATGGGCAAGTTAACGATATATTTCCCCGCGAGGACGCAAAAACACATCGCGAACGGACGGGACCAGCAATTCCGCGATTTCGCGGAATCTCCGCGTGCTCGCGGAAATTTTTAGCAATTTCGCGGAGATTTGCGTAACGCGACTACGCAAATTCCGCCCACCCTTAGTGACTAGCCAGTTTGGGAAATATTCACAAGCCTTGTCACAGTGAACACTTAATGTCAATAGATCACAACCCCCTGGTAGGTCTGCACTGAGCAGACAGGCTTAACTTGGAGGTAATGTGTAGAGTACTTATGCAATATCAAAACAGTCATAAATTTGAAATGAAACACAATAAAAACCCCAAAATAAAATAGAAAAATAGTAATATTTCATAAGCAAAATAACTTCAAAATGGAAAAAATCCAATAAGGGGAACCAGAGATTTTAATAAAATATGAATGGGATAGTATCAAGAAGCATAAAGTAGTAGTCAGTGGTTGCAGTAGTCCAGAACCTAGGTGCAGTTTGAAGCTGAACGCAATGGACCGCGGGTCGGATGCATCACCCAGGTTCATCCTGGTCATAGATTTTAGTTTCTGGCTTTCGTCCTTTAAGATCCAATCCTGCACAGGAGTACACTTCTAAAGGCCCCAGAACCACAGAGAAAGTACTTAGATACAGACTCACAGGCTGTCAGGCAGCATGGTTCAGTCCAGGTCCAGTTGCCACTGGTCATCAGGGCAGTTGCAGGAAAGGCCCCTTGCATCTTCCTGCATCCCTATAGCTTGAACAAAAGGTCAGTCTTATGACTCTTTGTTAGACCTGGCCCATTTTGCAGGGTTATCCCCAAACTTTTTGCCTGCCTCCTCCCTTTTTCCTGACCCTCTTTTTGTTGGCTTTAGGACTATGGGCACCTTACCACTGCTAATCAGTGCTAAACTGCATGTGCTCTCTCCCCAAACATGGTATGATTGGTTTACACTTGCTTGGCATATTTGATTAACTTGAAAGACCCTTATAAAGTGCTATACCAGTCCCAGGGCCTGTAAATGAAATGCTACTAGTGGGCCTGCAGCAGAGATTATGCAACCCACAGAAGTAGCCTTTCAAACCTGTCTCAGGCCTGCCACTGCAGGGCCTGTGCGCGCAGTTTATGGCCACTTTGGCTTGGCATTTAAAACTACTTGCCAAGTCTAAAACTCCCCTATTTCTACACATAGGTCAACCCTACGGTAGGCGCTGGGTAGCCCTATAGGCAGGGTATTGTGGAAGTAAAAGGTAGGATATGTGCCTTTATGTGTAGCATGTCCTGGTAGTGACGAACAGCCTGTTTCGTTTTTCACTGCTGTGAGGCCTACTCCTCTCGTCGACGAGCATTGAGAATATACTTTTAAGTGGTAATTCCTGATCAGAAGGTAGTGGTGTTGATAAATCCTGCTTACTGGTGTAGTTGGATTTTACAACACTATTTTAGAAATGCCACTTTTAGAAAGTTGGCATTTCACTGTGCTTTTAACTCTTTGTGCTTTGCAGTCTGACTCCAATATACGTCTCAGCTGGGTGACATCTATACTTTGTGCATACTTTCTAGACAGCCACAACACAGGAAGGAATGGGTTTGATAGGGGATACATCTGATTTATATGCATACTGATAGTCTTCCTGGGCTGGGAGAGGGATAGGTGGTTCACACTTTACTTTTGTGGAGGTTGTGTCCTGCCCTCATACAATGGGCTGATTTACCGCCTACTGATTGTCTGGGGCAAGGGCTGGGTTGAAAGGCTTGTTGCACACTTCTAAAGGTTCCTTTAAAGTCACACCTTGATCAAAGAAATTTTTGAGTATAAGTACTTGGGCTCTGACTTTAGACACTGCATGGGACTTGTAACCAGATGCTGCTGGCTTTGTAAACTGCACATTGCCAGATGACTGCTGCACTGCCAGGAGGAACTGCCATTTGGACTACTTGCTTTGTTGTGCTGGCCTGCAGCCTGCTGGGCTGCTGGAGGGACTGCCACTCTACAAAATAACTTTATGTGCTTGCCTGCTGCCTTCCACCTTTCTTTGTGCCGCCAAGTGTTTGTTGGCTAGCCCTCTATTTGTCCAGAGTCTCAGGGCCAGAACAGACACTGCCTTTTCATTGCCTTGCCAGGATCAGTGTGTGTGGCACTCCGGTTTGATATCAGCACATGTTCAGCGTGGGGGACATCGTTTAGTTCGCATGCGATACACCGCATGCCATTACAACGCTGTTGCTACAGCAACCGCGTTGTCACATCGCATACGATTACATCGCAAGTCGTTACAATGACTTGCTGTAGGGGGCAGAAGGTGTTTGATTTACAATCCAACACCTTACCTGCTGTTGCACAAACTGGAGTAGGAATAGTACATTTTACTATTCCTAAGTGCAGCGCCCCCCTGTAACGACTTGTGATGTAATCGTATGCGATGTAACAACGTGGTCATTGTAACAACCGCGTTGTAATGGCATGCGATGTATCGCATGCGTTCTAACAACATATATTCGTTCAGCGCTTTAGAAGAGCAGCACGTGTCAAGCTCCCATGTTCAAACCTCGATGGAGGCCCCCCGAACGAGGCATGGTACCACCGCTAGAAATGTGCCGCATTTAGGAAAACTATGAATTACTGTATAATAGGTAGTAGGCACGCAGGTGCCCCTGTGCTCTTTGTTTGATATGGGATTACCATATAAAGTTTAGAAGGGGCGCAGGTGTGCTGCACCCTATGTTCTTATGGTGATAAATTGTGATTTATGTGCTTTTTCTAATCTAACTTGCATCACATGCACTAAAGGTCTATGTTTTTATTATTGCCTTGTTCAAGATAATGAGTACTACCTGAGTAACTGCATAGACTGCACAGTATTTATGATTCATGTTGTTTTGGTCTGGTTTTATGTACAATATACTATATATATTTTTTTATAATCATGTGTGGAATTTCTTTTGGGGTGTATTTATTGTGTTGCTGTGTGCGTGTGTTGCACAAATGTGTTACATATTGCCTCTGATGATAAGCCTGCCTGCTCTGCCCCAAGCTACCAGAGGATCAGCACAGGTTATCTTTGGTGTGTAACTGACTTGCCCTGACTACAGTAGAGGGCTCTGCCTGGCTTGGGTGCATGCCCTAGCCAACCAGAAACCCCATTTCTAACACCCTTGAAGACCACTTCTTTGTTCTGGGTACAAGAGACAGCAGGGCTCTTCTCAAGTCACAAACAGTAAGTTCAGTCCTTGTCTGATCTTCCTCAGGTCTGAGGTTTTCTTAAGTGGGTGCCTGGAGATGCCACATTTATGCCTGACATAAGCTGGTAGGTGGGAATGACTTCTGGGCACACCCTAACCAATGGCGTTAAAGTTCCTGGGTCCAACATTACTCACATTTGGCAGACATCTTCAACCACACTATACTTGGGCACTGGGGGGAGTGTACTATGGTAATCCTAGTATCCTCCTACACTAACACTAAAAAAACTGTTTGGGGCAGTCACTGTACCTCCATTTAACAAAGAGGCACATATCTGGTAGAACAAAGCAGGCATTTACAGCAACCAGACAGTAGATACACATGAATTGTTTGGGCATTCTGTTTTTTACTTATTTAGTGCACTCCAAGATTTATAGCAGCAGACCTGTCAAGCTGGATTTGACATTTAAGCAGGATTTGACACTGTATTTTCAAAATGAGTTCCACTGTGATTGACACTTGCCTAGCTGGGGCGGGGGTGGGGAACAAAGGAATGACCCTGCCCTAGTGTCAGCTAACATTTGCTGTGACAGTGGAGGCCTCTTTAAAATATGGCCCAACTGTTATATGTAAATCACCGGCAGACCTGTCAAGCAGGATTTGGCATTCAAGTAGGATTTGACATGGTAATGTCAAAAAGGTTGCTTACAGCGCATCCTGCATATTCTGTCAGGTTCATAGGGGTCATCTCTCCCCTTTAAGGTCAGCTTACTGTTTGCTCCTGGGAGGCATTTTAAACCCATTCACACCTACTCAAATGTTAATTACAGGTTGACTAATTACTAGCTGGCAGACTTGGAAGAGCAAATGCAAATGAGCCTCAAGAGGCTTTAGGCAGGGAAAAGGTAACTTTCTAAAAGTGCCTTGCCATTAATATTTATCAATAATCCAAGTCATCAGTGAATTGTTGTTTAATTATTTTTTTTAGCTGTTTCCTAACTAAAATTAGCATTATGAAATGTAAAAATGTAACCCAGTGTTTTCCTATGGAATAGACAGACTTGCAACAGAGAAAGTAGCTTTTGTTTTTTTTTCACTCTAAGGACATGTTTAAAATTACATTTCTACATGCCCTACTTTTAAATCCCATTCACCATGCCCTACAGGCAATAAGGCCTACATAAGGGTAACTTATAATCATTTAAAAAGAAGGTCTTCATGTGTCTAAAGGGGTTATTTTAACAGGTCGAATTTGCAGTTTAAAACTGCAACAGCCAGGCTACAAATGGTAGACATGCAGTCATGTTTGCATGGTCACTGTACTGGGGGGCAAAAAAGTGTGCTGCAGTTCACTAGTGACATTGAACCAAAGGAATCTGGGGTCACTTTGTACCATATACTAGGGACTGATTGCCAAGTAAAAATGCCTATTAACGGTATGCCAATTCCAGCATGTTAAAAGGGGGAGCACAGGCACTTATCAGTGATTAGAAGGGCTAACATGCACATATTTCAATACCCAGCAAAAATAAGGTGCCAGAAAAAAGCAAAATCCAGAAAAGGCAAATTTCCTACAAACAAGGAACGTGCAGAGTTCGAGAGCTGGTTTCGCCAACAAATAGTCTCCCAGAATGGAAGAGACATCACCTGAAGAAGTCTGCAACTACTTACTGGAGGAGAGTTGTGGGTTTGTCTTAAGAAGGCGACTGTTTGGCGTGTTGGGAAGTGTGTGTGAAGTGCAAGCCTACAGGAGGAATCCTACCCAGAGGAAAAGCTGAGCTACCAGAATCTGGCAGAGATACTGCCCAGAAGACGTGGGTTAAACTTTACAGAACTTAACCCATACCTTTGCCATCTGTGCCGCCAGAGATGAGGAAGTGTGCAGCCACTTTAGTGCATGTCCCGAGTGTTCAGTGCCCCCTCCATGTCCTGGGAGTAAGTGGAGTGGTGACTATCTTGGTATTTCTGGGAGAACAGTACAGGACTCAACCCTAAAACCTAAGTGATTCAGCCTGCATTCCAGAGGCCAGAGGTATGGTGTGACAGGAAGAGCATGTGGTTGCATTCCCACAGCCAACACATCACCTGTGGCGCATGAAAAGGATCACCTACTGTCATCCACTGTAGACTTTGCAACCTGAGGCACTGAAAGGTGCCTCCTGGGACCTATTTTCCCCAGCATTGTTTCATAGGACTCAAAGCGTGGGCTTCTGGGGCCAACTTTAGTCCCTTACGGACTCCCGTGAACTTGCAAATGGACCTCTAGGTAAACTCTTCAACTTTGTTAGGGCTGTGAGTTTTTGCTTAAGCTCCCACACTGGAGTCTGCAACAACTTTCGCATTACGACTGTGGCATTTGCATCATCGCCACCCGTACCTAGGAAGAGGCCAGGCTTGATGACCTCAACCACAGTGCACAGGTAAATCTTTGGGCACTACCACCGATCGAGAACCCAGGGGTACTCCAGGACCTTGTTCTGAGTCTCCGATTATTAGCTAATGACATACAAACACAAGACACTGACCTAAAGATCATCGACATAGTAATCTGATCACATCCTCTACTGTGGACCTACACTTTTAAATGTCTCTCTGCATATCACTGTAAGGGTCTTTCCTGTAGCATTATAGTTCTACCCTGTGTTCCTTGCATCTATTCTTTTTGTACTGTATTTCATAATTAGTATGGTAAAGTGCTATTTCATTGTATAAGTCAAAGCACATGGCTGAACACTTGCTACTATGAGCTACTGTGCTAAAGTTTGAGTTCAAAGTCTAACCTCTCACTATCTCCCTGAGTAAGCCTTGGATTGCTCGCTTCCTCCCCAGAGAGTTATGTGGCTAAGGGGCACTATTGGTGTTCAGTTTCCAGTAGACATAGTAGCCAGGACATCAGTGAATAAAGGACTTAACCCCCACCATTGAGGCCCAATAACCTGTAGGTGCCCTAGGACTCCCAAACAGGTTCTAACAATCGGTGAGCCTTCTATTGATTCTCTATGAGGACAGTAGCAAAATTACCCTAAATGACATCCACACACAATGAAAATTATATGCACAGTAAGTAATTACCTTGGCATAACCATATGCCCCACTACTAACATTAGGAAAGTTACACAAAATCCTCAATCTCTCAAAGAGCTAAGTTGTGAACTAGAGCCCTGATTATGTAAGGCGAAAGAGAGTTACCATATAGAATTCCACTCTACCTGATTCTGAGTTGGCCGGTGTTTCCTCGCCTGGTTAATTCTGCTTTTCTAACACCAGACCCCATTTTACCTGGCAGTAAATCTATCCTGAAAAATCGCAAGAGTCTTTAGCTGCAGCAGCAGCCATTTCTCTTTCCCTTTTTCTGGAAGCGTCAAGCACACAATCCTCCATTCTCTGCCAGAAATTAGCATCCCCTTTCCACCCCTGCTCTGTACACCCTCCTCCCCCCACCACCACACACTCACATAGGCTGCAGACTACATTTACCACCTGGTAAAGGCAGGTGGTAAATGTAAGTATCACATCCCACAGAACAGGGATTTCTGTGTGGCTTTAGGACTGCTATATACAGTTCCACACAGTGATTCCCCATTACATGGGGTTTAAATCATAATTGCATGTTGGGTGAAGTGTTACCACAGGGTAATGTCATTTTCAAGTGCAGCCTTACTACCCCGCCAGTACTGTGCCATTTGTAATAAGTCCCTAGTAATACTAAGAAGAGAGAAATAGAGGATTCTAAGGCAGCAAATGTTAGCAGCAAGAGGTCGGCCCCTTTGTGTCTGTGCATTTTACAAAACAATCTACATTACATAACACCATGAATACAGAGAGATAGAATAAGTGCAGCTCTTAAGCCCTATATATCTGTGACTGTTCCTCCAAATCTAGAACTGGGAGATTGGTGGTTTGCAGAAGTTCAGTTAAAAGTAAATACAGGTGTCCATTTTCCTCCCAGTTATTGTCACAGAGTCAGAACTAGCATTTGATGACCGGCACACTGCCACACCAGGACTGTGGAGGATATGGCCTCCACTTCCACTGGTGGAGGACTTGCACATGGAGATTTCTAAATCCTTTATTGCATCCACAACAACGTTGCTGATTGGATGCCCATGTTTGTAGTTCTTAGTTAGGTATATATGTTGGTTTCTAGATACAAAACATTGAAGCTAAGATTTTTTGCTAGAAAATAAAAATCTAATGACTTTCATGTCAGGGAGATTAATTAATTTCCTTGCATGGGACTACCATGTCTCACAGTGCCAGGCAGGGAAATCCATTGCCTGTCGACCAGCCCTATATATGACAGGGTGATTGAAGCTATGACCTAGTGACCCTATGGCAGTTGGGTTACCAGGTCAAAGGTTTTCACTGGCAGAATCAGCAGAGACTTCCCTAGTGCTAACCTCCTCATCTCTAAATTATACCAAGGAACCACTATACTTAACTTCATGGAAGGCTAGATTTGTTTTATTTGTTTCAGAATTGGCACCTGCCAGTTTATGACACAATGTGGTGCCCATCTCAGATGTATAAAAAAATTATGTTCGAAGATGGCCCAACCTTATCGTTTATGCTTTCATGATGTCTGCCATGTTTCGTCTTCACACAATGGAACAACCATTTTGCACTCTTAGCATGGGTGTAATATTTACAGATGTTCGTATTTCTGTTTTCTAGCTACCTTTGACTCTTTCCCCTTCACACCCTCAATAGAAAAGAGTTATTCTCCAAACATTTGTAGGTGTGGGAAAGGATTGCAAAATAGTTTGTGAGTGCCAACAAATATGTCCTTCCAGGGATTTCCGGCGCTGAAATGTTCACTCTCCACCCACTAGAGAAGATTTACTCACATGGAACCCTTCATTTCAGTAAAAACGTTTATGAGTTGAAAGCCTACTTTTTAACATGGTCTTCTACTCATAAAAATGCTATTTGCAGATGTAAGGTAGACTTACATCTGCAAATTTATTTGTGAATCAGGCCCTTAGAGTTCCATTCACAAAGCTTTTTCTGTGAAGAAGTTGGTATTACACTTGACTTATACTGACTTACTCCTGAATTTCCAGGAGTACTTAGGGCCGATTCACAGAACTAATCTGAGATAAAATCCTAAACTTACTACTTTTGGTATTCACAGAAGGTATTTAGTAGTAGTAAAGTTAGGACTCCTAACTTTACTACTACTAAACTGAGACAAAATCCTAACTCATGACTTTCGGTATTCACAAAAGGCATTTAGTAGTAGTAAAGTTAGGAGTCCTAACTTTATTCCTGCTAAATGCCTTCTGTGAATACCAAAAGTAGTAAGTTTAGGATTTTATCTCAGATTAGTGCTGTGAATCGGCCCCTTAGTCATTAGTTTCCAAGAGTATTTCACACATACTTTAAGAAAAAAAACTTTTCTGAATTGTGCCACTTGCATATTTATTCATTTTTACTTTGATCTAGCTCTCCTTCATCAATCAAGAGGCATTTATGCATTTTCTGTTGAACTAAAGGCACTTAGAAGTTTTAAAAAAGGAGAAAAAGAAGACATAAATCATAACAAGGAAACAATGGCTGGGTAGAAAGAGGAACATGAGAATACCTTGGAAACATTAAGAGAGTAAGAAAGGATAGTTGATGTAGCAGGGAATCAGGTCATTTGGGTGAATGTGGAGTAGGCAAGTTTACAATTTTTTCCTGAACTTCATGATGGTGGGAGCAGTTCATAGCAGAAATAGAATTACAGATGGATTTGTTGAGCACATGAACTATTTTGGGTTTGGAGATTTCAAGGAGTAGTGAGGTTTTGCTTTTCAGATATTTTAGGTCTCATAACATAGTTAGGATATGGCCAATGTATGAGAGCCGTTTGAGGGAATTGCTTTGGAAGAGAGGCAACCGAGCCTGAATTTGATATTTGCTTTGAAGGGGAGCCAGTGAAATTCTATAACTTCGAATATCCTGTCAGTGGAGAGAAGATGGGTGATAAAGTGAATTGCTGCTTAGATGGGTGGCAGTGTTGACTTTAGGTTGCCATCCAAAACTGTATTTTGGCTATCTAGGTGCAGAAGGACTAGTGCTTGTGCTGCTATTTTTAGCTGGGTTGGGGATATGATTTTTTTTTAAGTTCTTGAGATGAACCAAGTAGACATTTGGTGATTTTGTGATTCAGATTAGGTGTGGAGTTAACAACAGAGATGGATCAATGATTAATCCTTACATTATTACAGACAAAGTGGCTATGAGTTGAATACATCCTCTTTGAGCTCATTGATCAGGTTTAGGTCAAATTAGTTTTAGTGAGGGTTGTGTGTCATCCACCAACTGACAGATGGAATTATCAGTTCCTTCAAGGACCAAACTCAAGAGTTGATGATAGAAGTTGAAGAGTACAAGGACTAGAATGTAACCCTGGGAGATCCCACCCAACATTTGGGCTGTGTCCGAGTTGTGGTGACATATTTTCACCAGTTGATCACAACTATTAGTACAGAGCTGCACAAAACTATACCCCACTCAAGAGTCTTTATTAACCTACTGACATTAACCTTATCGGAGGCCACCAAAAGAACCAGGAGCACAGCAAGTCAGCTGTCTCCATCATCCAGTATGTAGTGTAAATTGTCCAGGGCCTTAAGGGTAACAGTTTCAGTACTAAATCTAAGTGAAAGCCATGTTGGTATAGCACCAGAAGACAAATTGTTTGGACACACAACTCGATTTAGTTCGGCCAAGCTAGAGCATGTTTGAGATGTGTCTGAAGATGAAAACATGTTGGTGTTAAGGAAGACTGGGGTAATCTAGGCCACTTTTCAAAAATCCGCAAAAGTGCCATGGGGCAAGGAGCCACTGTTTAGAGAGCACCATGTTTCAGCAAAAAGGCAAAATCTTGATTTGATGATGCCAGTAGAGAGGAGATCCATGTAGTAGTTAGTGGGCTGTGGCTGTTGCATATACGATGATGTTACATGGATATCTTGACATTCTGCTGTGGATCAAACCTTCCTGAATCTAAGCTGGAAAGCTCTGATTTAAATTGCATTGTCACTTTCTCTGGCACGTATGAGATGACATTTGAGCTCACCCCTACCTTTTACCTGATCCTTACTGGCCAAGAATGAGACGAATGAGCAGTCAATCAACCTAATCAGAGACCTGCACTGAGGATACATCAGGACTAATTTCATTCATGGCCACAGTAAAGAAGTATTACCAATTCCAAATCTCTTTTGGGCGATGTAAATATTGATGTTGATTCCTAGCACTCTTATTTTTGCTTCATGTGCTAGGCATAGCATTACAGCTATTGACCAACTGTTTCTATCATGTTTGTCACAAACTTTCTGTCTTATCAATGAATGTTGGTTTTGACTTTTCCTTGACTGGTATATTCACTGTGAGGTTAGAATTCAGTATGGTGAAATAAGCTGTAGGGGGAGGGTTACAATAAACTTTTATTATTAGAGCCAGTAACTGCTTTGATAGTGGACATTCACTCAACAAATAGGCCATTATGTAGAGAAGAGCTGTATGTACTCAGCACTGCACTAAGATGTGATATTTGTGATTGTGTGACACCCTTATTTTGATGAAAGGTATTCTCCTGTATTGTCTGTCCATTTGCTTAGCACTTTGAACAGATGTCTTATACAGGAGGTTGCATCACACAGTTCACATAAGGCTAATGATGTACAGGGAAAACAAAGCGGATCAATTATTGACAGCAAACGGATTGGTAAAGATTATGTAATCTATAAATATTTGAACGTGACGCAAGCTCCGAGAGATATATCTTGGTTCTAATACTATCATAAACGCACTTTAAATGATCATATCAGTAGTGATGTGAAACAGGTGAAATCGGAGGGGCATTGTTTTAGTTTTAAGGAGATTTTGCACAAACACACATGCACTTTAAAATAGAAAAAGATAGGAAAATGATTGAGTATCGTACAAATCGGCAAAGCTCTTACATTGGAGCGGAATGCAATGAATATTCTAATATGCAAGTAGTCAATTTTTATATTTTTAGTAAGGGTATTTTAACTGAAAATTTTCTAAATTCAATTTAATGGCAAAAAGAAGCTGCTTACGATTAATGAATTTGAATTTCTTTTATTGTATGTATCAAGCTGTGCAAATTATTATGGTTTTAATTAACTGAAATAAATGTTTTGACTTGACTATAGGAAAACACATTTGAGGTAAAGGGTGTTGTTGAGTTCATCACAAATGCAGAAGTTCTATTAAACATTATACGTGAATCCTATGAGTGATCAAGAGTCACCTTGTGAATGAGTCATCCTTTACTGTGGATCTCTGAGGCTGATAGACTTTTCTATTTGAAAAAAGGAGCGTTTGATGGATACTTAGAGGATGCTGATGAATGAGTGATACTAATAGGAAAAATAGATAGATTTACTGGAGTGAGGAGGGTCTATGTGATGGACATGTGGTGTTTGGATACGAGAGATTGCAGCATCCTTGAAATTCCGTTTGTGTTACACAGATATGGTTATCATGTTTTGTATTAATGATATACAACCAACATTGGTGACTAAGCCTTAGTAACTGCACATCCATCAAAAATAATGGGCTGTAATAGAAAAACAATGTCCATAATCAAAATGTTCAAATGGTGCACACAGTCACCTTAGGTGCTAGTCAACCACACCCCACAAAGTGAGGTGCGTTTACAATGTCCAAAGAGAAAGAAAGCACTCAAGTACACAGTAGTATATTATTTGAGAATCAATCTTGTATTCCGTGATGGGCCGTTGAAAATGAATAGATCCAGTCCACAGAAGTTTGATTCTTCTTTTACTTCAGAGTCAGTAAAATCCAAATCACCGCAGCCAACACATGTTTGGTCCTCCTGGACGTTTTCAAGACTGCAAGATCATATTAAACTGGCATTACAAATATTAATAATTTCTACACATACCCTAATGGGTATCACCACTAGCCATCACCATGTGATCAAGACAGCAGTATGTGTAACCCGCGTGTATAGATGAAGAGCATAGACATTACTGAACCAAGTATTTAAGATTCAGTATTAAGTGTTAGTACTCTTTGAGAAAAGAGTGAGACCCCAAAAAATCACCATGTGACACCAATAACACCAAAATTAAAATCTGTACAGAGAATAAGGCTCAAATCAGTCATGACAGATTCAAAACAAAATCATATAATTCCCAGAGCGTAAACCTCCACCAGGAAAATAAAGTAGAATATGTACATATCATACCTATAGAACAAAGAACACCTGTAAATTCTTAAAGTATCCTCACAAATTCCGTCACAACAAGTGTATATTTATATGTGGAGTCACTATTTCCAGACTGTCCCAGTCGTGGACATTACTTCATATGCAATCTACAGGGAGGAACCGAGAGAAATATCTGATGTTATAGATTACTATGGGCAAGCATATGTGGTATACAAAAGATAATCAAAAGATTGGGGGAGTGTGGTCATTGTGGTACTGAAAGCTGAGAGCACTTACCCCCAAATTCTGTCTATTATTGTCCAATCAGAGGAAAGAGTGTGGCGTGACCTTGATAAGCCCACTGTAAAAGAGAGCAGGACAAAAAGGGGAAGAAAGCTTAGCAATCACTCCCTCGATAAGGACACTGGAGAGCCTATTGCACTAAGTTCATTCAACAAACAGCCAGTGTGTGGCCTGACAGTACTATGGTATGTCACTGCGGTAAACAACGTTTACAACGCATCGTTTACAATGCATGCCTTTACAATGCAATTCGTTACAACGACGCATTGTTACATCACATGCCATTACAACGCAAGTCATTACAACGACTTGCTGTAGGGGGGAGAACGTGTTGGATTTTCAATCCAACACCTTCCCTACTGTTGCACACACTGGAGTTGGAATAGTAAATGATACTATTCCAAACTCCAGCGCCCCCCTACAGCAAGTCGTTGTAACGACTTGCATTGTAATGGCATGCGATGGAACAATGCGTCATCGTAACGACTTGCGTTGTAAACGCATGCGTTGTAACAATTGCTATTCTGCCACTGCCTATGTGGCAATTCACAATACAGTCCCAAAAGACATACGATTGCCTACTTCACACAAGCGTGAAGAGGAGTTAATTATTGGCCTCCACCTAATTACGAGAAGGCATGCACCGGAAAAATTATATTAATGAGTCCGCCCCATGTGCAAAAGTCGTAAAACGTTACGGTAGTGGCAGATCTAAATATCACACCGTACACCCAACGATGCAGACCTAGACATATAGTCTCAAGTGTACGTAATTGTCAAAGCGTAATACAGAAGATTGCAAGCATTCACGTTAAGTAGGTATTATCTTCGGTTTGAATAAAACGAGTTACTGCAGCGCAGAACTTGGATATACACAGAACAGAGTTTTACCTAGTCTGCGGTGACTTCAACCGTAAGAACGCCATGTGAACGCGCGAGTCCGTCAAATCGAGTTAAATAAGCGGAAGTGGAACCGAGAGTCAACATAGACGACGGGGCACGCATGAACCAGGTAAAATGGCAATTGAAGGTCGCCATGTTTTTTTTTTTGCAGATTTATATAGCGCGAACTCGACCTGAAGGTATTGGAGCGCTTTACATGAGCACCGGTTACGTTACACAAGGACACATTAATTTTTTTTTTTTTTTTTTTTGTAGGCATGGGATAGATTAAGTGATTTGCCCAGAATCACAGGATGTGGACGCGACCCCTAGGCTCGAACCTTGGTTTCCCAGCTCCAAAGTCGGCAATCTAGCCGTCGGACCACATCCTCTCCCCATGCATGGTTCTGAACATTAGACGGACGTCAAAGCCGACCCGTTATTTAGCATGTCGATAAATTCTAAAGATGCTACTATAAGAGAATCGGGTTGTACTGTATGTGACATCAATATCAGTATTAAAAAGACAAGGCAAAACAGACAAGGTCATGCAGTGATTTTAGTGTGACCACAGTGAGAGGTAGAAGATGAAAAAGTGAATCCTGGTATGCCAAATAATACTCCCATGGTTAAATTGAGTAATAAGACACAAAGCATGCACCAAGCCCCCCATAAAAGCACTACATGTTAGAGAGCCTCCCTATTGAGTATATAGATGAGTATGATCCAATTGTACAGAAAACATCAAACATGCCTATATGTGTTAAACAATTTCAAAATTCAATCACATATTTACGCATGCCTCATTGTCCCCACAGTTGTATACAAATGTGCACATGATTTGTAGAAAAAACATGCAGTTCCTTATCTGTATTTAGACCCCGTTCCACTGCTAGTAACTTTAAAATCCAATTAGTCTCCTGCTGCTTCAGTCTAAGCGTTCGGTCAACCCCTCTGGGTGAAGATTTCACTTGCTCCATTCCTTGAAAGCTGATATTGATCAATTCACTGTCTTGATGTGTCTTGTTGCAATGCATAGCAATGGGATGGTTAGGAGTATTGTTGCGTATTGCTCTAACATGTTCTTGAATCCTTTCTTTCAGTGGCCTAACTGTTCTGCCTACATATACCAAGTCACAGATGCATTTTATGCAATAAACAACAAATTTGGTGTAACAATTTATATAGGAACAGATGTTATACACTTTACATGTATTGTTTTTAAAGGTGGTGATTTTGTCAGAGGCAAAACAATAAATACAACAAGAACCACATTTATAAAAACCCACTGAGGTGGTAGGGAGCCACGAGTCCTTCTTGGGAGCTGGTAAAAAACTAGGACATAGATATTGTCTTAGTGTTCTTCCTCTGCCGTGTGCTAGCAGCGTTTTCTTACCAATTACTTCCTTTGATGTGTCATCCTGGGGGAATACATGCCAATGTCTCCTCAAGATTTTGTACACTTCTGACCTCAATACTGAGTAGGGAGTAATCAGTACAATCTTTCTCCTTTTTTTGATCTTATTCTTACTTTTTAGTAAGTTAACTTGCTTGACTTTGCCGACTCTGTTACATGCTTGCTTTAATAAATCTCTACTGTATCCTCTGTCTGAGAATCTGTCCTCCACGTTTTTGAGTTCCTGATTTAATACCCTTTCATCACTACAATTTCTTTTAATTCTAAGCTTCTCCCCGTAAGGGATTGCTTTGATTTGTGATGGTGTGTGAGTACTGGTGGCGTGCAACAGTGAGTTGCAAGCTGTGGTTATTCTGTATGGCAATGTTGTGAGTTTGTTAGCTTGGACCTTTATACTAATATCTAAGTAGTCTATTTTTGATGCACTCTGTTCCTTTGTGAACGTTATATTGTATACGTTATTATTAAGGTGCTGGAAGCATGTTTCCAATGCTTCCGTGGTACCAGACCATAACAAAATAACATCATCGATATATCGCCCCCATTACAAAATGTTTCCAGCCACTCTGCTGCGCCCTCTCTCCAAATGTGTTTCAACTCTTACCATCCCATGTATAGGTTGGCATATGAGGACGAAAATTTCGCCCGCATAGCGACTCCCTGGATCTGACGGAACCACTCACCATTGTCTGTGAATATGTTGTTCTCGAGAACTAGTTGAATCATCTCCAATAGTATGTTTGTATGTTCATAGAGTTCAGCGGGACGGGAATCTAAAAAGTGTTGTACTGCCCTCATGCTAAAAGTCATAGGGATACATGTATAGAGCGAGCAGACATCAAGTGTAACAAGCAGAAGTCCCATTACCCATTCCACATCTGCTAGTTTACTTAATAGTTCATGAGTGTCCTGTAGGTATGAGGGTAGATTTCTCACTAATGGTTGGAGGAATAGATCAATATAATCTGATAGTCTCTCAGTGGGAGAGCCTATTCCCGAGATGATCGGCCTACCTGGGGGAAAACCCTCTTTCTTGTGGATTTCTGGCAAGATGTAGATACAGGGCCAGACCGGGGCATCGTTCAGCAGATATTTAAATTCCAAATCCGTGATTAGACACTGATCTCTCCAGTATTTCAGCCTGTTCTCCACTTTCAAGTTAGTGTGTGAGAGTGGGTTTCCTGACTGCTTGGAATAAGCCTTATTGTCTGATAGTTGTCTATCAATTTCTCCAAGATATTCCAAATGGTTCATGAGTACCACATTGCTCCCTCTATCAGCTCCTTTGATTACTAGGGATTTATCATTTTTCAGCGTATTCAATGCTCTTCTTTCCTATGTTATGTCTAATCTGTTTAGTACCCAGGGAGTATTTATCTTCTAATTTATACAGGTCCTGGGTTACCAATGTAAAGAATTGATCTATCAGATTATCAGCCGGAAAGCATGGAGTGAATTTAGACTTATTCCTAAAACCACTATCACCTTCAAGGAAAGTTGCAATGCCCAAATCTGCAAGCAATGTTTGTACAGGAATGGTGTCATCTTGATTATCCAGGGACAACAAAAGTTGGACGTCCCTGATATCACCCACTGTGGTACTATTTACGCTGCACTGGCAAGGCTGTGTGACGTGTTCTTGTGACTGTTTATTCTTAAAAAACTTGTGTAATTTAAGTTTTCTAGTGAATTTAAAGCAATTGACATGAAGTGCTGTGAAGTCTGGTAAAGAACTGGGACAAAAACTCAAGCCTCTGCTAAGCATTTTTATTTCTGCTTCATGTAATTCATGCTCCGATAGGTTGACAATATTGATGGTGTCATGCATCCCCTGTGTATTTGCTCTAATGTTATCCCCCAAGTTTACTTCTGATTCCGAGAGACCGACCTGGTTGTGACACCCTCCCTTGTTCCTGGTCTTGTGTCTGTGTCTTGATTTCCCCCTCCTCGTTTTCTTCGGTAGTGTTCTTTCCTGTACTGTTGTTTGTTGCCTTCGCGGAATCTCTGTAATTCTAAAAAAAGGGATCTGTGGATGTGGAAGTTGTTGGTCTATCTGACGAGGTCGACTCACCACTAGTCACATTACTGACGCTGGAAATGTCAGAGGTGCTGGTGGTTATGGAGGTATGTGACATGCGTTCAGTTGTGTCTATGGGAGTATATGCCTTTACACTGACAAACTTTCTTGCAAAAGTGTATACTCAACCATTTTGTTAGTCTCTCTCATCCCTTTTAATATTTTGCATTTTTTTATCCTTGATATACATTTGATGTTTTCTAAGTTACTCCTTAAGAGTGCCATAATTTTTATCAGTGGCTTCTGGTAGATTCAGAGCTCTGATTTCCTTTTAGTATTAATAGTAGTGCCAGGAGAGAGGGTATAATTTTTGGAATTACAATTAAAAACATGTCAGAGACTATTTAGTGCAATGGCATAGATAGAGCTAGAGGAAAATTACAGTTTGCATTGTTTGTAGGAGGGCACCTTTCTGGGCCAGGTGATCCTTATTTTTCTCAATGTCTATTTAGCAATGCATCACAACAGTTTTCATGTAAACGAGTCAGAAAACTTGACTGTTTAAAACCCTTTAAAAAAAGAAAACAATCAAAAGGGCTGCTGCCCATCTCCCTGCCACTGTGCAGAATCATAATACAGCCATATTCACAAAAGGCCTCTGACATTAAGCTTTTTGAGCAATGCCTAAAATAAAAACAAGAAAATATTTAAAAGCATGGTGCACACACATTAAAGGTAAACAGAATAAGAATTAGCAGATCCATTCAGTCTCACTCTGCACTACTCTCAGTTTAAAGTGACTGGCTTTGCCAATGGGTGATGTCTTTAAAATTGTGCTAGCACTGGTAAAGCCAGTAGCGGCAACTGGCCATCTTGGAACTCTATCTCTTTGTACTCCCACGATGGCTGCCATATTTCATGGTGCAATGTGGCATGACACACTGTAGAGGGAAACAATGTTTACAACGCATCATTTACAACGCAAGTCGTTACAACGACGCGTTGTTACATCGCATGCCATTACAACGCAAGTCTTACAACAACTTGCTGTAGGGGGTCGAAGGTGTTGGATTTGTTGGATTTTCAATCCAACACCTTCCCTACTGTTGCACACACTGGAGTTGGAATAGTAAATTATACTATTCCAAACTCCAGCACCCCCCCCACGGCAAGTTGTTGTAACGACTTGCGTTGTAATGGCATGCGATGTAACAACGCGTTGTTGTAACGACTTGCGTTGTAAACGCATGCGTTGTAAACTCATGCGTTGTAACGAGTGCTATTCACTGTAGTATCCATCCCAGATGTCACAAAAATGATGTTCCAAGATGGCCAAACCATATTGTCTATGATTTCAAGATGTCCACCATGTTACATCTACTCTCAATATGATGGTCATCTGAGAAGTATAAAAAATGACGTTTCAAAATGAAATGGCCAGCAACTGCTCTTGGCTCTGCCAATGCCAACGCAATTTTAAAAACATCTGCCATTATCGTAGTCAATAGTATGAGTGGTGGGAGAGAGGCGGCATTAAAGAGGGTATGGAGGGTAAAGTAAGGTGGAGCAGGTTAGGGAGAGGTGTTGGAAAGGAGAGAGGCAGTCCAACACTTGCCCACAGCAGTACTCAATGTCTGAGGGAGGGGAGAACAAAAGCTGACTGGGAAGTGAAGAAAGAGACCATAGTGGGGAGCAGTGGAAAGAACACTAGCGAAAGTGAGAGAAAAAGAAGAAGAGAGAGAAAGAAATAGAAAGAGAAAGAGAGGGTGCTAACAAAAGAAAAAAGAAAAATTACTTCTCTTACATCAGCAGTGGAAGGATACAGCTTATCTAATCAGAGAGTAGAGTACAACAGAAATGCTCCAAGAGCAGAACAAACACAAAAATAGTGAAGAAACCATTGAATCAGGAGAAGGGATTGCAATAGACAATATGGGCATCCAATCATGAGCATGGGGCAGATGCAAAACCCACTCTACGTACTATGTATAAAATGCTATCTGTAGCCACAAAAACTACTATTGGTTACTTTCTTTTACGGGGCATTTGAAACTGGTCAACAAACACAGAAATTGACTACTTTATCACATGTATTGTCTCAAATGCAAAAGAAGATAGAAATACATTCTAGAGCAGAATATAAAGCATATTGGCATCAATAGAACCAATGCAAGTTCTTGCTTGCATCTTTTGAAGTCAAAATTGGACATCCAGTTATTATCATATGAGCCAAGGCGGTTTTTAATCAATCAATCACATCAATATGTGGTTTATGTAAAATTGTTTGAAGCTTTGCAAATATAATTAAAGGTCTAAACTAGAATTTTAGTAGCTAAACATTTTGAAACATCCCACACTGCAGCCAATTGGTGGTGGAGGTCGCAGTCATGCTTGAATACTATAGTCTCTTTAGTTCCGATTTGATTGATAGAGCAGATGTATGGGTCTACATACAGAAGTGAGAACTGCAAAGGATTCCAGTCATCCCCAGCTAAAAACACACCCATTTGCTTCCCCTTCACACCAAATCTGCTCTGTGGTGCCTGGAGTAGAATTGATGGAGCTCTGACCTTGAGTAGCATTTCTGGAACTGTCCTGTGGCACCAACCTTGTCTGTACTTGCTTATAAGGTAGAGAAATAGTAGCACAGAAGCCAGCACTACAGTGGGCAGGAATTGTGTATCCATGACACTTGGAGGCATATTTACAAGACCTTTTGTGTCACTCGTGCACCACGCAAAGTGGTGCAAGTGCTATGCAACTTCAAAATGAGAGTTATGAAGCCACTCAAGGCCACCTAGCATGGCCCTGAGTGTCTTCATACATCTTGAGAAATGCAACGCAGCGCAAATCTCTGCCTTGCATTACTTTGAGCCAGGGAGACATTTCCATGGGAGTTGTGAGGGTGTTCCCATGCAACAATCATAGGATTTGACACATTCCCAGATTTACCAGAAGTGGTAGACCTGGGAATGCACCAAAAACCTACGCCTCCCCAAGTGAGGCTTAACAAGGAGAAATATGATTATTTCTCCTTGCTTTTTCCTCTTTTTCTGTGTGCTACAATCTGAAACACACATAGAAAGAGGAAAAACCCTTAGGGGATTGTTTTTGTGTAGGAAGGCACTCCTTCCTGCACAAAAACAATCCTCCTTACAACGCAGGCATCCTTGCACCATGGTGCATGGGTGCCTGCTTTGGCACTGGGCAGCCAAAAGTGGCACCAGCATAGGGGAAAAGGCAGGAATGCACTGTATTGACTTAAATACGGTGCATTCCTGCCCTTTCCATGTCAACAGTGTAGCGCAGCAAGGTGACTTGCTGTGCTGCTCTGTGTTACTTGGCCATAAATAATGCCCTTGGCTCTCAGGAGGTATTACCAAACTGCACAAGCAAAAGGCTGGAATGAACACTGCACAGGGTTCACTGGTGGAAAACAATAGCCTTCGAATTGACAGTGTGCTCAGAGTTATGCATCCTCTAATTTCTCTTCACACTTGAACTCAGATGTGTGGCATAGACTGCAAGGCCATAGATACGGACACAGCTCCTGTGGGCGAGTACAGCAGCATTGGTGATACTCGGCCCCACAGTAGCATAAGTAGTACGCTCCAATGCTGAGCGGTACCCTGCATGTAATTGTGTCCTTACCTTCCATTGCCTGGGGAACTGAGGTTGAGGTAAAGATGCCACAGAACAGAAAGCAGGCAATGACACATAAAAAGGTAAATAGCACTTTAGTATTCTTCTAGTGGAGTGTTATGGAGTGGAGTAGAATGGAGTGGCACAGAGTGTTGTGGAGTGGCGTAGAGTGGAATACCATGGAGTGTTGTGGAGTGGCATTAAGTGTCATCAAGTGAAGTGTCATAGAGTGGAGTGTCATTCAGTGGAGTGTCGTAGAGTGGTGTGTTGTGTATTAGAATGGTGTTTTGTGGATTAGAGCGGAGTGTCGTAGAGTAGAGTTGAGTAGAGTGGTGTAGAGTAGAATGATGTAGAGTGGCATAGAGTGGAGGGGCATAGAGTGAAGGCTTGTAGAGTGGAGTAGAGGTGCGTAGAGTGTTGTGACATAGCGAGGAGCTGAGTGTTGGGGAGGGTTATAGAGTGACATAGCATGGGATAAAGTGTCGTAGAGTGAAGTGTTGTAGAGTGGAGTGGCATAGAGTGGTGTGGAGTAGAGTGGAGTTGCGTAGAGTGGAGTGGTGTAGAGTGGAGTGGCATTAGGTCTAGTCGAGTGGAGTGGCATAGAGTGATGAGGCATGAGTAGAGAGCCATGGCGTAGAGTGAAGGGTCATAGAGTGGAGAGTTGTCGAATGAAGGGTCATAGAGTAGAGGGCCGTAGTGTGCTGTAGAAAGTCATAGAGTAGAGGGCTGTAGAGTGTCATATCATAGTGTTGTGGAGTGTCGTAGAATGGAGTGTCATAGAGTGGAGGGTCTAAGAGTATGGTGTAGTGGTAGAGAATGGCATAGAGTGGAGTAGAGTGCCATAGAGTGAAGTGAAGTAAAGTGTTGTGTCATAGAGTGGAGGGGCATGGAGTTGAGTGGAGTGCCGTAGAGTGCAATAGAGTATCATTGAGTGTCAGAGAGTGGCAGAGAGTGGAGTATACTGGCATAGTGTCATAGAGTGGAGTAAAGTAGAGTGGAGCGGCTTAAAGTGGTGAAGCACAAAGTGCAACAAAGTGGCAAAGAGTGCTGTAAAGTAGCACAGAGTATCACAGATTTGAGTGGCATAGAGTGTCATAGTGTGTCAGGGTGTCGTAGAGAGTCAGAGGGTTGTGGAGGGCCATAGAGCAGAGGGTCATAGAGTGGAGGGTCATAGAGTGGCATAGCATGGGGTGGAGTAAAGTGTCATAGAGTGAAGTGTTGTAGAGTGGAGTAGAGTGTCGTAGAATAGAATGTCGCAGATTGGAGTGGTATAGAGTTTAGTGGACTTTAGTGACACATAGTAGAGTGGCGTAGAGTGGAGTGGCATAGAGTGGAGTGGCACAGACTGGAGTAGAGTGGAGTGGCATTGAGCGGCATGGCATAGAGTGGAGTGGCATAGAGGGCAGTGTTGTAGAGTGGAGGGTCGTAGAGTGGAGGGTCGTAGAGTAGAGGGTCATAGCGTCATAGAGGGTCATCGGTCATAGAGGGTTATGGAGGGTTTTACAGTGTCAAGGAGTGTTGTAGAATGGAGGGTCATAGAGTTGAGGGTCATAGAGTGTGGTGAAGTAGCACAGAATGATGCACAGTGGAGTAAAGTGCTGCAGAGTGGAGTAATGTTTTGTGTAACCATGGGTGGAGTTCGCGTAGCCGTGCTACGCGGAATCCCGCGAAGTTGCAGAAAAACTCCGCGTGCTACGCGGAGTTCCGCGAGCGCGCGGAGTTGCTTGTTCCGTTCGTTCGCGATGCGTTTTTGACATTTGGGAACGTGTATTGCGTGTTCGGGGACGCTTATTGCGTGCTCGGGGGGAAATATCACGCAAACTTCACCACGCGGTCACCAATGGGCGCGACCATCTTGTTTTTCACTTTTTGCAATGGTTCTTGGCCTGTTTTTCTTACCTCCCTATATCTTTTCAATCCTTTGTTTCTAAAACTTTTTTCTGATCTTTTTTATTTATTATCTATCCCTCTCTATTCCTTATTGTATATTTTACCTTTTTCTACTTTTTGTGTGTTTTTAGTGCGTTTTTTACTCTTTTTCTATTATTTGCTCTTTAAATTTGTTTTTACTTACTTTCTAACTTCCTACATTTTCTTTTCTGCTCCCACCTACCCAGAACCATAGCGAAGAGTCTTAAAAAGACTAAGGACCAGGGGAAGATGTCCACGAGGAGCGAGAGCCGTGACCGCCTTCCTTGCGGAAGGCAGCGCCCAGAAGGGGTGCAGCCACGGGCCTTATTCTCCGAGGTGGAGGAGGCCGCACTGGTTTTTTGTGTGCAGCGCCACCTCCCCTTAACCCTGGCAGCAGGCGGCAGGCCTGAGTCTGGGTACGGGCTCCGGGAGCGGCCCCAGCGGTGGGAAAGGGTGCGCTAGGCAGTGTTTCGCTGCTCTGGGGTCTGGCGCACCCATAACCAATTGACGCACCGGTGGTACGACATCCTGGACCTGGGGCAGGACCAGCTGGACCTGCTAGGTGTTGAGGTCCCTGGGCTTGGTGAGTAGCTAATTATATTACTATTGTGTTCTTCTGTTCTGTGTTATTGCGAATATTATTTTTTTCGCAAATAGCTAACATGCTGCTGCTGCATGCAGGTAACTTATGTTTAAAAATCTTATATTATGTGATTGTTACTTCCAGACAGGTGCTCAGCACTACTAACTAATCATACTAGTTTGCAACTTTGCGCTCTCTTGGGCAGGTTATGTAGGAGAGGTTAGAGAATTTAAGTTAGGTAATGTAGATAGGAAAGACTCCAGTCCTTTCCTTTGTCCTGTCAGGCTGTCCTGTCCTGTCACTAAGATAGTGGTAGTAGTTTGTTAGTTAGTATTATGTAATTTAGCGGCATGCGTGACACGTCCTCTCATATTACTTCAGTCCTAGTAGAACCTTTTGTAGTTTGTATAGTAAGTGAATAGCAACCAACCAATTTGGTGTATGAAAAAATGCAAAATGCATGCGTCCATCTATGCATTAAGAAGAATAAATGCAGACTTAGTAATTGGCCTGTCAAAGGGGGTTGGAGTTGAGTCTGAGAGATGATTAGGAATGAGATCGGAACTTAAGCAAATATAATTTTTTTGCAATTCATTCCAAAATCTTGAATAGGCAGGCTAGGTATGTTTAGGATTCAGGAATCGGAATTGAACTGTGTAATAATAAAGATAGGATGGTGCGCGACTGCGATACTAGTCTACTACTAGTCGATCTGATTTAGAATAGGTCAATGTTATTGCAATTGCCGTTTCCTGTCTAAAAATATTTTTAGAGCGATTATATTTATTTATTTCACACAAACCATTTTTTTGTCTCTTTAATTATGTCTTACATGATCAGCATCCAGGGGCAAGAAGAAGACTGGGTCTGCTGGCAGTGCTGAGGCAGGTGCGGGAGCCGGAGGGGCCTCCCAGGAGCAGCAGGAAGTGGCCTCAGGCGCAAATCCTCTTCAATCAATCTGTTTCTAAATTCTTGTTTTTGCTGCATTACCTACTACTATCAGTACTAACATTGTTTCTAGTGTCTTTTTTTTTTTTTACATCAAATCAAACTGCCTCTGACTAACCTCTGACTCTATTAGTCTGTCTGTAGCTTGCTTTCTTCTGGGTTTCCACTCAGCTTTCCCCTCTCCCCTTATAAGTGGATTGCCTAGTAGTGGTACTGTAAGACTCAGAGAACCCATTAGTCCTAGGCTACTACTAATACTAGTAGTAGTAAGGACTCCTTACTACTACTAGTACTAGTAGCACTAATCTGCTGTGCAGATTGCATGCCCAAGTAAGGTATTCTATGCAGGTTTGTGAGATGAGAAGGCTTTCTTTTACTGTCTCATGCTCAATCAGTAAATGGTGGTGTATTTTACTTTTTGTAATCCAGGCCTAGTACTTTTTTTATTACCAGCAGTTGATGGTGAACACTGAACAACTGATTACCGTGCACCATGGCAGTAAGTAAGTATGAGGAGGAGGACAGCACCATTATTTTACAACTAAGAGAGACCTCATGTCCGCCCAGTTGGCCACTCTTTCTTCTTTTCAAAAAATGTGATGCACCAATAGCTCTAGCCACTGAGTCCAGTCCTTTGGGTTGTCCTCTTATTGAGAGGCTTTTCAAAAATTGCCACCAACAAAATGCCCAACCGGATACTATTTTGTTATTTTTGATAGGACATACTGTCTACTCTACTCTAGTATCCGAATTGTAGATAGTGATGTATGTATTATTAATTATGTATTTTCAATCTTGCTAATGAAAAAAATAAATAGGGGACGCATATGGCATCTAAAAAATTTGAAATGTTTTTTCCAGGCATACCGACCACCAGCGCTGGGGCCAGCGGTGAGGGCCATGCAACTCCGGAGGGAGCGGATGCGGTAGCTGCAGGGGGTGAGCCAGCAGCAGTGGTGGTAAGTCATATTCCTTACTTATTGAGAATGATGAATACACTCGCTGCAAGGGTGTACACACTCAGTAGTACACTGTACCTCTGCTGAGACTAAGTTGTTGTGAACACTGAACAGTTCAAGAAGACACCCTTTTCTTAACATTAGCATTAGCGGCGGGGGTTGAGTAACTAATGGCCTGTTCGATTCTATCTTCAACTCAGCAGAGAAAGTTTTATGACAAAGACAAAGAGTCAGACGACATGTAATATATGACTGGCAGAGAAGGATGTGTGGGTGAAGGAAGGGGTCCCGGGATGCATTCAGGTGGCTGATGATAGGATGCATGGGTAGTTGAAGGATGGGTGAAAGGTGAAAGAAAAGAAAGCAGAAAGGATGCCTGCCTGGGTGGGTGAAATTGTATGGGTGAAAGGAATCCTCCGGGGGGTTTGAGGGGTCAAACTCAAAGGCAAGCAAGGACGCATGTATGGTGGTTGGTTAGTTACATCTATGACAAATGTATGTTGTCGGTGAAAGGTTTATGATTACCATGTTTGGATGGATGGATGCCTGGATGGTATCATAGTAGGTGAGAAGAAGAGTCAGACTGGGTGAAGAGAATGTAAACGAAAATGAAACCGTGCCAGAGTACCAAAGCCAAGGGTGAAGAATGAAATAATGCTAGAAGAGCAATGCAATGATAAATGAAAAAAAAGCCCTGGGAAGAACAAGGAATGTTTTTTTGCAAGGTTTTTGAATCTGATTCAAAGGTTTGAGGTTGTATTTAAGAATGGAATACTCCCTTGACTATAGTTATGTACCCTACCCACCCATCATCAATCGCCACCCTCCGACTCCGTGGCCCACTTCCGCTCCAGTCTGTACCCATGTCATTTTGACCGTGTCAGCCATGGGTGGCCTATCGGCTGCATGGTAGCTACTTACAAATCAGTATGCCATCATCATCATCATCATCACATGAGTGACGTGATGTCGCGCCGTATATCATCATCATTCATAAGCATGTCATGTTGTGCCTTATTGCTGTAGCCAGGGTGAAAGTGAAATTGAGCATTTGCCATTGATTTAACAGAGTATGGCCGTAATGAAAAAATAGATAATTGTGTAGTACAGCTGCCCCACTTGCAGACAGTAGTAAAATAACTTGAGTCTGCGACATGAGTGTGTCTGTCTAGGGCACAAGCTGACTGAGCTGGCATGCCTACAAGATTAATTGTGCTAAACAAGAGAGAGAAGAAGAATACTTGTCTACTCCATAGTGTCTAGTGCCTGAAAGTCTAATCATCACATCCAAATCTTAGGGGCAGAGGAAGTGAGGAGGATATCACAACTGCTAGTGCTACTGTGCCACTATAATTTTTAGGTGTGTAATTTTGTGTTACTAATTTGCTAAGAGTATTGGTTACAATTGTCTTTTTTCTTTCTTGATATAGCTACTCCTTCCCAACCCAACAGGCAGGAGTTAGCAGCCAGGGCCCGGCAACGGAAGCTGGAGGCCATCTGGCAAGAATATCGCCAGCTGGTTGTCCTGGTGGAGGAAGCGGAGGAGGCAGCAGCTTCCTCCAATGCCCCAGCCAGGCCCCCCATGTGCCTCTGGTGGTACGGCACCGTGGTTTGGCAGCCGCCCACCGCCCATCACATTCATCATCATCCTGTTGTTCCTGCAGGAACTTTTGCCGCTGCATGCTCCTTTGGATGGCGTGCCCAGAGGCCAGGCTGGAGGAGGTCCTGGAACGCACTAGCTGGCACCCCCGCCGCTAGACCTCAGTCTTCGACCCTTGCCCCTTTTTTAATCTGTTTCTGGTGGGTGGGATGTTGGGAGTTGGGGAAAGTTGGGGATTTCTTGAACTTCTTGACTTGGCCAATCATGGACAAATTTACTGGACATTGGTTGGGGTTAGGGAGAGGGTTGGGTCAGGTGTTGTGGGTTTCTTCTTCTAGTTTATATTTGTTAGGGTAATACATTATTTACAGTTTTACAATACACATTTCTTTTCTGGGGGGTGGGGGGCGCTAGAGGGCGCACGGCAAGATGGCTGCGCTGTAGTGCAGCTCCGCTGGCCAACACGCCAAACCGGCAATTATCCTGATCCCACGGCGCCATCTGAGTTATTCATGCGGAGGCAGCTGCTCTGTGGGCATAATCTAACTCAGCTGGGCGGTTTTCCCGATGTGTAGTGGCCGGATACAAATAATTAGCTGCTCGGCTGACCTGAGGTGCGGCGACAATATGGCGGCCCGCTGCTGAGAGAGACGACTGCCGGAGACCCGGAGCTTGCCTGCGCACTGCTGACTGGCTGAAACGTAGCTGACACCGGTGGGATCTGCAGGTGCGCCGGCCCCCACGATCTGCCCGCTGAAGAGAGCGAGATGCGTATCGTGGCTCTGCAATCCGGGCGCGTGCCTGCCCTGGTGCGGAGCTGATCCGGCGAGGCTGCTGAACTTGCTCCGAGACTGCGGGGGACGGGAGCGAGGGTGGATGCGGCCCCCATGATTGCTGTAAGCCAGATCGGGCACGGACCCCTGTGGCAAGCTGGCACGCCAATGACCACGAGTGCGATAGTCGCGCTTTGATATACAGGCCCCCGCAGTGCACACACCATCGGGCGTTTCTGAGGAGAGCCATCACATTACTCACTGGCACCACTAAAAATCCAGCAAGCAAGGGGGCATGGTGCTCAGCCGACACTCAGCGCATTATAAGGGGCATGGCGTCATTTTAAGAGCTGCACACGCGGGCTACAGTGCTCAAAAGGCACACTGGGACAACCACATGCATGAGTCCGGACAGCGCACACACCGTCCAGCGATCTCAGGGACTTGAAACAGCAGCGATGATCAGTCCTAGTCAATAGAAAGCAGGCTTGCAGTGAGGTAATTGGCGCACTGGTAGGTGCTATTTTGGGGCACGAAAGCGCATCGGAGAACCGTCATCATTAAAGGCACGGGGGATGTGAGACTCGCTGCTTTCAAGACGCGCATAACACCACCACTACACTGGCTCCCTCCTGCTGCACCATTCTATGGCAGTAATCCACTGAGCAATTCAAAAGCAGCATTAGACACACAGCGGGTTGGGGGACCTGACCATTGCATGGTGCTGGGCCTCAGTAGCCTCATCCCATCTCGCGGCTGAAGTTGACTGTGCCGCGTCGGGAGGGGGGCCCTGCTTGCCCCATCCCAGATGGTTCTGGGCTGGGTGCCTGTCCTGCGACGCACAGACCAGAGTGAGGAGATCAAGGCCTTGCGCATGCCAAAGACCTCCAAGACAGAGAGCGCTGACGAGAAATTGGCCTGACGGGCGAGCACTGCCCGAGTGGTGCTGATCGCGGCCCCGCCACACGGCGTAGCTCACCATGGGTAAAACGGAAAAAAATCAGCTGCGCCTGACCTTCGAACTACGGAAGCCAGGTAAACTGCAGCAAAGAGCCACTTCTGACTTGGAACTGGATAATTCCTCTGATGCTCCATCCCCTCTGGAAAAGACATTGTCTACAATACAGGCCAGTCTTCAATCCATAGACGGCAAAATCGAGGCCCTAAATGTCCGCATGCACCACATGTATGCCAAGCTAGACAGACATGCTACTAGATTGGGAGAAGCAGAACAATGCATTTCGGAAGCGGAAGATGGGTTGCAACCACAGTTCCCAATAACGTGCGCGCATGTGCGCGCGCGCACCTCTGTTACATGTAGCGCGCAGTGCTGTGTGTGGAGCGCGCACACACAGCACATCAAACGAGAACGTTCGCGCCGCTGCTTTTAAAAAGCGAGCGGCGCGAAAAACGGGTGTTTCTTTCACGCTGCGGTGCATACTGTGTGCTTTTGTTTAAGTATTCATGTTAATTGCAGCGCCATCACGAGCTGCAATTAACATGAATACTTTAAACAAAAGCACACAATCTGATCATCAGCCTGCAGCTGCGGCGCTCTATTAAGAAAAGAAATTCAGCAAGTCTACAAAGACGGCGTGAAAAGCACACGTCGTTTTTGTAGACTTGCTGAATTTCTCTTCTTACCATGGCTGCCCTGCTTGTGCTCTCATATACAGCCCCTCCAATACTCTCTTCTGGGAGCACACTTTTTTCGAACGTCGTCTTCCTTCTGCCCGATAGCTGCGAGAAGCAGTATTGACTAATTTTAACTGCCCTCATGTCATTGGTACCTCAAACGTGATGTGGCGTTTTGGCCAGAGACCTGAGAAGATGGTGCTGTTTCACCTGTCTCACAACATGACTAAAAGCCCGGAGTAAACATGCATTGGCAAAGTCAACAGATTTCGGTTTAAGGATATGTTGACTTCTCTAATGAAAACGAACTGGACAGTATTTCAGTGGGCGGAGAGAGCACACGGACGGAATGAGGAATACAGAGAGCAGTGAGAGAGGAGCAGCTGATGTAGCCTACGGCCAGAATAGCCCTCTTTGGACCTGGGAAACCAGGTTCGAGGCCCAGCATCAGCTCAACATCATGTGATTGTGGGGACATTATTTATTCTCCCCTGTGCCCAAAAATGAGTGTCACACTGTGTAATGTAATCGGTCGTAAAGTGCTCCACAATCCCTGCACTGAGTTCACGCTATAAATAAAAAAAAATAAACAGGTGCACATGAGACAACAATAAAGTTGCGCGTCGGCCGCACACAGGAAAGACTGTAACTTGGAGCACAGTTGTTGCACAGCTGTACACTGTGCTTAAAAGAGCAACATGGAGGGCAGAGGGTGGGGTAGAAGAAGCATGTAAGGGAGTCAACTGGATAAAACATGCACTGTCATGGAGTGCTTCAGGATATAGAAAAAAAAGAGCCCCGAAAAGCAAGCACTCCTGAAGTATAGGAGGAGTCAATCAGAGAGGTGATATGCACCCAAGGAAGGACAAAGGCATGCTGGAGGGGCTAAAATAAATAGAGCCAGCGAAAAGAAAGAAAGCAATTGTGACTGACTAAACAAAAAGCCAGTGATATGCAAAGGGCGAAATGTTTTCCTAGGTACGCTTTAAGCATGTCCCCAATATGTCTTTGCAACTAGACAGCTGCGCTGTCTGGTAGGCTTCAACCTAAAAAGCAGTATTATCTAAATAACCTGCCCCATACCAACAGCACCGTTTATAAGACATGAATATAGTGTTTAACTAATCAAACTTTGAAATTTTATTTTGATGCATTTAGGTTTCAGCTCACAGTTCGCCATCATAATATCTAATCTTTTTGACTACTAATTCCCCTTCTTTAATTTGAAGTTAAGTTCATTTCACCCGAATGTGAAATGGAACTGCTGGCATTTCACTTAAAATTTGGCAGTTTTGAAAAACAGCTTTTGGCTGAAGCTTAACTATGGCCATGTTGCTCTGGTATTTGAATAATTAGAACTGAAATTTTAAATTTCATACCAAACTCCACCTCATAGTAACCACTGGAATATTTACTAAAAGAAGTAGAAGACTAAAAGATCTCTTGATGCTGACACCCCAAGTGGTTGAATAGGTGATGGGAACACAGGCAATAGCCATCCGGCATCCGTTCACTTTTTCAAATCTTTTTATTACTTTGTAAGCGGCCATCATAAATACTGTTCTTCTTTATCTTAACAAATTAATCATTTAATCATTCATCTATCATATCACCCTAATCCTTATCACATTTTACTGGTTACACATTGATACTGGAAAAAAATTAAATTGGGATGTGCAGTCTATAAAGCAGCCCACACCAAATCCTCACCTTACATCTTTAATCTAACTATCAAGTAGTCTGAGAGTTCTCAGACAAAAATAATCTTCTTTAGAAACCCCAAGCTCAAAATCTCCCATGCACAGCACCAGTCCTTTTCAGGAACTACTATTCTTTCATTAAACTCTCTTCCTGCTGATCTAACGACTAAAGTGATACTGCAGTCTTTTCGCCAGCAACTAGAAGCACCTCTTCAGACTGTATTTGACAGAAGAAGGTCTAAATATTGTTACCTGTACACAAACATATGCTATCATCTCCATGCATATGACTATTTTTGACGATAGAAACCAATTGTATCTCCATTAAGATGCATTCTTATGCTACCCCATCCACTTAACCCTACACCATTGTCTTCCTACCTCCTACCTCCTAGTCCTCTTTCCTTTTCTCATCTTCTGACCTTCTTAATCACATTGTCTTACTTTCCTCTGGCACCTGTTCCCGTTCTACCATCTCCTCCCATCCTTCTCCATGACTCCTTCTCTCAACACCTTACCAATGCTTATCTTTGCCCATCCTTTTCACCCAAACCCATTTCCCTGACCCTCTCTAACTTTCCATCTCCTACCTTCCTTTTGCTGATTACAGCGACCACTCCCTCTCACAGTGCCACTCTCTTGGGTTTTCCTCTCTCTTATTTTCTTCTTAGTCACTACCCTTCCTGTTATATCTCTCTTCCATCTTCAATGACTCCCCTTGATCTTGCTGTGTTTCTTGTTTGATTTTAGACCTTGGCATCACTGTACATGTTGTACTCTAAAGTGCTACTTTGTTTCGTGGTGTCTAAGAGCTCTGTAAAATTGTTAAATAAATAATTGAAACTCAATCCCATACAATACCATGACAAGGAGGTAATACTTGCTAATAAAACTCAACATAACTCAGTGCTTTGAGACTGTGTATGGCATGTATCATATTTGTCATATAACCACTGAGTGTTCAGGGCCCTTTTCTCCGCTTACACAATGCCATTATATATTAGATGGCTGTTACAGGTTTTTTTTAATTGAACTTGTGCAGGCTGAAACAACAAAGAAGATTTACAAACTTTCATCCAGTAGTTACATATTACAAAGGACGTTAGCCTGCATTCATTCCCAATGCCCATTCTGTAATTTACATCAACAGTGCTATAACTTTGGCTGCAATGAGATTCAATTCATTTGTTTTTATCATGGTGCTTTATGGCAGGAGGTCTTCTCCGGCAGGGAAGTGCAACAGTAATATGTGCCAGGTTAGTGCTGCTCCAACATCTCCTAGGTTAATAAGGTACGTAGCTTGGTCAGTAAGACTCGGGGGTGAGCTTCAGATTTCCAACAATCACACTGGTATATCATGTTAATCAATATATGCGAAGCAGCGCATGAGGGGGCTTAAGAGCCAGTGGAAAGGGAAAAGAGTGCAGATTGTGATGGGATACTTAAAACACAGTATTTAGTAAAGTAACCATGTTTTAAGACCTTCAAAACACAAATGAGAGTGTGTGTGTGCGTTTTTGACTGAGTGAGCATTAAAAAAATGTCAGGTGAAATCCGACAGGCACCTTACCATACCCGACTGAAAGCTCCTGTACCCAACAATTTTTTAAATAATACATTTATGGGGGGGGTTGTAACACCCCAAACATCCCCCTTGAAGCTACACCCTTGAGGTTAATATAAAATTTCCTTATAGTCTACATTTCCGCTTATACCAACCATTTTGTTTCCAGCATCTAATTCTTAGTAGCTGGAGTCCAGGCTATCTTAAGGCCAAGATACTCTCCAAGATAGAGTGATTTACCTTTTACAAATCAGCATAATAAGAGAAATCCATTTGCATTCAACTTTCAAGTTTTTAAGACATGGCTTCAGTCCAAACAAGCACGTCTTATCAACATGAAGATCATTTCTACCTGTTAAATCAGGTAAAGTTTTCACATCTACTCATCGGTCCTCAAACTAGGGCATGCTAAACATATGTACAAAATCCAGTAACTTCTACATTACACCTGGAAGATTGAGAATTAGCTTAGACAGTCTTCTAGAAGTTAAATATATTTGGTGAAGATAGTTATTTTGGATGCATTCCTGGACAGTCTGGCCATAAATCCTGTTACACTAGCAAATTCTTTGTCAGAAAAACTCAATTGTAAATCCCCGTCCAATGCAGTTTGAGCTCCTCAAACAAGACGAGTATTCTTTATTACAACCATATATAATTTGTTAATTGCCTTTTGCCCAATACCTGTAATTTTCTATCTGTTGGCATGGCCACTCGAATTATGAGGCAGGGGAGCACAAATTATGCAGCAGGGTTGATTAAATTATGCAGCCAGAAAAGGCAAATTATGCAGCATAATGTGGCACTTTTTTTTAGTATTACATTTTTACACATGATAATACTGTCTGAGCAAATATTTCACCTCATTAGTAACCAGTTTAGCAACCATATAAAGAAATAAACAACTGAAAGATAACCAGTTAACCGTTGCAAAGGGCCTTCCACTATGCGCAAACACATGTTACCACATTTTTAGTACCTTTTGACCTGTTGGAGCCAGAAATCAATCAATCAATCAATTAGGATGTGTAGAGTGCTGTTTATCACCCGTAAGGGTACTCCTGTTCTGGGGGCTGGTGGGTGCTGCTGCTGAGTTGATTGGTCGAAGAGCCAAGTTTTTAAGCCCTTACTGAATTCCCAACATTTTTAGAACCTTTTGACCTGTTGGAGCCAGAAATCAATCAATCAATCAATCAGGATTTGTAGAGCGCTGCTTATCACCTGTGAGGGTACTTCTGTTCTGGGTGCTGGGGGGTGCTGCTGCTGAGTTGATTGGTCGAAGAGCCAAGTTTTCAGGCCCTTGCTGAATTCCAGTAGGGTGGGGGCTGTTCGGAAGTGGAGGGGGAGGCCGTTCCAGGATCTGGCTGCCAGGTGCGAGACGGCACGGCTGCCGCTCCTTCTCCTGTGTATGCGGGCGAGTGGGCCATGTAGAGGGATGCAGATCATAGATTACTGGTGGGAAGTTTGCCCTGTAGTAGAGGTATGATGATCCTTTGTTATGTTGTGATTTGTAGGCGTGGGTGAGCAGTTTGAACTGGCCCTGTTTGCTGACGGGGAGCTAGTGCAGAGACTTGAGGTGGGGGGTAATGTGGGACCACCTCGGGAGGTCGAGGATGAGCCTTGCTGCAGCGTTTTTAATTGTCTGGAGCCTGTTCAGTAGTTGAGGTGCTTTTTGTTAATATCTACAGATTATGCAGCAAATGATTATAGAATATCATTCAGGAGAACTAAAACGAATAGACAAAGGAGTACTTACTAGGCTACAACATATCTCTGGAAACTCAGGGCTAGTGCGCTGCTGAAAACCCCAGGAATTCATAGCACACAAAGGGACCTAAGAGTAGTGATATAGCACTGACTTCTTCTACCACTCATTGATTCTTTGTGAGGGAACTGTGCGTGTATGTAGGCTGGACATACTAAACCTTATCCGCAAGTGCCTTTGCTACATAATCTATCTAGAGGCTACACTAATCAGAAAGAGGATCGGCGTTGGGATGTCCTTGTTCACAAAAAATATGTCTAGCATGTGTTCATCTCAAACTTGATGTGCTAAAATTCTAGGTAAAATACACTTCCTATAAATAACCACTATAAATACGTACGACACTGCTTGCTGTATTAGGATATGACCACTGCCCATATTATAGCCAACAAACGGATATGTAACTTTATCAGGTAAGTGGAAAGTCAGATCTTGAATACTTCAACATCACTCTCAATAGAGTAGAACTATCTTGTGTTCATCAAAGTAAACCATGCATGCCGGTATCGGGTGTGCTTTGTAAGAGCATAAGTGCTAAATATCACATCAGGATATTACCTCTAGATGAACATTGCACATTGTGGCTATGGTTCTTATCAGATTCTTGAGAGCATCCTTGATTACTATCCACTGATAAAGAACACAGTGCGTGTATCCCACTTGGCTAGAAAAAGCATATACGTCATAGACTTCATCAGGGTAATGATATTCCTTGCTCAAATAAACAATACACATAAATCTTAGAGTTATATAAACAAAAAATAGTATTCTTTGTATTTTTTTATTTTATTTTTGCATTTAAAAAATGACATGAAACTTCTGTGTATTACACGCAACATTCCCCCCGTGTGACAACAGGTGCATCGTGTACAGTATATATTGTCGTACAGCCAGTCCCACATATTAACCCACATAGTCGTACAGTACATCTTTAACTTTACTAGGGTGAATCCAGAACTCCTGCCGCATCCTGAGAACTAGACAGTAGATAAGCAGTCAGAGGTGACCAGACATCTTTGGGCCTGGAGGGGGCTGGAAGTTCTTCCGCATGGCAAGCCAGTTGATCTCTGCAGAACACCAAGTCCTGTATCCAGCTTTTTAAATTTTGGCACCCGTTTACTGTCCCATGTTTGAGCCACTTTCCTCTTTGCTAGTAACAATGCAATCAGGACCAGTCGCCTATTCTTTGGTTTTAAGCACTTCACCAGGACTAGCAAGCAGATCCGAGGCGAGCAGTCAACTTTCTCCTACACCATGATTGTTAAAGCTTGTGTAACCAACGTCCAAAAATCATTGACCTTATAACAATCCCAAGCCAGATGACGAAAATCAGACTCTTGCATCCCACACCATTTGCAGCTAGCCATCTCTCTCAGTCCGTACCTGTGCAATTGAAGGGGCGTGTAGTACAGCTGTTGGAGGTATTTAAAGTGTATTATGCGTAGATTACAATTAGCCGTCAGATGTCAGAAAAAAGTTTGGCCCAGGCACTCAAAATCCTTAAGATGTCCCTGTGCATTTGTTACAGTTTTCATGTTAATCGCAGCACCCATCATGAGCTGCAATGAACACGAAAACCTTAACAAATGCACACTATCACCCCACAACCCAACCCAATTAAGAAAAGAAATGCAGCAACATAGCTGCCAAAGTTTCAAATTGCAATGTGGGATGTTTTCATAATTTCACTATAATTATTAGCGCCATTTGAACAGGGCTGTCTTTAGTGCTGGTGGCGCTTGGTGTGACAATGTTTGTTGGCGCCCCAATGACCACCTCCGCCACTCATACTCTCATTACCAACCTTTAACAGTGACCCTCAAGTCTCCATAACCCCTCTCTCTTTCATATTTATTTTGTTTAATAGCGCCACTCATACCAGTGTAAGGTGTTAGGCACTTTACATCGCATACACATTACACAGAGACACTGAATCATAGTGTGTAAATCAATGTATAAGAAATGTTACATCAGACAGAGGAATAAAATGTCTCTTCTTAACAGAGCTGGGCTGCTAGGGTTTTAAGCAAACGTTTTAAGTGATATTTGGCGCTGCACACACGCGCGGTCTGGTTCCTGGCGCACATAGCCATGGCTGCAGCGCACAGAGACCCTACACTGTCGCACACAGAGGAAAAAAATTAGAGGGAACATTGGTTGCAACACATGTCATTCAAAACACGAGACATGGAAAAGGTCCTCGCTGTTATACAGGCCAAAAATGAAGATCTAGAGGCCAGGTCCCGGCGCAACAATCTGCGCATAATGGGCCTGCTGGAGTAGTCAAATGTGGGCAAGCTGGAGACCTATGTGGAAAATATGCTCCGGGAGATTTTCGGTGCTGACAGTCTCTCTCAACTGCTCATAGTGGAAAGAGCGCATCGCTCCCTGGCGGTTCGTCCCCCTCCGGGGGCCCCACCCAGGCCGATTATAGCACACATGCTGAATTATAGGGACCGAGACACTGTGTTACACATATCCCGTCAGAAAGGTACCATCACGTATCAGGGCAACACGGTGGCGTTTTATCCTGATTTCACAGCGGCTGTCCAGGTGGCGAGGAAGGAGTTCCAGCAAGTAAAGAAAGCTTTGATTTCAGAGAATGTGCAGTATGCCATGCTGTACGCAGCCAGGCTGCGCATTGGTTTGGAGGACAAGGCCACGATCTTCACCATTCCCAAACAAGCCATGGAATATGTAAAAACTCTTCGCCGCAAGAAGCAGTCTGCCCCCGATGTTTCGGACGATGAAGTTGAGGAGTGCAAAACGATGCTCAGGGGCTCTCCAGACAGACAAATACTGCTACGGCGGCTGCCTTTGCCACCATCTACGACCACTAGGGGTATCATATACATTGGGGCCTAGTACCCCTGATGAACTGAACCACTGCAATTATATCCTTTTGTATAATTAGATAACTAGGATTGGGAGTGGGTTATATTGCTAAAAGTTTACTGCATTGTACCTCATGTTGTACTGTCTTTTAATGGGTGGGCAGCCTTGGGAGTATCTTCTGCTTTGTTCGGCCACCTCCCTTTTCATCTAGGGAGTATGTTGTGCTCCAACGTTCCCCACTGGGTGTTCCCCATACTATACAATGACCAGGGTTAACAAGTTGGGGTTTTTTGCTAAGTTGAGGGATGGCTTTGGCAAGTTGGGTACGCTAAAGTGGGTGGGGGGTGGTGTACTGAAACAGGGGAACTGGGGTTTGTTAAATGTGATTGACTTGCTATTCACGCTATGGATAGTGTACAACTGCTTAGCACTGCACAGCTGGGACATATGCACAGTATTATTTAACACACGTAATTGCGACAGACAAAGATAGATTCACTTGCTTGACGTGGAATGTTCGTGGGCTGAACTCCCCCAAGAAAATCAGACAGATCTTTGCTTATTTGGACAGACACGGGTTCAGATTGCTCTTTTTCAAGAGACGCATCTGACCAAACAGACGGAGGCTAAGATTGCTCTTAAGTGGGCAGGCTATAAACTCGCCTCTTCATATTCGTCATATGCGCGAGGAGTCCTTACACTCATAAAAAGGGGGATTGCTTTTACACCGATTAAAACATGCATAGATCAAGAGGGCCGCTACACTATAGTGCACAGCAAGTTGGGTGTCTCGCTACTGACCATTGTTAATGTGTATGGGCCAAATACGGACGACCCTGAACTGTTTGCAAAGATTATTAAGGTACTGCGAGAATGGCCGGAAGCCGAAGTTTTATGGGGGGGAGATTTTAACTCGCACTTAGATCCTAGCAAGGATAAATCCAGTAAACAAACCGGGCGTACACCTAGGACTGCCCAATGCGTCAGGGATGGTATGCTAGAGTTCGGCCTGGTGGATGCCTGGCGGCTTCGTCATTGGGATAAATTGGAGGGTACACACGCCTCTGCTGCGCATGGGAGCTAGTCCCGCTTGGACTATTGGCTGTTAAGCAAGGGTGCGAATGCCTGGGTAACTGCTATCGCTTCACTCCCCCGCACTCTCTCCGATCATAACCCAGTTAAGCTTACCATACATATTACAAAGACCATCCCGCGTCAGTTCACATGGAGATTCCGCTCGGAAGCTCTACTAGATCCTATATATGCCAACACCACTAGAGAAGCCATAGTACAGTATTTTGATTTGAACACGGGTACGGTGGACAGCGCTGCAACATTATGGGAGGCCTTCAGGGTCACTATAAGGGGCACATGTATCAGTACCACAGCGGGTATTCTTAAAGACATTAGGGGACAGATCACCAAAATAGAGCGCACACTATCAGAGCTTGAAAGAGAATATGACTCCCGGCCCTGTGCACATACATTATCACGCATTAAAGATTTGCTATTAGAATATAATGAGATGGCAGAGACTGAGATCCGATATCTATCTAGGAGACATGTGGCTCGGCTTACGGAGAGGGCGGCAGGCCAGGCCATAATTTAGCGTCCAAACTCAAATCTTGCACCGAGCACCACACTATTACTACAATTATAGATGAGCAAGGCGTGGGACACTACACGCCACAAGCCATAGTTGAACAATTCCGTGGCTGCTAAGCCAGCATGTAGACTTCGCGAGGGGCACAGACCCTCCAGCGCTGGACGAGTACCTATCGGACATTGCCTAAGCGTGGTTAGCTAAAGGGCACCAAGATTATCTCAGTCAGCCGATTGAAGCATCTGATACCCAAGAGGCAATACGTGCATTGCCAAATAAAAAAGCTCCGGGCCGGATGGCCTAACGGCAGAATTTTTTAAGGAATGCCCAGAGCTCCTGGTTCCCCATCTACTGGAAATGTATGGTGAGGTGCATGAAACGGGCACCCTCCCCCCGTCGCTGAGACAAGCTCTGATAATAACTTTACTAAAAAAAGACAAGCCCCCCTCCCACTGCGAGTTATACTGCCCCTTATCACTTATCAATCTGGATGCAAAAATACTGCCGAAAATACTTGCATCCCGACTTCAGCCTTTAATGACCAATTTGGTCCTCCCAGATTAATCTGGATTCATACCAGAAAGATCCACGTCCCATAATTTATGCACTATATTTGCGATGTTTCACGTACTAGATCCTGCCCTCCCTGCTGCTGCCGTTATGTTGGATGCAGCGAAAGCATTCGACTCCATTGAATGAAGCTATATGTTTCAGATCCTGAGGCGTATGGGCTTTCCTGAGGTTTTTACTGGACGGGTGTGACTGCTTTACACAGACCCCTGTCTGGGTGGAGGGTTTAACATCGGAGCCATTTCAGATAAATAGGGGAACTAGACAGGGCTGTCCCCTCTCGCCTCTACTTTTTGCTATTATGTTAGAGCCACTGGCATGTATAATCAGACAGCGACACAGAGACACGGTGCTTAATTTTATGCACCGCCCAGTCGGCATTTCTCTCTATGCCGACGACATGGTGCTGTTCATCAGAGAACCACAACGATATCTTGCATCTGTGTTGCGCGAATATATCAGATTTGGCTTATTTTCGGGACTGACTATCAATTGGAATAAATCTGTGATAATACCCTTAACCACAGTCACAGACTCCCCCACACTGGAATATCCGCTAATGTGGTCCACTGACCCAGTTAAGTATCTGGGGATCTGGGTGCATCGAGATCCCGAGATAGTGATCAGAGAAAACTATGGGAGGGCGTGTGTTGTACTGGAACAACAGGTGGAAAGATGGAAGGCACTGCCACTCTCCTTAGCAGATCACATTGCTCTCATTAAAATGATTGTATTGCCTCGCTTCCTGTACCTGTTTAGTAACATTCCAATAACACTGACTCAGCATTTTTTTAACACTCTCAAGTCATTACTAGTACGTCTAATCTGGGGTGGTAAACAAGCCAGGGTAGGATGGAACACACTCACCCTGGACTATGCCAAGGGTGGCTTTTGCATGCCAGATTTATATATGTACTACCTATGTGTGCAGGCGCAGTACGCACATTATTGGTATAATCCCCATGCGTTTACCCCACACGTGGCGGTGGAAGATGGGGATGCACACCCGATTCCCTTACGCAGTATCATTAAATACTCACAGCGGGGCACACCGAAGCAAGAAATAAATGCAATAGACACCACCATTGCCGCGTGGCAAGCTATCGGTAGGCTCGCGGCGAAGCTCCCACTTTATGCTCCAGCGCTCCCTCTGGCTCACCACACCGCACTCTCGGTGACGCGAGAGGAGGGCCCACTGCGTTCCCTAAGAGAAGCGGGCATTGACAAAATGCAAGACTTATACCCTAATGGAAGTTTTATCACAGCAGAAGAGCTGCAATACATTCATAACTCGCCACTGCTTTTTCGCTTCACGCTGCATAGATTGAAGTTGGCAGTAAAAGCGCATTACAGCACGTTCTCAGTCGAGCCCCCCACCCTACACTCTTTACAGCTGCTTCTGGTATCTCCTACATGACGCAAGATGGTCACTAAGTTGTATAGGGCAGTAAGAGACGAAAAGGTCCAGTGCGATGATAAAAGTCTCGCGCGCTGGAATGCCAGACTCAATCCTCCACTAACAATAACAGAGTGGGAACATTGCTGTAAAATCACCAGCGCCCTTACACCCAATGGCAACCTGCGCATTATCCATTTCAAATATATTCATCAAGTATATCACACACCTCTTAAACTACACAATACTAATACAAATACTAGCAGCCATATTGGTATTATTGGACATGTCGGCCGCTTTTGATACGGTCAATGATAGGACCTTGATTAAAAGATTAATGGAGGCTGGAGTTGTGGGAAGGGCACTGAACTGGTTTCAGTCGTACCTAACAGGGAGACAGCAGGCAGTGGCCATGTCACCTTTCATTTCTCACAGTGGCTACATAAAACATGGGGTCCCGCAGGGTTCAGCCATAAGTCCCATTCTTTTTAATCTTTATCTGCGTCCACTCATGTACATCATTAAATCTTTTGGTATTGAAGTGGTTAACTATGCAGATGATACTCAACTCGCCTTCTTATTTGAAGGGAATCAAGCAGTATCACTGGATAAATTTCACAGCTGAATGCGTGAAACTGCAGGTTGGCTCAGGGAGAATTCGTTGCAATTCAATGGAGACAAGACTGAGGTTATATACTGTACAGCAAAGAAAATACCCCGTCCACTGCCAGTGGACTTCTGGCCGGTTTCTACGAACAATCCACTGCGGCCAGCCAAGACAGTGCGTAACTTGGGGGTTTTACTGGACAGTAATCTACAGCTAGAATCACAAGTGAATAAAGCAGTGAATACATGTATATCTCTACTCCGAGCTTTACGGAAAATACTCCCTTTTTATCAATCTCGGCCAGACCCCAGGTGGTAAGGAGTATCATCATGAGTAGATTGGACTATTGTAATGCACTGCTTCTTGGAGCACCGGTGGCTCTAACAAAAAGGCTGCAAAGAATACAAACAATCGCAGCTAAGCTGGCACTAAAAAGACAACGCAGATCTTCCGCGTCGTTAGCTCTAAGGGATCTCCACTGGCTGCCTATTCTGCAAAGAATTCAATTTAAAGCACTTTGCATTGTTCATAAGGCGGCACACAAAATGGGGCCTAAACCATTACAGAGAATGTTTACTTGGTACTCCCCAGCTAGAAATCTCCGTTCTTCAACAGCCTACTTAGTTTGTACCCCAAGAGTTAAGAAAACCCGATTAGGAGGTAGATCATTTAGCTATGCAGCCGCAAAGCTATGGAATGAACTACCAAGTGAACTCAGACAAACTGACGACTTGTTGCAGTTTAGAAAAAAGCTAAAAACCAGACTTTTCCCAAGAGAATAGCCTTAAGAGACCTGTTCGTCGTGATTTCAAACTTTTATAGCTTGCACAGTGTCTTAGGTAATCCCAGCGCCAGGATGCCCGTTGGGTGACAGCTGCGCTATATAAATGCAACTTACATTACATTACAAGTTTGGGCTCCATGACAATAGCAAATGCAAAAGATGCGGAAAGCCAGACGCAGACTTCTGGCACTTGGCCTGGGAGTGCAGGATGTTGTCTGAGTTCTGGGAGGAAGTAGTGAGGCGATTGCAGGTTATGACAGAGGTCCCCGAGTACTAACTTTACGTTTACGTTTTTGACGTAAGTTAGTTCTGTGAATCAGGCCCAGTGGGCCTGATTCACAGAACTAACTTACGTCAAAACGTAAACGTAAACGTAAAGTTAGTACTATTCTGTGAATACCAAAATGAGTAAGTGTATTCTGTGAATACCTAAAAGTACTAACTTTACGTTTACGTTTACGTTTTGACGTAAGTTAGTTCTGTGAATCAGGCCCTTTATGCGGAAGAGCTGCCCTCATCTTCCAAGCCCAAGGACATTTGGGAACCTCTACGTCAGTATTTGAGTGCACAAATTCAGCCACGAACACTGACCGACGATGGCTGATATTGACTTGTATGTCCGCCCCTGTAATGCATAGTCACTGTAAACTAATTATATCCTGCTAAGCTTTGTGAAAGGGAATTGGTAATCACATGATGTTTAGTCTGTTTTGTTTGTTCGTCTTCTGTACCGCCTTGCATGGCGATGCTAATACGTGTTTAACTCGAAAATCAATAAAGTGAAATAAAAAAATAAAAAATCTTTTCTGGGGGTTACTCTTTTACGTCGCCTTGTTTGTTTCCTCCTTCTGCTGCAGGGCTGCAGTCAGTTTTTGAAATCTGCCAATAGTGTAACACACCAACAGATACATGCAGTACCCTCACTTGTCCTACTACTGTCAGTCTCTCCTCCTAGTCTATGCATTCTGCAACTAAAACTCCTTTGTAGTATGTACTGGGAAGGATGTGGGTGTGTGAATTAATTAATTTCCATAGTATATACATTATTGCCTCCCTCACAGTTCTTCTCTTACCTGTGATTGATGTATAGGTGAAGCAATGGTGATGGTTTGGTTTCCTAAGGTGCCATGGTGGGTGGTGGTAGCAGTAGTAGACAGTTGCGTTTGCAAAAAAAGAAAATGAGACAGTCAGTCACCTGAGGGAGACTAGGGAATGAGTAGTAGAAGTACAGTACACAAGAAGAAGACTGCCAAACAAGAAACCATGATGATGAATGATAAGCAATGCTAAAGTAAAATAAAACTTAATGGTGGCAGGGATAGCCTAGTACAAGTTACAAACTGAAGTTGACTCGACATATGAAGTGGACAAGTGTAACCTTTGCGCCTGGAAGGATGATAAATCGATGATGGCAGTTAATAATTATGATGGGTTAATTATGTTCCGCTGGAAAAAAAATTGAATAGCGAATACTGAGCATGGGTGGGCAATCTAATCTATATGTTGCCAGTGTGGCCGATATATATATATAACTTAGAGCATAAGAAGATCCTGGCCCTGCCTTGAGTTAGTGTTGCTTTCACCACATCAGCCCAAGCAAGTGTGTGATCAATTATTGGTGTAAATTTAATTTAGTCACACCTCAATATTATAAATCACACAGCCCGGAGGAAGAGGGTTAGGGTTTGATGAATGGTTGGGAAGGGGTATTTGAGGGAAAGGTTTGACAAAGACAAACACTACAACATGGACAACACACAATCTTGGCAGACGACCATCATAAATCTGTTAAATGAGAAAAAGGAAATGCATGCATGATGATGACTTGATGATGATGAGTAGTACTAGACTAGTAGTACAGGGCAGCAGTATAATATTAATTATTATTATTATGCAATTGCCTTGCCTGTCTGCCCCCACTGAGAGTCGAGAGACCCAAATTACATACATTTTATGTTCTGTTGTACCAGGCATCCTTTTAAAGCTAGCAAAGAAAATTAAAAAATAGCTGTAGGGGTCAAATATATAAGCACACATAATAAACAACAACACACAGTCGTAATGATTGAAGAGAAAAAATGAATCAAATGAAAAATAAAAGATGATTCTATATGTTATGGTCAAATTGTGAGTTGCATCTCGGCATTCCTCTTGGCCCTTCCTTCCATGGATGCTCCGTCCGTCAATCTTGGGTGCCACTGCCTGCCTGGCGGATACGGATTGGTAAGGTAAGTGTGAGTTGTTTTTCCCAGTATAGTACAGGGTAAAGTCCAGCCTGTAAGTGTACATGGAAAAGCAAAAGGGATATTGAAAAATCAAGGAGAAAAGTAAAAATGCATAAATTAAGGAGGAGTGCAACAAGAACACTTTCAGAGGCGGCATGGCTAAATCATGTCTACTCTGTTTCCAGCATTAACCTACAACAACAATAGGACAGAGCAGGTCCGCGGCGCCCACCCAACCTCCACTGAGCTTAGATTTTGAGCCAGACAGCACTGAGCACACATACACAGCAACATAGCATTTTCCAAATTAAGTAACTAAATCAATGCACCGCTGTCAGTCATACCACTACACTCGCCTCCACCACTACACAGACATGTAGGTCTGATGTGGTTGTTGTTGACTTGTTTACCTTTTAGGCCACTTCATGAAACGCCCGAGTTATTCCATCAATCATCTCCGATCCTACTGACTGAATATGAATATGGTATGGTCATCATGGTGTCCAACTCTGTAGTGTACCGAGTGAGTCCAGAATCAAAAATGCAATGGATCGGCCTGCAGTAGGACAATTTTGTTATTGAACAACAAGAAGGGACACATTGACTTAAGTAATTTTTTTTGTGTGTAGATTAAATACTAGTAGACATCATGCACAACAACAACACAAACACCAATCACTCAGAGTCAGCGTCCAATACATGCCATCATTTACCTGTTCTTACGGGGCAGTCCGTCTCAGCTCGGAAAGGAGGATAGCTATAGTCAGGTTCTATGGAGGGACTCGACGAGGCAGGCACACATGACATTTCTTGTACTAGTCTTCTCCATCCAATGTCTGGCTTGTGGAAAATGTATTTAGGGTGAGTCAGGATTCAGGACTGGACTGGAGCAGGACTCGGAGGAGTAGACTTACTTCTTCACTGACTGCACACAGTTGCAACTCCAATCGGGCAATAAAAGAGTAAGACGGTGGTGATGGATTTGTTGTGATTCGAACCAGAAAGACAGAGACACACACAAATAATAAAAGTAAATAAGCAAGACAGAAAGTAACAAGTCGAAAGCCTAGTTGTTGTCAGGGAAGTAGAGCTCGTCCTCAAACTCTGGTGGTTCACCCAGAAGTAGGTCATCTAACACATTACTTCCATTACCTAAGTCACCGTCATCATCTTCCTGCTGTGCTACTTCAGGTATGGTGTAATCCGGTGGTATAAAGTGCTGATTCATTTTGATCATGGTTAACCTCTCCACGTTTTGGGGAGAGAGACTGGTCCTTCTCACCGTCAGAACGGCACCAGCAGCACTGAAAATACGCTCAGAAGAGACACTTGCGACAGTGCAAGCTAGATCGTTTATCGCCAGCCTGCTGAGCACTGGCCATTGGTGCCTTTTCCCATACCAATACAGCAATGGGTTTTGATCAATGAAGTCCTCTGTTGGGTCAACCAGATAGGCCTGGACCATCCGCTCAATGCTCAGGGGTGCTCCCCTTTGCTCGGCCTCTTTTGCCTTTGCCTCAACGCTAGACCTAACAAGCCCTTGCTGTAGAAACCATTCCTGTGCCGATTTTGGTGGGGCTGATGCTCCTGTTCTTGTTGTTGTTGATGTTGCTCTTGGTGTTGTTGGTGGTTTTGACTGCTGTGAGCCAACCGCACTGCCCTCAGGCTCTGAAGTTGAATTTGACACCTGCTGCACCATAGTACTTGTTGTGGCCTGGACTAGCAGGCCTCTAATTCCCAGCCATTCTTGTCCTAAGTGACTGGCTTCCGCAGCTATCCAAGTTTTGTACTTGGCAACATCCCCTTCTAAAAAAGGAATCAATGTGTTCAGTACTTGTTTATACTGTGAATCCAGAATTGTGGCAGAAATGTAATAGTTGGATGACACAATGCCTGTTTGCACCCTTGTATTCTCAGATAAGCGAAGGGTTAAGCTCTCCACCAACTCATATGCTTCTTTTTTTCCCTCCAAACCTGCATACATTGCAGACACCCCCTTCAGCTGTACCTGTAGCATGTGCAACAATGGGATAGCTTGGCCCTTAGTACAGTCCTCTTTGCTGACTTCACGTGTGAAGAGCTCGAAAGGAAGTAGCATCTCTGTCAGGCATTTAACTAGGCCCCATTGGTCCATCTCAATGATCATGCCTTTCACAGTAGCATCCCCTCTTTCCATGATATATTCATTGATTGGTCTGTACTGCTCAAACAGACGTTCAAGCATGTAATAAGTTGAGTTCCAATGTGTCAGCACCTCCTGGAGGAGTGCTTTAACTGGCATTCTATGCTCACGTTGACTGATCCTCAGCTGCTTCCTGGCTTCAAAAGAATGGCTGAAATGTGTGCAGATTCTTCTGCAGGTGATCAGTAAGTTGCTGACTCTGTCTTCTTTTTTCAGAAAGTCTTGAACAATGATGTTAATGCAGTGCGCCAAACACAGGACCCTGAAATAGCCACCATCGAGCATGGCCTTAACTATATTACTGCCATTGTCCGTGGCAACAAAACCAATGTTAAGCCCTCTTGGGCACAGCCATTCAAAGACCTTGCTGTCAAAGTCTTCCAAAATGTTTGCAGCAGTGTGAGATTTCTCCATGGCGAACATGGCTACAGTTGCATGTTTCCGAGTGGCATTAAAAATCTCAGCAGTGTCAACAACACCTGCTGCAGATATCTTTTCTCTAACCCCCACAAAAGAGATCCAGTGTGCAGTGATGCACATGTAATCAGTGGCTTGGCAACTGGTCCACATGTCTGTTGTCAGGTGGATAGTGTGAACAGCACTCTGCTGCAAAGCTTGTCCAAGCAATTCCTGCACGTCGTGATGTAGTGCTGGAACAGCAACTCTGGCGAAATAGGACCAGCTAGGAACCTTCCATTTTGGACAAATGGCTGTCACAAATTCAAGAAAACCCACCCCTTCCACAAAAGAAAAAGGGAGGAGGTCCAGCGCTAACATTTTAGCCAGCTTTGCATTGTACAAACGTGCCGTTGGGGGATTGCGTTCGTACTGCCCCTCCGACCTAAACATGCTGAGAATGGTAGGCTGGATTTTTTTCTTTTCTGGTGCCACTGATGCAGGTGACTTCTTGACGCCAGATGTTGTTAGGCTCAACGCATGTTTTTTCATTGCAGTACTCTCTTGCCTGGGACCCCTTGGTGTCTCAGCCTGACTCTTACTCTTGTGCCACTGCGATGTTGCTGATGAGGATGTGGGCGGTACCACTGCACTGCTGGGGACAGGGCTACTTTGTGTACCAGAGAAAATGTCTCCCTCTTGTTCACCTTCCACCGCTATCGTATCTTCTACTTCTTCATCCACACCAACAGCAATGGGTGCAGTTTTTTGTCTGCTAAGGTGCACCTCCCACTGGATCAAGTGGTGTTTTTTCAGATGGGTTGTTTGGCCTCCGGCACCATAGTTTGTACCAAGCTTACCCCGACTAACACCTAGTCCACAAATGGAGCATATAGCAATGTTCACCTCCTTCATGCTAACCGAAAAGAAGTCCTAAACTGGGGAGGTCAACTTTCTGGCACTGCTGCTGGTGCCACTTGCAATGCCGGATGAACTGGCAGGTGGGCGTGAAGTTTGACTCTCTGCAGTACCTACTTCTACTGAGGTGGTACTTGTAGGGGATGTACGTGGCTGCCAGCGAAATATGGAAGCTGGAGGTGGTGTTGGTGGTATGATCTGTGTTGGTGGTATCCGTGCCACATCCCTCACAGCAATTTGGGATGGGGTAATGTCGGTCTCCACTGGGGCGGGACTAATGTCCATGATGATGACTGGCTCGTCATCATCCTCCTCTTCTACATCTACCTCCATAACTCTAAGGCTTTCTGGAACCTTCCTTTTCCCTAGCCTTGTCCCGTGGCGTGTCTCACTCTCAGACTGAGGTGGTGGGATCCTATTGGCGTCTAGATCATCAGAAGGGAGGCTTGCAGAAGAAGTTGATGGACTAAAGAGTGGCTTGCTGTTCTTCCTCTGCAGGAAGCTCTATCTCCTGAACTGCCCCTGCTTCGGGAGGAACAACTACTATTGGGGGCAGTTGCGGCTGTTGTTGCCCACTTATCTCAGTTCCCTGCATTGATTGGTTACTACTTTGCGATAACGATAAGTCAATTTCAACATCACTGCTCGTTGGCGTTGTCGTGATTAGACTGGCTGCCTCTGTGACAGACATGGGCTTGGGCCTAGGTTGGTGGGGTGGGTCCACTGCTGCGGGGGTGCTGCTCCCAGCTTGCTCCCCAGACACCGCTGCTGCAGGCGCAATTTTTGTTTCCCAAAAAAGATCTTGGGCGGCACACCAGTCTTGGTAAGTGCCAGTTCCTTCTTCTCACTGGCAACTTTCTTGGTACTGGAGGACCTGGTACCTTTCTTTGGGGCCATCTTCTTCAGATGTCAGCAGCACGCAGTGGCACAAGTTGAAGAGATGTCTGTGGTCACACGTCACCTGACGTCGTGCGCAGCAGGACTTCTGTCTGGCAGTACAATGGCTGATGACGCCTCCTCCGCTTTTGTGCACCTAAAAGCAAAGAAGCAAGAAGAACATCAGTGAAACGTCAATGTGGTATTCATTGTTGTGGTTCAATTACTACTAGAACAAACAAACAAATATAATATATAACTTTGTGTGTGGTCACACTTATTAATATTATTATTAAATGTATTACCTCAGTTATTTCAAAAAACATAACAATACAGTGTAGACATTTGTGAGACTGACTAAAACAAGGGCTTTCATGGTTGGTGTATACTACTAGTGTACTGTACAGTACACTGAGGAAGGATAGGAAAGAAGAAGAAGAACAACAAAAAATACAAATGTAACGGACCCTGTTTGGCATTGTGCATCAAGTGGGATTCAGCATTCAGGGAGCTGCAGATGGCAATGGATAGAAGCAATAAGCCAAGAGGAAGAAAGGAAAGAGAAAGACATGCAGGCCTCATGCAGAAGCACACTGGCTGCCTTCACAAAATGGCCGCTACCCACATAGCCAGGCTACAACAACAAGAAAGGGACGACAGACAATGCAGGCCTATGGCAATAGCACACTGGTTGCCTTCACAAAATGGCCACCAGCCACATGGCCAGGCAGGCCACAACAAGAAGCAATCAATAAGCCAAGAGGAACAAAGGAAAGAAGACATGCAGGTCTATGGCAAAAGCACTACTACCACCACCACAAAATGGCCACCAGCCACATGGTCACTCACAACAACAACAAGAAGCAGGAGGCCTAGAAAACAATGAACTCAAGCAGGCCTATTATGGACACAGACTTTACAAAATGGCCTCTGGCCACACGGAGAAGCTCAGCCAAGGCAAATACTAGCCCACTATTACCAACAAACACACTCACACACTGGCCAGACAAAGGAGGCATGCTAAACAACTCAGCTTGACAACTATGCCAAAAATGAAAATCAACAGGGATAAAAAAGGGTTGCAAATCCCAATGCAAGTTACACAACAACCACACACATCCAACAAAGGCATTTATTTAACACACATGAAAAAAAGTGAAAAACACAAAAAAAAAACATTTTGCATTTCAATCCAATGCCATCCATGCCCTAAATGATGTTTAAATTCAACGGACGCCACAGAAGCAGTTGTTTCATGCACCCATGAGTAGCTCTGGCCTGAGCCTATTGGTTGGAAAACTCATTGGCAGACTAGGCCACATAGTGAATCAAATCAAATCAATAATATTGCAAATTTATTAGAAAATGTAGTGAACTGTGCTACATTTTTTGCTGGATAAAACATAAAAGAAGAAAAAATTGCATGCAAATTTTGCAAAACAACAACCAGCAAGAAGGCATAGCCACCACAAAGATGGCTTGCAGGCCTAATGCAGAAGCACCCTGGCTGCCCCTTCACAACATGGCCACCAGCCCCATAGCCAAGTCACAACAACAAGAAAGGGAAGACAGACAATGCAGGCCCATGGCAAAAGCACACTGGCTGCCTTAACAAAATGGCCGCCAGCCACATGGCCAGGCAGGCCACAACAACAAGAAAGTGAAGACAGACAATGCAGTCCTATGGCAAAAGCACACTGGGTGCCTTCACAAAATGGCTGCCAGCTACATGGCCAGGCAGGCCACAACAACAAGAAAGGAAAGACAGACAATGCAGGCCTATGGCAAAAGCAGTGCACACTGGCTGCCTTCACAAAATGGCCGCCAGCCACATGGCCAGGCAGGCAACAACAAGAAGCAATAAGCCAATAGGAACAAAGGAAAGACGACATGCAGGTCTATGACAAAAGCACTACTACCACCACCACAAAATGGCCACCAACCACATGGTCACTCACAACAACAACAAGCAGGAGGCCTGGAAAACAATGAACTCAAGCAGGCCTATTATGGACACAGACTTTACAAAATGACCTCTGGCCACATGGAAAGGCTCAGCCAAGGCAAATGCTGGCCCACTATTACAAACAAACACACTCACACACTGGCCAGACAAAGGAGGCATGCTAAACAACACAGCTTGACAACCATGCCAAAAACGAAAATCCACAGGGCTAAAAAAGGTTTGCAAATTGCAATGCAAGTTACACAACAACCACACACATCCAACAAAGGCATTTATTTAACACACATGAAAAAAAGTGAAAACCCCCAAAAAAACACATTTTGCATTTCAATCCAATGCCATCCATGCCCTAAATGATGTTTAAATTCAACAGACACCACAGAAACAGTTGTTTCATGCACCCATGAGTAGCTCTGGGCCTACTGGCTGAAATGCCTATTGGCAGACTACTGGGCTAGTGAATTAAATAAATATTGCAAATTGATTTCAAAAGTTGGAGAAAATGTAGTGAACTTTGCAACATGTTTCCTTTATAAAAGAAAACTAGCAGAAACATTACATACAAAGAAACAACTAGGCCCCTACTGAAACTACAGGCCACCCACCACAATACATTTAAAAAAAACAATGAAAAGTACAAAAAAATGTAGGTGCAATGCCCCAATCAAACAAACAACACAAATTTTCCAACTTACTTGTGAAATCTCAAATCTAAATGTCCTCAAATCCAATGATATATGATGTAGCAGAAGAAAAAAGGGATCCTTCCAGCTCCAAATCCAAATGAAAAGTGAACAGGAGATGGGCAAAGTACTGGGAGGAGCCTGCTGGACAGGAACAGGAAGTTGGAGACACTGGGGCACTTCCTTCCTCTTAAAAAAAAAGTAAAAAAGGACTCCTTGCACAAAAAAGTACAGCCAAATGTCAATCGGAGGAGTTTTTTTTAATCCAAATCATCATTTTGAGAAGGTTTTGATGCTGCTCCAGAGATATTCTTCTCCAGATTGCAAATTCTACGTGTTCGGGATCTTCACAAAACTTCCGCCTGAAGTCCGATGGCGCGCCCGAATGACGTGTTTGCGATCGCACACTCTCGCTGAAACGTGCGGCTGGCTATCAAATCTCATGGCACTCGCGAATGGATGGGAAATCTCGTCGGCAATCGCAGGAAACCCGGTAAGTTGCTCCCGAGCGCAAAAACGCATTTTGAGCGTGCAAACACAAAAAAAACTCTGTCCCGGTGCGGACCGCGGAGTTTTCGATAACTCCACTTTCTATGCGGTACGCGGAGTTGCCAAAAATCAGTTAACTCCGCAAGCGGAGCGGAGTTTTACGCCCGGGCTTAGTGTTGTGTCATAGAGTGGAGGGGCATAGAATGGAGGGGAATTGAGTGGAAGGGCATGGAGTAGATTTGAGTGTCATAAAGTGGCATAGAGTGGCGTAGAGTGAAGTAAAGTGAAGTAGAGTAGCGTAGAGTGTCATACATTAGAGTGACGTAGAGTGGAGGGGCTTAGTGTGGCAAAGCACAGAGTGCAATAAAGTGGCGAAGAGTGCAGTAAAGTGGCACAGAGTATCATAGATTGGAGTGGCATAGAGTGTCATAGAGTGTCAGAGGGTTGTGGAGGGCCATAGAGCAGAGGGTCATAGAGTGGAGGGTTATAGAGTGGCATAGAATGGGGTGGAGTGAAGTGGTGCAGAGTGGAGTAGAGTGTTGTAGAGTAGAATGTCATAGAGTGGAGTGGTATAGAGTGCAGTGGACTTGAGTGACACAGAGTAGAGTGGGGTAGAGTGGAGTGGCATAGAGTGGAGTGGTGCCGAGTGGAGTAGAATGTAGTGGAATTTAGTGGCGTCGCATGGCACAGAGTAGAATGGCGTAGAGGAGAGTCTTGTAGAGTGGAGGGTCGTAGAGTGGAGGGTCATAGAGTAGAGGGTCATAGAGTTTTGTGGAGGGTTTAGAGTGTCATAGAGTGTCATAGAATGGGGGGTCACAGAGTTGAGGGTCATAGAGTTTGGTGGAGTAGCACAGAATGGAGTAAAGTGTTGTGTCATAGAGTGGATGGGCAGAGAATGGAGGAGAATGGAGTGGAGGGGCATGGAGTAGATTTGAGTGTCATAAAGTGGCGTAGAGTGGTATAGAGTGTCATAGAGTGGCGTAGAGTGAAGTAAAGTGGAGTAGAGTAGCATAGAGTGTCATAGCTTGGAGTGACGTGGAGTAGAGGGGCATAGAGTGACGAAGCACAGAGTGGAGTAAAGTGTCATAGAGTGGAATGGTGTAGTGTGGAGTGGCGAAGAGTGGAGGAAAGTGGCATAGAGTGTCAGAGATTGCAGGGACATAGAGTGTCATTGAGTGTTGTAGATGGTTCTGGAATGTTAGAGTAGACTGTCATAGAGTGGCGTAGAGTGATGTTGAATATCAGAGTGTCATAGAGTGTCAGAGTGTTGTGGACGGTCATATAGTGTAGAGTCTTAGAGCAGAGGGTCGCAGAGTAGCATAGAGTGGAGCAGAGTGTTGTAGAGTGGAGGGCATAGAGTGAAGTGATATACAGTGGAGGGGGATGGAGTGGAGTGGAAAATTGTAGAGTGGAGTAGAGTGGAGTAGCCTAGTGTAGAGTGTATTCAAGTATTCTAGAGTGGATTGACGTAGAGTGGAGTGACATAGAGTGTCATAGAGTGGAACGTCCTAGAGTGGAGTGTCATAGAGTGGACCACCATAGAGTGGAGTGGTCTAGAGTAAAGTGGCATAGAGTGAAGTGGTGTAGAGTGCCATAGAGTGGAGTGGATTAGAGTGCCGTAAAGTCGAGTGGCACAGAATGGAGTGTCATAGAGTGGACTGTCATAGAGTGGAGTGGAGTGGAATAGAGTGGCCCAGAGTGAAGTGGCCTAGAGTGTCATAGAGTGGCGCACAGTGGTACGCATAGAGTGGCGTAGAGTGGAGTAGAGTGTTTTAAGGTGGAGTGGCATAGATTAAAGTGGTGTGGCATTGAGTGGAGAGGCACAAAGTGGAGTGGCATATAGTGGAGTACAGTAGAGTGGTATAAAGTAGAATTATGTAGAGTGGATTACAGTGTTGTAGAGTTGACTGGCATAGAGTGGTATGGAGTGTTGGACAGTGGAGTGGCATAACGTGACATGGCATACAGTGGAGTGGCAAAGAGGGGAGTGTTGTAGAGTGGAGGGTCGAAGAGTGAAGGGTCATAGGGTATACAGTCATAGACTGTCACAGAGGGTCATAGAGCAGAGGGTCATAGAGCTTTGTGGAAGGTTTTAGAGTGTCATGGAGTGTCGTAGAATGAAGGGTCATAGAATAGGGGTCATAGAGTGTGCAGGAGTAGCACAGAATGGCGTATAGTGGAGTAGAATGCAGTAGAGTGGAGTAAAGTTGTGTCATAGAGTGGAGGGGCATATAATGGAGGGGCATAGAGTGGAGGAGTGTTGTAGAGTGTCAGAGTGTCGTAGAGTGCCAGAGTGTTGTGGAGGGTCATAGAGTGGAGGGTCATAGAGTACAGGGTCGTAGAGTGGCGTAGAGAAGAGCAGTGTTTCGTAGAGTGGAGGGCTTAGAGTGGAGTGATATACAGTGAAGGGGAATGGAGGGGAGTGGAAAATTGCAGAGTGTTGTAGTGTGGAGTGGCATAGTGTAGAGTGTAGTAAAGTGTTCTAGATTGGGGTGGCGTAGAGTGAAGTGGCATAGAATAGAGTGGCATAAAGTGTCATAGAGTGGAGTGTCCTAGAGTGGAGTGTCATAAAGTGAAGTAGAGTGGCCTGGAGTGGAATAGAGTGTTGTAGAGTGGAGTGTTGTAGAGTGGAGTGGCGTAGAGTAGAGTGGTGCAGAGCGTAGTGGCATAGAGTAGTGTGGTGTGGCGTAGAGTGGGGTAGCACAGAGTGGAGTGGTGTATAGTGGAGTGCAGTAAAGTGGCGTAGAGTAGAATGACGTGGAGTGGATTTGAGTGTTGTAAAGTTGAGTGATGTATAGTGGCATGGAGTTTTGGAGAACGGAATGGAGTGGCGTGGAGTAGAGGTGCATAGCAGAGAAGGGAGTAGAGTGTCATAGTGTCTCGTGGAGTGTTGTGTTGTAGAGAGAAGTAGTGGTGTATTCAGGGTGTGATAGTGCATTGCCAATACAGACAACAATTTTCCAATTTAAATGGCCATTACATTTGCCTAGACATACAGTTCTGCTGATAAAAGTATGCAGTGTACAAACGTTAGTTTGTGGAAATGACATCACCAAATTGTACCAATTTGTCATGATCGTATTAAAATATGTGTTTCCAGCACACTTCAGAATTACAAAAGACTGTACTTCATTTGTACTTTCCTAATTCTTATATATTCTGGAATATGTGCACAGTTCATTTACAGACATTTAAATGTTGAATGCTAGAAAAAAATAACATCCTACAGCCTTTCATCTCATATGGGTTCCCAGCAGGATTGTCACATAAATCCCATAAATCCTCTCACTTTCAAGTCAGAGAAAGAAAAGTAAACACAGAGCTCCCTCGGAAGACAGAACCAGACATTTGGCATCTGTCTTAGAATACACAGCAAATGTGACAAGATATGAACAAAATGTAAGGGCCTATTTAGGTCGAGCCTGAGCCAGCGCGAAAGCGCTGCTCTGGCGATGATCTGTTGTAGTACTGTACGGAGATAAGCCCCGCCCATATTTTTCATTGGCTTGTGTCTTTATCCTTCCTAAATGCTGGCTTCTGATTCCTAAATAGGCTTGTTACTCCCTCCTTAGTATGGCCATGTCTTCATTTGCAACCTCCCATGGCTACTGGCCCCTTTGCTTGGTTGTTACATGGTATGTGTACTACTTTCTTTATTGAGTTTCTCCTACATTAGGTACGACAACGTGCTTTGCTTACATTCAGCGGGCCATGCCCGCTTTCACTTTCAAAGCAGCTGGGAGAGCCGTTTGTTTGCAATGCCATAGGTCTTGCATTTTTACAGAAAGTAAACACTTGTCGACACTTTTGTGAAAGAATACAAGGAACCGTGGTAAACAGGCTATGCTCTATGGGATGGACTAACTTAGCTGAAGAGCCTAAAATAAATCATGGTAGCACATAGAAAGCAAGCAAGTGTTACTTACAAACCACAAAGCCAATGATGAGCAATGGATCGAATGCATTCCCAGGGAAGCTTTCAGAATGTCCCCAAGACGTTGTTAGCATATCAGACAGGTGTGCTGTCTTGCAGGCTTCAACCTAAAAAGTTAACGTGAGTAGTGGACCACATCCTAGCTTTGCAAAACTCCTCAAATTCAGAATAGATTATAATAATGCATCTTATGCAAATCTGAAAGATATGGAATTGTAGCAGGCAGGTAGGACAAGAACACTCAGACTGAAGTAAAATTCCATCTATTGTATATTGTATTCAAAATACTAATAATAAGCAGCTCCAAAATGTGGGTAATACATGGAGGGTCTCTTCTAATTGAAATTTACACATGTGCACACCATCCCATAACATGCATTACTGAAAGCTGCAATATTTGCTGTATTCACGATGTGAGGAGTAAATAGTGCTGTCTTTACCTATGAGACTGAGACATGGATTTGCACATCTGGTGCCATTTACACCAATAGCAGGAAAACCGATTTTAATATTAAGAATATAGGGCCATATGTAGGTGGGCTAATACTGGTCGGTAACGGCCGAAAATCGGTAAATTTCCCGTTACCGACCGGTATTTAGCCCTTTGCGATGTAGGAGGCCGGATTTAAGGAGTCGGTAATTCACCGGTTCGTTATTTTAAGGAATTGGTAAATTACCGATTCCTTAAATCCTATGTAGGGAGCACTCAAGTGAGTGCATCTTTGGTTTAAGGATTCGTTATTTACCACCAACTACAAGTTGGTGGTAAATACCGAATACCTTTTAAAAAGCAATTTTGTGCTTTTTAAAAGTGCCATGTGGCAGACATACATGCCCTTAGGGCATGTATGTGCGCCACATGTGCACACATGCACGATTCAGGGGTGCAACAGGGTGTCAATTTGACACCCTGCCACCCTTGAATATGCTCCCCTATTACCGATTCGGTATTTACCGAATCGGTAATAGTGAATGGCTTCCCATTCATTCCTATGGGCCTCCAGGCCCATAGGAATGAATGGGAAGGTATTCCTTATTACCGATTCGGTAAATACCGAATCGGTAATAACGAATATTACCGAATCGGTAAAATTTACCGAATGTTTACCTACATTCTATTTACCGATTCTTAAATACCGAATCGGTAAATAGAAATTACCTACATATGGCCCATAGTGTTGTTAGAAATTGGGTTAATGGTTGACTGGGGTGTGAGCCCTGGTCAAGCGGCAACCACAATCCTAGTCAGGGTAAGGCACAAGCAAGCTCCAAATTAACCTGTGCTCAACTCCCTGGGAGCTTGACACAGTGCATTCAGGCCTAACTTAGAGGCAATTGGCAACGTATTTGTCCAACACTTCAAACAGTAAAATAGTGAAAATACCACACAAAAAGATCCTACACCAGGTTAGATTAATAGAGCTAAATTTAATACATAAATCAAACAATTAATCAATCAATCAGGATTTTTAAAGTGCGGCAAATCACCCTTAAGACAAAAAAGACAAAAATCCAATCAGTAGAACCAGAATGGCATCTAATTTACAAAGTAAGCTGTAGAATAGCACTTAGAAACAGAAAGTGCCAACCTCAGCTATCTGGGTGTGCTGGACCAGGTCAAAGTCGAAAGTTCAGGCTGACTGCAATGGAGCTCGGGTCGGATACAGTACCAAATTAGTCCAGCTGAAGTTATACCTTCTCACGTGTTGTGCCAAGAGTCCTGTTAACATTGGAGAGGGCTGCATGGAGCAAGGAGAGGCATCACTGGCGGTGGTTGGCGTGGTGCTAGGGGAAGGAAGTGCATTGTGGACGGGCAGGCTGAAGCCTTGCATTGGAAGTCCTCCGCAGCAATCAATGATGCTGTGCAAGGAGATGGGCTGGTGGCAACTCTTGCTAATGGGCTGGCGAGTGCCACAATTCCGATGCGAACTGGTCCGTTCGCGGTCACAAAGTGCTCAAAATCTTGAATTTAAGAGCTCACGAGCCGCACAAAGGGTCCAGGACCTGAAAGCCCCCTTTTGGGGGGTTCAGAACTTGCTGGAGTAGGGTCCAGGAGTTGTTGAGGAGCCTTTTATGTCCTCCAAAGCTCAGATCAGAAGACCACAGACTAGCCCATTGAGTCACACTGGGGTCCTGGGTTCAAGATGGATTCCAGGTCCAGTTCTTCCTTCCTAGGCAAGAGGGCAGCAGATCAGCACAGCAAGACAGCAGCTCCTTCAGAATAGCAGTCCAGCAGAGAGACAGTCATTTCAGCAGCGCAACAGTCCTTCTTCAAGAAGTGTACTGAATAGTTGGTGTCTGAGGTCCTTCTTTTATACACTAGTGCCCTGGTTCTAGAAGGAGGGAGAAGCTTCTAGACAGTGTCTTTGAAGTGCATAAAATTTCCTACTTCCCCTGTCCTGGCTACAAGCTGGCCGAGGTGACAATGCAGGGTCATTAGGCCCTTTGTGTGGAGGCAGGGCACAGCCTATTCAACTGTAAGTCGGGCTGTGCCAGTGAGGGCCCATTTAGTCACAACTAAGCTCTCTATCCCCATTGTGTGTGGCTGTCTAGGAGGCATACACAAAGCCCAACTGCCAACTACACCCAGTGATGTGATCAGAGACAGACTGCAGGTACCAAATGGCTAAGGGAAGAAAATGCCAACTTTCTAAAAGTGGCAATTTCTGAACTGCAATTTAAAATCTAACTTCACCATCAGTTAGTATTTTAAATTTTGATTCCAGAGACACCAAACTTGAAGTGTTTATCTATTTCCATTTGGAAATTAAACTTATAAAATGCAATAAGGTAACTCCAATGTTATCCTAAGGGGGAGCTAGGCCTTGCAGTAGTGAAAAACACATTTTGAAGTTTTTCACTACCGGGACATCTAAAACTTAAAACTACATGTCCAGCCTTTTAAGTATAATGCTACTTGCCCTTTGGGCTGTCCAGGGCCTACCTTAGGGGTGAAGTATATGTATTAAAAAGGAAGATTTGGGCCTGAAAAATATTTATTTTGCCAGTCGACATGGCAGTTTAAAACCACGCCCACAGGCTCTGCAATGGCAGGCCTGAGACATGTTTAAATAGCAACCTAAGTGAGTTTGCACAATCAGTGCTGCAGGCCCGCTAGTGGCATCTAATTTACAGGCCCTGGACACATGTAGTGCACTTTACCAGGGACGTATAAGTCCATTAAATATGCCAATTGGGTATAAGCCAATGTTATCATGTTTTCAGTAGAGAGCACAAGCACTTTAGAAATGGTTAACACTGGTAAAGTGTGCAGTTCCCAAGGCCAGCAAAAACGAAGTCAGCAAAAACAGTTAGACTGAAGACACAAAGTTAGGGGGAAACCACGCCAAGGATGCCTGGTCTAACAAGTGTGTATGTTTTGACTTTTAGATTTAGGCAGGTGTACAAACTCACACCCTCCCATCATGAAGCACATATAGCGCTATGGGTTAAGTTGACGTCTAACAACCTGATTCTAGTATTGAGTGTATGGTAATGATGTCCTGCATCTGGAACGGTAGGCATATGTAAATGAGTCATCCCATCATTTTGATGATATACAGCATGGTCAGAGTGATTATATCCAAAACCGTACTTGCTCCTTTTAATATTGGGATATTAATTTAGGTGGTTTCGCCCGTGAGATTGAAATATTCACACTGCATCTCCATTGACTTTTAAATGTTGCCAGATGCATGTTCTATGCATTCCATGGCACCCATGAATGTAGCTACTGATTTTGAACGTAGCTGCAGTGTGGTTGAGCGCTGGCAGACATCACCATAGTTGTTTAACCTACGGCATTTTTAATGTCCTGTTCCAGCTGGAGGTCCTGCAGAGCCACTCTGCCCAATTGTACTTCTTGCAATAGGCAACTGGTGGGATTGCCACCTCTATATTATTGTGTGTGTGCTTCAGTGTGAGAGTGTGTGGGGAACTCTCAGGGAATTACCCGCACCTGGGAACAAGATTAACCCGAAGTATTACCCACCCCTATGATGTGCATACATATCCATGCCACGGAGATCCCTGCAGATTTCCCTAGGCGCTCAGCAACATTTGAGATACTTCCCGGGAAGCCCCTTGAATTACCGAAAGCCAAGTGTGCATGTTATGCATTCTGATGATCCCTGTCTTCAAATCAAAGTCATAAAGTCTAAAATCCAGTAGGTTTATATGGCAGGGGTTTTATAGGAAGGTTGAGTAGTGGGCACTCCTTGCCTGGAACAAGACATCCCAATGGGAGTGGACTGGCACAGACCAAAATGTGAAAAAGGTCCTCCAATCACTGTCTGCTTGCTTGGTGGATCTCCAGTGCACACTAGTATCCCTGGACATCCATTTCTTACAAATGCACAGCTTGTTGGTTTGTACTGCCCGTATATCATGTAGGCCGGGAACGATGAATAGAGAGCAGCCAGTGCCCCCATCAGACAGAGACTGGGATAAGGCCTCATATTTGTCCATTTTCCATCCCACTATAACCGTTCTCTTGGTTAGGTGGAAGATGTGCAGCTATAGTTGTGCTGGGAACCAGCACAGCTTCACTGAGGCCTGTTAGGCTTCGAGAGATCAGGAGTGGTCTCTGTGAGTGCACAGTGTATTATGGACAGTGACAGTGGCTTACGTGCACCTGTACAAAGCAATATTCAATGGGTAAAGGGCCCAGAAGATCTATTTACAGATGAAGGGTGCGCTGGCACTGCAGCAAACCACGGTCGCCATTCAACCTCTTCATCTGCAACAGCACAATTCGCAGTTTGAGCATTTGTAGATGTCTCTAGTTTGGCTAGATCTCTGTGAAATGGAAGATAAGCTTTCTTTCAGCAAGGAAGTACTGTGAACACAAAGCATTACTTCTGAAATAATATGTTCGGCTGATGGTGCCGTTCTGTTGCTTCCCATGTTAGCTTTCAAAGTTTCAGCCAGCAAAATTGATGCTCTAAAATAAACATACTCGCAACAAAAGTATGTGTTCAAAAATGCAGATATTATGCCACTTAGAATCATATTCCTACACACGCTCTCACTAAATAGAGTGTGAGGGAATATTTTCACCCTTATATCAGAGTGAATTCAGCGTTTCTGCTACGTCTGTTGGTACACAAACTGAATACTGAAAACTATTGCGGATTTTTCTTAATATACAAATGGTTATGATTTAGTGTGTGTTTTCCAATAGCCATCAATGGTCTTCCCCATAACATACAACTGATGGAAATCTGAAGCGCTTGGATTTTCAAGCTGCACAGGTGCATCTAAATACTTTTACTCAATTAACCAGTCATCAACTAATTACCAGGCCAGACTATCAATTTTTCAGAATATTATATCAAAACAGATTTGGATTCTGTAAGAGATGGATTCTGTGTTAATTAATTTGGAAGGGCCTTATGTCTGTCAGTGATACTCCATATTTATGTTCACAAATAGTTTTAAAATCTCTTCTCTCAGCTGATAGGGCGAGGGCTGATGAATAGAAATGTGGTAATCTCTATAGGGCAGTTATAGCAAGGAACCAAAGCAATACAAAAAGAGATAACTAAGTCAATATGGAAATCTGAAGCTGGCATTTACACATGGGAAAATCACAAACAACACAATCAGTATTAACAAAACATATTGATACAAGACGCCACTGTGTCCTTTTTACATAGAGTGAAAAAAGAAGAAAGACGAATGGCACTTACAGAGGAAGGCAGAGGGCAGGTTTCCAGAAGAAATGTAAAAGTCTGGACATTAACTTTGAACTCATTTTTAGGTCGAGCCTAAGCCAGCGCGTAAGCGCTGCTCTGGCGATGATCTGTTGTAGTTCAGTACAGAAGAGAAGCTCCACCCGGTACCCGCCCATATTTTTCATTGGCTTGTGTCTTTGTCCTTCGTAAATGTTATGTTATGTTAAAATTTCTTGTAGAGCGAACATACACCGATTGGTTTCTTGGCGCTATGTCTAAGATACGCTGGAGGCCATTTGATTATCATGTGCTACTGCTAAGGTTTAGTTATAGACTTGGGTGAATAACCAAGTCTTGAGGAGTTTTCTGAATTTCACAAAGTCCGTACATGCTCTGATCTTAAAAGGAAGAGAATTCCAAAGTCCAGGAGCCAGCACTGCAAACCTGCAGCCACCTTGTCGCTTTAGTTAAATTTAGTAAATGCAGGTTGTCTGATTCCTTAATTGGCTTGTTAGTCCCTCCTTAGTACGGCCATGTCGTCATTTGTATCCTCCCATGGCTACTGGCCCCTTTACTTTGGTTCTTACACGGTACATATTATTTTAGTTTTGTAAGCACTATTTGCTTTATTGAGTTTGCCCTACTTGTTTACATGACGTGCTTTGTTTACATTGAGCGCAATGTGCACGCTTTCACTTTCAAAGCTGTCGGGACAATCGCGAGCGCTTGGTTTTTTTTCGCTTTGAAAGTTTCGTTTGTTGAGACGTTTGGCAGTGCCGCTCGGTCTACCATGACTACCGAAGGAGAGGCGAAGCAGGGTGAGAGATATTATAGGCAGGCAACGGCGTAGGCAGAGCGTGTTGTCCACGCACGACTGGAAGTCCTTGTGAGGCGGCATGAGCGGAGAAGAGCGGGCAGCAGCGGTTGCTGAGCACGCTACCCGTGAGGAGAGCTGGTATTAGGAGCGGGCAGCGGCATGTGCTGAGCGCGCTTCCCATGAGGAGAGCTGGTATTAGGAGCAGGCAGCGGCATGTGCTAAGCGCGCTGCCCATGAGGAGAGCTGGAAATAGGAGTGGGCAGCGGCGTTGAGGCGAGCTCGCTGCCCCTGGCAGGGAAGATGCGGCCATGACAGCGGGCAACGTGGAGAACGGCAGTGCTCAGGAGAAGATGGCGACAGGCTTAACAGGGGCCAATAGAGCCAACACAGAAACATCAATGGGGGTGTAGGATAATCTGAGCGTGAGCTCCTGCATTAGCTTTTGATGGCCAGCCGCCGCATTGTGGGTCGGTGCGGGCGGTGGTGCCTCCGAAACGGTTGATAACCTCAAGTAGTGAAGGTAAGTGCAACAGCAAGGCTCCGGTTAGAGAGAAGGACGCGGGACGCAGTGTAGCCTTGGGTTCGCAGGGGTTTGGGGTGCTGCTTAAACCAACTTTTTTGTTAAAACGAAAGTTTTCGTAGAAAGACATACATCTCGCCTATATTATTCTCTCGGGCCATATTTATGTGATCTTACACGTATTTTCTATGTGCTGTGGCAAGAGAAGGCGAGGACTCATGCATACTTTAAAGGTGTTTCAGACAACAATGTCTAGCTCTATTGCCCCCCCCCCATTGTTCCTTTAAAGATAATATAACCAATGGGGACAATGGGTGACAGAAAAACCCTTCAGTAGCAGGCGCTGTCTTAATAAAACCTGGCATTGTTGTGTGTGTTTTTTCCCATCCTGCGACATAGACTCAGTTGGCCTCCTCCCAATCATTGTTGTACCTTGTACATATGAGAGCTTAGTTTGGTGGTCTCCACCTGTCCCAATATTTGTGCTGAACATGTGTTGTTATTCGTTCACTGTTCCTCAGAAATCCTCATAACCGTCCGAGTATAAAAAGGAAAATTGTGCTTTAATGGAGAGTTGGGAGCTCGTAGGAGATGTCCTACTGCCTCCCTGTAAAAGGCTACTCTGCTCTTTCCTTGGTCTTTCAGCAGCAGCTGCACAGCCCACTGTGCTATCTTTACCCTCTATTAAGACCGTGCCTGGGATTCATGGAGCTTGCAGTCTGGCCTGTCTTCCTACACCCCAACTTTATTGTTGACGAGGCCTCAACCCTCGCAACTGTATAATTCAGCGTTGGTTGAAGAGGACACCAAGTTTGTGGGAATAGTTCAAATAACCAATCCAAAGTTTTTTATTTTAATAGGTAGACTTGTGGTGGTCCATTTGCAAATGTTCTTTATAAAAGCCCATGGAGCTCTTGTCCGATTTCATGTCACTTATTCAACATTATTCTACTCCTAATATCTTCTAACAGTCGATCTACCTCTATTTTGCATTTTCACTATATATTGGTGTGTTTCACAGCTGTTTGCAAGTTTGTGACCGATACATACACAGATTTAAACACAAACACTACACTCGCACTCATCGCTTTAATCAATGTAACCCTGACGTTATTACTAATGACTGAACATCCTGAAATGCACATATTATGGTGCATCACACTGGTGACACAGGCCCTGGTGATTTTGATGGTGATGTCACTCGGTAACAGTCGAGAAAACACGGTTATGCGCTACTTAGTTGAACAATGGGCTACACACATTTTCACTTTGTAAGAACTGTGCATACATTGGCATTACAACATCATAATCCTATGATCACAACATGGCATGCAGCGGCATTAATGTACAGTACAGTTTATTCAAGATGCAGTCCATAGTGATAAACGTCACTAGGCTCAACAATGTTAAGGTTGAGGTACACATTGGCTTAAGAACTTCAAGACTTTATTAGTATTTTTTTTTTTTTTAGAATAAAGCTTTAATGTTTGTAAGGTTTCTTTTTTTTGTTAAAAAAATATCCCAGCAGTAGCATAAGTAATAAAATCAAATCCACGAAGCTAGAAAAGGGTGCCGTATCACAGGCTGTTACTAGATGTCGCTGTGGAGTTGTAAAGTGACCTCTATTGGCCGCATAAGGTTCTGCACCCTTACTTATGCTACTGCTGGGATATTTGTTAACAAAAAAACAACTTATAAACATTATTATTAGCAATGCTATTAGCTCAAACTTTCAGTAATGCAACACCTTTGCATTGCAAATGCTTGTTTATACAGGCTAACAACCAGCTGGGCCAAATCTCACCAGCAGAACTCTGTTCAGAGCAGAGATAGGGAGAGCTCCTTTGCTGTCAACCGAAATCCATACATAATACATACAACTTTTTTTAAGGACATTTGTAAGCAGTTTGATATTTATAAAAAGTCCCAGTTTGTTTCCAACCAATGAAAGGGAGAGACAATGTGTTAAATACCTCCAACCTCGAACCATTAGCGTAACAAGCCAGTTAAAGGCCATTATGCAAAGCAACAAATGTTAGCCCCACCCCCCATCCTACACAATGAGTAGCAAAAGAGAGTCAAAATTGGGGTGCAGAGTGCCCCGGTGCCATGCACCTAGTACACTAATGATAGCTATGCACCCCTACCTCCACCTTTTAAAGTGAGGGAGGAGATGTCAGGAAAAGTAATATAGTGTGCGTTTTGGTACATACATTGTGGAGAAATATACTATGGTCTTTATTATTAGTGGCAACTTAATTCCAATGGAGCAAGCAAAGGGAGTTACCACACCCATTGGAATTATGTGATCATGCTGGAACAGTGCAAATCTTGCTGCTTTCAGGTTAAAGTCTAGGGTAAAATGAGAAATCAGCACAGAAATTACCAATAACCCTGGTAATTCCTCATTTTTCAATTTCTCAGGGGATTCTAAGACCCTGATTATGAGTTGTGAGGATTAGTGTGGGGTATTTATAACATTCAGTAAATATTATTGCTCTTATGTGAGGTATTTAACACACTGAGGGGCATATTAGCAAGACTGGCGATAAAATTATCGCCGCTTTAGCGGCAGGAAACTGCCGCTAAAACGGCGATAATGGGCTTGCTAATATGCGTTATAGAATTCCAATAGAAGCCCAGGTTAGATGTGCAGGACATCTAACCTGGGCTTCTATTGAATTCTATAACGCATATTAGCAAGCCCATTATCGCCGTTTTAGCGGCAGTTTCCTGCCGCTAAAGCGGCGATAATTTTATCGCCAGTCTTGCTAATATGCCCCTGAATTCTGCATGTTTTGCTTTTTTTGGCGGTAACTTTTCCTCAATATATTTTGGCAGGTTTGACCTGTCAGAATCTATCAGTATAAATTTGCATGACTATGATAAATAGCACATAACTCATAATACTGATCCCTTTTCAAATGCTGAAAACGGGTTTGAACAGGGATCGGAATTTAGCTTTGAACTTGTAAACAGGGCATTATAGTTCAACTCTGAATCACTACTAATGCTGTAACTCTGGAGCAAATGCAACCCCTGCAACAGAGGAGTAAAGAAACCTTAGGGGGGTCCCCTGCAAAAACTGGTGAGGGGGGTCCCTCCAAAATACCCATGCCCACGAGCGGACAAGCTGAGAGAGCCCAGCTTTATGTGTGGAAGATTTGGGTTCCTCTGCACCGGCGGGGCTGCGGGGATGTCAATTAAGCCCCTGCCCTGTAATTATTAACTACAGCAGTGCAGACTTAACACATCTGAGACACTCAAAAGAGGCTATATGCAGAAAGAATACTAACTATGAAACGGAAGCAGGTTTTGGCCAGAGTATGAATCAGAAATCAACAATCTACACATATTCTTCAACAAGAACCTTTTCCAAATCATCTATAAATTTGGTTTATTGATTAATGGGTATTAGCATTTGGGATAAGCATTTAGCACATTTAGCATATCTCTTTCTTAAATTCAGAATCAGGAAAAAAGGTAACAAACGAAATTTGCAAAATGTTAATTGTGATTTCCACAATACTTGCCACCGTTTAGGGGATTCAGATTATTGTAAACGTGTATTTACAATTCAGTTCAAATTTCTAGCACACATTAATACCTCGTCTAGACCCTTAAAATTAGTAAATGTGTTAACAATAGAGTTAGTAAGTAAGCTTTATTGTATATAATTAATTAAAACTTTACAAAGGTCATTTTAGTTGAACGTAAATTCATGCACAACCTTAAAATGACATTTCAATATAAAGCCCAGTTGCATAAGAACATATAAAATTGAACAAGTAGTGATAGAGCGAAATGTTCTTGTGAATTGTAGGGGTGCATCATAATCACTGATAGGCCGCACCCACTTGTATTCAGACATGTATTCGTATATTCAGTTTCATATTCATGTATGTTTAGTAAAGAATGAATAGTTTGCTGAGACAAAGCGAATCAGCAGTATAATGATGTTAGGATAATGATGTGATGTAATGCTTATTGAATTGTGTGAACATAATGTATAGAGGAATTAGTTTGTGTGTGTAATGTAATTGCAGTAGTTTAAACGTGCACCATATTAAAGTTGCACATGTAATTCATTGTTTGCATATGAATCGTAATGAAAATGCTTACAGGGAAAAGTAAGATGTGGGTTTAAAAGTCATATGTAAAGGCCTGACTACATATATGCTTAGGGAAGGCCTGGTATATTCTTATGTTAGCTTATATTGTAGGCCGAGAAAAGTTTCTCTTGGTAAGGCTCTCTGGGCACAAACGGTAGATTTAATTTGCACAGTAGAAGGTTTCTGTTGAACGTATCTCTTGTTGCAGGTGCAAGGACACATGTCTCGTTAGTAAGACTAACTCTTTGTTTTCGAAAGCTAGAGAGAGGGGAGGCATGGTACGGGGAGTGAAATGGAATGTAGGGATGATACTTTCGGCGGAGAAGGTGCCTGGGACTCAAGGTCAACGCAACCGTCCAGGATGAAGTAACCGTTTCGATGGAAAAGCACAAGAAGGAAGACCTGGCCAAGGAGGCGTGACAAAGGCGTGTACAATTGTATTGTGGTTTTGTATTAGGGATAGTGCCCTGAGGGAGGAGGCCAGAGAAGAGGTAGGGGAGACCTGAGAGAAGGACAGAGCTGAGCTTAGGTATTATGTGATTGCACTTCTTAGGAAGTCTTCACAGCTGACACCTTTTATTCTTTCTTGCCTGGGAAAATCGTTATGCAGGGATGTCACTTAGCGTTAGTGTAGGGACAGCAATTGATATTAAGCTTGTTTAGGCCAATGAAGAGCAACTTAGAAATAGGAGCAATCATAGTCTGGTTGATCCTTCTAGAACTTTCTATTCTCCTTATCCTGAGTCGGATGAGATTCCTGCGTAGATTATTATTTGTATTAGTGCCCATCTATTTCTTTAACCTCGTGTTGAGGTGCTTGCACGTTCAGTTATTTTTGGCGATAATAAATTCTCAAACTTGAATTCGGAGTCAGTGGTCCTTTCAGACAAAATGAATGCTGATATATAACCAGATGAGATTCTCTCCTTTACACTATTCAACAGGTAAAAAGATCTTGGCGACCAGAAGGTTCTTATAGATAATTAGATAAGAATCGGCGTTATCAGTTGGTAGCAGAGTAGGATGGTTACCTTTGATGGTAAGGGGAGATCTAGAGCAAGATAGGAGATTAAGTTGCCCCATAGAGCCCGAGTGACGCAGATCCAGAGGACCGCGGGAGAAGGATGTCGGAGGTCGTGGAAAACTGACGGAGAGTGACGGTGCGGCGGAAGTAGCAGTTCGTAGTAGAGTGAGTATGAAAAGAGTGATGTTTGGTAGATTGCGGTGTTTTATTGTTGTGTGATGTCTTGCGGAGTTGGAACGAAAGTTGTGTGATTGAGAAACGGACCGTGAGCGCGCGCGGGACCGGGAGATTTATTGTGGTGTAGAATACACCCAGAGTTGAGAACGTTGACCAGAGGTGTGGGGGTCACGAGACGTCATTGACAGACCCACTGAAGATAGGGAACACATGAGTGAGTGTGTGAATAACCAACGCAGGTCGTAGGTTATTGTGTGCAGAACATCGAGTGATTGAATCCTATCGAGTGTGCTAAAGGCGATTGTCCGGTCGTTCGTGGACAGACGATTGCCAGATTGAGGTCAACAAGCTCAAGAGGCTGATCGGTCATTGGTAAGACCGACGGTCAGAGAGGTAATTGTTCGGTAGGACGGACATTATTTCAGAGTATGATTGGGACAGATGCGAGTGAGAACAAGTGAATTAGAAAGGAGGGGAACTGCTGCGAGCGGAGGAAAAGTGACGTCAGACAAGTGCCGCGCTGCGATAGGCCGGTTGGTGTGAGCCGCGCTGGTATTGGTGGATTGAAATCAGGAAGTAAAAGCGGACATTTTGAGTGTAAACAAAAGTTGATTCATCATGAAATGTTTTAAAGCTTTACGGGAACTTTGTAGAGGTGATAGACATGTGGTTGTTCGGGAGGGAGAGGAAGCTCCTCCCGAGGATACACCAGCACATTATATGGCAAAGAATGTAGGATTGCATACTATAATTTGGCTTGAGAATTGGCATAAAATGACAGAAGCAGAAGGAGAATTGTCGTTCCCTCGATATGGTACTTTCAGGTTAGAGGTGCTGTACCAGCTAAAAAGTGTAATGGCTTCATTACGACCACTACCTAGACCAACACAGTTTGAGGCACTACATGCGTGGATAAGAGCAGCGTATGATAGGAAGAAGGACAGATGTCAAGAAAGGGTGAAGAAGTCGGTCAGGGCATTTCAAGATGCAAGGTGGGATGCATTGGAGAAAAGGTGGAGAGTGGAAACGATCGAAGGAGATAAGTTATACCCATTGTTAGTACAAAATGGGAAAATAATAAGAATCGATGAGGACGACAGTGATCTAGATGACAGCTTGTTGGATAGGATGTTGGCGGAGAGGCCACCACCATTTAATCCAGATTCAGAAGAGGGAAAGACGACCCCAGCAGTGGCAATAGTTGATGAGAGCCAGAACCAGACTAGCATGAGAGTGGTGGGAAGAATTTCCACAGGAACGGAGGGGCAACGGCGTCTATGATAACACAGCCTCCTGCGGGGAACACAAGATTACCGGACTCCTTGACAGTACCGGTTACCATTGGCCCTATAGTACCGGTATATGACCCAGACCGAGTGAGAGAAGGGAGCTCCGTACCGACGAGAAGAGAGGAAGGAAACAGTGAGAGTGGGAATGGGTTTGGAGTGAGGGTGGTTCATTTCCCAAGACCAATGGAGACAAGTACGCCGTTACCGGCTACTGCGGACTCTTCCTTCAGGAGAGAAGAGGAGAGACCAGAAAGACCGAGGTCTTTGCGGGAATCTAAGTCAGCTTTGAGGGAGTGGACACCAACAGTAACGAACCAAGAGGATAGGATGCAAGGGGATAGGGCACAGAACGTCTCGGAAGACAGACCAAGTTCCAGGAATATGATGGAAGGGAATAGGTCACAAGGACAGAATAGTGACTGTAATGAGCGGGATGGCTCGGGTTGTCGAGAAGTACTGAGGAGTGCAGTACAGGCAAGGTTGCTAGACGTAGTGAGGTTGAAAGCAGAGGTAGACGAAATGATCAGTGGGGGTCTGCCTTTGGAAAGGATAGAAATTTATGGATCAGATGAGCTGCTGTTTGTAGCAAAAGATGTGACTCGAAAAGCTAGAATGGCACATGATAGATTGAAGGAATTGGCTAAAAGATATGAAGTGGACCTGAACAAAACTAAAGCGTTACAGGGACCACATAGATTACAGTACAGTGATCAGGAGCTGGAGGAGAAAAGAATAACAGGATTAAGAACACACACCAGAGACCTGATTATAGGAATGAGAATATGGATTTTGTTGGACAAATGGGAAGAAAGGTGGTCCAAAAAGAAACCAGTAAAGAGAGCAGAAGGGGAAACGCCGCCGCCAGGAGAGGGGGCGACGGGTGTTGGAAATTTTCCTTTACGGGAAGTACAGAATGGAGGGTACGTGCATGTGCCGTGGAATAGAGGTGATTTGGCTGCATTTACAAATGATTTTCCTCTGCTGAGGGAAAAACCGGTGGAGTGGTACAAACAGGTTGAGCGGTTTGTGAAAATTTCAAAAGTATTGTGGATTGATTTGAACACTTTGTTTGACATAGTGGTACCGGGAGATTTGTGGACAGCTTGTAAAGTCGCTATTGAGTGGCCGACTTCAGAACCGGATAGAGAGGCGGTTACAAACGGTCCATCACCACTAGTCATGAAAAAGTATGAGCAGGTGATTACATGGTTGAAATTGAAGATTTCACCTCAGGATATAGATTGGGTTAAGATAGATCGGACTGTACAGGAACCCAAGGAAACGGTGCATGAATATTATGAAAGACTTTTGCAAGCTTTTAAACAGTATATTGGGTTAGATATCTTGGACCCCAAGGATATGGGACAGTTTGTCTCAAAGTTTGTACTGGGTCTGAGAGTGGAAATCAGCCTCATGATACAGCACCATTTGATCTGCTGGCAGAACAAACCACTAGATGAAATTTTGCGGTATGCGAGATACTGTAGTGATGAGGTGGAATCGAAACATCGAAAGCTAAAAGACAAATTGATGCTTGTCCAGATGCAGACAGCACAGAGTCAGCCTAGTGGAGGGACCTTAGGAAGAAAGCAAGGAAATTTCCAGGGAAACCAGAATGGGCAGGTACAGGGAAAGGGAAAACCAGTAGACCCCAAGACAGGAGTGGACGTGGCCACATTGAAGAAGACCACTGCGTGTCATCTTTGTCGCCAGGTCGGACATTGGAAACGCGAGTGTCCTTTGAACCCAGCTAATCAGTTGCAGGAAGAGGAAGAGGGGCTCAGGCACCCGCGCAAGAGGTAGTTAACACAATAACGAGGCCTAGAACGATGAAAGGGGGGGTTTACAATTCTCATGCCCAGGTTCCCCAAGCTCCAAGGATTTCACAAGGAACACGAACGTACCAACAGATGCCCTTGTTCGAAGGTTACGATGAGGATAGCTTAGACCATTTATCCTGACGGTGCCTGAGGGGGAGGAAGACTGCACACTTGGAGCGGTCTTGGAGGTAGACCAGAGAGGACCTTTTGTGGAGGCAGAGATTGAGGGCAATCCTGCAACACTTTTGGTTGATACTGGTGCTACCCGGTCTACTGTAAGATCAGCAGTAGTCCCTAACCTACCCCTCTCGGGACAATCAATCCAGGTCGTTGGAGTAGCGAACAAGAAAATAAGCAGCCCACTGACAGAACCGATCCTAGTAAAGATAGGTACTTTCCAAACTAGACATCAGTTTGTAGTGTGTGATACGAGTCCAGTTTGTCTTTTGGGAAGGGATCTGTTGTGCAAGTTGAACTGCACGATTTATTGTACGCCCAATGGAGTAGAGGTCCAGACGAGAGATGACGATGCTGACTTTAAGATTACCAATCAGCATCTATGTATAGATCTGTACCCAATGGTGACTGTGGAAGAACTTCCACATGATCTGAGAGACGCAGTGTTGCCTGTGGTGTGGGATTTCGCAGGCGATGAAATAGGTTTAATCAGAGGGGTTGAACCAGTGCGGATAGAGGTGAAACAGAATGTTGATTTCCCCAGGACACCTCAATACAACCTGTCGCCAGAAACGATTGCAGGGATAAGACCTGTGATCAAGACCTTTATTGAGAAAGGCATTCAGAAAGAGATTAGAGGTAGCCCCTGTAATTCACCCATTATGGGACTACAGAAACCGAGCGGGAAGTACAGGATCGTGCAAGACCTGCGAAAGGTCAACACAATAGTTGTCCCTTGTTGTCCAGTGGTACCGAATCCTTCAGTAATACTGTTCCAGATCCCATGTGAAGCCGAGTGGTTTACGGTTATCGATTTGTGTCAAGCCTTCTTTTCGATACCGCTCCTCGAGGAAAGCCAATTTCTTTTTGCGTTCAGGCTAGAAAATCGAGTGTTAACATGGTGTCGTATCCCTCAAGGGTATACGGAAAGTCCATCGATCTTTAACCAGATCCTGAAGAAGAACCTTGAGAGTCTTGTGTTGCCGCAGAACTCAGTTCTCGTGCAGTACATAGATGACTTGCTCATTGCCTCAGAAACAGAAGATGCTTGCAGAATTGACACAGTAGCCTTGTTGAACCACTTAGCAGAGAACGGACATAAAGTGTCCCCGAACAAGCTGCAGTACTGTCTGAATGAGGTACAGTACTTGGGACACAGATTGGAGAAAGGCAAGAGGAAGGTGTCACCAGATCGAATAGAGGCAATAATGAGCATGGCAGAACCCACCACACAGAGAGAAGTTAGGATGTTTCTGGGAATGGTTGGCTATTGTCGACAGTGGATTCCTAGTTTCTCCTTGAGAGCAAAGCCTCTGCAGAGGCTTACGCACAAGGATGTGAGTGATCCGGTACCATGGGACGAGGAGTGCTTGATATCATTCCGGAAGCTGAGAGAGGATTTGTGCAGGGCTCCGGCACTGGGAATGCCTGATTACAACAAGGCCTTTTCATTGTTTTGTTACGAGAGGGAAGGATGTGCATTAGCAGTGTTAGCTCAGAACCATGGAGGTGTCCGTAGACCAGTTGCATATTTTTCAGCTACTTTAGATCCAGTAGCTTCTGCGTTGCCCGGATGTCTAAGATCCGTTGCTGCAACAGGTGTCAGCATTGAAAGATGTGAAAGCATTGTAATGGGACATCCATTGACTGTACATGTGCCACATTCGGTTGAGTTATTGATGACCAGGACCAAGACCCAGCACCTAACGAACAATAGGTTAACGAGGTACGAGCAAGTCATACTTGCCGCAGAGAATGTGACTCTGAAAAGGTGCTCCGTCTTGAACCCTGCGACATTAATGCCTATACCGAACACAGATGATGAAGATTGTGAGGACCATGATTGTCTCGATGTGACCGAACTTTGCACCAAACCGAGACCTGACATTGTCGATGAACCACTGACTGACCCAGATGAAATTTTCTTTGTCGATGGTTCATGCTTAAGAGACAGTGTGGGGCAATTGAAAGCAGCATTTGCTGTATGTACCATTTCAGGAGTGGTCGAGGCTGCTTGCTTAGAAGGAGTACGCTCCGCGCAGGTAGCTGAAATCATTGCCTTGACCCGTGCCTGTTTGGCCGCTGATCGAATTCAAATCACGATTTACACAGACAGCCAATATGGCTTTGGCGTGGTGCATGACTTCGGGCAGTTATGGTCTCAGAGGGGATTTTTTACATCATCTGGCTCACCCATTCGTAATGGAGAATATGTAAGACAATTGTTAGATGCATTACAGCATCCGAAAGAAATTGCTGTGGTAAAGTGCTCAGCCCATGGGAGAGGGGAGGACTTTGTATCCTTGGGTAATAACTACGCGGACGAAGTAGCCCGTTTCTGTGCAGAACAAGGATGCATATTCACAGGAAGAGAAATAGAAGAGAGCCAAGAAGGAACCGATCTCAGCATAATGTTGGCCATGGCAGACACTTGGGAAGAGCTTAAGAGATTGCAGGATGAAGTTTCAGTCAAGGAGAGAGAGGGATGGATTAAAGCTGGGTGCGAGAGAGGAGATGTGGATGTGTGGGTATCCAACGATGGGAGAGCCGTGTTGCCTGAGGAATTGCTGAGTCCGATGGCAAGACTGATACATGGACAGGCACACCTTGGTAGAGACGCAATGGTGAGAGTGTTTAGACAGACGTGGTATAACCCACGGTTCCAAGCAATGGCTGAGATGGTATGCCAGAGGTGTGTTACGTGTCAACAGATGAATGCTGGAAAGAAAACTGTAGTTACATTGAGTCACATTGGAAGGTCGGGAGGGCCCTTCAATAGAATACAGTTGGACTTCGTGGAGATGCCTAGGTGCAATGGATTGAGGTACATTTTAGTGCTAGTATGTGTATTCTCACGGTGGGTGGAGGCTTACCCCACACGCAGGTGTGACACTCTCACAGTGGCTAAATTACTGTTGAGGGAGCTCATCCCTAGATTCGGGATCCCGACCTCTTTGGAATCAGATAGAGGAGGGCACTTCCATAGCGAAATCATGAAGTTGCTTTGTGCTGCATTGAACATAGACCAGAGACTTCATTGTAGTTACAGACCAGAAGCTTCTGGGATGGTGGAACAAGTTAATGGAACTTTGAAAGCCCGGATGGCAAAAATGTGTTCTTCGACATCCCTGCAATGGCCCGACGCCTTGCCTCTGGTGCTAATGAGCATGCGAAGTGTCCCAGACAGAAAGACCGGGTTGTCCCCCCATGAAATATTAATGGGGAGGGCAATGAGACTGCCAGCAGTACCAGCTACAGCCTTGATAAACATCACTGATGATTTGATTCTCGATTATTGTAAAGGACTCTCTGATGTGGTCCGTTCTGTATCCCAGCAGGTGCAAGCAGCAGTGGTTCCAGCCTCGAGTGATCTGTGCCACGACTTGTGTCCCGGTGATTGGGTGCTCGTCCGAAAGCACGTGAGGAAGAGTTGCTTGGATGCCCGCTGGCGTGGCCCGTATCAGGTGATACTTATCACGAACACAGCAGTGAAGTGTGGAGGATTGCCGAACTGGGTGCATGCTTCCCATACCCGCAGAGTTCCAGCACCCTTGGAAGAAACAGCTCCTCTCATAAATGAAAATCCAGCTGATGTGGCAAGGCCACATGGGAGGACAAGTCAAGCTGTAAGGGTCGCTGACACAGCTGGTGGTGCACTAGAGCAAGCTGAAGGGGGTTTCCACAGTTCGAACCCTGACTCAGACACCGAAGACAGAAACAGTGCAGTGGGCGGAGAAGAGTCAGATTCAGCAGAAAGAGGAAGTGGTGCACTGGGTATAGAAGGGGAAGGCAGACGAACAAACAGAAGTGCAGAAAGTTGGCCTGAAAGACAGAGGCGACTGAACCTGAGGTTAGCACCGGAAAGAGACCTTGCTCCAGTGTCTGAAGTATCTGAAACGGAAGCAAGTGACGAAGACCAAGCACAAGATAGTCGGCGAAGGTCAAAGAGAACAAGAGTGCCTTGTCGCAGATACTCTACCCCTGAGTGGACTTACACTGTGTTTGATGCAGGGGGTGGTGAGCACGGGAAGGCTGAGGTCAGTGCAAGTGGTCCGTCGGAGCCCGAATGTGGTGGTGAAGGTGGTGCTGCAGATGCCAGGGCTCGAGATAGAAGGAACACTGACACTCACGGTTCCGAATCCCCCGCTTCTGAGTGAAGTCCGAAACTTGCTTTTGCATCGACTCGAATTCCCGCCTTTTGGAGTTGAGCCGTTTTCACATGAAGTGCTGATTTTGCGTCTTGAACTTTTGTATCACGTTCTGGTCTTGCTCAATGAGGATCTCATTGTGGATCAGTTATGAACTGTAAATAAAAGTCCAAAAGAAGAAGATAGCCTAGGTCTGAGTGGAAGAAGAATAAACTTAGGGACTTTCCACAGAAGAGGAACGAAAACTAGGGAAGTCTTTTTCTGGACTGTGTAAATAAGTTTGTGATCGGTAAGGGAAAGTCCGGAGATTTCATGGTTGCTCGAGCTGGTTAAGCAAGTCACAAATAAAGGACAGAGACTTTTTCAGAGTTCTTTGCGATAACCAAGACTTTTGAGAACTTTCGAAACCATGGAGCCGGGAGATCCCAATCGTAGATCAAAGTGGATTGTAGGCATTCTTATAAGTAGTGTAATAATTTCTATAATCATAGTAGTTGTAGTCTCATACACTGGTTCGCACGAGCAAGAAGTAGAGGAGGTGACAGGGACACCTACACCTATCACACCTAGTCAGAAGGGAGTAGACAGGGCAGCTGATAGAGCTTTGCTATTAGAAGAAAGTCGTAGACTACATGTAGATTTATCTAAAGGGGATTTTAAGTTGAATGCATATGCTAAGTTGTTGTATGAGTATGTTGATGTGATGGATGCGAAAGATTGTTATGTGTGTATGCAGTTGCCTACTTCAGTGGATGAGGGTATTAGGTATCACCATCTTCCACTGACTTATGGTATTTCATGTAGTCTTTTGCTTAGTTTGTTTTATGAAAGAGATCAGTTCGAGTATTTCTTTTCCAATTTCGACGCAGTGCTTCCTGAAGTCCCAGCTTACAAGCATTTGAATAAATATGACTATTATAAGACAGAAGACAGACTGAGGAAGTACTTCATACCGAGTTTGGAATTGGATACAGCATTCGCACACAGACACAACCTGACTTGTTTGATGTCGGATGTAGAGAGAAAGTTTGTAGATCAGGTTGAAGATAGGTATAGACAGCTGACTCAATCCCGAGATTTAGGGCACCACAGGACAGATTGGACAGAGGAAGAACGGTTGCATAAGACCAGGGGAAGCTATGGTCCTATAGCGTTAGATAAGGAGCAGAGGGGTAAGTTGTGTATAAGGCGTCATCAGACTTACTACGAAAAGGTTCCAGTGGGACAAAGTACTTGTGATCATGTTTTCACCATGGCAGATGTGGCAAAAGATTTTCTCCAAGGTCCTGTACAAGTGATACCAACGGTGTATTACGTATGTGGGAAGAATGCTTATGTGAGGTTGCCTGCAAATTGGTATGGAACATGTTATTTGTCAATAATATTTCCAAAGATTTACCATACAGAGGATTTAAATCTTCTAGAGGGTGGAGAGCATTCAAGAACGAGAAGAGCTGCAAGTGCAGGGATCGTTGTGGGGGATATCTTTGGAGCTATGATACCTAGTCTAGGGGTAGTCTTGAATGACATGAAGATCCGGAGGTTAGCGACTGTGGTGGATGAATTTTCGATGAACACAGCAAAGTCGTTAGTGTTGGTGGAAGGAGAGATGTTGTCGATAAGGGGAATGGTTTTGCAGAATCGCCTTGCTTTGGATGTCCTATTGGCAAAAGAGGGCGGAGTCTGTAAAATGTTGAAGGTTCAAGAGTGCTGCACTTATATACCAGACCGTAGCAAGGATCTGGAGAAATATATAAGTAATATCACTATGATCCACACAAAGATAGCGGATTTGACCGAAGAAGGGGCCTGGGAAAAGGTCGGAAAGGGTTTTGGTCAAGTGGGAGGTTGGTTTGCGAACCTAGGAAAGGGTTTCCTTGGGTACTTCCTGAGACCACTCCTTATTTTGGTGGTTTGTGTGGCTGGCTTGTGTGATTGTGATCAAGGCCTACAAGTGGTATCGAGCAGGCCGAGTCAAGAGAGCTTTGAGGGAAAATAACATGAAGTTGGCAAGACTGCAGGACAGTCAGTATCAAAGGCTCAAGAGCATGGAGAAATTTAGATCAGGGAAGATGGCAACAAGTTCTGTTTAGGTCGGTTCTTTCTCCAAGGGAGTAGAATGAAATGTGATGACAGGAGTCATCAAAGGGGGGAACTGATAGAGCGAAATGTTCTTGTGAATTGTAGGGGTGCATCATAATCACTGATAGGCCGCACCCACTTGTATTCAGACATGTATTCGTATATTCAGTTTCATATTCATGTATGTTTAGTAAAGAATGAATAGTTTGCTGAGACAAAGCGAATCAGCAGTATAATGATGTTAGGATAATGATGTGATGTAATGCTTATTGAATTGTGTGAACATAATGTATAGAGGAATTAGTTCGTGTGTGTAATGTAATTGCAGTAGTTTAAACGTGCACCATATTAAAGTTGCACATGTAATTCATTGTTTGCATATGAATCGTAATGAAAATGCTTACAGGGAAAAGTAAGATGTGGGTTTAAAAGTCATATGTAAAGGCCTGACTACATATATGCTTAGGGAAGGCCTGGTATATTCTTATGTTAGCTTATATTGTAGGCCGAGAAAAGTTTCTCTTGGTAAGGCTCTCTGGGCACAAACGGTAGATTTAATTTGCACAGTAGAAGGTTTCTGTTGAACGTATCTCTTGTTGCAGGTGCAAGGACACATGTCTCGTTAGTAAGACTAACTCTTTGTTTTCGAAAGCTAGAGAGAGGGGAGGCATGGTACGGGGAGTGAAATGGAATGTAGGGATGATACTTTCGGCGGAGAAGGTGCCTGGGACTCAAGGTCAACGCAACCGTCCAGGATGAAGTAACCGTTTCGATGGAAAAGCACAAGAAGGAAGACCTGGCCAAGGAGGCGTGACAAAGGCGTGTACAATTGTATTGTGGTTTTGTATTAGGGATAGTGCCCTGAGGGAGGAGGCCAGAGAAGAGGTAGGGGAGACCTGAGAGAAGGACAGAGCTGAGCTTAGGTATTATGTGATTGCACTTCTTAGGAAGTCTTCACAGCTGACACCTTTTATTCTTTCTTGCCTGGGAAAATCGTTATGCAGGGATGTCACTTAGCGTTAGTGTAGGGACAGCAATTGATATTAAGCTTGTTTAGGCCAATGAAGAGCAACTTAGAAATAGGAGCAATCATAGTCTGGTTGATCCTTCTAGAACTTTCTATTCTCCTTATCCTGAGTCGGATGAGATTCCTGCGTAGATTATTATTTGTATTAGTGCCCATCTATTTCTTTAACCTCGTGTTGAGGTGCTTGCACGTTCAGTTATTTTTGGCGATAATAAATTCTCAAAATTGAATTCGGAGTCAGTGGTCCTTTCAGACAAAATGAATGCTGATATATAACCAGATGAGATTCTCTCCTTTACACTATTCAACAGGTAAAAAGATCTTGGCGACCAGAAGGTTCTTATAGATAATTAGATAAGAATCGGCGTTATCAGTAGTATTATGTTAATAAAATAGACAGTTGACTATTGAGTAAAAATGCATCTGAAAACGAAAAATGTTTAAATGTTATTAGTTGCTTACATAGATTGCTGTAGATGTTAGGAGAATATTATGGCTTCGTTCAGCAAACAGGAAAAATAAAATTATTATAAATTGGCTTTATTATCCTTTTATTTTTCCTGTTTCCCTATAGAGCCAGCCAAGTCTGGGTGGGGCGGGGCAGGGCTTGGCTGTCTTCACAGGCACAGCCAGCAGGGGAGGAGCAGTGCACAACCTAAGTGCGCATGACGGTTTGGCCGGCCGTCTTGCATAGCCGGGTTGAAGAAATAGCACAGACTCCAAGGCACCGTCTGAGTGGCAAAGCAAGCTACTCAGACCAATCCTGGTGCTGCTCTCATGCTATTGAGAGCAGCTCCAGGTTTGTGAGGGGAGCCTGTGCTGGGACACCATCAGGATGAAGAGGAGCACCAAGGCAGCTGGCAGTGTTGGAAGAGATATTTTTATTTTATTTTATTATAATTATTTCCCTTGTCCCCTCCCCACACTTAAATTTTGCGGCGGCTGCCACTGGCTTCGTTGCACCTAAAAACTGTATTATGTAAAAATATTGGCTTTAAAAATGTTTGTTATTCCTTAATCACCGGGCAGCAGCATAAAAAATGCTGTAATGATTCATTCTTGTAATAAAATAGTCTTAAGTGTAGCGAATGGCTAGCATATTTGTGCCAACTACATCGGAACTCTTTAATTTGCAATAACATGAAACTTTATTCTAATGACATCGTGTCAGCATGCATATTAAGTGGTTGAGAATATTGCCCAGCGGCAGCTCCTCCGCTGAGGTGAAGGAGCGCCGCCCCACTGCTCTCCGAGCAGTTGAAAGAGGAAAAATAAAATGATAATAATGCAGTGTTATTATAATCTAATATTTCCTATTGCAGTGGCTCATGCCTGAGAAGACACCCAGGGGACTTAAGCGCCTGCACACTCTTGCGAGACCGACGGAAGCTTCTGAAGAAATTGAACTGGGAAATCATGTAAGAGCAAGAAGACGAAATCTGGGCAAAGCTGCTTCATGATGCTAACCACAACGACAGCGCCCGATTCTGGAAAAAGGTGAATGCCATAATCCGCCCACGCCACGAGGGAATCTCGTCTCACATCTCTGAGGAAATATGGCTTAAATTTCTATTCGAGCACTTTAAACAACGATGCCGGCGACATCTGCTCAATGGACCCAAACGGACGGATGCCAGGCCCCAAGGCGATGCTGGGGTTGAACATGCTTGATCCAGTAAAATCATCAGGGCGTGAGCCAGATGACCCACCCCCCATCGGCAATCAAGAAGCAAATCGCAAAAGGGAGAAGAGAGGGGGCTCCGGGCCCGAATGGAATCCCACCGGCCCTGTTTAAACACAAACCGGCCGACTGAGCTAACTTCCTGCAAACCTTATTTTCGCAAATCTGGTCACAAGGCAGAATACCCGAATCATAGAAAGGCTAAACGATCGCGCCGATCTATAAGAGCGCGACAAGGCCCAGACTAGCAACTATCGCCTAGTGGCCCTGATCGACAACGAGGCAAAGTATTTTGCAGGCACCATCTTGGAGGATCTCATAGCCTGGGCAGACGCCGAAAAAACAATCGCGCCAAACCAGACCGGCGTCTGCAAAATGTCTGGTACGACAACAAAGATCCTCGTCCTCTCTTCTTAGCAATGCGACCAAAATAGCCAACCTGCAACTACATCTATGCTTCATTGACTTTAGTGCGGCATTCGATAATGTTGAGAGGGGGAAACTTTGGGGGAAGCTGGCATGCTGGGGAATCCCTCAGGACATCTTGGACATCCTGCTGCTTCTATACACTGACACCTGGTTCCAGGTGAAACTGGGAGGGGAAACTCACCTTTCTAGAAAAGTCCCTACAACCAAAGGCCTGAAGTAGGGTTGCATGCTGGCACCCACTCTGTTCAACCTCTATATGGTCGACCTCCCTCAAGCTCTCAACATCAGCAACGCACACGCACCCAGGATCAGTGGTAAACCACTGACAAACCTTATGTATGCTGCTCAGCCACACACATGTCGGTCTCCAACATCTGCTCGATGAAATGCAGAAATACGCCGCAGAGAATAGTCTAAAAATTAATTTCAAGAAAACACAGACTATGACGATAAACAACAAAAAAAGGCGGCGGAAGAGGAGTTACCTGGGAGGTGTTCATATTGAACCCACCACTGACTACAAATATCTAGGCGTCATTATTGATAACGAAGGGTCCTTTACGCGCCAGAAAGAAGGAGAGCCTGGTCGCAGCAACAACGCTGAAAAACCTGTCTTCAAAACTGATGGGGCCCTCACTATGCCCCCTCCTGAAGGTAGCACTGGCCAAGCTACTCCCCACGCTAACCTACGGCAGTGAAGCAATGCGGAGGAGAGATGCTAAGCAACTGGACAGCTCCCTGATAATGGCGTACAGAACCATGTTCAGCCTCCCAAAATATACTTCACCAACTCAGATAAGGCTGGAGTTCGGCTTAGTGAAACAGTCGCTGGCCAGGCATGGCGCCTACATCATCTGCTGGAATAAGATAAGACTCTCTACCTCAAACACTCTAAATCAGCTGCTATGGCAAGAACTCCAGCATAGGGATACCTCTCCGGGCAGACGCTACCTAAAAGAATCTCTTGAAATTACAAGGCTAACTAGTCTCTGGAACACTCAGCTACAACACACAACCTTCAAAAAATTGGTCTGGAAGTCAGTAAAACTACTCTCACTGCTGGAAGACAAGGCTCTGTTCTCAGCCAGATCTCATGCCTGGATGACCCTGAACTCTTACAAATCATCTGCACCCCAAAAATACTTCAATCAGGGTTACCATAAAACTCTCAAAATAAAGTTTTTAAAGCACCGCCTGGGCATTCTACCGTGCACCGAACACCTTCCACCATGGCAGAGGGCATGCTCACCAAGCACTTGCAGTCTGTGCGACACAGGCCCAGCAGACATTCTGCACTTAATCTGCACATGCACAGCGTTGGAGCAAGAGAGGATACAGATGCTAAAGATCAAGCTCAAGCAGTCAGGGATCCGCACCAGGCGGCAAGCGGTACTGGCATGTTTTGATTCAGGGGCCACACAACTTAACTGCAGAGTGGTACATTTCTCACACTGGCGGAACAAAAAACGAATCAACATCATAGGAGCGTTCAAACCACTCCAGAATTAAGCGGACAATGAAGAACCCGACATGTCAACCGGAAACTGCTTCCTTAAACTTAATTTTAACAACTCAAAAATAGCCCGCCAAGATGGGAAACTCCACCCTGCCGCTTAGCGATCAGGAGCCTCCTCCTGATATGTACGCACTTTCCGCATTTCGCGCTGTGGCTGTCTGGCACTATTGTCTTATACAATAGATGCACATCGCAGGCCACACTAACCATTATCATCACAGCCATGCAGTACTGCAGTGCATACTTTTTAGGGCTCCTGTTTTTACTGTCACATTTTAATGGCACTCGTCGAATGGTTTTATCTGCCTTTTTGTATATTTGTTTGTAAGCACTGCACAGCACTTTTATCATCTGTATCAATGTTTTTACTGCAGAACCACAATGATTTTTTTTTTCCTGACAGCTCACAACTGTGCAATGGTTTTTAGTAACTATGCATAATAAAAATAAACTAAACTCAACTAAACTACTGCAGTGGCTCAGTTGGTGATGTGCCGTGGAGCTGGGCACTGCAGGGGGAGGAGTGGTGGGCACCCTGTAAGTGCGCATGAGGCTTTGGCCGGCCGTCTCGGGCTGGCCAAAGCGTCACACCCACTTTGCATGTTCTCCACCCAGGCTGCATTACAGCCTGGATAGAGAGCATGCCCAGGCTCTCGCAGCCTGTCTGAGCGCCGAACTACGGAACTCAGACCAATCACAACGCCGCATTGCAACGTTGTGATTGGCTGTGGGGAACCTGGGTGCTTCCTGCTGCCGGACTTGAGGAAGATGAAGAGGCGGCAGCCGGTACGGTTCCAGGAAAGTGTGTTGTTTGTTTTTTAAAATCTTTTTCATTCCCCCAACCCACCACTCCCGTCCAGTAGCCGCTGCTACTGATATTGCCTGGAAGGTATGGAATAGGAGTCCCTTATTAAAGCGATATATTTAAATTGCATGTATTCTGCATGGTCATCAGCATGAGAGGTAAGCAGAAGCTGTATTTGTGTTGCTGCCTTTAAACAGGTTTTAATGGATTGTTTCCCCACACACTATCTTCAATTCCAATCTCCGAGGGCAAGGTCTAGATACTTAGCCAAGTGGCTTTTAGAATTCACTGTCTTTCCTCAATTATGGCTTGCAGGAGGAATTTAAGAGAGGCTGCCTGTTTGATTTAGCAGCAGTATTTAATGAAGGCAGCTTTGCTGGCTAGATCTTGATTAAGTATCCATATCCCAGATGAATCTGAGATTTGTGTGTTCTCTGGGGTAGATGAAATATTTTCCTAAATGCCTTGCTCTGCAACTGATCCAGGACAGGCATTAATTTTTGTGGGAATGTGTGCTGGGCATAGGCTAATGTTGGCAGAAATTTGACTCTGATGACTTTCAAGACTCTGTCAGCAGTGGGACTGTATATTTCATATTTATAGAGCATAGTGCGAAGATCAGAACAGCAATTTTTTCTTGAGTTTGGATAGATGGTACATTAGAGAACATCAGTTAGTCAGGCAAATTCCAAAAGAGTTATATGAGGAAGTCAGTTCAGTGAACTGCTTGCTTCCATCCGCAGCTCTTCATGGTAGTTGCTGCCCGAGCTCCGTGCTGCTGACCATATGACCCTCGGTTCAGTGGTTCGAGGCCCTCCTCCACCTGCAGGCACCCGCCTGCACCTCATCCCTGGTGGTCTAGTGGTAGAGAGTCACTGCTCTGCTGCTGGGCTGTCCTTTGTCTCTCTTTTTCTGCCTTTTTCTTCCTTTTCTGTCTTTTTTTTTGATTCTTTTCTGTCCCTTTTGCACTTTTCTCCATTTTACTCTTTTTGCCACTGCAATCCCCTGCTGCTCACCCCCCTCCAGTAACCCTTTCCCGCTCTTCATGTTTCCCGCCTCCCAGCTAGCCAGCCCGCTCCTGGACACTACATAATGGCGGCTGCACCACTGGCACCCCAAAGGTGTGCCAAAGGCAAGCCAGTCTGCGCCTGTCCCTGCCTGGACCGTGCCTAGAGCCATGAACCCTGGTCCTTGGACCTTCCACCGATATGATGCCAGCACCCTCCTTGCCCTCAACACCGGACGCCATGCCACCTGCCACCTCACATCACCGAAGGACACCCAAGGACCTTTCTCCTGCCAAAACTGCAGCTTCACCCTCACCCACATCCGCACTTCTGCTCCTCCCGCCATCCAGCCGACCAACAGTGCACCCTACCGGCTCAGCTGCATCCTCCTCATATGCCCTCCCTCCACAAACAAGCCGCAGAAATCTGGGACCTCCTCGACTCCATCTCTCCTGACATGTCCTTCCTCACGGAAACGTAGACTAACCCAAACTCTGGCCCGGACATCACCACCGCCATCCCTGATGGCTACAAGATCACCCGCCAAGACCACACCGACTGACCTGGAGGAGGCATCACCATCATCCACAAAAGCACCCTCGACCTAACCACCCACTCGGACGACACAATGACAACCATGCAACACCTCCACCTCCAGATCCAGACCAACTCTAACACCACCCTCCGTGGCACCTTCGTCTACAGACCTTCTGGCCCCCGCCAGCCCTTCACCGACACCATCGTCGACTTGGTGTCGGTGAAGGGCTCTTAACCTCTTTACATCCCACCCTGACGAAAGCCCAGGACTTATTTAGGCCACTAAAGAGGGCTGAAACATGTTGGTGCCTATTCTAGGGTCGTAGGACCATCACATCCTGATACCCGATTATATTGTTTTTAACCTTCCCTCCCACTCCACCAATAAAGAATAATTTAGGAGTGGGTGAGGAATTTTATCTTTAACGGTACGCCCCCATACACCATATCTTTAAGTGCTCCCTGGAAAATGGTTGAGCCCACCCCGACCTTTAGGAGTTGGGTGAGCCCGATGATGAAGCATGTCACTACTAGAGTGAGTGAGGGATATATAAAGAAAAGGGACTCTTTCCCTTCCCACCCGTAGCAACGGGCTGGTCACATATCAGACTCTCTCAGCAATCTGCACTTGAGAGACTTACCATCACACATTTAGGAACCCCATGCCTCCTCTATCCCTGGAGGATCGAGCAGTATATTTTTTCTGAAGGGACGCCTATTCAGTTGTGAGTATATGAATTAGGGAGGACGTGTCCCTTCAAAACCTTGTGGTTGAGGACCTCTCTACCCTTCTGGGACCTGTCTGGTCCCACTATCTCGTGTGATTGATTTTAGAACTATGCAGCTTCAACACCCAAGACCCACCCACCACACCTCACACCACCGCACCCAACCACGCCGCACCCCAACAGATCCTGCTCGACTGAACCCCGCTCACCACAGACGACACACTTAAGACCATGAAGAGCATCCATTCTAGAGCCCCCTCGGATCCATGCCCACACCACATCTTCCATAGAGAAGCCACCTCAATCGCCCCCAAGCTTTCCGCACCATCAACTGCTCCATCGAGACCGACGACTGGAAACACACCAGGATCAACCCCCTTCTGAAGAAGCCGTCCGCTGACCTGACAGACCTCAAAAACCTCAGACCCATCTCCCTGCTCCCCTTCCCAGCCAAGGTCATGGAAAAGGCCATCAATGTGCAACTCTCCGAGTTCATTGAAGCAAACCACTTCCTAGACATCTCCCAAACCGGCTTCCGAAGCAACCACAGCACCGAGACCACACTCCTCGCCGCCACCGATGACATCCGCTCCCTCCTCGACCAGGGCGAAACCACAGCCCTCATCCTTCTGGATCTCTCGGCCGTCTTTCACACTGTCTCCCACCGCACCCTAATCATGAGACTTCGTGATGCTGGCATCCGCGACAAGGCCCTGGACTGGATCCACTCTTTCATCACCGGTCGAACACAGCGAGTCAGACTAGCTCCGTTCCTCTCAGACCCACAGCTATGGAGTGTCCTAGGGCTCCTGCCTGAGTCCCACCCTCTTCAACATCTAAATGGCCCCTCTTGCAGCCTTCATCAGGAACCACAGACTCAGCATCGTCTCCTACGCCGATGACACCCAGCTGATCCTCTCCCTCACCAACAAACCCACAGCCGCCAGAAACAACGTCCACAGCGGGAAGAAGGCCGTTGCCAACTGGATGAAAGACAGTTGCCTTAACTCAACTAGGACAAGAACGAAGTCCTTATCCTGGAACCCACCCCCTCAGCTTGGGACGAATCCTGGCGCCCGCCGCATTGGGGACCCCCCCCATGGACCACGCACAAAATCTCATCATCATACTGGACTCCCAGCTCACAATGAATCACCAGATCAACGCCGTATCCTCATCATTATTCCACATGCTCCGCCTTCTTTAAAAGACATTCAGATGGATCCCCACTGAATCCAGAAAGACGGTTACCCACGCACTCATCAGAAGCAAACTCAACAATGGCAACAAACTCTATGCTGGCGTCACCCACAAACTCCTCAGGAAACTACAGAACACTCAAAATGCCACAGCCAGACTGGTCCTCAACATCCCCGCCGCAGCCACATCACCAAACTCCTTCAAGAACTCCACTAGCTCCCAGTCAACGAAAGAATCACTTTCAAGCTCCTCACAGACACCTTCAAAGCCCTCCACGATGCAGGACCAGCATGTCTGAATCACCGCCTCTCATTCCACATACCTACCACACACCTCCGCTCCACCCAACTGGCCCTGGCCAACATCCCACGGATTGACGAGACTAGAACCAGAGGAAGATCCTTCTCCTACCTCGCCACCAAGACGTGGAACACCCTGCCTCTCCATCCCAGGCAATCCCTGTCGCTGGCCCAATTCAGGAAAGATCTGAAGACCTGGCTCTTCGACTGAACCCCAGTGCACAAACGGATCAGCAGCCCCTCCTCCTTCAGCACCTTGAGACCCTCACAGGTGAGTAGCCGGCTATACAAACCCTTGATTGATTGATTGATTTATTAATTGATTGAAGCATAGCCAGCTTCTTTATTGAATTATATGGATGTAATTTGTTTATGGCTCACTAGAGTCCTATTTGAGTATGGTCAAGTATTACTATATCGCCTGAATACTGTAATTTTTTTTATTTTTTTAAACTACATTACCCTTGAGAGGGCAGACCTTGTATCGGCAATGTGGAGGCTAAAAAGCAGTTGGGCTAAAAAGCACTCTTGTTTGAGATAATTGGTTTTTAGACTCTACATCCATTGTTGACACTTCCGTTGTCACAGTACAAAGAGATGATGATCCTTGCCAAGATTAGTGGCATGCCCCAGTTAGACGGTATTGTCCATAGAATTTGGTAGACTATCCTGTGAAATGCTGCAGTATAATCTATAAAACATGAAAACAGAAAGGGCCCATTTTAGTGCACTGAGTGGTGGGCCATGAATGTCAGAGCTTCTATGTTGTCCATGGCACTGCAATTTGGCCTAAATGTACTGGTTGAAGCCAATTGGTCCAGTAATCTTTGTCAGACTTGAGTCCTGAACCAGGAATGCCCTTGAGGCAGGTGAACGATTAGGTCTGCAAATTTTAATAGCCTGCTTTGTTCTTGTGATAGTTATTGTGTCATGGGAGAAAGTTAAATTATCGATGTTGATTAGAGGTATACGTTTGATGACAATATGGTTGCTGAAATGTGCCCCTTCCATTTGCAATTTCATGATTGGAAAATCAATGACACTGTAACATATTCTATGTGGTTTGCCAATTGTAAAACTTCTACCCCCATTTGTGTTTTCTTGATTGGCCAGGCAATTAATCTATTGCCAGAATTTGACCAAATCCCCCGGCCTTGAAATCTTGTGTATTAATTGCCATTGGTGCTCATAATATTTCATTACATTCCTCCCACAGCATTTTATCATAATTTTTTTTGCGATTTTGGTTAAACCCCATGAATTATTATGTGTTATCTAAAATTGTTTTGGCGCTGCCCCGAGTTCTGCTATTAAAGCTTTTAGTGTTGGAGTAAACCAGTTCTTTTGTAACTGATTCATTTTCTTTAGAGATGCATTTTGTGTCTTTTAATGATTTTGTGATTAATGACCATAGTAACTGAGGATATGAAGGTTGAGAGTGTGATCAAGGCTCTCTTGGGCCTCTATGTTTCTTTTAGTCTTGCCACTCTTGCAATTGTGCTGAACACACAGAACTTCATTCTACCCTCTTCGTAGGCTTAAGCCTTCCATTGTCTCTGGCAAAATCAATAGTCTGAGCCCGAGCCAGGTGAAAATCAAAAGGAGAGGCTGGTGGAAAGCGATTGTTTTCATTTCTCTACAGTACAGTGACATTGTCACAAATGGAAAATAGCAAGTGTGATACAAATTGGTATAGCCCGATGTTGAGAATCTTCCATCGGAGCGGTATTTGTATTCAAAAGGCAATTTACGTTTTCTACAACCTATTAAAAAAAAGAGATTCAAGAATTTAAAAAGCTTAGTGGTCCTTAAACCCTACTGAGTCACGACTTTCCTTCATAACGATGATCCGGAGCTAAACTAGTGAGTTCAACGTAGTTTTCTTTTCTAGGCGATTGAAGTTGAAATCACCAGTTACTATCACTTCATGACTGGAATATGAACTAGTTTAGTGCTCAACTGTTTAACTGAGTTATATTATTTTAAATTTATGGTCACTGTCATGTATGTTGAAATATACATTGATTAAAAGAATGGAGAAGTTTTTGTTGTGAAAATTACATTGGTGTAATATTACTGCATGCATCGATGTGCAATGCTCAGGTTTGATCCTGTGAGACAACATTAGTTTTAACTGCAGTGGAAATTTAGATTGAGAGTCCACCTGATCGTCTGCCATATTTGTTGGATAACACTTTATTGGTGAGGGTAAAACTCTCTAGATTACTTGTAGACAAATGCTGTCCGATTTTGTTAAAAAGTACATTGCAATGTTGAAATCTAGTGGTATTTTAAGTCCTGCAACATTCCATGAATTTAAGGTGCAGAGAGTTTGTTTAATTGTTGCCAGTAGGGTGATCCCTAGAAAGCCTAAGAGTAGTTTCAATGTACCTCTACTGTGATCAGCTGTCTGCTCCAATACTCTGTTCTCTCTGTGGCTCTAGATAAAAGGGTGCTGTTGTCTTTACCAAGAAGAATAAGCAGCGGTTGTCTGGAGCTTTGGGAAAGGATTGCTACAGTCACATGCTCCTTTGAAAACAGTGACAGAACGTAAAAGAGAAACTCTTTTGAGTGGAGCTATAGTTAAGGCTACAGGATATTTCTCTGACTCCTACCATTGGCCATTGATGCCCCATTGGGCAAACCTGTTCTGCTATCTGCTCTGGTATGTTGAACAATAAGATGACCTTTGTGCCAGGACAGATGGGAGCTTATGTATTGAACCCTGTTAATGTCTTCCAACCTTAAAAGGGACACACTTGGTATGTGTGAGTAAACAAATGTTGCTTCTATTTAAGATACCTTTCAATGTCTCAGAAAATATATTCTGGGGGGTTAAGATGAGATGGATCACTGACAGAATACCGGAAATATTGTGTGCACAGAATATCATGCCAAAAATATAAAGGACTAAAATAAGGAGAAGGTAAGTGCAAATAGGTAAGTATAGATTTATTATTCCTTACTCCACATCTATGTACCTTGATAATATATATATCATCAAGGTACATAGATGTGGAGTTATATATAGTTAAACGTTGCTTACCTATAGAAACTTACCTTCACCATATTTTTGCCCTCGATATTCTTGACACAATATTTTGCCCCATTACATTTTTGTTTCCGATATTCTGCCTAAACACTGATGAGATTGGTGTTATGAGCTTGAGATTAAAAATTATCTCTGTGTAATTTACTTGTTTAGTTAACTTCTTCATGAGAAGGAGCAATATTAATTAAGATGTTGTGGGAATATTGATGGTTTACTGCTGACTCTGTGTACGCCGACATAACATTCGCAGAATAGGTTTGTAGTTTGGTGGTTGCTGAGTTTCTCAGAAAACTGTACAATATGTTGGCTCTCCAGTCTGCATATTACTATGCCATGCAGTAGCATTTTAAGCAGAGAGGTTTAGGCACCTTGTAGAGTGAGTATTCAAAAGTTGTTTATCATGTGGGTTTTTATTCTCAGGGGCATCTTGAGTTAATTGTTTAGCCATCGTCATTTTATTGAATATTAGAACATTGAAATGTTGAGATCTCCATTGAAGTCAATGGAGTGCTCCAGGCTTCTAATGGCTGGTAGAAGCCCAGAGCATCAACATTCCAATGTTTGTTCATAGCTGTTGCTGTGAACCAAGGCCTAACGGAGCCTGAGGTGATTTTAACCCTCTCGGGCTCCATGAGGCATTTGATTTACAAATTAGAACATTCTGTCCTGTAGGGCAGAATTTTCTAATAGCCTTAGAAGCCCTCCATAGTGTGCTCTACATGCCATTAAAGGACTGCTACCTTGTTAAAGGCCTTCGCCAAGCGGGCCCTTAATGGCCAGTAGAGCCCGCTATGGCGGGCTCTAAGGCAAAATTGGATAACCCTTGCAATTTTAGCTTCGGATTACATGCCAGATTTTGACATTTTTCTGAATCATTTATATTTCTTCTTCAGCCTTTTCTTACCCTTTTTACTCAAACGTTTTAGAGAGATAATGGCATTGTAGAAACAAATCATAAAGTGTTATCATATCATTGGCTTGACTAACTGTTTGGCTCATCTTTTCCTCCATTTCCTCGGCACCTTCTGGTCTCGCTGAGAGTGGAAAATCTGGCAGGGAAGGCGTAAAAGCGGAGTGAAGTCCCTCTTGTCGTTGGCTGTTGGTCGTAGTAATGTACAAAGTTTGTTCTCAATGGGAGTGCAAGCACTATTCATTTTTGGTTGAAAAAGAAGCAGTTTATACGAGTAAAACTTGATGTTATAGATTTTTGTTTCCAAACTGGAGATGCTGGTGGCCAGGGATCGCAGCTCCAACTTGTGGGACGGCCAAGTTAAGGCTATTGTAGTGGCAGTCAGAGTGGAGGTAAAGGAGCCTAATACCTCATTAACATTCACTGCGGTTAAGGAATTAGTGAGCATAGTTGGGATTGCGCTACCTGATTGTAGCGTGTCCTCTGATTACTGCACATGTGAATCATCAAATGCAAAGAAAAGCTCTGGAGGCAGTTTCTACTATAGGAACCTCTCTGGAACGTGCTCTTGAACCAGTACGATGTACTAGCTCACAGCTGAGTTACAAATATCTGACTTGTTCGGTGGGGGTCATATGTTAGATAATTGTGTTGTTTTTCGATGTCTTCCAAAAAAGACTGCTTTACTGTTTACACTTCTCTTTTTGTTGACTCTCCACCAGACAGAGGTGGCTGTGATGTTGTCAGCTAGGCCACTGTGGCGAGGGAAATAACCACACAGACACTGTACTTGCTCTCGTGGTCACCCTATTGATTGGCCACACCATCACCCTTGGGCTATTTATTAACTGTCTCTGGCCATATGCCAGATGATTCCAACTTACACACTTACATGGAGTCTAAACAACCAACACTCCTGTGGTTATCTCGACACTACAGTGGCTGAGCCACGCAACTCGTATGCTAGTATTTGTGTCATTCTCAGCCCAATTCAGCCAAACACAGTTCAAGATTCAGTTTGATAAATACTCAGAGGTGTATCAGAAGGGTCCTCTTACCAGTGGCGTAACAAATGCCCCCGCAGCCCCCACAGCCCCTGCAGTGCGGGGGAGCATGAACTTCAGGGTGCCCCCTCAGCACAGTACCCTGGCTGGAGAGCTCCTGGGTGAGTACATGGGGGGGACCCCTCCATGAACTTTGCAGGGGGGCCCCCTCAAGTTTCGTTACCCCAGTGCCTCTTACAGTTAGTTTACTTATTATGCCTTCTCAAGTGGAGTGACCTGACGGCTTGGTGAAGTGGGGTTGATGGGTAGGTAGGTGTATCCACTAAGCATCTCCCAAGCATCGCCTGTTATGTTGAGTTGTAACTATTATCTCGGCACGGACCTTTGATTCTCTTCTAGAGTCTTGGGTCCGTGCCGTGCTATCTGTGGGCAGTTGGTGGTTAGAGACGGGCTGTATCGGATGTAATCTGGTGGTGCTACTTTACGTGCCATTAAACTTCGTTTTACACCTTTTTGGACTACGTATCCTACTTAACAATTTGGCGACGATCTGGGAATCGGCACCACCATGCGGACCAACGTGTGCATTTCGTTATTGATTTTTTTTTTCGTTTCCTGATTTTGTGCTGTCACCGTTTTACCTCAGTACCTGCCATCTTTCTGCCTACACTTTTCTGTATTCACCGCCTGCGCCTTGGCAATTTTTTTTGCACCCTGGAGTGTTTATTGTGTGCCTGCCGTCTTACTCAGCGATCAGTATCTTTAAAAAATTTCACTGGCGACTTACTGCTGCTTCGCGGATTCCACAATTCCAAGCAATTCAATTCAATTCAAAAGACTTTATTCGGATAAAAATACATATCCATAAAAGTGCAAACAGATAAAAACATAATCGTCGCAACATCAAAACTAAATTTAAAAATTGGGATAAAAGAACATACAAATAAGCAAAGTTCAACAAGAGCACATAGAATTGCGAGAACGCACAGCCGCTTTCAAAAAAGAGCCAACCCGAAAGGTTAGCTCTTCCTCTTCCAGAGTAATAATCTTCCCATATGCTGCCTTATAGTCCATCACAGATGTGGCCTTAAAGTATGGAATTAAAAACCTTTTGGTAAATATTAGATAGTAACTACAAAAGAAAAGAAAGTGCAGCATTGATTGTTTTTGTTGACTATTACAGGGGCATGGCAAATGGTCGAGGTCAGGATTATACCCTGCGGGAAAACATAGCAGAAATTTCACTGTATCGATCCTCAGCTGAAAAAGTAGAGAACTTCTACTTCATCTTCGCTGTGTTCCTTGTGACATCTCATCTGTCCAGGAAGTTACTAGCACTGTTGCTCCTACTTTCGTCTCGTTGGAAAGAAGTTACGGGCACTCTTGCTCCTACGTTTGTCTGGTTGGCACGTTTACGCGACACACAAGGTCCTTACGTACCTTTATGTGCCGCTATTTTGATTGTGCAAGTTTTCCTTAGCAACCGCATCCACTACAAGTCAAGTCAAGAGGTATGTGCGCTGTTTAATTGAATTCCCTCATACGGATTTGCATACTGGGATTTACACCACACTTTTAGACATACAGTGAGATTCTCCCCTCGTATTTTTGTCATTTTTCTTCACATTTGGTCGATTCGGAGCATCTATTTAGCAGCAACATTCATAATGAAAGTCTACTAGATACCGTCTTAAAGTGTGAAGTTTGGACGCTTTATTCTTCTTTAGCAAACAATTCCCTTTAGTTAACATTACATGGCTTTGGCAGACATCACAGTTTCGTACTTCTTTAGCATTTGTTTCTATGGTTTCTTCTTTTCTATTTTATTTAGAATACTAAAGTATTTTTTTTGGTTAATGTCATATGTGCAAACATGTCTAAAAAAATTATAGCTTAGCTCCTCCTCAGAGTTTTTGGCCCGCTGGTAGTTCTCCTTGTATGAAATGGCCAGAATGGAAGGCGTATTTTTTAAACTATATTGAAACCCTGGATGTCCAAGGAAAAATGTCACCTGCACAAAAGAAGGGAATATCTTTACATTCTGTGGGACTTGATGGCCTTAAAGCATTTAATCAAATAGCAAGAGTTGGCGGGGGTAGTGATCAAAATGTGTTTTCTGCAGCAATTAATGATTTTGATCGCTATTTTTCACCCAAAGTTTGTATTGGCATCTTAAGGTACAAATTCTTCCAAAGAAAGCAAAGTATGGATGAGTCAGTAGACAGTTATGTTTCTGCATTAAGAACATTATCTCTTGATTGCCAATTCGGGGGGCTACAAGAGGATTTCATTAGAGACCAAGTGGTAATGCATGTAAGAGACCCCGCCATTCAAGATAGGTTGTGGGTGAATGGCGATTCTAAACTCGATGATATTTTAGCAATAGTAAGAGAGGCTGAAATGTCGTGTAGAAGTGCTAAAGAAGTAAAAGTTGAAGATAATAGTAAAAGTAGTAGTACAGTGGCTAAAGTAGGAGGTGCTGGTGTATAATTGGATAATTACAATAAGAAAAACAGGGAATTATAAAAGATTGCAATGCTGTTGCTGACAAGGATAAGCTCAAGTGTTACAGGTGCTATAGCAAGTTCCACTTGGTGAACAACAAAAGTTGTCCGGCCATTAAACAAAAGTGTTCAGTGTGTGGTGTCATTGGACATTTTGCAAAAGTGTGCAGGAAGGGCAAGAACAATAAGATCAAGTGTGTTGAAGAGGGTGAGTCTAGTGAGAGTGATTGTGACAGCAAAGACACAGATCTTGAGAGGTCGCTTCTGTTAAATATTAGAGATACTTCACCTGTGATCTTGAACATTGATAATACAGCGATTAAAAAAAAGCCTATTTGCGACATGATGATTGGGGGAGTGGAGGTGCAAATTTATGCTGACTCTGGGTCTCAGTACTCCATAGTGAATGAAAATGTGTGGAAATCCAAGTTTGTAAGCAAACAGGGAGCTAATTTAGAGCCTTCTGACATCAATTCAGAGGGATATTCAGGAGAGAGGATAGAAAAAATTGGTTTTCGTTTACTTGTTTTTAGGTTTAAAGATCGTGAGTGCGTGGCTAAGTTGTATGTAGCCAAACAAGGACCTTCCGTTTTAGGATGGTTCGAACAAGGGAAACTTGACATTATATTGAATCCCAACAGTCCTGATCCTGTCATGGTTGTTGGAGAGTATGACGAATGTGGTAAGGACATGTTAAATAAGTTCCCTGAGGTTTTCAGAGACAGCATTGGTGAATTGGTCAATTTCAAGCACAAAATCATTTTGAAGGATAATGCTTGTCCTAAAATCTACAAGGCAAGAAATATCCCTATAATGGTGAGGAATGAAGTGGAGAAAGAACTTAATAAGCTAGTTGAGAATTACATCATTGAAAAAATTGAATCTTCAGAGTGGGTGTCTCCCATTGTGGTCGCGAGACACTCTAATGGTAACATCAGATTATGCATTGATTTGCGCCATCTCAACAATAATATTGTTATCGATCAATTTCCTTTACCTCGCATTACCGAAATGTTAGCATTAGTAGGCAAAGCAAAGTTTTTCTCTTGCATTGATCTTTCAGCTGCTTACCATCAGATCGTGTTACACGACAGCTTTAAAAAGTACACTGATTTTATTCCACCATTTGATTGTTTTCAATTTAAAAGACTGCCATTTGGCCTCGCTTCAGCGGCAGCTGTGTTTCAGCGCATTATGCATAACATTTTTGGCGATTGTAAAAATTCTGTTTGTTTTCAAGACGATATTCTTGTTTTCGGCAACAACAAGACAGATCATAATCGAGCGCTGGAAGTAGTCTAAGGAAGATTATCTGATAATGGTATAACTGTGAAACATGCAAAATGCTAATTTGGTGTTAACTCAGTTGCTTATTTGGGTCATGTGCTTTGTGAGGATGGAATTAAACCCAAACCTGACCTTGTAGAGGCCATTCGATTGGCTCCATCTCCAAGTTCTAAAGATGATGTAAGGTCATTTTTGGGTTTAACGGAATTCTACTCTAAATACATACAGAATTTCTCTTGCAGAGTCTTCAACATTAGGCAATTGTTAAAAAACAGGAACAAATTTGTGTGGGATGATGAATGTGAAAAGGAGTTCAAGGATGTTAAGTTGGCAATTGAAAAAGCAACGGCTCTTAATAGTTTTGATCCTCAATTTACTTGTGTCATCACGACTGATGCCAGTTCAAAAGGTTTGGGAGCTGTATTAGCACAACAACTGGAAAAAGGGGGTGAGGCTATAATTGCTTATGCTTCAAGGGCATTGTCCCCTACTGAGAAGTACTCCACCATAGAAAGGGAGAACTTAGCTTGTGTGTGGGCCTTGGAACATTTTAGAGTTTTTGTTTGGGGCAAACAGTGTAAAATTAGGAGTGATCATAAACCTTTGGTACGTTTACTTACCACTGATGGAATGATCAAGGCTTTTGAAGAATTGCCAGATCATGTCGATGAGGCTGCAGGACTTTATTTACAACATTGTGTACGTGCCTGGCAAGGATAACGTTACTGCTGATTTTTTGTCAAGACTCCCTTTACCTCTGAAAGAAAATGTCCAAAACATATGGGATGATTTTCACATCGCTTTAGTACATGATGAAGGTGCTATGCCTATTAAAAACAAAAATTGCTTTAAAGAGTACTTGAAAGATGAAACGTTGCAAGAAGTTCAGAAGTGTATAATTGAGGGCTGGCCTGCCAAGAAAAATCTTACTTCTGAGATTAGGAGTTTTTGGGAGGTGAGAAATGAGTTATCTTATACTAATGGTACTATTTGGAGGGGGGATAGACCTGTGCCTCCCACCGGAATGAGACACATTATTGTCCTGCATGGGCATGAAGGACATAATGGTATTGTTAGAACAAAGCAATCAGTTAAAAAAACCTTTTGGTGGCCTGGTTTGGACATTTTTGTTGAACGCATAGTTAGAGATTGCGTCAGTTGTGCAAATTCTGACAAGTCATTAAAGTCTTTGAGACCCAATATGGGGGAACATTGTGTTCCCAATGGTCCCTGGGAAACCATTACCATGGATATCATGGGTCCCATTGGTACTAAGAATAAGTATATTGTTGCAGCCATCAATGTGTTTTCCAAGTGGCCAGTCATAAAAGTTGTAGAAAGAGTAAACACTGACGCAGTTTTATTGTTTTTGGATGAAGGATTTACAGAAGAGGGCCTTCCTATACAAATTATTACCAACAATAGGGTACAATTCCTATCTAATAAGGCGAAAGACTATTTTCAGAGCATTGGAGTCATACATTGCACTACCTCTCTATATAATCCCAGTGGAAACGGTATTATTGAGTGGTTTAATAGAGTGCTAAAGGGTGCCATACAAATTGCTGGTGTGGACAGTAACAAATGGGAAGTTCAAGTGGTAAAAACCATGTGGAAGTATAGAACTACTCCCAATGACATGACTGATTGCTCTCCTTTTGAGATTATGAGAGGCAGATTACCTAGAACTAAAAGTAATCCATCTTGGTTAATAACTTCTACTAAAAGTTCTGTTGATTTAGACAAAATCAAGAAAAGAATTGAAAGAACTTATATTGTTAACAAGAATAGGTTCGATCTAAAGAAAGGATCTAAGAAGGATCCCTTGATTCAGAAAGGAATGCTTGTCAAAGTAAAAAACCTTGGAAAGTGTGCAAAGGAGTAAGTCAGTATATGGGTCCTTTTGTTGTAAAGGATGTTTTAAAAAATTCTGTGAGACTCTCTAATGGTAAAGTATGGAACTTGAGTAGAATAGCTGTCCTTAAGGGGGAGAAAAAGTTGTATAAAGAGGAACGTGCTACACCCGAGCAAGATTTTGACATAGAGGAAACTGTCAGGAAGGATGTTATTGAGAATTGTTATAATGAAGGTGATAATTTACAGAGTGCTGTTAGCTCTGAAGTAATTTGCGTACCGGATACTATTGTTTCTGGTAATGTTAACGAACATAACGTCCATGAACAGGACAAGGTGTCTGTGCCTCATACTTCAGAAACAAAGCGTCTACGCAGAAGACCTATATGGTTATCAGATTTTGTTACTCATATTAGAGATGAGATGTACACGTAAATCTCTATGACAAACGTTGTATGGACAACATTTCAATGCTGTATTATTCTTATTTTTTTTGGGGGGGGGTTGTTTTTTTGTTTTGTTTATTTTGTTGTTTAAAGGAGGAAGATATGTTGTGTTGAGTTGTAACTATTATCTCGGCACTGACCGTTGATTCTATTGTAGTGTCTTGGGTCCGTGCCGTGCTATTTGTGGGCAGTTGGTGGTTGGATACGGGCTGTATTGGATGTAATCTGGTGGTGCTACTTTACATGCCATTAAACTTCGTTTTACACCTTTTTGGACTACGTATCCTACTTAACATCGTCAGAAAAGAGAGGATATGTCTGTGGTCAGTCACTTTCAAAGTATACTGTGTATAGCTGTGGCAAGTCTGGTTGCTTTCAGTGTGTAAAGGAAAAAGCTCAACTTACCTTTCTCCCTGTCTGTCCTCCATGGACTAAGGCTGTGTTACCATGTGAGCGATGGAAAGCGATGTGCTGCTGCCTTCTCCTGGGAGTGATTCCAGTGTTCTCTCTGTTATCTGGTGTCCTGTTGTCTAGAATCTGGCTTTATGATGGGGCCTCTCCCGTCTGCGCCTTGTACATGCGGGTTGGGGGATAGGAGTCGGGCCGTAAGGGCTTCTGGGCTTTGCATCACTTGCTGCTGCCCGCTCACCTCCCTGGTTTCCCCGAGGAGGGTGAGCACAGTGGTGCAAAGAAAGAAGCACGCTATCACTACAACATGAATCTTGAGCCAAAGTACTAGTTTGTGATGTCGAACTTGAAACACTATGGGGCCGATTCCGATCTCGGTCGGAGGCGCACCCAATACTATTCGGTCGGGAAAAAAGCCATGCGAAAGCCAGTTTCCCGACCGATCCGTACAGCACACCGAACGAGCAAGTACGATGCGCACAACAGCAAAAATTCCGGCCGAGCCGTACTCACCCAAACCAGGTCCTGTTCTCCGACCGAGGCGAATCCGGAAACGCCGAATCGAGTCGCACGGAAAGGAAAATGCAGCCCCGTCCGGCCGAACAAGTACGATGCGCTTTCCGTACGCGCCGAACCCGTCGCTACGCACGGCACGTCAAAGCATCCGGGAGAGCGCACATAAGCTCCGAATCGCGCCACAACACGATCCACGGCTACGAGACGAACACGGCACCGACGAGGACGACGCGAAGCGACGAGGACGAAGCGACGAGGACGAAGCCAAGCGACGAGGACGACGCGAAGCAACGAGAAGGACGAATGACACGAACCAACCATGAATCCCTTCGTCCCGATCATACCAATATTCTACATCTACTACCGGAACAGGCACGGACGCGTACGGCGCAGAAGGTAAGTCAGACACCAACCACAAAACACATACAACACGTACACGACACATCACACACATACACTGGGAATCTGAATATACTTACACCAGCAACAGCAGCACCATAGGGGCGGGATGCCCATCACCAATGCCACATATGCACACAGGGGCCTGAATGCGCGCCACCACCCCAACCCAGGGGGGCTGGATGCCTACCACTACTACCACCCTTAGCCAGGGGGCAGGATGCCTACCACTACTACCACCCTTAGCCAGGGTGGCAGGATGCCTACCACTACTACCACCCTTAGCCAGGGGGGCAGGATGCCCACCACTACTACCACCCTTAGCCAGGGGGCAGGAAGCCTACCACTACTACCACCCTCACCCACGGGGGCAGGATGCCTACCACTACTACCACCCTTAGCCAGGGGGCAGGATGCCCACCACTACTACCACCCTCACCCAGGGGGGCAGGATGCCCACCACTACTACCACCCTCACCCAGGGGGGCAGGATGCCTACCACTACTACCACCCTTAGCCAGGGTGGCAGGATGCCTACCACTACTACCACCCTTAGCCAGGGGGCAGGAAGCCTACCACTACTACCACCCTTAGCCAGGGGGCAGGATGCCTACCACTACTACCACCCTTAGCCAGGGGGCAGGATGCCTACCACTACTACCACCCTTAGCCAGGGGGCAGGAAGCCTACCACTACTACCACCCTTAGCCAGGGGGCAGGATGCCTACCACTACTACCACCCTTAGCCAGGGGGCAGGATGCCTACCACTACTACCACCCTTAGCCAGGGTGGCAGGATGCCTACCACTACTACCACCCTTAGCCAGGGGGCAGGATGCCCACCACTACTACCACCCTCACCCAGGGGGGCAGGATGCCCACCACTACTACCACCCTTAGCCAGGGGGCAGGATGCCCACCACTACTACCACCCTCACCCAGGGGGGCAGGATGCCCACCACTACTACCACCCTTAGCCAGGGGGGCAGGATGCCCACCACTACTACCACCCTCACCCAGGGGGGCAGGATGCCCACCACTACTACCACCCTCACCCAGGGGGGCAGGATGCCCACCACTACTACCACCCTTAGCCAGGGTGGCAGGATGCCTACCACTACTACCACCCTTAGCCAGGGGGCAGGATGCCTACCACTACTACCACCCTTAGCCAGGGGGCAGGATGCCCACCACTACTACCACCCTCACCCAGGGGGGCAGGATGCCCACCACTACTACCACCCTTAGCCAGGGGGGCAGGATGCCCACCACTACTACCACCCTCACCCAGGGGGGCAGGATGCCCACCACTACTACCACCCTTAGCCAGGGGGCAGGATGCCTACCACTACTACCACCCTTAGCCAGGGTGGCAGGATGCCTACCACTACTACCACCCTTAGCCAGGGGGGCAGGATGCCTACCACTACTACCACCCTTAGCCAGGGTGGCAGGATGCCTACCACTACTACCACCCTTAGCCAGGGGGCAGGATGCCCACCACTACTACCACCCTCACCCAGGGGGGCAGGATGCCCACCACTACTACCACCCTTAGCCAGGGGGCAGGATGCCTACCACTACTACCACCCTTAGCCAGGGGGCAGGATGCCCACCACTACTACCACCCTCACCCAGGGGGGCAGGATGCCCACCACTACTACCACCCTTAGCCAGGGGGGCAGGATGCCCACCACTACTACCACCCTCACCCAGGGGGGCAGGATGCCCACCACTACTACCACCCTCACCCAGGGGGCAGGATGCCTACCACTACTACCACCCTTAGCCAGGGGGGCAGGATGCCCACCACTACTACCACCCTTAGCCAGGGGGCAGGAAGCCCACCACTACTACCACCCTCACCCACGGGGGCAGGATGCCTACCACTACTACCACCCTTAGCCAGGGGGCAGGAAGCCTACCACTACTACCACCCTTAGCCAGGGGGCAGGATGCCTACCACTACTACCACCCTTAGCCAGGGGGCAGGATGCCTACCACTACTACCACCCTTAGCCAGGGGGCAGGAAGCCTACCACTACTACCACCCTTAGCCAGGGGGCAGGATGCCTACCACTACTACCACCCTTAGCCAGGGGGCAGGATGCCTACCACTACTACCACCCTTAGCCAGGGTGGCAGGATGCCTACCACTACTACCACCCTTAGCCAGGGGGGCAGGATGCCCACCACTACTACCACCCTCACCCTGGGGGGCAGGATGCCCACCACTACTACCACCCTTAGCCAGGGGGCAGGATGCCTACCACTACTACCACCCTTAGCCAGGGGGCAGGATGCCTACCACTACTACCACCCTTAGCCAGGGTGGCAGGATGCCTACCACTACTACCACCCTTAGCCAGGGGGCAGGATGCCCACCACTACTACCACCCTCACCCAGGGGGGCAGGATGCCCACCACTACTACCACCCTTAGCCAGGGGGGCAGGATGCCTACCACTACTACCACCCTTAGCCAGGGGGCAGGATGCCCACCACTACTACCACCCTCACCCAGGGGGGCAGGATGCCCACCACTACTACCACCCTCACCCAGGGGGGCAGGATGCCCACCACTACTACCACCCTCACCCAGGGGGGCAGGATGCCTACCACTACTACCACCCTTAGCCAGGGGGCAGGATGCCCACCACTACTACCACCCTTAGCCAGGGGGCAGGAAGCCCACCACTACTACCACCCTCACCCACGGGGGCAGGATGCCTACCACTACTACCACCCTTAGCCAGGGGGCAGGAAGCCTACCACTACTACCACCCTTAGCCAGGGGGGCAGGATGCCTACCACTACTACCACCCTTAGCCAGGGGGCAGGATGCCTACCACTACTACCACCCTTAGCCAGGGGGCAGGAAGCCTACCACTACTACCACCCTTAGCCAGGGGGCAGGATGCCTACCACTACTACCACCCTTAGCCAGGGGGGCAGGATGCCTACCACTACTACCACCCTTAGCCAGGGTGGCAGGATGCCTACCACTACTACCACCCTTAGCCAGGGGGCAGGATGCCCACCACTACTACCACCCTCACCCAGGGGGGCAGGATGCCCACCACTACTACCACCCTTAGCCAGGGGGGCAGGATGCCTACCACTACTACCACCCTTAGCCAGGGTGGCAGGATGCCTACCACTACTACCACCCTTAGCCAGGGGGGCAGGATGCCTACCACTACTACCACCCTTAGCCAGGGGGCAGGATGCCTACCACTACTACCACCCTTAGCCAGGGTGGCAGGATGCCTACCACTACTACCACCCTTAGCCAGGGGGCAGGATGCCCACCACTACTACCACCCTCACCCAGGGGGGCAGGATGCCCACCACTACTACCACCCTTAGCCAGGGGGCAGGATGCCCACCACTACTACCACCCTCACCCAGGGGGGCAGGATGCCTACCACTACTACCACCCTTAGCCAGGGGGCAGGATGCCCACCACTACTACCACCCTTAGCCAGGGGGCTGGATGCCTACCACTACTACCACCCCCACTCATAGGATGGACAATGCATGACACAACAAGCACACCACAACCTAGGGAATGCAAGATTAAGACATCCCCCCACCACCATGACAAGCGTGTGAGCAGGCTGTGTCAAATGCCTACAACACCGAACATGACTTTGAACATACAATGTGACCCCCTAGCACATGTGCCACACATATATGTGTGTGGCACCCACAATGCAAGCAGCCCATGACCATTGTGGCAATGGGGCCTAAACCCCCATCATCACAGTGACCACAAGGTAAGTGTGGGGTCCATAGCTGAAGCACATTTTGACCATTGTGGCAATGGGGTCTAAACCCCCATCATCACAGTGACCAAAAGGCAAGTGTGGGGTCCATAGCTGAAGCACATTTTGACCATTGTGGCAATGGGGACTAAACCCCCATCATCACAGTGACCAAAAGGCAAGTGTGGGGTCCATAGCTGAAGCACATTTTGACCATTGTGGCAATGGGGACTAAACCCCCATCATCACAGTGACCAAAAGGCAAGTGTGGGGTCCATAGCTGAAGCACATTTTGACCATTGTGGCAATGGGGTCTACACCCTCATCATCACAGTGACCAAAAGGTAATTGTTGACAAAGAAAGAGCTGCAACTGCCAAACTGCATGGATCATTCCTGGTCACAGAACCAAAAACTCATCTGTGGCAAAGTAGTGTATGTGTCCCATTGCAACATAAATTGGGGGAGCCAAATACTGCAGTGCAAATGAAACATTCCTTTGGCCATGTGCAGACAAACAACACCCATGGGGGCTGAGACCGTCAACAGTCATCAATGACACAATGACAGAAGTGACCATCAGAATGCAGAACCACATATTTGCACCAATGGGCACACAAATGCAGATACCCTGTGGAGACAGCAGATGTGAGGTGAACAGATACCATACCATGGCAGCAATGGGACACACAAACCATGATCACTGTGCTGACCGATGACCTAGGAGTCCCAGGGACAGCAGGGGAAACACACCAAACAACATACAGCCAATGGCACACCCAAGATATGCCAATGCAGTGGTGCAGATGCACAAACACAAACAGGCAGACCAACACTGTCATCATACACAGCAGGTGAGGGGTGGGGGTGCCAGTGTCCCCAGGCAACAACACAACACATGAGGAGAGCTGAATACCAATCATACAGATGTGCATACACTGCCACACTAAGGTAACTCATGGATCCAAATCCCCTATGTGGGCAAGCAGGCATTGACAGGTGAGAGGGAGCACAAAACACACATGTCACACAGGCACGTAGGAACAACAACTGACACAGCAAGTCACAGACACACCACAGCACCACCCCCAGGGCCCCCACAATGTGGTGACCCTGGGCTGAATAAAAATACCACTGTGATGACAAAGCTAAATGTCGTTCACACTGTGAACCACAGTCAGGTGTCCTGAGCAACAAACTACCATCACACCTACACAAGCACAAATCAATCAGCATGGCCAGTAAGCCAAGGCCAACATGGAGGCAGGGGCCTAGCCGGGCAACAACTCTCATCTGCACACACTCAAGACCACACCCTCGACCTCCAACAATGTGCAGCAGTGAAGTACACATGCACTGGTGACATTGCACATGCACCCATGACTATTCCAGGGTGGTGGGTGGGAACCAAGGTGTAGAAACACATCACACATGGACACTCAACAAGACTCCTGAATGTCTGACACACTGCACACTACGCTGTACATGGACATGACGGCAATACCACACCGACCAATGGGATCCCAGCCACAGTCACACACCAATGAAGAAGCCAAGGTCACCCACAAAGAACACACATAGACAACAACCAACATTGCAGCCCGGACCCTAAGGAGTGCCAGCAGTCACACACACAACGTGTCACAATCACTGAAAGATAACACAAACTGGAAATCACATGACAGGGGCAAACAACAAGTGCCAAAGGGAAACCTGACTGTGACCCATCTGCGTCTGCACACAAACTCTGCCCTGACAGCAAACACACCTATGGGTGACACCCTGATGACCAGTAATGTGCCATGCACCCACATCACAGAGAACACAGGGAGAAGACTTTGGGGGAACATAGCTCAAGTCAGCAAGCATCACAAACAGGTACAACACTAGGGATCACAGCATGCGCAGATGAATGGAAGTGAACACACAGACATGCACATACAACACACACCTTGGGCGCAGGCAATGTCACACGTGTACACACTGCCATGAGGGGACTCCACTCCTGTGTGAGGAAAGCTGTGCCATATGTTGCCTCAGTAGGGCCCCATCATGTCAGCTGAGCACTTGGTCACACAATCAACAATTAGCACCAAATGAGGGCTCCCATCACATCAGCCTGGTCATGGATGTGCCAACGGAATCATCAGCACAGATCCAACACACTTGTATAGCAATGTTGCACTGACTACACGGATGAGTCCCTCCCCATTGATGCCCAAACCTGCATGTCCACTGGAGATGGCAACACGGTCAGGGAAGTAGACAAATGCAACGATGGCAGGCACAACAGATGTGCAGGGGTGGAAGCCACAGATATGAAATTGCCAATGTAAGTAGGAAACCCATTGCCAAATACTGAACACATGACACCCTCAGATGCTGCTATTGATGACATGGATACACCACATGATAGGACACATTCCCCCTGGACCACATGGGTTCCTGCACAGTAACACTTCATAATCATGAGACCAGATATCACCATCACTGCAGCAAGGGCATGGTTAGCTGCACCAACAACATGTACATCTGAAGCATGAGCACTAGAGAAAAGAAAGTTGCTTTATTCAGCATATGTGTTGTTTGATAACGACGTCCAGAAGAAATTAGAGCAAAGGCCAATGGCCAGTCCATTGTCAAAGTTCAAACAGGGTGACACTGGCAGATGTCACCCTACGCATGCCTGCACAATACCAGGGACAATCCACTAGGAGGGGCAACCGGGGGGCAGGCCAGGCACCGCAGGGACAGGATCAGGGCTCACCAGGGGGAGTCAGGGAAGGGGTGGTGGGTGCTGGAGAGCCACTGACAACTGCAGTGGAGGTGTCTGACATGGTGTGTGCCGGCACAACTGGGGGCATGACACAGATGTCGTGGGTGCCGGCACAACTGCAGTGGACCCTGCAGATGGGGTGGACAGGTCCGCCACTGCAGTGCCCAAGTCAGACAGGGCGGTAGTGGACTCCACTGCAGTGCCTACCTCCAGGGGAGGAGAATGGGGAACAGGCAAGGTGGGTTGGACAGAGGGGGAGGACACCCTCACCACATCAGTGGCACAGACAAGCGCAGCGGGGGGTGTGGTGCTGGGAGAGCAAGTGGCAGGGGGAGAAGGCCGGAGCATCTTGGGGATGGTATATCTGTGGGTGGGGGAACCTGGGGCAGGGTGTGGTGGGGGCACCTGTGCAGTGGGGGCCTGAGGGATGGAGGACGGAGACCTTGTGCCTGAGCTGCAGGGCGGTGGCGGGGTCTTGCTCTTAGCACTCCGGGGGGACTTGCGGGTGGGGGCCTCAGTCCGTCTGCGCCTGGGGGAGGGTGTCCGGGGGCGAGGGGCACTCTGCTCCGTGTGGGTGGGCTTCCTCTTCCCCCGGGATGCTGGAGCAGCTTCATCGGTGGGGAAGAGGCCGAGGTCACAGAGGAAGAGCTGCTGTGACTTTGGGGTTGCAGGTGAGGCAAGGGAGGGTGCTTTGGAGGGAGAGGGAACTGAGGACTGCGCAGTGCATGTGGATGCGTGTGTGTGTTCCAGGGCCCCATCCCCTGTGAGTCTGGCTTCAGTCCCCTGAATGTGCGTGCGTGTGCGTTTTGTCATTGGCGTGTGTGTCAGTGTGCTGGATGTGTGTGTGCTGGTGTGTGCCTGTGCCAGTGTGTGTGTGCCTGGGATGGGTAAGGTGCTGGGGAGTGTGGATGGAGCAGAGGCAGGAGGGGTGAGGGACCGTTTGAGGAGGGACACTGCTGCCGTCAGGGAGGAGTCCATGGACCTATTGCCCCTCTGTAGGTCAGACATGCCCGATGAGATGCCCTCCATGAACGACACCAGCTGAGTCAACAGCGCGGTGTGCGCATGGAGGACACTCAGCATGGCTGTCTGCCCTACATGGAGCTGGCGAAGGAGGTACACAGACTCCTCACTCAGGGCAGCAGGGGACACAGGGGCAGGGGGTGCGGTGCCTGGCCCAAAGGAGACACGCTCCCGGACATGGGAGCCTCCACGGACCTGGGGAATGGGAGCCGATGGGAGGGCGGTGGTGGTGCTGGTGGTGGCGGGGACAGCAACACTAGCTGGGGTGTGGTGGCTGCTGACACCCGCCTCCACAAGGGAGTCATCCTCCGAGTTGCTCTGGTCCTCAGCTGAGGTGGATGCTGCTGAGGACTCCTCGGTGTGGCTCCCCTCGCCCTCCGTGCCACTGGGTCCCTCCGACCACTCCTCGGCTGCTGACCCAGTCTGGCTCTCCGGCTCCTCCTGGTCCGTGGAGCTGTCCCCTTCCGTGGCCGTGGATGTATCTGCAAACAATGGGGAAACAGACAGACATCAGTCACCTGCACATAACGCACACACCACTGTGAGCACAGCACATCACAGAGCAAGCCCTGGCATCATTAGTTGTACATTGCTAAAAGTGCACTAATTGAACAGGAGAAGTCAATTGTCAGTCTGATGCCAAGCATGGCACTCACATCCCACATGGCCTTGCACCCATCTGTCTGTTGTCTGTTGGATTGCAACACCCCAGTGTTGACACATGCACCAAGTACACAGTAGTTGGACAGTGCAGAGGACACGGTGTGGACACATCACAGCTCTTGCCACTGAGTCAGTACAGGTTTACGGATGTAAGGGATGCCCAGAGTCAAATAGGAAATGCATGTGATGCATACCAGCGACAGACACCATGATGCACCCATGTCCTGATAGCCAGCGCCACTATGGTGTGCATGTAGCACATGTCACTCCCCTGCAGGATCACCAATCAGTAGACACATGCCATGGCGGAGGCATGACTGCAAAGTCATACATCACTGTCTCAGTGATGTATGACTTTGCAGCCAGACAACAACACTCTGCACTGTGTCACAATAGTAGGTCATGGGGAATGCAAGTCCTGGAGCTGCACAAGTGCACATGTACATCCCCCCACAACACATCCTCTTAACCCTCATCTGTCCAGGTCATACCTATTGGACATATGGGAGACCTGTGACACTACCCTCTGAACCTGAGCCCCTCACACTCTGCTGTGCATGGGGAACAGCTGCCTGAACTTCACATTTACATGCCCCATTCTGCATGGGCAGCTGATCAGACACCTATGTGTCACACAAGTATCGTCTCCTATGGTCACATCTCCAGTGGCATGCTGAGCCCCTACCAAGAAACTCCACAGCAGTCCTGGCGACTAATCCACAGCACACTGACACAGAGGCAGACACCTGAGGGGTCAAATCACTGTGCACAATGTGTCCGCTGATACACGGGAGTGGGAGTACAGAGTGTATTGTATGGCCTGGAGTAGGCATGACTGTCCAGCCCCACATGAATGAGGGATGAGCCCTGGACTGTAGGCAGCTGGCTAAGTATGTGTGACACACGTCATATACATACTCCTGGGGCCCAAACATTGTTCCCACCCGCAGCATGGGTGTGTGCCAGGTACCCCAGCCACATGTGGTGGATCAGCTCAGCAATTGGACCACAGATCAAAGTAACACGCTGAATACATGTCAGAATACAGGCATTGTGTAAGCAATGGACCCACCCATGATGCCCACCACAGAGTCAGGGAAACAGATGCTGTCTCCCACCTTGAGTCAAGCAAACTGCAAGGACACAGTCCTAAGTGACAGAATTCCCTGCATGTAAGGGCCACACCTGGGTATCAGATGAGGAGTGGGCAGTGCACAATAGAGGGACATGGCTCCTGGACAACATGACTGCTGTACTGTGGCAGTTCAACCTGGCCCGAGGAGGGCACATAGCATGTTAGACAGAGTACACAGTGCAGTCTTTGACTCACCCCCTCCTTGCTGCTCTCTGGCCTTCAGCTGCCCATCCAGGTCTGGAAAGACCACCGCCAGGATCCTGAGCATGTGGGGGGTCAGGGTCCGTGTTCCGCCCCTCCTGCGAGGAGGCGACAGCTTCAGCTGGACCCGTGCAATCCTCCGGGTCCAGCCCCGAAGGTCCTGCCACCTCTTTTGGCAGTTGCGGATCCGGCGCTTGTAGACCCCCACGGACCGGACAGCCCGGACGATGTCCTTCCATATCTCATGCTTCCGATGGGCAGAAGCCTGTCAGGATGACAAAGTGATAAGGCCATTACTACACATGCAACATATCCGTGCATGACACAGTTGCATATACATGTCGCAATCACAGGGGCACATGGTGTACCCAGGCAGTGCACGGCTGCCCATGGACAGTTTTCCAGAAGTCACTACATGGTATCATTGCATGGGGAGTAAAACCCTGTTCAGAAGCACTGTCACTGCACCATACCTGTCCAGTGCAAGTCACTACACACTATGGGGGGTGACAACTACTCAGTGAGCCTGCTAGCCAGTGGTGTGCTGACTCTCAGCCTTGCTAGTCAGACAAAATGCACATTCAGAAAGGCAGTGCACAGAACACTCACCTGCTCCCCTGGTGTCCCATACAGCTTGCTGTACTGTGGAAGTAGGCTGTCCAGCAGGGCCTGGTTCTCCTCAAGGCTGAAGGCTGGGGCTCTCTCCACAGTACGTGCCATTGCAGGGTCCAGAGGGGCAGAGACAGCAGCAGTGCAGTGGCAGATGTCGTCCTGGAGCATGTAGTGCAGGCAAGTGGGCTCTCAGGGGAACAGGCAGCAATATATATGTGCTGGAGAGGCAGATACTGTCCCTTGTGTCCAAAGTGATAGGTCCAAGTCGTTTGCATCTTCTGAATCTGGCCAATCCATGGAATAGCAGCACCAAAACACGCCCACAGCATCCTTCAAAATTTCAACTTCATGACATACATGATTTTGCAACATTGTTGTGGGTGACCAACTGATTTTCCAGCAACCGACTCGTTCGAAATTCGAAAACGCGTCCGTTGCCAGGCAAGCCCATTGTCAATGGGTGCGCACCGATCGGTCCATTGAGGTACAACGCGCACAGGGGTACAACGCGTACCCGCACACATTGAAAGCAATGGGCCGGCCGGAGGCACCGATCGGTCCATTGCTGTTCAACGCGCACAGGGGTACAACGCGTACCCGCACACATTGAAAGCAATGGGCCGGCCGGAGGCACCGATCGGTCCATTGCTGTTCAACGCGCACAGGGGTACAACGCGTACCCGCACACATTGAAAGCAATGGGCCGGCCGGAGGCACCGATCGGTCCATTGCTGTTCAACGCGCACAGGGGTACAACGCGTACCCGCACACATTGAATGCAATGGGCCGGCCGGAGGCACCGATCGGTCCATTGCTGTTCAACGCGCACAGGGGTACAACGCGTACCCGCACACATTGAAAGCAATGGGCCGGCCGGAGGCACCGATCGGTCCATTGCTGTTCAACGCGCACAGGGGTACAACGCGTACCCGCACACATTGAAAGCAATGGGCCGGCCGGAGGCACCGATCGGTCCATTGCTGTTCAACGCGCACAGGGGTACAACGCGTACCCGCACACATTGAAAGCAATGGGCCGGCCGGAGGCACCGATCGGTCCATTGCTGTTCAACGCGCACAGGGGTACAACGCGTACCCGACACATTGAAAGCAATGGGCCGGCCGGAGGCACCGATCGGTCCATTGCTGTTCAACGCGCACAGGGGTACAACGCGTACCCGCACACATTGAATGCAATGGGCCGGCCGGAGGCACCGATCGGTCCATTGCTGTTCAACGCGCACAGGGGTACAACGCGTACCCGCACACATTGAAAGCAATGGGCCGGCCGGAGGCACCGATCGGTCCATTGCAGTTCAACGCGCACAGGGGTACAACGCGTACCCGCACACATTGAAAGCAATGGGCCGGCCGGAGGCACCGATCGGTCCATTGCTGTTCAACGCGCACAGGGGTACAACGCGTACCCGCACACATTGAAAGCAATGGGCCGGCCGGAGGCACCGATCGGTCCATTGCTGTTCAACGCGCACAGGGGTACAACGCGTACCCGCACACATTGAAAGCAATGGGCCGGCCGGAGGCACCGATCGGTCCATTGCTGTTCAACGCGCACAGGGGTACAACGCGTACCCGCACACATTGAAAGCAATGGGCCGGCCGGAGGCACCGATCGGTCCATTGCTGTTCAACGCGCACAGGGGTACAACGCGTACCCGCACACATTGAATGCAATGGGCCGGCCGGAGGCACCGATCGGTCCATTGCTGTTCAACGCATCACTGTATATGTGACTGGCATAGGTCAGCATGCCTGTCTCAGATGGACATGTGCCAGCCACAGATAGCTCCCAGGGAGTGAGGGGCACACCTACATCACGACAGCCTGTCCAAACCTTATCATAAGGCATGTAAGGCTGCATTTCCTATTGTGTGTATGTTGGTGTACATGTTGTCCTGTGGGTGTCACCTGTGGGCAGCCACCCCCAGGCTGTGCACGTGTTAATGGGGACAGGATCCTGGGTGTTACGTGTACGTGACCACTGTGATGTGCAACTGTTCATATCTGTGCATGTGTCATGGTCACATTTCACAGTGGTGTTTGTGTATGTCATGTCACATACCCCGTGAGTCCCATGTGGGACGGTATGTTTGAGCCAGGGTGTCCCAGTGGCACAATAGTGATGGCCCTCCACAGTCTTTGTGCATGTAGTGTTTACAATGTCTCTGATTTCATGTGCACAATGGGAGACAGTCTCCACATCCACGTTGTGTGTGCATGGACTCTGATGTTGTGCGTGTGTGTCACAGACGTCCATGGCTCTCCTGCCATGGCAAGTGTGGCCACTACCTGTGGGGGTCATGTTTGTTTTGTTGTGGTGTACACATGATACTCCAGGTGATGCCAGTGTCCATGTGGCATTACAGGGTCCCTGGGAATGTGCCTGTCGTTGAGCTGTGGTGCCTGGGGCACATCTGTCCTCACATGTCACTGGGGGGGTGACTGTGACACAGCATCATGATATCCAATGGGCCAACCTGGGACAAATTGATGCCACCTGTAGGACCGTGTTGACAGATGTTGGCCATGTATGTACCATACATGTCGTTCCGGTACTGCACACTTCATGTAGTTGTGCCTCATGATGATGTATGTTGGGATCTTGAGTGTGTTCAATGCCGCATATGTGGGGTGACTGACGATCTTGCTTACTTCTCCTCTGCACTGCAGGGCTCCTGCTGTCCATCGGCCATTCCCAGACCTGGCAACGATGGTGGAACGGGACAGCATCCGACGGTACCGCTTCACCAGGCAGCTGATTGAGGATTTTGCAGTGCAGTTGTCCCCACATTTGCAGCCTGGCCGGCCGTATCCTACAGCGCTGACCCCCAAGGTGAAGGTGATGGCAGCCCTACACTTCTTTGCCACCGGTACCTTCCAACATACTGTGGCGTCTGCTGGTGGGATGTCACAGACCATGTTCAGCCGTGTGCTCCGCGATTTCTTGGCGGCAATGTTGCTCTTCCTGAACCGGTACATCTATTTCCCTAGACTGCGACGACTCACTGACGTGAAGAGTGACTTTTATGCCCTGGGGAGGATGCCGCATGTCATTGGCTCCATTGATGGGACACATGTGGCTTTGGTACCACCACAGGCCCAGGAGCAGGCCTACAGGAACCGCAAGCACTACCACTCGGTCAATGCACTGGTGGTGTGTCTTGCAGACATGACCATCACACACGTGTGTGCCCGTTTCCCTGGTTCAGCACACGATGCCTTTGTGATGAGGAGTAGTCGCATCCCCAGGTTGATGGCACAGATGCAGAACCAGCGTGCCTGGCTTGTCGGTGTGTACTGACTTTGTGCCATTGTGTGTGATCTGATCTGTAGTATTCCGCCCACTTTTCCAAGTCAGCTGATGTGCACTTGTCTGTCCGTAGGTGACTCGGGATACCCCAACATGCCGTGGTTGCTGACACCCCTCAGGAACCCTGTGACACCTGCCCAGATGCGCTACAATGAGGCACATGGTCGGACCAGGAGAGTGATTGAGCGGACCTTTGGTCTCCTGAAGAGCCGCTTCCGCTGCCTGGACAAGACCGGAGGGTCCCTCCCATATGCCCCTGCGAAAGTGTGCAAGATTATCATCGTCTGCTGCATGCTCCACAACCTGGCAGTGCGGAAGGAGTTGCCTCTCATCCAGGATGACGATGACCAACATCCGCCACCTGTGGAGGATCCTGGCCTGGACCACGATGCCAGTGACGATGATGATGATGATGGTGATGGTGATGTCCGCACACAGCTCATCACCAACTTCTTTAGCTGAATGTGAGTATCCTGAGGTGTCATGTGAATGATGTGAGTTGGCATGATGTGTGGGTGGTGCTCTGGTGCTGTTGGAGTGTGTCCATGGGCTACTTGACAGGATGTGTGTTGCGATGTGTGGTGACAGGTGGGCTGTACTCCCCAACAGTGTTGACATGCTAACTTGGTTCTGGGTGGGTATCTTGTAACATGTATTGTGCATGAGTTTTGCTGTTCTGTCCTGTACTGCATTGCTTTTGACTGTGTGTCATTTCTGTCCTTCACAGGGTACTTTCAGATTCGTTTGGTCAACTGTGTCCACCGACGACGTGATTGCACATCCAGGCTGGTAGCTGTTGTGTCCCTACAGGTGATGTGCGCCACACCCATGGACTTCCTTCTGTCTACAGTTGTTGACTGTGTGCCCGCTACCAGGTGGGGTTACCTTGCATCTGTAGTGGTTACGGCATGTTGCTACTGTGTAATAAACCTGTGCTTCACTTAGTGATGTGCGTTGTCTGTGGTCACACATTTGACTGCCATTTGCTTACTGCACCTGTGGGCTACTTGACTACAACTGGGAATGGGTGTGGTGTCTATGCATTGCACCGTCTTCCCTGGCAACATCAGTGTAGGCAATGAGTCAGATGGCCTAGGTGTGTATGTGTTGTGTAGCCCTGGTGGTGTGTCTCCCTCATATGTGTCACGTTGCCTGTACTCACATGCCTGTGTTGTCCTTGCTGTTGCAGTTCGCATACACAGTGTAATTTTGCAGTTCATCATCCCCATAACAGCACCCACGTTGGAATCACGACAGAGGCAAGTATGGTGTATTAGTGTGTTTATTGTGATACATCTGTGATAATAGTGCATAGGATGGATTGTGCTGTACATGAATCTTGCAATCCCAAGTTCCTAGATGAATAGAAAGTCCAGGTAGACAGGATCCCCAGTATCGGGGCCACAGTTGTCTGACACATTGTTCCAACTTGTACTCCCCATGCAATGTGTGGGAGTAGTGTTGCCATCAACAGGGTGAACAGTCTGTGCACAAAGGCGAAAATCCAGAACAGGTTCAGGCTTCCTGGGAGTTGCGCTTGGCCATCAGCCTCTCACTTTCCCCTCCTCGGACGACCCCTCTTCTTGGGGGGGGCCCTCAAGTGCAGGCTGCTGCGGTGCAGGGGACTCTCCGCCAGAGTCCTCCTCCCTCCCTGTGGCAGTTGCAGTTTGTTCGGTACCAGATGTTGTTGGCACACAGGGAGGTGTGGACTGGTTGCTGTTCATCTGGCGGAGGCATTGTAATATGTCCCTGTGCACCGCCGTCATCTCATGTAGTACATCCCACTTGGACTCCACGCGGGACATGTGGGAGTCCACACGTGACATGTGTGACTCCACGTGGGACATGTGGGAGTCCAAGCGGGCATGATGGGCAGCCTGCTGCTGTTTGATGTCTCTGAGGAGCCCCACTACCTGGCTGAGCTCTCCGGTGCTGGACTGGTACGCATCAGCTATGCGTACCAGTTGTGGGTCTTCATGCACACCAGCAACGTCTGCAAGCAGCGACCTCTGTCTCCCACCCCTCCCACCACCCCTGCTGACATGTGCAGTGTGTGCAGTTGCACGCACAGATAACCCTGGTCCACCTTGGGGGTGGTGGTGGTGGTGGTGTCCATGGCCCCAGGTTGGTCCAGGGTCACTGCGCTGGTGTTGTTCCTTATTCTGTCCATGTCGGCAGGGATGGTATTCGTGGTGACAGTCGTTGGAGGGGTGGGTGCAGGGGGTGCAGCTGGTGGACCTGCTGGTGCTGCAGCTGGTGGTCCTGCTGGTGCAGCATGTTGACTTGCACCGGATGTGCCAGGTTGTTCATCGTCCGAGGAGGACAGAGGCTGTACGACGCCAGTGAGCTCGGCATCCTCTTGAGCCTGGGACTGGGACTCCTCAGCGTCTGCTGCTGTGTCCCTATCATCACCTGTTTTTGGGAGACACAAACAATGTATGTCATGTTTCTGCAGGCATCAGTGGTTGACACACCTGACAGTTGTGACTGTGCCTCGGGGTGCGGGCCTGTACATTGTATTGTCCTAAGTCGTCACAGTCAGGGGTTGATATTGGTGTGGCACATTGTCCTGCATTATTTGGGCATTTCTATGTATTCTCTGGGGTGTGAACATGGTCTGCATTGATTGTGTTTGGTTGACAGCCAGACCTCCTTCCCACCCACCCACCCACCCAGTCAGTTATCCCACCATGGAACGTGCTTGCATTGCAGGGAGTGTAAGTTGTCTCTCAGGATGTCAGTCAGTGGTGTCCTGCTGTTTGTTGGTGCACAGTTGGCAGCAGGGCCTTGTGCTCCCCACAGCAGTAGCCAGTGTCAGCCATCTTGTGAGTCCTTCTCCACTCCCTGTGATGTGAGCATGGTTCAGGGTGGTGTTGATGGGCCAGTTGTGAGGCTGAGCAATGTCTGTGACTACGACTCCCATCATGCTATTGCCTCCACCCCCTTCCCAGCATGCCCATGCTTCCTTCCTTTGACTCTGCTTCCCTGTGGGGTGGGCTGGCTGTGCTGACAGGATGGCTGGGAGTGTTGTCCTGGCAGTTGTTTGGCTAAGAGTGTCCCTGTGCTTCACACAACATAACCCAGGGTGGTGGTGCTTTGTGGGATCTTGTGTTAGGATGGAGGGCATTGCATTCTACCAGGTGGGTACTGTGGAGTTTGTGTGGGGGGGGTGAGGGGAGGTGCTGGTGACTATAGTCAGTGCTGCAAGTCCCCCTTCCCACCCAGCCAGCCAGATATCCCACCATGGAACGTGCTTGCATTGCAGGGAGTGTAAGTTGTCTCTCAGGATGTCAGTCAGTGGTGTCCTGCTGTTTGTTGGTGCACAGTTGGCAGCAGGGCCTTGTGCTCCCCACAGCAGTAGCCAGTGTCAGCCATCTTGTGAGTCCTTCTCCACTCCCTGTGATGTGAGCATGGTTCAGGGTGGTGTTGATGGGACAGTTGTGAGGCTGAGCAATGTCTGTGACTACGACTCCCATCATGCTATTGCCTCCACCCCCTTCCCAGCATGCCCATGCTTCCTTCCTTTTGACTCTGCTTCCCTGTGGGGTGGGCTGGCTGTGCTGACAGGATGGCTGGGAGTGTTGTCCTGGCAGTTGTTTGGCTAAGAGTCCCAAGAGTGTCCCTGTGCTTCACACAACATAACCCAGGGTGGTGGTGCTTTGTGGGATCTTGTGTTAGGATGGAGGGCATTGCATTCTACCAGGTGGGTACTGTGGAGTTTGTGTTGGGGGGGTGTGAGGGGAGGTGCTGGTGACTATGGTCAGTGCTGCAAGTCCCCCTTCCCACCCAGCCAGCCAGATATCCCACCATGGAACGTGCTTGCATTGCAGGGAGTGTAAGTTGTCTCTCAGGATGTCAGTCAGTGGTGTCCTGCTGTTTGTTGGTGCACAGTTGGCAGCAGGGCCTTGTGCTCCCCACAGCAGTAGCCAGTGTCAGCCATCTTGTGAGTCCTTCTCCACTCCCTGTGATGTGAGCATGGTTCAGGGTGGTGTTGATGGGACAGTTGTGAGGCTGAGCAATGTCTGTGACTACGACTCCCATCATGCTATTGCCTCCACCCCCTTCCCAGCATGCCCATGCTTCCTTCCTTTTGACTCTGCTTCCCTGTGGGGTGGGCTGGCTGTGCTGACAGGATGGCTGGGAGTGTTGTCCTGGCAGTTGTTTGGCTAAGAGTCCCAAGAGTGTCCCTGTGCTTCACACAACATAACCCAGGGTGGTGGTGCTTTGTGGGATCTTGTGTTAGGATGGAGGGCATTGCATTCTACCAGGTGGGTACTGTGGAGTTTGTGTTGGGGGGGTGTGAGGGGAGGTGCTGGTGACTATGGTCAGTGCTGCAAGTCCCCCTTCCCACCCAGCCAGCCAGATATCCCACCATGGAACGTGCTTGCATTGCAGGGAGTGTAAGTTGTCTCTCAGGATGTCAGTCAGTGGTGTCCTGCTGTTTGTTGGTGCACAGTTGGCAGCAGGGCCTTGTGCTCCCCACAGCAGTAGCCAGTGTCAGCCATCTTGTGAGTCCTTCTCCACTCCCTGTGATGTGAGCATGGTTCAGGGTGGTGTTGATGGGACAGTTGTGAGGCTGAGCAATGTCTGTGACTACGACTCCCATCATGCTATTGCCTCCACCCCCTTCCCAGCATGCCCATGCTTCCTTCCTTTTGACTCTGCTTCCCTGTGGGGTGGGCTGGCTGTGCTGACAGGATGGCTGGGAGTGTTGTCCTGGCAGTTGTTTGGCTAAGAGTCCCAAGAGTGTCCCTGTGCTTCACACAACATAACCCAGGGTGGTGGTGCTTTGTGGGATCTTGTGTTAGGATGGAGGGCATTGCATTCTACCAGGTGGGTACTGTGGAGTTTGTGTTGGGGGGTGTGAGGGGAGGTGCTGGTGACTATGGTCAGTGCTGCAAGTCCCCCTTCCCACCCAGCCAGCCAGATATCCCACCATGGAACGTGCTTGCATTGCAGGGAGTGTAAGTTGTCTCTCAGGATGTCAGTCAGTGGTGTCCTGCTGTTTGTTGGTGCACAGTTGCCAGCAGGGCCTTGTGCTCCCCACAGCAGTAGCCAGTGTCAGCCATCTTGTGAGTCCTTCTCCACTCCCTGTGATGTGAGCATGGTTCAGGGTGGTGTTGATGGGACAGTTGTGAGGCTGAGCAATGTCTGTGACTACGACTCCCATCATGCTATTGCCTCCACCCCCCTTCCCAGCATGCCCATGCTTCCTTCCTTTTGACTCTGCTTCCCTGTGGGGTGGGCTGGCTGTGCTGACAGGATGGCTGGGAGTGTTGTCCTGGCAGTTGTTTGGCTAAGAGTCCCAAGAGTGTCCCTGTGCTTCACACAACATAACCCAGGGTGGTGGTGCTTTGTGGGATCTTGTGTTAGGATGGAGGGCATTGCATTCTACCAGGTGGGTACTGTGGAGTTTGTGTTGGGGGGTGTGAGGGGAGGTGCTGGTGACTATGGTCAGTGCTGCAAGTCCCCCTTCCCACCCAGCCAGCCAGATATCCCACCATGGAACGTGCTTGCATTGCAGGGAGTGTAAGTTGTCTCTCAGGATGTCAGTCAGTGGTGTCCTGCTGTTTGTTGGTGCACAGTTGCCAGCAGGGCCTTGTGCTCCCCACAGCAGTAGCCAGTGTCAGCCATCTTGTGAGTCCTTCTCCACTCCCTGTGATGTGAGCATGGTTCAGGGTGGTGTTGATGGGACAGTTGTGAGGCTGAGCAATGTCTGTGACTACGACTCCCATCATGCTATTGCCTCCACCCCCTTCCCAGCATGCCCATGCTTCCTTCCTTTTGACTCTGCTTCCCTGTGGGGTGGGCTGGCTGTGCTGACAGGATGGCTGGGAGTGTTGTCCTGGCAGTTGTTTGGCTAAGAGTCCCAAGAGTGTCCCTGTGCTTCACACAACATAACCCAGGGTGGTGGTGCTTTGTGGGATCTTGTGTTAGGATGGAGGGCATTGCATTCTACCAGGTGGGTACTGTGGAGTTTGTGTTGGGGGGGTGTGAGGGGAGGTGCTGGTGACTATGGTCAGTGCTGCAAGTCCCCCTTCCCACCCAGCCAGCCAGATATCCCACCATGGAACGTGCTTGCATTGCAGGGAGTGTAAGTTGTCTCTCAGGATGTCAGTCAGTGGTGTCCTGCTGTTTGTTGGTGCACAGTTGGCAGCAGGGCCTTGTGCTCCCCACAGCAGTAGCCAGTGTCAGCCATCTTGTGAGTCCTTCTCCACTCCCTGTGATGTGAGCATGGTTCAGGGTGGTGTTGATGGGACAGTTGTGGGGGGGGCAATATGTGTGACTGCGACTCCCATGATGCTATTGGCTACACTGACTTGGCCAGCATACACAGAATTCCTTCCTTTGAGTGGTCTTCACTGTGTGTTGGTGTTGTTGTGGTGGCTACATGTGTGGATGTGTGTGTTAGTTCTATTTGTGCCACTGCCTAGCTGTAGTTGTGGTTGTGTTTGTACATGTGTTGGCACAGTTGGATGTGACTTTTTTGATGGCATGTGTTGTGTTTATCTGACTGACATACACATTTTGGGATGATTCTGTTCTAGTTGCTGTGTAATTGCTATGTGTGCATGGTTTGACTCTCCCCTTGACAGTGATGTGTGTGTTTTGTGGCAGTTTATTGTGTACATTTGTTGTGTACTCACCAGGCTCTGGGATGTTCTCTAGTCCATATACGCTCACTGGCGGAAGGATGGCCCGCACCTTCTCCTCCCAGGGCCTGAGGTATATTGGCTTGGCAGGAGGGCCACTGCCGGTATGTTGGCTGTTGATGTAGTCTATCTTCAGCAGGTCCCGTACCCTCCTGCGCACGTCATACCACCTGTTCTGGATGTCCGTCTTTGTGCGCCGACATGGTGATTGTGCGTTCACCCTGTTGATGATCCTCTCCCACATCTTGGTTTTCTGCGACATGGGGGTCTGTTGGACCAGAGTGCCAAACAGCTGTGGCTCCACCCTGAGGATCTCGTCTACCAGGACTTCCAATTCACAATCTAGGAACTTGGGATTCTTCTTGGGGGGCATGGTGATGGGTGGTGATGGTGAGTGATGTGTGTGTTGGTGTGCAGGTGAGGGTGTGTGAGTGTGTGTTTTGCTGGGTGTATGTGAGGTAGGTATTTGTTGGTGTGCTGATGGTGTGTGGCTTGTGTGAGGGGTGAGCTGTGGGTGTGTGGTTGCTTTCTCTTGGGTGCTGGCAGTGGAATGGCATTTGCAAAGGCTCATGGTAGTGATTTGTGTCCTTTATATAGGTGGAGTTGTGGGTGTGTCTTTGTTCTCTGTCCCCACCCCCCAGTATTTATTGGCTTGCTAATTGCTTGTTTGGCCTTTTTTTGGGTGATTTTTCCTTTGTGCTGTTTGTGTATGTTGGAAACGTTCTTGTGACCGAGTCGGACCCTGCATTGGTCTCGTACGGTGTTCTCCGTTTCGTTCACGCTGTGTTTGTGCAGTTTTGTATGCTGCGTACGCGTCGGTCGCGGTGTATTGTGTTGCTTCGGCTCGGTTTTGTATGCGTGTCGGTCGTACGGCTTGTCCTCCGTCCGACTCGGTCGGGTTTTTCGCGCCTTGCATCGTACTTTGCGGGTTGGAGTTGGCGGGTACGATTCGGTCGGATTTGTTCCGGGTGCGTGTCGGTCGGTTGGATTCGCGTGTTTTTCCGGCCGGATTGCTATTTTCCGAGCGGCTCGGTCGGTCGGCTTGGTTTCCTGACGTGTCGGTCGGATTTATCGCGGCTTGCATCGTACTTGGCGTGTCGGGCGCCACTGGTACGTGTCGGTCGGTAATTTTTCCGGCTCCGAGTCGGTCGGTGCTTTTTCCGGCCCGAATCGGAATCGACCCCTATGTGGCAACTGCTTTGGAGTTTTAGGGAAACTTCCGGGAAGCACTGGAGTGCACAAGCACAGGGTGGAAAGAGGGAGAACAATAGGTATATAGGGCTAATAAAACAGTAGTTTTTATTTTTACTAAAACAAATGAAACGTATTCTTGTTGGAGGCATCAATAATGAGATGCTACTGTTTAACATCTGAAAATCTGGAAAAAAAATACATTGCTTCACATTTCACATCTGCTATCTCTAAGTGCAGTGAATAGGTGAAGTTACTATTACCCATTTCAATGGTACTCAGTTTATCGATCTCTGAAGAATTGAAGACCACATAGATTTAACAGGATTCAATCTTATAACTTGCAAATTAAAGCAGATGTCAGCAGTAAATGTTTAAATCAGTGCTCCATTTTTCTGCCTGTCCTATGTGTTTTTTATTTGTATTGTTGTTGTTAACATTAGTACTGATAGGAGCAGCAGCCATGGTAATATTATTCGGTCTTACAGATTGTTATCTTTCATATTATCATTTGTAAAAACGTAATTCCAAACTGTGTTTATTTATTTTTTGTTTAATTACTTATGCATTTATTAAGGGCTTTTGCAAAGCTCTTTTTGCTTACACAGCACTTGACAGAGGTGTGTAGGAGTGAACTGCTTTGAAGGGACTTAGAATCGAGACAGACAGCTGATTAATTAACTCTTCGACACTTTTGATCAATCAATCAATCAGTATTTGTAGAGTGCAGCACTGTCACCTCTAGGGGTATCCGGGCGCTGAGGGTGCTAAGTCTCTGCCGAAGAGCCAGGTCTTGAGTTTCTCTCTGAAGTATGCCAAAAAGGGTGCCGTTCGGAAGTGGTGGGGCAGGTCATTCCAGGACTTGGCAGAAATGTAGGAGAAGGAGCGCCCCCCACTGCAGCTGCAGTGGATGCGGGGGGGGGGTGAGGGAATATGAGGAAGAGCGCAGGTGTCTTGCAGGCAGGTATAAATTCAGTTGAGGGTTGATGTAGGATGGTCCGTGATTGTGTATGGCTTTGTATGCATGCTTGAGGATCTGGAATTGGCATCTCTTCTGAATGGGGAGCCAGCGGAGGTTTCTGAAGTGGAAGGGTGATGTGGGTCCATTTGGGGAGGTCCAGGATGAGTCTGGCTGTGGTGCTGTGTATGGTCTGGAGTTTTCTGAGGTGTTGGGTGGAGATTCTGGCGTAGAGTGCAATGCCGTAGTCGAGGCGGCTGGTGACTAGAGTTTCCGTGATGGTCTTTCTGGTGTTAATTGGGATCCATCTGAAAATCCATGCGAAGGGTGTGGAAGCAGGAGGAGGTGACTGTTTTTACTTGTCATCTTTTGGTCAGTTGGCTGTCGAGGATGATGCCCAGGTTGCTTGCATGGTCTGTGGATGTGCGAGTCGGATTGAGTTCTGCTGGCCACCAGATGTGGTGCCATATGGAGGAGTCCCTCCAGAATATTAGTACTTCTGTTTTGTCGGAGTTGAGTTTGAGGCAGTTGTCTCTCATCCAATTGGCTACATTGGTCATGGCGCTGAAAAAGTTGGTATTGGCATTGGCGAGGTCCTCGGTGAGTGAGAAGATAAGTTGAGTGTCGTCTGTGTAGGAGATTATGTTGAGCCCATGGGCTCTGACAACGTCTGCATGGGGGGTCATGTAGATGTTGAATGGGGTGGGGCTGAGGGATGGTCCTTGGGGTATGCTGCAAATTATGTCCTTGTGTGCAGAGGTGATGGGGGCAGTTGGATGCTCTGTGTGATGGCTGATTTCTTGGTTTCCTTGATGTGTCGGTGGTAGTTGCTGAGAGCTGCTTTGTGGGCGGCTCTGTCGGATGGGTGCTTGGTGGCACACCATTGGTCCTTGAGTTGGTAGCAGTTGCGCTTGGTGGCTCTGAAATCTGGAGTGTACCAGCTGACTTATTTTGTGGTTTTGCTGGCTTTAGCTGGTTTCAGCAGAGTGACTCTATCAGCACACTAGGTGATCCAGGCTGAGAAGTTCTGGATGGCCTGGTCAAGGTCTGCTGAAGTTTCGGGTTGTGTTTTGCTGAAGGCCTGTGTCCAATGGGTCTCGGTTACCTTGCCCCAGCTTCGTTGGGTGAAGCTGTGGCGCTTGGTGATGGTATGCTTGGTGTCAGAGATGGTGAAGTGAACAATGGCGTGATCGGTCCAGGTGAGTTCTGTCACTGGAGATGAACAATAGCATTAAGTGTACGACTTTGTGTGTGGGTTTGGTGACCAGTTGGGTGAGGAGTAGATTGCCAGGGTGGGGATGTGGTTGGAGATGGCTCCACAGAAGGCCGGTTGAGGTCCTTGTGGTCGACAGATGAGGGTGCTTCTTAGCGTGGTCTTTGCATTGGTCTGTAGTTGGAAATTTAGGTGTTCCATGAGAGGTGTGGGGTCATCATTGGTGATGGTGCATCGGATGGTTTCCTTGAAGATGATGGCGATACCCCCGCCGAGTTTGTTGGTGTGGCCTTGGTGTAGTATCTTGTAGCCAGTAGATGTTGCGGTGGCAATGTCGGGGTTTGAGGAGGGGTTAAGCCATGTTTCGGTGATGAAGGCTACATTGGGGGAGAGGGAGGTGATGGTGTCCCAGGTTTCGGTGGCATATTTGCAGAGGGAGCGAACATTGAGTAGGATGCATTGGAGTAGTTGTGTAGTTGTTGTTGGAGTAGTTGTTTAAACTGCACGTACAATGAACTGGGAACCTAATTTATGCTGCACCAGTCAGCAGTCTGCGCTTGCCAGTGCCAACGAAGCTGCAAGGTTAGGTGAGTAGGGCGTGCGCCGTGGGGTATATAAAACACGAGTTTTATCCAATAGGCAACAGAGTGAAAAAATAGTGCTTGGCTGTGGGACACGGTAGATAAATTCCGGCGCGGCAGCACCCGCAGGAAACTGCCCAGTAACTGCCTGCCTCAGGAGCCCAGGCAAGGCCCTGCAGAATTATAGCAAAATACGGGAAGCAGCTGAGGGTGGTCCGAAAGAGAAAGAATGTCCTCCTGCCATTCAGCGTATTAGTACCTCCCTTATACCTGTCCCAGTACTCTCTCGTCCCTACCGCATCCGTCCTCTCCTTTCTGCAATGGCCGCCGTTGCAGCCACAAGCGTCTTAAAGAACACCCCCCATCCCTGCCACTGTAACTGTGCACCACAGCTACCTCCGACAGTGCCCCTCTCTGCACAGAGCCTTTCTCACCTGTATCTCAGTGCCCCTCTGTCAACAGTCCTCTTCCCCTCCATATCACAATGCCCCTCCCTGCCACAGCACTCGCCTTTCCTGTTACAGTGCCCCTCGGATCCCTACCCTCTCATAGCGCCCCTCCCCACCATAGCTTGGTATTCAAGTCTGCACTGGGCCCTTAGTACAGCAGTGCATGAAAGTCAGCAGTGAGTGTCTTCTTGTGAAGGTCAGTCTGGCTTACAGGGCAACTTCACAGTTGCCAGAAAAGCTGGTGTGATAGGTTAGGCTGTTTGCCATTTTTGGCTGTCTGTGGCCCTGTTTTATGGCGTGGTGGGCCAGTTTTTACTGTTAATTTCCCTGATATCACAACATATAGTAACTGCAGCAAACACAAGTGCGTGCAGTCCCCCAGAACACATATACAGTGTCTAGACAAGTTCAAAACAGCCCCAATTTGCAAATGTGAGCCACTTTTTAAACTATCCGATTTGTCAGTGGGATTCCTGGCCCCAATTTCTGTGTCCGACCGGCTCTTTTATTTTGAATATCCCAGCGGACCCTGCTACCCCATTGGGGATAATTCGTGCTTCTGATCTTGGTTAAGTGTAGGGTGTGTGGATCCCGTCTTTTGTGCCATTATATGCATGGTTAGGACATTCTGCATCTTTCTGAAATGCATTTAAATTTCTTTGCATCCGTCAGAATCCTCTGTGTTCTGCACTGCCCATGAGGGGGCAAACTGGAGCAGGAGATTCCAGTGACACGGGCATGCTGAATAGGGCTCAAAATATGGCATTATCGCTTTGCAGGCCACAGTTTGCAGCTTTTTTGCCAATTACCACAAAGGGCAACATCTTAACTTTATATTTTTTACAGATTGATAAATACCAAGGAACCAGCATTTAGCAGGATTTGTTTGTGTTTGTCTTCGGAAAGATCATAAAATATACATTTCACTACACGAGCAATGCAAACCAGGGAGCCTTATGCATTTTTGCTGCATTTCTGCAAGGTTTAATTAGATTTCAATTTAAAGCCACCAGAAAATGAAAACTATGTGGATTTTCATTTCGGAAGAAAAAAACATGTATAAACATGTGTCCCATCCCGAGAAGGACTTCAAGTCAAAGTCACACTTTAAATCCCTGGGTTGAGATCCCTGGATTGAGGTTCCGTTTCAATATGGATTAGTAATTAGAAACTGGGCTGAATTGTATGCCAGTATGGCTGCCCCTGTGCAGAATTCATCTGGACTTCACTTCATCAGAGGGGATGACGCTAAAATGACTGTTTATAAGAAAGCTCCTGGGGGCCCCCTTAGCAGCACTCAATCACGCACCGCGCACTGCCCAGCTCTGTCCACAGGCGGCGGGCCTCTGGCCTGAGATCTCCTGACCGAGCCCGAGGGCAAAAGGGGCGCCTCCATGTACTTTGCAGGGGGGGCCACTCAAGTTCTTTTACACCACGGAGTGCTGTGCTTGCTCGTGAGAAGGCAGGGGGACTAGGCAGGCGGGGGAGTCTAACGCTCTTTAGGTGTGCGTTTTTTAAATTTTTGTCTACCACAGTCCCCATGTGCACCTGCCATGTTTATGTACTCAACTTGTTTGGGAAATCTGATGTACGAGTTTCATATATATATGTATTGTCCTGTGCTTTGAAGCAGCTTCCAGTTATCAGCAGCAGTGTAAGAAAGTCAGACAATGAAAAGTTAATTCTTACATGATTCTGGCAATGTGCATTTGGATTCTAAAACTTGATCATGTTGTTTTGGGTGACCAACAGCTGGGCATCAGACAGGGCCGGCTTTTAGGGTGGTGAGCACTTGGCATTGAGTTTGGGGGCACTGAGTTGAGGGGCACTGTGTTAGGAAATAACTTGGATTGAAAGCGCCTGCTACAGAGTTCCTTGTGTGTTCAAACAAGATTCAGGCTACAATAAAAATGTGAAGATAATGCTGCACGCTGGTGATTAAATGTTATGTACCTGCTGGAGAGAGATCAGTGTTTTGTCTAGTAGTAGTTTTAACTGTAGCACAGAGAGTAAATGTGCCTTCTGCAAAGAACATGTACCATGCAGATGACAGAACTGTATTTATGTGGATAGCTCAGTGGGTTTCTGTTTTTGTCATAGAGATCCTTTTGTTACTCACTCTTCATAAATTACAATCCGAATATAGCACAGACGGCAGACTCAGTTGAATTAGTTCAAAAGTGCTTGTGGAAGCCTCTCTGAATAGAGTTAAATGGTTGACTTTATTTGAAAATTGGTGGAAGTGGGATTTCGCGACTTGCAGCATGATCATGTAATAGAACTATTTGTTTGAAGCATAAGAGCCTGATTCTCCATCAAAGCTTAATCCCAATGGTATAACTGACACTTTACTATCATTTATTAGGAATACTTATTGTGATGCCACAAAACATCTTTTGATGGCATAAAACCTTAACACAGTTAAAGAATCCCTATTCTGTGTCTTGGACAGCACAGCTATGTATTGGTGAGACAGGCCATGAATGATACTGCCCTGTCACCCCTCAACTTTACATAATTAATAACTGTATATTTAATAAAGCAGAGGTGTACTCTTTTCTTACTGTCCCTCAGTATCTGCTTTTCTTCCTCCCTTTCACACCTCACTTCTTCTCTTCATTCTTCTTTAACTTTCTGCCCTACGTCCCCGTTTCCTCTTGATCGCCGCCTCCCCTCATTAAATGCTTTACATTGTTCACCTTTCCACCTTTTCCTTCCACTCTACTTTCACACGCTCCACGCTGTCCGCTCTTCTTCCCTTGCCTTTCTCCCATTTCCACTTTTCATTCTAATCATGTTACACTCCAATCTTGCACTCCCAATCTCTGCTTGCACTGGAGGAAGTGGGCGAAGCAGGGGAAGTGGGTGTGGCCTCTTAACAAAATGTGAGCACCTGCACTTCATATTTTACAAATTAAGCACTGCATACAAGTCACCATGTTTCGCTCATTAAGAGTTTGCTGCAGTAATTCTCTCCTGTCAGACAATAAAACAGGACAAATACCGCAAAAGGTCTCTACTGTCAGACAATAAAACAGGACAAATACAGACAAAGTGAACGAGATTTTCGATCGGAATGCCGCATAATTTACAGTTTCTACATTCACCCGCTACTGAGCCAAGGCAGCGCATGATGCAGTGACACAGGCACATCTTATGGACTTTGGGGGTCCTGGGCCAAACTTAATTGGAGGCCCCAGTTAAAAAAAGCTTTGAATTTATTATCCAATTTCAGCACTTTCATTGCCTCTTTAGCCAGGTCACTGACAGTGCCCAGGCACACTGGTCCAGATTCTAAACGCATTTACACCTAATATTCTTGGATAGAGATGTGTGTTTTCAATATTGCAATACAGCAGCAGCTCATTAATATTACTGCAAATAATCTCTGTGACACCCTCCTATTTCTCATATGTGAAGTCTTGTTTTGACTTAAAATAACTTTCTTTTATGAATGTTGCATGAAACATGAACACAACATTTCTCTGCAAAAATGTGTTATAAATGCTCACACATCACCCACATTAAAAATAAATTAAAGGAAAACTGTATTTAAAACAATATGTTTAAGAAGTATTCAAGATCATCAGGACAAGACTCTCTGCAAACCAGAGCTGGCTCTATCAGGGGGTCCCCTGAAAGGCTGGGGCCCTTGGCCAGAGCCCACTTTGCCCATCCCTTAAAGCATCTCTACAGTGACAGGAGGCCTCCAAGTTGGAAAATCAGAACCTTTAGTTTCAGGTAGATGAAATAACCAGATCCAAAGTATGAGTGAATTTTCGAAGTTGTGGAATTATTCAATACTATCCACGCATGTGATTGCTTTAGGTCGAGCTTTAGCGGCAGCGCGCAAGCGCTGCTCGCTCTGCGAGGTATGCAGTAGTAGAGTATGGGAAACAAGCTTCCCTCACTCTCCGCCCATATTTTTCATTTTTCTTCTGTCTTTGTCCTTCGTAAATTCTGTCTTCTGATTGATTATGAGGCTTGTTAGTCCCGCCTTATTATGCCATGTCGTCATTTGTACCCTCCCATGTCTATTTGCCCCTTTACTTGGAGTGTTACACTGTACGGTACGTGTTATTTATAAGCACTATTTTTTCCCACTCCCCCGCCCGCACTCCCGTTGTCCTTGCCTTCTCGCAACCCCTGCCCCCCCCGCACTCCTGCTGTCCATGCCTTCTCGCCTCCCTGCCCCCGCCCGCCCGCACTCTCGTTTGCAATGTAACAGGTCTTGCGTAAATGCAAGTCCTATTGCATTGCAAATGCTTGTTCTTGTTTCCCCCATCAAGAAAGTACCATGTTTGACCACGTAAATTGAACGTCGCGCTCGGATATCTGCTCTCCGGAGGTTCTGAGGGACACTGCTGGCTGTTTTGGAGAGGCTCCGTCCTCGGTGTCCTTGTTCGCTTGTTTTAATTAGATCATAGAAAAATAAAATAGCAAGAGAAATGGTGTGTAAACACGTCCGGCATTTAATTTGAATGTCTTGGCTTTCTGCACAAAAAGGGGCAGCATTCGTCTCATTAATATATCAATATTTTATATATATTTTTCGCTGCTGGTGCAACTCGATCCAAAGGACAGGTGCCCGGAATCTTGAGTGATATGATTTATAAGGCGCTGTCTGCCACATTTTACGTTTAATGTTGCCATATTATTGGAGTGCTTTGCCTGAGCACCAGTTACATTACACAAGGAGAACACATTCAGTTTTGGTTTCCACACGTAGATCACAGACTATTCCACTTTTCACCGAGTGATTGGCTGTAATTAAATAAAGCATGTCTGTATAAACGTCATTAAGAGCTGAGCATTTGCTACAGCAGAGTGGGCACAAACCACGGTCCTTAATTAAAAGAAAATCCTCGGGAAGATCTTAAGCATCTTCTGAAAATACGGCACTTCCCACCTTGAGGAAAATTTCCTCACCGAATGCGGGTAAATAACTGCCTCCCGCATTTTAAACAGCAGAGGAATGAATCTCTGCTGCATCCAGTTTGCTTGGATGAGCGCTGAATGTGCCCGATAACATCAATTTGGCATTAAATCTAAAATGGTAGAATACCTCACTTCAGCAAAGCCTGACATAAATCGTTGGGAGACCGGGCATTGCACATGTACGACTTCCTGTCACTGGAGAGTTTCGGAGTTTTAAGTGGAAGATAGGAATGGATCCTGGCTGACGAAGGGCAAAACATGAGAAATAATGCTCCCCCCCATCACCATTCCTTTCAGGAGGACCCGTTAACGTTTTTTTACACCACTGGAGTTGCCCTGAACTTCAACTCTCTGGGTAAAATAACCTCACAACAGTGACGGACATGCCACTTCTCACAGGTTGCACAGAACTAAAATGTGAGCAGTCTCCATTGCAGTCGCGGCTCACAATACTCGCGGGTGGGTCGCGCGGGCGTTATCACGCGGGGATTACCGCGGGGGTAAAACAAAAACAAAAATAAAACTTACCTGACCGGGTCCCGTGCCGCCTTTGCTCCTGGGCCAGGTCTCGCGCCGCCTCTCCTCCTGAACAGGAACAGGCATGCTCCCTCCCCTCCTGTAGCCAATCACAACGCTGCAATGGGAGCGTTGTGATTGGTGCAGAGTCGCGGACAGCGCCCAGCCGGGCACCTGTAGGGAGGCCATTTTCTCTATGTAGGCTGCATGCAGCCTACATAGAGAAAATGTAGAGTGCGCATGACTGCTTTGGTCGGCCCCAGGGCCGACCAAACAGTTAGGGCACTCAGAGTGGTGCAAGCCACTCCTCCCCAACCCGGCCACCCGCCCGCCCCCAACCAGGCATACCCTCCCGCCCGCCCCCAACCAGGCATACCCTCCCGCCCGCCCCAACCAGGCATACCCCTGCCTTCTGCTTTCTCGCAGCGCGAGAAGCAGAAAATAAAATGGTATTTAAAATACCATTTTATTTTCTGCTTCTCGCACTGCAAGAAAGCAGTGGGGCGGCGCTTCTCCGCCCTAATGGAGGAGCCGCCCCTGGTTCCTGGCAGGCCAGGCTCGTACTCCAGAGCCGTTTTGGAGCACTTTCAGCCACCTCTTTTCACCAACAGGTTTGTCTTGTTTTTCAGCTTTCGGGCCGAGCGGGGCTGAGCGACCTCCTGTGGTTTGATAGATGATTTTCCCTGCAGACACAAACATTTAACCCATCTCTCTTGTCATTGTTCCGACCTTGCATTTTATAATAGCCCAGTAAATGGAACATGGTTTTGTCTGTTTTAGTGTGCCTGGCACTGTCCTGTTTTCAGAACTGCATTCGAAAACACTGGGTTGCCTAATCCATTGGAACTGCTGCAATGCAATGTAAAATCTTTTTTCAATGAGTTCTGTGAGCAGTAGTGTACTTTAGTCGCACTCGTCGAATGTTCTTGTATTTCTTAAGTGTCAGCTACGTGTGGGATTAAATCATTCAGTCCAGGGTTTTGCTTTGTATTGTGGGACTTGCAGTCCCGTTTATCATTTATATCAGGGCTACAAGTTCCTGAGACTGGGTGCAAAAAGGAAGCAAATATCTGGACTGGATGAGCTATTTACATGTGGATCTAGCGCTCTTGTGAGCTCTGCATCAAAAGTGTGAATGAGTGTATTATGTTGTTGCTTATGTCCCACCCAGGACAAGCAGATTAGTACCCCATTTAGCACAAATCTATAAAATGGCAATGTGGCTTTTTAAAATAGTGAATGGAACCACAAAGGGTTTTTTAAGCAGCTTGGTTATTGGGTTAGTGTCCTTGGTTCCCACTCCTTATCTGGCGATTTCATTTTCTTTAGGCACTGCTCGCCCTATTCAGCTTACAGTTAGTCGCATCTAAAAAAACGGGGCACATCCGCCATTAAAATGAAAGCACGGCATGGGGCGCTGTTACAAAAAAAACATTTGTTTGTGAATTTCACAAACAAATGTTGTTGTTTTTTGTAAACGTGCCCTATGCCGTGCTTTCCCTTTAATGGCAGATGCGCCCCTTTCGGCTGAATATGGCGAGCAGTGTCTAAAGAAAGGGGTGCGGCCACCATTAAAGTGGTCTCGCATTTGCGATAGTTTGAGCTATTGCCAATATAAATGATAATGCCTTTTATTTATGTGTTGGCTTTCGAAACACATATATAAAAGGCATTGTCATTTACAATGCCAATAGCTTATACTCTCACAAATGTGAGTCCCATTGCATTACAAATGGCAGTCAAGTACAAGTGAAAGGGGGATGCCCAAACCAGCCAATCGAGGCAGGGTTCACCTCGAGGCTATGAAGAGTCTGGTCACCACTTAGCTCACTCCAACTTTGTGACTCACTCATATATGGTTAAAGCCACAAAATGTTACAGGGACTGTGCAAATGGGAGTCATGTGTAGGCTTACATAGCTAGTGGGAGGAAGGAATGCATATCAGGATGAAGTAGGCCACTTTTCCGCTGTGCATAGGATTTCCAAAACATGGCATGATACCGATAGATAAGAGTGTGACTAACGTACATAATAAAACAAGCTACATTGGTACCAGGTTCATTTTTTTAAAGCGCACTGACACCTAACATGTCAAAACATACTTATGTCATTAACGTTGTATCCCTTTCTCATGATCAAAGAAACATAGATGCATTATTGTTCATTGTTCCAGGAGTTTGACCTGTTTAATAGCACTCCCGGTTGTAACATAAAATGCATCTGACGGACAGTGAGACAAAGTAATTTGCCCAAGATTTGCTAATTTCTGTTCAGATGGGGAAGGCAAAATTTAAACCCAGTTGCGTGCTTCTAGAGTTCACAACTTGGGCAGTAAACCATATATTCACCTTGTTTTATGTCTCTATTCCCTTAATGTACACATTATCAATATCCTCCGCCACTTCAAACGTGGTATTTTATTATCGTATTTATATACTACCCTTATAAGGCATTGAAGCAGTTTAAAAATGTGTTGCTTCAGTGCATTGCTTGACAGTTCCAAATAGTTTTTCACATACAGGGCATTGTGTAAGGCTCAATGAGAACAGTAGATATATCACCCAGGATAATGTGCTGCTTGCTAAATACTTTTAAGGTCCTAAAGGCGAGACCGATTGCATTGCAAATGCTTGTTTTAAGTAGATCTAGTGACTAACGTATTCGAAAGACGTTTTATCTGGAGAGAATGCAACAAGTGTTTTAAATAGGATTTTGCACAGAGTTGTACCATGCCTTTTTATATTTCAGCGCTAAACCTCTGGCCCCAGCAATATTGCCACAGTCTCCAAGGGCCCAGCAAGAGGCTCTAATGGGAGGAGCGGGTTGGCTGGTGATATTGACATCCCCAAAAGCACCTGGCAGGTTTAAGCAGCACCAGCGAGAACGAGCAAAGAGAGTGAGGAAGGCCAACTGGCAGAAGGGAGAAGCAGGAGGCAGCAGCTAGCCATGGATTCTGAGTTACCGATTCCAGTGGGAGGCAAGGGCCAGAGGGTGGATGCTGGGAGCACAAGCCACCTCCATGCTTTGACTGGCAGTTTCTCCTTGTGTAGTCCCACTATGCCTTGGGCAGATCCTACGTACAATTCTTGAGGCTCCAGGGACTCACCACGTGTCAGTGCAATCCAGATCCCTTCTGCAGCTTCCTCCTCATGTCCCCGTCACCTGCTGCAGCAATGGAGATGGGAGATGACAGTGGATCTGCGCAGCTTGGGCATGTGGGGATCAAGGAGCACTTGCTAGGAGCACAACTGCATCGGCTCACGGCTGACCGCCTCTGTGCTTTGACCGGCAGTATCGTCCATTGAGCCTCCCCCTCGTCTCCAGCAGCTCCTGAAAGCTGCTTCAGGAGGATCCTTGTTCTCTTTGATGGCCTCCTTGACAGCCTCCTCCTCCATGCCTCCCCTCTACTCTCTCTCTGCAGCGACACCCACCAGTCCACCAAGATTCCTAACTCACAGTGATTCTGGTTTAAGAGTAGCAAAGAATTGATTTTCAAGGCCAAAATTTCAGTGTCCATAGCCAGTGGCATGCACAGATACCACTGTTCTCAATAGCAAATGGAAAAGCGTGATTTCGTTTTATGATCTATGTTGCGTCTTTATTCCACAGTATTTGTGCGACTGTAAGGTGTAGACTGAACAAAGGCAGTTAACTTTACCAACAGGACCCTACCCTAAGGTGTTGTGTGAAGAGAATAAACCTTATCCCTGTTGATACGGAAAAATTATCCTTTAAGCTCTGAGCAGCAGGACATGTCTCATGGCAAAGGCCTGTTCCCAGTGTTCTTGGAGAGGGAAAACGGCAGTACTAGGGGCCTCATGTATGGCATTGTTGCGTAGGGCAGTGCAGCAAGGCATCTTGCTGTGCTGCCCTGGGCCAAAGTGAAAGGGGGAGCAATGCATCCTATTTAAGCAACACAGTGCATTACTGCCCTCTCTGCCTGCGCTGACGCCGTTTCAGCAGCCTAGCGCCAACGTAGGCATCCTTGCACCACGGTGCAAGGGTGGCTCAGTTGCATGCAGGGTTGTTTTTGTGCAGAAATGGGCACCTTCCTGCACCAAAACACGAGGCATTTTCTTCTTTCTAAATGTGCTGCAGGATGCAGCACACATGGAAAGAGGAGAAAACGAGAAGAAATGGTCATAATTCTCCTTCTTATGCCTCACCTCGGGAGGCGTATGGATTTGGCGCTTTTTCCAGGTTTATATCACTTTGTAAATCTAGGGCATCGTTAAATTCCATTGGTGTTGTGTGGTAAAACCCACCGCAACGTCCATGAAATGCCTCCTGGGAGCAGAGTAAGGCAACACAGTGATTTGCACTGCGCCGCCTGACTCATTATTATGAGGCCATTCAAAGCCATGCAGGGTGGCTTTGTGTGGCTTCATAAATGTTTATGAGAGCCCTATGTCATGCATGTACCACTTTATGTAGTGCAAAAGTGATGCAGGGCTCATAAATAAGCCCCAAGGGGCTTATTTACAAGCCCTGTGCACCGCCAGAATGTCACTTTTTTGTGACGTTCTGGGGACACACAGGGCTTAACCATATCTACAAGGCCATGTAAAGACACCCTGCATGGCTTATCGTGGGCTTGTAGATATGGAGTGAGTTAACACAGCACAAGTCACTGCGTTGCCTCACATTACGATGAGAAGGTGTGCCATGGGCATTACGGTGGGTGTTCCCACGTAACACCCATGGCATTTGACCCAATCCCAGATGTGCAAAAAGCTGTAAACCTGGGAATGCATCAAAAGCCTCCGCCTCCCCAGGGGAAGCACAGATGAGGCGCAATGAGGAGAATTACCATTATTTCTCCTCATGTTTTCCTTTTCTATATGTGCTGCATTCAGCAGCACACATATAGAGAGGAAATTGCCTCTATTAATTGTTATTGTGCAGGAAGGTGTCCTTCTGCACAAAAGCAATCATCCCAACAATGCAGGCACTCTTGCACCATGGTGCAAGGGTGCCTGCGTTGGTGCAAGGCAGCCCTTTGAGTGCCAGAACAGAGCGAAAGGACAGGAATGTGCCATATCTTATAGATATAGCGCATTCCTGCCCTTTTCTTTTGACTTAGGGCAGCGCAGCATGGAGTCTTGCGGTGCTGCCCTACACCAAAAAATGGATATTTATGTTCTGTTCATACATCTGCCTGTACTGTCTTCCAAAGCTAAAAAACAAATATAAGGTAATGCCTGGAGGGTAAGTTCTTAACAAGTTCATGTTTGGACTGGAATGTAGCCAGAGCTGGGACTAATTGGAGGGTGTGCCATGTCATGTTATGGTGCTTTGTTACCAATGGCGCACTTAAATACAAAGCTAAACATTATGCAGTTAAGATTGGTACAGAAAAGTAGGAGGAACATGTTACCAATGATTTAACAAATCCAATCTCATTCCAGATATAACTGTGATTTCAATGGATAAATAGATCTTTAAAATCCTCTAAGTCTAGTGTCCAAGATTGGTTGACTTCTTGACGCTGTTAATGTTAAACCAGCTTTCATCTCGGCATTGCGGGAGTTCGTACAGGAAAACATTCTAAATTATGGAAGGGTTCTATGCTGTTTCCCTTCTTTAGGAAGGGGTACATTAAATTCCAATAATTATAGGTTATTGGAAATGCTAAGTCATATATGCTTAGGTGTGGCAAAAATCCCCATGCCCCTGCCTGCTACAGTGGACCCAACATTATGTGGTTCTTCTACTTACTCAAACTGGTTTCTGTGTGAAACATTCAATAATACCGATTGGGCAAATGTGGCTTGATTCATGCAAAATATGCCATTTATATGGTTGCCTGAAGTCATATAAATCACAACATTATATAAATTGTTGCCTGGAAACAGTTATCAAATCTTCATACATCAATTACGATCAAGGTAGATAAGGCTTGAATTGTCTTTGCTACCATCAAAACACTCCATTATAGTCAATAGTTCTCCTAATGTATGACCTTTGTGTACCCACTATAGATACTCTATTAGTTCTGCTACCAAACAATTTCACTGAGACCCCTTTCTTAAGGCAACCACTAAATGGCCTAAGTTCCTGGGCCTACAAGTGTTGTTTAAAAACATTAAAAGAAAGTGTTGAATGAAAGTAATATAAATTGGGGCTATCATTGGATCATCTTAAAGTAAAACATAATTTACATATCTTTTTTATAATACAAACCCACCTTTACGGTGTGCTATCATTTGATAATGCTGGTCATCTTTTTGTTATCTTGCTGTAGCTATTGCAGGAGCTTGGCAAGGGACACCTAGATTTCTCACATATTTCATTTATGTACCTGTAGAACAGAAATGGTGGTATAATGTGATGGGCTGTATTTCTTCTTCTCTCACACGACTGTGGTGGGGTCTTTGATTTATGTCCCACTGCTGTTTTAAATTTCCCTCAGTACATATGTGGTGAAGGAAATCAGGCATTGAAGAGCACTCCAGCACTTGAAGTCAGGTGCCGGGGAAGAGTGCTGTCAAGGGAGGATGGATCCCTTTATATTGTACAACGATCCAACAACCAAGTAGAGTGTGGGATGAGAATGAAGAAGACCATGAAAATGCAGAATGCACACATTCCATGGAGTACACTGATTGAAGATTACTAAATGGCAAGCATTGGCGTCCGCAGAAATCTTTTCAGGTGGGCATAATTAAAAAAAATTCAAGATTGGGCTTCTGGTATACCTGCAGCGCAATCTTGAATTTGTTTTAAAGGACAAGTGAAAAAACTAGGGGGGGGGGGCAAGTGTCCACACTCCCTGCGGATGCCCATGACCGCAAGCGAGACCCGCAAGTTGGAAGAGCCACTGGAAATGGGCAATAACTGCCAGGAAGAGCCTGCCAGACCTCTATAAATTCAGAGGACCTGACTTAGGGCCAAAGGTTCTGTGAAGTAATGCAGGATTGGTGGGGATGTGTGTTATCTTAACAACCTTTTTCATCACATTTGGGATGGGCACCATTATTCCACTTTCAGCCTTTTCCAAACCTCCTCTCAAAAGGTGTATGGTGGCTGTCCAAAAAGAGAGGTATCTTACTCTACCACCCTGTGGACCTGGTGCACAATATGGGTATTGGTGGTGTTCTAATTTTAGTGCAATTTTACTTTAACTGTTTTTAACTGTATATTTCCGGTGGCCTAGATAAGAAAGGATTACAAGCTTTCCCAGGGTAACAGTCACAAAACAATGCTAGATAGCTGTGTAGAATTGAAAAATCTAAATTTTTATTGTTGTTGTAATAGTCAATAAAACTATTCGCAACCCCTTTTCAAGTCGGGTGTGTACTTCTGCACTGTTATACACATATATAATTTGTTTGTGCATAAATGAATGCTCTGAGAATAATCTGCATAGCACCTTTATGTTACATCCTCTGCCAAGTTCCCACACAATTTTCTCACTAACTCTGAAAGTGGCCAGACAACCAGGGGAGACAAAAGTGGAATCCCTACCTGTATATACCCTGAAATCATAGACATATCCAGTTCTACTCTCAGACAACATATATATCTTAATTCCATAACGTGCCCTCTTGCTAGGAATGTACTGCATAAAAACAAAACAGCCATTGATCAGGACCAAAGACTCATCTACAGCTATTTCTTTCCCTGGGACATAGATGTCTGAAAATCAATCCACAAAGTGATCAAGGACAGGCCAAATCTTAAAAAGGCGGTCACAATCAGGGTGATCTTGTGGCAACGCTGATGCATTATCAACAAAATGCAGCATTCGAGGAAGAAGAAGCAAATACCGATCGAGACTCATGGTTGCAGGAAATATAGCTGCTGCCATCAAGAGACTAGTAGACCAATATGAAGACAGCGACGGCTCCCTTATCAAGCCCATCAAATAAGTTAAACCCAAGAACTTCTTCAATTCATCCAGATTTGTGTGAGTCCCCCTTGTAGCTCTAGAGTGGGGCTTAAGTCTGGCACTGTTGTCCCTCAAATACTGTTCAGCATACAAATTAGTCTGATCAACAATCTCATCCAAAAATACATTCTCCATTAACAACTGAAAGAAATTTATAGACAAAATGTTTTCAGAATGCACTCTACACCCTGCGACTCCAGTAAACGCAGGAAACACTGGCTGAACCAGGTTTGGGGCAACCCCGAGTTCAGCACTTCCAATGGGAAGCCTTTCAGTCCCAAGATGCAATCCAGATGCCTCGTGCTGTACTATCGGCACATCAGTGTCCTCCTCTAAAAAAGGCACTTCCTCTGCAAAAGTAGAACTACTGGCATATAGCAACCGCAAGGTAAAGTCAATCAATGTAAAGTACATAAAGACCTATATACAGTAAAACACCACTCACTTGCCAGAGAGAGCTAGACTCACCAGCACCTACTCTGCACAGACACAGCAAGCACCAACAATATCCCACTAGAAAGGAAAAACAAAAGAAAATTATGCACAAGACAACACAAAATCGATTGTACACAAATCCAGGGAGAATTTCACACACAATCAAATGGAAGCTAAATATTCTGCTATTATTACAGCATTTACAAAAAATGCATTCATGGAGGCCAATGATACTCATTTGCAGTAAACAGTACAAAAACCGTTTTCTTACCAAACACATGCAAATATACAAACTGCAGATCTACCAGTGCTGAAACCGCGAGCAGGAGTCGCAGTAAAGGAAAACAAAAGCTTTACACTAGAATAAAAAGGAAAAATAAAAAATTATGATCACAAATGATGACGAAGTAAAAAAGTTTACATTATTAAACTAAACACTATGAAGTCTGTCAATCACAATTCAAATGCCAGCCACACACATCATCAACCAAACACTAGTCCACAAACAGCACCAGCCAAATGCCAGCCCACAAACACGACCAGCCAAGTGACAGCCCGCAAACACCACCAGCCAAGTGCCACTTCATACACACTGCCAAAAAGCACCACTTCACGCACTCTGCCAGCCAAGCGCCAGTCCTCGCACACTGCCAGCCAAGTGCCAGTCCAAGTACACTGCCAGCCAAGTGCCACTTCATGCACACCTCCAGCCAAGCACCACTTTACGTACACTGCCAGCCAAGCACCAATCTACGTACACCACCAGCCAAGCTCCAATCTACGTACACCGCCAGCCAAACACCACTTCATGCACTCTGTCAGCCAAGTGCCAGTCTACACATACTGCCAGCCAAGCGCCAGTCCCCACACACCGCCAGCCAAGTGCCACTTCTTGCACACTGCCAACAAGCACCACTTCACGCACACTGCCAGCCAAGCGCCAGTCCTCGCACACTGCCAGCCAAGTGCCAGTCCAAGCACACTGCCAGCCAAGTGCCACTTCATGAACACCTCCAGCCAAGCACCACTTCACGCACAGTGCCAGCCAAGCACCAGTCTACGTACACCACCAGCCAAGCACCAGTCTATGTACACCGCCATCCAAACACCACTTCATGCACTCTGCCAGCCAAGTGCCAGTCTACACACACTGCCAGCCAAGCACCAGTCCACACAAACCACCAGCCAAGTGCCAGTCTACACACACCATCAGGCAGGCACTAGTCTACACACACACCGCCAGCCAGGTGCTTGTCCACACACACCAAGTACACGCAGGCCATCAGCCGAACTCCAGTTCACACACACACACACAGAAACCTTCCCTGGTGTCTAGTGGTTTTCTGCCGCCCTTAGGGGCAGATGGTCCTAAGAATATGGCTGATCTGCCCCAAGGGGGTGCAGAAATGGGCAAAATACATGTCCCAAAATAGGGGAGAGACCCTTTCCAAAGGGGCTGCTCCCCAACATATAAATAAATAAAATCCCTGGTGACTAGTGGCTTTCTGCTCCGCAGAAAATGGCCAAAACATTACTCTAATAAAAAGGGGAGCAACCCTTGTCCAATCGGCCGCTCTCCGACATATAAATGTAAATATTCTTGGTGTCTAGAGGATATCTGGGCCTAAAAATATGGCCGTTCATTTCCCGGGGAAAAGGGCCAGAAAATGGCCAAAACATTTCCCCAATAAAGGGGAGTGACCCTTGCCCATGGGGCCACTCCCAGACATATACAAAATACAATCACTGGTGTCTACTGGGCCTACGCTCCCCCACATGATAGATAGGCATAAAAATGTCTGATCTGCTCTTGGGGGAGGCAACATTCCTAAACAAAAAATGTCCCCCAAGGGGAGTGACCCTTGCCCAAGGGTTCGCTACCCGTAATCATTATAATTAAACATTTTCCTGGCTACTAGTGGGTTTCGACCCCCCCCCCCCCCCCCCGGGGCAGATCGGCCAAAAAAATACAGATTCAGCCACCAGGTGGGACTGGTGCCACCAGGGGAACAACCCTTGCCTAAGGGGTCACTCCCCCAACAATGTATCAACTAAATCCCTGGTGGTCCAGTGGTGTAGATTCCTGCTCCACGATCGGGGTCCGACTCAAGATCGTGGAGCAGGCATCCACTCTGTACAGATTCAGGGGGAAAGTTTTTTCCCCCTGCGTCTATAAACCTAAACCCCACCCCCCCGGAGAAGGGCTCATTTGTTGTGCGTCCTTTCTCAGGACACGCTGGAAGCAAATGGCTTTCAGTGTGTCTCCGGCTGCACTTGATGACGTTGGCACACCTGGCAGACCCCAACATAAGCAAATTACAGAGGAGGGTGTTGGGGGTGGGGGTGGAATGGGATAAGTAGCTTTTTTAAACATGTCTCAGATCTACCATTGCAGCCTGTGTGTGCAGTTTTAAACTGCAATTTTGACCTGGAAAAATAAACCTTTGTCCAGTTTTAAACCTTCATTTTAATACATGCAAGTCACTCCTAGGGTAGAGCCTAATAGTCCATAGAACAGGGTGCATTGTAGTTAAAAGGTTAGACCTGCACCTTTACGTTTTAGATGTCCTGGTAGTGAAGAACTCTCAAATTCATATTTCACTATTGCAAGTCCATAGGATAACATCGGGTTACCTTATTACATTTAAAAAGAGATAACTATTGCTTGGGAGCAGGTAGAAATGTCTTGCCTGGTATCTGAGGAATTTTTATTTAAAATCCTCCTTAAAGTTAAAGTCGGATTTTAAGTCACAATTCTGAAAATGTCACTTTTAGAAAGTTGTAATATTCTTATCCTAACAATTTGGTGCTTGCAGCCTGTTCCTGAGTCACATGACTAGGTGTAGGTGACAGCTGCCCTTTATGTATTCCTGTTACCACTCGACTCCAACACACCCTTCTTTTTTCTGAAATTCACTACACGAACATGTATGGCTGCAAATCTCCACCTACCTTGGTGACTTTTCTGTATGGATCGTGTCCTCTCGTGAGAGCACAGCGATCAGTCCCAATCCTTTTCCTTGTTTTACTTTTTTTTAATTTCCTTTGTGGTTCATAGGCCTTTTTTTTGTATTGGTCCAAATGCCCCACGTGACAGGGGGGGCGCACCTATAAGAAGGCGCATGAGTCATTGCCAGAATGCTTGTCTTTAATTAAATATAATCCAGCTTATGGAAGAAGGTTTTTCCCGCCTCTTGTTTTGTAATCCTTCCGTGGTGTTCGGCATCTGCCGCATACACCATTTTCCTTGGAGAGGACCGCAGGAGCTGTTCCTCATCAAAGTACTTCCTTCCCTGGTGTTTGGCAACCGCTGCGCACACCATTTTCTTCGGAGAGGACCCGCAGGAGCGGTTCCTCATCACAAACTTCCTTTTCCTGGTGTTCAGTAACCACCGCGTACACCATTTTCCTTGGAGAGGACCGCAGGAGAGGTTCCTCATCAAAGTACTTCCTTCCCTGGTGTTCGGCAATCGCCGAGTACACTATTTTCTTCAGAGAGGACCGCAGGAGCGGTTCCTCATCACGAACTTCCTTTTCCTGGTGTTCGGTAACCGCCGAGTACACCACACTACCAGCAAAGGACCGCAGGAGCGGTTCCTCAAGTACGGATTTACTTTCTGGGTGTTCAGCAGCCACCGCTTTCTCCGCATTCCTTGGAGAGGACCGCAGGAGCGGTTCCTCAAGTACGGATTTCCTTTCTGGGTGTTTGACAGCCGCCGCTTTCTCCGCATTCCTTGGAGAGGACCCCAGGAGCGGTTCCTCAATTATTTGCTATATCCGAAGCCTCCCTTCCTGACGCACACCCCCCTGGCACGTTGCGGGGGTTGCGGTGACAGTCCCGCTATTTTTTGTGCTCATCAACATCTTCCCTACATTCCGCGAATTCCTTCCTGTCTAGCTGAAGTGTTCTACAAACTGTATGGTATTCCTTTATGGTTTATATATTGGGGTCAATGCACTGTCCTGATGGACTTCTAGGGCTTATCCTAATCCTAAGACATTCCATTCTTGTGGCTATTCTTTTGTGAGACTTTTTTTTATAGTTTTGTGGGGAAGTTTCCCACGGTTCTCTGTGGATTATTTTTAAGGAATATCTTGACTTATTCCTCATTGAAGTATAGGGGTACTCCTTCCCTTTTTTCTGTTACCTCTTATGGATACTTTTCTATTGGGACATTTTCCTCTTATCTGTGGTAAGTGAAAGCATTGTTTGTTAAAATTAAGCGTGAGGTCTCCAATTGCTGCATGGTCTTCCTTCACTTACCTATTCTTGTATGATTCTGTTTTCCAGACAGTGGCTATATTCTGAGCTCCAAAAACAGAAGAAGAGGCAGACCCCGTCTTCTATCCCAGTCGTCCACAAAAGGAATCCTGTGGCCCTGCTGCACCAACGCCTTCTCCCAAGACTTGTTGTTTTTCCTCTCTTTCCTTTCCCCTTGGGATCAATCGCCCATCCTGTTCAAACAGTGTTGAGGGTTGATATGGAGGGTGAGGGGAGACTATCTCAGTTTCCGCGGTTCCTGGGTTTTCAGGTGAGTGGGATCGTGACAATTCCTCCCCGACAGTATTACAATAGAGGCTCTGGATGTTGGCAGGATGGAGCATCCTGGTTTGATGGGGGGGGGGGACGTTGAGGCTGTCATCTACCAAGGTTGCAAATCAAAGGCACTGGCCAGATCAAAAACAAAGGATTTCACACTGGTCCATTGTGCACCCAGACAGACTGGGTCAAGGGCACGCAGGTGGGAAATTCCAAACACTTCTGTTTGGGGAAAACTCCAGAAGCTTCTCCCACTTTAAAGGGGCATGGGGTATAAAAATGGGGCCCTCAGACCCACTCTTAAGTACACTCCTCGACCTGTGAATACTACAGAAGAAGGGATGCCCTGCTGCCGAGGACCACCCTGCTGCTTGCAGCCTGCCATGCTGTCTGAGAAGGAAGTCTGGACCCGCACCATTCATCCCAGACTGAAGTGACTCCTAGGGTTCTAAAGGCCTCACTAAAATTGCTCAGTTGACCTGCTGCAACTGGACTTGTCTCGATCTGCCGGGACGTGCAACTGGACTTGCCTGGTGTGGGTTCCAGATCCCCACGAGGTGCCTCCCAGGTCTTTGTCCCTTGGAGTGGTATCATTTGAGCTCCTCCTTGAAGAAAAGGAGAAATCCTGAAGTTTTGGGCTCTTCGTCAACACGAGTAGGCCTGTTCATGCCAAGATCTTGCCGCCTGTGCTGACTACCAATGCAAAGTTTCGGTGAACCCAACTCTTTGTGCTACAGCAACGACCGACAACGCAAGATCTGCACTTCATGCTACAGCATCGACAGCCCTCGGTGACCACCAGCGTGACTTTCTAGTAACGACCGTCTGCGACGCCGAACAGGATCTTCATGCTATGGCAATGACCATCTGCGACGTCTGGCCTGCTCTTCGCGCTTCAGCGATGACCATCCATGATGGTGTCCCTGCCGATCCCGGCCCCCACCACCGCAAATGGAACGCTTCGAACTGGACTTTTGAAGGTCCCTGTATCCAGCTCATGCTCTATCGTGGTCAGCCTGAACTTATGACTTTTACCCAGTCTTGCATACCGAGATAACCATGTTCGGCGCTTTATGCTTTTAGGCGCTATACTTACCTAACATCTTTAAAACTGCATATCTCCAGTTCTACTGATTGGATTTTTGTCATTTTGGTAATTTATTACATTTTATTTCGATTTTTCAAAACTAGTGTGGGATTTTTCTTGTTTTGTGTTTTCACTTTATTACTTTTGAGTGCTGCATAAGTACTTTACACATTGTCTCTAAGATAAACCTGGCCGCTTTAGTGCCAAGTTAATTAAGGGTTTGTTTGTGTTGTACCCTGACAAGAATTATAGTTGCTGGTTGTGTAGGGTTTCACCCCTCAAGCAGTAACCTAAATTTCCAACACATTTATTGACTTTTGTGGATCACCCTTTAAAGGGTTGTGGCTGTTATTTGAGAAGGGTTCACAACCCCCTTAAACAACCACCCAATTTCTCACACTTTCCCGACAAAGTAAACTTGTCTTGAATAGTTTAAAAACTAGGAGCCAGATGTACGACCCTTGTAAATTGCACCTCGCAATTTGCGCTCGATTGCGAGTCGCAAATTGCAAGGCGCAATTTACAATGTACTACAGTGTCAGAGACATTGATTGCGATTCCCAATGGGGTCGCAAAATGCGAGGCTCATGAATATTAATGAGCCACTCACAATTTGCGACCCCATTGAGAATGGCTGGCCCTCCCAGGGATGGTGGCCTGCTGGGCTCAGCAGACCACCATGTCTGGGACTGCTTTTCAATAAAGCAGTTTTTTTTTTTTAAATGCAGCCCGTTTTCCTTAAAGGAAAACGGGATGCATTTAAAAAAATAAAATGAAACCTTTTTGTTTCATTTTTTAAGGGCAGGCAGTGGTCCCTGGGACCACTGCTTGCCCCTAAAAATATTTTCCCCTGTATTTGCAAAGGGAAAGGGCTCTTTTACCGCAAGCTAATATTTTTTTCATAGGAAGATGGACAAATGTTATTTTTATATATCGTGCATCAACTTTTACTATCCCTGTTAAAAAAGAAACGTCTCTGTTTAGGGCAAGAGGGTACGGTGCCAGAATACGAAGGCACACTTTCTAGTACAGGAACACACAAAAACAGCTCTCATTTTGAGGTTGACCTTACTTTTATGATTCATTTGCAAAAATAAAATACATATTGCAGCCTTCAGCCCTTCCAACATTTTACACATGTGCGGTTCATATTCTGTGTTTGGCTTGGATTTACATTTTTCTCATCAATGTCATTGTACTCAAAAATGAAATTGGTAACCCTAATGACCCATGGAATCTGGCATGTTCATTGTTTGCTTCGACCATTTGAATGAAGTTGGGTTTCCTTATGGTCCATTCCCTTTATAGGGCTCACGCCTAGCGTTGCAGTGCGCAGCTTTGCTCGCGCAGCGCGAGACCTCTAGAAAGGGCTTTTGAAAGCTGCCCACACGCTTGTGCGTGTGGTTTTGCTTTGGGAAGCCCACATTGGCTGGAGCGTGCGTTTTTTTTACAGAAACGGCACGCGATTGGGCAAAGGCGGGCGCATGTCCCGCCTTTGCTCCTCCCATTCCCGACGGTGGCCAGAACGCGCAGCAGCGCGCGTTCGCCTCGCTGCCGCGCTCCCCCCCCCCCCCCGCTCCTCTGTGGTGCGCGCGCACCACTGTTTATTTTTTTTTTACCGCGCGGCCGCCAAGCTAAGCATATCAAAGTAATGGCGATGTCATTATAAAGGACACTGTTTTTTTTTGTGGCCGAAAGGCTACTCAAGGAACGGACTCCTACCCTGTCACCCTAACTATACCTTGGGGCCTGTGTGATATTTAAATGCCCTTGAAGAGGACAGGGCAGGTTTTGATTTTGTACGCCTGATGTGAGCCTGCTCTGTCTCTTGAAGGAGAATACATCCTGCCTCCAAATAAACTGAGTGATTTGCGATTGTACAGGTGGAAAAACCTATCTTCACATCTTGTGTCGTAGTGCTCTTCAGGCCACGCGTTTGCCCGTGGAGAGACCTATGTTTTCTTTTAACGTTTAAATTAAGATCCGTGTTTGAAGTGGAAATGTTGAAGGGCAGGTACTCCTTGTTCGTGAGTAGGTGTGTGGTGCTTAGAAAAGCTGGTACTTTCCCATTAAAAACTTTGGAGCAGTGTTGAGAAGTGCTGGTTCTATCCTAGAAGGTGCAGGTACAGAGTACCTGATACCACCTGCCCATTTAAAGCACTGTCGAAGATGGAAACATAAAATGCTGCTTTGAGGAGTTAGCCTGCATGTCATCTGTTTGGTTTTTGAGTTAAATGTGAGAATGAGAGGCAGTGAAGCTATGCTTATGTTATGTTATAGCAGTGATGTAGCAGAATCTCTCAAGGCCCACCTGAGACTCCATAACTCGGATATGTTAGGCTTTCGGTTGATTGGTTGGTGGGTATTGCAGAAAGAGGGAGAGGATCCTAAGGGGCTTCAGGGGCCTGTGTTAAGATATTTTGAGTCTACCCAAGAAGATGGGGTTGCGCTTTGCCTACCTCTCTGTGAACGAGAGTGAGGCCCGCTGGTGAGGGATTGCTTTCTGGACTTGTGTGAGACATGCTGGGGCCTGTGGAGCCGGCGCATGCACGAGGTATGCTCTAGGGGCGCTGCACTGGACCTCGCCGAGAAGCCTCCATGTGTGAGAGGAGGAGCTGCCAGGAAACCACTGTTAGATTAAAGAGCGTGAACTTCACTGTCCACAGGAAGCGTGTCCAGCCGTTCTTCTAAATGGAAAGTGAAACACGACGACAGCCACAGGGCAGCTTCCGTCCCTTTAGTTGGCTTATAGTACTTAAAAACTTAAAATAACCGACTTTTCCTGTTTCCTGACACACAGGGTACCTTATCCAGATGTCAGCATGGTATCAGGATGAACCTGTGAAAGCATATGTAATAGAAGAGGGAAGTGGGTCTGCTCCAGCTTGGCTGTCGCTTTGCAAGCATGGGCTGTGTGCTCACCTGGCAGAGCCCCTATCTCCGCGACAGGCCATCCACGCAGGCTCTTAAAATACACGTCATCCACAAAACCTGTCCGCATGTGCCTGTTTTAAACCCGTTTGAAAGCATTCTTAAGTGATCACATGGGGTGTATTGCTGTTAAATGCATTTCCCTTATTTTTTTAATGTTTCTTAGAAACCAGCCATAATCTTTGGACGTTTTAAGACTTGTGAATGGAATTGGTCTTTCACATGTTTTCATTAGTGAATGTGTCGATTTAGGCGCATGTGCAGTGTGCACACTTCATATTTGTCATGGAGTGCCAGCATGTCACTCTGAGGCCCTGCTTCCGATCCTCAAGGATGCTCCCGCAGTGGAGGGCAGTTTTCCACCAGGGGTCTCCCAAACAGCAATCGATCATTGGCTCATCCTTGCTCTTTTCCAGTATGAAGCAGAACAGGACTAGTCAACTACCTCCTCCCCAGACACATGCACTCATGCCACCTAGTTCTGAAAGCACAGTTGTGCTGGAGGATGCTCGCCTCCCCCTTTATATACCCGCGATCTGTTTTAACCTCATGGCCAAATGGTTTGAGTCCTGGCGGGTCCACTCAGCATTCATCCTTCCGAGGTCGATAAGATAACTACCTTTGAGTTGGGTATCATTGTACGTCTGTTATTTCAGATACCCTTCAGAGTGAACATATGCTTTATAGACACAGGTTAGGTTATACAGCATATAGTTTATTCACAGCAGTTCCCTGTAATATTACTGGAAAACTATTGCTTTAAGTATTTTAATGGTACCTCAGCCTTTTAAAAACACGCACACACACGCACTCACACACGCACTCAGGCACAGACACAGGCACAGACACACGCACAGACACATGCACTCACACACGCACTCACACATGCACTCACACACGCACTCACACACGCACTCACACACGCACAGACACACTCACAGACACACTCACAGACACACTCACAGACACTCTCACAGACACTCACACTTTCACTCTCTCACACTTTCACTCTCTCACACTGACTCTCACTCTCACACTGACTCTCACTCTCACACTGACTCTCACTCTCACACTGACTCTCACACACACTGACTCTCAAACTCACACTGACTCTCACACTCACACTGACTCTCACTCACACACTGACTCTCACTCACACACTGACTCTCACTCACACACTGACACTCTCTCACTGACTCTCTCACTGACTCTCACTGACTGACTCTCACTGACTGACTCTCACTGACTGACTCTCACTGACTCACTCTCACTCACTGACTCTCACTCACTCACTCTCACTGACTCACTCACTCTCACTGACTCACTCACTCTCACTGACTAACTCTCCCACTCTCACTGACAGACTCATTCTCACTGACAGACTCACTCTCACTGACAGACTCACTCTCACTGACGGACTCACTGGCTCACTCTCACTGACGGACTCACTGGCTCACTCTCACTGACAGACTATCACTGACAGACTATCACTGACAGACTATCACTGACAGACTCTCTCACTCTCACAGACCCTCTCTCACTGACTGACTCTCTCTCACTGACTGACTCTCGCTAAAACACTGACTCTCTCGCTAAAACACTGACTGACTCTCACTGACTGACTCACTCTCACTGGCTGACTATCTCACTGACTCACTCACTGACAATCTCACTCACTCACTCTCTCACTCACTGACTAACTGACACTCTCACTCTCATTCACTGTCACTCACTCTCACTCTCACTGTCTGACTCTCACTCTCACTGACTGGCTCTCTCACTGACTGACTCTCTCACTCTCACTGACTGAATCTCTCACTGACTGGCTGACTCTCACTGACTGGCTGACTCTCACTCTCTCACTGACTGCCTGACTCTCTCACTCTCACTGACTGACTGACTCTCTCTCTCACTCACTCTCTCACTGACTGACTCTCTCTCACTGACTGACTCTCTCTCTCACTCACTCTCACTAACTAACTGACTGACTGACCTTCACCGTCCTGTTATTTATGGCCCCCATAACAAAAAAAACAACAACAAGCAACCATTGGGACAGGCAGATACAAGTTGCCAGCATTGAAAGGACAAAAAAAACTCAAGACATTATTTTTAATACTTTTTTAATATGGTGGTTCAGTTGTACATAATGCTTTTTTGGTCATATCTAAGGTAACAAAAATGCTTCTGACACTTCTTTATTATAACTGTTCAGCATGCTGCAGACTTCTGTGCAGCACAGCTTAAAGACATAGGTAAAGTCAATATCTCTGGCTAAACACTTATTTTAAAAGTCGCTGCTTGTTTAGTTTACTTTTGGCCAGTCACTCTCCAACAGAGCATTTTGGCACTCCGACACCAACTGCTCCCTCCATCCTCCCTTAGTAGGTAACAGACATTGCCATTTACAATGCCAATAGCTCTAACTTAAAAAAATGCGAGACCTATTGCATTTCCAATGCTTGTTTTACCTTGTCTCACTAACAATCTATTCAGAGCTAACAATTGTAATAGTTGAAGGTCATTTCAGAATGAAATAAGAGGAACAGCTAGAACCATCGAAGGAATTTGAACATGACGTTCAAGGGAACAAATGTAATTCTATCGTTTGAGCCAATCAACTGCCATTCAGCACCAGAGTTTATAGATAAACAACTACATTGTAGCGCAGACCTGCCGCAAGGTTTTTTTTTTTTAAATCAAATTTTTTAAGTATGGTTGATCAGACAAGTAGAAAGCCAGGATACCTTTACTCGTCATGCGTGTCCCCAAAAGTGACAGGTCGTTTTTGTCCTTAAAAGTGACAGTTCGTGCGCAGAAAATATCTGGACATGATGTATGTGTGGCAGCCCTAACCGGAGCTGAGCTGTGTGGGGGTGTGGCACAAGGGGTGTGTCAGAGCGTGAGACAGTGTTGAAGGCTGTGTTAGGCTAGCAAGGCATTTAGGTTATGTAAAGAGAAATGTGTGCTCAAAAAAGGGCCTTCATGTAAGAGGGAGGTGTCTGGGCATGTTTAAAATGTGGGCTGCAGAGCTGTGACAGATGGTGGCTGAGCAGGCAGGTCCAAGTCCCCCAACCCACGGCAGCATGGCTGTCTAACACTAGGGTTTGCAGCGCAGAGGTGTTTTTTAAAAAAATTTCTTTCTTTAGAAGCAGATGCTGCAATTTGAAATGCGTCCCAGCCGTAGCTGGTGGCGTAAAACTAACCATTAGGCTCACAAGTCACGACGTAAAAACACAAGAACAAAAGGACAATTTCCCAAGTAAGGGCTCTGGCATGTAGGTGTCAAAGTGGTAAAGTGACAACAGTTGTGAGCAGAGCGAAGCTGAGAAGAGGAAAAAAAACTAATCAACCGGAGCCAACCTTTCCCAGGAGAATGAGTCCCAAACACAGCTGATTACGCAGCTCTTCCCAAGACAGGCCATAGGTTTAATTAACAGATGTCAAAATGCTAATGGGTGTATCTAACAAACAAGGCCCTGGTTAGAAAATTTAACCTGGTCATCCGGCATGTCCCTAAACTTCAGACGGAGCCAATCTTCCCAGGAGAATGAGTCCCAAACACAGCTGATTACTTCCCAAGACAGGCCTTAGGTTTAACAAGTGTGGAGTGGGCCTCACCGAGCCCACCGGTGCAGGGGTTCGCCCTTCTTTGTCCTTTAGTCCTCAGACCAACAAAATAGAGATTGGCACGGAAGCTGTAATATCAAAACAATAGTTTATTAAAACCTCATGAGTGGAACTACGTCGATACACAATCCTCAGGCAATGTATGAGGCAGCACATGGAGTACAGACACCATGGTGCTTATATACTGTGATAGTTGCAGTGTAAGCATGGAAGCTCAAAAAGAGGAAGTACAAGTGTACACACAAATAGCTATTCACATATAAGGATACATGAAAATCACTTAGGCAACAAAGTGGGAGGAGCTACATAATTGCTGACATCAGTTAAAATAGCCTGACAGTTAAGTCTGTAACAGGTGCATTCTAGCAGCTACAGGCCTTTCTGAGCATGCGCAGTGCTCAGGCTCTGTGCTGAAGGAGTTTACTATAGATGATGACTCAGGCGAAATAGAGAAGCAGGCAACAGCGAAGATGGGGAAGCACATGGCAGACACATGGCTAACTAAAATGAATGCCACAAACAAAATGGCTTCAGCTCATGCTAACAGCGATCTCTGCCAGTTTCCACAGACAACCCTTTTAGCATTAGCTGAAGACATTTATGATCTAGAACGAACAAGGAAAACATCTTGTATATCAATTTGCATCATTTGATTAACTTCTTGGTCCAATACATATTGGGCGTTTACATTCTTAACGTTGCGTTTGGTAGGCATACAAGCAGTGATACAAAGGGAGCAAAGCATTGGACCACATTGTAGACATAAGCAACATAATAGTAGGATCGCAAAGAATATACATAGTACTGTCAACAGTTTCCAGCCCCAGGTAACAAATAGTGTCCACAGCCAACCGGCTAAAGTCCATGTTCCAGTATCAGGGTGAATCTCAGCAGCGATTTTATGTAATTTGGAGATTGCACCAAAAACTGAAGGGGCGTGATCAGGGATGTAAACACAACAACTGCTCCCGATGATGCGGCATGCACCACCACGGTCAGCCAACACGACGTCGAGGACCATTCGGTTTTGGAGCGCCACAATCCTCGCAATTTGCAGCTCTTCTGTGATGTTTCCAAGTGCCATAGCTGTTTGGTTGGTTACAGCCTCTACAACACGTGTCAAGCGTCTGATTTTCCGGCTGTTTAAGGCAGCACCAACAAAGAAGAACATTCCCAAATTAAAGTCAACATATTGCTGCAGTGCAGTGTCAGACTGATCCACCTCATCATGATTTATTGTCCTCTTAAATCTGTTTTTGGAAACGTCATTAAACAGTTTATAGTCTTTATGATAGGATGCAGGTGCCAAAAACACAGGTGGTATCAAAAAGGACGCATAGCAAGTTCCGGACCAACCAATGGGTAAATGGTAGTATCCTTTATTCCCACATATGAAGTATGTATTGTGCGATGACGTAAAACTGCTGTTATTTACTCCAGTAATATTCAATACCAGAGTACAGTCGCTTTTTCCCACGGGAATACTACCAACATTGTTCACACACAGGTCTGCTCGAGCTCTAGTAACAGCTATAACAAAAGGTCCATTACCCTTAGCAGTTCGAGTGTTTGGGAAAACATAATGTGTGGAGGAATTTCCTCGACGATACTCCTCCATTTCCCATACAGTTCCTTTGGCCTGTGGATCTCCTTCCTCATCAGGGTAACAGGCTTTGTTTAGCTGAAAGTTCAGTCTTCCTACATCATAGTTAGTGATGTTAGCAACATGAGTAGCCCATAGCAGAGCAAACCAGGCTCTGCAGGAGCCGTTGTGTGAAAATGGCAGAGGAATAAAAGGCGTTCCTCCCTTCTTCTGATGAGCTGGCATCATTCCACACACCCAACAGTTGGTAATGTTCGTAGCATTATGAGTGTGGTGCAACATTTGAATGAACGTGTTGTTGAGATAAGACTGCCTATGCTTCTCCTCATGATAAGGGAGAGTGAAGTAGTGGTGCTCAATGGGGACAGGAGTAGTAGCAGTCAGCAGATTTCGAGCAGGAGCTACTCCCTCTACAATCCATGTTATCGTGGCAATTATAATAACAATGGAAGTAAGCCCAATGATAAACACAATCTTTCGATCACAAACTTTTGCAGCAGTCGATGTCTTCTCCATAGGCATATTTATCTCGACGTTGAACAACAAAGCAGATGGAACCCTAAAGTCCTGGGCAGCCGTTGGTTTCCTCACTGAGTTGGAGACGAGTGTCCCTACCGGAGTCCCCCCCTTTGTAGCTCAGGCTTCACTAACCCAGGAAGGTGGCTCAACCAGTCTCTTTCGGCAACAAACTTTCTCTTTTCCGGGGTCGCAACTGATATCGAGATGTACCAGGGATCGTGTGGTCCGTGAAGACTTCCTCAGGTCCTTCAGGTGTCGCAGTTTGGCCTTTCTCGGTGTCCAGGAGATCGCGGTGGTCGGTCAATACAGCTGGGCTCACTAGATCTGGTGACACTTTCCGGCAATGGACGCCATGCACCCAATTCTTCCGATTGGTCACTCGCACCGCAGTCCTGGTCACCAAGAGCACCTGCTCCGGGCCGCGCCACCTCGGTTCCAGGCTATTCAACCTCTGGAATACTTTGACCATTACTTGCTCGCCGGGCCGGAGATCATGCCCATCACCTTGCGACCTGTCAGGAAGAGCTTCTCAAACCTGTTGATGAATAGAAAGCAAACTGCCAGTCAACTGGGACAGGTAGTCACTCATCAGGACACAAGGTACATCATGTATAGGACGTGGCTTAGGAATCCCCCAAATATTCTTGGGCCTTCCAAATACCACCTCATACGGTGTGAGGCCAGATCGTGTATGTGGCACCGATCTAATGGATAGCAACGCCAAGGGTAATGCATCAGGCCATTTCAGAGATGTGGAAGCCTGGATTTTTGCTAACTTAAGTTTGAGGGTGGAACTGTATCGCTCCACTAGCCCCGCTGATTGTGGGTGGACAGCAGCATGAAACTTCTGCTTGATCCCTAATCCTTTCAAGACATACTCAACAACTTGCCCAATAAAATGGGGTCCGTTGTCACTCCACAAATGTCGGCAAACGCCGAATCGAGGGAAAAATTCCTTCAGAAGCATCTTTGCTGTAGTAAGAGCTGTATTATCTTTTATAGGGTACACCTCTATCCACTTACTGAAGGCACATACCACTACTAGGACATACTTTAAGTTATTACAGCGTTCAAGCTGGATTTAATCCATTTGCAGAACCTCAAAAGGTGCAGTTGGTGTGGCAAACCCTCCTGTTGGAGTTTGTGTTCCCTTTCCAGGATTATACTGGAGACAAATCAGACAAGACTGGACTATCTTTTTAGCTGTGCCAGCAATTTCTTGATGATCCCAGACTAGCGTAAGCAACTTCGCTATTGAGGATGCTCCAACATGTGCCGGCCCATGTGCCATATGAATCATAGGGTGTAAATAGGCTGCGGGCAATTTCCATTTAGTCATGTTTTTATTTCTCCAACAGCCCTCATCATCCAATGTTCCCTCCTTAGCCCATTGCTCTAGTTCATCTGCAGAGGCAGATCGCTGTATGTACAGCACTTCTTGTCTGGCATTATGCCAACGTTCAGCCTGTGACTTCACCACATACATAGATGTAGTGCTTCACTGCATTGCTGTTTCACGAGCTGTGTAATCCGCGAAGGCATTGCCTTGTCCTATTTTATCAGTTACTTTCTTGTGTGCACTACATTTAACAATCGCTATTTTCTTAGGATATGTCAGAGCAGTAAGGAGATTATTCACTAATTCTCCATGCACTATTTGTGTCCCATGTGATGTAAGAAAGCCTCTTTCCTTCCAGAGTAGCCCAAAATCGTGTGCCACTCCGAAAGCATATCGGCTATCGGTGTAGATGTTCACAGATAAGTCAGTACTAAGTTCACACACCCTCGTCAATGCTATCAGCTCAGCTGCCTGAGCTGACTTCTGTGGGATGCGAGCTGTCTCAACTACCGTCTGAAGCGTTGTGATTGCATATGCAGCTGATGTTGTGCCATCTGGTAGTTTCAAACAGGACCCATCAACCCATAATTCCCCATCAACATTCAAGAAGGGCGTATCTTGCAAGTCAATACGACCCTTTGTCTGTTCCTCAGTAAGGAATATACAATCATGGGATTCCTGTGACTGGGACTGAGTAGCTGGGAATGGCAATAAAGTAGCCGGATTAAGAGTGGAACATCTTTTCAAGGTGATATGAGGGGCCAAAAGTGTCAATTCATATCCTGTCAAGCGGGCACTAGTTAAATGCTGCGTTTTAGTTTGGTTCAAAAGGGCATCAAGTGCATGGGGTACTAACACAAGCAATCTATGTGACAAGACTATTCCCTCACTCTGACGTATGGACACGGCTGCCGCTGCCACAGAGCGAAAACACCCAGGCAAACCACAAGCGACTGGATCAAGGACAGCTGAAAAATATGCACAAGGACGTTGCTTATCACCGTGTGTCTGTACTAAAACCGAGAGAGCACAACCATCCCTTTCGTGTACATAGAGTGTGAAGGCCTTGGTGTAGTCTGGAGTGCCTATTACTGGTGCAGAACATAAAGCTTGACGCAACTGCTGGAAAGCATTCTGGCATTCAGTAGTCCATGGGAGGGGCATTGGAGTGTCTTTAGTCAAGAGGGCCAAAAAAGGTTTAACAATATGTGAAAAACTAGGAATCCACTGCCTACAGAAAGAAGTAAGGCCAATCAACGCACGAACCTCCTTCTGAGTGCAGGGCACAGGTGTGTCTAAAATAGCTTGAATGCGATCTGGTGTGAGTGCACGTCCCTCCTTAGACAGGAGGTGACCTACATAGGTAACCTGCTGTCTACAATATTGCAATTTCTTCCGGGAAACCTTGTGATGGTGAGATGCAAGAAAGGAAAGCAAGGACAGTGTTCCTTCTTCACACTGTTCAGGGTTATCAGCTGCCAACAAGATGTCATCGACATATTGTATGAGAGCCACCCCTTTTGGCACAGAGAAAGAATCAAGCTGTCTTTTCAATGCCTGGCTATAAATGCTAGGACTCTCTGTATACCCCTGTGGAGCTCTACAAAATCTGAATGATCGATTATTCAAAGTGAAGCCAAACAAATAATGGCTATCAGGATGAATAGGTATCGAGAAGAAAGCGTTCTTCAAGTCGATCACACTAAATGTAGTTGCAGTCGGAGGAACCATAGTAAGAAGTGTCGTGATGTCAGAGACTACTGGATATTGGGGCACTACAATCTTATTAACCTCTCGCAAATCAATGATAAACCTGTATATTCTAGTATCAGTATCTTCTTCAAAATGGGAAGGATAGGACTATTACAAACATTGTAAGGGACTTCTTCCACAACTCCTACTGCAATTAAATCCTGAACAATACGTATCAGTGCCTCCTCGCCTTCTCGAGATATTTTATATTGAGGCAGTCGAGGCAATGAAGCGCCCTCCTTCACTTGAATATGAACTGGGGGAATAACCATTTGCCCCACATCAGTATCTGATGTGGCCCACCAAGTACTAGGTAGTGAAGCCAAAGCAGTATCTTCTTTAAGAAGACAAGACCTCTCATCCATAGGATAGTTGTCATTTAAAATAACACGCACACCTTCTGGGCAACAGCGTATCGTGGCACGAAAATGTTTGAGCATATCGAGACCCACAATATTATCCGGTGTGTTAGGAGAAAGCAAAAATGGACATGCAGCAGAAAACTTATCAACATGAAATGCAAGCGGTTGTGACAGTGGGCTAAGGGAAGGTGTCCCATCGAATCCTATCGATGTTATTGTTAAGCCAGACAGGGGAGCCCTAGGAACCAATTGTTTAGACAGGGCACTACGAGTAGCTCCCGTATCAACCAAAAACCGATCAGTAGAACCCATAACGTTTGCATTAACATAGGGACCCTTCTGATCTACTGGGATTTCAACTGATTCCTTACCCCATCCTAGGCATTCCTATGCATAATTAGAATCCTTCAAATCATCGGGCAAATAATCAGACATCTGATACTGATTTCGTCTGTCAAAAGTATTAGAAGGATTTTGAGTATGTTCTACTGCCTCAAACCTAGTACGATTATCCATACCTCCGCTATTTCCTGAGTTCCCTGGGCAGCTTCTCATTTGTCCTCTACCACGCTGATACTGCTGACTACGCAAAAGTGGACAGTCAACACACCAATGTCCAATCTCCTTACAATAAGCACATTGATCAAAAGACAAAGTAGCCCGAGGGAAAGAGGGTGCACCAGGACGAAACATCGCACGTCCGCCTCTTCCACCACCTCTATAAGATGGACCATAAACCTGAGCTAACATAACTTTTGTTTTTAAATCCTTAGTCTTTTTATCCTCCTTGCCTTTTTCTTCCAATTCCTGGCGTTCATAGTACTGAGCCATAGTCAAAAGAGAGACTGGGGAAGACGTAGTCCATGAACTCTCTCTGGCCTTTAGGCGACTAGCTATTCCTGGCAACATGTTCGCGACAAATTTGTCAACGAACAGATGCTTTCCTGTGTCATCAGTCAATGACTGCGCACTAAAGTCATGGAATGTCTCCTCAAAACGTGTAAAGAAATCAGAAACTGACTCATCCGCCTTTTGCTTACAGGATGCTAACATAGTCCAATCTATCTTTTTAGGAGGTATAAGGGTTTTCAATTTAGTTATGATAGCCTTTGGAAGGTCTAATATCTCTTGTAGCGGTTTCTGCGCAGGCTCTCTTTCTGCATCTTTTCTCTCTATTTCCTTCCAAATATCTCCAAAAGCGGTATGATCGTCTATTCTATGAATAGATCTCCACATATCAGGGGGTAAGATAAGCCCAAAAAACATGTCAATATCAGGCAAAGTCATAGTGCAAGAACTAATAGCTCCTTCAACTTCTTCAGAAAAAGCAGCCGGATTTTTCCGCGGGTCAGGCAAAGCAGCTTTAAGTGCCATGACATCTGCTCTACTCCAAGGAGTATAAACCCAATTGTAAACAAAATATCCCTTCGCATCAGCTGATTCTTTACTGTCATCCGTTCCCGCACCCCTAGGGGGGACATATGCAGCTTCACGCATTGGTTTCCCATGAACCACATTCTCCTTATCTGTCCCTGGGTCTGCCTCCTGCGACACAGGGGTGTGAGTTGTTTGTTCAGGCGTAGCAGCTGACTTTTTCTCCGCTCGCAAACGGAACGCATCAGTTCGTAGTTTAACCACGCGTCTAATTAAATCGGCCACCTGGGAAGGGAGAAAAAGACCGTCACTCAATTGTTTATGATCACGTTTTATATCAGCAGGCTCTAATTCATCGGAATGTTTCCTAAAACTCCCAATTACTTCTCCAGTAAATGACTCTGTGAAATATAACTGCTCTGACTCTGACCATTGCTGAACCTCTACTATAATGTCCGGAGCAGAAATGTCACCACGAGCTGCTTTACGAGCAGCAGATCTAAGAGCGGCTGCACGGTCAGCGGGCAAAATTGAACGAGTGTGTCGTTTAGGGTCTAATTCTGTCCCTTTCCGACCTGGGGAAGATTTGTCATCATCAGAATCATCCTCGGGGGCAGAGGGAAAAGTATATGGAGGCGGAGATCGATCTAATAGAATTGAATCATCCTGAGGTTGATTAAGTAGAGGATAAAGGGGGCGCCGGACAGGGTATTGGCCATTTACCTGTAAACGACGCTCCCTATCCTCTTATTTCCTTCATTTGTTTATTTTTCATCTCTAGCGCTTTCGCATAAATATTTTTGCGCTGTTCTTTGTCTGCTAGTGCTTGTTCTCTCTTCACTCTCTCATGCGCTTCTTTCTCCCACATTCGTACACAGTCAAACATGTCTTGTCTACTTTTACACTTAAACACACACTGTGTGAATACTGAATTTTTCTAATATCGAATGACCCATGTATTGGCCATCGTAAATCAGGATCCTGTTTAGTATATTTATTCCATAGTGCACTATACATTATGGAAGAAATACCGTGTTTAATGTACATATCCCTATTTGGTGTCCCCTCGGGGGAGCCGGCTGATTTTGTTCTAAATCCATATTGGTACCTCCAAGAAAGCAACACATCCTTCGGAGCGTGCTTGAAACAGGCATGCCAAAAATATTATAGTATATATAATATTATAACAAAGTAGTACTTAACGCCAACTGTACTGTTCAAGAATTCAAAAATTAGAGAAAAATCTCCTCATTGCCTGCCTATATAAATTGCAATTTATATATACCCAAATCAAACCAGAATTTTTGGCCAAACAAATCAAGAAGTGTCGCATCCAACGACCTTACCAAACAAAAGTCTCCAGCCTCCAACTGCCAAGTTCTGAATCGACCAAACGGTCACTGGAAGACGAATGACAAAAGGGATCTCAGTCGGAGACCAGCACCACCTGGCGGGTCAAACCGGGAAAATCGGAAAAGCACTTCGGCCTGCAAAGACAAGGGCCTCCTCATGCAGTGTACATTCTTAGCGAGATTCCAATCCTCCGTCGAGACCACTCCTTCGGGCATCCGAGTCGCCGATGAGCCCCACGTGACGGGCGCCAATTTGTGGGGTGGGCCTCAGGGAGCCCACCGGTGCAGGGGTTCGCCCTTCTTTGTCCTTTAGTCCTCAGACCAACAAAATAGAGATTGGCACGGAAGCTGTAATATCAAAACAATAGTTTATTAAAACCTCATGAGTGGAACTACGTCGATACTCAGGCAATGTATGAGGCAGCCCATGGAGTACAGACACCATGGTGCTTATATACTATGATAGTTGCAGTGTAAGCATGGAAGCTCAAAAAGAGGAAGTACAAGTGTACACACAAATAGCTATTCACATATAAGGATACATGAAAATCACTTAGTCAACAGAGTGGGAGGAGCTACATAATTGCTGACATCAGTTAAAATAGCCTGACAGTTAAGTCTGTAACAGGTGCATTCTAGCAGCTACAGGCCTTTCTGAGCATGCGCAGTGCTCAGGCTCTGTGCTGAAGGAGTTAACTATAGATGATGACTCAGGCTAAATAGAGAAGCAGGCAACAGCGAAGACGGGGAAGCACATGGCAGACACATGGCTAACTGGAATGGCATGGTGAGCAAAAAAACGATGGATTTAGGCCCAGATCTCTGTACTGGGGTGAATGTATGACATTGTTCTGCATTCTGTCCATCAACTGTTGTTTTTGCATTTGTCACCCCGAGTGGGACGGGTATGCCCAGACGTGGGTCCCGTGCTCTCCATGCCACTGGAATCAAGCTATCCTGGCTGAAGAGGGGTGAAACCCCGAAACCGGTCCTAGGATGCTTGTTTCCAGTCCAGGGAGGACCTGGCTTGGCAGTTCGGGCTGGACTGTTCCCATGAGGCACAGGGTCAAGACTGATTTGCATATGGCTGGTTTCAAACTGGAATGGCATGGTGAGCAAAAAAACGATGGATTTAGGCCCAGATCTCTGTACTGGGGTGAATGTATGACATTGTTCTGCATTCTGTCCATCAACTGTTGTTTTTGCATTTAACTAAAATGAATGCCACAAACAAAATGGCTTCAGCTCATGCTAACAGCGATCTCTGCCAGTTTCCACAGAAGCAGATGTCAAAATGCTAATGGGTGTATCTAACAAACAAGGCCCCAGTTAGAAAATGTACCCTGGTCATCCGTCATGTCCCCAAACTTCAGCCGGAGCCATCCTTCCCATGAGAATGTTCCCTAAGCACAGGTGATTACACAGCTCTTCCCACGATAGGCCACAGGTTTAATTAACAGATGTCAAATGTTAAAGTGGCATATGGCATAAGCTGTACATCGGTCAGAAAATTTTCCCACCAGTGGACCCCACTACCTGGTTCTAAACCCTCCCCTCCATAAAGGGTGGTGACCTAATTAGCATGCCAGGACAAGTATAAAAAGCACACTTTAGGGGTCAGCAGAAACAGCCATTCCAAAAACCATTTGTAACAACATCCAGGGATTGCATTGCTGTACAGGTCCAGCCCAGGAATTTAAAGGGAATAATGGATCAGAGCAACTTCTCACAGATTGATGCCGCATGCTACACGTTAATGGAGGTAAATAAAATAGGGGATGGCACAAGGTTGCATTTTAAATGGCACCTAGCACCATGTAGGACTGTGTTCATAATGTTTTAAATAATATATAATGTGGAGTTATGGGCTGGTGTCTAATGTGAATAAAGTTGGAGGTGAAATGTGGTTGTAATTTTAAGTTTTTTTAAACGGCGCTAAGCGCAAGGGGAACTGTATATAATGTGAATAAAGGTGGCTGTTTTAGGGGTTGTACATGGCTGCTGTGTGACGTTTTTTAAGGGACATTTTATGCAAGGCATGATTGTATCTATGATGTCTAAGGATGCTGTTTTTGGGGTGTGGGGACCTGTTAAAGGTATTTTAACAAAAATGTGGGCCTGTATTTAAGGAGAATAATACTATGGTTATTAGATGTTCGACAATCCTGTAGCAATGCGGTATGGGGCTATGGGGGTCAGAGTACACCCAAATAATATACACTGTTTACAAATAAAATAAATAAATATTACATTTTGTACTCACCACACGGCAGGCCTGTGTATGTCTGGGGTCTCAAGGCTGCAAGGCTGCATGGGGTGGGGGTGTTGGAGGGTTTTCAGGGGTTCTGGAAGCCAAGGCCATTTGTCCATGCAGGAGATCAGGCTTGCTGTGGCGCGGGTTCTGGCGCATGTTGTTCCTCCATGGTTTTGTGTCCCGGGCACATTGCTTGAGTCAAGGAGGTCGATGCTCCAAGGTGTGTGTTCTGGTAGCAGCTGTGTGGGCAGGGGCCGGGTGTGGGGCCAGAGGCCCAAAGCTGTTGAGGGCTGCTGTGTCTGGGGTCGAGCTCCCCATTGTTTTAAATAAGCCCCCAGAGCCCTCTATGGTCTGGGAGGGGGCTGGGGTCATTGCTGGCAGGGGCCGTCCATTTTTTTATGAAAATAAAAGCCCCCAGATGCTGAGACGCCCCATGTGGCACTCCAGTGTATTTTTAAATAAAAACCCCCGGAGCACGCCGAGGCCCGTGAGGTGCTCCGGGGTTGTGAGTTCGAGGGTGGCATGGTCCTGGGTAGCCCAGAGGCCCTAAAGTAGATTTTTAACCTCCCCCCCCCAGAGCATGCCGTCTGTTGTCGGTGCTCTGGGGTTGTTGAGGCCAAAGCTGGCGCTGTAGCACCCAGAGCACACGGGGTTCCGTGCGGCGCTCTGGGTGCATGTGCGGCCGTGGTGGGGTGTGGGGCTGAGTCACCGTTTTATAAAAATAAAGGCCTTAGAGTCAGCTGTCTAAGTGCGGGACTCTGAGGCTTGTGCCGCCAATTTGACTTTAAAATAGAAGCCCCCGAGGCGGCGGTGGCCCGAGAGCGGCTCTGGGGGCGTGTGGCGGGGTCCGGTGTGCTGTGCTGCTGTGAGGCATGGGGGCGGAGGGCCCCGAAGCACTAAATAAACCCCCGAGCCCGCTTACCGGGGGGCGCTGCTCGGGGGACTAAAAGAGGGGTCCGTTGTGTTAGGGCAGCCCCTGAGCCCTTGCTGGTCAGTGAGGGCTCAGGGGTGTGTGCAATCTGGGGCTCGAGGCCCGTTTTATAAAATAAAAGCGCCCCCAGAGTCTGCTGTGTTCCGTGCGCGGCTCTAGGGGCATGAGGCAGGGTTCATTGGGACTCTGGGCTCGAGACACAGGCGTAATTGATAATGCCCCAAGAGCCCGCTTACCGAAGGCGCTGCTCTGGGGGCTGGGGCTGCTGCCGGCGTTTCCTTGGGCCCCACGTGGGTCCTGATGGCGGCGGCGTCATGGCCGCAAGGCGCTTCCTCTCCGTGTCTGCGAGGAACGGCCCCGCCCCTCCGTGACGTCACTGGGGACACCCCTGACATCACGGAGGGGCTGGGACGGCCCTCGCAAACACGGAGGGGAAGCTCCCTGCAGGGATTCCTCCACGGCGGCTGTGACCCCAAGGGGCTGGCAGTGAAAATAAATAGATGTAAAATTAAAAAAAAAAAAAATGTATTTACAGCCACAGGGATCGTTTAGCAGTGTCCCTGCGGCTATTATTTTGTTTTTCTTTTTTTTTTCTAATGGGGGCATATTTATATAGCGCAAACTCGACCAGGATGTCTTGGAGCGCTTTGTATTTAGGGTCGGATTATGACTGCTTTTTACCTAGGAGATAACCTTTTGTTACTTGCAGTTTATAAGTTAAAATCCTAACCTGTCGCTGTGGTTATTAAAGGGGTGCAAAGAACAACATGAGCCCTGAAATGTTGTAGATATATGCATAGGTTAATGTTGTACATGCGTTCGGGCTTGTGGGTAGAAATGAAGAGTTTATTGTTAAAAAATAAACGTCCTAGATGCTGTTTTACATATACCCAGTGTAAGGATGCGTGTCTCTATGTAATATGTATTTACGTTTTCTAAGGTGAATGTAACAAACTGTAATGCCGTGTTTATGAGGTGTAGTTTTAAAACAGCCTTTTTTTGATCTAACCCTAAACACAGGACATCCTGGTAATACCCATCACCGACGCAGAAATGCTCACCCTGCAAGCAGGTATATGTATTTAGAGTTGTATAGTTCTGAGTAGTTTTTGTACACCGCTGTCTCAGAAGCTCTGCTTTTCTAATGGTTTTCTCATGTATGTATGCTTTTATAGATAATGATGCTGCTCTACAACTAGATCTTGACGATCTAGAGCAGTACCTGGGGGCTCAAGACGCGTTGCAGAGTGTGCAGGATAACGCGGTTCTTTCAGGTAAATCAAAAATGCCAGGGTTCTTTAAACTGTCTAAGACTTAGACTTTGTTAGACCAAAAACCCCAGGGGCGTACTGTAGGAGGGCTCCTCAGAAGGGACTGCTAAGGCCGTGTTTATACCGCAAATGTGATTATTTTTTTCTTTGCAGGGCCCACGGAGTCATGCACGGTCGGCGGGGATGTGCAAGAGACTGCAGAGTCGCAAACAAAAGAAAGGCCGCTAAAGAGGAAAGCTTCAACATCTGGAAAGGGATCGGTGACAAAGAAAGGAGCTTGGAAAAGACCTCTAACAGGTGTGTTTTTACAAAGGGGTGCGAAAAAAAAAACTCTCTGGGGCAGATTTACAAGCCCCTTGCGCCACTTTTGCGTCACTTTTCCCATGTTAAAAATGACGAAAAAGTAGCGCAAGGGGCTTGTAAATCTGCCGCTCTGGGTTTTATTCTCGCAAGTAGAAGGGGCCACCACCATGTAGTGCTGGATGTATAAAGGGGCCGTGTAGAAGTTAATGTGGTGGGGTGTCTGTGGGTAGTGTAACAGCTTATACAGGTTCCTTATTTTTTCTAATATATATATATTTTTTATCTTACATTCTAGGAGCCGTTCAAAAGAACACCGGTGAAAATACGTGTAAGGTTAAGAGGTCTGCGAAACCATTAAGGGACATAACAAAGACAGTCCAGAATGCAGAGCCTGCAGCAAAATGTGTGAGTAGGCGTGTACGCCAGGACAAGCTCTGCACATACTACACGCACATACAACAGAGAATCGGCACAGTCATGAAGTGTCAAATCAAGCCCGCCTCCAACATGTTGAACACTCCTACAGGAATGCCTATTCTACACAAGCAGGGGGCCAACAACGGAGACGTGCTTACAATCCCAGACACCGTAATGCCTGTTCGGTGAAAAAGCGATGCTGCGTGTCTGAACCCTCTCCATGCCTCAAAAGGGAATCCCCTCGCAAACAAATCCACCCTTAACAAGAAGCCGAGGGATCTGGAACCCCAACCATGTCCTTTAAACCTCAAGAAGATGCCTGTGGTCCCAGAGTCCCAAACAAAACCTTTAGACCTCAAGAAGAAACATGTGGTCCTTGAACCCCAAACTACGCCTCTAGATCTCTCATTAAAAAATGTTGTGACACCTGTGAATGAGCCCTCTACATCCCTGATCTCTAATGGGCCAGCGACTGTGACGGCAGTTGCAGAAGATCTGGTACAACCCCAACCCCCTAAAGTGAATCGCCTCTCAAGAAAATATCTTAAGAAGAAGCAATGGGTACAGGCGTTACAAGTAGAAACAGTAGCAGATCCCTTAATCAAGCCCAATACACGGCAGGCCCCTACCCATACCCTGAAGCCCTCTATAGTTTCAAATAAACTAACGTCACCTGTAGAGGGGCTCCCCCTAGACCAACCCCCAAAACCTGCTATAATCATGCCTGATGGGCTTAGGAACTCAGAGTCTGAAAATGCTCAACCCTCAGCGCACAAGGGTCCTTCTAACATGTACAATAGGGATTTGTATACGGCGGTTAGACATTCACCCGACCACAACCCCGACAATTCCTTAGCCGATAGGGCCCTCGATTATTTCGACGGCCATTTACACTCCCCAAGCCTTATGTCCCCTATCACCCCTCCGGGAGCGTACGACCCAACCACCCCCACGTCCAGTGTAAACCCAGCATCGCCACCAGCAATATACGACGATAATGGTATGGGCTGGGACGACTGGTCAAATCAGGGTTTGGAGGGCGTATTTAGTGAGGACCCTTCCACGGCCGCCCCGGGGTGTTCGCACTGGGACCCTGTTTCTATGATCCCACCGGGCCCTCAGTTACAGAATGGTGTTGTGGCGGGCGAGAGAGGGTCCAGGGGTGTTACAGACCGTTGTACAACCAAGCACTGTATTCATCCCTAATCCGCCGCAATATGATTCTGTAAACCCAAAAGAGGTACTAGGGGCCCATGTGAAAGACATACAGCTGGCGGTCAGAAAGCTAAAACGCCAAGCGAACACCGCCACCTTAAAACTGGGGTTGGGCGGTAGCGAAGACAGGGCCGGGCTGGAGGCGCAGCGGAAGATACTGCAAATGGTTGACCAGTGTAAAAGGGTGATCCTCCAAACGTGTCAAGCAACAGTGGCCGACCTATGGAGTATCCCTGTGTGACTAGGCCTACGCCGTCCCCTAAAGAACCAACATGCACCGGGTATTAATAAAAGTACATACAAATCAAAATATAGCAGTAAGGTCCACACGGTACTGACAAAGTCCCTGCACTTCTTATGCTTGCTCAAGCGTAAAAAGTACATGGAACCCCTCAAACAAAGTCATACAGTTTCACAAACAGCGCCTGAATTACATACACCAGTACCATGCACCCTGCATTACATAAGTTCAGGAGAGAACAGCCCGAGGGGGGTGCAATTGAAGGGCTCGAGGGGTAGAGCGCCAACACGCCAATACCAGGAACACACAGAAGGTCCAAGGGCTGGGTCTGTAGCAGAGGCCTCTATGAGCACGTCGACCACAGGCACAAACCATACTGTTCAGATAGGATGGGGTATGCTACCTAGAAAAGTATGGTCCCGTAAAAAACAAAAGTGGGCTAATAGCGCTAAGCAGCGCAGGCTTTTAATAAGTAAACTATAGAAAGCCAGAATATGTGCTACGCAGCGGCTTAAAAGACCCCCAGAGCCCGGGTTAAACCAGAATCCCCAAAATGCTACAGCAGCAAACTCCCCCACAAGTCAGATTCCTCAAGATGAGGATTCAGAGACCGTGTTTTTAGAGAGCGTTAGAAGCTACAGTCGGAATGTAGAGAGATTTAACGCTACAGAACACTACGAGGAGTTTAGGTTTATTAACCTTCACCAGATAAGGTCCCCCACTCATGGGGTTTTAGCCATACATCAGGCGGTGCAAACACTCATAGAAAGGTTGTTGCGCGATGTGGGTCCTAATGATTTTTTCCAGCTACGCTTCCAGGGGCAGGGTTTTGACAGTCCTTTGTTCACCAAACGAAGGTCCCTCGTGGTGCTTGATGCCGTGGAATTTTTAGAAAACCTCGAGAGGCTTTTACAGAGTAAGGCTGAACTAGTCGCCTATGGCACTTTCAGAGTCATAGCCCTCATTGTACGGGGTCGTGAGGGGGGTGTTTCCAGGCCTTTAAAGAGCATCCTAAACAGTAAGATAATTGGTAAGAAACAACGTTGGCTGCTCAACTTTAACAACGGCGCAGCCAACACCTGTCTGGCGGCCAGCATCGTGGGGTTGCTGATGGGGCGCAACACCACCGAAGCTGTCATCCTGTCTAGAGCGGCTGAAGCCCATGAGGTTCTTGAAATACCTCCAGACCGCATGGTCGGCTTTGGCGACATAGGTCTTTTTGAGAACTATTTCGCCGTTACGGTGAAAGTTCTTTATCACAGCGGTTCTTGGAAGTACTTTACAACCGGGGAACGTGTGAAAAACAAGACCGTATACGTCCTTCACCACGAAAATCACTTTTACGGTATCTTGAACCTTAAAAGTTTTCTGGGAGTCAAGTATGTGTGCACACATTGCGACCACATATACAACACAAAGCCACATCATCAGTGTGAAATGCACTGTAAAATGTGCCAGAGGGACGGTTGCGTCGTAGTCGCCTCCTTGAAGGTGACGTGCCGCAACTGTAAGATGTTTTGTCGCTCGCAAGCCTGCTTGAGCATACACCGCTGTTAAATGCATCCCTAAAATGGACTGCAGAGAGTGCGGCCGGTATGTGGCGACAGATCACAAATGCAAAGGCATGAAATGCCCAAGGTGTCAGACTCCATGTAGGGTGGGAATTGTACACCGGTGTTACACCGGTGTTACATGGCTAAAGGCAGACCCCAGACCAAAACCGAAGACTACATAGTGTTTGATATAGAGTGCACACAAGAGACGGGGGTACACCAACCTAACTCTATTTACGCACACCATCTAACTTCCGATGACAGCTGGGAGTTTGAGGGACGAACGTGCGTTGGTGATTTCCTTAATACATTCATTCAATCCAAATTCAAAGGGTATACCATGCTGGCCCATAACTCAAAAGCATACGACTCGTTCTTTATTTTACAAAATATGATTCGTGAAAAGGAACAAGTAGAACTCATCACTCAAGGTTCCAAGCTGATGTTGTTAATGGCTGGCCAGTTACAAATAAGGTTCATAGACACCCTGAATTTCCTACCCATGAAATTGAGCAAGCTGCCAAAAGCCTTTGGTTTCCCCGGGTGTAAAGGTTATTTTCCACACTTTTTTAACAGTTGGGCGAACCAGAATTATGTGAGGCCCATGCCGCCTCCGGACAGCTACAGGGTTGAATATATGATGCCTTCTGAGAAAGAGAGCTTTCTACAATAGTACTCTGAAAACCGTGAAAAGGAGTTTCATTTTCAAACCGAGTTGAAAGCTTATTGTCAGGCGGATGTAATGATCCTGCGACAAGCATGCAACCTCTTCAGAGATGTTGTGATGTCTATGACTAAGAAAGTCAGGGTCTTGAAACCCAAGACACCTCAAATGACTAAGAAAGTCAGGGTCTTGAAACCCAAGATGCCTCAAATGACAAAGACGGTCGAATACATAGACCCTTTTCAAAGCATCACGTTGGCCTCCATGTGTATGTCCATCTACAAACACGTTTTTAAGACCAAAAAGTATCGCTCTAGTGCCGCCAGACCTCTATAACGGTAAACAGAAATGTTATTCAACCCCGTCTATCCAATGGCTCATGTACGTCTCTGAGAAGGAGGCCATACATATTCAACACGCCTTACAGGGTGGTGAATACCGCCTGGGTCCCCATTACCTGGATGGGTATGCTGTAATTAAGGGAGTGCCGACGGCCTTTGAATACAATGGCTGTTTTTACCACGGCTACCCTCAGTGTTACAAACCCCACGAGTTTAACAGACTGATGGGTGCCAAATTTGAGCACTTACACAGACGTACTCTGATGAGGGCCCAGTATGTTGAAAAATGCGGCTTTGCAATGAGGGTCCTATGGGAGCATGAGTGGTTAGATATGCTAACAACCTACACAGAGCTCAGCTCTTACCTTCAGAGTCGTGATTTACCACAACCTCTGGAGCCCCGCGATGCCTTATTCGGGGGTCGTACAAATGCCATACAACTGTACAGGGCCGTTGGTGAGGGTGAGAAAATACACTACTATGATTTCACCAGTCTGTACCCATTTGTGAACAAAATGAAGGTATACCCCTTAGGACACCCTACCATCATATATAGAGACTTTAAGCCCCTTTCCGAATACTTTGGGCTAGTCAAATGCGAAATCTATCTGCCAAGGCATCTTTACTTTCCAGTGTTACCATACAGAGTCGATGGTAAGCTGATGTTCCCCCTCTGTCGAACATGCGCAGTGTTTAAAGAGGTTGGTGGTTGTAGTCACACCGAAGAACAAAGGATGCTCACAGGGACCTGGTGTAGCATCGAGGTCCAAGCTGCCTTAGAGAAAGGCTACAGACTCGGGAGAGTACACGAGGTGTGGCATTTTAAGAGGACCACGACACGCCTCTTTTCACGCTACATTAATTTGTTTCTCAGAGACAAACAGGAGGCCTCAGGATATCCCGAATGGTGTACTAGTCAAGATGCAAAGCAGAAATACATCGATGACTACCACGCTCACGAGGGTATACGTTTACGACCCCATTTGATAGAGGTCAACCCTGCCCGCCGACATTTAGCCAAACTCTGCCTCAACTCCTTATGGGGAAAATTCGCACAGCGTACAAACATGTCAAATACAACCTTAATAACAGATCCTGACGAACTGTTTAAGTACCTTTTTGCCCCTTGTTACGAGGTGTCCAGCTGCGAGTTTATCGATGACGAGACCGCGGCTGTGTGTTGGAAATACACAAAAGAGTACCCCACAACGTGTAACAACATAAACATCTTCATAGCCTGCTTCACGACAGCCCACGCCCATCTAGAGCTTTACAGGGTTATGGATAAACTCCAGGACCGCTGTTTGTATCACGATACCGACTCTGATTTTTCTGAGTAAACAGGGGGATGAAGATCCTCCTCTTGGGGATTATCTAGGTAATTTGACCAGCGAACTCGATAAGGATGAACATATAATAGAATTTACTGCATCCGGACCTAAGACCTACTTCTACAAAACAAACAACAATAAGGTGTGCATGAAGGTCAAAGGTATAACATTAAATGTCAGCAACACCCTAAAAATCAATTTGAAAGTCTGAAGGATCTGGTGCACAAATATTCTGCATCGGACGCCCGTGAAAATGATAAAACTATAGTTGTGAATCAGCCCTGCATAGTCAGATCCACAAAGAAGTGGGAAATTACAACACAGCCCCTACATAAAACCTTACGCGTTGTTTTTGACAAAAGGGTCCTGACTACGGACTATAAAACACTGCCGTACGGTTATTAGACACATTAGAGAGGTCAACACTGCACTATGGACACCAGATTACAGCATCCGTTCTCCTGAGTGTTAGCTGGGCCCTCAAACTGCGGTAAAAGCTACTTTATAAAAAAGCTCTTAGAAAATGCTGCCGGTGCTTTATCCCAAACACCTAATTACATTGTATGGCTTTATTCGTGCTGGCAAGATCTTTATACCGACCTGTCCCGCAGCTTCCCACATATCAGATTTATAGAAGGTATACCTGATAATCTCAGCGACGATGAGCTGCTGCCCCCGACCCTGGTAAACATGGTAATCGTCGATGACCTTATACGTGAAGGGGGTGACCATCCTGAGTTAGGGAGAGCTTTTACTCAATATTCACACCATCGCAACCTAAGCATATGCTACATTGTGCAGAACTTGTTTTACAAGGGTAAGAACAGTCGCTCTATAGCTCTCAATGCCTCATACCTTGTTTTATTTAAAACCCCCCGTGACAAACAACAAATATCCGTCATAGCTAAACAGATGTACCCGGGAAACACGCACTTTTTCATGGAGGCCTTTAACGACGCTACAGCAAAACCCCACGGCTACCTGCTGGTCGACTTAAAAAATAATACTCTAGAAGACTACAGACTGAGGGCTGATATTTTTCCCCCTGATCTCCTCGTCACTTACACCCCAAAGACCAAGTCCCAAGCCTATAAAAAGTCACGCTAAAGACCTTTAGAGACATTTGCAGTCCGACCCTTAAAACACCCTGTGTTGACCATGTCTGACCGCCTACGCCGCAATTTAGCGCTCCTGAAAATGCTGGTTACAGCCAGTCCCCAGCACAGAAAGGCCATCCTCTGCGCTGCTTCTGACGATTTAGTGGCGGCCATTTCAGAAATAGCCCTAAACATCCTAAAAGGTAACGTCCCTATATCAAAGAGCCAGTTACAGGTGTTGAAGAAGAAGGGCCATCTTATCAAGAAGCTCAGTAATAAAAGGGCCTAACTCATTACCAAGAAGAAACTGGTGAAACAGTCTGGGGGTTTTATAGGCTCCTTGCTGGGCATAGCTATACCCATAATTACAAGCCTCCTCTCGGGCCGGAGATGGAGCATGCCGCAAAGATGTATTTGGTTCCTAGACAACAGTTGGAGCAGCTGGGCTCTTCTGCGGACAAGGCCTGGGATATACGGCAAAATGAGACTCTACGACTGGATGCTGAAATTAAAGACAATTTGAACCGGACTGATCTAAACCCGTACGACAAAGCTACCCTTTACACCAGCACCCTTAAAAATGTTCTAAGCTACTACAAGCAGTAGGATACCGAAAAAAATAAGCTAACTCTATATGCCCCGGACTCTGAACAGCCAGCTACGCCGGCGCCTGCTCCGCAACCCCAGCAGCCGCAGCCGGCCCAGGTCCCGCCCTCGGATATCTTTGTTGACGACCTCCTAAAAATTATAAGTCAGAGGCACAGGGGGGCCGCGCAGATGTTGATGAGTAAACTCGCCGCTTCTAAAGACCTAACAGCGTGGAATGAATGCGGCAAATTTCTCTACAAGGGGCAGCCGGTTGTTGGTTCACACATGTACGATCTAGTCAAAGGTCTCACGCACCCCAAAACCCTAAAGCAGCAAAATGCTCCTAGAGGATGGGATCAGTTTCTGCGAGCCGCCGCTGAACTCAACATCCCTTCCACCCTCGTGGGTAATAACGATCACCGCCGTATGCTTGAAAGTTTGAAGGCACCCTTCCCTCCATCGCCAGCCGCCTCTGATGCCCCACGACTATCCCCCTCTTGGAGCACCCCACTTGCGCCAGCTGTACAGACAAAAAGGACACTGCCCAAATTCCATACGTGGATTAATCCTTAAGGTTTCCACAGACTTTTTGAATAACTGTGCCTATTACGTGTATAACCGTGTCTGATTTTTCTTCATATATTTCTCTAGTAATGGATGTCATTGTAATGCGCACCCTACATAACTGTTTGTAATAAACACTTTTATAACTTTTCAACCCGTCTCACTCGTCTTTTAAAACATTTTAATTATGGTGTATGTGGCAGCATAGAAATACAGAGTCTGAATGCTTGTTTTAAAAATGCCTTTATTTTAAACGTTCATCATTAAACATACACACGTTACAGGCCCTTACAATTTTGACAAACGTTATATTCTGTTTTCACAGGTCTGACCGAGGCCCTTGTGTTTTCTTTTACATATTTCACAACTAGACTGTCATTGTTAACAAGGTCACTTGACTATAGATTTAAGACATTTCTAAACGTCACACCCTTTGACATTTTACTGATAAAATAAATACAGTGTTCCCCGCATGTGATGGCTAACGAATCCTGGACCCTTAGCTTGTTATACTCAACCCTCGCTGCGGCTTTTTTCACAAACTTGAATATGGGCTGTGTAGAGATACTGTGCTCGGGGAACTCGGCTGTACTGTCAAACACTGTAACCTTGTCACTATCTATAAACACGGCCGCCCAGTGTGTTCCACCCTTGTAATGAGGATCTGTGTTAAAGACTAGGGTGCGCGGTCTTTCCGGCCCTATTTCGGCTGGTCGCCCATCGCTAGGGAAAACACCTAAAAAGTATTTCCTAGCGTATTTATGTCTGCTTAAGAAGTCCCGTATCTGCACAGTGTCCATTTCACAAACGCTTTAAAGATAGTCAAACAAAATCTATCTGGCATGGTTGATCTGAATGATGCTGTTGAATACCGAGAATACAACCATGTTCACATTCGCAGTTAGCGGATTACTAAATCGTATTTCAACTTTTAGATTGCCATTTTTGACCAGGTTGTAGTGATCGCCGTCTTCCATGTCGGGAGTCAGGTCGAATGCGAACAGCGTGTATCCAGTCCAATAGCCTTCTCATGACACGGCTACCCCGCAGTCCCGTAGATGCTTCCCGGTTATCGAAACCAGCCCCTGATATTCCCTGATTTAGTTGGAGGTTATAAAACTGGGTGTGTATGGTTTTGCAGGAATCACAGTACCCTCGTGGACCAGCGCTGCGTAGTTGATGTTGTAGTGCTTAAAATTGAAGGGATTTGAGGCGTAGACACCGCTAAAAGCTGTATTGTCCCCAAATCCGATGATAAGCCTGGGTAGTTGTCCCATAAATAAATTCTGTTGCTGAGTTAATCGGGTACCGGCTGGGATGCTGAATACCTTCAGAGCTACTCTTTCCACAGCGTACTTGGTGTTTGATATTTGCAAAGCATCGGCGTGAGCTAGTCTGACGCTCGGGGACACTTTCACCCTCTTTACAAACAGACTCGCTGACAGTATGTCCAGCTTGTACTGGTCCGGATCCCCGCTGATGAGACAGAATGCGTCCTTGTTGCGAGTGAGCTTGATCTTAAGATTAATTCCGTTGATGAGCAGTTTATCTTGGAAGAAGAGGTCTGAATGTATGCGACCCAGGAGGTCAAAGTGGTGACTGCCCGCCGCAGAACTTGCTCTTTTTACAAAACCCTGATTGTCACCGTCCAGCTCCTTGACTTCAAAGTGTCTGTATGTGTCCCTGTAGAAGAGCCCAGCTGAAAGCTGCGTGTCGAGGGCGTCGCTACTGTAATTTAGAATGCTCTCGAGCTAGGCTCTGTAGGCGTACATGTTATCGCTCTGTGTGATAAGACGATCGCCCAGGGTGATGTCCACCTGATTAAACACGGTTGCTAGGGGGTAAGCGATCGTCGCCACTTTAGCGTCTGCTGCTATGTCGGAACCATCCACATTTACGATTTTACACATAAGATGGAGTAGCGTGTTGTTGAGATCCAAATACATATCCGTGGACCCTGATACATAAAACTCTATAGGTGCCAGAGGCGTCAAAGCGGCTAAAGGCGATACCTCCATGAAGAAGCTATTTTCGATGCTTGTCTGCGTGGGCTTTAGAGTAAACAAGTCTAACTCGGATTTGGCACACTTGCCCGATGCACAATGTACAAAGGCCATACTTTAGTTTGCGCCGCTTTAAAAAATATTTACTTTATAGGCGGTTCTCTTCTTCTTCGAAGCTCTCTTCCGTCTTGGGGTTTTTCTTTTCTGAGCGCGCTTTGAAGAACTCCTCCTTTTTTTATAGGGGACAGGCGGTCCTCTGCGTCTCAAAGCGCGGCGCTTCCTTTTAACAACGGCGCGAGGCCTGTACACCAAACCAGCGCCTTCTTGCGGCTGCTTGTTCATGCGTTCGGCAACCGCCGAAGTAACAGACCCTACCACGTCCTGGGCAATGTTCGTAGCCGCCACTTTAACATGCGGTTTTGCAATTTCATAGCCTTTTCTAAAGAAGGGCATCGCTCTTCTAAACAGACTGCGGAAGAAACCTCCTAGACCAGCCCCGTACATAACCGGGGACCCCTGAAAGTACGGCGGACCTCCATATCCGGCCTGGTTTCGGTAATAGTCCCTGTACCTAGACGGGTCCCCGTATGTTTTCACAACCACCATGATGCCTGCTTAGTAGCCTCTGTCGCGTCTCGGTCTTAAATGAAGCTTAACAATAACTTTCCCGTATTTAAAGGACACCGGGACGGACTGATCATCGAAGATCATAATTGAAATAGTGTCAAAATGGTTTTTAGAAACTGCGACGTAGTCGGGTTTGTTGAATTGAATATTGACCATCGTATTATTTTCGCCCTGTACATGGACCCATCTTAACAGTGGCGTGTAACTATCGCCGATCCTCTGGGCCTCTACAATATCGCTATACACATAGAGCGTGTAGAACCCCCCGTTAATATCGGGGCATGTGTGATCCTGTTCGATCGGACATTTCGCATTCTGTACTGTGCCTAAAACTCTTCTTAATTTACCGGAGCAGTTAAACGCCGTGGTGCGGTTAGGGGTTTTAAGAAACACCTTCCTGCTGACGTTATCTAGCGACAGATGAGTATTCGTATATGTTTCGATGCTGCCTATGGCTTTGTTGATGGCGTCGACAACACTTGAAACGGTTGGGTAGTAGCCATATGGGATGCTCTCGTGCATGCTCACAGGGTCCTGCTCACGGTTTATGTAAAACTTAGCCTCGCTCTGTGTAAATGTATTCCAGGTTCTAGGGTATTGGATCTCGGTTAGGGCTACCTCTCAATCCCCTTTCAGGTCCACAGGCTTAGCCAATTTCACGGTATAATTAGAAATCTGGTTGTCGGGGAACATGCCTTTAGAAGCGTTGGACGGCAGGGTGATATAAAAGGGCGTTGTCTCCATCTTAACAGCAGCTTTTAGACGGTCCTCAGCTCACACACCCTTCAGGGATCTGGCCAACACCCAACTGTTACATTTCTCCGGCCATCCCCGCCATTTGACATATGCCTGGCTATTAGCACCTCTACCTTTCCTTTTCAGAATCTTTTCCACCCTATACACCCTGTGCGGATCGTCAGGTATCCTTTGTAACTCTTTCTTGTAAAAGACCCCCGACACCGCTTCCCCATCGCAGTCCTTTAACCTGTAAATATACATCCCTTCTTTAAGCTCCACACTTTCCACTATAAATATTTCTCCGCTAAAAGTCTGTTGGTAGCCCTTCGTAAAGACACCTTTCAATTTTGAAATCCTTACGTGATCACCTTTTTTAAAAATAGGCTTCCACACCTTTGTAGCGAAATTACGCCCGTACACCGTTCTCCAAACAGATAAAGAATTACTAGGAGTTACCTCTACGGGCGCTGTTTTGATGGTCCTATGATAAGTGGCATTATATACAGCTAAAAAAGCCTGTAGAACATTGACGTATCTGTAGGTGTTGTGGGCCGTAAAATAACTCCACATCTTAGACTTTAAAGTTCTGTTAAACCGCTCTACAACCGCCGCTTTAACCTCTGTGTGCGTTACAAAATGTTGAACCCCGTGGTGGTTTAATAATTTCTGAAATGTCTTGTTTAAGAATTCTTTACCGGCGTCTGTTTGTAGTTTTTGAGAAATTCGGCCCTTCTCGAAGATGGCTTTAAAAGCGGCCGTGACGCCAGCCCCACTTTTATCGCGTAGCGCTTCTGCGTAGGCGTACTTGGACAAGACGTCTATGACGGTTAATATATAACGAGCGTCGCTGTTATGTTTTGCTATATCTTGAAGGCTGATGATATCCACCTGCCATTGATCTATCAAAAGCCATGCACATACCCTGCATACATGGTAGTTTTAAGCTCGGGTCATGGGCGTATCGGATCTCATTGAGTGCCGCTGACAAGATCCTGACCATCTCAGGGTGGACATATTTCTTTTCAGTGTACAGACCGTACACCACCCTTATAAGTTTATACACTTTGTACGGGTCTAACAAACTACAAATATATCGTATTGTTCTTGTTCTGTATGATTCGCACAAACATTTGTGCGCCGCCTGCTGAGGATCGTTCATTTGATGTCCGTGACAAAGGCTGTAAAAGTCACGCTTGACACGGTTTAGTACCACCGCCGCTGCGAAACCCCTAACACATTGCCTGGCATTGTCGGACAATCCTGGATCTTCCTTTTCACACGCGCCGTTCTTAGAGCCGCATACACACTTGTGGCACCCATCACTGTTTTGGCATGTGGAACTTTCAGCCTGTTTTGAACACCACAGACAATTGAAAATTACATTGCTCGCTTTTGCAGGCCTCCACTCTGCCGCAGGCCTTTTTGGGGTTGTGTAGCATAGTGCTTAATACTTGTATTCATTTGTTCCTATGCTTCTCCATTGCACATGTCATGCCTGCTAGTGTTTTCCTTTGAGTAGCACCATGGAGATGGAATCTTGGATGTTTGAGATGAGTCAGTTGCACCTGGCTCCTGCTGGTTGATCGATGGGACTTTTCATTCTCTGGATTAAACTTACTTCTTTACTACAATGGCTTCTTCAATGATTTGATTACTTAATTTTACACTGGCGACGAGGATGGGATACGAACCCACGCGTGCAAAGCACAATGGATTAGCAGAACCAACCCTGCGTTTCCAGATGAAGCAAGATTAGTCCCAACATCACATTTAAACCAGGAAAAAGAACTTCTTCTTAAACCAAGAAAAAGGACTTCCTCTTCCTCTGCTTGGAATTCTCTTTTTAGCCTATCTACTTCTCACGTGAGTGTTCACCAATTTACATTTGGGAAAGTGAGCATCCGCCACATGCCTCACCTTTAGCTCAACTTGGAAGGGTTGGGAGGCTTCGATGTGGGCTCATAACAATTAATCTCTGACTCTTTTGCTGTTAAGGAGAGTCACAAAATTGAGATTAACCAATTTCATTGTTATTTTGGTCAGTGTTTGACCCTCACGTTAAACTGCCTTTTACACCGCTTGGTGCGTAGCTAAGTGTTGCCAATCTTGTGCAATATTGGAGACGGACACTTTCGGAGTTTAACCACTTCATCGTAATTTTTGGTCTGTGTTTACCCCACGTAAGACTGCCATTTACACCGCCTGCTCCGTGACTAAGTACTGCCAACTTTGCGCAATATTGGAGACTGACATTTTTGGAGGGGTTTCCCTGCGTTGTTCGGATGCATGATTTGAGAGCGTGTTTCCCCTTCTAAAACTTGGTTTCGGGGAACTCTGTGGGGAAATTCAGCCTTGGAAGTTCAAGAAAGTGTCTCCCTACCTCCCTCGTTTGGAAATCAACAACGGGATAACGTTCACTTTGTCTTCGTGCTTCTTCCTCGCGGCCCCTCTTGGAACTTCGGCGTCTTCCTGCTCTTGGAACTCCGACATCTTCCTGCTCGTGAGACATTGAGGTCCAACTTACGTCGTCATGTTACGCCGCACGCTACGGGCCTGATTCACAGAACTAACTTACGTCAAAAACGTAAAGTTAGTACTTTTTGGTATTCACAGAATACACTTACTCATTTTGGTATTCACAGAATGAACTTACTCATTTCGGTATTCACAGAAGTTAGTAGTCCTAACTCTGGACTCTAAATGCCTTCTGTGAATACCGAAAGTCTTAAAGTTAGAATTTTCTCAGTTTAGGAGTAGTAAAGTCCTAACTTTACTACTCCTAAACTGAGAAAATTCCTAACTTTAAGACTTTCGGTATTCACAGAAGGCATTTAGGAGTCCTAAAGTTAGGACTACTAACTTCTGTGAATACCGAAATGAGTAAGTTCATTCTGTGAATACCAAAATGAGTAAGTGTATTCTGTGAATACCAAAAAGTACTAACTTTACGTTTTTGACGTAAGTTAGTTCTGTGAATCAGGCCCTACGTGCGTAACGTGGTGGCCATTTTGGAAGTGCTATAATCATACTGTATAGTGTTTTGGCATTGAGTGCACTAGTTTACGTTAATAATTTTTCTGTTTTCAGGAAGTCGTTAACGCCGGAGTGACCTCTTCGGTTACTCCGGTCTTCCCTCGCTCACTTAGCGCTGCTGTCACCGCTGCGCTTATGCATTGATTGATCTGCCTAGGGTATTTACGCATTTTCTTTGGCAATTATTGATATTTATATTCACGCAAAAAAAAAGGGAGAATGCATTTTTTTTTTTACTTGTAGAATGATTTAGTGGGGAAGATCTATGGCAATTAATCCTACTTTCTATCACATTTACAGTGTTTTATGACTAACTTTTACATCCTTATTTAGAGAAGTCCTACTACTACATTTATTTGCATCATGCAAAATGTTGCCACACCCCCATTCTTTTTATCTTCACCCGGTGATCCACCCATTAGGTGGCAAAAAGTGGAAGAAAGGTTTTCGAAAGGTATGCCAAAGTATGTGGCACTAACCTTAGTGCGGAAAGAAAGACTACACTTCTTCTACATTGCCTTAGGTCAGAAGGACAGGAAGTTTTTGACCATCTTCCAGATATTGATGACTCTCGTTTAAGTGAATATGAAATATGTATTTCAAAGCTTGACAAACATTACTTACCTAAGGTAAGCACGATTCTTGAGAGATATCATTTTGGCCGCAGGAAACAAAATGATGGTGAAACAGTGGAGAATTATATCACAGCCTTGAGGAAATTAGGGTCATCCTGTAAATTTGGTGCTTTACTTGAAGAAAGAATTAGGGACCAGTTCATGCTAGGGTGTAATGTACAAAAAGTAAGAGATGATATTTGGCAAAAGGCTGAACCTTCGTTAGAGGAGGTCATTACCATTGCCAAACAAATTGAGCATTCACAGAAGTGTGTGTAAATTATCACGAAACGTGAAAATGTCAGTGAGGTTGTACACGAAGTAAAGACTTCTTCTAAAGGGAACTTTGTTAAAAAAGGTTTTAAATCTAATACTGAACCTAATGTCTCTCGCTCCTTTCAGAAACCTAGTTTTCAACCTAAATGTTTTCGATGTGGGAATCTCGGTCACTTGGCAAATGACAAGAGGTGTCCTGCGTTGAAAAGCACTTGCTCCAATTGTAAAAATGTTGGTCACTTCACGGCCTCTTGCCGAATAAAGAAAACCAAAGCTAAAGTCAATTTGGTTTCTCAAAGTAGCTACGAGGAGGATGATTCTGATTCAGATTTTGACTGTGGGCAAATAGTTTCACAGATTACTAATAATAGTAAGAAAGGTCCTTTTGATGAGATATTGGTTGAAGGTAAGGGGACTCGTGTACTCTTTGATTCTGGTGCAAAAATAACCATTGTTTCAAGACAGTTTTACTCCCAGTACCTAAAGGATAAAATTAAGATTTTCAGAGCTGATATCAAGCCTTTGGCTTATGGTGGTGAACCTATAAAACTTATAGGGTATTTTCAAGGTTTGATAGAATATAAAGGGAGGTTCATTTCTGGTAAAGTTTATGTTTCCCACAAAGGCGATAGCATATTGAGTTGGTTTCACCAGAAGGATCTGGGTGTTATGTTGGATCCTAATAGTAATCCTCCCATTTTGTTAAAAGAAAATTTTAATGTGAATAAAATTGACACCAATGATGGTGATGCTGTTTACACTGCCAATCTCAAGACCTCTTTTCCCAAGATGTTTAGCAGCGAACTGGGCTGTCTTCGAGATTATGTACATAAAATCAAGTTAGTGTCAGGAGCTGTTCCAGTCTCAAGTAAGGTTCGTAGTGTTCCATTTTCTGTGAGGGAAGAAATGAAAAAACAGTTAGAAAAATTGAAGTCTTATGGCATAATTGAAGAGGTTGAAGGGACCCAATGGTTGGCGCCAGTTGTCGCAACACGCAAATCTGATGGTAGTCTCCGTTTATGTATTGACTTGAGAGCCTTAAATAAAGAAGTCATTGTTGATAGGTACCCGCTTCCTAAAATTTCAGATATGCTCATGTTGTTGAAGGATGCAAAAGTATTTTCAACAGTGGATCTCAAATCGGCCTATCATCAGATTAAATTAGATGATGACTCGAAAGATTACACCGCCTTCATTACTCCTTTCGGAACCTTCAGATTTCTCAGGTTGCCGTTTGGATTGGTGTCGGCGGCGTCAGTCTTCCAAAGAGCGTTAGAAAAGGTATTGCGAGGTCAACTTGGTGTTAAAATATATCAAGATGATGTTTTGATTTTTGGAAGTGATGAGAGGGAACATGATCTAAGGTTAAGACAAGTGCTGGAGAGGTTTAGTCAACATAACCTCATGGTCAGGCTGGACAAATGTAAGTTCAGAAGATCTTCCATTAACTATCTTGGTCACACCATTTCTGAGAATGGTGTGGAACCTAAGCAAGAGCTAATAGAAGCTATACAAAACTTGGCTGCGCCAACAAATAAGGAAGAGTTAATGAAATTCCTGGGTATGACCGAATACTACAGTAAGTTTGTGCAAGGGTTTGCTGAGAAAAGTGTTAACATGCGAACCTTGTTTTGCAAAGGAGTTGACTTTAAGTGGTCATCACAGTGTGAAGAAGAATTCAACAATTTAAAGGGGCATCTTAAGAAAACTCCTAAACTAAGGAGTTTTGATCCCTCCTTGAACTCGGTATTAATCACTGATGCAAGTATGAAAGGGCTTGGAGCTGTTTTACAACAAGAAAAAGGTGACATGGTCAACGTGATATTATTTCTCTCTAGAAGTCTAAAGGGGGCAGAACTTAGATACTCTGTTATTGAGAGAGAAGCTCTGGCAGTGCACTGGGCCACAAAGAAATTAAAAAATTTGCTTTGGGGTACCAGATTTAGTGTGAGAACGGATCACAAACCCTTATGTGAAGTCTTTAATAAAAAGGGTATTGATGCTATTTCTAGCAGAATATCTAAATGGGTTGTGGCTCTTCAAGCTAATAATTTTAATGTTGAGTACTTGCCCGGGGCACGTAATTGCATTGCAGATACTCTATCAAGGCTTGTACACTCGAATGAGGACGATGTTGACTATGAAGATCTAGAATTGAATGAATGGGTGTGTAACATTGAACACGATGGAATAAAGGAGGACAAGTGGAGAGAGGAGTGCAAGTCTGATGAGGATCTTAAAGAACTGTGTTCTTTAATCAAAAAGGGTTGGAGTAAAAAAGTTCATGGTAATTTAGAAAAATATTGGAATGTCAGACATGAATTGTATGAGGTTGATGGCCTCATCTTCAGAGGTTCAAAGCTAATTCCTCCTCTGGTATTTCGTGGGGAGTTAATAGAACTGGCTCACCAAGGTCACCAGGGTATGTCTAAAACCAAAGAGAGACTGAGACTTAATTACTGGTGGCCAGGAATCGACCTTCAAGTTGAGCGATCTATTAGAGAATATATACCATGTACTTTAAGTGAAAAATGTATCAAACCCAGGGTTCAACCCATGGTCATCAGGGAGTGTCCTAAAGGTCCGTGGCATGAACTAGCTCTTGACATTTTGGGTCCTGTTACTGGTGATGGTTGTGAGACGTATGTTTTTGTTCTTATTGACATGTACTCCTGGTGGCCTGAAATCAAATTTACTAAATCCATTGACTCTAAACATGTTATTTCTTTTCTTAAAGAGATTTTTACGCGCGAAGGCCTTCCTGGGTTTTTATTGACTGATAATGGGGTGCAATTTGTGTCAGCTGAAATGGAGGAGTTTTTACAGCATTGTTCCATCAAGCACAAATACTGTTCACTTTATCATCCGGAAACGAATGGTATGGTGGAACGCTATATTCGTGTGCTTAAGGAAACCATTTCCATGTCAAAACAAAACGGGCTGGATTGGAAAGGAGAAGTGAACAAAAAGGTTGAGGTATATAGGTTCACCCCTCATGCAACAACTGGACGTACACCTTTTGATTTACTTAAAGGGAGACATCCTAGTACTCTTGTAGCACCTTTTGGGTTAATGATGTGGAATCTAAGAGAGAAATGTGAATGTGCCTTCACAAGATCTGTGGAAGTACAAAGAAAAAGAAAAGGTTGTTGCGCGTAAACAAAGGTATGATGTCAGGAAAGATGTCAAAACCACTGTTGTTAATGTAGGTGATTTGGTCATGATCAAGGCTCCCTTGGGGCGAAAGGCCTCTGGCTTATTTCTGAAACCTCACAAGGTTGTCAAAGTGTTAACTAATGCAATTAAGACTGAAGATTCTCGTATCTGGAATCTCAATAGGGTCGTTGTCATCAAAAACACCTCCGTATTGAGGAATAGTTCTGTGTTCAATCCATCAGATGATACATTTGGTTCTCGCAGTCTCCCCACCACTTACCAGAGGGAGAGAAGTGCAAGAACCAGAATAAAACCTTCAAGATTCAAGGATTTTGTAATGAACATTTAAGGTTTTCTCATCATTCACATGCAAAATCTCTTTTTACCTTTGGTGTTTTTATCCTTTTTTTTTTTTTTTTTTCCTCCTTTTGTTTTTTTTCTCTTGTTCTCTGTTTAGTATAGAGGGAAGGTGTGTAGCATAGTGCTTAATACTTGTATTCATTTGTTCCTATGCTTCTCCATTGCACATGTCATGCCTGCTAGTGTTTTCCTTTGAGTAGCACCATGGAGATGGAATCTTGGATGTTTGAGATGAGTCAGTTGCACCTGGCTCCTGCTGGTTGATGGATGGGACTTTTCATTCTCTGGATTAAACTTACTTCTTTACTACAATGGCTTCTTCAATTATTTGGTTACTTAATTTTACAGGTTGCTCTCTAGGGTTCAAAAGAAGAAAGATTGACAGTCCGTTAGTTGAAGAAATAAAATACATCATTATGTAACTGTCTGCTCATAACATTTTCTTACTAACCTCCGCATTTTCACCGCCCTCTGCGGCGGCTCTGAAATCTTGAGAGTTGCTAATGTCCTGCGGTGCCCCATTATCTTCGACGCTTGTACCCGGCTGTTGCACAACGATCTTCTCAGGAGCCGTATCCTCCTGAAGGACCATGTCTTCATAGACGGGTGTGTTAGGAGGTGCTACAGCTTCTTCACCATAGCGCATTATGAAGTATGTGCATCCAGCTGTGGTTGCTCTCTAGGGGTCAAAAAGAAGAAAGATTGACAGTCCGGTAGTTAAATAAATAAAATACATCATTATGTAACTGGCTGCTTATAACGTTTTTACTAACCTCAGCATTTTCACTGCCCTCTGCGGCGGCTCTGAAATCTTGAGAGTCGCTAATGTCCTGCGATGCCCCATCATCTTCGACGCTTGTACCCGGCTGTTGCACGACGACCTTCTCAGGAGCCGTATCCTCCTGAAGGACCATGTCTTCATAGACGGGTGTGTTAGGAGGTGCTACAGCTTCTTCATCTTCCTCCATGTCCACGAAACTGAGGCCAGCATACACGCTGCCACTACACGAGCCCTCACTCTCGCTGCTGTCGCCCTTAATCGGGGACATCTGGCATACGCAATCCTTGAGACTGAGTGTTTCCACACGCCGACAAAGGTCATTGCCAAAACCAGTAACGTCGCAGCCCATATCCTTCGGTGTTTCTTGTTGAGCATTCTAGTCCTTTACCAGAGGTGTTAAGCTGCGGTAATATCTATTGATAGTGGGCTTGGGAGCCACCCAGCACAGGCCTTTTCACGAGCGGGCTGTATCTCTTCATTTTTGCTATGGGCACCTTTTCGTATTCAGGCGTCTGCTTGCTGTACATGGCTCTTATGGAGGCCTTATATGTATCCTAAACATCCCCTAAAAGGGGCGTGCACCTCTACAACACAACCTGGGCCAGCCTCCGTCAGAGGTCTCTGGTGCGCTGTTGTCTCCAAAAACAGCCCCGCCCTATGGCAGGCCGCCCCTTGGGGCAAGTGGTCACCTACATCCATCACGAGGGTTTGGGACTTGTCACTTGTAAGGACACGGCGAGGGGGCGTGGCACCTGTCACTTTTAAGGACACGGCGAGGGGGCGTGGCACCTGTCACTTTTAGGGACACGGCGAGGGGGTGTGGCACCTGTCACTTTTAAGGATACGGCGAGGGGGCGTGGCACCTGTCACTTTAAAGGACACGCATGACGAGTAAAGTTATCCTGGCTTTCTACTCAGACATGTTCCAAAAGTTGCAAAGAGGGATTTTGCATCGTAATAAACATGATTTCTTATAACCCAAAATCTTGCATCCTTTCTTTCCCTGATTTATATGCTGATGTTCCTAGTAATAGTCGCTCCGCTACTCCAGTCTCTGCAAAGAGGAAATATGTATGAATATATGTATTTATATGATATTTCCGCAAATCTAGGAAAAAGGCAGCGGAGCACTGTACACGATGAAAGACAAGCGTATAGTAAACAAGTAAGAGGAGAGGCTGTGGACATTTAATGCATTATGGTGTAATTTATGCGTTTTGATGTTCTTTACAAAGGTGAGTCTGCACCTTTTTATTAAAGTTGAGCAGTGTTAGGGAGGCCCTGATTGATATGGTGATCATGTTGCAAATCCAGGGTGAATACATGGAAAAGGACGCAATAAGGTGAAAGAGCGATACAGACCAAAATAAAGAGGTATAGGATACTAATGACAAAGCAATGCATTACATATATCAGTTGATACAATTGGGTATTGATGCAGCGTGAAGCTTACCAACATTTTCCCCACCACATATAATAACCTAATATCATTGGGCCCATTTTCTAACATCTCCTAATGTTCATAATGACCTTTATATCTTACCCACCATTACCATGACATAGGACCTCTGACGGATCTTTTTTGTTGAGCTGATAGGGACTAGAATACTCGGAAGATGCAAGCAATTATCCTATGAGGACTTCGAATAGATAATTGCTAACATAACCATGACCTTCTCAATCTTCGAACAAACCTTCTTTTGCCACTCATATAGACTCCTTGAAATAACCAACATGACCAAAAGAATAAGACAGAATCGGTAAAGATATTTCAGGAAAAACATTTATCTACTGCCTCAAATTGCATAGACAGATCAGGAACACATTTCAAGATTAGATTTAATGACAATTTGTTAATGCAGGAACCACACAGCTTGGCACAGATTATCTTCAACAGCACGATTCAGCCTATCAAGAGCAGGGGAAAAATACAGATTCAGTTGTTAAGCATACCAACCAAAACAAGGAAGTCTGCTTCAGGTCTGTCTTCAGGTAATTAAGTTAAAGTTCAAGCTACAGCACCGCATACCATAGCAGGAGTCAAGCAACCTCTCTGCCGAAAAATTATTTCCTGCACACCTTTGCCATCCGGCAAAGCACAGGATCTGAGGTCGCAGTTTAAATAAAGTTCAGTGCATTAGAGTCTATTCCACAAAAAGCGAGTGGAAATGGGGCATAGAAAGGATAATGGGAATCAAGAGTCAGTCTGATAGCATGCCAGGCAGGGAAAATGAAATGACAGCCAGTCCCCGTCTCCTCCCAGATTGGGCAATTATACTCCAAATGTTCCAAGTTTACACCCCTTAACATATTAATTCCATTAGTCCATAGGGTTTTCATTGGTCTTTCACGGTTGGCTGTCATGGGGTGATGAGTAAGTCATACAATCCTGGATGAAGTAAATAATCCTTTTTGTAAGTCTCATTAATATTCATTATGCTACATTTAGTTAGCATTTCGTCACTTCCACAGAAGTTGGAGGCACTTGTATTTGTATATAGTCAGTCCGTTCCCAGGCGCCTTTCCTTGGGTTTGCAAAAATATTTGTTACAGTTCTATCGAATACGATTCGAGTGAAAAGTGAGTCCATTGTTAGCCAGTACAGAAATGAAACTTTACAGAAAGTTCTCATAGGGCTTAGGTGACTGCCTCACAGGATTTTACTTTAGCGTAATGAAAAGAAAGCTATGAGTCCTACATGGAAAAATAGCTGAATCACTGTCGTATTAATATTATAGAAGATCAAACACTTGTAATTGCATTTAATTTTCTTCATTAATTCAGGTATGATTGTCTTCATGAAATACGTCAGTATTATGCACTACTAAAAATGTACTTCTTTCTAGTCATTGTTTGACACATTAACATGCAAGCATAATTTTCAACGTGCCACTTTCTAGTGCATGTATTATTTTCATATGCGTTATAAAAAGTCCATAATCATTCTATGTCAGTTTTTCTTTGTAGAGAGCTTTTTCTACATCTCTCTAGTACCACTATGCATATATACATTCATTTTAATGCACATTTGATTATTGTTATTCACAAAAACTCTCCATATTAATTTTATTTTCATCTTTTCATACAACACGTAAATGCCTCAGCATGAAATTCTCGTTTTTCTCACTTTGTTTACATTTTCGTATCATCATTGTCTGAAACTCTGCATGCTTTTACGATGTAGTATGTTAACATGTCTCATCCAGAAAAAAGTGTCATAAATGATTTTTCCAGGTAGGAATTGATAAAGATAGATGCTAAGTAACACCCACGCTCCATCAGTATCTAAGAACTGTCCAGGCATAAGAGGACAACAATGTGGCCATGTCTGTAGTATAGCTAGAAAGGCAGCAAAGCTACAGCTCAAAGAGGGACCATCATTTATATAAGCTGAATTCGACAGGTGGTAGTATCATTTGTATCGCCTGTATAACAGGAATCGCCAAACAAGGGAATAGTGAGGGAGGAAAAGAAGGGCAGAGGGAGGGGGTGATACAGTTGTATATCTGCTTCATAAACATAGTATTATGTCTAAGGAACAGGACCAATAGTGGGAAGAGCCACGAGATCCTGCAAACATAGTTTAATGTATTTGGCCAAGGATCGCCAAACAATACTAGAAATTGGTGGTGCGGATTGCCTTTCTGAATGTATCATGTGAGCACTCCAAAGGTATGACACCGAGGCCCACCAAGTATGATACAATAGATGCTGGGAAGATTTCCACACTGTAAGTATGACTTTAATTGCAATGGTTAAGAGTAAGTCCAGCAATGACATACCGGTAATATTTAAGGGCATAGGAGATACACACAGGCACAAGGACCCAACGGTACCATAGAGAAGGGTTATGGGTATATTGAAAATTACTGTAGAGTAGATTGTGGAGTATACAAACTTCTGTAAAATTCATGAAATACCTCAAGAATCTCTTGGTTTTGAAATTTTTGTGAACCATCCTTGTCCGTGATATGAGTAATGTGGGTATTTGAGATTATTGAATTTAAGAGTAGAGGCCAATAATTTACCTCCTCTATTGCGTTGTAGTAGTTGTTGCGATTTTTGGGCGTGGACACCAAGGTAGGCACTTTTACTAACGATGGAATTAAAGGAGTATTTTAACTGTTTAATATCGTGTAGAAGGAACTTGTTATTGGAGGGTCTATATAAATCCTCTTTCCTTTCGATTTCATTTCCAAGAGATTGAAGCGTATTCTTAATTTCACTTTTTCTCCTGGGCATTTTTTTTGATGATTTGCCCCCTCATAGCGCATTTAAACTCATCCCATAATATTATCGGAGAGTTAACAGAGTATTCATTTTCCCTAAAAAAGAGCTCAATCTCTTTGTTGAGATCCATAACGTCAGCCTCATTTTCTAATAACTATTGGATGGATCTGTGCATCTGACGTATCTTTAAGGAGAGAGGCATCAATGAGAAGATAGTCAATGCGGGAAAAGCTGGAGTGAGGGGAAGAAAAAAACGTAAAGTCACTGCCTTTTGGGTTATATAGTCACCAACCATCTAGTAAATGATGTGTTGAGCATGGGTTATGCAGTTGTTTTTGTGCCCTGGGGTTCTGTATTTGAATGCTGATTCCTCTGGATCTAAGATAGGATCCAAAGGAAGATTAAAGTGCCCCCTACTATTGTTTTAGACCCTTGTGGGATATCAGTTAGTTTTTTGTTATTTGTGCACCAGAAGTCAGGATCATCTATATAGGGAGCACAGATATTCATAACATATAGTTCATGAACCCCATTGAACAGTCTAGTAAGTAGCCATCTCCCATTGGTGGCATGTTCAGCTGTGACTATGGTTAACCTTGAATTCTTAGATATAAGGGTGAGGACTCCCTTTCTTTTCCCAATAGCTTCAGAGCATGTCACATCCGCGACCCACCCCTTCCTCTGGTCTCTTGAAGGAGTACTAGGCCCCCCTTCAGCTCTTTACAATAATCCAAGATTTTGGCTCTTTTCACCGGATGATTCAATCCTTTGGTAGTCAAGGAAACAACTTCAATGCAGGCCATTTGAACATTAAGTGAATAACATGTATACATTGTAGTGCATCAGGCTCAGTGTGAGCCTGAGTGGGTTGGATGTTCAACTGTGGTGAAGCTGATATCCCACTGGGAAAAGAGGTAGGAAAAGGGGGATTAGGGAAGAGAAAACAATTGTGGGGTCTATTGCCTTCTCTGTGCCATGCAAGAGAGAGGCGCTGGGGCCTCACCCACCAGGGGGTGTCTGTAAGAGTCATACTGCACAGGAAAAAACATGGTTGAAGTACAGCAAGGGCTGCAGAGACCAGTACAGTGGTTACCGCTGGGAAACATTGCATAGGCGGCGGGAGGTGAAGAACAATAAGTGCAATGAGAACCAAGCAGGTAAGAGAAAAACACACTCTAAGTCATTTTGTAGACACCAAAATATGTGTAGGAACATCATACCCAAATAAGCTTAAAAGCCATAGAATATGTTCGAGACATCATAGGTTCCAAACCTAGTCTAAACCAAGACATATCTCATGCAGAAACCATCAACATGAGATGGACATAAACAATTAGGCATAGAATTAAAGAACAGCATATAAGGTATAAACAAAATACAAAGGTGTTACTGATGTATCTAAACTCAGGTGTGTGGGCATCCTCTGTGGCAGTGTATGATATCACAAATTAGGTGAATTGGACGATATGAAGTTGTCCAACTGATGGATTTTAGATAGTGTCTATAGCTTAGGTGAGCAAGGTTTTTCGATGTCACACTTCTTAGTCTGCAGTCTGATGGTTGTCCCGGTAACAGACGTGCCAAGAACAAATAGCGGTGGTGAGCTTGCCTGCAAGATAATCAGGGAGTTGGTTGTGATGGATTTCTAAATGATGCAGAGCACAATAATGGGGGGACTGGGAGCGCATATAGGCCCACCATACAAGCTCCATGAATGTATATAAGTGGAGTGTGCAGTTCCTAAAAGAATAAGAAAAGGAAACAGAACAGGCAGTAGGTCGGTATGGGTCTCAGCAAGCAGATCGGGGGGATCTGATTGGTCAGAAGCAAGAGCCCTCACAAACTCAGATAGAATTCCACCATCTGCATGGATATTCTACAATTGCCCAATGCATTGCTATGTGACAATGGGGTATGACCTACTGAATACCCTCCCTCCTTGCTTTTCACTCTCACTCTCTATAGATCTCTTTACCATTGCAGGTCAGATTTTAAATATCATAAGGTAAACCCAACTATCAGGGTGACTTTTTGATATTGGGTATTGTTGCTAATTACCACGCCTATAACCCCAATCATTGGTAGATTAGGTTGCATGGTCCCGAAGTAGTGCCCAGACCCGCAGGGACTTTACATGACATGAAACATGTCTCACTTTCCTGTGAGCTGTACCAGATCATTGTCTCTAACGTAGCCACCCTTTGTTTTTATTTACAACAAGAGGTCCCACATATTAAAGCATTCAGGGTCTCTCTTGATTATTTTTATACCATGCACACACAGCACCTCCACTTATACTTCATCATGGTGTCTAATTTTAAAAACCTCAGGCAAAGACCATCAAGGGGCCCTTTGCACATTGCAGCACGGGCCCAACGAGGAGCTGCCCAATGATGAAGCATGACACCCATCTGGGTGGGTAAGGGCTATTGTTTCTGAGCAATCAGATTCCCCCGATATGCTTGTTCAGACCCATCCTTACCTATTGCCTGTTCTGTTCACTTTTCTGATTCTTTTAGGAGCTGCACATTCCACTTGTATACTTTGTAAACGATGCAGCTGGTTTTGAAGATGGTGTGGGCAGTCAAGGTTTGCCAATGGAGTTCTATCAATATAAGGGTGATGTGATCATATTTCTTCAGGTGCTGGATGAGACATGCTGCGCCATGTACAATGCTCCTAAGGGGTGTCGGTGTGGAGTCTGGTAGGCCTGGAGTAGAGCATTGCCACTATCCAGATGTGAGAGCATCAGAGATTGAACAGCAGTTCTGAAATTGCTCTCTGGAAGAAGCGGTTTAACTTTCTTTAGAAGAGAAAACTGGTGCCAGGTTGTCTTAGTTTTTTTGCAATGTTTTCCTTGAGGCTAAAGTTTGTGTCCAGGGAGAATCCAAATGACTTGGCATTTGGTGAGAGTTGGGGTTCAAAGCTGTCACAGTTCATGTCATTGTTCCAGTTTTGTTATGTACCTTGTTTGTAGTTTTTATCAAATAAACAGGAATTCTGTCTTGTTTAGGCTGAGCTTTAGGTAGGCATTGGACATCTAGTTCTGGATGATGTGCAAGCAGTGTTTGAGGCATTGTGGATGTCAGTAGCAGTTAAGGCTTTCAAGTAGAGTTGTGAATCATTAGCATATTGGTAAATCTTGATGCTGTTATCTGTGAGTAAAGAACCAAGCTGCTCCATGTAAACATGACATGAGACAGTAAGGAACTTCAGGGGATTCCACAAGTTATAGGGATCATTTGTGGCCACGTGAACAAACTGGTGTCAATAGAATGGTAGGAGGAGAACTAGCGTAGGGCTTTGCCAGTGAATATCAATCAGGATTTAAGGGTGTGTAGGAGGGTGGGATGGATAACTGTGTCAAAGTCAGCTGAGAGGTTCAGAAATATCATGAGACAGGGGTCATCTTCATCTGTGGTCAAGAGGGCATCATCTATCATTCATACTTCACCATGATATGAAGACAAACTGATAGTCATGGAGGAAATTGTTAGAATTGATGTGATCTTGGAGATGATTGCTTTTTCAATGATCTTGCCGATGAATGGTAGATGAGTGATCGCATGACAATTGGCGAGGTCGTCAGGTGTGGGTTTCTTTAGGAGTGGGAGGATTTTGCCTCTCTTGACAGCTTGTTGGAAGATGTCTCCAATGAGGGAGGCATTGGCAATGGTAAGTAGTGGCACAAGAGCATTCCCAGAGAGCAAAAGCAGCGCGGCACAGGCGGCGTGCTGCGTTGCTTACGAAAAACTTACAATGCTGAAAAAATAGAGATTGGCGAGCCGTGCCTTTCTTTTCTTGGACGCGTCTCGCCAAACTCTATTTTTTCAATATTATATGCTTTTAGGAATCAGCGTGGCACACGCAGCGTGCTGTGCCGATTATGAAAAGCTTACAATATTGAAAACATAGAGTTTAGCGAGCCGCGCCATTCTTTTCGTGGGTGCGGCACGCCAAGCTCTATTTTTTGAATATTATATGTGTTTAGCAATCAGCGGGGCACATGCAGTGCGCCAATTATGAAAAACATACAATATTGAAAACATAGAGTTTAGCGAGACGCGCCTTTCTTTCTTGGTCGCGGCTCACTAAACTCTATTTTTTTAATATTATATGCTTTTAGTAATCAGCGCTGCACAGGTGGTGTGCTGCGCTGATTGCGAAAAACTTAGAATACTGAAAAAATTGAGTTTAGCGAGCCGCGCCTTTCTTTTCTTGGGCACCACTCACAAAACTCTATTTTTTCATTCAAATTTAACAATGGCGGCCACGCCTTTCTTTTAATCGGCGCGTCCACCCAACTTCCTTCTCTCCCTTTCTCGCCCCATGCACACTTGCAATGCAGTAGGTCTTGCATTACTAAATGTTTGAACTATTGGCATTGCAAATAATAATGCAACGCCAATAGCTCAAACTTTCAGTAATGCGAGACCAATTGCATTGCAAATGCTTGTTTTAAGTGTTTCAGAGACAACCTGCAAAAAGAAACAGTGACACAGCTGCATCGAAAAAAATGTGTAATCACTCAATTGCTTATGCATGAAATGAACAATGTACATGAGTGACATTTTGGAGGGAATTTTGGTAGATTTTATTGAAGGCAGAAGCTCTTTTGGTAGTTCATCTAAAGATCTAAAGCGTGGGGAATAGCCTCCAGAGGCACTCATTACAATGTTAGGTCTATTTCCGTTTTAGGTGCAAAACCCTGTTAGTACTGTATTTTAAGGGGGTGTTAGCCCATGCACTAATTGCATATGTCCTATTTGCAGCTGTGTAAACTGCAAGTTTATGGTAGCTAAAATATTATACAGAGCTTGGTGTCAAACAGCATGAAAATCTACTCAATAAATATCAATATTTGCTCTTGGAACACCACAGGCTAGATAATCTACTACAAAATAACGAGTTCATGGATTTCTTTCACAACTACGATATTATATTGACACAAGGAACATGGATAATTCCACCACATATTACAGGTTACATTGATTATCACGAAATGGCAATAAAGTCATCAAAATTCGGTCACCCCAAGGGAGGCCTGTCCACATTTTTTTCTAAAAAATGTATCTGGTCAATAGAAAAGTTAGAAACAGGGATAAAATGGATTCTTGTAACAAATTTGGAAAATCCAAATACAAGTACAGCACCGATGATAATTATCTTAATAAATGTTTACATTCATCCTAGAAAAGAGACAAAAGAGGAGCATATGAAAATCCTATATGAAAATATTTAAATAATGCAGAGGCACTATCTTCAGGCGCAGTTTATCATCACAGGAGACTTCAATACAAATCTGTGCAAGAATCAGAGGAAATCCCACCAAAGTGGGCTCAGATTTAGAAGTCAACTGGAAAAACTAGGGCTAATGCATCTGAACGGGAATACAAAAGAGGATTCACCAGCATCAATCACCTTTTTAAGTGGGAATAAGAGCTCGACTATTGATCATACGCTAGTAAGCGAGCACGTAATGCTACAGACGTGTAAATTTCAAATAATCCCATGCATGGAGAGTGATCACCTTCCCCAGGCAATTCAAATAGTGTACAGGTTTAACTTTATGCCTCCATCCAAGGAATTAAGTTTGGCTCCCCGTGCATACAATTTAAAAAGTCTGAAATGGTAGGGCATGGGGATATAGAAGGTGATGGCATAGGTCTCCCTTTGTGTAGGGACCAAAGAAGCAATTACAGATGAATCAGGCAAACATGCAATCATTCAACCCAAAGACGGTGAGCGACGAAAGGCTTGGGGAAACCTAAAAAACATCTGACTGGAAAAATTCCCAGTTAAAAATAAGTCATCTAAGTACAACTTCTGTAGGAAACATAATGGGGACACTGGTAATCAACCTTGGTACAGTACCGAATTACGCAAGCAAAAACTTCAAATATTGCGAGAAATAAGAACAATTACAAATCTGTTAAAACAAGGACGTAGACCAGACAAATTCAGACTACAAAAATTAGGAACTAAATACAAAGAAAAAGGTTGCGAAGCAAAAATAAGTTATCATGTTGTCATCAGGAACAAACTCCTCTTGGCAAGTAAACAACCAAATAGCAAAAGAAACTGGCAGCTGATAAATGGACAGACTCTTGGGAAGACCAGACAACAAAACACAGGGATCGGCGCAGCCACATGGGAGGCACATGTCTGAGTAATGTACACAGAACCAGTGCCCACAGTAAAAACAGATAATCAAGACGGAGTAATCGAAATGAGGGCGGGCTCCCCTCCAGTAATTCAGAAGTTCCATGTGGTCCATGAAGAGGACAATATGCACATTGCCCATTCTAATAAAAGCATCTCTGAGGCAACTGACATTGATCAATTAACCAAATTCATAAGGTAATTAAAATCAGAAGGAACAGCGGGACCGAATGGTATCCCAAACGCTCTCTTTAAGGGAGAAGCAACATACTGGGCCCATTATTTTGCGCCACTGTTTAATGAGTTGTTCCTCACAAAAAGTATCCCAGAGTCCTGGAGGGGTAACATTTTTCAAACAATCTTTAAAAGTGGGAATCCGTTATTGCCAACAAATTATAGACTCATAGCATTAATAGACACAGAGGCTGAGGTTTACGCAGCTTATCTTCTTGAGCATCTTAACAAATGGGCAGAAGTCAATAAACTCATCCCTCGGACCCAAACAGGGTTTAGGGTCGGTGCGGGCACATTAACAAATCTTACCGCATTAACACTCTTAGCAGAAAATTCCAAAAATAAGAACACTCAGCTTTTTGCATGTTTTGTGGACCTCAAGTCCGCCTTCGACCGATTGCCCAGAAGACGCTTATGGGAAAAATTGCGAAATGGGGCATCCCAAGTATCTTACTGTACGCAATCAAAGAACTACACACAGGAACATGGGCTTACCTAAAAATTAGGGATGGCAGTTGTGTGACAAAGAAAATCGATACAAGTAATGGATTAAAATATGGGTGTGTGCTAGCCCCGAGTCTTTTCAACTTATATTTAGCCGACCTTGAAGACTCTCTCTGGAAAGTAAATAGTCACCCACCAACGCTGGCTAAAGAGGAAATAGGATGTATTCAGTATGCCAATGATATTGTGCTACTTAGCCACACCCACATAGGATTACAACGCAGTATGTGTGCATTAGGGAAATACATGGATAAGCAAGGATTAGAACTAAATCTGAAGAAGACAAAAGTAGTTCGGTTAGTGGACTCCAAATATAAGACATTCTTTTGGTACTTGGATGGCAAAAAAGTCGAGGTTGCAGTCACATATAAATACCTTGTATTTAAAGATGAACATAAATGCAGTCACATATAAATACCTTGGATTTAAAGTTGAACATAAAGTGAGTTACAAACAGCAGCTAGCAGCAATGTCGGCTAAAGCGCATACGCTCATTTACGGTTTAAAACTACTAAAAAAGAAAGTAAGCTGTCCATCATATGGCCATCTGCTTTCCGTTATGCACGCCCAGTTAATGCCATTGGTGTCCTATGGAACTGAAACAATAAGGGGTTGTGAAATAACAATCTTAAATAAAATATAAACAAAAGCTTACAAATCCATTTTTCAAATCGATCAGCGTCTCCGGCACAAGTTCGTCTAGAGTTTGGCCTGACCGACCAAACGTTCCTGAGCAAAGGCACATTCATCAAATTATGCGGGAGGCTACGTGCATCTCAAAGAGGCTCTATTGATAATCTATGCTGGAAAGAAATTGAGGTACAACAACAGAACAACATAAAAGGCTCCTGGAGTTTCTATCTAAATCAGGTTATTGAGGATCTTTGCGTGCAAGATATTTGGAAAGCCAGCATTGGGAAAGAGGCCTTTAATGAAGCAATTAAGTTAACTACTAAATACCTGTCCTATTCCACAGATGTGAACACTCTATTACGAAGACGCCATGCCTGGACAGTGATTAATTCATATAGTAAATTGAAGCCTCAGGAATACTTATCAGCTCACTTCTCAATGGCCTTAAAACATAAATTCATGCAATTTCATTTCGGCTTGTGGGAAACGAAGAATTTAATCCCTTCCTAAAAAGACCAGTTTCGAAACCAAGATTGTCGATTGTGTAAGTATAAACAAGAATCTTTAACACATATTCTCTGCATATGTCCAAAGTTCATGGCAGAAAGGAAAAAATTACTGAAAGAAATATTTATAAAAATTAACATTCGAACCTGCAGAGAAGGGGTAACCACTTGGTTAGACGGTTCTTCAACTCCCTAGTATGCAGGGGTAAACCTTTAAACTTGAACTTAAAAGAAATATGACAAATCTCTCTGGAACCCTAAAAAGATCTTTAGCACTTCAGAATAGTACAATAAGTTGGAATAATGTAACTGATGTGGCTGCTCTCCTTTCCCATACAGGTTTTGGAGTCATCTCTGCAATTGTTTTCAAATGTTTTCCTTACAATGGTGAGCAAGCTTGAATTCCTGTTGGTTCCTTCTCAATTCTGAGTCACTGAGTGGGTGAGCTATATGAATATTTTGCCTGGTCAAGAATCTAGTTTGCGGTCTGCAGGCCTTAGTTTTATTTAGTAGAGCAGGGGATCTATGCCAATTTTCTTTCCATAGTCATTCTAAAAATACAGGGGCTCATTTACAAGCCCTGTGCGCCACCAGAACATCCCGTTTTGTGACGTTCCGGTAGCGCACAGGGCATAGCCATATCTACAAGGTCACATAAAGCCACCCTGCATGGCTTTTCATGGCCTTGTATATATGCATTGAGGCAACGCAGCGCATGTTGCTGTGTAGCCTCACACTTCGATGGGGAGGCATGCCATGGGCATTATGGTGGGTGTTCCCACGTAAAACCCATGGCATTTGACACATTCCCAGATTTACAAGAAGCTGTAAACCTGGGAAACCGGCAAAAGACTACGCCTCCCCAGGGCAGGCGTAGGTGAGGAGCAACAAGGAGAAATAACATTATTTCTCCTCGTTTTTTCCTCTTTCTATGTGTGCTGCATTCAGAGGCACACGTAGAAAGAGGAAATCACCTCCATTGATTATTTTTGTGCAGGAAGGTGCCCCTTCCCACACAAAAACAATCATCCCTACAACGCAGACACCCTTGCACCATGGTGCAAGGGAGCCAGCATTGGCGCATGGCAGCCAATTGAGCACCAGCGCAGGGAAAGACGACAGGAATGAGCTGTATCTTATAGATACGGTGCATTCCTGCCCTTTTCTTTGGCCATAGCACAGCAGGAAGGCATGCAGCACTGCCCTACGACAAAATATTGCAAATGAGGCCCACAGTGTGTAGTGGGTAAGATAAGTTTCCTTAACTTGCTTAATAAGGCCCTGAATTGGATCCATGGGTGTGTTTTGTGCTTGTAACTTGTGGATTATCTTCTGTGGGTACTAAAATATTGGAGTAATTTTGGGATAGCTGAGCACGAGTCCACCATAAATCGGCATGCCTCCCATCCAGCCGAATGTGATTTCCATATTTAGATGTGAGGGAACTGCTAGAATTTGATGGTGGAGCACCAGCAGACTCCAAACAGGGTCATAGCTATCATTGGTGCAGCAGGTGCAGTGGCACCAGGGCCCAGTGAACCATGCCAATGCTGTATTTTAATACACCAACAGCAGTCAAAGGGACCATTTTCTTTGCTTGCACCGGGCCCATGAATCCTTCCTTGTTTCACTCAGAACTTTTGGCATGAAAACCAATGGCTTCAGCATATACAACAAGGTATACGAATTTGAGGGTCCCTTGACAGCTTCAGCTCCAGTCTTTGCCTTGCTGGAAGACTTTGAGGTAAAAAAAGTGACTAGGTCTCAAGGTTAAAACTTTGACAGTGGTGATCTGCTTGTTGTAGTCAACTTTCACTCAATAGAGGCTAGCTCCCTGTCAACAAGGAGCTGATGCTTTTCTATGGCACTTCACTTTTTCTGGGTGGTTTTTACCTCAACAATTAAAAAATCCATATCTCAGGTTCTCCATGTCCGATGTAATTTTTAGGTCGAGCCTAGCGGCAGCGCGCATGTACTGCTCGCTCTACGAGACTGCTGTAGTAGAGTATGGGAGAGAGGCCGCACCCACTCTCCGCACCCTATTTGTCATTGGCTTGTGTCATGGTCTTTCGTAAATGCTGTCTTTAGATTCGTTAATAGGCGTGTTAGTCCCGTCTTGTATTTATTTGTAACCTCTCATGGTTACTGGCCCCTTTACTTCTGTTGTTACATGGGACCTGTTATTTAGTCTGTAAGCACTATTTACTTTATTGAGTTTCTCTTACTGCTGGCCGGACAGGCGTTGCTTCAGCTGAAACAGCTTGTGTTTTTTTAAGCAGCACGGCCGCCCCATAACACAGGCGCCTGCTTTCAATCACTTTAACCCGGCATTATCTCGTGTCTGTTTCAACCCCCCAAGTAAAATGGATTTAGGAATGATCAGCGAATTAAGTCATTTGAATTCCAGGTAGCACATAATCATGTGCTAATGGGAAGAAGCTGACAACAGCACATCTGTGTTACATGTCATCTGCACTAAAGCCACCTGATGGGTTGTTTTCAAAAGCCTGTTTTATTAACAACACCACCACCAATACCACCACCAACACCACCAATACCACCACCACCAATGCCCCACCACCTCCACCAATACCATACCACTAATACCACCACCACCACCACCACCACCATCACCACCACCAATACCACCACCACCAATACCACCAACACCACCACCACCACCAATACCACCACCAATACCACCACCACCACCAATACCACCACCACCAATACCACCACCACCACCACTACCTATACCACCACCACCACCAATATCGCCACCACCACCACCAATACCACCACCACCAATGCTCCACCACCACCACCAATACCATACCACTAATACCACCACCACCACCAACACCACCACCACCATCACCACCACCAATATCACCACCACCAGTACTACCAACACCACCACCACCACCAATACCACCACCAATACCACCACCAACAATACCACCACCATCAATAACATACCACCACCAATACCACCACCACCAATACCACCACCAATACCACCACCACTACCACCAATACCACCACCTCCAATACCACCACCACTAATACCACCACCACCACCAATACCACCACCACCAATACAACAACCACCACCAATGCCACCACCACCAATGCCATCACCACCAATCCAATACCACCACCACCAATACCACCACCACCATCAATACCAATACCACCACCACCAATACCATCAATACCACCACCACCAATACCACCAATACCACCACCACCACCAATACCACCACCACCAATACCACAGCCACCAATACCAATACCACCACCACCAATACCACCACCAATACCAATACCACCACCACAACCAATACCACCACCAATACCACCACTAATGCCACCACCAATACCACCACCACCACCAATATCACCACCACCAATATCACCACCACCAATACCACCACCACCAATACCACCACTTCCACCAATACCACCACCACCAATACCAATACCACCACCAACACCACCAGCAATACCATCACCACCAATACCACCACCAATACCACCACGACCATCAAACCTACCACCACCAATACCACCACCAATCCAATACTACCACCACCAATACCACCACCACCAATACCAATTCCAACACCGCCAATACCACCACCACCAATACCACTAATACCACCACCACCAATACCTCCGTGAATACAACCAATCCCACCACCACCAATACCACCACCACCAATACCAATATCACCACCAATACCACCACCACCAATACTACCACCACCACCAATACCACCACCAATACCACCACTAATACCACCACCAATACCACCACCAATACCACCACCACCAATACCACAACTACCAATACCACCACTAGCACCAATACCACCATCACCAATAACACCACCACCAATACCACCACCACCAATACCACCAACAATACAAATACCACGCCAGTACCAATACCACCACCACCACCAATACCACCACCACCTATCAAATACCACCACCACCAATACCAATGCCACCGCCAATACCAATACCACCACCACCAATACCAATACCACCACAACGCATACCACCAATACCACCACCACCAATACTACCACCACCAATACCACCACCACCAATATCACCACCACCACCACCAATAAGACCACCGCCACCAATACCACCACCACCACCAATACCCCACCACCAATACCACCACCACCAATACCACCACCACAAATACCAATACCACCAATACCACCACCACCACCAATACCACCACCAATACCACCACTACCACCAATACCATGACAAATACCACCACCCCCACCAATACCAATACCACCACCAATACCATCAATACCACCACTACCACTAATACCAGCAATACCACCACCACCAATACCACCACCACCAATGCCAATACCACCACCAATACCAATGCCACCACCAATACCACCACCACCAATACCACCACCACCAATACCACCACCACCAATACCACCACCAGTACCACCACCACCAATACCACCATCACCAATACCACCACCACCAATATCACCACCAATACCAACAAAACCAATACCACCACCACCAATACCAATACCACGACCACCAATACCAATACCACCACCAGCAATAACAATACCAATATCACCACCAATACCACCATTACCAATACCACCACCACCACCAATACCACCACCAATACCACCACAACCACCAATACCCCACCACCAATACCACCACCAATACCACCACCACCAATACCACCACCTCCAAAACCACAAATACCATCAATACCACCACTTCCACTAATACCAGCAATACCACCACCACCAATACCACCACCACCAATACCAATACCACCAAAAATACCAATACCACCACCAATACCACCACCAATACCACCACCAATACCACCACCAATACCACCACCACCAATACCACCTCCACCAATACCACCACCACCAATACCACCACCACCAATAATACCACCACCAATACCACCAATACCACCACCACCACCAATACCACCACCACCATTACCACCACTAATACCACCACCACCAATATCACCACCAACACCACCAATACCACTACCACCACCACCACCAATACCAATACCAATACCACTACCAATACCAATACCACCACCAATACCACCACCACCAATACCACCACCAATACCACCACCACCACCAATAAGACCACCGCCACCAATACCACCACCACCACCAATACCCCACCACCAATACCACCACCACCAATACCACCACCACCAATACCACCACCTCCAATACCACAAATACCACCACCACCACCAATACCACCACCAATACCACCAGCACCAATACCACCACCTCCAATACCACAAATACCAACAATACCACCAATACCACCACCAATACCACCACCACCAATACCACCACCAGTACCAGTACCACCACCACCAATACCAATACCACCACCAATACCGCCACCAATACCACCACCAATACCACCACCACCACCAATACCACCACCACCAATACCACCACCACCAGCAATACCACTCCCACCAATACCACCACCACCAATACCACCAATACCACCACCACCAATTCAATACCACCACCTCCAATCCAATACCACCACCACCAGTACAAATACCACTGCCAATAGCAATACCACCAATACCAATACCACCACCACCAATACCACCACCACCAACACCACCACCACCAATTTCAATACTACCACCACCAATACCACCACCACCAATACCACCATCACCAATACCACCACCAATACCACCACCACCAATACCACCTCCACCACCAATACTGCCACCACCACCACCAATACCACCACCACCAATGCCCCACCACCACCACCAATACCATACCACTAATACCACCACCACCACCACTAATACCACCACCACCCCCAATACCACCACCACCAATACAACAACCACCACCAATGCCACCACCACCAATACCATCACCACCAATCCAATACCACCACCACCAATTCCACTGCCAATACCACCACCACCACCATCAATACCAATACCACCACCACCAATACCACCACCACCAATACCACCACCACCAATACCACCACCACCACCAATACCACAACCACCAATACCACAACCACCAATACCAATACCACCACCACCAATACCACCACCAATACCACCACTAATGCCACCACCAATACCACCACCACCACCAATATCACCACCACCAATATCACCACCACCAATACCACCACCACCAATACCACCACTACCACCAACACCACCAGCAATACCATCACCACCAATACCACCACCAATACCACCACCACCAATACCACCACGACCATCAAACCTACCACCACCAATACCACCACCACCAATACCAATACCACCACCAACACTACCACCAACACCACCAGCAATACCATCACCACCAATACCACCACCAATACCACCACCACCAATACCACCACGACCATCAAACCTACCACCACCAATACCACCACCACCAATCCAATACTACCACCACCAATACCACCACCACCAATACCAATTCCAACACCGCCAATACCACCACCACCAATACCACTAATACCACCACCACCAATACCTCCGTGAATACAACCAATCCCACCACCACCAATACCACCACCAATACCAATATCACCACCAATACCACCACCACCAATACCACCACCAATACCACCACAAATACCACCACCAATACCACCACCAACATCATCACCACCAATACCACCACCACCAATACCACAACTACCAATACCACCACTACCACCAATACCACCACCACCAATACCACCACCACCAATACCACCAACAATACAAATACCACGCCAATACCAATACCACCACCACCACCAATACCACCACCACCTATCCAATACCACCACCACCAATACCAATGCCACCGCCAATACCAATACCACCACCACCAATACCAATACCACCACAACGCATACCACCAATACCACCACCACCAATACTACCACCACCAATACCACCACCACTAATATCACCACCACCACCACCAATAAGACCACCGCCACCAATACCACCACCACCAATACCCCACCACCAATACCACCACCACCAATACCACCACCTCCAATACCACAAATACCACCACCACCACCAATACCACCACCAATACCACCACCACCAATACAACCACCACCAATACCGATACCACCACCACCACCACCAATACCACCACCAATACCACCACTACCACCAATACCATGACAAATACCACCACCCCCACCAATACCACCACCAATACCATCAATACCACCACTACCACTAATACCAGCAATACCACCACCACCAATGCCAATACCACCACCAATACCAATGCCACCACCAATACCAATGCCACCACCAATACCACCACCACCAATACCACCACCACCAATACCACCACAACCAATACCACCACCAGTACCACCACCACCAATACAACCATCACCAATACCACCACCACCAATATCACCGCCACCAATATCACCACCAATACCAACAAAACCAATACCACCACCACCAATACCAATACCACCACCACCAATAACAATACCAATATCACCACCAATACCACCACTACCAATACCACCACCACCACCACCAATACCCCACCACCAATACCACCACCAATACCACCACCAATACCACCACCACCAATACCACACCTCCAAAACCACAAATACCATCAATAGCACCACTACCACCAATACCAGCAATACCACCACCACCACCAATACCAATACCACCACAAATACCAATACCACCACCAATACCACCACCACCACCAATACCACCACCAATACCACCACCACCAATACCACCTCCACCAATACAACCACCACCAATACCACCACCAATACCACCACCAATACCACCATCACCAATACCACCACCAATACCACCACCAATACCACCACCACCATTACCACCACTAATACCACCACCACCAATATCACCACCAATACCACCAATACCAATATCACCACCACCAATACCAATACCACTACCAATACCAATACCACCACCAGCTATACCAATACCACCACCAATACCACCACCACCAATACCACCACCAATACCACCACCACCACCAAGACCCCACTACCAATACCACCACCACCAATACCACCACCTCCAATACCACAAATACCACCACCACCACCACCAATACCACCACCAATACCACCACCACCAACACCACCACCAATACCACCACCAATACCACCACCACCAATACCACCTCCACCAATACCACCTCCACCAATACCACCACCAATACCACCATCACCAATACCACCACCACCACCACCAATACCACCACCACCATTACCACCACTAATACAACCACCACCAATATCACCACCAATACCACCAATACCAATACCAATACCACCACCACCAATACCAATACCAATACCACTACCAATACCAATACCACCACCAGCTATACCAATACCACCACCAATACCACCACCACCAATACCACCACCTCCAATACCACAAATACCACCACCACCACCAATACCACCACCAATACCACCACCACCAATACCACCACCTCCAATACCACAAATACCACCACCACCACCAATACCACCACCAATACCACCACCACCAATACCACCACCAGTACCAGTACCACCACCACCAATACCAATACCACCACCAATACCGCCACCAATACCACCCCCACCAATACCACCACCACCACCAATACCACCACCACCAATACCACCAGCAATACCACTCCCACCAATACCACCACCACCAATACCACCAATACCACCACCACCAATCCAATACCACCACCACCAATCCAATACCACCACCACCAGTACAAATACCACTGCCAATAACAATACCACCAATACCAATACCACTACCACCAATACCACCACCACCAACACCACCACCACCAATTTCAATACTACCACCACCAATACCACCACCACCAATACCACCACCACCAATACCACCACCACCATTATGACCATCACCAATACCACCACCAATACCACCACCACCAATACCACCTCCACCACCAATACCACCACCACCAATACCAGCAATACCATCACCTATACCACCACCAATACCACCACCACCAATACCACCACCAATACCACAACTAATACCACCACCACCACCAATACAACCAATACCACCACCACCACCAATATCACCACCACCAATACCACCACGACCAATGCCACCAATACCACCACTACCACCAACACCAATACCACCACCACCAATACCACCACCAATACCACCACAACCAATACCACCAATACCACCACCACCAATACCACCACCACCAATTCCACCAATACCATCACCAATACCACCACAACCACCAATGCCACCAATAACACCACCACCAATACCACCACCACTATTACCAATACCACCACCAATACCAATACCTCCACCACCAATACCACCACCACCACCAATACCACCAATACCACCAATACCACCACCACCAACATCACCACCAATACCACCACCACCAATACCACCACCACCAATACCACCACCACCACCAATACCTCCAATACCACCAATACCACCACCAATACCATTACCACCACCACCAATACCACCACCAATGCCGCCACCACCAATACCAATTCTGCCACCAATAACACCACCACCATCACCACCACCAATATCAATAATGCCACCATCACCAATACCACCACCAACAATACCACCAATACCAGCATCACCAATACCACCAATACCACCACCACCAATACCACAAATACTAATACCACCACCACCAATACCACCAATACCAATACCACCACCACCAATTCCAATACCACCACCACCACCACCACCAATACCAATACCATTACCTCAGCACCTCTCGCACATTAGTAATAGCAGGGGCACTGTATGAGGCCAGAGCTGCCGCAGAGACCATCACTCCCGCAATGCCTGCCATAAAGCACAGCCCGCCCTGCACCAGGAGGTGAAGCAAGGGCCCTACTATAGCTGGAGTGTTTTTTATTAGGCCAAAGATAGCAATGACATTACGCAATGCCACACTGCACACTCAAATCATGGAGAGGGCAGGAAATAGCCTCCCCACCCGCTCTTCCTCCCGAGCTGTGACAGTGTAATCACAAAGCGAAAGGTGTTGCAGCGCTTTGTTAGTGTTTATAGCTCGGATCATATGTAACTCTCACTTCACGTCTGTGTAATTTACAACACTTACACATCTTCTTCACTGCACTATTTATCACTACTTTGAAGGCGTTGCAGGCCGGTCTCTTCCTCTGATATTTACAATCTAACAAGCGGTTGAGAAGGCCCTTTATTGCAATGCAATAGGTCTCGCATTTGTGAGAGTTTAAGCTATTAGTATTGTAAATGACAATGCCTTTTATTTATTTTTTAAAACCCAAAACAGAAATAAAAGGCATTGCCATTTACAATGCCAATAGCTCAAACTCTCGTGAATGCGAGTCCTATTGCATTGCAAATGCTTGTTTTTGGTTCTTTTTGCATATTACGTTTCTTTATTTTTCTAAATTGCTTTGGACATTTTATTATGTAGTTTCTTTAACTTTTAAATGATGTTCTTTTGAATTTAGCATTCATTTCTGTAGGTTATTTTCTGCTGCTTGTACCATAACCACCAGTGATTGAGAAGACTTGTGTTGAGCCCTAAGTTGGATGGATTTATTATGAGGGTAATGATTTCCTCTTCCCAAAATATTAAGAGCTTTATGCCACCTTCCTACCTCTTCACATTTTAAAGTTATGATGTAGGCATAATTCTTCCAAAGTGTAAAAACAGTTCTCATTTGAAGTACAAGGACTTAGCTTGTCACAGAAAAAAATGCCAAGAAGAGTCAGCCTTTTGTCTTTCTTGTTCAGTCTGCACATGTGTGCAAAGGTTTGTGTACTCCAGTTAACACATAGCGAAGCAGAACATTTTTACCATACCTGCATAATAGAGAAATTTATTTTAAAGGTGTCCTGTGGTAGTTACAGCTTAAAGCCATTTTTTAGCAGATGCTTACAGTTGTGGAGACTTCATTAGTTTGTCTCATTTACAGCATGGGTCCAAAATTCAGAGGTCTTAAACCTAAAAGCTGGGGATTGTCACAGGTTACAGTTTGCTTTCTTACAATTTGGCAATGTATAGCAGCTGGCAAACAGGCCTTTTATATAATGGAATCACAATGTGGAATGTGGCCACTTTGCAGAAAGGCATGTAAAAGGGCACAGATCCTCTTGGCGAAGACTAACATTGAGAAAATGTTTTCACAATTTTGCTTGAATTATATTTAGAGCTCCGGTTTTAAGGTACTTATTTTTTTGTCTGTATTTATCCATATTTATTTTTTAGAATGTTATCTGTATTTATCTATATTTACTTTGAGTTTTGTGAAAAAATGAAGTTGAAACTAGTATATTCTACAATTACATAACCTATAAATGTACATTCATGCTTGAACGCCTGATAGGTTTCAATGATATGAACATCTACAGATGATAAATCAATGCACTAATATGAAAATATGAACATTTTAGTATTAAGGCTGCACATATGTACTGCTGTTTAAGCCCATTTACTAAAATCTGTTTCTTTTTTATCCCTTCCACTGTCAATCTGCACAGCTATTCGCCTGGCAGTCATGACTGACAGCATTTAGAAAAAGAATATAATTTCCGTTTCTATCCACATTTAAAAATAAATACAGACAGGAAAATATATTATTATCTGTCTGTATTTATCTGTAAAAATCAGTAAAAACAGAAAACAGGGAGCCTTAATTATATTCTGTAGTAAGCCTGGTGGCCGACTTTAATCCACCACGTTATTGAAGTCAATTTCTGATATTACACTAAAGTGATTTAGTAGTTAATATTTCTTACATGCAGCCTGTGATTGCCTGTTTACCTGCTAATAAAGTGACTTGGCATTACAGCGTAGACAGACATAGAAAATCAATATTGAACAGAAAACATTCTGTTAAAGCTCAGTGGGGTTTTTCCTAAAATCACTGTGGAATTCCTAGAGGTTAACAGTGTCATACATTATTGAATACCTTAAAACAAGCCCATTGAAACGTTTGAGCAATTAAAAAAATCAGAGAATAATATTTGAATTTAGTTGCTTTGTTTCTATATTCCTGCCATTTTAATGTCCATTTAGTTTCATCATCAGTTTTTCAACTTATATGCCAAAGTTGTTCTAATTATAAGGATAGAATTTTTAATTGAGGGGTGTACCATTTGTTGGATAGGTTATTGATATGTTTCTCAACCTGTTGAATATAAGCAAGTACTAACATATGTTTAGAAAGATACTGAAGCAGTTGAGCCGGTTGAGCTGAAACCTGGCCTTGAGCAGCTGACCAGAGATGTTTAAGTGTATGGATGCTTGCGTTTCTGCATTCACGTCTTTTACAGTTGGTGACTCTGAGGTCCCTCTAGAGACTGAAGCAAAGTAGTTACCCCAGGGGGATATCAATAGATCCAAGAATGTTTACTGATAGAAAGGTTGTGCAAAGAGTGTATTTTCCTCTCTTTGTACTTGCCCACCCCCTGCTTTCTCCCCTGGATTTGCCTTTCTTTGACTGCTCAGCCATCTTGAAGCAGTCACGGACTGAGGTAATATGCAACGGTAGAGCTACAGATGTCCCCTTGCCCCACTAAGGGAGACCATCCCAGTGTTCTCAGGAGTAATGCAGCAAATTTGATTGAAGACCAGCACAGACTGCTAAATATTAATTTATGTAACCCACTGCATACAAGGTACCTGTGCTACTATCGGTAATGACTTCTGATATTTGCACCGATTAATTATTTTAATTGTAATTGTAATTGCATTTATTTATCGCTTACTAACCTGGATGAGGCGTCGGAGCACTTATTCGGTGAGTAGCACCCTACACCAGAACCCAAAAAGAATTAGTGTTGAATTAGTATAGGGAAATATTAAATTAATTTGAGCGGTGGACATGTTAGTTTGTTATTTGTATTGAAAAAGGATAGTGGAGGGATAGAAGAGGGAAGAGTTTGCATTTATATAGCGCTTGCTACCCCTGATGAGGTGTTAAAGCACTTTTCAGAGGGTAGCACGCTACTCCAGAACCTAAACAGTATTAGTGGGGAATTAGGATAGGGAAATATGAAATTAATTTGAGCGGATGACATGTTTGTCTGGTATTTGGATTCAAAAGGATAGTGCGGGATGGAAGAGGGAAGGGTCTCGAAAGTTGAGCTCATAGCAGTAGGAGGAGGTTTGGGATGAACAAAGGGGTGGTGGAGAAGGAAGGAGTCAGAGAGAAGGGTTTAGAAAGGTTGTTTGGGAGATCGGAATAGTAAAAGAGGCATGAGTTGATGCAAGGAGGGGTAGAGGAGGAAAGAGTCAAGGAAGGGTTATTTTGGGGATCATAGTAGTAGAATGGGGTTTAGGATGAGGGACAGAGTAGAGGTAGGGGATATATTGAGAGAGGTATAGGGTGAGAAATAGGATAGTGCATAGGAAAGAGTAGTAGAATGAGGTTTGAGATGAGTCAGAGAGGGGAGGTAGAGGATATATTGAGAGAGTTAAAGGGTGAGAAATAGGGTAGTGCATTGGAGATGCTGAATTAGAAGCAAAGTAATAAATGTGTATAAGAAGGTAATATATGTAAATTTAAGTTGTATTTAATAAATTCAGTCTTCCAAGTGTTGCTGTACTTTAAGCTAATGTATTTGGTTTCATTAATTTCTTTTTTTTGTAATTCAATAGTGAAGCAATTGTAAGTAAACAGATATGATACAAGATTTACTTAGTTATGCAGTCACCTATATACTTGTTAAACATAGAATAATATGACTATAAGTAATATGTACATTTGTTAAGCAGAACTACCGAATATCTATATATTTAAAAACATAATTATTATACACATTTATACAAAGAATGTACACATATATAGGTGCACGTCTATAGTCCAAATAAATCCCTTATATGCGGAGGGATATGCTGTACATCTATGTTTGGGTATGGTGGTTATGTGGGGAAGAGCCAACTCTTGAGTTGTCTTCTGAAGATAAGGTAGTTATCCATAGATCTCATGTTTAGGGGTAAAGAGTTCCATAGTTTGGCTGCTTGAACAGAGCAGGATGTGCCACCTAAGGTTTTTTTCTTGTACGGTGGGATTTAGAGCCGAGGTGCCAATCTAGAGTGGAGGTTCCTTTGTTGAATTTACTTGGTGATTTTATTCCTGATGAAGAGTGGTCCTGCAGTGGTCCTGCAGCGAAGATCATGTCACTGCCTTGCATATGTCTGCAATTGGAGCCTCTCTTGCAAGAGCAGAAGTGGTGGAATTAGCCCCAGTGGAATGGCCCGGAGCACTTCCGGAGGTTCCTTCTTTGCCAAAGCATAGCAGGTTTTGATGCAGATCCACCTGGAAAAGGTCCGCTTCTGCACTGCTTTGCTTTGCTTGGCACCACAATACACCACAAAGAGCTTGTCGCTCAGTCCTAAGTTCTTTGTGCAGTCCAGGTAGTAGTTGACCTCCAGGTTAGAATCCAACCTATGCAAACATTCGTCCTCCTTCGTGGGATGGGGCAGGTCGTAAAAGGTTGGTGAGGTGATAGACTGGCCCCAGTGGACAGGAGTGGCCATATTTGGCAGGAAAGCAGCCCTAATTTGCATCACTAATTTGTCTGGGAAAAATGTCGTGAAGGGAGGACCAAAAGCCCAGACCTTGCAGCTCACTTACCTTTTTGGCAGAAGTAATAACTACTAAAAAAATTGCTTTCGATGTCAACATACGTAAGGGACAACAATGAAAGGGCTGAAATAGATTTCCCTTAAGAAAGGTAAGCACTAGATGAAGGTCTCACTAGGGTGCCACAAAGGGAGCTAGAGGATACAGATTTGTTAACCCCTTTAAAGGAGCACAGGTGAAGATCCCATTGTCCGCGCATTACGAAATGAAGTTGCCCCATCTGCCAGAGTGGAACGACTTTGTGGAGTAATGCTAGGGTCAGCATTTTTAACTTTTCCTTCTTGAGGAAGAAGTTCAAGTCCCTGAGTTCCAGGATCGAGCACAGATTGTCGTCCTTCTTTGGCACAAGAAGTAGATTCGTTATCCCTGTTCTGGCACTATCGCCAACGCGCCTTTCAGTAAAACAGCTGCCATTTCTTTCTGAAGATTGGCCAGTAAAACAGCTGCCACTTCTCTCTGAAGAATGGCCAATAAAACAGCTGCCACTTCTTTTTGACGATTGGCTGAGAGTTCCAAAGGAGAGAAAGGTTGGGTGTGGAGGGGGTAACATTCTGGAGCTTGAAGGAAGGGAAGGTTGTAACTTGTTTTTACAATTTGAAGAACACACTGATCCAAAGTAATGGCCTGATAGTGCGGTCGAAAGGAGGACACTCGCACTCTCACAAGTTCAGAGTGTGTCAGGGACAGAGAACTAAGATTGCTTTTGCCTGGGTTTTGGGGGCAAAGTGGGGAGGGTGTTGCCGAGTGAATAGAAAAAGCGCTTTCCTCCATCTCTATATTGAGGGACCAGCAGGGACTGGGACTTTTGAGCCTGCCACTGATAGGATTGCCACTGCCAAAAGGAAAAACCTCTGGTGAATCCCTGAAAGTGGCAAAATTGCCTGTAATCTTGTTGGAGCTCAGCTTGCCGGAGACTTAGGAACATGATGTGGCCTTGCTGCACTTAAACCTCTACAAGGCTGCATCTGCTTTCTTGCCAAACCATCTCGTTCCATCGAAAGTCACATCTGTCTTGAAGTTAAGAGATCCTGAGTCAGGAATGGCGTCTGATAGACTGATTTAGCTGATTTAGCTGTGGACCATGTCACTGAGTACATGTCAAGGCCCAACTTTGTGATATGCCTAGAAGCATTTTGACCATTTTTATTAATCTCCTGAAAGTGGTCTCGCAATTCCTCTGCGACAGTCGACTCAAATGTTTAGGCCATGCCACACAGGGTATGGATATAGTGTCCCAGAAGGCAATTGATAGTCAAGTATTTCCGGGCCATGCTGCCTGCTGAGAAGACCTTCCCCCGTGCTTCTAGCTGCTTAGAATCCCTGTCTAAAAAGTATGTTGGGAACATGTCTTGTGACAACCACGAGGAACCCGAGGAACATGACGCATGGGTCACTAGGCTCTGCGGTGAAGCGTGCACAGATAGAAAGGGGCCCCAGGACAGTAGCGTCTGGCCACTAGCCGGTTGACCACAGGGTCAGATATTTCTCTCATGCTGCTAAGACTGGGTCCAGGAAGGCCTCATTGAAAGGCAATAAAAGTTGTGAGGTTGGTTGCACGGTAAGAAGAACCTCAATGAGGACATTTTTTTCACATCAACTGTTAGCTGTTGCAAGTCGAGAACCTGAGCCTTTTTAACCACCAAATGACGGGAGAAGATGTCTGGAGCTGTTGGCTCAGCAGGAAACTCCATGTCCACCTCTAGTGAAGTGTCTATGCTACTGCAGAGGACAAGCCAATAATCTCATCACAGATTTCAGTCTCCTCATCAACATAGGGATAGAGGTTAAGAAAGTAAGAATTCAAGCCAAAGATATTTTGGATCCTTTGCCTGTAGTTCTCTTCAATCAATGAACCGTTGAGCTTCTCTTCTAGACCTTTGTTGAGGTGAGGGCACTATAGGAGGTAAAGGCAGCGTTAATGGCTCCAAGGACAGCTCTGGTGGAGGCGGTGTCTGTGACTTTTGTGGCAGCGCCAGTCACAGTGTCGATACCGGAATAATGGGTGGCTGCTGGCATAAAGATTGAAGAGGGCATTCAAGCTCCTGGGCCTGCACCACATGGCACCATGGGCATAAACATGGGGCGGTCAAATTGAAACAATGCCCCTAAAGAGTATGATGCCCTGCTTAAAAGTTATGTGCCTATACAGTATTGAAATCACAGTCACAAATAAAATATTAGAATCACAGACAGAAATTACATAGATGCACATATAGGGGCCGATTCCGGCCGGAAATCTCTCCGACCGAGCCGGACCCGGAGAGAATTCCGACCGAATCGGACCCTAGCAGTCCGACCGGACGAGTAAGATGCATTCGCATGCTATCAGACTCGATTCGGTCGGACTCCCATTGAAGTCAATGGGAGCCGGTCGTACAACGCGTACGCGGGCTCCCATTGACTCAATGGGTGCGAGGCGAACAAGGGCGCCCCCTACAGCGGGTATGCATCCATGCGCATCGCGGCGTACATGCACAGGTAGGGGGGACCCATGGGTCCCCCCTGTGTGCGACCCGCGCGCCTACGCGTACAGGGGGGTCCGACGCGGACCCTCAAAGTCCGGCTCCGACAGCTTTTTCGAGCCGGACGGCGCGAGTCGGTCGGACTGCTCGCGGCGCGCATCGTACTTACCCGGCCAGGAAACGTCTCCATAGCGCGGTGCGAGTCGTGTCCGTGCGAGTCGGTCGGAGCGTGTTGAAGCCGCGTACGAGTCGGTCGGCGATTTCGCGGGAGCTTGCATCGTACTCGCTCGGCCGGACCCGCGTACGATTCGGTCGGGAAACAGGGCTCCGAATCGGATCCGGTAAATCCGAATCCGATTCGGAGCACTACCGGCCGAGATCGGAATCGGCCCCATAGTGTATATCGTATGTGAAGTTTATTTACTTTAGAGAGACTAGAAGCATTTTCATTTATATGTGACAGAAGATATGAGTTCTTATTTCCCTCTTCCCCCACTTCTACAAGTGATTTTAAGTGATTATGGGCAGATTTGCAAACATTTTGCATTATTTGCATCATAAAAGTGACGCAAACCAGCACAAAATGCTTCTTTTGTAATTTACTTTTCAGCGCAAAATCTTGCTTTCCACTGAAAACTTGCCTAAAAGTAACACAAAGCAGTGTTTTGCCTTACTTAGCATCAAGGGAGCATTACATGGATGCTACATGGACGTTCCCATGCAACCACCCATTCATTGAAAGCAGGCATTAAAAGGAGAAATATTTAAATTTCTCCCTTCTTTTCTGACTTTACATGTGTGCAGTATTGTACAGCACATATACAAAGTAGGAAAAGATTTAAAGGTTGTCTTGGCATAGCGTTTTGTGCTGGAAGGGAACCATTCCAGTCAAACCATATGCTAGACTCATGCACACACCTTTGCCCAATGGCACAAAGGTGTGTGAGTGGCACTCAGCAGCAAAATTTTGCGCTGGTGCTAGGAAGAGGGGGGGAGAGCCATATCTCAGTAGATATGGTGCTGTCCTGCTTTCTCCTTCTCACAAAATGCAGTGCAGCATTTTTGACTGTGTTGTGTAAGAATTTAATTTAGTAAACATGGCCCTTCGTCTTTGTAAACCTGTGACAATCTTTTCATGAATTCAGCTAATTGCCTGTACTATAGTTTTACGCAATTGTGATTTCCGATTTAGAGATCATTTGGACCACTTGAACGCTTCAGATAAGGATTGCTTGTTTTTCCTACTGTTAATATTACTGGGAATTTTTGGGGGGGTCTTAACCATTTTTAGTTCTTGCCTAGGCAGTGCTTGTGCTGGCTCTGTGACACAGGCTGTATTCAGGAAATGGGCTTTAAAAGATCCGCCCATTTTCAAGGACTGCCCCTGTTACATGTGTTACTTAGAGCTTGTGAGCACTATTTCTGGAGCACTGGAGACCAATGCTTGTGGTTTACAGAGCTCTGTTGTAAACAGGGCTGTAAATCTTGCTCTTATCTTTGCACATTTGCTGGGCATTCATAGACCAAGGCCTGTTTTGGCTGCAGCTGCCTCCTCCTCCTCCCTCCAGCTTTTGAAAGACATGGACTGGCATCACGGTCCCTGCCTTCCTACGGCTCAACAAGCATTTGCAATGCAATAGGTCTCGCATTTGCGAGAGTTTGAGCTATTGGCATTGTAAATGACAATGCCTTGTATATATGTGTTTTGAAAACCTGCAAGTGGTGCGTAAACACATCCTTTGTACTTATAGTCCTTGCTTTCAAAAAGCAATGCTGGCAGTAACTGCGCCTCTTTTACTGCCAGCCCTGCTTCTCGTAAGGAAGAGCTATAAGTACAAAGTGCGTGTTGACGTTCCGCTTGCAGGTTTTCAAAACAAATAAATAAAGGCATTGTCATTTGCAATGCCAATAGCTCAAACTCTTGCAAATGCTAGACCTATTGCATCGCAAATGCTTGTTAGTACTTACAGCTCTGTTTTTTTTCACATAGGGTTCAGTTAAATGTCTTCCTTTCTGAAGAGACCTACAAACTGTGGCCAGATAGGGTTGAAACATCGACTACTTTCTCTAACATAAACTTTGTGCCTGATATAGAGTTTGAACGCTTTATTATTGTATCTTTTATACCATCCAGGCCAGTTAGTTAGATTACGCAACCAGAAACAATCAATCTTTGCCGCTCTACATACCTGCCAGCAATTCATTCACCTCCCTGATATAGCCTTTTACCCAACAGCCATCCATCTTGTGACAGTCTGTAGTATGTGTCTGGTCATCTTATTCCCAACCTGCAAAATTCTTATGCCTTTCTCCCAGGTCATCCAGATCAGGCATTCAGGTAAAGGGGAGAGACGTTAAGGGTAGCTTTCTGTGGCAACTGTTAGGAACTGGAATGAGCTTGGGCAACATTTCTAGCCCCTCGTTCCCATCACACTTTGACTTGCTCTTGCACCATTCCTGCCTCTCCCTAAGCCTAGGTCTCTTTTCATTCCCATGTATTTCTAACCCATTCCGTACACAGTTTTCACCTCGCCCTGCATCTTCCATGGGTTGCAACCCCTTTCCTCCTGGGTGGTCATCCAAATCTCTGAAAACTCTGGGTATTTTTCTCAATCTGCATCTTCCATGGGTTGCACCTCCTTTGCCCTTTGGTGGTATTATAGCGTCTGATAACTCTGGTGTTTTTTCAGAAGCTGTGTGTTTCAGAGGTTGCTTCTCGACCACTATTGGGTGGACCTCATAGCCTTTGATATCTCTAGTGTTTTTTCAGAAGTTGCACATATTGCATCTCTGTCACTTCTAGTTGAATCTCTTAACCTCTGATTCCTCGGGTAGTTCCAGGAAATTGTCCAGCTGGTTTCTGACAACTTAATGCTTCTTAACTGCTCCTCGGTCAGCCCACATTAGACAATAACCTCATAGCTCAACTCATCCCACAGAATTTGAATGAGTACACGGAAGCACAGGACATGAGTGCTATGATCTTGAATACATTCATACTTCTATTGGAAATTGTACTATTGTGACACAACTCCCACTCCTCATTTCCCTTAACCATTTATTTCCACATTCTTTGTCCTTCCCTGTAGCTTACCAGTTGCACCCTTTTATGAACACCTCACACTTTTGTCTCAAATGTTCCTCTCCTGTCCCTCTGACAAGTCCCTATACCTTCTCCTCCTTTCCCTTTCTACCCCATTTTTCTTCCAACCGTTTCCCGATATTGACTCTTTCATCACATCCCAGTTTCTGCCCACCTATCCAAAATCAAACAACATAGCCACCTTCTTTCACTCACAAAACAACCCTTCCATATACCTTATCACACTACTTCATTTGTATTTTCTTTCATCTGAAATGTATTTACCCTCATTTTCTGTATTTGAATGTCCATACTCTGTGAGGCTACAGAGTGTCTCTTACATTTCCTTCTCTCTTTTCAGTTTTCTAGTTTCTATTATGCTAATTCTGGGTTGTAAGTATTGCAAAACTTTGAATCTGTAGGTTGATAGGTATCAGGCTGCAACAGGATCTTCCACCCGGAATGCAGAGCTAATTTTCATAGTCTGCCTTTTCAGATGTTGTTTTTATATAGGACCACTCAAAATGACTGCTCTTAAGTACATTGGAAACGTGTGATTTCCATAATGCAATAAACCCACAAGGCTTCAAACTTACTTCATGTGTTTTTTGTGGCTTGACCTAGAGTGCTCAGACCATGTGGGTCCAGTCATTTCAGAATACACCTGTAATTGTGTGTGGCAGATCTTTGGATCTTTTCACTTAGGTTTCAGTTTACACATATTTTCTGTACTTGAGGCAGCTCAATATTTTGTTTCATGTCTGTGTCCTTGGCTGCTGGAGGTGGCAAGATAAAGTAGGAATTCAATAGCAGGCACATTAGGCTGACTGTGCAGACCCTGACTATGAGAAAAGGAACAAGGGGTTTAATTGTAGATTCTTGTAGAGAACTTTTAATTGTTAACCTTGCAACATGACTAGCTGTGTGCCATAAACCACAACATAACATATTTTCATAACATAACATATTTTAACACAATATGTTATAGAGATTTGTGACAGTTATATTCACTTACCAGTCAGGGTACTTCTCTCTTTGCTGTTCTTTAAGTGAGAGAAGAAGTGCTCACTTTCCTATGCCAAATGGATGTGAACGTACACTGAATACCTTTCTAGTCAGGACACCAAACCATAGGGGGCACTGGACCCACTTCATCAATGTATGCTTCTCACCCTCATACATTTTCTAAATAAGTTTTTCTAGAAAAACAAAGGTCAGTTTTCTAGACTGGTGGGAGAGTCTGTTCAGAGGGGGGATGGCCGCAAGCAAAGACGCACTCTGTGCCTTAATGACCCTCTCCTCTGTGCCACTGACGATGAGGGACACGAGCGGGCTGAATGAGCCCGGTCTGCAATCTACTGAGGCCTCCTACTGTGAGGAAAGCCTCGTCGGTGCGGCCCTGCAGGAGGAGGCATGCCACACTGGGGCTTACTCTGGAGGGCACTGATGGCCTGTGCGGAGTGTGCCGCGGTAGACAAGCCTGGATGTGGCAGCTGCGAGCAATGTAGCTTTAACACCCCCAGAGCTGCTGAAGACACAGGACCTGAAGACTTCAGTTAGAGCTGGGAGCTCGGAGCGAGAGAGACGGTGACCTTCGGCATGCACAAGGAGGTCCATCGGAACCTGAGGAAGGATGCTGGTTGATCAAGGGTGAGTGCAGGTGGAAAATACCGGACTGTTCCATGGCAGAAGGGGCCCGTCTGGGGTTCCCCATAGGACTGGCTCGGAGCCCCCCCTGGAGGCTGTCACCACTGTCCTGTGAATGAGTTTGTGAGTGTGACCCTAGATGTGCAAGTAGAGACCAGCGCCTACTGCCCTGGGGAAGATTGACTGCCTGTGGTCCCCCATGGTGAAAAGCATCACTGTTGACCAGGGAGCATAGATGCCTGGCACCCCACCCTCCTCTCAGGTCCCCCGCGCACTATCATCACATGGATCTTCAACTATGCTGACATTGACTTCATCCTCTGCTCTGCTAGACAGTGGGAAGAATTGATGTGTGAATCTGCCAAAGTTCTCCTGTTCCCCGACTATACTATCAAAGTTCAGTAAATGCGCTGATGCTTTGTGGGGGTCAAGCTAAAACTCAGGGCAATGCAAATTACATACATGCTGATATTCACTGCCAGGCTAAAAGTGATGTTCACAGGGAAATCACAATTCTTTGACACTCCGGAGGTGGCATGGGAGTTGGTAAAGGGGCGGAGACCTCTCCAGCAGCAGGCAGACCATAGTGAGAGGAGGAACCAAGAGGACCACCAGCAACTGACTGCTTTTAACCCCCAAGAAAAGAGGAGCCTGCATCGTTAAAGGGTATGCCAGATTTGTGCAGGGACCATGGGTGCCTTTTCCTCATCAGAGGCAGGCACCGGCCTTAGTACAGCCTGAAGGAAGTCATGAGGGCCCTGACACCAAACTGCCACCCTGTGGGCCTGCGTGGACCATGGTCTGACAACAGACTGCATCGCATAACCTCTAGCCACTGATTAATCCTTACCAATACTCACAACGAGACGATCTTATTGAATCCTATCCTCTGCTAACACTACATCAGTTTTTTTGAATGAGCAACATATGCTTTTTTTCTCCAAAGTATGAAGTGGAAGGATGTTGGGGAATTTTCTGTTTTTTTTTATATGTTGAACTGCAGCTTGTTCAGGGGAACACTGTGATGCAACACTTCCTTCCTTTATTGACGCACGCCTTTGGCTAGGGAGGTGACTTGTACCCAATATAAGGTGGTCTCCTGGAACGTCAACAGGTTGAACAACAACCAAAATAAAAAGGGGCTGATACATCAGCGAGCCAAGAAATGGATGCCAGCTGCGCTCCTGCTGCCGGAAGCACACCTCCTGGGTACGCTCTGTCGGTTTCTGGGCAGACATGGGTATACCCGAGTCTTTGACGCAGACTATACAAATTAATCCAGGGGTGTTGCAATCCTTCTTCATTGCACCTTTCCACTTGGGGGCGAAAAAGATGTTGCATGACCCCATGGACCACTGGGTGCTTATCAATAGGGAACTGGGCGGCAGAACATAGTCCATAGCCAGTATATATATCCCACTCTCAATGATTGAGACAGCTCTGAAAGACCTCTTAGATGTAGTTCGTACTTTACCCATGGGTGTCGTACTGTTGGGTGGAGACCTTAATTCAATTGTAGACGCTAAGCTTAACTCCACATTAATTCAATTGTAGACACTAAGTTTGACTCCACAAACCCTAATCCAAACACTAGAAGAAACACCTTGGAAACATGGTTGCAGGCGGCAGGCCTTTGTGATATGCGGTGACTCATGCACCTGCAAAGTCATATGTATACCTACTATTGCTATAGACACCATACTCAATCCAGACTGGACTACATTTTGGCCGCAGCAGGAATATTACATGCGGTAACAGATTTGAATATCCTCCCGAGATGCCTAACCAATCATTCCTTTGTGAAGCTCACCTTCAACACCCATGCGAAGAGGGTGGACAGGCTGGCGTATAATGAACTAGCTCATGGCAGACTTCACATTTCAGGAGAACATCCGAGAGGTGATAGAGCACTTTCTGGACTTGAATCGGGACTCTGTTCTCTCAGATGTCACCCTGTGAGAGGCGCTTCAGATAGTTATCAGGGGGAACATCATCTCCTTCACCACTGAACAAAAGTCCCTAATGTGTGCTGAAATTCAAGCACTGGAGTGCGAGGTGGAGGAGCTAGAATGGAGGGTTGGCCAGTCACTGGGCTCAGGGATGCTCCACAAATTGGACATAGCCAGGGAACAGCTGAAAAGTAAACTTTGGGTTCAAGCTCAACTGGAGATTCTAGCCACCAAATACAGAATATACGAAGCCGGAGACAAACATGTAAATTGATGTAATGGCTGGCAAATAGGGAGGCCAAAACAAAATTTATTTTGGGCATCCAAGTCTAAGATCACGGCATAGTTACAGATCCTATGGGGATTGCATCAGCCTATAAAACTTTTTATAAGGGATTAATTGAGACACAGGAGAAACCAATTGTGGTGACGCACAAACTCTTCATCCCAGATTGGCCCCTCCCTGGGCTTCGACAAAGTCCTGAACACCATAAATGGCATGCCCATGGAAAGACCCGGGACCTGGTGGGTTTCCGGTGGAATTCTTTAAAAGGTATGTGTCTCTATTGGTACCGCAGATATCCTTGCTATATATGGAGGCCTTGCAGAAGGGGACTCTGTTGTATGACCTTCATGGTGCCCACGTAGTCATCATTCTTAAACAAGGGAATTCTACTGACTGTGCCTCTTTCCATTGATCAATATTGAATCCAAAATTCTTGCTAAGGTTCAAGTTAAACACCTGGTGATAGTGATCCGTAATCTGGTCCAGTGAGATCAAAATATCTTCATGCTCATAGGGGAATGAGACACTGTATCTGATGCCTGCATGTGGCGCTGGACTTAGCACAAAGATCGATGGAAGCACAAGTGCTAATTTCAATTGACTTCGAGAAGGCATTCAATACAGTTGAAGGACCCTTCCTCTGGGCAGTCCTCAAAAAATAGAATGTCGGCCAGAGATTTTCAGCCTTTGTTAAACTTATATATTATCTCCCGTGGCCTGCGGTGCGAGTAAACTAGGTGATATCCCCCATTCCCAATTTGGCAAGCTATGGAACAACAGTGCCTCCTCTCCCCACCTTCTGCTCGCATTGGCCATCGAGCCACTGACAGAATGAATACGCATCGATGCTCAAATTTGGGGAATGCTTGGACACCGGGATCATGAAGACCGCATAACGCTCCATTTCAGACAATGCTTTAATATATGGTAGCTGCCCGGAACAAGCCATTCCCCGCCTAATGCAGATGTTAATTATATGCGTGGTAGACCCAGACCCTAAGCTCAACTGGGATAAATTAGTGGTGCTCCCTATAAATTGAGCGATACCAAAGGGGGATGATGGACGGAGCGTTAGAGCAAATCAAACACTCACCCCCAGTCAACTGATCTGGGTTTAATCCATCATCATCCTTTAGCTAACTCCACCACCCCAGTTCAGACATGGCCATATGCAAATCAGTCTGACCCTGTGCCTCATGGGAACAGTCCAGCCCGAACTGCCAAGCCATGTCTTCCCTGGACCGGAAACAAGCATCTTGGGACCGGTTTCGGGTTCATAACCCTCATCAGCCAGGCTATCTTGAATCCAGTGGCAAAGTGAGCAAGGGACCCACGTCTGGGCATACCCTGCCAACTTAGGGCGAACAAAGCTATACCAAAGGGGATGATGGACGGAGCGTTAGAGCAAATCAAACACTCACCCCAGTCAACTGATCTGGGTTTAATCCATCATCATTCTTTAGCTCACTCCACCACCCCAGTTCAGACATGGCCATATGCAAATCAGTCTGACCCTGTGTCTCATTTGAACTGGGGTGGTGGAGTGAGCTAAAGAATGATGATGGATTAAACCCAGATCAGTTGACTGGGGGTGAGTGTTTGATTTGCTCTAACGCTCCGTCCATCATCCCCTTTGGTATCGCTTTGTTCGCCCTAAGTTGGCAGGGTATGCCCAGACATGGGTCCCTTGCTCACTTTGCCACTGGATTCAAGATAGCCTGGCTGATGAGGGTTATGAACCCGAAACCGGTCCCAGGATGCTTGTTTCCGGTCCAGGGAAGACATGGCTTGGCAGTTCGGGCTGGACTGTTCCCATGAGGCACAGGGTCAGACTGATTTGCATATGGCCATGTCTGAACTGGGGTGGTGGAGTGAGCTAAAGAATGATGATGGATTAAACCCAGATCAGTTGACTGGGGGTGAGTGTTTGATTTGCTCTAACGCTCCATCCATCATCCCCCTTTGGTATCGCTCCCTATAAATTGGTCATCAGATGCATCGGAGTCGTAGGTGGTTAGCTTTCTTTGGGAGGCCTTTACCTTTAAATATCTGGAGATTCAAGTTACTATGGACCCAACGCGTAGCTGGGAACTCAATAAAGACCCAATGACTTGCCAGCTTCGATCCCAGCTCGATGAATGGGGCAAACTCCTGCTTTTGATAATGGGCTGTGGTGCCCTTTTTGAAATGATTGCTTTGCTCCAACAGTTTTACCTTCTTCACAGCTATCTATACACCCTACCCTGGTGATTATTTACCACACTTGAAGCCTTCATCAACCACTACAGAAGGGGAGGGAGGTCCCCTAGAGTGGCATTTAATAAAAGTGTGCAAACTACATTCAACTGTGGGCTGGAGCTAGCAGATATCTAACGATATTATTAGGTGTCACAACTACCTGTAAATGACTGGCTGTACGTGGACAGATCAGACTCAGATGTCAAGTTAGAGGTGATTTGGGCATGTGTACCAATGCTTATCAAGCACTTATATGGATATAGGGTGTCCAGAGATCTGCCCAACATTACCCACAACATGATAGCGCGTTGGCATAAAGCACTATGGCCCATATGTCAGAAATTCCAAAATTGCAAGTCCCAAATAGCGAATCTGTGGAAATCGCTATTTGGGAATCACAAATTGGAATGTATGTAACCTGCGATTTCCTAATAGCGATTCCTAAGGATTCGCATTAATTATGGAAATGGCTAATTAGAAATAGGAAATCGCAATTTTGGAAATTGTGCTTTCTGGTGCAGAATGATGATGGCAGACTAGGAAGTCTATATATAGTGTGTGTCCACAACCCAGAAGCCTAGGCTGAAAGTAAGGAGTGCTTCTGTATCACCACTGCCACTGAACACCATCCCAGGAGAAGACCATGGCTACAGCAGATGGGAGCAAGCACTCAGGGTCCAGCAAGAGGAAAATTATGTTTGCTGAGAAGGAGCTGAAGCTCCTGACAGAGGAATGTGTGGCCCATAAGGACCAACTGTTTGGAAAGGCCTCCTTCTCTGCGCCAAGAGCCATAAGACCTGGATCTGGACCAGCATCCTGGAGAAGGTGAACTCCCTAGGAGTCAACCAGTGGTAAATCCTGAAATCCACAAAAGGTGGTACGATCTGAGGTCTCGTACGAAAGAGAAGGTGGCCAGCAGGATTGCAGAGGGACATAGAACCGGTGGAGGACCACCAAAACACCCCCCTCTGACTCCATTGGAGACACTGAAAGAGGGGAATCTGGAACCAGAGAATGTGGAGGGAGTAGCTGACATCGACACCTCCGGACCAGCAGGCACCATCCAGGGTAAGTCATGTACTCTTTACTTACCTAACAAAACATAATATTTGTCAAACCGTATATCATACATCACAGCATGTTTAACTCCATTGAGATGCTTGCCCCACCCTGGCAATGCATCAGGGGAGTTGTAGTACACATCATTAGCTTGCTGAACTGGGTGCTAATGACTGCACCAAACATATTTCTACAACTTTAACATGTCACAAACACATGAAACAGAGATATAACAATCTTGTGGCAAAACCTTAACCATTTATTGACATTAACTATTTACATGCATTTACAAAGATCACAGCTTTTACGTGGTAGGAAGCATTGCAGCCGAAGGGCCTACTGACATTGATGTGGTTATTCAAGACACAACACCACCAACCGCTCCACCCATCACTCCAACTGCAACTGGAAGGATAGCAACCATCTCACTGCTGCCAGAGATTGTGGACAGTGATGAGGGTCAATTACAGAACAGAGCAGGGCCCCACAACTTCAGAGGTCAAGACACACAGACAGCGCAGAGGGCAAAGATAATCACTGAGAACGTGTCAGATGACATGCCGGATAGTTCTCCAGTGTATGCTGACTTGGAGAGGTCATCTCCCTACAGCGCCTGCAGACAAAACAGATACGGACAGTTAGTAGGCAGCTGCAGTGTATGTCTACATTGCTGCAGAACTTAGATAAAGGGCAGGACCAGTGGCTAGCTGCAATGGAAAGGGAGCACTGTGTGCAGAAACAGAGGCACCTGACAATGTTTGATCCCTTCACCCAGTCCATCAACTGCCTGGCAGTAGCCACAACATTGCTAGCAAGGGGGACTGTGAACATTCAGACTGACATGGGGCACTGATGTCAGGACATTGCACATGGGCTTGTGCAAGTGACTACAGCCCAAGAGCGCATCCAGCCCCACAACCTCTGTGTCCCCAGCATCCTGCCCCCACCTGAGAGCGACGAGGGCTCTAGCTTCAGTGCCACATCTGTTCAGGAGGCATGCAGTTCCAGAAGTTCATGCAGACACCCTTCTGGGACCGACATGTCACCAGTCCTACAGCCTAATATTGCTGACAAAGCACCCAACCCCAGAGGCAGAAAGAAGTGAAGCACTGTACACTCAGAGGAATGAGTTGACTTTGTTTTGTTTCGCATTAGTTACTTTTATAGTTAATATTCTATCAATGTTAGATTCACAAGGATACATTTAATCCTTGCATGTTACAATGTTGTTGCTACCTGAATAAAAGGTGGTGTCTCAGTTATGCACCAAGCAACAGCATCATGTATGATGTCTCATTGTTTAATAATCTAATTTCTCTTACCTCATAAATAGTTGTTGGTGATATCTGTGCATTGTGCATGTCCCTCTGCTGCACCTGTGCCCTCCTACTGCACCTGTAGTGGTGGTAACTCATCATCAGAGTCAGTATCTGGCTCTATGAGGATGTCATGCTTCCTTATTGCAATATTGTGCAGTATGGCAGAAGTGGCGATGATCTTGCAGCATGTATCTGGTCTGTACAATAGTGCCCTACCGGTTTTGCGGAGGCAGTGGAAGGGGGACTTCGGAATCCCAACGGTCTTCTCAACGATTGAGTGCGTTGTCCTGTGTGCCACATTATATTGCCTCTCACTTCTTATCCTTGGAGTCAGGTACAGTGTTAGTAGCCAGAGACGTAAGGCATATGCACTGTCACTTTAGGGGCATGAGAAGTAAAATCATTAGGTCACAATACACACACCGTGCTGGTCATTGTATTAATTGAGTCTGCGATTCTCTTACAAAGTAGGAAACCATCGACAAATTTACCCTGTGCCAGTCATTTGTGTAATCAACTGTGGTGGAACATGAATGAGTTGCGGTGCCGCCTGGGAATCTGGCCACAAGGTCTGTTAGGATACAGGAGGCATCACACACTACCTGTACATTGAGTGAGTGTGAGCGTTTCCTGTTCCTGTATATGTATTCAGTTGCTGAGAGGAGACATATGGCAATATGTGTGCCATCTACCCAGCCAATGACACTGGAGAACTGTGCTACCCTATAGAACATGACTTTGGTTTGCTGCAATAATTGGGGGGGATGGGGGAATGAGATATATTGGTTGGCATTGCTCACCATGATGTCAAGGAACCAGTGAAAGAACCTGAAAAAGGCACTTTGTGACACGCCCCCTACCACTGCTATGACCCCCTGGTAACTGGCCGACGCTAAGAGGTGTAGGCAACACAAAACCTGCACATGTGGTGGCATTGCGTTGCTTCTGAGTGTTAAGCCCTGTAGCTGAGGTCGAAACTCAGCTATTAAATCAAGTATTATCTGGCTATTCAATCTGTACCTATCAATAATCTCCTTCTCTGTCTGTTCAAACAGAGCCAACCTCACTTTAAATACCCTTTCCTGTCTCCTCCTCTTTCTCTGCCTCCCTGCCAAAATCCTTGCCGGGCCGCTATTCTGAAAGAACCTGATGCATTTTGGGTGACTTTTTATAGTTTGCACGTGGTTACCACCTGATCTGATTCAGTGGTAATTGCATTTCATAAATGTCCATTTTGCAATTAGTCGCAATTAGGAAATGCTATGTACATTACCGATTCTCAAATAGAAAATTCCTATTTGCGATTTCCTATTTTGCGAATCGCAAAATGTGATTTCTACTGGGCAGAAATCGCATTTTGCGATGCCGCATATGCCTTTCATACATATCAAAGGCAGTTTTCATTTCTTAACAGCCAGAAATAGCGATTCGGACCATTAAGAAATGCAAAATTGTTTCGGACATATGGGCCCACAAGACATTAAATAGCACAGGAGGGTCACTCAGCAAAAGCCTCTTTGGGCAAGGGACATGTCTGCTGGAGGTTCCACAGCTAGGCGGATTTGAGGGGTGGGATTCCATTGGGATCTCCATGATAGGAGATATCTAGGAGACGTTGCATATTAAATCCTTTGGCCAAATACAGAAAGAATATACGCTTAACAAAATGCAGTTTTTCCTATACCTCTAGGTCCGGCACGCTCTGGAAAAGTCAAATGCACCCAAGGTCATCTCCTTTCTCTATAGGGTGCTAATGGTTATTATGCTTAGGGAGCGGTGGGAGAGGGATTAGGGCCCACTGGAGGATGAGGATTGGGTGGAGGCGAAAATGGCTGTAAAAGAGCTGATGATCCCAGCGAGGCTTTACCTCATTCAGTTCAATTGTTTTCATAGAGCATACTTTACACCCACGCGTCTCTATCAATAGGTGGAGGACTCCCACATCAGCCTGTGCCAGATGCGGGGATTCTGGGGGTAAATTTCTGCACATGGTATGGGAGTGCCTAAAAATATTCAGATACTAGACAATGATACACGCACGACTGGCCAAAGAGGTAGCCTACCTATGGAGGCTACCCCCCAATGGCTCTTTTGAGGAAAATGTTGGGCTGGGAAGGAAACTGGATGGGGAAGAAACTGGTTGCAATTGGTCTGATAATTGCAAAATGGAAGATAGCACGTCATTAGAGATCAATGGCGTTCCCGACCATTTGCGACTGGACTTGGCCTATGGACTTCTGCGCAGCGGCAGAAGAAAGAGTGTAATTCGGATGAGGATGCCCAGAGAAACCATAGAAAATTTGGTCTCCATTATGGAACATGATGGAATAGTTGTTGATTGGGTATCCAGACATGGGGAGGGTGAATGAGTGGCACGAGGAAGAAAGACATCCTATGTACATTGGGAGTTGGTTAGGGCAGAGAGGTTGTCCCGGGCGGTCAGCTGCACTGTTGTTTTTTCACATGATGTTGACCATGCACTGTTCTTTCAGGGGAAAACCAATAAAAAGAGTTCTAAAAAAAGAATAGGAAGCAAGGAAGGAGGGAAGGAGGGAAGGAAGGAAATGTATACTGAGCAAGAAGGAAAGAAATGGGAGGGTAATATAACCGAAGACAGGGAAAGTGGATAAGAAATGTAGATGTCAGTAATGAAGGTGAAAAGGGTGAATTGAGACAGGATATAAGACATGACGCAACAAGGTGAGAGAAGTAGAGAGATGAGAAGGTGACCAATGAGAAGAAATATACTATGCAAAGGTAAGTGAGAAAGACTGAAATTGAGTAATGAGAAGCATATGAGAAATATAATGAAAAGTATGAAGAACCTTTATTTTGTTTGCAATAAGAGACACGCAGATAGATATGGGTAAGAGAATGAATTTGAGAATTGAGTTGAGAGAGATGCTAGATAAATGGAGGTGAGGGAGGGAATTAGAAGTGATCGAAATGAGAGGTGGACATGAGAGGGGACAAGGGAGATTGAGGTGCCAGTGATAATGTTGGAGATTGAATTAGGCACCTAGGTCACACTTTATGGCATATTGTCAACATTCTATACATTGCAATTGCATATATATAGTGGTTCATGCTTCTAATAAGGTGCTGAAATGTTTTTGTTGGATGGGTAGCATACTCCTCTGTACATTTTAGACATTCATTTTTGCTCAGAGGGATGATTATTTGATTCTCTGCTCTTGTCAGACACAAAATGCTACTGCCTACACCATCTAGCCCAATTATGTGGGGATGCATTTAGTTAGCCTCCCTTGGAATACTTTGGAAATTCTAGATATATTGGCTCTAACATATTACTGTTGTCTTGGACATCATGGTACCCATACTTGGTATGATGGTAGCCCCAGAAAAAGGTGGTAATCTTTGACATATTAATGGCATCATTGTCATTATCTGTGCATTCCAGGCATAGTCATTTTTTGCATACGGTTTTCATCCTCATCTTCTGATGGCATCTTGCCATAAGATGGGATCCTTATTATTTGCTGCTACTCTGTAATATATGATTGACATCCCTTGAATGTGATTTTGATGCATGGGCATGTGAGGCAGATTCTTCCATGTTGGGCAGTGCTACAGATTCTTCCATATTGTGCAGTACAACATGATGGGTCTAGATAAAAACAACTAAGTTGTCGTTAGCGACCACTTTGAGGAGATTTCATGGCTACTTGGAGGCAACAAGAAAGATATTTTGAAAAATGTGCAAGAATTCTTTTCTGGGAATGGAATTTTTACCCAAAATCAAAAGCTGGTGTTTGGGAACAAAATGTGTGTTCTTTAGGAAATGTCAAGCTCATGTTTGTGGATAATATTATTGCCTTTCCACCATAGATTTAAAGTTGATGTTTGACCAATAATTCATTGAGAGTTAGGCACACATACTACTGATGGGCTGACCTTGGTAACAGTGGATCACCTGCTCTGTGTGTAATGTCATGATTCATGTTGAGAAAATTCAAAATATATATTGAAAAGAATTGTTATGACATTATCAACACTATGGCTGTTGGAGGTCAAAGCCTTTGCCACTGGTGTAACCTTATTAACATGCCTGCTATATGAACTAATAGAACTCTTTATCCTGAGATGTGTATTAGGGTCTGAGTCTGTGATAAATGTCTAACATGAGGGATAACTCTGCTGTCTACTGACTGAGATTATCAGATTTGACAAACTTATTTTCCCACCCTGGCCTTACAATTCGATTCTCAGTCGTATGATATGATTGTAAATCTATTTGGAGGGGGAAAGATGGTAAAATGAAAGGTTTTAAATACACCTTGGAAATTGTAGGCTAGGAGAGGGTTGCACTTCATTGTAGTGCTTGCTCACTTACTGCCATTTGGGATAAGGTTTCAAAGTTGAGGAATTTTATCTTGTTGGCAATTCCCCTGCCCTCGTCTGTCAGTTCAGGCTTCTAATAAACATGGGATGGTTTCATGAAAATCCCTCCAAGCAGATCTCCATTATTGAAGGTGTGTTAGAAATGTATTTATATATGGCCTTTCTTCCTTCTGAGTGGCAAGAGGCATTCAACATGCCTGCACACTTTTTTGTTATCACCCTTTTACTACAGCTTGGTAGATTCACAATGCTTTCGCTAATGCTTTTATTCATACAAGTTTCCACCTTAGCACACCCCAAAATCTACAAACTGAAAATTCATCTTGCATCCTAATGAAATTAGAAGCCCGCCTTTAGTGTATTGTGGTTCCTGTTTCTAGAGATTCTAGATGAGATTCTTTGGTTGTATTGGGAGACCATAATGTCAACACTGTGATATTCACCCAGGTCCCTGATGATCCTAGTGGCCGCCCTAAGGCCAAACCAATTTTTATTTTCAGACCTAATGCATCTGCCAGTGATGGGTCCATGTCCTCCATTCTAGACAGTGTCAACCTGCGTCCTGGCCCTTGTATCATAGTTTTGCTATCTGGTGTCTTAGTGACTCAGCTCTGACCAGCAGCAGTTAACTGATGACAAGCTAAGTGTCCTTCAGGCTGGCTGCACGGTGAGTCCTTCAGGCTGTCAGGTAGCAATCTAGAGGATCTAAACGATGAATATGTCACTGAGAGTTTGCTATTATGACTTGACTAAATACAACAACCCTCTCTCCAGCAGCTTGGAATTTTATTTTTATTTTGTCTCCGAGGTGCCTAGGTTAAGTGAGCAAGAAAAATTGTTCACACTTTTTTTGCAGTCAGCTCACTTTGGAATTCAGCTAACGTGATTTTGTGCTTGTGTTGTATGTTGTGATAAGATACAATTCATGATATGCTATAGTATGATATGATGATTGAATATGGTATGCTATGTTATGTTATGTTATGTTACGTTCCAAACCTATATTTTTATATATATTTGTCATGATGGCTTACCTTTTAAAAAACAAGATTTGATACTAACTTTATTGGTTTGTGATTTAAATTGATCATTGGACTTGTAATGATTTTGATTGGACGGATCCAAAATAAATACAGTTGACTGACTCATTTTATGTTAAGTTATTTTGTCTATAAACCCTCCTATGAAGTGTCATGTTCAGTATCTGTTAAAAAGTTTTCTTCCATTCGCCAGTCTTGCCTTTATTGGGACCTCTAATTAATGCTCTTAGTCATAGCCTGCATAACCCATTTGCCATCTCAACCTATAAATGCAGTTCCAATGCATAGCAAACAGTAGCTAATCAAAAAATAGTGTGGCATTCCTGTGACATATGGTTACAGAACCATGCATTTATTTCTGACCCCTTAAATGTCTTGGGTCTAATAATATTTATTTTCAGGATGTAATGTCTCTCATCCACAGAGGTGGCATGCTTCATCATCGGCACCTGGGAACCAAGTCTGCCACTTACCTGTGGCCTCCAGTTCTTGCTTGTTCCAGCCTGATCCAGTGACACCACAGCTGCCAGGGTTTTCCCTGCCTGGGTTTTTCTGCTCACCGTTCTTCCCGCCAACAAAAGTTCCACCCACCCCAGAACCTAATTAATGCAGGACACAGCACAACGCTGGGGTGGTGTGGTGAGCAAAAAATCAATGGATTGTGACTGGGGGAGAATGTTTGATTTGTTCCACATTCCGTCCATCATTTGTGTGTTTTTTGCTGGTGCATCAACGGTACGCCAAAGGTAAGCCCACCTGCACACGTCTGCACCTGGACAATGCCTAGCGCCATGATCACCCTTAACCATCCCACCCCCAGCATCTACACCATCGCTGAGCTCTACACCCTCGACCCCTGACGCAGCAACAAACACTCCCAAAGTGTTGACCCATGCTCCATGATAGGACCTTTCACCTGCCCCCACTGCCACTTCATCTGCCGCAGCACACACACCAGCCCACTGAGCAGTCCCACCCCGAACACAGCATGACACCATCTGAACGAAAACACCAACTTGCACGCACCCTTCTCAGCACACACTCACTATGCAAACAAACCCCTGAGATTTGGGACCTCATCTCCACCCTCACACCTGATGTCTTCTTCCTCACTGAGACCTTCCACACCCGACATTGCCACTCAAATCCCAGAAGAATACAAGATCACCCACAGCGACCGAATCAACAAGCCTGGTGGAGGGTTCACCATCATACACAAGGAATCCATCCAATGCACAACCACAAATGATGACAACACCCCAGCCATGGAACACCTCCACTTCCAACTCCAAACAGACAGCAAAACCACCATCAAGGGCGCCATTGCCTACCGTCCTCCACGACTAGGTCCAGACTTTTGCACCTTCATTGCTGACTTCATCACCCCCCTCACCATAGATTCCAACAACTACATTTTCCTCAGCGACCTCAACTTCCATTGTGACGACCACAATGACATCAACACTACCAACCTCCTTGAAAGCTTGAATAGCATCAGACTCACCCAACTCGTCCACAACCCTACACACACCGCAGGCCACGCGCTAGATGCTATCTTCACCTCTAGTGAACTCTTCAACATCAACAGCTCACGGACCTCTGCCAAATGCCCCCACCGCAGCTGGAGCAAAGTCTCAGAGGGCACAAGGATCAATGCCCTCAACACCACCCACACCATCTCCTCCAACAACCTAGACCAGAACGTCAGAAACTTCAACAGATGGATCACCAACTGTGCCGACAGCGTCTCTCCCATTGTCAACAACACCCAAAAAAATACATACTCAGATTTGCAGAGCATGGCTTATCACCTGTGAGGGTATCCAGGCGCTGTCCATAGGTATGGGGAGATTAAATGATTTGCCCAGAATAACAGGATGTTGAGCCAACGCCGAGACTCGAACCTGGATCCCAAGTTCCGAAGTCGGAAGCTCTGGTTGTTACTTCACAGCCCACCCAAAGAAGGTCCACCAAGCAGGGCAGCTGGTATACTGAAGACCTCAGAACCACTAAACGGCACTGGAAACAACTGAAAAGGAGATGGTGCACCAGCAAGGACACGACCAACAAGACCACCTTCAAGTCAGCCCTTAACATCTACCACTGACAGTTAAGAGAATCAAAGAAAAAGGCCTTAGCCTCACACATGGAATCAAGATCCAATAACAGCTAAGCACTCTTCAACATTGTCAAAGAATTCTCCAACCCCTCAGCTGCAACAACATTACCTACTCACAGGAACTCTCCGACAACCTTGCAAACTTCTTCCATGACAAAATCGCCAACATCTACACAAACTTCAAATCCCAGCCTAAGGCCACCAACTTCTTCAAGCAACACAATCACCCCGCTACCACCACAGACATCTGAATAACCACAGAACATCGGCTCCATTATGAACTTGGTTCACTCAGGGGCCCCAACCAACCCATGCCCTCACCACATTGTCAACCTAGATGAAGCCAGAATCGGCCACATACTCACCACCTTGTTGAACATCTCAATTGCCACAATGACCATCCCCGTGGACTGAAAACACACAGAAGTCAACACTCTACTAAAGAAACCATTGACAGACCCCAACCAACTCAACAACTACCGACTGATCTCCCTGCTCTCTTTCACGGCCAAAGTATTAGAAAATGGCATCAACCAACAATTCTCCTCACATCCGGAATGAAACCTCCAACTCGACTAATCCGTATTCCGCAGCAGCCACTTCACTGAGACAGCCCTCATCGCAGCTACCGATGACATCCGAGCCCTACTCGACCGAGGAGAGACTGCAGCTCTGATCCTCCTAGACCTCTTGGCAGCCTTCGATACACTCCCCAACACACACCCATCACAAGGCATGCCCTTCATAGGCATCCAAGGAGCAGCTCTCAGAAGGATCACCTCTTTCATCACTGGAAGAACGCAAAAAGTCCCCCTTCCCCCTTCACCTCTGAACCCAAGAAAATCTGTGGAGTACCCCAAGGATCCTTGCTCAGCCCCATCCTCTTTAACACTTATATGACACCTCTAGCCAGCATTGCCAAAACCCACGGACTCAACATCATATCCTACGCCGATGACACACAACTCATCATCTCCCTCTCGGAAAACACCATCAACACCAAAATGAACTTCCACAACTTCATGACTGACTTCGCTAACCTTATGAATAACAAATACCTGAAGCTCAACACGGACAACCCAGAGGTACTGATTTTCAGAAACAAAAGCTCCCCATAAGACCCATCCTGTTGGCCCTCAGAACTGGAACCTACTCCTAACTCACTGACCACGCTAGGAACCTAAGCATTATTCTGGACAACAAGCTAACCATGAGGGCTTAGGTCAACTCCATCGCCTCCTCCTGCTTCTTCATCCTCAACATGCTTCATAAGATATTCAAATGGCTACCCCAAAGCTCAAGACGTACCATCACCCAAGCCCTCATCTCCAGCTGACTGCACTATGGCAATACTCTCTATGCAGGGATCACAGTTCACCTCCTACTACGAATACAGACCATACAGAATGCAACAGCCAGACTTGTCCTGAATCTCACTAGATGAACCCACATCACCCCCTACCTTTTGAACTCCAGTGGCTTCCTGTACAGAAAAGATGCCAGTTCAAGGCCCTGACCCATGCATACAAGGCACTACACAACTACGGACCCACCTACTTGAACCACTGCTTGAACTTCCATCAGCCCACCAGACACCTCTGTTGCGCGTCCCTTAACCCTCACCCCCCGCATCTGACATAGCAGATGCGGAGGTCGCTCATACTCCTACATTGCAGCGAAGAGCGAAGACATTGAATGAGCTATCCTTTCATTTACGGACCTCCCCATTTGTTCCATAGTTCTGAATGTCCCTGAAGACCTGGCAATTCAGCTACACAACTGGAAACTGTCAGTGCCTGGATAGCCTTACGGGTGCCAAGAAGTGCTCTACAAATCTACTGATTGATTGATTGATTGATTGATTGATTGATTGAATGAGTTGGGCAGGGTTTGTGTTCAGTCCCCCCCCCCCCAAGTCTGCCTCCTAAGCCTAGGAAGAACTTGTGTTTTTTGGTTGTCTTGAGGTCCTGAGGGCCCTCAAGATTTAATAAGATAGGGCCAGATGAATCCACTCCTAAGTACAGCCTTCATCCAGAGGAATTTGTTCACCTATCTTTACATAGAGACAAGTTGAACACTTTCTCCTCAAGGCACACTTTATTTTCCAGAATCACAAAATAAAAATGTGGGGCAAAGAAATACAAAGCAAAATTCTTATGTCGAATGCCTCTGGTTACCATGTCGACAGTCCCTAAATTCAGGTGTTTGCCCCTTTTGGTTGAACCCTAGATTTACATTAATAAACAATTCCTTGAGAAATGTGCTCCACTAGTGTAGGGGAAAATGTCCTCTATTATTAAAATTAACTTATCACTTAAATGTTCTTCTCAAAATTTACTTTCAGTCTCCAGGTAAACAGCTCATAATGGCAGAATAATTTGGCAGTTTTTTCTCTTGCATGTGCCACAACTCATAATTTACAATTGTCTACAGTTTCTTCATTACAGTAAAATTTTGATGTGACACTGAAACTGTGATAGCGATTCTGGTTCAGATATAAGCGCCTGGAATCAATAAGAAGTGGATTATCAATATTTTACGGATGTGACTTCAGTTTTAATTCTTTTGGCATCTAAGTACCTAAATACGAGTTTGGTGGTCCATCGGACCACCAAAGCCACGGTGGAGTTGCGGTGGGGGACCGTCGCACCAGGGGTCCGACCACCGTATTATGACTATGACCACTGCAACTGCCAGGGATCCACGATCCCTCAGCGGTGGAGCAGCGATCTGGGGCAGCAAAATGCTGGTGGTGCCGCTGCAGCACCACCAAGCATATAACAACTTTCCTGACTGCCTGCCACACTTTTCATGGTGGTGATCCCTCCATGAAATGTGTGATGGTCAGGAAAGTAAGGGGGCCCTACAGGGACCCATGGTGCCCCTGTGCATAGGGGTGTATGCAGGGGGGCACATGGTGTGCACCCCAGTTCCTGCACGGCATGGACTGCACAGCCTATGCCACGCAGGAACTTGCTTTGGTGCTCCTTCGGCCCAGCAGTTCAAAGGCTAACATATGAGCATTGGAACTGCACCGCCACAGGACCGCTGGGCCACCCCCCGCCAGACCATTAAATGATTCGTAATCTGGCGGGCTGGTGGCGGTCGACCTTCACGGTGTGGGAGAGAGGCACTGGCGTGGGGGCCCTCTCCCACGCTGCCAAAGTCATAAGCAGACCCTAAGTCTGCGTACGTTCACAAATAGCTTGTTTTCAAGTGTAAATACATGTTGAGTATTTAAAGAACATGAATCTACACTGATTAAATGGATTTGCTCACACCTAATTTGACCCCCGCACGGTCTAACATTACATGTGAGCAAATTCCCCACCAATGGGCAGATGGAAGTGGGCATTCCAAGGTAGGAAGTCATAAACTTTTGGCAGACACATTCCCACCATCTATACAGTAAGAGAGTTGTGTCAGATTTAAAAGCTTTTTTCTAACTAACAATTCAGAGTTTGTGATTGCAAAAATGATTTTGCAATGTACTAAGCCCATTTTTTCCAACTACTGATATGGGTTTAGGAATGGATAAGGAATCGCTATTTGGAAGGGCCGTGTTGTAGGCGTCATATCCAAATAGTGATTCCTATCCATCTGCATCAATGGTTTAGGACATAAAGAACGGTTGTAAACCATTGATATTTTACCGACCACCAATATGTTTGTAGCTCATTCGAAAAAGGAAAGGGGTCCCATTGGAACCTCTTCCCTTTGCGAATAAACAAACGGTTGTTGGGAAGTAGGCAGTGGTCTCAAACAAACATAAAAAACATAAACTCTCCTTTTTAAACGCAGTCCTGTTAGCTTTATGGAACACGGGCTGCGATTGGAAAAAAAAAGTTTACTTTATTGAAAGGCGATCACAGACATGATGGTCTGCTGGTTCTAGCAGGTCACCATCCCTCTGATGACCTCCAGTGGGAGTCAGTCACAATTGCCAACCTACCTCATGAGATTTAACGAGGTGGGTCGAATTGTGACCCACTCTGAAATTTAATTTTCCAAAGTGACCTATTGGTACATAGGTCGTTTTGAATAATTATTAACTGGTCGCAAAAATACTGGTCACAAATTTCTACCATTGTTTTGCGAACAGTAACTAGTACATCTGACCCTTACTCCTTTGTCAAAGGCGCAAATAAATCCAAGTCCTTGGCCAGAATGGAGACGAAACACCGTCAAAACAGATGTGCGGGTACAAAAAGATATTTCTCCACAGAATAACATAATAAATATTATTGTGGCGAAAAAAAAGAAAGTGCAAATGTTCATTTTCTAGGCATTTACCCCAACGTTCATTCATGCAGTAGGGACCATGAAAGATATTTTTCCAGATTGAGACTATTGCACAATCTTCAAAAGACAACTACATATGCTAATTAGGATGTTGTTGGAGGTAACTGTTTGTTGACCGTCCTAATACTGCTGATATAGGCCTGGCTCACAAACAACGTATAGAAGTAAACTGACTAACAAATGAGTGCCTAATACCTTGTAATTGCTACTGCTATACAATATCACATCTCATATGACATCTTTCGCACTTTAGAAGAGCCAAGTCCTGCCACGCTATTTCTTTCGCCTACCAGGCCCTGTTTGCCTGTTAGACTGTACCTTGCTGCACAAATACTGCAGTATTAGGACAGCTAAAACCAATGAAGAAAGACAAGCAAACTTCGCATTCATTTTGTCTGTTAAAGCCCCAAGAGAAAGCCCTGGTCTGATTACATCGTTGCACAAGTTTCATTTAATGAAGGTGCCTCCCTCAGATGCATCTGTCATCGAGACATTTCCCAGTTCAGTGAGCAGCTCATGCGAGTTTATTCGGTTAAGCTTTGTCTTTACCTCATAGAATAACTCTGACAAGAACTGGTGTGTCCTTTGTGTCAGAGACAATAAGCTCTGGTCAGGAAACAGAGCACTTCTGTGCAATCTGAAGTATGTTGACAGATGGAAGTCATATGTGCGGCACGAGAGGCTATTAGGACTTTAAACTATCGAGGGTTTGCCGGAATGGATAGCCCAGTGCTGTGATCTATATCCTGTGGGGTCAGGAGCGAAGGTCAAGTGGGGCATTTAAGGAGCGCCCACCCAGAGAATGCAGTCAGAAAAAAATGGCTCATAAGCCTTGAACCTTAAAGTTTGCTATTCACATAAGAACAAATACAATGCCGCCAGGTCCCTTTATTTAGGATTTGCTCATAAGTCTGTGGGGCTGTAATAATGTTTGGTAGTCGGGTTACCTGACATCAAAAATGCTTTATTGTTCCCAAATACGTTCGTAGTGTAGTAGAAATGTCTGGTTAAATCTTACCAGGGCAGAAAAGATGAAAAATGCCCCAGCTGTAAGCTCGTGACTGCAGTTTATGCGCTACCTGTTTCGCACAGATACCTTTCGGACTAACATTACCACTAGTAAGCATTACTGCTGGGGTTAGACTGGGAGGAAGGCTTGTTACTTCTGTGGAGGGGAGAATAGCAGGCTAGTCTACAATTAAGTATCGCTAAGTAATGCCAGAAAGTAGCTTGTATCAGTATCTGCATACCCCGTGTTTCTTTGCTAAGTACTTCTATAAAAGGGCCCGTTATTTGAGGAGGTAACACCACAAATCCAGACAATGAAGGCAGTAGTATTTACAGGATGTGGTGTTACCTCCTAGCTCAGAATTCCGTGTATTCGTGCATGCCCCTTCCATTCTGAGTTGCATAACTCAAAATAATGTAGTTCCCAAGCAAGAGGGAGGAAATGTGCAATAGTTTAACAGCCACTGTAAAATGTTACGGTAATGCAACACATTGAATTACCAACATTGTATGGTTTATATTTTTCAGGTGCTCTATTGTCACAACAGTTCCTCGCCATTCCATGTTCTGTAGAAGGGAATCGGCAATAACATGTCAGTTCTGCATGTCTTTTCCTGATCCTGAGCTGTGAAATTCAGACTAATTTAGTTTTCTGTACACTAATTTCACCAGGATTCACCTGGCAAAATTCGTGTGGGGGGAATTACCAGGCGTTGTTGGTATGCACCAGTTGCAATACTAGTTTGGTTGCAAACTTCTCTTTGTACTGTACTCAAACCAAGATTAGCACCTTCCGTGATTATTGGTATTACCGCAGAATGTGGAATGAGGGCCTACTTGGAATTCTAGTGCAAATTTACTTTGCCTCTTGATTCTGGATCGCCTGCCCTCTTGGGGAGAGAGTTCAAGGACTCACAGCAATAATGGTACAGCATTCACAGCTGAGGTTTTGTTGCTCAGCCAACCTCAGTTCGAATTCAGATGTGCTTACTCTGTAATTGCCTAGTGAATATTTTAGAAAATAGTTTTTTAGTTTAAAAATGCTTTATTGAAAAATAAATATGAACAACGTGCAAATACATCAAACAAAGTATTACTCTGTAGAACAATCCAAGTAAATGTAAGAGCAAGCATTAAGGTATAGTTTAACAATCTGATAATAAATAGAGGATAATAAACCTTTAAAAGATTGGCAAGTTAAACGGATCTTATATAATGAGAATATGAACCTAAAAAACTTGAATTGTAGGATACAACTGTAATGCTATAACAAATGCATTTTAATCTTTTTATAAAGGTAAAAGAAAAGGAAGAGAAGAGAAGAAAAGAAGGAAGAAACAAAGTAAAGACATAAGAATAAGAAGAGAGAGGAAAGGGGAGAATATAGTATATTGTAAGTTTGAACCAGCGAGTATCTAACATCTATGTAATATTATAAACGGATGGTAATTAAACAATTATATTTTAAGGAGGCTCATAATTACAAGCATTAGAGACGGGTCGATTCATACATCTGGATAAAAATGAAGCAAGAGGTGACCATAATAAATCTTTTTTAATTTTTAATGGAATAGATGTAGCATGAGCTCGATCAAGGCGGTGATGATGACATAACAGGTTCCACCATGCCATATAAGAAATTTTAGCTGTATCTTTACAATTAGAGGTAATTATTTGAAAAGCTAAGGCAAACAATAAGTCCACAAATTTTCCAACCAAACGTTGAGAAACCCAAAGGGAGGAGGCACTGCCCAAAAATATATGTGTAACATCAAAAGGGAGAGACATGGATAAAATATCACTCATTTTGTGCCAAATCTGCAACCAGAACTGTTTAACAAGAGGGCATTCAAAAACATATGAAAAAGATCACTCTTATCATACTAATTGTTGGTACATGACCAACAATTAGTGTTAGGTGAAACTTTAATTTTATACAAGCTTGTGGGTGTGATAAATAATCTGTTATAAAAATAATATAGTGTTTGTGTTGTGCTTGCTGATGAGGACGAGGTATGAATCTTGGTCCATATCGAATTCCAAGTATGAGTTGAAAATTCTTGATGTAACTCTGTTTCCCATACCAGTTCTATTTTATGCTTTGAAAAAGATTTAGAGGAACTAAGTAATAACTTGTATATGTTGGAGGCCTTCAGTTGTATAGAAAAATCTATTGAGGAAAAAGAGGGCTGTATGTCTGTAACTGGAAGAGTTTGTTGGGAGGTATATATGAGGAGGAGAAGTCTAAGAAGTTGAAATTGAGAAGCATATTTGTTAGATATATGACATTTTCTTTGTATCTCAGAAAAATCTAATAAAGTGTCATTAGAGAAAAGTTGTCCAATGACAATAATGCCTTTGTTAATCCATTCTTTCCACTCAAGAATCTTATTATTTAATTTAATATTTGTGTTGTACCAGATTGGGGTTTGTAAAATATTCTCAGAAATAGAGTTTAAGGAAATGATCAAAGGTTTGCTAATAGCTATAGAGTGGGTAAGTATGGGGGAAATTAGACCTCTTGGAGGTTGAGTGATACGAATCACGTACTTGAAAGTAAAAGGAGAGAATTGTGCATGTTCTACTTGACCCCAAACTGTGGCTGAGTCTATGTAATTTCCAGAAAGGGAAGCCCAAATATGTTTCACTGTGAAAGCAGAGTGATATGTTCTAATATTAGGAAAATTAACCCCACCGAGTTCTTTTGGTTGTTGAAGTCGAGCTAAAGCAATGCGGGGTTTGCGTTTATTCCATAAAAATTGAATTAAGGAACGGTTAATGATTTTAAAGAAATTAAGTGGGAAATAGGGAGCATTGACAAGTAGAAATTAACAATAGGTAATAACATCATTTTAATTGTGGCTAATCTACCCCACCAGGAAAGAAAAAGAGGAGACCACCCATCTATAAGTGCATTAACTTTAGACATCATTTCGTTCCTGTTGATTTTAATAGTATCCTTAATATTATTAATATAAAGAATGCCTTGGCATTTAATACCTTTTGAACTCCATGTAAAGCCAGAGTCCTTAAATATATGGGGGAGACAGTATTTATTCAGTGGTAATACTTCTGATTTATCAATATTCAGTTTATAACCTGAGACAACTGAGTAGGTATTCAACAATGAAAAGAATTCCGGCAAAGACATAGTGGGATTTGATATATATAATAAAATATCATCTGCATATGCAGTGTATTTTATATTCAAATTTTTGAACTGAAAACCAGGAAAAATGGGAGATCTTCGAATTGTTTCCAAGAAGGGTTCTTGTGCTAAGATGAATAATAGGGCAGACAATGGGCAGCAACCCTGCCTAGTACCTCTATGGAGGGGGAAGTATTTGGATTGTTTACCGTTGACCCAAATAGATGTAGAAGGATTAGAATATAATAACTTGATGTATTGGATAAAATGAGGACTAAAACCATGCCATTTCAAAGCGCCAAACATAAAGTCCCAGTTCACTCGATCGAAGGCGATCTCAGCATCTAGTGTTATGGCAGCTAATGGAGAATTAAATTTAGCTGCTAAATGAATAATATTAAGAAAAGTTCTTGAATTGTCTGAAATGCATCTACTCTTCACAAAACCGGACTGGTGCATATCTACTAAATCAGGAATGATAGAGTTAATCCGAAGGGCCAATAATTTAGCGAAAATTTTGCAGTCCGTATCAATCAATGAGATAGGTCTATAATTGCTACACTGAGAAAGGTCTTTATCTTTTTTGGGGATTAAACTTAACATGGCCTGAGTAAAAGAACCCTGTGTACAGTTAGCGTTCAAAAAATGATTAATAAGAGATAGTAACTTAGGAATTAAAAGGTATCTAAAGTGTAAATAAAAGCGTACGGTAAAGCCATCAGGCCCTGGTGTTTTATCCTTGGGAAGCTGATTTATGGCATTTAATAATTCTTGCTCCAATAAAGGGGTGTCTAGGGAAGATAAGTCTATATTTTTATTAGGGTCTTTGGGAATTGACTGAAAAAAAGTATCTAGTTGTTCAGTGGAGGGAGATGATTCTGGGGTATATACGTTTTTATAATAATCAGTAAAGCATTCTAAGATTTTTGAGTCACTAATATGTCGGACCCCAGATGGATCAGTGATGGCAACAATCTTAGATTTCTGTTTTTTAATTTTCAGGTAATTTGCCAAAGATTTACCTGCTTTATTACGACCTCCATACATTTTTGCACTAAATCAAAGTAGGGTACCACAAGCATCATCCCAATGTTGTTTGTTGTATTGTAACTTGGACTTAATAAGTATAGATAGCGTATCACTATTAGTGGAGGAAAAATAGTTGTGTTCCAAGATCTTAATCTGATTTAAGAGTTGCTTAGAATCTTTAAGAAGTCTTTTATTTTTCCTAGCTACATAATCGATTATAAAACCTCTTGCAGTTGCTTTAAAAGCATCCCAAATAAAATTAATCTGTGTATCTGAGGGAAGGTTGTTTGTGAAATATTCCTGTGTAAAAGTTGTGAATTGTTCTGTAAACTGTTGATCCAATAAAAGGAAATTATTAAATCTCCATCTGCGAGTGGAGGAGATGGGATTAGGATAGTCAAAATCAACAATTACAGGTACATGATCAGAAATAAGAATAGATCCTATTTCTGCATGTGTTAAAAATTTGAAGTGTATGTTGAGTAAACAATACATAGTCTATTCTAGAATGTGACCGATGAACGGGAGAGAAGAAAGTAAATTCTAAAACATCAGGGTGGAGTGCTCTCCATACATCAATCAACCCTCTAGCAGAAATGGCTTTGTGGAAAGTTTTATGCATTTGAGAGGGGACAAATTTAGTTTGTGACCTACGATCTAAAAATGGGTCTATAAGTTGATTGCAATCACCCACAACTATTAATTTTTCTGAAGCATGAGAGGATAACATAGAAGAAAAGTTATTCCAGAACGTTAGGTCTTTACCATTTGGCCCATATATATTGCAAATCGTAAATTTTGTATTATTTATGATCACTTCTAGGAGAAGCCATCTTCCAGCATCATCTTTGATTTCATTTATCAATTGAATGTTTAGCGATTTATGAAACAATATAAGAACGCCATTTTTGTTTTGCACAGCAACAGAACCAAAAACATTCCCAACCCATTGTCTCTTAATGGAATTAATATCTTGTTCCTTATGATGTGTTTCTTGTAACAAAGCAATGTGACATTTCAATCTTGACAAGTGGGTCAAAACTCTTTGTTTTTTAACCGGATTATGAATACCTTTAACATTCCATGACACCATACGTAAGTTACTCATTAAGATAGAAATAAGAAAATTTAAAGATTAAAATTGTAAAACTTTTAACATGACGTAAATGAGTACTAGAATATATGCATGACTTAACAGACCAAAACAAAATGAATAGCAAACAATACATGTCTGAGTATACGCAAAAATTGACACCCACAAAGCTTATATTTAAACAAAAGAGTTGAGAAAAAGTGAGGAAAGAAATACAAAAATGAATAAAATATTCAACAGACTTACCAATATCGATCCGGTCAAATAGGGAATAGTAAAAGACAATAAAAATTACATTAGAAAAGAAAACGCTTGCCAAAGTAAATTGTAAAGAGTGGAGGAAGGAAAGAAGAAAAAGAGGAGAGATAAAAATTTGTAGAGAAAATAGGAGAGAAAAAGGAGAACAAAATCTCCTCTGAGAAATATGTTATAAAAAGATGATAAAAAGCCAAAGGACTTTAGCCATAGTGATCAGAGAAAGAAAGGACAATACAGATGAAAATGGGGGGACAAAAAGGACAGACACCGCTCCACTGAGCGACACCAAGAATAAACTACTAAAATAGCAGCAAATAGTGGAGGGACAATATTAATGAGAAAGGAGCTGAACCAACACAGCGCAAAAGGACTTACCATACATAGGGAAAACAAAGCAACCAGACGAAACATGGACGACGAAACCGATGTACGATGAGAATAGAGACAACATCAGACATAATACGAATGGAAACCTGTGAAGAAAAAAACAAGAGAGAAGAGTAATTAGGTTTTACTTAGTTCCATTTCTTCTGCTTTATGCATATGTATAAATTTCTTAAGTTCTGCAGGATCTTCAAAGGTCGTTGTTCTTTCTTAATATGTAACTTTGAAGAAACATGGATGAATGAGGCCGTAACGAGCATTCATAGATCGGAGCATAGGTCTGATGTCTAGAAAATCTTTCCGACGATTGGCTATGGGTTCTGGAACACCTTGACTGAAAAAGACTTGGGGCCATATTATCAAGAACGGCGATAACATTATCGCCGCTTTAGCGGCAGAAAACTGCCGCTAAAGCGGCGATAAGAGGCTTGATAATATGCCCTATAGAATTCCAATAGAAGCCCAGGCTTGATGTCCTTCACACCAGAACCTGGGCTTCTATTGGAATTCTATAGGGCATATTATCAAGCCCCTTATCGCCGCTTTAGCGGCAGTTTCCTGCCGCTAAAGCGGCGATAATGTTATCGCCGTTCTTGATAATATGGCCCTTGGTGTCCCGACCAAAGCATCTGTTTACGTTGTTTGGCTGCAGCAAGAGTCGCCATTAAGTCAGAATATAAAAGAAAATATGCTATGATTCCTCGTGGTTTATTTGAGACTTCTGTAATGCGAGGACCTATCCTGTGTGTTCTCTGGATCTTAAGGTCCATAGATTTTGATAAACCAACAATATGTGGGATATGGATCTTCAGAAAAGAAATCATGTCATTGCCTTCGGATCCTTCCGGAATACCATAAATTCTTAAGTTGTTCCGTCTATTTCGATTTTCCAAGTTCTCTATTGTTTTCTTCAAATGAGCCACCTCTTTAGATAAGACATTCACTTTAGCAACAACATCTTGCACATCGCTAATTCTTTGTTCAACGTCAGTGAGCCTTAAATCCAAACCGGATCATTTCTCTTCAATTCTTTGAAGTGTCGCAGTGGTGTCTACCATAAATGGACGGATATTCCTCAATTCTTTCATAATATCCTCTAAGGTCAATGGTAGAGGTGATTTATTTGGTGAAGAAGGATCTTTTTTAGCCCTTTTATTGGTATTACTAGCAGTCTCCTTAAGGCCAGTAACGCTGGAACATGAAGATCCTTGTGATTTATTTGAGTTCGTAAAATCCACTTTCACAACAGGCAGGAGAAAACTTAATAAGGATGTTCTTAAAAAGATAAAGAGGAAGCCAATCTCTGAGCCAAGAAGAATAAGCTCAAAAAGTAGAGAAAGGTCAGAGTTAAAATATAGTTCTATCCAGGCTGAGGTAAAAAAAAAAAAAATCTTCCCGTCAAGGCGACTCTTGAAATGGTAACAAAATGGCGGCCAAAAATAGAATCTTCCAGAAGTGGGAAGTAAGGTTCCACAAGCTGTCACTTTGGTCGTATAATAAGTGTGCAAAAGCCTTTACACTCCTGGAGCTTTCAAATCTACTTGCAGAACCCTTTATAAATAAATACGAGCACACCCCAAGTAGAAGCAGCTCTCCTCAAAAGGCAATATCTATCAATCAAGAACGCCGCTATCTCTCAGTGCTGAGTAATTCAGGGAGGTTTCCATAATGACCAAAAAAAAAAATGCTGTCTGGCTGCAATGTGGGTAACTCAATTGTTACATCAGGTGAGGAAAATGAGAGTCTAAGCTCCCAAAATGCTGCATCTTATGAGGAAAACGAGAGCACATACTCCCAAAATGCTGCAGTTGGTGAGGTGAATGAGAGTTCAGGCTCTCAAAATGGCGGCCGGGACACGGAGCGCCCCGGGAGCAAAGGAGAATAAATACAGTGAATTAGACCGATTTAAGGTCTAAAAAATTGCCTCTCCACTCCTGGGTGCTTCCGACGACCATTCCCGTGCCCGAACTGCCACATAAGCTCAATTAAGCACCCCTCCGTGACCAGCGCTGTTCTGGGTGTCGCGGAGGAATTTACGGAGCGGCCATCTTGTTTTTGCCGCCGCCGCCGAATGGAAAATAGTCTTTTACTGCGCCGATTGATAAAAGAGGCAGTCCAAAATCACACACTGTTTGGCTTCTCTTTGCCAGACGACAGAAGAGATACATTTATTTGTTCTCCAAGGAATTAATGGTTATCAATATACAAGCAAACAACATAACAAAACATTGTGTTGAGACTGGTGGTGTGGTAAATAAAGTGTAAGGATTTAAGTAAACAGTGCAAGGGATACTTCACAGGCTGAAAATTGGTAATAGTTTTAGTTATTGGGGTAGAAAGACTGAACCTAGGAGCAGAGGATTAAGCAGCGAACAGCATTTGTCATTATCATTATGTATCACAGATGTATTCTTGCGAAAGCACGCCTTTGGGGTAACAGCTGTGCCAGTATCACGTACACTACAAATCGGCAATTGTCAACTGATACATTCGCATGCATAATGCTTAACCAGGATATGGATCCATTTTATTCACAGGAATGGGGTGTCACTCAGCAACATCTTTCCCCCTAGCAAGGTAGTGATTAGCCTCCACCATCTTTTTTATGGGCAAACAGGTGTGTGCGATTCCCCTTTAAGCGCAGTCCAAAATTTGTAATCTTTTAAAATCTTAGATGTTCATACTTTTTTACATGCTATAAAAATGCCCTTATTTTTGTGAAACTGCATAAATTGCTGGTGACCATGCACATATGTTTACTTAGGATCTCAAAACTTAGTTATTTTTATTTGTATGCCATACTCTATATAATAACACATAATTTAAAAACACTGTCAGCTCCATGAAGCCTACTACTTTTTGATATTTTATGAGCATTGTTTTTATAGTTTCCTTGTTGCTCTCTAAACTTTCAAAGCAAATTGACACAACTATTAAGCAGCCAATTGCGGTTTTGGAATCAATATCTAAGTTTGTCAGCATGTGCAGTACTTAAAAATCAACCGCCTGATTCAGATTGACAGGTGTCAGATCAATTCTTCGGGCCTGTGTGCCTCATGGGCAATCTTTGTAACAAGTATTGTCCTTGGAACCACATGAACAAAGTACACTGCAAGCTCACGGAATAGCCACATATCTTCTGTTCTTTAGGACCACAGGGATCGAACTGTTAATGCTTGGTCTTCGAGAGTGGTAGCATTTGCGTGATTCACAATAAATAAATATTGCCAAGTAGTGTTATTCTTGCAAGAGAAAGATATGATATTTTAATAATATTAAATAATTTGCCCAGGAACTTCAGAAAGTATAAAGGCATTACCAGTACTCCTCTAATCTAGCTATTTAGTAGTCCCACTGTGTTTTGTTTTGAGAGTGCATGCATTAACCACATGGTATACTTACAATCCTAATAAGACTATATCCAATTATTCAATGCACATAGTTAAATGTCTGATTATTTTGTTTGGTAGAAACAGCTTCTCTTCAGGCTGCTTGTTTGGGGTTGATCAGCATTGCCTGCAGTCATAAATTCTAAAGAAACCCCATAGCCAAAGTAGCTGAAGCTGCCTAAACACTATGACAGTCATGCCAAGTACAGTCCACTCACCCATCAGCAGTTTCCCTCAACCCAGCCGCTCACTATTTACCCTCCTAACCTGTCCTTAGTTCATCACAAATCTTTATCAATTGCACCACCTGCTCAGTCACAGTTGCCTTCTCTAGAAAATACTGTTGCCAAGCACCCCATTTTGGGGAAAGGTGGGGCCTGGTTAGATATCCTTAGCTCCGAGGGGAAAGAAGAACTGACAGATGTCTCTCATTCTTCCCTATGACAATTTCCCCTTATCCATATTCAGAGTATTATGAGTCAGACAACCCTGCCAGAGAAATCTCATTCATAGAGTTTATCGGTAGATGTGTGAACTCTCACAGCTGTTGGTATTTTAAAATAGAAGGGGCATTTATTAAGCACAGTCAGTACGTAAACCTTATGTATCAAAATAATGATAAGTAATGTCATAACAGCACCAGTCATCATATTGACGAAATTGAACATTAAAAAAAATCACAAAACATTTTACATCATGCATACCTACTAGCTGTTATAAAATAGTCTAATCCCTACCTACCAACCATGTATATATCTGTAACAAGCCTCAGGGTTATTGTATCTGCTCTACAATTAGTAATTTCCCTACTTACATATGCCAAGTTATGTACATATTCCTGCATTCCTCAGAAAGTTGTCGGGCTTGCAGTTGGATAACGGCACTCCAGTATCTCCCTTCAAGCAACCAGTCTCCTTGTCTACCCCTCCCAATTTCATGGTTCTCCTTATACCCTTCTCTCTAATGATTCTCTAGGTGAGGGAAGAGGCAGCTGTTGTGCAGTCTTTCATAGTTACAATGTAAAAACAAACAATTTCCCATTCAGAGATATGTTTGACAGGCAAGTAAATAAACCCAATTTTGCTGCCTTCTTCCTAACATTTCTTTTCCATGCATGGTCGCATAGCCTTGCACCATTAATCACTTACAAGAAGCTTGCTAAACAGCAGAATGGAAGAGTCTTCTCTGCTACATTTCTGTTATTTGTGTTAGCGTGACTAACGTCAACCCCTCTGTTAACATAGTATGGCGATTTTGCACACTCTGTTAGTCATCATTTCCATTTAATAATAATACTTGTCTAGACCTTAACTCTTGTACATTCACAGCTAGTGCGTCTGATATTTAACATGCAATTAACCCTGATTTGTATATAAAATGCATGTCTTATCAGGAAAGCACTACCACAAATGTCACTACTGTTCACTGTGCAAGGGAGCACACCCTTAGAGGACATGTCCTGCTCTACAACATCGCATTCAGGAACATCCTAAAGAAGGGAATTATTGGAGGATGGCAGCTCACACATAGTAAGTGAAAATGGGAAAAATTGGGACTGCGCCTCATAACCAAAATTTTCTCATTTCACATATTACATATGCATTTTAAAATGTACAAGAGATTCCAATAAAGAGGGAACACTTGAAGTATTTGCTATACAATCTAAATCTAAGGGTACAGATTAAGTCACAAAATAATGACACAAATTCTTCTTCTTTCAATCCATATAAGAGGAGGGAGCCGAACGCTTTCCAGTAAGAACGTCTTTATTAGTGTTTCATCAATATTCATTACTTCAGCCCAGCCAATGCGTTTCATCCTGTAAAAGACTTCATCAGGGTTAGCATGATCGTATATATTTTCTTTGTAATCAAGAGCAATATGAAGGAATATGATCGTCCATGGATAGTGTATTCCCAAGAGGGATATCATATGGACATGAAATAATCCTCAAAGGCTGCATGTAATCAGTGAAAATGGAACATAAAGCAAGTAATCTCTCCCAAGTAGGATCTGCAGAGTAATGCATAGTTGCGTGTATCAGCTCTGTTGCCGGATAATAGCGTGTCTCGAGATGCAGCTTTTAAAGATTAATTCATGTCCATACGATATCCCTCTTGGGAATACACTATCCGCGGACAATCATATTCCTTCAGATTGCACTTAATTACAAAGAACCCATATACAATCATGCTAACCCTGATGAAGTACTTTACAGACCGAAACACATTGGCTGGGCTGAAGTACTGAATATTGATGAAACACTAATAAAGACGTTATTACTGGAAATCATTTGGCTCCGTCTTCTTATATGGATTGAAAGAAGAAGAAATTGTGTGATAATTTTTTCAATTAATCTGTACCCTGAGATTCAGATTGTATAGCAAATACTTCAAGTGTTTCCTCTTTACTGGAATTTCTTGGACATGTGTAGCGGTTCCCGTGCAGTGAAACCACAAGGGGTTGAGCACTATCAACTGACTTATCAGACACCAACTCCAGTGTGGCTGATCTAGAGCCAACACTGCTTTATTCTTTTGTGCGCATTTTAAAATGGGCTCACCCCTACATGCAGGTTAAAGTCCTCGTTCAAGGATCAGGGGACTGGCAGAGGCAACTGATGTGCACAGAAAAGCAGATGAGGACTCATAGGCATACACAAGTCAACGTGCCCCATGCATCGTCTTCAACGTGGCCACGCCTAAGTCACTTGAGAGCCTCTCCTGCCACTTTCCTCTCTTAATCTGAAAAACAGCCTTCTTTCATCCCACTCAGAAGCCATAAGAACTTCATAAAAGAAATATCAGACTTCATCACCTCAGCCTCCATTCATTACTCACACTACACCTTTTCAATCTGCCAGGCAACTCCAGCACCAAAATCATGAATGAAGCCCTTGACTCTCTACATTATACCTTAGAATTAAACACACATCACCAATTCAACACACCCGACCTCATCCTCTCACCATCCACCAACATGCACTGCCAGCCTTTATACTACTGGGGCCAGATTTACTAACCTTTCACACAACGCAGTGCAACAATGCAACTTGGTGCACTGTGCTGCATTGAGTGAAAGGGGGAGAGCAGAAATGCTCTATATCTACTAAAATATGGCACACTTTTGCTCTCTCATAGTGCTGGCACACTTCAGTAAGCCTAGAACCAAAGTAGGGACCCTTGCACCGGGGTACAAAAATGCCTGTGTTACAAAAGAATTGTCTTAGTGCATGAAGGGATACCTTCCTACACTAAAACAATCTCTCTAGGCATTGTCCTCATTCTATGTGTGCTGCACAAAAAAAGATGTTCTCCTTCCTTATGCCATCCTATAGGAGGCGTAGGGATTTCAGACAATACCAGGTTTACATACTTTTGTAAATCTGGGATTGCATGAAATCCATGGGTGGATGAACAGGAACACCCTGCTCCACCCATGGAATACCTCCTAGAATGAAATGTAACGCAATGCAGCACAAGCCTCTGCGTGGTGTGACGTTTCTTTAAAATGCCACTCAAGGCAGCACAACTTGCCCCTTGCATGGCTATGTAAATATCTACTAGCATTTTGCGTCATGCCTGCACCACAAAAGCGGTACAACCACAAAGCAAAATATTAGAAAATCTGGCCCCAGGAGTGGACTGATCCTCCTGTCATCCTCTTCACCATTACTCATGCCAGTATCCCAAATGAGAGAAAGTAGCAAAAGAAAAAAGTTGCCCTCTGCTCCTTTAAGGACATCTAGAAAATCTCAAAGAAGAACTAACCAACTTGCCAAGACATTCCCAGCCTTCAAAAGATGTCACCAAGGTTCTCGAAATTTGCAAAACAACTTTGAAGAATCTCGTAGCATGCTCTGCTCATTTGAAAACACAGGTCTCCATTAGTAAACTGTCAGCACTCAAACAAGCACACCATACAAATGTAAGAGCAGAAATGTAGAGGTTCAAAATGCTGGGAGGACCTTATCCTTCTGTACACACTCCGCTCCACCTGTTGTTCCATCATTACCACAGCTTAAGTCACATACTACAGGACCACAAAGGAGCAATCAACAGAAGCAAAGCCTTCTTTCATGTCGTCAAACAGTGTTCCAACCCCATCCCAGAATCCTCTATCTCAAAATCAGCCAACAAATGCAAACTTATCAACTGCTTCTTCATGTAGGAAACTAACAAAATTGGATCACCTATACCCAATTACTGGTTATTCTTCAACATTATCTCCCAAAAATCTCTCCAACATTCTGCACTCATTCAAAGATGTCTACTACAAAGAGGGCGTGCTTCCCTCCTTTATCAATAAGTCTCTGCAAGCAGAAGCCCTCACGCCCCTTCTTCACATTGTCAATGGCGCAAAAAACAAAGACATCTCTCCTTGCTGAAAATGTCTACAATAGATTCAGCCAATATTGCCAATTTCTGTTCTAGAAACCCCTTGAATATGTTGGAAAAATCATCAAGAAGACAGTCCCCACCCAACCACAGGAGCACATCAGCAAGATTAACCTACTTCAAGATTACCAATTGGAGTTTAGACCATGCTGCAGTATTGAGGCAGCCATGCTCCTAATACTCAAAAATGCCCTGTTCTGCAATAACAAAAATGACCCTTGCCTCCTGGTCCAGCTCAACCTCTCTGCAGCTTTTGAACTTGTTGAACATCCATAATTGTTCTACACCCCATGAAAACTTACATAGCCTTCACTGACTCAATCCTTCAATGGTTCATATCCTACCTCACCAACCAACAGTAACTCATTAAGATAAAAACTACCAGATCCTAGGCTCTCACAATCACCTGCGTAGTCCTCTAGGACTCCACCCTATCACTCATCATTTTCAACTGTTATATGGAACTCTTAAAAACCATCTTTACAGACAACATCACAATCCACCAGTATGATGAAGACACCCAACTCTTATCCACAATCTCCTCACTCAATGATGTACAGAGACTCAAATACTGCCTTGAACGTATCCACACCCGGATGTCAACAAACTGCCTGATGCTCAATCCCAGTAAGACTGAATTGCTCCTGATTCTCCTGCTCTCTGATTCAGTCACTGCTCTACAATTTAAACCGAACTTCACACCTCAGCTCACAGAACAGGACAAATGCCTTGATTCACCCTGGACCTGAACCTCTCCCTGAAAGAATATATTGCCAACAAGACAAAAATCGCCTGGTTCCAACCCTCTCTCGTTAAAAAAGTGAAACCTCTGTCTGAGCAAAAGACTTTAGAACAACAGTTCAAGCCATAGACTTCTCCCATATAGATAGAGGCAATGGCCTACTCAATGGCATGCCATTGACCATCCTTGCTGCCCTGAAAGGTTTCCTTCATGCAGCAGTGTGGCTCATAAATGGATTGAAGAAATCAAACAACATCTTCCTCAGGCTAAAGGATCTACACTGGCTTCCTCTGGAAGCCCAGATCATCTTTAAGATCATAGGCATCACTTATAAGGCCCTCTATACCAAGATCCTGTCAAACTAGCTGACAAATTAAAAGTATCTGGAGGTCCACACTAGTCGAGGAGCCCTGACATTGCCAGATTAGAGAATAAACACTGCAGGAAGATGAAAGTAAGAGAGCCACCCTTCTTGGGCAAAGCCCAAGTATTCTGCAACAACATCACCTCCGATATCAGAACAGCATCAACTCTCTAACATCAAGGAAGAATGGCATCTCACTCCTTCCACTATCTCTTCCTTCTGTTCCCTTCCCTGATATGTATCTCCACCAACTAAGGAACTAGAGGTGTCCCTTTGAAAGCCCTTATCTCTAAGAAGCAGTTCAGGAAAGAGATCTGGACTGAGAATTGTCAGAGGGCCTTTTAAGTCACCACCTGAAGGCTGCTTTGTTCAATACACCCATCTTAAAGCACCCCTGACTACAGTCAAATCTGCAATGTGCAGACTAATACTACTGACAAAGGCAGCTCTTGTCCAATTCAACAACAAGGACAGGTTACCATTTGGTTGTCTTTATCAGTATCAGCTGCAGGTCAATGAGTAGAGAGTAGAACTGAGCTGCCATTGAAAAAGATTGCTTTGCCACAGTGTGGGCCCTCTGCCTGATCAGACAATACTTGTTTGGTACCAAGTGTGTCATCTGGATTTTTTCAATTTCTTATTTATTTGCTGTTTTATGTAGCACAAACCAGACCCGCCAAGGTATCAGAGTGCCTTACATAAATTTAATCAGGGGGATAGATAGTACCATGATGGGAGGAGGTAACCAATGAGCTAACATTAGGTGATTAATATGCAGTTGAGGAAAATGTCTATCCTTAATTTGGATGTGCAAGTTCATGACGGGTCAGGACTGCAATGATTGAGGGGGTAAAGAATCATACAGGGAATTCAAGCTGAAGGGAGTTCATTGCCACAGTGAGGAGATTCAAAATTCACATTTTTATTTGTACCCATTCTCTACTCCCTTGGACTACTTTCTGATAAACAGCAGAATGGAGCCAGGTCAGGGCAGAAAGTAGCGATAAAAGAGTAGGAATTTGAGTTCCTTCATGTACAAGTGTTTTTTTTAAGGCTGATTGGATTTCTAGATTATTGGACATTCCCTGAGACAATTGATTGGAAGTACAGGATTTATTGAAGAGAAGAGTTGCAAGACTAAGAGAGTCTGTGCATCGAATATTACAAGATCTACATAAGATAATGTATTTGTTAGAGAGGTAGTTTCGTGATCCTATGTGTAGGGACCTGTGGATAATATAATCTAGTTTGAGTTGGCTTTGGGCATCCTTGGGGATCCATTTGAGGGTGATCAGTAGACATGGGTGGAAAAATTCACTCTGCTCACGGAGTTGGAGGAATTCAGAAACTCTATGGTACGTGTGTAACGTGCAGTCCCTGGTAAATTCCGGCATCTGGCGCGTGCAGAATTTTTTTTCTGTTACCAAGTGCAACACTTGCTTTGGTGTGCGCTGGTGAGCGCGACGAGAATTACCGGCAGCTCATGAGAATGTGCGAGATTTGCCACCTGCTAGCGTGGCTTCCGGTTGTGACAGAGCCTTCCGGCACAATATTCGTGATGCTGGCGAGAGTGAGTGTCTGCATCTTGAACAAATTCTCTACTCGAGAAGCAGCTAAATCTACTCAAAAAGACGGACCATTCAAGTTGTTTTTTAGTGCTAGGAGCCTTTTACTCATTTTACTTTTTTTTTCAACAAGAAGGAAGTTCCCTAGAGACTCCAACCTCCTACCAATGTCCAGCAGGCTCCTCCCAGTAGTTTGTCCTTCGCCTGGTCACTTTTCATTTAGATTTCGAGGTGGCAGGATCACTATCTTTGTCTGCTGCATATATACCATTGTATTTAAGGACTTTGTTTTTGTGATGTCACAAGTGAGTTCGAAAACATTTTTATAAAGGTGTTGATTATTTGATAGAGGGTATGCACCAGTATTTATTTGTACTTCCATTCGATTTTGAAATTTTATTGCGGTGGCTGGCCTGGAGTGTAATTACGGGCATAGTGGCAAGAAAACGCTGTGCAAACAGGCAGCCAAACATTCTTCTGCCCGTTCTCGGAATTCTGTGGAATCTCGCTAGGTTTTTTGGAACTCTGTGGAATTTCGCAGAGCACAACTTTGCGACTTCTGTCCAGGCCTAGTGATCTGTATAGAGATTTGTGGTCATATCTTCTGGGGCCTGGTATTAACCACACTGTGGAATTGGGTGCTGCTCTCAGAGGGGCTAGGTGGATTATGGGTATTCCAGTGAGTGGGTATTGCCTGGTCAAGCTTTGGTGAGGACTAGTGATTACACAATATTCTTGAATTCTTCATTTGGAAAAAGGGGCTTAATGTTCCAGAGAAGTCTGATTTGGTGAGGTGTGCTCTTTGCTAATTCATTAATGTCAGCATGGAGATTCAGTAACTTATCCAGGGAGAAACCTAAGGATTTCACTACTTCAACAATGGCTAGTTTACAGCCTAGAATATGTGTAGCATCTAGACATGTTTGTATATGGCTGTTTCTGAGTTGAGGAGAGATCAGGAGGAATTCTGTTTTCTGGGAGTTCAGTTTAATGTAATGTAGGGTCATCCTCGATTGTACATCCGTCAGTTGTGTTCCAAGCACAATTATTTCCTCTGGTGAGGATACTTTCAGATATAGTTGAGTGAATAAAGATAAAATGATATTTTTGACTTATTCAGGAGGGAGGTTTAGAGGTTCCATGTATAAGTTGGAAAGTGTGGGGATGATAATGGAGCCTTGTGGTGCTCCTTGTTCAAGACGAGCAGGAGTATGGATATCATCTCAGTTTGGTCATGATTGGTAAGGTATGATTCAATCTAAGTTTGCACTGTGCCCTCTGTGCCCATATGTGCCTTCAGAATTTTTAACAGGCAGGAATGGTTGACTGCATCAAAGGCTAATGACAGTTCAAGAAGCATTAGAATGCCAGATTCACCTTTGTCCAGGAAGGTTGACACGTGATCTATTATGTGAAGCATAGCTGGTTCAGTACTATAGCCAGTTCTGAAACTCGATTGATGGAGATCAAGTAGGTTATTTTTCTACTTTGAAGTATTTCAGTTATTTCTTCATGCAGCTTTCTAATGTTTTAGGCAAGAAGGGGAGGCTGGAAACTGGGACAAAATTATTCCTTTCTTCAAGGTCTGCTTTGGGATTTTCAGGAGGGGAGTGATCTGCCATATTTTGAGGCTGTCACTGACTATCCTTTGTGAAAGGGAATTGTTGATCATCTTTGTCAGGTGTGGGAAGAAAGAGAAACTGATGCCTTTGAATATTTTGACTGGAATGGGGTCAGAAAAGTGATTAGATGATTTGAGGCTGGCGATTAGAAAAAGAATATCAGCTTGGATTATTTCCCTGAAGGAAAACCATTTTCTTGGCAGTTTTCAATCATTTGTTCAGTTATTTTATTGCTGGTTAATGCTTCAAGAGAGAGTTTGATCATTATTATTTTGCTGTAATAGAATTTGGAGAATTTCTTACAGGCATCTTTAGTGTTTTTGAAAGCCAGGACAGTGGGTCATATTCTTGATATGGTCAAACATATTTCTCTGACAATTTTTGGAATCATTGATTTTTTCCTGATTAAGTGGGCTTTTGCTTCCATGATGCGCTTCTTTTGTTCTTTGTACTTATTGAAAAGAGTTTGTAGTTTCAGTTACGAGAGATTTTTGCATCATATGCGCTCAGTCTGAGTGTTATCCAGTCCTCAATGTGCTCTTTGGTGAGCCATCTTATGCCTCTTTTCATGCGAATACTTTTTTTGTTTAAGGAGGCCCATTTGATATGTTATGTTATTGGTGTTTTTACAGCTGGCTAATCACCCATGAGGGTATCCAGGTGCTCTGCAGCAGGTGAGTGAGGCCAAGCCTGAGGGCTTATTCGAAAAGACAGGTCGTCAGCTTCTTGCAAAATTCAAGAAGAGAGGAAGAGGCTCAGATGTGTTGTGGGAGGTTGTTCAAGGCTTTAGGGGCCAGGTTCGAGAATATGAGGCCCTCTGCTCTGCTTTTGTGTATCAATGGGGTGCTTGCTAGTGAGAGAGCGGAGGTGACTGGAAGGTTACTGGAAGTGAATGCAGCTGTTCAGGTAGGCAGGGCTAGTGTTATGATGAGCTTTGCAAACATGTGTGAGGAGTTTAAAGTGTGTGCGCTTGTGTATAGAGACCCAGTGGAGTTCTCCAAGGTGTGGTGAGATGTGGGCTTGTCATTGCAGGTGGAGGACTAGTCTCACTGCTACGTTTTGGGAGGTCTTCAGTCTTCTTGTGAGCTGGTTGGTAATCCCTGCATACAGGGTATTTTCATAGCCTAGTCTGCTGATGATGAGGGCTTGGGTGGTTGTTTTCCTGGTATTATCTGGTAGCCACTTGAATATTTTCTTCAGCATCCCTAGAGTATTAAAGCAGGCCAAGACCACTGCATTGACTTGGGCGGTCATGTCCAGTTTGTTGTCTATCATGATTCCATCTGCAGTTTCCAACAGTACTTAGTTCAGAATGTCTAGTGAGCTGTATGGGTTGGTACGTCAAAGGACATAATTAGTTTTGTGGAAATCTTATTTTCTAGGGAGTAGAGGTTTACACCACTGTAGCTTCTGATCCAGACCTTAGGAATTTTGGGTTGACTCCAAGATGAAGTTTCACAGCATAGGAGTTTGAAGGATATTAGGTAGTGGTCTGACCAGTCCGTTGGGATGGGTGACCCCTTTGTGACTCTTCCTGTCTTTCAAATGATCAAGTTGAGCATATTGCCTTTTATGTAGGTAGGGTTTATGCACGATTGTTCCAGGTCATTGTCAAGTGAGCAAGTTTCAAGTTGTGATACTGTAGGGTCTGAATTGTCTTCCCACTAAAGATTGTTTTCCACTATGATGATGTGAGCTGCCTTAGAGCTGATATTTTGTGCAAAGAATTCAATCATTTGTTCCACAATTGGGAGATTATCCCCCCGTGGATAGTAGATGGTGTGCAGAATTGTGGGCTTCATTTACGATGTCCATACTTCCACAGAAAGGCATTGGAAGATTGATGGCTGGTCTGTTGTTAAAGATTTGCATTAAATCACAGGATTTGAGGATGATTGCCAATCAACATCCAGGTTTTGTCAGAGGATAATTGCCAATCACATCTAGGTTTTGTCAAAGCATGCTATCTTAAAGCCTGCTGGGACAAGGAGGTCTACAGAGGGTTGGGCTGTGTTAGTCAGCCATGTTTGGTCAGAAATAATATATCCAGGTTCTGTACTTTGTAAGAAATTGGGTTATTTGTTGAGAAGGGTGGAAGCCCCACTCAAGCCACAAACACAAACCTTGTCAGGGCAAACCACAAAAGTCACTAAATTAACCTGTGTTCAACCCCCTTGGCACAAAAGCAGTTAGACTTAACTTAGAGGCAATGCACTAAGTATTCATTCAGTGCACAAGCATTAATAAAGTGACAACACAGCACAAGAAAGAACCTAAAGCAATTTAGAAAAAAGGTTTACATTGTAATAAATAAAATGATATCAGAACAAAAAAATCCAATCATTAGAACCAATGATATTGATTTTTATAGTTTTTAATGAAACTAGCACCAAGAAGCACAAAGCGCCACTCATGGTTAACTGGTCGAGCTAGATCTGGGGAAAGTCACAAGTTCAGGCTGACCACGAGGAAGTGTGTGTCAGGGACTGTACGGGACTATGTCGGGAACACAGTCAGGGACTTGGGCAAGGACTGGGAACTCGGTAGAAAACGTACACAGAAAGAGTAGTACAGAGCTGCCCAGGATCACATAGGAAGTCAGAGGAGAAAAAGGGATCCAAAGGGGAAGCCTGTACAAGTGAACAAGATGGCTAAGACTCAAAGGATGGGCACTCAAGAGGCAATTTAGCATTCAGAATAACTACACACAGGATGGACGTGCAGACATATATACATATATAGACACACACACAACAACATTAACAATAAAGGGAATGTGGGGTAAAGCACTCAGGAGCTCCACACAGTAAGACTGAAGCTCAGTAAGTTCCTCACCCACAATTGCTGTTACAGATACTGATTGCAAATACCCACATATAGGATATGTATGCAAGGACAGGGTCTGTGGAGCTGATACCTATGGTGATGTTATAGATGTAACTTAAAGACAATACTCATAGTGAACAAGAAACACCACCTACGTTGTCAGCTGTGCCCATGGATCCTGGCGATCAAACAGGAACATGCAAGGCAGTAACAGCAAGGGAGTAGAACTAAACACAAGCACAATAGACAAGAAGCTAGCAAGGAGGAGTGCTTAACAGGAAAGGAAGGAAATCACAGGGCACACTTGGCGGAAAGCAAGTAACAAACATACAAGGTAATAGACGCAAGACAGCAGAATAGCAAGACAGCAAACTAGGAACTGGGACCAAGGAAATGGGAAGAAAGGCAGGGATTGGAAAAGGATATACAGAAGGGACGGCTACAAGGGTATACTAGAATAGTGCTGGATCAGGAGTCAAGAAAACAAAGTAGCACTGAAGGCTGTGCTGGACCAAGAACAAGTATTTATCAAAAGCTCAAAAGCCAAGGCAGCACTGCAGTCAGTGCTAGTTCAGGAACAAGGGAAACTGCTGCAGCTCAGGAACAAGGAATGCTAAGGCTCAAGAAACACTGGAAACAAGGATATCAAAAGCCCAGGAAACAAGGATATCAAAAAGCTCAGGAAACACTGGAAACAAGGATATCAAAAGCTCAGGAAACTCTGGAAACAAGGATATCAAAAGCGCAGGAAACACTGGAAATAAGGATATCAAAAGTTCAGGAAACACTGGAAAAAAGGGTCAGTCTCACAGCTTCAACGACTAACCTTGGACTGAAGGGAGCCAGGGCTTAAAAGAGCTCACAGTTATCACATGCATCAGGTGTGAGCAGGCTAGCAGCAGCCAGCCACAGGTGAGCTGAATTCCTCCACCCATCCTTGGCCTGCAGGGGTGGAGACGAAGCAGTGAGCAGGGAATTCTAGGTAATGGAGTTTCCTACATGAGCAGGTTGGCTTCAAGCATGAGCAGGCTGGCTTCCACAAAACCCGGCATGGATTGGGAATGAATGCCAATTCCCAAATAGTGTTCAAATGGCTGGAAGTCAGAATATGCATTCAAGGGAGTGTCTGGAAGCTTATTAGAACACTGGAAGGTCACACTATGTGGCCCCCTGGTGGTGGGCACTGGAGCACAGGGAGCGAATCGTGACAGTGCGGGCAGGATACAGGGACAATGTTGGACACCCTGTAAAGTTACCTTCTCAAGTCCAGCTTGAAGAGTTTTATTTGCATTGAAGGAGGCCGCAAGGGGAGGTTTACGGCACGAAGAGCAGGTCAAGAGTCGCAAAAGGATGAGTACCGATGTACTGGTCTACAATGAGTGATTTCGGAAATTCTTTCGTTATCTTGTGTTTAGAATTCCTAACGGACATCTTAGTAAGGTTGATAGAGAAGGGGTTCTGTGGGATTTAAGTCCAGCTTTGTTGAGGTGTTTGAGAAGGAGTTTTTATCCTGAAGCCAGTTTTGAGAATCTCTGAATGGGTTCAGGAGCGATTCAAAGGTCCTTGGAGGAGGAAATCCGAGTAAGGAAGGTTTGAGTGGGACATTAGAACCTCAGGAGAACATGATGGGTCATTTTGGTGGAACTAAACATTAATGGAACAGGATGATGATTTGGAAGATCGATTTGAATTCTAGTCATTTGGGTAGCTTCCAGCTAGCAATCAAAGGGTGATTAAGTCTTAAAGATTTGAGATGCATAGAGTAGGGTTATGTGCTATCCCTTGAAAAACAAGATGTTAGTAACTGACTAGTAGTTTATTTCTTATAGCATCAAATAAACCATTTTAACTGTAAGGAAGCAGAGCAAATTATTTATTTACTGTCAGGGTACTTATTTATACCTTCTGGCACCCAGATTAAAACGTTAGGGTTACCAGACAGGCATTTTTAACGAGTAACCCCATTCCCATTAACTACCCTATTCCTTTTCCAACAAAGTGCTCCCATGCATCTCATAGCTTGTAGCACACCCTGTTCTGCAACGAAACTGGAAGGTATTCTTTGATGAAGCATGCATAACAAGATGTACCCCTGTGAGTGAGATTGCTTCAAAGCAACATTTTTCTTTGCTCCTTAGGTTGACAGGAGGATTCTTAGATTGATCCAATGAAGTTGGGCTATATAGTTTGTGTAAAGTTCTGTGTCAGAGAAGTTTTAGACCCCTGTTCTACATCACCTCTTCACTCCCCCTGATTTGTTTATGGATACAGTCTGTGGTCCTCATAAATGATAAGCCAGAGAGCCAGAGGAGAAGTGCACTGCCAAAGAGGCTTGCATCAGAATCTAAGTACTCACCAGAAGTGGGCACCTATCTCCGTTGGGTAGAGGGATTTTATCTGGGCCCGAGTAAGATCCCTGAGGCACACAATGTGCACAGACACATGCACCTGTGCTTCACTGCTGCCTCCTTGTCTGGTGGTAGCGCTGTGTCCACTTACCTGAACATTGTGCCAACACCATAGATGCTAACTGATGCCAGTTGACACAAATTGTATATCAGATGAGGTCCCTGCTCCAGGGGCCTTACAGCACACAACCCCAGCGTTGTGCAGCCCAGTTGAAATACCCAAACAATGCAGACATGGCCCGAGATGTAGTTGAGCTGACAATTAAACTACTGTGCACCCTCAAAAGAGGGAACAAGGGCCTTACAAACAGAGAGCGGTGAGTAGCCAGAAGTGTTTCACGACCTAGGCAGCTGCCCTCCCAGGACTTCCTGAATCCCCATGTTTGATAAAAGGGGACCCACAAGAGACTAATTCGGAAATTGTGGCACAAGAAGTATCTTTTTTTAAAGTTGTGAAACAGGAGTAGTCTAATGTACCTCTCTTGCTGAAGAGTATTAGTAATATCCAGTTTTGAAACTATTCTTATATTTTGTGTGCCATTTAACTAAAGCACTTTCTTTTTCAAAGACTAAGCACCAAGTACTAAGCACAGATTTAGTTATCTAAATGATATAATACATATAAACAAGTAGCAAAGACATCCAAAACGTTTTGCTGATTACTGATTGCTGCAGGACAAAGGATAGGACAGAGGATTGGGCACTTCAAAGAGGGAGACCCTGCCACACAAACTTCAGAAGACATTGGGCCTTATTCACAAAGTTAAACTTTTATGTAAGTTTACTGCATTAAGATATTAACAAACTATGTACGGATTTTTACAACGCTGCACTCCCAATACTTATGTGTGTGGTGTTCTCTTTACCTAGAGACTCTGCAATTGTGGTGGAGAACTCTGCACACATAAGTATAGAAAGTGTGGATTAGTAAAGATCTGCACGTAGTTGGTGAATACTTAAAAGAAGTAAACTTACTCAAAATTGTAAATATACCTTTGTAAATCAAGCCCTAAGACACTAAATCACATCTGTTTCTGGAAATAAAGTATAACAAGCATTTGCAGTGCAGTAGGTCTCGCATTTACCAGAGTTTGAGCTATTGTCGTTATAAACAACAAAGCCTTTAATTTATGTGTTCTTTTTAAAACAGATAAATAAAAGGCATTTGGGCTGTCCATGAAACTTGCTTTTATTTTTCTCAAGAGCTGTAAAACATGGAGTAAAGCAAAATTGAATACTTTTCCTGTCAGGCCACAGGAGCAGCAAGCCATCTAACATTCACCACATCAGTGAGAGTAGTCACCCTGCCTGATGGACAATACCTTTAATAACTGACAAATAATTCTTAAACTCAGCCTGAGAGATTAAGTGCGAGTGAACCACTAGTCCAAAGGTGGTCGTTGCTATCTAGAGAATTTCAAGAATATTTATAGCACCTGTAAATGCAACATTGTTCAATCGCTACTTACTGGTACTTGTAATGTTCATGCAAACGCCTAAAAAAAAAGCAACAATAGGGCAGTCAGATTCCTTAAAGAGCACAGGGAAGCAGTTCACATATCTACTTGGTGCTCTATGACCCCATCCTCTTTTCTTGAGAAACCATGTTTAGCAATAGATGCCAGTAAACACATCTTGGCCAACCAACCATTTAAACATCTCAAACCAGAGCTCAAACACTCATCTTAGATTGACATCCATGGAGCAAAACATTAAAGCCTTTAGAAACTAGATCACCACCATTGCATGCAAAGCTAATGGTGACCACCCCATACATGCCATCGTGACCAGTCTAAGAGGTAGTAGGTTACTTCTTTTTCAGTAGAGCTACCGCCTATTGATTTGTACCTGTAACCCGAGAGCATTTTATGAAGCTATGGCAGGCATTGTCAATCCCTGCCCTCCAGCTCTAACAAAAATAAAAATCACACGAAAACAAGACACAGAGCAGCTACAAGTTAAATGGCCTTCAGAAAACTTTGGAAAACTTGCCATGTGAAGGTGTAAGTACAGGCTAATTAACTTGCTTGCTCTTTGCACTGAGCATGGGGTCAGTGAAAGTAGAAGCACATAGGAGACAGCGGGCCTAAGACAGCAGACCTTAATTTTTGCTTGTTTCTAGCTTCAAATAATATGCGGTTTTGGATCAGGGCGGCAAGGTTGCCTTAGCGGTAAGTGAGCTCTTCAAGGCTGCTCACCTAGCTATTCTACAGAGGCACCTTCTGATGAGGGGAGATGATGGACGGCATGTAAGCACTTGGTGGGCAAAAGTAATGCCTTTCAGTGTAGAACTGAGAGAGTAACTGGTCCTGGCACAGAAAGCTTGTGTATTCAAGCTTAGTACTACTTTAAAGATGCAGAGCAATAATTTCCCGTGACATCATCATTATGGCCCAGGACCTCATTGGAACAAGCAGAAGGCAGCTCAATAAAATGTTAAAAGAACATGTTTTTATTTATTTTGCTTCTTGTAAATCATGTGTTTGTTTTTGAAACATCAAGGATACTTTAATGACAAAGTGACATTTTTAAAATTATTTCTTTTTCACATTTGAAAACTACAGGTTTTTTAAAGAAAATAAAAGGGGGTTGGTGTATATTGTGTAAAGTCAATGTTTTAGTATTATATATTTGGTTCCTGCTGTTACTTTTAATAACATAAAACGAAAATATCACTTTTTCAATATTATTAAGAAATGAATGGGTCAATCCTGGGCAGATCCTCTCTTTGTTAATGCCACCCTGGGCTCTTCTCGAGGTGAAGGAAAATGTTGCATGGTGGGTGAAAACACTGTGCACCAATTGCAAGTATTGTACTGAATTGTGATTGCATTTATATAGCGCTTACTATCCCTGACAAGGAGTTAAGGCTTTACGTCAGGTCACCCACTGTCTGAATTCCAAAGTTAATGGTTAGTCTGCAAGCCACTAAGTCAATGCTGGTTATTTGGATTAATGCTGTGCACTCAGAAAACTGTTCCGTGCATATTCTTCTTTGAAGTAGATTAAGTTAACAGGAGTTAGTAATGGTACTTTAATACGAGTTCATCAAAACGGAAGATGGGATGAGTGTATAGGTTAGATAGGGGTGTATTTCAAAGAAATATTACAGAGAAGGACTGTTTGTGAGTACACACTAAGGCATACGTGTGCCCTTGGGAATAGTAATGAACATGTAAAGGTGACTTCACGGATATTAAAAAACAAATAATTTTATCAAAAAACGAAGATGTTCAAGGTTCTCTCAGCATTGGGCAAAGGGGGACAGCCCCCCCTTAACAATTATGGAGTGGATCTCTGATCACCCTCGACTTGTGCCCTGAGCCTCCCTCACCTCAGTTGAAGTGACATAACTGAAAACAATGGGCTGTAAAAGAAACAAGCTTTCATGTGGCTACTGCCTCCCTCTACTCGAGATGTGATGTTATAGCCAGAGCAGCCGACTATAAAGAATACATGGCCTTGAGTAATGTAACTGGTGCACCTGTAAAGTGCTCCAACACCTTTAGATCGGGGTTGCGCTATATTGTAAAAACTACAGAAGTATGCACTAAGAGGTAAAAAGAAAGCCTTACCCTACATGTAGTGCAAAAACATCAACAGGAAGCCTCGTAGCGGCTGACCTCTTCAATAGAGAGTTTTCCCAGAACTGTTCTATTGAGCAGCGCATGCTTGCATGTGGAGAGGCGTCATTGTAGAAACGCTTCAGCTCAAAACGCCCGGTCAAAAACAAACGGGCATCAGAGGAGATATTTTTGCAGCCCGTTAATGATGGGGCAGCTACCATACTTAAAGTGAAAGTGCGCCGCAAGATCCTTAACAGGAAGCCTCGTAGCAGCTGAACTCTTCAATAGAGTTTTCTCAGAACTGTTCTGTTGAGCAGCGTGTGTTTACGTGTGGAGAGGCCTCACTGTAGAAACACTTAAGGTGAAAACGCCGGCTCAAAAACAAACGGGTCTCTGAGATTATATTTTTGCAGCCCGCTAATGATGGAGGCAGCTACCATACTTAAATGTGAAAGTGCGACGTGCCACACACTAATTAAAAAAAAATTGAAAGTGCGCCATGCCACACACTAATTAAAAACAAGTGAAGCCATAATTCAAAGCGCTCCGCGTGTAAACAAAAGCAAGAGGCAGTGAAACAGCTACCATGCTTAAAGTGAAAGTGCGCCGCACGTATACAAAAGCAAGCGGCAGCTACCATAATTAAAGTGAAAGCGCGCCGTTCCACACATTATCATGAAATTAAACAAGTAGTCCTTAAAGACCACACAACACTTATGAATGTAGGGAAACTGTAATTTAGCGGTCCTCCTTGCGTAAAACCGGAAATGATGTATTGGAGGACTAACAAATAAAATGTCAGGAAATAAAAGAGATGGAAGAGTAAACCAATTGGAACAGTAGGCGGAATTACACTCAGTACGAGTGATTACAGCAGGTCTTGCAGACAGCGCATGCGTGCTGATGCTCGACCTAAAAAGGGGAGCAAGAACCTCCCAAATTTGTCAAACGGAAGCTTTATATCAGTGTAGAGAAGCTCAGTTTGACTTTTGTCTGCTGCGACTAGGGCTGGAGACTAACATCTTCTAGTCTCCCTGTTTGGTGAGGGGATATCCTACAGCAGAATCAAAACCACTTGCCTTGGCACCTGGAGCACCAGTATCAGCCTGCCTGCCGAGACCAAAGGACCCTTTGAGGAGGAGAAGAGTGAAATCCAGCGGAGATTCTGTTGAGTGGATTACTTAAGCAGAGTGTGTCATTTGGGAATGCTTAGAGAACCGCTGCACCGATTGGGCCATCCTCCCAAGTGCTACTGTTGGCGAACCTCGTATGCCAAGCAGGGGCCACAGTGAAGATTAAGGGCCACTGCCATGGTGCATAACTGTGACAAGAAGTAGGTAATTAGCCATGTGCAGTGTTGTGACCCGAAGGTGCAGTCGCACTGTGTGCACTGTTCGTGACACCCTGTGCACCTGGTGGGCGCCATAATAAAGAGAGAGGGCCATCTTCCTGGAGCAGTGTGCAACCATGAAGTGTAATGGGTTGTGACCCCTGGAAGCAGTGTATTATTTCAATCACCCAAACCCAAAAGCACCCGAGACCTGACGCTGGACTCAGAAAGTCTTACCGCACAATCGAAGGAGAGTATTGGATGCCTGCTGCTCATCCACAGCATCCAGATGTCTGTTCACCGCCATGCTGCTGCTCCACCGAGAGTATGTGAGACTAATTACCGGGCCACCAAACCTGTGGGGGAAGTTGCTCTGAATGTGAATCGATAAAGCACTTAGACACTTTGAGATACTTGTAAGACTTGTACTTGCTTGCAGGGCCTAATCTGAATGATGCCTGACATGAATGGGGAACCAGCACAGTCCTCTGAAAGGGAAGTGAGATTCTGGGACTTACCGGACAACACTAGAGTGCCGATCTTACGAAGATTGTGTGTATTATTTACTGTGTGAACTGTCATATTTCACTTTGTGTTTGTATATAAATGCAACTGTTTTCATAAAAGAAAGTATCTGGCTGAACATTCATTCACTGGGGTTGCTGAGTTTGTTTTTGAGTTGTTAGTTTGTGTACTCATTGTACCTACCGCCCCTTCGAAAAGCCCTAGACTGCTCAACCTGCACTACCACTGATAGCTAAGTGCTGAAGGGGTAGTACTTGTCCCAGTTACTCAGAGTCCATAGTAGATCGGGCCCCGGGACATCAAGAATGAAAGGCCTCAACCCCAAGGTTGGGCCCAGTAGCTCCTTCTTGCCTCTTGGTCCTCTGGAAGGGGTTCTAACCCTCAGCCTATCCTTAGCTACTCCACAATATGCAAAGCCCCAGTAAAATCATCAAAAGAGACATTACAAGGATACAAAAAACTAAATCACACCCTGCACAAACAAAATTTTGGGTTCCAGCATGGGCAGTGTACTGAGTCTTAATTGGCTAATATCAGAGGCAAAGAGTTTAGTGAATAGGATACACTGTCACAAATGTGAGAGATTTCTTACCCGCCTAATTACACATGCCATAGGACATAATGCACTTGCAATACGCCAGACAGGATATCCGTCACAATTTTGATGGATCCACCACTCTAAATGTGGTGCAAAGACATATCCTTAGATAAAAACACAAAATCACCCCTCATATGACCCCTCAGAAGCCTATAATTTTGTGACCACAACATGTGGTTCTGAAGCCCTGCGTAGTAGACTGTTGTAGATTCAACTTTCAAATCAGTTTGATCCTTGGTGGAGTGCTGTAAATGGTCAAGGGGAAGCTTAAAGTTAGCAACTAATAGAAGAGAGAGTAGAGTTGTAGATGGTTTCAGTCACAATCAGTCTTAAAAAGTACAACATCATCTTAAATACAACAACAGAAGGATATAAAGACAACATTTTTTAAAAATGCCAAATAAATTACAGCAGCAAGTAAACATTAAATTAACAATAATGGCTTAAAAATGATCATGGCAAGTCCTGCACAAAGCACACTAACAGGTGCAGATTCTTACACCTAAAACCCCTTGAAGTGCAGGCGCTCTGATGAACCATGCACGATTTGAAAACCTCGAGAGTGCACAAACTATGGGCTCTTATGTGTCTCCTCTAAATAGGCAAAATGCTCCCCCCACACTGCCTGATGCCTATGGTCTGACAGAAGGGCAATCCACTTAGGTTGCTCAGTTTTATACTTGCAACAAAACAGAAAAAGTGAGCCTCTTTTTCCAATATGCCCAGGCAAAAAGGGCAATCTCCCACTTCTCCCCTCTCCTTATCCCACTTTGAAGTAAAAGTCTTGAGTGGTGAGGTGCCGCTTCGAAAACGTATATACAGGGACTTTGATAAAGGAGGTATGATTCTATCCAAAAATAATTCAAAGCCAGGAGAACATTTATGGCTTAGAAATGTGTCCATCAATCCTTCCGGCCTAGCCTCCCGCCAGAATTTCTGCAGTGTAAAATCCTAGTAGACATCCTTCACCCACTTGGCTGTATTGCTCCTCATCTTACTGGGGTTTTCCCACACATCAACAAGCTTCAGCTCACTACACAAAGATTTTACAGCTTTGAGTCAAGGTGTACTTCAGCGCTCCTGCGAAGCGGCTCTATAGGGGCCAGTTCCTAGGTGGTCCATACTCTTACCCAGTATGTTATGACTTTAAGTTGGGCAATGTGATCAATCCTATTAAGATTCAGGTCCCAGGGGGTGCTCATTGAACATTCAACAATGGTCTTACAAATGTATTTTCCATGATACAAAGTAGCCTGGTGTACCCTGCAACCCAAATTTCAGCCCCGTACGATGCAAATAATTATGTCTCCTAACAATAGATGCTGATCTGTGAGATAGACTAGAATTACTTTTCAGCACCTGTTGGTCCCAGGGAAGTTTGTCCGTGAGCCTAACTCCCAAGTTGTCAAAACTCCCATCCTGAGAGATGCTTACGTCTTCCACAGTCAAATTGTTCCTAAAGGAGCAGTGGGGATTGATGGTCTTTATCTTGGATTTCATTGCGATGATCTCTAGACCCCCTAGATTTACAAAAGCTCGCAAAGGGATTTAATAGTTCCTGAAGACCAATAGAAAGCAGCAGGGTGTCATCGGCAAAAAGTAATACTGGGGTGTAGGTGCTAGCTATCTTCGGAGCGTCATTCTAGCAGATACTCAATGCATCCACCATGTCATTCATAAACAAAGAGAACAGCATGGGAGCAAACATGCATCCCTGCATCTACCCTGCTTAATGGGGATTTTCGAAGTCAGGTCACCCTACTCATTCCATCTGACCTGAGCGTACGTAGCTGTATGTAATCTAATATAGAGATGGAGAAGATCATGAAAGATCCTCATTTGAGCCAGTACCTCACAAAGGGTGTGTCTCAGCACCTCTCATGCCCATAAATGCTACATACAGATGGTCCTTGCTAATGGTTACATACTTCCAGCAGATGGTCATGAAGCAAAATATTTGGTCAATCAGGCCTATATTCTTATGGAAAACTGCCTGAAGGTACGACAGCACCTGGTGATCTTCCATCCACTCCTGCAAAAAAACTAGGACTTGCCTACAGATGATTTCTGGGGTGGTGTCAATTAGGCTAATTGGCCTTTAGTTTGGAGGAGTGTCTTTAGGACCCTTCTTGTAAATGAGCACAATAATAGCACCCTACCATGATTCTGGGATTTGCTCCCCCTTAGCTACTGCATTGTTAAACATATTCAAGTATGGCATCCAGATATCTGGCTCAAAATGGAATAAGTCCAGTGGGATACTGTTGGGGCCAGGGACTTTTTCTCTCTTTATATGTGAAAGGGCCGCTTTGGTTTCCTCCAATGTGGATATAAATGGTTAGGCTGTAGGTGTAAAGGAGACAGTTATAGTGCAAAGGGTCATAACACCCTCCTGTAGACAGGAACCCAAATTAGTGTCCTCCTGTATACAGGAGCTCAGGTTTGTGTTAGCCTTCTCGCTACATAGTGCTTCAAAGTGGTCAATTCAATGATCAACTGGAACAAATACAGTAGGACTAGTGGATCCATAGTTCTTGCCTGTTGCAATGATTTTCCAGAAGACCCTGTGATCTCGTTTCTGTAGGGCCTCTAAAAATTGGGTCCACTGCTCATTCTCCCACTGGCCCCTAGCATTAATCAAAATTTGCTTGTAAGCCTTCCTGGCACGTGTTCTAACCAGTTGTGACCCTGCCTTAATCAATCTTCCTTTTGCATCTCTGCACTCTTTGGTGAACCAGGGACACCTGGTGACACTTGCTTGTGGCTTCTTTGAATGCTCCCGAAATTAGTGTTTAAGTGCATCAAATAGTTTAGTGTGTTTGTGGCTGAATTCTGAACGGCCCAGATTATCAGTATAAGAACTAAAGTGGTCAAAAATAATTGATACATTTTCGCCTTGGTAATAATGTCATTATCAATGTTTGTCCATTTAATATGCCAGTGGAGTTGGAAGGGTATTAATATGAGACTCAGGTGACTTGCAAAATAGGCTCAGACAGAATTCTGCTACAAGAGCATTGTGGTCGCCATCCAATCAGGTGATGATTCTCATGTCTACCATATAGCACCACAATCTTAAGTCAAGCAAAATGTAGTCTAAATGGTTCGTACACGACCCTCTTATGAATGTGGAAAACAAATGATGGTCAGACTTGGTGCAACAGTTCGCAGCTCTCAAGCTAAGGTCTAGGCAGAGATAAATGGCTTGACTGGCTAGTTTAGGCCATTTTATAGCTGTTTTGCTGGTAAATTCATGGATACCCCACTCCTCGTCCTCCCCGATCATTTAAGTAGAAAGGGGATCAAGTGGTTCAAATTTGGTTTTAAAGTCACCCGCTATAACCACAGGCCAAGAGTGCTGAATCATGTCCTCTAGAGAGGCTTGTAAGATATGGATAGTAGGTGATTCATCATTTGCCTCGTCTGAGTGTATATAAATATTTACCAGCACCAGGTGCTTCAGCAATGCAGCAGATCTTAGAAATGGAAGGTGAATCCCTAGAATATCCTTAGACCCTAAGACTAGGGCTTTAACTCTAAAGTTATTTGAAATTTTGATCCAGATTAGTAGGCAACCAGAGGCTCTCCCTGATCTAGCTGGTGTAGCATTAACAAAGAATGTGAGGCAACCTGGTCTATAAATAGGTTCCATGGCCCATTTTTCGTAGAATAAAATTATCTGGTGGGTATCAATAAACTCCCCACATTCTGGATCAACTAGTGTAGCTTGGAACCCCAACACGTTTCATGACAGAAGTTTGGCTATAGAGCCGGGCTCCTCGACTAGAAGTGTCAAGGCCCAAATGCTGTTGTGGAACCACAGGGGCCAATTATACTTCACCATTCACAAAGGTGCTAGGACCCTGGTGCATCTGGGTTATAGGCTGGTGCTGACCCACCCAACAGTTTTCCTCTAGAGCAAATTATGTTATAAAGCAGTTGCCATAGGACACCGGGGGCAGATCCTGTAGGAGTTTGTCAACATCTGACAATAGGGTGGGTTGCATATTACCTGCCCTCAGTTCACTAGCCATTCTGCAGGGATATTTGGGTCTTTCATGGGTCATATGGGAGTAGTTGATGGAGCTTTTAATTTGATGCGTATGTTCTTAGCATCAGATAATGGGGCTCTATGCTCTAGCGCTAACTGTCCTTTATTGATTCTATTGCTTGCGAACCATATACCACTGTAGTCAAGAATGTCACATTTGTTAATATAGCGCCTGGCTGCAATACTGTCTTCACTAATTAATGACCTACAGTTACGCACATTACACAGCCAGTAAATAATCTTGTTTACTAGTGCACTCCTATTTTCAATTGCCCCCGGACTTAACTTGGGAACAATAGTCTGAAACATTGCATCACGCAGGTGTGCTCTATCACTTCTCTCACACTGGGCATGAGGTAGCCTACCTTCCCTGCTTCCCCACGATAGTTGAGAGCCAGGAACCCTTATCTCCCATCCTTTCGAAACAGCCAGAAAAAAGCTTGTGGGCCTGAATGCACTGTCCTCCGGTACTTTAAGGTGTATTTTAGCCCCCTCTTTAGGTCTCCACTCAAGGGATGCAGCACTATTTTCTGGCCCATGCTAGGAATCCTAGGGGTATTAGGATTGGGACGCTGGGACAAAAGGAGCGCAACCCCTGTGGCGTAGTCCCAGTCCTTTGAGAGGCTAAAGACGTATAGTGCATTTTCTGTTGTATTGGAGTTAGAGTTTTTAGGTGTATCGAGAGCCCCCTACTACTTAGAATTTCCACTAGATAGCCAAATTATCCACCTTCTGCAACAATGTTTGTGTGAGGAGGGTAACAGTTCTCCTAAGATCATCTATGCCGTCTCTTAGCGCTGTGCTGGGGGTCATTTGTGACAAATCTCCTTGACTCGCTTGACTCCTCCCTCAATGCTGTTAGTTGAGGTGCGTTTGCATCACACACTAGGGGCTGGTTTAAAAAAGGATCTGAACTGCTTGGCTCTAAGTCGCCAGGGGGGCATGTATCAGATTGTGGGTACAAGACTAAGAACCTGTTCCTACATTCCAAATTAACCATTAATTTGGTGGTACCCAATGGTCGTAGCTGCCTTATCTAGCAAGGTAATTGGTGATGCTTTGGGAAGGTGACCCGGGTGCCTGCAACTTACTCATAATATGAGAAGACTTTATTAGATAAGATTTTATGGTTAGGTGCTTTGATTTAGTGATTTTAATTGATCTCTCACCATCTTTCTCAGACAACAGACCCTCAACCTCCTCAAGCAGTACCTCAATATTGTCCAGAGTACAGTTTTCTGTGGCATGTTTTGCTTGCTTTTTGGCTTTCCCAGCCACTCCAGCATTGTCTACGGCCTCACATTTCCCCATTTGGGCGAACAAAATCTGTGGTCTTTAACCAGGGACCCAACAGGAGCCCGTTGGTCAGTAAGCTAGTGGTTTATTGGTGCAGCAATAGTAAAGATTAGGCTACAGTTAGCTTGTACAAATAGGAGAAACCACTGCTTTAGTGTAGAATTTTACACAGCACACAGGGCATGACAGTAAGGCAAACGAACCTGCACAAGGTGAGGAGTTCCCATTGCTTATGCAACCATTAAAATACAGGAGGACAGTACCTTCCACAGGGCCAAAAGGTGTGGCCCAGCCTAGCCTCTTCCGGTCTATGACAGGTGAAGACGGGCCCAGCCTTGGCCCGGGCGACCAGCCAGGTGCGTCCTGCCCTCACCCCGCGCTGCGGGCTTTGAAGAGTGCTTTTAAGTGCGGCATTATCGCAAAGGTTGGCCTCTCCTCCTGGTGCAGACAAGGGTGAAGCTGGGGGGTGTACTCCCACATCAGCAGGGTGCAACAAGGTAGAACTGGTGTCCAGCGCTGCAGGGTTTGAAAAGCGCTTTTAAGTGCTAGTGTGGCGTTAATGCAAGGTTGACTCCCCTCCTCCTGGTGCAGACAAGAGTGAAGCTGGAGAATGTAGTCCCACCGCAGCAGGGCACAACAAGGCAGAACTAGTGTCCCTTCTATTCTTTCCTAAATTGGAGTAGCAATGGGACAGTCCTGATGGATACGGGGATGTTATTCCAGATCCTGGGTGCATAGATCGAAAGGGCCTTTTGTCTTGTTTTTTTACTTATTTACATTTCTTTGTCTGCAGTCTGGCTGTGGGTGTGCTGAGAACCACCAGAGATGGTGAGCTTGTCTGCAAGATAAGCAGGGGTCATGGTTGTTATGGCTTTGTAAATAATGCCGCTGGATTTGAAGATGGTGCGGGCCAGCATGGGGAGTCAATAGAGTTCCATCAGTGTGGGGGTGATGTTATCATATTTCTTCAGCCCTGGATGACACGTGCTGTGGTCTGTAGGATGTTCCTAACTGGTGCTGGTGTGGGGTCTGGGAGGCCATGGAGTAGGACATTTCCACCATCCAGATGCAAGAGCACAAGGACTGGAACAGGAGTTCTGAAGTTGCTTTCTGGAAGTAAAGGATTCACTTTTTTTTAGACGAGAGAGCTGGTACCAAGCTGTTTTAGTTTTTAGGCAATGTGTTTTTCTTTTTTAATTATTTTTATTTGGAGACAGTTCATAAATCTTCAATACAAAAGACTCAATTCATTTAGGCATCAAGCAGCAAACCCACCTAGTGGGAATTCAGTATTGAAAAGACCACACACCATAGAAACCACAATGATAATAAAGTTCCATAGTTTGATTCCTGAAAATACAATCTGATTTAACCATAATTTTAACTTAAGCTGTTTCCAACATCATGGCCTCCCCAAACTGGTTAAAATACTCATTCTCCCACAGAGCCTTGAATTTTTTATAGGAGCCTGCTCTCAGAGCGTATTTTCTTTTGTGTTCCTTAATTCTACCCAATTTACTTAACAGCTCTGTGAAAGTTGGAATATCCACCGATCTCCATCTCTGCAGAATCAGTGACTGCCACGAAAACCAAAATAAATATCTGTTTTTTTTATTGAATGGTTGCTGTAAGTTCTGCAGAATAACCTAGCACCATAGTCTGAATATCCAAAATCAGCGGGACTTTCAATGTGTTTTGGCAATATTTATTAATTGTATTGTATTGTAATTGCATTTATATAGCGCTTACTACCCCTGACGAGGCGCCGAAGTGCTTTTTCGGCGAGTAGCATGCTACTCTGGGCCCCATAGAGGATTAGTGTTGAATTAGTATAGTGAAACATGAAAGTAATTTTAAGTGGTGGATAGGTTAGTCAGTTGTTTGGATTCGGAAGGATAGCAGAAGGATAGAAAAGGAAAAAAAGGTTTGTATTTATATAGTGCTTGTTACCCCTGATGGGGTGTTGAAGCGCTTTTTCAGCGAGTAGCACGCTACTCCCGAACCCATAAAGGATTAGTGGTGAATTAGTATAGTGAAATATGAAAGTAATTTGAGGGGTGGATATTAGTCAGTTATTTGGATTGAGAAGGGTAGCAGAGGGAAAAAAAGGGTTGCATTCATATAGCACCTGTTACCCCTGATGGGTGTTGAAGCACTTTTCTGGCGAGTAGCACGCTACTCCGGAACCCATAAAGGATTAGTGTTGAAAATTAGTATAGTGAAATATGAAATAATTTGAGTGGTGGATATGTTATTCAGTTATTTGGATAGAGAAAGGTAGGTGGTGGTATAGAAGAGGGCAATAGCTTTGTATTTATAGCGCTTGCTACCCCTGATGGGGTTTTGAAGCGCTTTTTGTCGAGTAGCACGCTACTCTGGAACCCATAAGGATTAGTGTTGAATTAGTATGGTGAAACATGAAAGTAATTTGAGTGGTGGATATGTTAGTCAGTTATTTGGATTGAGAAGGGTTGGGGAGGGGTAAAAAGGGAAAAAGGTTTGCATTTATATAGCGCTTGTAACCCTGATGGGGTGTTGAAACACTTTATTGGCGAGTAGCACGCTACTCTGGAACCCATAAAGGATTAGTGGTGAATTAGTATAGTGGAATATGGAATTTGAGAAGTGAACATGTTAGTCTGTTATTTTGTTTGAAAAGGATAGTGGAGGGATAGAAGAGTGAAGGATTTGGATTTTTTTTTTTTTGAGGTCATAGCAGTAGGAGGAGGCTTTTGGATGAGTAAAAAGGGGTTTTGGAGGGAAGAGTCAGAGGGAAGAGTTTAGAAAGGTTTGTTTTGCGGGATCGGTATAGTAAAAAGAGGTGTCAGATGATGCAAGGAGGGGTAGAGTAGGGGAGAGTCTAGAAAGGGTTATTTTGGGGATCATAGTAGTGGTATGGGCTTTGGGATAAATGAGAGAGTGTATCTAGAGGATATATTGATAGATGTATAGGTTGAGAGATAGGGTAGTGCATTGGAAAGAGTAGTATAAAGAAGTTTGAGATGAGTCAGAAAGTTGGGCTAGAAGATATATTGAGAGAAGCATTGGAAAAGCTAAATTAGAAGAAAGTGATAAATATATAGATCCATAAGTACATTGAAAGTATATAGATGCATAAAGGAGGTAAGTATATGTAGATTAAAGATATTCATAGAGGTACAGGATGAGAAATAGGGTAGTGCATTGGATATGCTTTTTTAGGAGAAAAGTAACAACCACACAGATCCAAGTACATAGTTGTACAATGGAAGCAAAAACATGTAGACCAAAGATGATTTATTTTTTTATTTTTACAACATAATTATTCTACATGTTTATACAAAGCAATACACAAAGATAGGTACATATCTGTAGTGAAAATAAATGCTTATATACAGAGGGATATGCTGTAAATTTCTGTTTGCGTATGGTGCTTTTGTGGGGAAGAGCCAATTCTTGAGTAGTTTTCTGAAGATAAGGTGGTTGTCAGTGGATCTTATGTTGGGGGGTAAAGAGTTCCATAGTTTGGCTGCTTGAACAGAGAAGGATGTGCCACCCATGGTTTTTTTCTTGTATCTTGGGATTTTGAGGCGAGATGCCCCTTTAGAGCGGAGGTTCCTTTGTTGAATGTGTTTGGTGATTTTATTCCTGATGAAGAGCAGTCCCATTCCATGTATCGCTTTGTGGGTGATACAAAGTAGCTTGAACGTGGATCTTCTGGCAACCGGTAACCAATGCAGGGCTTTCAAGGCAGGTGAGATGTGGTCTCGCGGTTTGATATGCAAGAGTAGTCTGGCAGCCGAGTTCTGAATCCGTTGTAGTCTTTTCATGGTTGTTAAAGGTGATCCTTGGTAGAGGCTATTGGCGTAATAGAGTTTGGACAGAACAAGGGAGATGGTAGCTTGGACCTTGTGTGGAAATCCCAAATGAGGGAAGATTTGTTGCAGCGTTTTTATACTGACAAAGCTTGATCTTGCTAGTTTGTCCACTTGGGCATTCATCGATAGCTTGGAGTCCATGGTCATTCCGAGGTTTCTTACTTCCTTCGATACTTTAGGCAGTGATCCCAGTTCATCAGGCCAGGCGGCAAGCGGGCCATGATGTTTCCAATCGCCACACATGAGTATTTCCGTTTTGGAAGCATTCAATTTGAGATGGCTCCATGTCATCCACTGATCCACGGCTCTGAGATAACTGAAAATTGGGGATTTTCCAATGTCTTTGGGGCTTCCTAGTTGAAGGAGTATTTGCGTGTCATCTGCATAGTTATAGCACGTGAGGTGAAATTGATTGATCAGTACTGGTAATGACTTCATGTAGATGTTGAAAAGCATGGGCGAGATGATAGAGCCTTGAGGGACCCCTGCTTTTGTGGAGTATGGTTTGGACGAGAAAGGTGGGGTATGGATGACATTAGTTCTGTTTCGAGGGTAGGACGCAATCCAGTCTAGAGCAGTTCCCTCTATGCTGGCTTCATAGAGTCTTTGTTTCAGAGTGTCATGGTCAACGGTGTCAAAGGCAGCTGAGAGGTCCAAGAGGAGTAGCGCAGCAACCCCGTTGCGGTCTACTGTATTCTTCAGGTCATCCCAGATGGCAAGGAGGGCAGATTCGGTGCCTCTTCCCGGACGGAATCCTGTTTGGAAGTCTGAAAGTATGTCATTCTCTTCAATGAATTGTGACATCTAGGCGAACGCTGCTCTTTCTATCAGTTTGCCCAGGAAAGGTCCATTTGTAATGGGTCTGTAGTTGTCAGGGTTCAGCGGGTCCAAGTTTATTTTCTTCAGTATGTGTGACTTTTTGAGTTCTTCTGGAAATATTCCGGTAGTTAAGGAATCGTTGATGATTCTTCTTACTGGAGTGGCAGCAGAGGTTGTTAAAAGAATTGTCTTGAAAGTTTGTGGTGGACACGGGTCAGAAGGGCTGCCCCTCTAATAACATCCACAAATAATATGAGTCCAATTCCCTCCACACTCTAAGTTACATCTGAAGTAATTTGAAGAAATCTGAGGGTTAATTTTCTGCAAAAAAAACGGTGTACGATACAGCAGCCATTTGGTATAAAATTGCATCCACTTAAAATTGGCCGCTTTCAGCAGGGAACTGGTAAACTTATTAATCTCATGCCATTCTGCATTAGAGATGGACAACCCTTCTTGATTTTCCCACTTTCTCTGCGCCTTCAGACAGAGTTTGTCTTCTCCTTGAGTCCGTAATAATGAGACCCATCCACTTATTGAAATGCGATGTGTATGATTTACCAAACACCCTATGACATTACTGACATTGCTGATCCGTGTAGGGTCAAGTTCTGACGAAAAGTCTTTGATCCTAACATAAGACCATTGCATAATAATTTTGCTATGCTTAAGTAGTGGTTCAATTTCAGATCAGGTTTTCCACTCTCACTGCAGAAAATCTCCTAACTTTCTAAATCTCTGGCTTATCCAGTTTGCCAGAATTACTGGCTCTAATAGTAAATCTTTACCTACATAGATGTCAGAAAAGTAAGTTTCTGCATTCAACGTGGGAATCGCGAAATGCCTGAACAGCTGTTTTTTCCGCTTAATGCTCCATTGGAGGGTTTTATATCTTACTTTTTTGGGGTTTTTTATTAAGCGCATAAAATCTTGAATTAAATATTCCTTATAAATCAGATCTAAAAAAATATTGTCATACCTATTGATATTTAAAACCTTCGTGGATCTATATAAAGTGTGTGCAAATTGGCATAGTAATACTCTATCAAATCGGGGAGAGCTAAACCTCCTTCATACACTGGCCTAAAAAGCGTTTCCATTGACAGCCTTATTTGCCCATATGAATGTTGAGAAGAGGCCTTGGACTTCCTTGAAGAAATTCATTTGGACCGCATTAGGAATAGCTAAAAACAAGAAATTACATAATGGAAGAATCATCATGCAAATAATAGCTACACGGCCTATTAGCGAGACTGGAAGTTCTTTCCATTTCGACAATGTTTTCTTTATTTTATTAATAAGAGGCATATAATTTAGGGCCTAAAGATCATTAATGTTTTCCGTAACGTATATCCCTAAATATCTCTTAGGCCGTGAGTTAACTAAAAAGACTAGGGGGGATATTCTCAAGAACGTGTGATAACTACAGCAAGTGTAGCTTAACGCAACCCTACACATCGCAGTCCATCGCGGGAAAACAACTCCGTGTTAACGTGGTATTCACAACACGGCGGTACCATGCGATAGTCACAGGACAACGCGTCAAATGAACGCGTTAGAAACAACGCGACGCCGCAAAAACGCGAAACCCCAACGCGAAAATAGTAGCGATGACGGCAATCGCGATACAAAAATCTACGAAAACCAGCCACAGGCCTGCAATTCCCACGCATCATGCGGGAAGATGCACCATAAAAGTTGAAAAAAACATACCGACAAAAGCCAAACAACAGCGAAGCACAATGGAGGCAGCCGGAGCAAGTACAGAGGACAACCAGAACCCCACAAGCCCCATGGAGGACCAGCCTGGGACCTCGGGGTCAGGGAAGGGCAAGGACAAGAAAAAGAGGAAGACAAAGTTCAGTCTGCAGGAAAACAGGATCCTGATAACGGAGGTGATAGAACACCATCAATCACTATTCGTCACCTCCACTGTGTCACTGGCAACTAAAAATGGAATATGGCAGACCATCGTGGACAAGGTGAATGCAGTCGGAGTGCTGAAGAGGACAATGGACGAGGTCAAGAGGCGCTGGAATGATGTGAAGCGCAAAACCAAGATGAAACTTGCAAACAACCGGAAGGCAGCAATGCAGACTGGAGGTGGGAGCCCTGCCCCACAGGAGGAGCTGGACGAGATGGAGGAAATGGTGTCCACAGTCATCAGTGGGGAGACGGTGGCAGGAGTTGATGACCGGACACAACAGCAACAGGGTGAGTAACCACCAGGGACTGGGGGGACGGGGGGAGATGGGCACAATGGCACACATGCACAATTAAGCATAGCACACCTGCGGACAAACCATGCCCCAGACCCACAACTCCCACCAAGAGACCAATACACACATGTATGCAACATCTCAGCACTGCAGAAGCACAGAACCCAGAGGCACACCGCATGGAAGGGAGGAGGGCAGCTAAATCAGAGCTGCAGGGGCGACTCCCCCAAAATGCAGCACACACACATAACATGCAGAGCACATCAACATTGACAACGAGGTAGTACAAACCGCAACACGTCCACAACAGAACAGAGGACACAACAGGTGCCGCATGTGCGTAGAAACTGGCCAATCACATATGGCACTGCAGGGAAATGTGAGTAGACAATGTACAAGTACAAACTCACATCCGTGATGTAGTCGGAATGTCCACTGTCCTGCATCAAATAGGCAGCTCCCCCCAAACAGTCACAATGTACTCTGTCATGCAGTCTGAATGCAGACATGTACAATGTGTCAACATACATGTGTACACGATGTCAAACTGCATCTCCCCTTCACATTGCAGGGGGAAATCCAACACCTCCTGCAGAGCAGTCCGAACCTCTCTTCTCTGATGACGAAGAGGACCACCACACCTTCGACTCAGACGCCCTCGGACAGCTCGTGGAGAGCCTCTGCAGCCCACTTCCAGGATCAGGCAACCCAGCTGCCATGAGGAGCCCCCCCACCTGCACAGTATGCACAGCAGGCAGCACCCACCACCACGGCTGCCTCCCAGGACCCCCACGACGAACACATGGCCTTCCAACGCCGTGTGTTGGGGTGCCAGGAGAAGCTGGCTGAACAGGTGCAGGTGGGGTTTGACCGCATGGCAGCCAAACTAGATGCCATACGTGGGTGTCTGGGTCCCATCAGGGACCACTCACAGTCCCTAACTGACGCCCACAGTCCGCTCCATGCTCTCCAACGGACTATGGCTGACATCGCCAGAGTCCTGACTCTGTGACAAGAACGACTGTCTAGCCAGAGTTCCTCCAGCGATCTGGCCCGGGAGTTGGGACACATGCGGAGGATCATGGAGAACATGGAGAGGACGCAGGCGGAAAGTGCGGCTGCCACGGCTGCACACCAGCGACAGGTAGCTGGGTCCCTCAATGCCCTGAAGACCTTCCTCATGGCATTGCTGCCACAAGGCCTGGCGCTGATGCATGCTGCTGCTACAACCCCATCCACATCTCCGGCTCCTGATGTGTCTGTGCCACACAGTGCTGGGGACAGTACACCACCAACCACATGTGAGGCACATGCAACAACAGAGGACGAAGATGCGGATGAACCCACCCTCGTGGTCAGGAGGACGCAGTAGCATTCATCTCTGCCATGTGGCCTGTTTCTGCTTGGTTCTGCCCACCTTCCACTGTCCCCCGATGCACTCTGCGACACTCACCTCAGACCTCGACATGGACGGTCATATTCTGTTTGGTCACCAATGACACAGCTATCAGACTGCGGACTGAAGTCCTCCTCTCCTGATGTACCTGTCATTCCCTGAAGGACTCTGGCTGGCCCTCCACGGGCCGACAATGTGAAGTGGGGTTGGCATGGCCCTGTACTGCTCCAGCTGCAACACTCCCTTGAATGTGTAATAAACATTCATATCCACACAGATGTGTCATGTCTATGATCTTTCAAGTGTGGAAGTATGGATGAATGTAGGGTCAGTGATTCCCCCTTACGTCCATGTTGCCCATGTTGTGGGACTATTGTCACAGGGTGACAGATTGCCGATTCCGGTCCGGGTGGCGGCGACACTACAACGGAGACACATCAATTAGTCACTTCCTTGTCCAGCCCAGGACGGACCCACGCCCAGAGCCCCAGGGTCATTGTTCACGCCCTTACGCTGGACTGGCATACGCCAGGACAGCCCACTCCGATTACGCACACAGGGGGGACGACAGCGCTACATGTCCTAGGTCTTCACTGTGGGGATCTGCAGCTCACAGGTCTAATTGTCAGCATGCCACAGCCACTCCCTCACGGCTGGTGTACACCCACACCACACCCATCCAGCACTGGCGTCACAGGACATGTGACCCTGGCAATAAAAATGGCCTGGCGCACGTGCTGGACGCCATTTCCACTCTCTCTGACTGGGTGTCTCTGTGTAGTTCTCATGTGTGCATGAGGGCCTAGGGCCCTGCCACCTCACATTACCCAGTGCCGGGGGTGACATGATGGCGTCCGCACAACGGGATTCAATCATTCAGGGTCCATGGCTAGCAGGGCACAGACTTGGTGGCACCGGATACACTGCGGCAGGCACAGGCACCCCGCCACGGGATGGTGTCTTGCGGTGCAGTGAGATAGGGGCACCTAAAGTGCTGAGCGGGTGTGCAGCCTGCGATGATGCGCCGTCCTGGCGGACCGGACTGGCAAGGATTAGTGTGAGCCCTGCTGGGCCGCAGTGTAGGCCTGGGCTAGCGGGCAGTGCGGCCCTCCTGCCACGTGGCCTTGCGTCGCGCTTCACAGAGTTAGTGGCACCTCAAGTGCTGAGCGGGTGTGCAGCCTGCGATGATGCCATGTGCACTGATGTGGTCGCTGCCATTGTGTAATCAAGACCCAGAGTCAGGTGCGGGGCTGCATGATGTGGAGGGTGCCATGGTTGCGGGCACCGGGTTTGGAGATCCCTCCGGAACGTGGTGGGCCCTCTTGGAGACACGTCGGTGGCGGAAGGTGAGCAGTGAGGCCTGGTTGCGCAGGGGCGGGCAATCACCGCTGGGCGGCGGGAGGTGCTGGGGTGCAGCAGCCTGTGTGCGTAGGGGCGGGCAAGCAATGATGGTGTGTGCAACTGTATGGACTCTGCCATTCATGTCTCTGGAAACTGTTTCAGATGAGGGACCTGGGGGACTGCTGTGAATACCGGCACGTGGTTGGAGACACACCAGTGGCAGCAGGTGAGGAGTGAGGCCTAGGTCCGCAGTGTCGGCACTCTCTCCCTCTCTCCCTCTCCCCCTCTCTCTTTCTTTCTCCTTCTCCTTCTCTTTCTCTCTCTTTCTCTCTCCCTCTCTCCCTCTCTCTTTCTCTCCAGCTCTCTCCCTCTCTCTTTCTCTCTCCCTCTCTCCCTCTCTCTTTCTCTCTCCCTCTCTCTTTCTCTCCCCCTCTCTCCATTTCTCTTTCTCTCTCCCTCTCTCCCTCTCTCTTCCTTTCTTTCGCTCTCTCTCTCTGTACTTTGATGGGCGCATGGCACACCTTCTGATCCAGATTTCTGTTTTGCAGGCTGTGACTTACGGAATATCCTGAGACGACCCGCCATGCTTCTTCAGATTTTTTTTTTTTGGTTTGTTCTGTAATAAACGTATTGTTTGGATATTTTGATATGGGTGTATGATTTCCCTTTTTCTGGCCACACATGTATGTTGGGTGTTGTGATTGTGCGACTTCAGGCGATTTGTTTGGTTCATGATTTCGTGGAGTTGATGTGCAATATCTTTGTCCATAGGGGGGGAGGGGGGATTGTCCGGGGTAGGGCCCCGGGGGGGGGGGGAGATCGTGGTGGTGGGGTCCTGGGGTTGGTGGCGGTGGGTGTTGTTGACCTATTGGGGCTCAGGCCAGCATGATGGGTTGCTCCAGGGCATCTGTTGTTCTTCATGTGTGGCTTTGGGCTGTGCTCCCTTGTCTGGTGCCGGTTGTCGTCCGACTTTACACCAGGTAGGAGCAGGTGTTAGTTTCCTGCTGCTAACGCGCCTTAGCGCATGTTTTGTGATCTTATCGCTGATCTGGCTGGTCGTTGAGAATGTTGTGGAGTGGTGTTGTCACGGCTTTTTGCATGGGAACGCCTACTCTGGATATCAATAGCGTTAGTTGCCCGGCTCCTCTGTGGCGATGTTTTTTGCGCCTGCTATCGCAGGTAAACTGGTGTTATGGGCTGTTAGCACCAGCTTGGGAATGGGGTGATAACTTTATCGCGGATTTGGCTGTGATAAAGTGCCGTTGGCTTGGCGATAGCTCCTTGAGAATATGCCCCCAGATCCGTTAATAGTGACTCGGCTGAGCAATTGCCATAGCATGATCTCTGTCTTAGATGTATTAATTTTATAGCCCCCAATGGCTTGAAATTCCTGAAACAGATTAAAAATTTGTAATTGCACTTCCCTTTCAGGCTTTAAAAATAGAGCGATATCATCCGCATACCGTTTGATATTAGTCACACCGGTCATTGGAGATGTTGTACCACTTAGAGAGGGGATGGCTATTGCTATGGGCTCTATAAAACAGACAAAGAGCAAGGGGGAGAGCGGGCAACCTTGTCTAGTGCCCCCAACTACTCTACAAGCACCAACCCTTTTGGAATTCACCATTATTTGAGCTGTGGCTCCATCATAAAATTTTGCGATGACTGTGAATAATTCAGGGGGAAAACCGAATCTGGCCAGTGAATAGAATAGACTTTCCCAGCAAACAAGGTCAAAGACCTTTTCTGCATCTGAAAGCATTATCTGGGACGGTATTTATTCTGTTTAAAATAATCCAGCGCTTCAATAAGATAAGTGGTATTAAAGGACCCTGACGAGGAATCTAAACCTGGATTCCGTAGGTCATTAAAATCCCCGCCCAAAATAACCAAGCCAGGTATTAGTAATAATGCTTGGTGAAGATCTGTCAAGGGGTCGGGATTATCCTCTATTGGGGCGTAGATCGTCGCTATAGGGATCTTAATGTTATTTAATGTTCCATTAACTATTAACCACCTGCCGTCTTTATCCGTCTGTGAGTATGTGACCTGAAAAGGGAAGAATTTACTAAAGAAAATAGCTACCCCTCTCTGCGCACTGCCTGCTGAGGACAGATGGTAACTCCCCGCCAACTGCTGAAACATATTAAATGAAAGTTTTCTCTTATCTACATAGTAGGTCTCCTGTAGGAGAACGATATCTGGGGAGTAACCTTTAAGCCATTCTTCAATAGCCCGTGCTTTAGTTTTATTATTCAGGCCGTTAGCGTTAAAGGAGAGAATTCTTACCCCCTCTGGGATTGCCTGCTGATTAAGTGCCATTAATGATAAAAAAAAAAGAGGTCGGGTTAAAGTATGTCTGAGCATTTCCTAATCCAATTGCTGAGTCAATCCTCTTTAGTACTAATAAATATAAACTGACAACCTGCCTAAAAATCTTAATAATATTTGACAATACATAAGGCGGAATAGAAGATTGAACTGAAGAACACTTAACCAATAAGGTTGTAAAGCCTTTGAAATGAGTCTTCAATGTAAACATTCCTGTGTTTTTCTGTAAACACACAATCTCTTGCTACCTAGAAATCCTGAACTGGGGCCTAAGGAAGCAATCACTCCGTACTTAATCTAATGATCCTATGACTATAAAATGACAGTGCTACTAAAATACTTATTACAAATACTTTATTTAGCCTTCCCCAAAAGGAAATTACATACCCCCACCCACTATACATAATATACGTGATTTGTAAACAATTGAAAATCCAATAAGTAACTCGAATAGAGTGCACATTGATGTACAGGCTTGTGATTTTCTCAGTCCCTAACGACCCTTGAACTTCCAAGCTTTCTTTCTTAAACCAATCTTGACATTGACTACCCCCTTGATTTGTTACTTGATTGGCATGAATTTCTTCCGTCTTAATGAAGCCTAATTTCCTAAGGATGTGCAGGTTCTTTACACCTAAATTTTCTTGCTTAATACCTATTTATAAAGTGCCAGAGCAATGTGCTAAATCTATACGCCTAATAAATATAAAGTGACAGTGCAATAAAGTGCTCAATGAGGTCTATCCCTCTATCTTTTTCCAAACGGAAGTCAAATATTGCTAAGATAAAAACCTAGTATGAGTGCATAATAAGTGCATTAATTCTTCTTCACAATGACCACCCCCAGCATGAAGCCTAGCATATGATACATGGTACCCTGTGGATGCACGTGCTCTTGGCACCTACACATCTTTGCTTGATACCAGGAAAAAACATGCCCAATCGAAAGTCTTAAGCTATGAGTCAAATGGATATAAAGTGACAGTGCTAATAAAACAATTAACAAAGTAAAACAGCATATCCTACTCAAAACCTGTGGCCGGAAATAATGCCTATGCATATTAAGATCGGTAAAACCGGGCCAAAAATGTGCAAATTACATCAAAGGTGCTGGCTAGAGCACTTGCTAGATCATTGTGTTTTGCTTTCCAAAACATTTTTGCTAGTAATTGAGAAAAAATCCAACCTTGCCTCAGCAAAGTGTCTGTAAAGTGACTGTGCAGCTAAAGTGCTTAACATGGGTAAACATTCTGGCCTATCTAATAGCATTGTTAAAGTGCTTTTCAGCATCAGCCTCCTTCCGAAGAAGGTCACAAAACATCTATCAAAGAATGCTATTTGCGAACAGCTGGAAATCGCAGCTTGGTTGCAATGCCTTTTATCGAACAGGCCTCTAATTTTCATAGTCCCTGTCGTAAAACCTAGACTATAAGCCATATAAATATAAAGTGAGAGTGCAAATAAAGTGCTTAAACCTAAGTTGTGAAAGGGCCTGTGCAGGATTAATACAATTATCATTTTTGCCAATAACCCTCCCCGGCAGAGTATCCAGCATTAGGAAAATCAATACGAAGTAGTATCTAAAAAAGTGCCAATGCATATGAACAGATCCATGAAGCCAGACCGTAATGTGCAAAAAACCTCTAAAGTGTGTACACCAATTTCCATATTGTCTCCAAATTTACAAGAACTGTCTCCTTTTTTTCTCCTATGCTTCCCCTTCCGACCCTGTGCTCCCCCCCACGCGTCAACCGTACCCCTCCCCGTGTGTGTGGAGAAGTAGCCCACAACTCCTCCCTTCCAGTCTTGTGATTGCTGGGTGCCATGTAACTGCACCCCTTCCCTTGTGCGCTTCTGCTACTAGAGGCTAGATAGCCTCTGCAGCCCTGGTGACCCCCGATCAACCATATTCCTTATTTCAACACATTATTACTACAGAAGTCCCTACTCTACCTAATATTTCCAACTTCCCTTACTTAAATCCCTTCTAACATTCCTATCCTAGGTTGGAAATCTGCTGAAGTAATTCTTGCGTTTTCACTACATTATCAAATATGTGGAATTTTCCTTTTACCAGAACCTTCAGTTTTGATTGCTGAAAGATGGGTGCCTGCGCACCATTTGATTTAAACATGCCAATCATTTTAACGAATTCCCTACACCTCTTTGCTGACATAGCCGACATGTCTGAGAAGTTTCTAAAATTCAATACTTCTTGCGTAGACAATGTCCTCTTCGTGATAGCTTTAGTAAGAATCTTCTCCTTTATCCGAAAATCCGCAAAGTTCAATAGGATAGTATGAGGAAATTTCCCATTAGGAGACCTCTGGAAGGGAACTCTGTGTGCTCTAGTAATAGTCAAGTCTCCCTCGAGTTCAGGAATTGCCTTCTTCAGAAGGGTCTCGACCCACTCACATACCTGGGGACCTTCAATGGCTTCTGGAACACCTACCAGATGCAAATTAGATCTTCTATTGAAGTTTTCCATGTCCTGTAGCTTGGATTCCAGAATTTCTGCATTGTGTTTGAATTGGGCTAATTCCTGATCGTAAATTGAAACTTTATCTTCCAGATTAGAAACCCGCTCTTCTACCTCATCCAGACGTTCTGGGATTTTACCTAATGATTCTTCTATCTGGGAGAGCCTGGCATGTAATAAAGCAATTTCCACCGCCTGCGAGATCCGGAGCTCCTTGATCTCTGAAAGGATCACTTCAAGCATACTTTAAATCGCAGGATCCGTTTCTTTCAAGTTCCTAGAGGCTTCGTTATTGCTATCGCTCTGAGAGATCAAATTTGCGGGTTGATGTTGAACTGTAGGTCCCTCTGCACCATCCAATTGTAGAGTGCGAGTAAGTGTAGAGGCAGAGCCTGTGGCGTAGAGATTTGCAGTAGCGGTGTAGCTGAAGGCTGACTGATGGGGGTTGCGGCTGTTGTCGAAAAGTGGGACTTAGAAAAAAGCGGAAACTGCTTACAGCAAGCAGGGGTGGAGAAGGACTCTGTCACTGGTGTTTTCTGGGGGGGGCAGTGCTAGTATATACTTCTTCTGTCCTCGGCTCGGGAGAGCCGTGTCCCTGAAATTGGATAGTTTCTAGTGTTGCCTGATGAGTGCCATTAGGCCCTTTTTCAGACATAGCGCTCTGACCCACATAGGACTGTGCTTTCTCCTGGGCAATCAACTGTTGGACTTTCAAGTCCATTCTTTGTTGGGCGTTCCGCAAAACGTGCGAGCTACCTGCTGTCTTCTCCGTGCTCAGTTTGCCACGCAGCTTCCTCTGTGTTTCTAAGGGCTGATTCCTGGTCTTAGTGCCTGCTATAGGGCTTATGGTTGCATTCCTTTGTTTTATCGGGCGCATACTTCTGAGCCCCCTCCTTCGCAGCTTCGCAGCTTCCTTTATCCACTGATCGTCTTCTTCCTTCTCCTGAGCCCGTGTTCTTGACTTCATCTCAGTTAGCTTCTGCCCACTTTAGAATGTGCCAATTGTCTGCTGCTGACTGTATTTTTTAAATTAGTGGTGCATTTGGGGTAAGGGGTGGGTGAGCAGCATTCTATTTCCTCAGCTCCTTGCCATGATTTTATTTTAATTTTGCTTTAAGTATACTTTAACTATAATGTCTCTGTCAACATGTCTCTGTAAGCAAGGGGCTGTGACTCATGCCCGCTTTTTTTTTTCTTCTTTTTTTCCCCCGCAAGGGAGGGCCCCTGTAATGCTGCCCCTGGGCCCCTAGCTCATGACTCACCTCCTCCCTTTCACGTGTTTTCAAAAACTGCTCTGATCCGTGCTGATATGTAGGCCTGCCTCGGTCCGAAATCACGTCCGGTGCGTCTATTTATCCTTGACGCTGCTGCGGACCCATGCTGAGCTGCCTGTCGGCCGCGTGGGGCACTCCTCCTGCCTGAGGCTGCCGAACGCCAAACACCGCGGAGCTCCTCACCGCCATCCTCTGTCTACTGCTACAGCTCACTGCGGCAGTGCTTCCGGGGGCGGGGCTTCACCAGGGGAAGCGCACTACTCAAGACGCATTGTGGGCAGCGTCGACAAGCCTTGTTAGGCAATGTGTTTCTTGAGGGAGAGGTTGGTGTCCAGGGTGAATCCAAGTGATTTAGCACTAGGTAAGAGTTGGGGTTAGAAGCTGTGAAGGTTAATTTAATTGAGCCATGTTTGTACTGTATCTTGCTCTTGGCAAAATAATAGGAATTCCCTCTTGGTAGTGTTACTTCAGGTAGGCACTGGACATTCAGGTCTGGATGATGTGCAAGCAGTGTTTGAGGCTTTGTATGTCTGAAGCAGAGGAGTCTTTCAAAAAAACTTGTGTATCATCAGCATATTGGTGAATCTCAATCCTTTTACCTGTGAGTAGAGCACCAAGCAGCTCCATGCAAAGGTTGAAAATGACAGGAGAGAGTATGAAATCTTGGGGTCTGTACATGCAATAGGGTTCTTTTGTGACCTGGAGGTGCCCATGTGAACAAACTGGTGTCAGTAGGAATGGTATGAGGAGATCCACTGAAGGCCATTGCTGGTGAATCCTATATGTGACTCAAAGGTGTGTGTGAGGATGGGATAATCAACCATGTTGAAGGTACCTGAGAGTTCCAGCAATAGAAAGAGGTAAGGGTCATCTTCTTTAGTGGTCAAGATGGTATCAACTGTGTAACATGGTGGTCTCTGTGCTGCAGCATGATCTGCAGCCACATTAGTAGTCATACAGGAGATAGTTAGCATTGATGTGATCTTGGAGTTGAACATAGACTTCTGCTTCAATGATCTTGCTGATGAATGGTAGGTGAGAGATGGGCAAGGAGTTGGTGAGGTAATTAGGGTATATTGTAGTTTTCTTTAGGAGTGGGGGATCTGACCAGTCTTGAGAGCATCTGGATGATGTCTTGAGTGAGGGAGGCCTTGACAATGGTAAATAGGGGTAATAGAGCATCTCAAGAAAGAGTTATGCTGAAGGACGATGGTAAGACATCATCTTCATGAGTAGTTTCTTTGAGGGACTTGAATATGTTAGCCAGATCTAAGAGAGATAGGGCTTTGAAGGTTGACAATTGTGGGATTCTACTAGGTGTGAGAGATGAAGCAGGCTTGGTATCATCAATGTGCTGTTGGATCATCTTTATTTCTTCAATGAAGAAGAGGTTGATGGCATTGCACATTTCTCTGAAGTGAGGAGTAGGTGGGTAAGACAAGAGGTTAATGCACCTCTTGATTGTCATACATAGTGTTCTGCTATTGTGTGCATGACCAGGCTCACTTATGAATGACAGTGAGGCCTCCGCCTTTCTTATCTATGCGGTCCTGATGATGGATGTTGTAGCCTGTAGGAAGAAGGACAGCCAGGATGTGCAAAGATGTGGGGGTCAGCTACATTTATGAGATGGAGCGGGCATCAAACAGGTGATAGCTGATAAGGTCTACAATGTATGGTGTGTGGAGGACTGCAAAGTGAGCATTAATAACTATGAGTTGTAATGTGTGTTCTGTAGTTTGAGGGAGTATGTTAGTTAGTGGGATGTGCATGAGGATGGGTTTATGTGTTGTGTGAATTCTATGTTAGGGTCTGAGTTGTCAACATCTGAGTGTGATTGTGGGGATTGGCAGTATAGGGTGCTGAGTGAGGGATATGATTATAATCTTCCCTTGTAGGTTTAACTGGTATGGGAGTTCTGGACCAAGGCCCTTCCTGGCCCTAACAGGCCCAACCAGGCCATGCCCTTGCCAGCACTTTGTAGGGAAACACCCGGGTGATGGATGCCCCTGAAGAGTTGATTGAAGAAGGGAAAATGCAGGAATGTGATTTCACTTCCTGGACATATGGATAATGGGAAATGCAGCAGTGCCATTTCCTGTTCAGTTGGATGATGGTAAATGAAGTCCTCTTGCTTGGCTTCTTCTTTGGTGGGAAATCAGTGATGTCCCTTCCTTTGCAGATAGATGATGGGAAATCCAGTGATGCCGCTCCCTGTGCAGATGGATGATGAGAAATGCAGCAGTGTAACTTGCCGTGCAGTTAGATGATGGGAAATGCAGATTAGGTGAAATTAATCATCATCTTGCGAGCTGTGATGTCAAATATTAAATTGCTTATATGTTATCCTTTGCTTCAGCTTGTATAGTATTAACCTGTGAACCCTCAGCTAATACCAAAACTTACTTTGAGTTTGAAAACAGGAAACCAAATCAGGCCTAACAGTTTCCTGCATTTATTGACTGCAAACCTGACCAGCCAACAAACCCTCATATTTATAATTCATGGGTACAGGACTCTGAATCATAGCCTTTGGACAGATCCAAATTACAGGAGCTTTAGGAAAACCCTGAACACTAAATTGTTACAGTTCACATACAATCCGTTTTCATGAAAATAGTTGGTGTGAATGAAGGCTTTCAGACAGGGTGTAGTCCTTCATAAAGAGGACCCTATATTCTTATTTTCACAAGGTACCAACTCTGGTATATCTGCAGTGTTCTGAACTGACTATAGGACTATAAAATGTGTTCATAAATATATAAATATTACTGTTTGATCAATTTGATTAGTTGCATGTATGTAGATGTGTCAGTGGTAAGTGCACATGTTCTTGTCAATAAAAGCACTTCTGCTTTAGCTTTCTTTAACTGCCCACATTCCTCTGCATAGTTCATATCTGCCTTGGCTGCTGTGTTTTCCAAGAAGTGCATTTTTAATCTGTCCTAGAGACAACTTTATTTTTTGCTAACCATATGTTCTCAACAAAATAAAAGGGCACCTATAGTGCTAAAATTCCAAATAAGAAATTGTGACTAATAACAACTCACAATTTGTGACTTCTTATTTGGAATGTACTAACATGGATTTGGTAAAAGTGGTCACAATTTGCGAACAGAATTCTCCCAATGCATTGGTATTTGTGATTTGATCTATGTATTGATGTGTCAGTTCACCAAATACAGACTCATAGGGGGTCACAGTTCAACCAACTAAATTAATGTGCATGAGATAGGTCACAAGTTGCGACCCATTACAATTGGCTACAGTCACAGGCATGGTGGCCTGCTGGGATCAGCAGACCACCATGTCTGTGATTGCTTTGAAATAAAGCAACCATTTTTTTAAAATGCAGCCTTTTTTCTATGTACCACTGCCTATTCCTAGAATAATGTTTTGTAAAACTTCACAAAAGGAAAGGGGTACTTTGAGGCCTCCTTGCTGTTTGTGAATGGATTTCTCCTTTCTTAAAGGAAGTGGTAAAAAAATGAATGTTTTGAGACCAGATTTTTGTCTCAAAACATTAATATATAATTTAAGGAACTGGTATTTCAAAGGGACTCCCTTAACACGACCCTTTCAAACACCGATACTGTATGTGTTTGCAAACCCAAATTGCGATTAAGTAAGGTGTTACCAAATCGCAATTTTGGGCTTTCCAAAGGCTTCGATTTTATGAATTAGAGCCTTTATAAATGTAAGCTTGATTTGTACAAGTGCCTGTGTGACGATTGTGGTGTATTGTATGGTGTGGTTGTGAAACCTCACCGTGTAATACACTCACAAAACAATCTTGGGTCCAGTCAGGATCCTTTGCTCAACCCTGGGTAGCAGTGGCTTTGAGCAGCAAGGCTTAAACAAAGGAACTAATATAAAGCATTTAGAAGCACCAAACAACAGACTCAGAAAGTCACACAACACAAAAGAAACTCAACACCAATTTATAAAAATAGATTATATTTGGATGAAATTTTGAAATTTAAACACGAGGCTGAGCAAAATTAACTAGAGGGTTCTGGGGATATAGATTTTGAAGTCAAACGTAAATCTCAGCTTTTTACTTCAAAGCGTGAACAAGCATTGGTAACTGTAGGAAAGTCCCCCTTTTTGCATGGTTATCCCCCAACGTTTTGGCAGATACCTGAAGCTAACCTGACTGAGTGTGTGCTGGGACCCTACTAACCAGGCCCCAGCACCTGTGGTCTTTCCCAAACTGTACCTTTGTTTCCACTATTGGCACACCTCTGGGCCACTTGTAAGTCCCTTCTAAAAGGTACCCCTGGTACCAAGAGCCTTGTGGCCAGAGAGGGCCTCTTAGGGCTGCATCATGTATTATGCCACCCTCAGAGACCCCTCACCTTAACACCAACACACTGTCTTCAACAGAGACTCTTGTCTCCAGTGGACACCGGGTTTGTCCAGAAAGAAACCAACTCAAGGACTCCAGATCCAGGTCGATCCGCAGCACTTGCACTACTCTGCACCGTACACCCATGGCCCAAGTCCAGGTGGCCCACTGACCCAGTGAAGTCTCCCCAGTGATTCTGACCTGGGATCCAGCATTGAACGACCTCTTCTGACCCCCCCACCACGCGTGCAGCCTCAACCTGAAGGGTCTCCCGACCGGAGCTGGTGAGAAAACCAGAAGCCTAAAGACACTCCTGCACCCGCAGTCCCAGGCCTAGGAGTGCCCAACCGATGGTGTCCCGGCATTCTCCCACTATCCAACTTACCTCTCCAGTCAAGGGATTCCTTCAGCCAGCCTTCGGGTTCAAGCCTGCAGTCCTTTTGCCCGACCGAGAATCTCCATTGGTTTCAACAGGGTCCGCAACACCTCCTTTGCACTCTGCACCCTGCTGCCCCTTTGCAGCTAGTGGTGCAGTCTCAGTGCTACATGGTGGCCCCTCCAGTGCTGATATTAACCCCCTGGGCCTGGGTCCCTGAACCTCAGGTACTTACCTGTAACCGGTGCCGCTTTGAAGTGCCCCCAGCCACCATTGGGCCCAGTGACCTCTGCACCTGGCAGCTTCAGTGCCGCTTGTGGCGCAGTATCTACCTTGGTCTGACCCTTGCCCAAGATTGACCAGAAGCCCCAGAGGCTGAAACTTAAAACTGCTTACTTACCTGTAAGTTACTCACCAGCATTTTCTCCCATATGATTGCATTGCTCTCTCAGTGTACTGTGTGGATCCTAAATACACAGTATCTCCTTCTGTACTGAAAAGCATTTCATGCACATGTAAAGTATTGTTTGATACTATGCAAACCTCTTGCCAATAATAACTTGAAAGTATTGCAATTGAAAAGTACTTATTTGTAACTGAGTTCAACTTGGTTCCTAGAAAAGAAAAAGTAACTAAAGTAATATTTTCACAAAACATTGGCCTGGAGTTGGTCATTAAGTGTGTGTTCCTGCTTTGTTTGAGTATGCACACCAAATGAATTCACACTACCCTCTGGTAAGCCTAACTGCTCAGCCCAGCTACCACTAAATTGATAGTAAGGTATTATCTACTTTGACCTCTGCCATAACTTTGGGCACTCTCTGTGCACAAAATACCATTTTTTGGTATAGGATATACAGAGCCAGCTTCCTATGGTAACCGGAAAGTTTGGACATTTTTTTAAAGTTTAAAGAGTTCAGTTTGACTACTTCGGCCAAGACTGGGTGACCAATTCTGGCAGGGAGAAGGTCAGGGGGGCCAGTAAGGAGTATTTGGACAGTTACCTGGTTACTAAAGCAGTCTCAAGTCCAGTTCCATACTTCACATAAGGACCGCCATAGACTTCAATAGAGTGCTCCTGATGCACAGGATACATGATGCAGAAGATGCAGATATATGCTCTGGGTGCTGTGAGGTAGACTGTGGTCATCCTGGGGTTACCTTGGTCCATGGGTGACGTTGTGAGACTTGGGCCACAGGGGTCGTGTCCCTCGAAGTGCTCTTCAAGCCAGTGGAAGTCTAGTCACAACTGGGCTCCTGGTCTCCAGTTGCAGCAGTTCCACAGGCATCCTTGATGAAGGCTATTGTCCATTTTGGGCAACCAATCTGCACTTTGATGACTCTCCATTGTCCACTGGACTCTGGTGCAACTAAGAGGTCAGAGGAGCGGTCTTCTTGGCTGCATGTTGGCGGTTAGCGGAGATTCAATGAAAGTGGCTACCAACCAGCCACAATGGGCTACTTCAGCTTTTATGACCCTGGTGCTGGAACAGGGTGTCAGTTAACTGACCCTTGGAGTTCACCTTTTCTGTCTGGGGTTCAGTAGCATCTTTTCCATGAGCCAGGCACTACAGACATAGTCCTCTCTTTGCTACCCCAAGGAACAGCAGGTGTAGTCCAGCGGTTGGTGCAGCCTCTCTTGCCAGGTCCAGTGGTCAGCAGGCCAGCCTTTCTACGGTCCTCTCACCAATCCAGATATGAGCTGTGGTTCAGGGTTCCAGGGGTGTCATATGTATGCCCAGAAAGTGTCCTGGGGAGATGAAATGATCACTAGCCAATGGGCTATCAGGTCCCCTCCTGCCTTCTGATTACTTCCAGCTATGTATGGCATCTTAGCAATCCCAAAGTGCACCAGTCTGCCCACTCTCAAAGTGTGGCTACCTATGGGCTACATGCTCACACGAAAACAGGTTTGGCCATTGGTTCCCTCTCTCTATTCCCATCACAAGCCTGGCTACCTGAGCAAAGGGACAGCACCTCTCAAGTGTGGTTGCCATTTGCCTGTCAAAAGCAGCTTCTCCTTTGAAGCTCGCCTTTTGGACCAACACCCTGTGTGGTGTCCTGCTAAGGGGAGATAACTCCTCCTTCTATGGAAGGCCTCTATTGTTCTAAAGCTGGGCAGTCATTCACACGATTCTCTAAGGCCGCAGAAGGCTGTCTGGTGGCCAGCAACTGCAAGTGGTCACTGGAAAACTGGGCAACAGCGTGGCAACTTTCTAAATGTTGCCTTTCATTAAAAGTGACATTAAATTTGACTAGGGTTTGAAGTCAAGTTTAACGCCACCATTAATTTGATGCCTTGAAGTGCTATTTTTGGTAGTCCCATTCAGAAGCTAGCAGGGCTTAGATGTCAGCCCCTGGCTCAACAATTTTTTTTTACTGTTAGGACATAAGAAATATATATGTCCACTTATGAACATACAGCTCCTGCCTTTGGGCTTCATATGGGAGACACATATATATTGCTAAGAGAAGTGTGGGCTTTGCCATGGTTTTAAATGACAAAGTCAAACTAGTTGGTTAAAATTGCCCTTCCAGGCTGCATTAGCAGGCTGGGAGCCATTCTGTAGTTTGTCACACTCAGGGTGCACAATCAGTCCTGCAGCCCTGAGTGGACAATTTAACTTGCAGAGCCTATGCACCTTTGTGCCTTATACTAGGGACTTTTAAGTAAGTTAACTGGGGGTAGCCAATTCAGCATACAGTTTTTAAAAGATTAGAACACTGCCACTGAGGTGTGTGTCTAGCAGGCCTCAGTGCACTCTCAGAGTCAAAAAACCAGCAGCATCCATCCAAAACTATGGGGGTGATCCTGCAAAAAGAGGCGTTTCCTTACAGCCTGTGTGTATTAAATATTGTAACGATAAATATACATACGGTCTTTGGGTCAGTCTTTGTCAGCGATTGCTCTGTTGATGTGCATTCAAATATTGGCTCAGCTCACTGGATCAACCCGCTTTAGTCACTGACTTGCTTATCTGTATCAAGCAATAGTTTAGATTAGCCAACTGGACAGCCATTTAGTAACCGGAGTATCAGTTGTTTTGAGCGATGGCATTTTGCCAATTCAGAGATTAATCTGAGTTCACCACGGGCAAAGGATTCCTTTTTCTAGCCAGGGATACCAATTTGCCGCTATCCACACAGAGGATTGACTCAGCCATGCCCCTGTAAGCGTAGCATAGCAAGAGAAGTGTCTGAGGCTTCAGCATGCTTCTACGTAGTTATGTAAAAATACGGCCCCAGAGGTTTGCCAAGAGATTGCTGATGCCTTTTTTCCTAGCAACACGATTGTCTGTTACATGCCTTACCTGACAGAGCCTTTCTCATATACACTGCAAATTGTGATATATCTGAAAGGATCAGATTCAAGCGCAGTTTACCTTGATGTGCATTTGTTCATCAATTGCCTACATGTTCTCAAATATTTTGTAGCATTTAGCTCCCATATGAAACCTCGTCTGTGTGCAGGAGTAGCTAGTGCTCCATGAAAACATTAACTATAAGTAAAATAAGCTAGTTATGGTGCTGGGTGTCAATTTTCCTATTATACTTTTCAAGACAGACTTTGTCTAGTTCTGGTTCCTTTTTCCAGGCGTTAAATTCCTTGGTGCAAAAAGATTCTAGATGATTTTTTTTATGTTTTGAAGCTTTTTATGACACACACTTCTTTACAGGTTTCATATTTGCAAGTTATCCTTTCCATTAGATGATTAGTGAAACCTTTTCACTTGATCGCCAACACGTGTTACAGACAGCACTCTGTTTATACCTGCGTCTGGTTTGTAACACGTCTTGTGTGTTCGGGTGTCTGGTGTGATTTGCCACACATAAACTACCGCATAAATTCTGGACAGTTATATGGCAGGTGGTATATGAGTACCCGTCTTGACAATGTGCGCCTGTCAGCTCTATTGATGGCTTTCTTCTGCATTCCATGAACTCTGCCTCACCCGTACTGCATTGATCATCGAGCTACGGCGCAAATGTAAAAGTTCTATGCATTTCTGCATTTTCAAATGGTTACTGATAGACATTTTCTCTTTTTAATTCGAATCATGTACGTCCACACTTTCCCTTGACTGAAGACAATAAATGCCCGTAGGTGAAGAAAAACTATCAGTGAACGCGCTCCAACCTGCTAATAATTCCTTTATTTACACCTGTGGTGTACTTTGTTACCCATCTGGTTCTTTTTACTTGCTATGGCTGGTTCTATTTAAGTTGGTCTTTGTTTGAATTACCATCTTTCCTGCTTCCCATTACATTTCGTTCTGCTTGTAAATTTTACAGCCTTTAACTTGACAAAGTTAGCTCGAGTGGAAGTGCACAGTACACCAGTCTCTGATGGCCCAATATTCTCTACAGATGTTTGCTAGAAGGCATGCCGATGACATTTTCAAAATAGTATTCTGGACATTTACACTAATTTATAGCACAGCGGAAACACCAGCTGAGATTTCGGCCCGTTAATAGTCTTTAATATCCTGGATTACATTTCTGATCAAGTGATCTACAACCCTCTCGTCCTTGAACCTGTTCATTTATAAGAGCTTCGTAATTTCCTACTGGAACCTCAGCTTCATACACATGACTCCCAATAGATGGGAAACCCTACTATCAGTTCTTAATATGTATTAAAAAAAGTGCTGATGGTCAAAGTTTTTCCTAGGAACACGTGGTGATGCTAAATTCCAGGTTAATAAACAACCAAGGGGGTTATTTTTGGGAGCCTTGCATCACTTTTGCACCACGTAAAGTGGTACATGCATGACACAGGGCTCCCATAAAGATTTATAAAGCTAGGCAAAGCTACCCTGCATGGCTTTGAATGGCCTCATGAATCATGAGTAAGGCTACAGAGTGCAAATCGCTACTTCACCTTAGTTCCATGGGCGTTGCGTGGGTTCTCCCATTTGAAGCTGCCCCAGGTTTAAACCTGGGGAAGCGCCAAATCTGTATGCCTCCTGAGGTGAGGGATACGGAGGATAAATATGTTTATTTCTCTTCGTTCTTTCCTCTTTCCATGTGTGCTACATTTTGCAGCACACATAGAAAGAGGAAAATTCCTCTTTGTATTGCTTTTATGCAGGAAAGTGCCCCTTCCTGCATAAAAACAATCCTGCATGCAACGGAGGCACCCTTGCACTATGGTGCAAGGGTGCCTACATTGGCGCTCAGCTGCCAAAATGGCACCAGCACAGGCAGAGAGGACAGTAATGCACCGTGTTGCTTACATACCATGCATTCCTGCCCTTTCACATTGGCGTAGGGCAGCGCAGCAAGGTGCCTTGCTGTGCTGCCCTACACTAAAATGCCATAAATGAGGCCCCAAGTCTGTCTATTTTAGATCCACCTCACATCTTTCTTCCACCACACCACTCTTCCTCTCTCCTTATCTCAAGCTTGTAGGATTTTTTCATCCCCAAATCCTTTCTTTGCCATCTTTTCCATATCTTTCTTTTCCTCCTTCTTCCTTCCTTTTCTGCCATTCTTTCTCTTTGCTCCCTGTTAATGTCAGATGTTGTAAAATGATATTCAGTCCCCAAAAATGAGAGCTGGAGACCACCACTTCCAACCAGGTACACAAAGTAAGTAGTGCCAACTGCACGATCCCAAACTGTAAAGAACCTATGGATTGGATCTCAGGTCTCTCTCAGCCGTCAAGGCAACGCGACTGCGGAAGGAAAGAACTGCCATCTGTATCTATTTAGGAAGGGATTACTGTCAGAGGTAATTCAGAGGCAGAATCATTCATCAGTGGTCCCATCTGCTCGTCGTGCAGCGACCGCTGAGACTTTTTTATTGACTACGTTATACTACAGCTGAGATGTAAATCACCATATCTAAACGGCTGCAATTGAATCTACTACTGAATGAGCTCATTGTCAATAATCAATCGTCTACGAGTACTCATTCGGTGAATTAGCTTGTATTACTCCTGGCAAGAACGTCACCTGTTAGGAGAGGTTTTTATGTTTACCTTCAGAAGGGTTCCAGTTTTTGTGCATGATGGTATTTTCACGAGTCAACCTACACTTTCGAATGTTACCTCCTTCACTCACTCTTGGCCCTTAAGCATAAAAGCCATATTGTACTTACTGTGATATACGTACATGCTTGGTGTCTTGGTACTGACATGCTCTTAATTTTGAACTTTTGCATCTGAAGAAATTATATTTGTGATAGAGATAGATTAATTCGAAAGAAGGCAGAGGAGAATTGCTTGAGGAAACATATATATTTGAGACGCCTCAGTCCATAAACATCCTCACCTGGCACATTTTCTACAGAAAGTGTAAGGAATAGAACTGTTTTTACTATGGGCATTGACTCTGTTGAATAATGGAGAGGCGACTGCATGCTGCAGCTGGAGTTTTGCGTTCTTATGTCCAGCATCATAGTACCAGCATTGGCAACCTACCCCACCCCTCCAACGTAACATACATGCTCATAAATAAACACACAACACATTTCTTGTTTGGGTAAAATTGCTGCAGGTTTATTACATACACCGTTATGTAATATGGTGGGTTATCTTACGGGCGATCCAAGGGCAGGCAACCGTCTGGGCCGCCTGCCCGCCTGATGAGCCAAGCAGCACTGGGGCGAACCCCATCTGTGCTGCCACTTCTGGTGATCCTCTTCCCGGATCACGTGACACATGGTTCCTTATTACTCACGCCCTTTCGGGGCGGAGCGTAGCATAGCAAACCCCCGGTTGTTCAGGCCCACAACCGCCCGAAGGACTAACGGGGCGCCAACACGGTTTTCTAGGAACCTCCCATGAGGCTCCTAGGATTTGGCTCTGGCACCCACCATGGTGCCGCGCAGAGGTACCCTTCTGTACCCCTCTGCTTCCAGATCGCCCTGTAACTCCGCCACAGCTCTGGAGGTGGCCACCGTCGCCGCCAGAGCCCCCACCAAAACAGCTCCTTTCTCACCTGCAACCTCTCATTTCCATGCCTCCTGCAAAGCTAGGGAAGAGATCCCTCCCACTGGTGATAGATGAACCCCATCTATATCACAATAGCCCTTGCCGGTAGCCTGGATCAGCTAGTGTCTAATGCAACACAAAGGCCCTTCTGCCCTGTGAATTTGTGCCAAGAACTATCCACCCTCCTGTGGGAAAGTTCCACTACTTCACATAACTCAGCCCCGTGCCAACTCTGGGCGGGGCAGATGATTCCCTGGCTCACATTGCCCCATTAATTTGCTGAGCTCACCTAGCTGCCGTCCTACTAGGACGGTGTGTCTAGCACACCTGTGTCCCCACTTAAGGGACAGCTACCCGCTTGTTGGGAGACCGCTCCCACACCCACCTGCCTACTTTTGGCTATTCGGGTGAGAAGGATTATATTTTAACCTTTGCACCGTCCATTTGCTTTCTAACTCATGACGCACAGGAATGTCCATAACTAGACGTGTGTGACAATGAGCCAGGGTGCCCTCCTGCCCTTGCCGTGCATCCCTTATTTCTTATGGGAATTTCGCCAGCCCAGCTCCCTTCGTGGTGAACCCCCCTAGGGATACCAGCTAGAGAATCCGTAAGATTAATGCAGTGCGCACTGGCTGCCATATGGTGCCTAACCTTAAGGATTGGCTAAGTCCTACTTTGCCCTTCATCCCAGAATATTCCCGAATAGGGGGGGTTCACACTGCTCGCCTTGCCTTTTGTGCTTGGCACCTTGTTCCCCCTTTCTTGGGGACGCAGCACAATGTGTTAGCTGACAGCACCCCTGCCCAGTGAGGCTAATCTAGCTAACCGGGCAGGGCATTTGACCTTAACTGCAGGAAAAGTCGACAGGCTAGAACCCTCCCTGCGAGAGCCCCCAAATAGGGGGCAGGGGCGTTCACACTGCCCACCCCAGGGCAACCCCAGCGGTGGAAAATTACCTGCTCAGTTAAATTTTTGCTTTTTGTTGATCACTGGACATGCCAAATGTTCTTTTACATAGTAGCCTTTTGTGCTTGACACCTTGTGTCCCCATTACTTGGGACGGCAGCCCACTGTTGGCTGACAGCGTCACCACCCAGTGTTGCATCTATTACTGACCTGGCTTGCGTTTGCGCCTAACTGCAGGATCATAGTCAACTGCCCTTGGTTCTGGGGTGCACTTATTTTGCCCTGTTGCCCAGACGTATGCACAAACCCTTTTGCTTGCTACCCTGGTGAACACCTTAATGGTATCAAAGCTGGTTTGAAACAATGTATGTCTTGCGCCCACTACTGGAGACACCTCACCCTTTCGTACAATTACAACTTACGCAGCGCACCCCGCTTGCCTAACTGCCGTCGGATCACAGATGCACAGTACCTACTGTGCATCTCCGACCCTGGATGCTTTAAACCTGCCACAGTGACGGAAACCAAGCTTCCCAGTTCACCGTTTAGCTGCAGTACACCTTCAGTGGGTCCGCTAGGATATACCACAAACAGACACACCTATATGTATTGTGCCCACTATTGGAGACAACTCACCCCTTCGTGGAGTGACAACTACACAGGTGCCTACCCAAGTCACCCAACAGACAAGTTGGCCCTGACTACCTTGTGTTCTGGTGCCAGGTTTGGGAAGAGCCTTGCCTTCACTAGCTGCCCCCTGGGAAACAAGACAGTGCTCTGGCCGCAGCGCAGCGATGCCCTCGTGTAGCATCGAACCCCTGGTCAAATAAGAGTGACAACTCCAACTTACTTAAGACTACACCAAGACCATGGGTGGAGTTTAGCTCTTCCCCAAACTTCTGCTAGCGTAACCCACGGTCACGCCTCCTGTTCAGTTCACTTTAGTAATTCATGGCACTGACCCACAAGGGCCTAATACTGGGCTGTGTAAATGGGGCCCAGGGTGACCTTAAACACTCGGCTTGGTGTGGATGGGTGCTAACAATACCTGGCTGAAGTGCAATCCCTTTGACAATCACTCCTGACAAGATGTGCCAATGCAGGTAGAAGCAAGAGTTATCCAGCCCACCTTACTTCCTGTCCCAGTGATCTGAGTAACTTAGTGAAAGATGCACATTTGAACTGGTAGCGGAAACTGTTACTTACGCCTGCAAATGCTCTGCTCAGAGCAGCCCGCCAGACAATGGCTTCCATTGAAAGGCGGTGCCAACAGACCTCCAAGCACTTAAGGCGGTACCTCTGAGTAGGGCTCTAATCTAACAAATGCCCCGTGCATCGGATACCGCCTCTGGCTGTAAGCCGCTCAGTGCTACTGATGCCTTGGCGCTTCCTGACCCACAGCCAGCTCACCCTGATACAATCCGCTCGTGACTGGGACTCAACAGTGCGGCGAAAGCCCGAGACATCCCAGCCTGACCTTAGCTCTTCACCAGGCTCCCACACAAGAGCCATCCACAACCTTGTGGCCTAAAACATTCGCCCTGTGGGGCGGTTGCGAATGGACTGCAAACAACTCCTAGGCATTCTCTACTCATGTTGAAATGGAGTTACTGGTTGGCTAGGGTATGCGCCTAAGCCTGGCCGAACCCACCTCTCTAGTCAGGAGAAGGGGTTGCACACTTAGGCTGACTCCTGCCCACCCCCTGGGTGGCTAGGTAGAGACTTTGGCTTATCCCAGAGGCAGTGTAAATTTAATGTGCCAACCGCACTCCCACAGTGGCACACTACAGCAGAGACTCCATACCAGGTTATTTTAATTACCCTTCGTATCGTCCACCCCCAGCTTTCTAAAACACAGTGCACTTGTGGGGGGACAACTTCCCACACCCGCCAGGCTGCCATAGCTAAAGGACGGGTGATTATAGCTTAACTTAAGCAACGTGCCCACCATTAGTGGCATCGACCAGACATCAGCACAGGCAATTTTGGTGGTAAACTACGGCGCCAATTGAATGGTGTCACTCTGGTTGGCGAATGTATGTCTATTGTGAATCAGACACTGAGTGCCCTGCTATGTTTCGGCTGGGTTAAACTTGTTGCCTGCGCCACCCAGCCGGCCTATGGAATTTGTGCAAAACTGTCGCTTACTACACTGCTGAGTGGGCCCACAGCATTTCGCAAAGTTCCTTAAAATTTCCATATCTGACTGATTGTGAATACGTTCACCCCATGGTATCTTGGCGCTGAATAACACGGTTATTTTACCCAACTCAATGGTACTTGTTTTATCGACCTCTGAAGGATGACATGCTGAGTGGACCTACCGGGCTCTGTACCTGCGACCAGGAGGACGAACACAAGTCCCCTCTGTTCTGCCGCTCCACAAACCTGTGAAATTGTATCCCAGTGCCAACTTCTGGCACTTGAACCCTTGCTTGGACAGGCCCGTCATTACGTCATGTTATCAGTATGTCTATAGTGCACATCTGCCGTTAGTACATTGTTCTGTCAGAAATGCCTTCCCAAGTGACTGCTTGTCTTGTGAATTATGGGTTGCCAGGTGGTGTGTTGCGGTCCATTCCTAAATGTGGATGTTTATGGACTTGCACTGCACATACCCAGCCATTATGCTCAAAATACATGGATTTGTCTTGTATTTTATCACTGCACCAGGCATATATAGTTTGACAACAGTAACACTACTTTCACCCTTTGCTTTACGTTAATTCAGTGTACCTCTGTATCCTGCTTTGTGTGGATGTAGAAGTGGGACGTAAATCTGAATAGGTTACCCAGGGGCGAGTGTCACACCTCTGCGTCGTGCTTGTCTGACTCCAGAGGCCTGTCCCACAGTTATACCTTCATGTTGTCTGTAAAATTAACTTTTGGTTTAAAGGCCTACAATTTCTGTTGTGTGAACTACTAGACATTGAGCTGTACATGTGATAGCATGACCATAATATTATATGTTTTCACTCTGCTGACGTTATCACCTTTTATCAGCCATTTGTGCTCTAACACAGAGTTTACCAAACTTTTTGAACCGCTGCACACTATAGATGACAACTATCACAACCCGCCTGCTGCCCTGGCTAAAGAGCGGGTGAATATGGCTTAACTGAAGCAACCTGTAACCTGCCCTTGTTTACAGTGGGCACATTTTTGCTGCCTCGACCAGTCATAGCGCGGGGAAGTGCTGAATCTCTTGCTTACTACGCTGCAGAGTGAGCCCTATATATTTACCAAATTCCTTTACCATTACCGTTTCTGACTACCATAGTGGGAGATTGCCAGCCCCCATCCCACACAGGGAATTTAAACATAGTCCATCAGGGGCCAAGGCCTTGCCTTTGTCCTCTGTGGTGTGAGCTGGGCACCTGCACACTACAAGCCATGGGGACCTGAAAGGAGTGGAAAGCAAGCTGAGCACCATCTGAGAGTCTTTATAATAATAACTGCAGCTACCCTTGATCTATTCTGCTCCTTTCAGCCTCCTCGCAGAGTTAGCCTGTGGAGGAAACTGAGGCAGCTCAGAACGACAGGGACCATCCGCCTGGCTGATGGCTAGAAGTTGTGCGAGAGCTCACCGGCGACCCACCCACCGAGCCGCACACAAGCTGTCCTGGGGCCGCCCGGCTCCACAACTACGCGACGCGGCTTTGACCACAATGCACCTCCAAACCGGCCTCCCCGGGGCAAAGGACAACCCCCACTCAGAGCCCCAAACTCTGAAGTGCCTAGAAGCTGAGGTCTAACACCGCCAGGTCGGGGCACAGCGGAAAGCAACCCAGAGCAACCGAAGCTGCAGCCGAGTCACGGCATGTTCATGCTGGGCAGGAAAGGCACGCGGTGTCGCCAAACCGGGGACAAATACACACCCGCCATATCACATATGGGCTCCTAGGATTTTAAAGCCCCACAAATGACAACCTACATTCAAATTGCACATACGGCTGAAAGACCGGGCCTCGCAGAGAGCGCCCCTCCCCCAAGTGTGCAAAACGCAAATGGCGGCCACCTAAAACGGACGTAGGGGCCCCGTCCAAATGATATACCCACACAGGACAACATCCGCTGGAAAATGCGTTACACCGTGGGCTGGCAATTTATCCGCATCCCGGCCCTGTGGAATGGCGCAAAGTAAAATAACCCGGGCCGCATCAGCCGGCTGAAATTTCGGCCCGACAGGGCTGCTCGCAACTCAACGCGCTGTTCACCCGCTGCCTCAACACCACTCGGCCGCGCAGGAGGCACCCCTCAAGCGCCACACTAAGAGCCGGGGCCGCTTCTCCAGCACCACTCCTTCATGACCACGGGCCGGAACATCCGCCATGGCGTCCTCACCCCCACGAGCCGCTGCTCAAAGTATCAGGCAAGCCCTGCTGCGCCACCGACGGGCAAAGCCACCGAACGGATCTGTGCTCTGAAAGTGGACAAAGCCCCGCCCTTCTAGTCAGTCAAAGCCGATAACCATTTTCTAAATGACATCCTTACGTGCCTGAGATTTACAGTTAGGCAGCATTATCTCACAATATTCCAGCATTTAACTCTGGGGTGGAAGAGTCAACATCTATCACAAACTGTGCAACCTGCAATCGTATTGGTATGAAAGGGAAACCAGGAAATGCATAGGATATTTTCTAAAGGTGCAAAACACATACTAAAATTGTACGCACCGCGACACACCTTTCCTTCCATTTCTTAATTGAAAAGCGTTGGTCGACATAAAATTAAAGGAAAGTGAGGTCGAACCAAGACCCTTTATGCCATTATTTAAAAATTCCCATGCGCAGGAAACGTGAAAACACCAAGGAAGAGCCACTGAAAGCCAAGTAGAGCAAGGCGCTGCTCTCCCACCGGAGCCCCAAACCACCCACAGGTCCAAGCCTAGATGAGCTGCAGCGGCGAGCTTGCACGTGGAGGCCCAGCCCTAACACAAGGGAGGGGCAGCAGCACTGCAGAAGCACCCTGCCCCCTATGGGCGCAGGGGCACCAGGCCACCTTAACACCGGGCTCACCCAAAAACCCGCCGGCAAGCAAGCAGACCCACTCATGCAAAGACCAGCATGGCCTTATACAAGAACAAGCTGGCGATAAAGGAGAATCAACAAAACCGCGAGACAGTGCCACCCGGTGGCGTAAACACCTCATAGCCTCTGGCATATACATCGACGAACAATAGGGTGTTCATACTTGAGCCAACAAAATAAAAGAACATACCGAACCACTCTAGCCTAACCTGCCGAAAAGGTTAGGGCAATGCCCATCTGAATGATATTGGTGAATAAACTGCATTAAAAGTCCACGTTCAGCCAAAGTAAGTAACAGTGCCACCAAGTGGTGGTAGCAGTTTGTGGCACCATCACAGTATAACTCATTTTAAAGTGACCAATATTCACCCTTATTTCGAAACCGGACTGTTCAGCCCCACCCAAGCCACCGCGTCCGGTACATCATCAATCCGATGCGCAAATGGAAACAAACCCCGTCCGCACAAACAATGCAGAGCAATCCTCTGCTCTGGACACATCGCCAGACAATCAACGTTCTCTGAATCAAAGTTAGCTCCTAGAACGGGACCGAACCAACGACACGAGGGATTCCACCTGGCCATCTGCATGCCTCTGCTCCCTTGAGCCATAATCTTGGCTGAGGGTGGGCTCAAATGTATGCTAGGTCATGCATCGACCCCACACCCTTGTCTTGTCGGATTCCCCCGGACAACAGGCATAAAGTATAGCTCCATTACTTGAGCAGGAAGGGTGAGGGGCGCGAGGGCCTCCAAAACCAACTTTCTTCCCCCGGGACGGACTCGACTGGGGCGGCCGAAATGCGCAACGGGACACAACTCCCGTGTCATTGCGGAATTCCCAATTTCTTTTAATGTTGCGAGGCGCACCTCCCCGATTCCGCCGACATAGGTGAATGCAAATCCCCATGAATTCCATTGCCGAGGCACGAAGCTGCCCTCCCAAAGCCAAGCGGTGCGATGACCAGGCGCCCGCGCCTCAAATGTACCAACCCTGCCCTGGAGCAACAGCTCCTGGGCTGCTCCGCTCTCACTATTACCCCATGCAAAGCCAGACCAGGCATGCCCCAAAACGGCCGGGGCAGGACCAATAGGCCAAACTGGCGCCGCCCTCTAACCACACACCAAATGCTTGTGGTACAAACCAACGAGCCACACCACAGAGCCACGCTCTGAGTGAGCCCTTTCTTAAAGCTAATTACAGTGTCACTGTGAAAGTGATGTTAGACTGTACAGCTATTTAAAATTCATAAACCTTGCCCTGCAGCTGCTCATATTGTTCCCCCACATACCGCTAGACCAGGCGTGCCCCAAAACGCCTGGGGCAGTATAAATTGGCATAAATGGCGCCGCCCGGAAATATAGGGTCTTAAACCTTCACCTCGCTGTGCACCAATGCTTACGGTATAAATCAATGAGCCAACTTAGGATATTGAAAATGACCCAGTGGGCCCCGGACTCACCGCGAGAAATCACCGATACTGCTCCCTGGTTAAACGGCGCGATGCGACACAACACAGCAAAGGCGACACCTATGGACAAAGCGTGTCCAGCGGGGAACAAAGAGACAGCGTGTCTGGGCGCGCGAAAGAGGACGACAAGATGGTGGGGGGAGGCCTATATACCCCTCCCCCTGTCCTCGCGCCCCGGACGTGATGCTCGCCTATCGCGCTGCGACAAGGCTTGGGGGACTCCTCCCTGAGTCCCTGCCCCTACGGGGGTGTGGGGTGCCCAGCTGGTACTAGAGGGCTGCCCTCTTTAGTGGCCCCCTGCGGGGGCCTCGGACAGCCGCAAAGTGCTCTTTCACTAAAACGGTGTAACGCAAGTCCAAGGAAACATCCTGTGATGAAGACTGCAGCACTGCATGCACAGGTGTTGAAATGAAGGGCAGGATCAGCCCAATTTGTATGGAGCTTCACTGACTAGCTTTGGGGACTCAAAGGATGCCACCCTGCGTATCTGGAGATGTGCACAAAAACAGCATATTACTATGAATTACACTACAATGCCACTCCCTATGCCTAGTAGTCCCAACAGATGTGATTCCAGTGAGCTGTCTGGCCAAGATACGGCTTACAGACAATGTCACAAAGGTTGGAGGGGGGTGGGCGCACACTGCCTCACACTCCAGCACTCAGTTTGCCCCGATGCATCATAATAAATGCAGTGCATGTTAACACTTTTGTCGGTGTCAGGCTATAGTTTTTCACCCTTGTTGGTGCAGCCAGTGCTGTGTATCTCTAGACACGTGTTTCAGGATAATTGTCCTTCTTCAGTAGAGAGCAACACTTTTTTGGGGGGTGCTGGAGATGCTGCCCAAAGTCTTCTCAGGTCTCAGTACCACTCGCTGGGCGCAGGTGCATCAACCAGAGCACAAAGGTTCTTTGATGCCTCCAGTTTCCAGTCCAGCCAACTAATGCATTTGCCTAGTTTTACCAAAACATTTGGTCCTATGAGATTTCAGGAAGGTCAGACATACTGTGGTGATTATCAAAGTATAATTTATGGATGCATCTCTGTAATGGCAAGACCCACAAGGTAAGTGACCTAGGGCAGATAGTCGAGGTTGTGGTGGCACGCTGGCTGCAGTCCGAGCAATTTGAATTGAGCTTTTAATTTATTTTCATGTATTTACTTTTCAGCAAGAGCATTTTGACAAGAAACACTGCACACAAATTGTATCCAGTGATATTTAGGTGGTTAGCAGTTTTGGTGGGTGCCTACAGAGATTGTGTAGAGACTGGATGGATGGTAAGTGATGATGAAACAGTACACAAACGTTGCAAATCATGTATCATTTATTCATATTCACAGTGAGGATGGTCTAGTGGCAAAAGTGTAATGTAACTAGGATAGTTACCTCTGTTCTTGTGACATGAGATATCTCTTGAGGGCACTCTTGAGTGGGTTTAACACTTATGTGGATTGAAACATATTGGGAAAGGAGTCTCAGCGTAGGGGATCAAGAAGGTGGAAAGAGCAGAATCAGGATGATGCACACAGAGGTTTAAGTGTGACAAAGACGCTTTGGCTGGCAAATCATACGTGATCAGTGTGGCATAACGATTTGTGAGTGTTGATATCTAGTATGAAGACCGAGATTAAAAGTTGATAGATGTCTCTCTTTTTGCTGATTGCCAACCAACTAGCTGATGTCTGGTAGGTTCATTAGAGTCCTCATGGCAAGGCTTAGAACTCTGTCTAATGGTAAGAAATAATATTGGGAGTGTAACTGGAAGGTTATTCAAATAATTAAATTGATGATCCCATCAATTGGTAAATTTTCCATATTAATGTTTGTTATCAAAATATTACCTTATGGGTTCTTGGAGAGAAAATTAATAGGGAAGGGTAGTGAGCAGGTGATAAAGTATTGGAAGAACAGCTTATTTTGGTTTTTGATGAATTCACAATGAATGAGCAAATGGCGTCCCCTGACACATGGCTGTAAGACAGTTTGAGATTTGATCCAAAATTGAGGGGTAAAACAGGGGAAAAGAGTTGATTATTTTTTTGGGGGGGAGTTTTATATAGTGTGAACTAGACCCGAAGGTATCAGAGTGCTTTACATGAACACCAGTTATGTTACAGAAAGACACATTCATTATGTTAGGCACAGGTAGATGAAGTGATTTGCCCAGAATCACAAGCGTCTCTGCAGAGACTTGAACCCGGTGCCCCAGCTCCAAGGCCGACTGCCCTAGCCATTAGGCCACATTATCTCCCCTTCTGAGATGAGGAGTACAAGTGGGGAACAAGAGGAACTTTTATGTCATCGTTATACCAAAAGATGAAATGGTGCTGCAAAGGGAAGATTTGTAGATGTAAAACAGGAGAGGGCATGGGACTGAGTCTCTTGGAATGCTTCTTTTCAAAGGTGTTGACGTGGAGAACAAGGAGCATCAAGAGACTTTGGGAGAGTGATCAGAAAGATGGGAAGTAAGCCATTTGAGTGTAGAAAAAGGGCAACTGGGCGTAATAATGAAGAGGCTTAGCCAGGATATTAGCAAATTAAAATCAAAAGAAGAGATTGAAATAATTCCTATCTGGGGCGGGGATTTTAATGTTGGTTTATGTTCATTGGCCGGGTTAGGAAAATGTGGCTTAACAACTGAGGAGGATGATCCGGCGATCCACTTTTCTCACTCGGATAGAGGTGAGATATTTAATGAGATCTTATTCCTGCATGACTTTGGTTTCGCAAACTATTTATGTTCGCCCAGGGTGGATTTCGGGTACACCTTTATAGGCAGAGGTGCTGAATCCACAATAGATTTTATAATTGTGCCAAATCGATATGCAAGATATGTCACTGGCTATAGCATCCATCGAAATGTAATGAGCGATCACCTGCCCCTAAGTGTAAACATAACAATCCCTCCCATCGCAGGAAGGAAACATTGCAATCAAGTAGCATGGGTTCAAAATGTAGCAATAGGAAGACAAAATGGATACACATTACGATGGTCTAGTCTAGACTCGTCGGAGATGAGTAAACAAATTGTCACCAAAGCGTATGATTCAATCTTAACGTGCCAAAACGATAGCATACCGTACGAGAACATTCTGATTGCTTTCACCCATATTACAAAGGTTGTTAAAAACCTGCTGCAAGCAGAAAGCAAAGGCATTCGTAATTGCAGAAAGGGATGGTTCGACAACAACTGCACAAAAACCCACACTAATTTAAAAGAAGCCCTACACAAGACAGTAAGAGATAAGGAGGAAATTAGGAAATGCAGGAAGTTGTATAACGAAGCTAGAAAAACTAGGATAAATGAAATGAAAGAGAAGGCCTGGGAGAATCTCAAGGAAGCCTCATTGAGCAAAGACAGCTCCCGATTCTGGCAGGCCGTGAATGCGCCTTTCTCTAATACTGAGCCAGATGCGCCTTCTATAGAGGTAGCAATAGAGGAAACAACTTGGGTGGATTTCTTCTCAAATGTCTACACCCTACAGAGTGCTACAGAGAGGGAAATAGATCGTAGGCGAGAGCCCAAGGGGTACCCCCAGGATTTTTTGCCTATCGACTTCCACATCACTCTGGAAGATGTAACTATGGCTTTAAATGCTAGCAAGAGTGGTAAGGCCCCAGGCCCGGATGAAGTGCCAATTGATTTATTTAAGGCAATCCCGCAGTTGTGGTCCCCAATATTAACACAGGTTTTACAAGCATGTTGTGCAAAAGGTTTTATAGATACATGGTCCGAATCGATAATTGTCCCAATTTTTAAGAAGGGGGATTGGGAAAATCCTGCCTGCTACCGTCCGATATCTTTATTAGATTCCCTTATGAAGGTAGCAGGAAGGATTGTTCTAGATCGGCTGCAAACATGGGCAGAATAAAACAATATTTTAAGCGATGTACAGTATGGTTTTAGATCTGGTTTAGGAATCAACGAGCAGGCTCTTAATCTTAGTATTTTAATTGGAAAGTATACGCAGGCTAAATTAGGGAAATTTTATTTGGCATTTGCCGACCTTACAGCCGCATTTGACTGTGTTATACACAGCAAATTGTGGGGTATTCTTAGTGATCTTAAGGTCGATCCAACATTAATCCAGTTTTTAAGACAGCTATACCCGGGTGCAACAGCCAAAGTCCGTTATGGACTCAAGGGAGAGTGTACCGCATCGTTCAAAGTGGAGAGGGGAGTGAGGTAAGGATGCGTTTTGGCACCACTCCTGTTTACTCTTTATACCAACGCGTTGGAACAGGAGTTGGTGTCAAACGCTAGGGACCCGCCATACGTAAATAAGCATCCGATAGTCTCCCTTCTTTACGCGGATGATGCAGTACTTATGGCACGTACCCAGATTGGTTTACAAAGGGCTCTTACTTTTTACATTAGCTTTATGGATAACCTGGGTCTAAAAATGAATGCAAAGAAAAGTTTTATAATGACCTGTGGGAGAGGGAAACAAAAGTTTATAAGCTTTCAAGCAGGGGGAAGCAGGGTAGAACCTATCAATTCCTTCACATATCTGGGTGTCCTATTTAATCGTACTGGGTCTTGGGCTCAGGCGATTAAGACTAGAAGCCTTTTGTTCATGAAGTCTACTGCGGCCTTAATCAATTTTGCTAAAAAACTGGGCAAAAGACCCGCTGAAATTCTCCTGAAAATGTATCAGGCTAAATGTGTGAGTATAGCAACCTTTGGGGCGGTATATGGGGATTTCAGGATTGGGCACCAATTCAATATGTCGAAAACGCCTTTTTAAGATTTATCTTGGCAGTTCCTGCTAGCACCTCAGTCTTTAATTGCCACAGTGAGCTAGGAGTACCATATATTTCAGATTTAATTAAGGTACAACCAGTGCTGCTCTGGCACAGAATTTGGACCTCAACAAGCACAGGTATAAATAAGGAAATCCTAACCGATGCAATGAAATTAGACCATGCCACAAGATCACTTGGCTAAAATATGTAAAAAAAAATTTGCATGACATGGGGCATCCAGATTATTTTTTTCTGCCTGAAGTGATGAATTCCATACATCGGAAGGAATTTTAAAAAGTGTGTATGACTTTCCAGGAGGAGAACAGGTTGGCACTGGAAATGAATAAACCTACGGTGGTCCAGCATCAAATGACAATTACAACATATAATATCCAACCGTACCTAGTGTGCTGCACAGGGGGATACGATAGGTACGTGCTAACACGCTTTAGATTTGGGACTTTCCACTGCTTGACTAGCCACCCAGACACGAACAATTGGTCAAGGGAACTATGCCTGTGTCCCTGTGATAACATCTCCTCTCAAACAACTATCCACGTAATTTTATTCTGAAAATTTTATGCAAAAGAGCGACGTAGATGTATTGTACCTCTATTAAAACAAGGGGGATGGAGGCAATGTCGCCCTGCATTTCTGTACTTACAGATGATGGATAATGACTATTGTATTGGAACTATGGTGGGTTTCTTAAAAAGCATACTGAGAGCAAGGAAAATTTTAAATGCTTAGACTTCTGAGAAGATTATATGGGAGATGTTAAATTCAAGATGGATTATTTTTTAGCATAGATGCCAAATATTGTTATATATTTTTAATCTGATGCATTAGAAACAGTTAAAACAAAATGAATCGATTTATGAACCTGTATATATTTATGTATATCTATGTATTTTTTAGAAGTGTGATGAGGTGTTTTTAAATTGTCTGCTTTTATGATTTTATATGCCTAAAATCGAATAAAGCTCATTTTGATTTGATTTGAGTGTAGAGTCAGTGATATCAAGGTTGATTAGAGTAGACAGCACGAATGGAAGGTTGACAGTGTTGAATGCTGCGGAGAAATGAAGAAGTATGAAACTAGACAAGAGGTGCTTGTGATGGGCACAGTTTATAAAACTGATCAATTGAGAAATAGTGGTTTCACTGGAGTGCAGTTCGTGAAAACCTTATTGAAGAAGATTGAGTAAATTGTGAGAGATAAAGAATGTGGCAAGATAATAAAATACTAGGGGTCTGATTCACGAACTGCATTTTGTAGTATTTAAAGTAGTACAATAGTAGCACTACTTACTACAAAATGCAATTCTTAAACCTTCAAGTGTAAATATCCACTTCTATCACTCCTATATTTTCTATCTATGGGGAGATCTCCATACATGTAAATTTACTACTTAAGTCCTCATTCGAGAGGCCTAGTTTATTCTATATCCGCGGTACCTCCACTTACTGACCACATCGCAATTGTGGGTTTGTGACCAATATTGACAGGTGAAACCTGCTTAAATTTATTGAGAGAAAATGCCCAATATTTACTGGAGTATGCAGATTTTTGTGCAGTAGGCAACAAATCGCCATTCATAAAAAAATTGTACTCAGGAGCAATTTATCTCACCTGGTAAATTCTGACTCAGTGGAGTCAGATTTTATCAGGTATGATAAATTTCATACCATTTACCTGTTTACTTATAATGAGGCCATAGTAGTAAATGTGGGGGGAACCAGGAGTAATGGTGGGAAAATAGTGAATATCTACTACAAAATGGAAGTGGTTTAGGGAGCAGTAGGGAGAGTTTTTGTTATGTTATGTTATCTGCATTTGATATAGCGCATAAACGAATCCTCCCCGAAAGAATATCTCGGCCCCTCCTTTTGTGAGGGGTAACAAGGGGTGTTGGGTGAGACATGCTAATCCAAACACCCACCCTCACAAAAGTAAGCCATTTGCTATCCACAAACCACAATCTAACGTCACTACAGCCCAAAAGGTCGCTACAGCCATAAAAGGCTGCAAAATAGTCATAAATGTATGCCAGACCAGCCTTAGGGTAAGTCTTTTCGTCCAACAATTAATGTTTCTGAACCATAAAAGTTGTACATGTGGAACTGGTTAAGAAATCTGCAAATATTTTTCTTTGTTAAAAGATGAATTGATATCTGTTTCACTTACATTTTAGAAAGTGCTTTCCTTCTAAATTCCAACATTTCTTAGCTACAAATATTTCTTCTTACTTTTTAATTTCGAGACTCAAACTGTGACCTATTTATAGACACTTAAGTGTTCTCAAGGAAACTTCATTCATTTGTTGAAGGTCCATTCAAAATGTAGAGTTAAGTCTTTTTGACATGTTTGTCTTCTAAGTAAATTTTTATTTCCATATATTGAGGTCTACCGGTCACCATTTATAATTTTGGTAAATTATGCTTCCATGTTGCTCTGGTAAAAACAATGGCCCCATTTTACATGATTTCCTTAAGCAATATGTATATGGCCTAGCAGCAGTCCATGGAAAGCGATTCATATTTATTTAATTTTATCTGTAGGAAAAAAGTCTGCAGAGCAAAACATTTTTTATACTTAATGTGTGAAAGTCAGTCTTCTTGTTTGAGGATAAATATTCCTAAGGCTCAAAATAAGTCGATGTGCATTATTTTCAAGGCGGATTCTATTTTCCACGCTTTAATATTAGTTCTCAAAACACTACAGACAAGATCACTAGATGTTTGACTCTTTGGGCAAATAGCATTTGATTACTGGTGTTTTTGTGTATTGTATTGTTATTTGGACCTCTAAGTGGTGGTGGCCTAAACCTGTTGTATTATCTCACTTTCTGTGAGCACCAGCCCTCTAACAAGTGGCAAATCAACATCAACCACATGATGTACTTCCTTTACCAGAAATCCCCTACAAATTATACTTCAATTTATCTTTTAGCAACAGATGTGACATAAGCCTGGTCGAAAGGTGTGCTAAGTACTTGATTGAGTCCTGCTCTCACAAAAAATATTCCAGGAAAAAGGATTTTTTAAAACATTGGAGCAAAATGGTCCATTTTAGAGCACAATTTTCTAATGAATGTTTCCAATGAAATGAGATAAAATCATTGATTCCAAAGGCAGTTTAGAAAGGACACATGCAATCTTGCAATATTAATGGTTCAAGGAACAATCCTGACCCCATACTAACAGTTAAAATTTGTGTCATCGCTATGGGCAAATTTTATAATATTGAATGCTGATATTTGCAACAGTTTTCGCCTCCTTAACACGTTGTCATATTTGGCATATAAATTCCGGCCCTTCTCACAATAATCATGTTTAATAAATGTAAGATACTTATTATTTGTTTGTTGTTTGCAAAGCGCATGGCTACCTTAAGAAAGGTTGCCCAGTGCTAGCCTCCTCACAACATCATCATCCACTGCCCAATACCAAATAAAATCGTTAGAATAATCAGACAGGTGAGAACAACCAGGAGCTTACGAAAAGCTGCAAGTGATTTACAGGCTCTCAGCGTCTGTGGCAAGACATTCCAGAGCTTAGGTCCTAAAACAGAAAAGCAGTACTACCTTGACAAGTTTTCTTGACTCCTGGAACCACTGCCAAGTCCAGATGGCTTGAACGAAGGGGATGTTTAGGTGTATACCAAGACACAAGATGTCTCAGATACAAGGGCCCTGTTTAAAAGAGGCACTTATGCATTAAATATAAGGCCTTAAATTGGACTCAACGATCGATTAGCAACCAGTGAAGAGACTGTAGCAAGCTGGCTGAAAAAGTGAATTTGGGAGGGTGTAGGAGAAGGCATGCAGCTGTGTTCTATACAATCTGGAGCAACTTGAGTAGAGATTTAGCAGCACCCAGATATGGAATGTTGCAGTAGTCCAGTCTGGAGATGACCATAGCCTGGACGACAGTTCTTTGGTCTGACAACAGAAGGCAAGCCAGAATTTTTCTTAGCCATTTGAGGATGCCAAAACATGTAGCAGTTACTTTATTAATCTGCTGACTCATAGAGAGTTTATCATTGAGCCATACCCCCAAATTCATCACCACTTTTACAGGGGAACAAGTGGAACCCCTGGTTGAAAGCCACTAATGTGTACCCCAAAGGGGGGGATGGTTGCCCACCAGCAGAACCTCCGTCTTGTCCTCATTAAGTTTCAGTGAGTTGGTATTCATCCACATTGAAACTTAGTTGTCATGGTATTAACTAGTTGTGCTTTGTTTCAATTCAGTGCTTTGGAATTCATCATATTAACAGGCAAGAGTCTTGGATTGCTCGTTCTCGGTATTTGGCCAGGTGAATTGAAAACCAAAAAGGCAGTGTGAATGTGATGCTGAATTAAGAGTTGCTCCCTGATTGATAGAATCTGGATTTCACATCTGTATAAACATTATTATGTACTCATCTAAGGACTTCCATAGAAACTCTGATTGTTTCAGACTTCATAACATTTTACAGGTAGTACCTGAGTTGAGAAAACAGGGTGCATTTCTTTGTCTAGACATATGCTTAAACAACAGCTGCATATCACTTAATTGATCATCTCATCTGCCTACATTATGACGTGAGCACTTTCTTGCCAGAAGCTGATCTCCTAACAGTATTTGCTATTGATTGACATGGGCACCTCTTTATACATTGATAGCTTGTATTGTGGGTGGAGGTTCAGATTAGTTATAACGCTCATGTAAATAGGATCTATATTCCGCCAAATTGGGTTGGATATGACAGATGTGAAGAGCTCCATTTCCTCTGATGAAAATCGTTAAGTTTTATTCTTTTTGCACTGTTGGATTTCAATGAGAGAAGATTGAAAAATGTTTACTAGACTCTGTCAATGCATATTCTCTGTTAAAAAGGCGTGACCTTCATCAACAAACTTTGATGGTAAACACAACACAAAAACTGTGGACGTTCTTGTTGCATTCTATTTTGACTATTTGTTGATTTGTGTTCCGTCATTTTTTATTGTGTTGTTATGTTGCTTTGTGTATGTTATTGTATTATGTCCTGTTGTGTTTATGTATGTCAACAAATGCTACTACACTTCCGGCCAAATGCAGCTCAAGTTTACAGTTCCAATGACAAGCCAAAACTTACCATTGTCAAAGAAGGTAAAATAGTGCTTTTCCAGCCCTTCTACTATTTTGGACAATATTTAGAACAAAACAGTGGCAGGAAATGTCTTAAATCTGCACTTGCAGTGCTTACTTTATGTGATGCACCCAGGAAGTGCAAAGTGGTGGAAGAAAGAGGCATTACATTAAGGCCAGACAGTCTGGCGGCCAGGCAGTGCTGGCATTCGGCATTGCCAGCAGCTTGGTCCCAGGAAAAACTAGGAGGTCCCGAACATTTCAGTTACTGCAAATAGGATATTTCCAAAATTAGTTAAATGATTATTGTACACTTACCATTGGTATCTGCCGGTTTTTAGCACTATACAATAAATTAATTCACTTACCTGCGAACATCTGCATAGTAGCACAAACCTGTGCACATCAGCAGCTATTTAAGGAAATCACAGCCCTTTTTTAAGGCCACACACTGTCATTCTGCACAAATACTGCCCTGGCAATATTGAGTGTCTATGTGGAAAGTCATAAAAGAAGACCCACGTTCTACATTTTATCCATACTTAAAAATAACTGCAGATATAGAAACACATTGTTTTTCTAGCTGAATTGATGTAAAATGCAGTAAAAAAAATTAATATGTGAGCCTTATTTACAGATTAACTTTCAAGAGTGGAAACAGGTTCTCATTTATTAACATGTTATTATGAGACAAGGGATGTGATGATATTAATCTCTTACTTGAAAGACCTTAATGTGCTTTTAGAAATAAAATAAATTATGAGACTTAGAGTGGCAACGACCATATATCCATGAATTCAACGAAGTTTAACTTTGTAATTGTAGCAGTGAATGATATTTGCACTTTCTGTGTACTTTGTCCAGAAATCTGCAACTCTTTCAATCAGAGAGGCCAGGACAGATCCGTTGTTTTTAAAGGGCCAAAAGGGTGATGTTGCCTGCTAGGCTTGTCGATACGTGGGTGTGCCTTTTAAAAGTTGTAGTTTTAGTTGAGTATTTTTTCATTGTGTGTGAAACTATTTGAAGATAGGAAACCTTACATCACATGCAGTTTTACCCATAAGTCTCTGTGGGAAATGGATGGAAAGTAAATTCAAAAGAACTTTAGTGACTCCAACGTTTAGAAAAATATGTGTATTGTGGGTTTGATTCGAAACTTAGTTTACATTGGCGAGTTGCCTTGGTCCAAAAGTATAAAACTATAGGGGAGTTATTTGTATAAAAAGCCTTGAACGTATAATTGTTCAAGACTTGACTACAAAACCACTTTTGAATGATCACCTTTCATCCACAGCAGGAAATGTTTTGAAGCTATTCAGACCATTTATTTGGATTCTTAGGTTCTTAGGTTAAGTGGTGAAGAATGTGGGGTTAAGGTTCCTGATAAGGGACACCTCAACAACATTGTATGCAAGAGGACAAGGTCAATAAGCATTTGTCCTGAAGACTTTAGCAGCATTTGAAAGAAGTAAACTACTCTTTACCTTCCTTCAAATGAGTTAGTGGGAGACTTGGGACACCTACAAACACTGCCTGATGTCTCTAGTTTTAGAACAGAGGTGATTAACTTTGTCTCTTCAAGAATCCGGAGAAGAAAAACCAATAAAGACCCAAAGAATGTCCTGGTAAATGTGGACTTTTTCTTTATTTTTTCTAATTCATAATGTTCACTTTGCATTAATTTCAATTTTTTTTTCAATTTTCATTTATTTTTATTTAATTTCTCAATTGGAGAGGTTATCAGTTATTTTGTTTACAGTGGTATTACATTTACGTTTTACTATAAATCTTTTGTTCTATATCATTTTAGACTTTTCCCTTGACTTTGATGCAACACTTTGTAACTGTTAAATTTACTGGTAAAGTTTTTCTTTTTTGTTTAGTTTTCATTAGCTTGACTGTTTGTATTATTATTGTTTTTGCAATGACTCTTAATTTTTTGCTACATTTTTGTTTTGTTGTCCATATTAAAATTCGCTCTTCTACTTATACTTCAAAATGAAAGTTGCTTTCTTGTAATGTGTATATGATTTGCGAACAGCGCCTTCCTCCCACAGACACTGTCACTTTGATATTTGTTTGGTGCTGAAGCCAAGCAATCAAAGATATGCAAAAGTTTCCATCACTGAAACCTCATTGAACCCTGCTTATTTTAGTGACCTGCTCTTTTTGTTTTTGCCCACCACATTCGGATAGCCCCTACGCAGGGAAATAATGCTAGTGCTCAGGGATATTAGTTGCAACTATTGTCTTGGTATTATACTCACCTTCATCTGGTCCTCATGATAAAATACGAAACAACACTTATGACTTCAACTTACTTTTACATCAAACATATATCTTGGAATTCAGTGGAGTGTTGCCTGAACTACAATTGTATAGCAAAAAGCATTTAAACATCCTGAGGCTACTGGGAATATAAATAGAGAGTGAAAGAAGAGAGGGGGGAGATGGAGCTAATATTAAGGAGTGTGCGTGTGAAAACAGAATTGCACCAAATTTGGTAGAAAGCTAGATCTTTACCCAGAAAGTAAGCTTTTTGTGATTTGATGTAAATCCGTTGAGTAATCTTTGAGTAGCTAAGGTTAAAAAGTAATAGATACCTGGACTGTTGGGCTAAAATTAAAAAAATCAAGCCTTCTGATTGGCTGAGGGGGCTTTTTCAGAGCAAGCGCTCTGATTGGCTTGGCCGCAACATGAAAAGAAATGTTGTGGAGGCCATTACAGGACTCCCAAGGGACTGGAAATATGAATCACAAAATAAAATGTTGGAGAGTTGTCCATGGGGGGGGGGTTGCCTGGCCATGGAGGGGGGTGCAAAGCCTGGCCTTAGGGTCTAACTCTGTATCCAACTCTATACCATACACGGCCAAAGGCTGTGCCCGGTGTGTCTTTGGCCACCCACTGGATGCTGGGTATGGCAAGTAGATCTTACTTCCTGTTAAACAAACCCTAGAGTTTCACACAAAAAAGGTAAAAGTGAAGTTATAATTATAGTTAGGCTTATAGTTATAGTTAGGCTTACTTAGCATTAAAGAAACCTCAGAAATACATTGAAAAAAAGAAAGGTTAAATTGCTGTTATAGTTAGGTGAAAATGTCAGTTAAAACGTAACATTTTAAACTAAACAAAACACTGAAATTCATCAGTCATAGTTTACTGAGCTAACTAGAACTTGTGCCCTCACCATGCTGTTCTTATGACTTCACAGATTGCATCACTTATGACATGCTCAATGACTTCATTGATGACTCACTGATAACATCTCAAAGAGCATCACTAAAGACAACACTGGGCATGGTGGGGACACACCTTATAGTTAGGACCACATTTCCATAGAAAAAGTATTTTGTGGTTTGCTTATAACTTCGGCGCCATTTAAAGATCTTCACAAAACTTTGCCAACATTTTTTATTCCACCTCAGCCCCTAACTGGAGAGATTCGGGGTGATCCGTCAAGCACGAGTCGAGAAAAAAGAGGGGGGTGGGCCCAAAACACGTTTTCCCCATTCATTTTTTCATAGGAAAATTAGACACACCTACAGCTCAAATGGCTGAAGGAAACTGCAGCACATTTGGCAGAAAAGAAGATCTGGGTCCATAAAGTGTGATTTTTGTGATTTGGTGTGATTCTGCCCAGTAGGTTCAGAGAAATTAAGGTTGAAATAATATATATATTTCACACTGTGGAGGATCCGCGGAGCCAACAAATCTTGACATAAGATCTGATTGGCTGCCGCCACATCAACAAAGATGTGGTAGCAGACATTTTAGGACTCGAAGACTTAGTCCTCTGCCCTACAAAAATTTTAAAAAACAAATAGGGGGCTGGGTAGAAATTTCCTGTGCTCTCAGCCTGGTGGGGGCCAAAACTGCATTTTCTTTAATCAGCACTGTAGATCATGCCTCTATTTTATACCCCCCGGGGTGGGTCAGGGCCCAGGGGTGCAACATTTCTTATTTTATAGAGAAGGAATGTGTGGCCCACCTTCCTGAACCTTCATGAGGCCCCAGGGACCCATCCCCTGGGGCCGATACCATTAAAATGGGGAGGGGCTCCCAGCCTCCCTGCACAGACCTCAAAGAGGCCCCAGGGACCCCATCCCCCAGGTCCAAACATAAATATCAAGGGATAAGGGAGGTAAATGTGTGCCCCCCCTCCCGAGCTGATCATCAACCTAGGGGACCTAACCCTTAGGGGCCCGATACGTTGCAGTGCCACAGGGACTTCATCCCCCAAGACTTTGGTGTTCCCTGCCCTGGAGAGTGTGGGCATTCCCTGCCCCCACTCTTGTGGGCAGAGAACAGAACTTTAGGTCCACCTAGTAGAGAGCAGTGGAAAATTCTGCTCCTGCCTGGGTGGGAGCAAAATAATGGAGCCAGTTCCTGCCAGCACCCAGTACGGTGCTAGCCTGGGAGCTGGCAACGGTCATGAGGTACTGAGGTACTTGGGGCTCCTTCACTGCCCCAGTGACTGAGCCATTGTGGGTGCCCTGGGCACTAATATTTAAAGAGACCAGTTCCCTCCAGGGGAGCCTGCAGGTGCCTCTATGGCCCTGCAGCCCCCAACATACAAAATGATGTGAGGTGCCCTGGGTATGCACCGGAGCACCCCAGTTATTTAAAAACACATTTAAAAAAATGGGTTGCCTACTCCTGTGTGGCCCATAGGTCCCCACATATTCCATCTCTTTTGGCATTTTCTATGACATCTTTGATAACATCACTGCACCATCTGAAATGAAATCATTCAGGGCAACACTGTGAATAGTGGGGACACGAGTTAGAGTTACTTTAGGGCACAAGTTATTGTCACGTGAGATAACCATAACTGGTAAATTTTAGAGGTTTTATTTATTTAAAATGGTATGTTTTAACTGCCATTGTGCAGTGAATTTCTATGGTTTTTCTTAATGTAAAGTATATTTGCTCTACATAATATGGTTTTAGACCACATTTGTTTTAGGGCATACCCTGCCTGCACTTTCGCGGACAGGGAACAGAACTTTGAGCCAGCCTGGGCTGGACCAATAAAAAATGCTGCTCCTGCCTGCGCAGGAGCAATGTAATGGAACAAGCTCCTGCCAGCTTCCTGTATGGTGCTATCTGGGGAGCCAGCAGAGGCCACAGGGGCCCTGGGCCTACCCCTTTGGCCTCTGCTGGCATCTCGTTTCAGCGTGATACCTTTTATGTGTATTGCAGACATATATATTAATGCATTCCTAGGGGGGCAACTTGGAGCATTTATTTTTCACGCGAAAGACGCACCACCCTATGAACTGTGGGGGCCACGGAACTTGGTATTTAACGGAGCTGTAATGTGGGACATTTGTATAGGATTGACAAACCGACCTGTCTGCTGAGGCCCATTTGAGGGCTTGGAACTTTGGTATCAGCATACATTACGTGCACCCATTTGGGAGGAATTTTGGCTGACTTGCACTACAGGACCCACAAATCAACGCGTGCTCATCATAGCAAGCCCATTGGAGGACGCCAATTTTGTTATTAAGTGGGGGTGTGTCAGCGTGAGCACATAAAATTGTCAAGCCTCAGATGAAAGTGCAGGAGCACTGAAACGCGTAAGGCGGATGACATGAAGGCTGTAATTGTATCAGCATGCAGGTTCTGTTTTTACCGATTAAAGCCTTGAGCTACAGATGTCTGAGTGCGTCTTTGCATAGGGGGGCAACTTGGAGCATTTATTTTTCATGCAGCAGCCCTGCCGCGAAAGACGCACCACCCTATGAACTGTGGGGGCCACGGAGCTTGGTATTTAACGGAGCTGCAATGTGGGACATTTGTATAGGATTGACAAACCGACCTGTCTGCTGAGGCCCATTTGAGGGCTTGGAACTTTGGTATCAGCATACATTACGTGCACCCATTTGGGAGGAATATTGGCTGACTTGCACTACAGGACCCACAAATCAACGCGTGCTCATCATAGCAAGCCCATTGGAGGACGCCAATTTTGTTATTAAGTGGGGGTGTGTTAGCGTGAGCACATAAAATTGTCAAGCCTCTGATGAAAGTGCAGGAGCACTGAAACGCATAAGGCGGATGACATGAAGGCTGTAATTGTATCAGCATGCAGGTTCTGTTTTTACCGATTAAAGCCTTGAGCTACAGATGTCTGAGTGCGTCTTTGCCTAGGGGGGCAACTTGGAGCATTTATTTTTCATGCGGCAGCCCTGCCACGAAAGACGCACCACCCTATGAACTGTGGGGGCCACGGAGCTTGGTATTTAACGGAGCTGCAATGTGGGATATTTGTATAGGATTGACAAACCGACATGTCTGCTGAGGCCCATTTGAGGGCTTGGAACTTTGGTATCAGCATATATTACATGCACCCATTTGGGAGGAATTTTGGCTGACTTGCACTACAGGACCCACAAATCAACGCGTGCTCATCATAGCAAGCCCATTGGAGTGCGCCAATTTTGTTATTAAGTGGGGGTGTGTCAGCGTGAGCACATAAAATTGTCAAGCCTCTGATGAAAGTGCAGGAGCACTGAAACGCGTAAGGCGGATGACATGAAGGCTGTAATTGTATCAGCATGCAGGTTCTGTTTTTACCGATTAAAGCCTTGAGCTACAGATGTCTGAGTGCGTCTTTGCATAGGGGGGCAACTTGGAGCATTTATTTTTCATGCAGCAGCCCTGCCGCGAAAGACGCACCACCCTATGAACTGTGGGGGCCACGGAGCTTGGTATTTAACGGAGCTGCAATGTGGGATATTTGTATAGGATTGACAAACCGACATGTCTGCTGAGGCCCATTTGAGGGCTTGGAACTTTGGTATCAGCATACATTACGTGCACCCATTTGGGAGGAATTTTGGCTGACTTGCACTACAGGAACCACAAATCAACGCGTGCTCATCATAGCAAGCCCATTGGAGGGCGCCAATTTTGTTATTAAGTGGGGGTGTGTCAGCGTGAGCACATAAAATTGTCAAGCCTCTGATGAAAGTGCAGGAGCACTGAAACGCATAAGGCGGATGACATGAAGGCTGTAATTGTATCAGCATGCAGGTTCTGTTTTTACCGATTAAAGCCTTGAGCTACAGATGTCTGAGTGCGTCTTTGCCTAGGGGGGCAACTTGGAGCATATATATATATATATATATATATCCAAAAAGTAAAGCGCCGTCTCAAGTTTCCAAAGACAACAAGCCTTGGCCCATATTTTCTTCAAGCGTGATATTTATTTACAGCAAAGTCACCCTAAGCGTTTCGGAGCGTCCGCTCCTTGCTCACGAGTAGTGTGTATGAGAGAACAATAAAGTTTTATACAGACATCATGTGACATTCAAATCATAATAAGTGAAAACAGACTTCCTTGTAATTGTCTCTTACTATATACAATCAAAGGCATTTTGAGCTCGTCTGCCATAATCAAAATAGTAGCATTGGCATATATTGCATACAATTCTACTGTGACAAATATACACTATATACAATTAATTATCGCAAGTGTGTAATTCGAGTGAAGACCCAGTGTAATTGCACTTCCCTCCTTGCTAAGGAGGACTACAAGGTCCACCATGCACTCTGGCACGCAATCACGCATGCCGGCGGCTCAATCATATAATCAGACACCCAAACTGCGGCTAGTTTATAGACCATACCAGGCACTTAGATCCAGCCCGAGTGGGCATCAGGATCAAACCACACAATTATAATTAGAAATGCTCATCACCGCAGAGCCGGCGGCTCAATCATACAGTGAGACATCCAGAGTGCGGTTAGTCTATAGGCCGTGCCGAGCACTTAAATCAAGCCCTAGTGGGCATAGGAATAAAAAACAAAAACAATTAAAATGCTCATTGCTGCAATGTCAATAAACGTTATCGCATGTGTCGGTACCTCCCCACAGGCTCAGATAAACATAATTGAGCCCAAGTAGGCTAAAGCCCGCTATATAGGGTTATGTAAGGGGTCATGTCAGTTAATAATCTCCGCCTGGCAAGGACCAATGTTTGTGTCATAGTTGGCCCATCAGTCTGATACTTTAAAACCCCAGTGGGATAATGTATCTTCACTTGAAAATTCCTTCTTATAATCAAATTAGTACTCCAAATAAAGTCACATTCCACAATCAAAAAAACAGATGCACCACCGTTCCGGCTGATATTTCTGCTCATTTCGCCTTCCACTTGCTCATGAGACAATTCGAAATCTGTAATAAAAACAAAATAGTGAATATCCAATATAAACATAGTGTTTAAATTCAAACATAAACACAAAATTACATTTGACAAGAGACAGTGGGAATAAAAACATCAGTTAAAATTCCTAATCGGCATGCTAGAGGAGAAACTAGTACTTATTATTCTTTCAGCCTAAATGTACTGCTAGTGCCTCATCACTGTTATGGCCCTTCGGTTGCATCGTATGGTATTTAATAATCATCCTGGACTCTAGATGTCTAAGTTCTTTAGTTCTATCTCCTCCCCTTTCCCTTCTGGGGACACTGTCCAGGACAACAAGTGATAGCAGACTAATATTCTGATTGTGGTTGGAGAAAAAATGACGTGCAATAGGATACTGTTTGTCATTATGAGTTATTGCCCTCAGGTGCTCCAATACCCGTTTTTTAGCTTTATGGATTGTACTTCCAATATAGTATTTATCACACGGGCATCTGAGGGCATAAACAGCATACTCCGTATTGCACGAGACATGTTTCTGGATTTTGAATATCCCCGAATCAGCCGATAGACTGACCTCCTTACAATTAGTGCTGTATCTACAGGCCTTGCATCTGCCACATACAAAAAACCCCTGTACAGCACCACGTTGCATGTTTTTCACTTTGGGCAATAAGGCAGGACACATCATATCATTCAGAGACTGTGCTTTTCTGTATGTGACTTGTGGGTAGTCACCTATACATTTATCCAGGTCTACATCAGTCTTAAGGACATTCCAGAATTTTCCCAAACATTTTTGTACCTCTTTAGATTTTTTATTATAAGTGGTAATGAACCTGATCTTATCTAAATCATCGGACTCACATTTCTTGTCCTTGCTTTTCAACAATTCTTGCCGGTCTATAGCCTCTACTTTTTTACATGCTGTAGAGATACATTCATGGCTATAACCTCTCGCAATAAAGCGCTTTATCATAGTGTCTTTCTCATTATTGTAGCTTTCCATCGTACTACAATTTCGTTTGGCCCTCAGTAACTCACCAAAGGGAATACTTTTGATGAGATTGCCAGCATGACAGCTTTGGGCATGTAACAAACTATTGCCCGCAGTTTTCTTTCTAAATAGGGCCGTTTCCAGTTTGTAATTTTTATCCATAAGCTGTACATCCAGAAATTCAATAGTTTTGTCACCAAAATGGCTAGTAAAAGAGAGGTTCATCGTGTTGACATTTAGTATTGCCACAAAGGCTTCAGCCTCTGTTTGACTCCCCTCCCAGACACAAAAAATATCATCTATGTATCTGGCCCAGACTCTCACGTGTTCTTTATATGCGTCAAGGACCCGGACCACCTGCTCCTCCTACCAGCCCAGGTAGAGACACGCAAAGCTGGGGGCGAAGCAGGTGCCCATCGCATTCCCGAGAGTTTGTCGATATACCTGGTCATTAAATAAATTAAATACAAAGAAGTTTTTGGTCAGACAGGTATGCATCATGTCAATTATCATTTCGGTGTGGATGAGAAATGATACAGATCTATTTTTGAGGAAATACCTACAGGCTTTGATGCCCTGATCGTGGGGAATACTGGTGTAAAGGCTGTTCACATCAAGACACATAAGTATACAATTATCGTTCCACCTGATTGTTTCTATCAGTCTAAGGAAATCCCCTGTGTCTTTCACAAATGAGGGTAAATTTCTGACCAAAGGTTGTAAATAATGGTCAACATATCTAGAGGTATTCTCTAGACTGCTCCCCCTAGAGGATACAATGGGCCTGCCCGGGGGGTTGAGATTGTCTTTATGTAATTTGGGCAGGAGGTAGAGAACTGGAATTTTCGGAAATTTACAATACAGAAAACTATATTCTTCATGTTCTAACAGGCCTCTTTCCTTCCACTCCCATAGCTGTTCTAGATATTCTTTATTGGCTGTATCGTAGACACTTCTAGAACTTTTTTCATATCTAGTATGATCATTTAACTGTCTCATACCTTCATCCACATATTTTTCTCTAGATAAAACGACAACATTACCGCCCTTGTCGGACTTTTTAATAACAATACTGTTGTCATCCTTCAAGCTAGTAATAGCTGCTTTCTGAGTATTCGTTAAGTTGGTATGATCATTGCCTCTAATATTGGACAATTGATTCAAACCCTTGATCACCCCTTTCTCAAAAATATCTCGGGCCTCATTAGTTATTTGCGGTAGAAAGATAGATTTGGGTCTAAAACCCCTGTTGTAACTCAGATCAAGTTTGATATTCTCATTTATTAAATTGATATAGGGATCGGGAATAAAATCCTGTTGTTCTCCCAATTCATTTAAGGTATGTAAACGTTCAATATCCCCAATACAAATATCACTCGGAATAACACTTACATTATCACTCTGTGGTGTTATTCTTGTGGCAAACCACTTCTTCAACCTTAATTTTTGGGTAAATTGAAATAAATCTATGCGAGCTTGAGTATAATTGAATTCTGCAGATGGGCAGAAGGATAGTCCCAAAGCAAGCACTTCAGTTTCTGTTTTATTTAAAATTCGTTTCGACAGATTGATCACCGTCTGTTTATCAGTTTCTGATTTAAGTGCTCGGCACGGCGTATAGACTAACCGCAGTCTGGATGTCTCACTGTATGATTGAGCTGCCTGCTCTGCGGTGATGAGCATTTCTAATTATAATTGTGTGGTTTGATCCTGATGCCCACTCGGGCTGGATCTAAGTGCCTGGTACGGTCTATAAACTAGCCGCAGTTTGGGTGTCTGATTATATGATTGAGCCGCCGGCATGCGTCATTGCGTGCCAGAGTGTATGGTGGACCTTGTAGTCCTCCTTAGCAAGGAGGGAAGTGCCATTTCACTGGGTCTTCACTCGAATTACACACTTGCGATAATTAATTGTATATGGTGTATATTTGTCACAGTAGAATTGTATACAATATATGCCAATGCTACTATTTTGATTATGGCAGACGAGCTCAAAATGCCTTTGATTGTATATAGTAAGAGACAATTACAAGGAAGTCTGTTTTCACTTTTTATGATTTGAATGTCACATGATGTCTATATAAAACTTTATTGTTCTCTCATACACACTACTCGTGAGCAAGGAGCGGACGCTTCGAAACGCGTAGGGTGACTTTGCTGTAAATAAATATCACGCTTGAAGAAAATATGGGCCAAGGCTTGTTGTCTTTGGAAACTTGAGACGGCGCTTTACTTTTTGGATTTACGAGGGTTGGCGACCCTGCCACGGCCCGCCATTACAAGTGGCGCGGGTTCTATCGCTAAGCTACTGTTGGATATATATATATATATATATATATATATATATATATATATATATATATATATATATATATATATATATATATATTCATGTGATCAAGGCCAGGCTTGGCCGCAATGTGTCATGGCGGATAGTGAAAAATAAAATCATCGCACAAGAATGTTGGGTCTGTGTCCTGCCGTCTCCTTGAGGGGATTGACGCAATGGGTATTGATGTATATATATGTATATATATATATATATAAATTCACTGAAAAAACCATAGGTTTCAGGCACGTTATAGTTAGAAATTAGCATTTAAAAAACCTTTAAAATTCACTGAAAAAACCATAGGTTTCATTGACGTTATAGTTAGTTGGACATTTCACTCATACAAAACCAGAGAAATTCCGCCGTTATAGTTAGTTCAGCTAACTATAACTCACGCCCCGCAATGCACTGCTGATGACGTCACATATTACATCATTCATGACATGGTCAGTGACATCACTGATGACATCACTGATGACATCTCAAATGACATCACTGATGACATCACTGATGATATGATCCAGTGAATGTGTTTTTCTTTAAACTTTAAATATGTATTATATATATACCAAGCTGTATTGAAGAATGAGTGGGTGTATAAGTGTCTGGATGGAGGATTTAGTATGTGTGTGACTGACTGTTTAAGTGAGTGATTAAACGTGTTTTACTGAATGCATGGGTTAGTGACTAAACTGTGTGAATGTCTGTATCAGTCTGTGTGCTGTTGTATAAGCTGCTGCATGGGTTGGTCAGTAGCTACATGAGTGTCTATATGGGTTATTGATTGGTTGCCTGAGTATTTGTATGGGTGTCTGAGTGTGTGTGTGGCTGCGTGGGAGGTGTGTAACTCTGTGCATACATGTTTGAGTGGTTGATTCACTGAGTGTATGGGTTCAAGAAGATGTGGAAAAAGCTGTATGGGTGATTGAGTGTGTGTATGGGTGTGTTAGTGAGTGAATGGATGTCTCACTGGTACATGTCCAAGTAACTACATATGTAAAAGGCAGTGTTTGTGAGAGTTAGAGTATATAAATGACTATACATGATAGTCAATGATTGTGACAGTGGCTGTATAGATGAGTGTGCACTTGTATCAGTGATTGTATAAGAGAGTAATTATGCATTTCTTTCTGTTTGCATAAGTGATGTGTTGTGTGTATTTTCAGGTATAGGTCAGTAAATGGAAGTATGATTGATTCTTTGCCTGACTGACTAGGTGTGTGAGTAACTCTGGATGAGTGCTGGTGTGTGAGTGTCTGTGTAGGTGTATGAGTGCATATGTTAGTGTTGTATTGATGAGTGACTGCATGTATGAGTGATTGTATGGGTGAATGAGTGGATGTATATGTAGACCTAACAACCAGTGACTAGATATGTAGTAAGTGGTATTGGTGTGTCTATGGTTTTGAAAATGGTATTCTGCATTTTGGAGACGGTGTATCAAAGGTTATATTAGGGTGTCAGAAGGTGCATCAGATTGTCACATGGATGATGTCATCAGTGATGTCATTTGAGATGTCATCAGTGATGTCATCAGTGATGTCACTGACCATGTCATGAATGATGTAATATGTGACGTCATCAGCAGTGCATTGCGGGGGCGTGAGTTATAGTTAGCTGAACTAACTATAACGGCGGAATTTCTCTGGTTTTGTATGAGTGAAATGTCCAACTAACTATAACGTCAATGAAACCTATGGTTTTTTCAGTGAATTTTAAAGGTTTTTTAAATGCTAATTTCTAACTATAACGTGCCTGAAACCTATGGTTTTTTCAGTGAATTTCAAAGGTTTTTTAAATGGTAATTTCTAACTATAACGTCCCTGAAACCTATGGTTTTTTCAGTGAATTTCAAAGGTTTTTTAAATGCTACTTTCTAACTATATCTTCCCTAAAACCTACTATTAATAATAATAGTGTGTACTTGTATTAGTACTTAGGCCATTCCATAAGTACATGACTAGTAACTGGATGATTATAGTGCTGTAAAGAGAGTGCATGGTGTATTTATAAGTGCTTTGGTATTAGCGAAGTGATTAGATAAGTACACCGCGCTAGATGGGTGATTGGAGAAGTGCATGGGGACTGACAGGGTGATTGCTAGATTGCATGGGTACTACCAGGGTATTTAGATAAGTGAATGAGTAGTATGTGCCTGCTTAGAGATCTGTATGGATAGTGCACAGACAATTGTAGCACTGCTTGTGTTAGTGCTTGGACGATTGTATGAGTATATCAGCAGTGACTGGATGATTACAGTACTGCAAGGAGAGTGTATGCTGAATTTATAAGTACTTGGGTATTAGTGGAGAAATTGCATTAGTGTATAGTACTGGCTGGGTGACTGCAGATGGGCATGAGGAGTCACAGTGTCTTTGATACACTGAAAGGGTAGTACCTGGGTGGATTAATCTTACCTGTTTCCAAGTAGATATGAAATTAATAGTAATATAATTTCACTTCTTTTTTTAAAATGCAAATTTAAAGTATTTTAAACTTTAGTAGTAAGGTCTGTAAAAAAGAAGAAAAAAATTCTGTTATTACATATAATGTTATAGTTTTCGCAACACAACATAAGTATACAATTACATCACATATTCAATTTGCCATTTTTTGCTGTCTTCAGATTGTATTGAATTTCACCATAAACAGTGATTTCAATGTTAATCATCAGATGACAGCAGGCAAAAAAATACAATCAATAAGATTGTTAAAAAAAACATACTTCTCTTCAAAATGTCTACAACCAACGCAACTTGGTATTTACATTTTCACAAATAAACATCCTTAGTAACATAGTATATAATACAAACTTCAAATATATCACCACCTTCTTTCAAACACAATTTTTGAAACGCAATATGAAAGAACAGAATTAATAATTGAAACCGTAATTACGAACATCTTCCCTATTGGCCGAATGATGTTTCTGAAAATATTTCCATTGAGTATATCCGAAATAAACTTTTGAATTCATATACACACCTTCCCAATAGGCCGAATGATGTTTCTGAAAACATTTGCAATGAGGATATCCAACATACACTTCTAAAATCATATTCACATGTTTCTGATAGGGTGAATGATGTTTCTAAAATCATTTGTAGTGGAAATATCCAAAATATACTCAGTAATTCATGTTGATATCTTCTTAGAATTTTGGCATCAAAAATATTAAGTATGAATTTCGTAATTCATTAGGCAACCGAAATTTATACTCTAAATGCGCATCATTACATAGTGTCCATCCTTTATTGCATTTTAAATAGACAGTATAGTGTCCAGATGTTGAAGTAGGTCCATCGTGGAAAACAATAGCCACTGTTTTAAAAGTTCTTCCTGAAATTGACACTTGACCTGCCACAAAATTTTTAATTTTGGTTTCCAATTTTGTTCCATCTGCTCTACAACGTTGCAGCATTAAAATAATATATTGTCCACATCTTTCTATAAATAATGTTGACAACATTTCCGATTTGCACTGAGTACATTCCATATCTTGATTAGCTGATTTTACTAGTTCGTTGAAAGACACTGTTTTCAAATCTGGCATTGTCAAATATATGAATCGTTCAGTGTCTATGTTAGTGGTAGATGAAAATGAACAGCTGTCACATCTATGAACCCATCTGTAACGTAGTCCAAACAGATTTTCAATTTGTATACCTTCATCTTCTAATACTGCAAGCATAAACATAAGAAATTCCTGAGCATCTTGCTGTACATTCTGTGTAAATTGTGAAGAACCAGAACATATATCCAAAAGATTCCGCACATCAGAAGCAGTATGGATTTTCGTTTTATCAGTTTTCAACTTCTCAAAAATATAATGTAACAAAGAACAAAATCTTTTTCTCGATTTTCAATAATTGCATGCTGTAGATTTTCTAAAAAAAAGACAACGTTCACAATTACATTAGCATAACAGTTGATACCTGAACTATTTTCTAACTGATATCCTACAATATTAGCAACCGTGTTCCCTTCTATTTTCTTTCCAGACTCGTCATTCTTTTCAATTCTTTTTTTCCTTGCAACCTCAGTATAATCTTTATCATATTTTCGTTTTGGACGTATTAAACGTTTTTCATAAATAGGATATTCACCTAAATTAGGAGCATAGAGTCTTCTTAACCTATTGTACTCTTTTACACAATTTACATCTGCACTAACCTTTTGCTCATCAAAATCAATCAAATACAATCCGGATAACGTTCTTACTCGAGACAATGCAACATACGCCATACCCTCTTTAAACACAGAACTTCCAATATTTACCAAAGCATTGTCTACACTTAAACCTTGAGATTTATGAATAGTCACTGCATATGCTAAACAAACAGGAAACTGTTTTCTACGAACATACAAATCTTTTACAAGCAAGAAACGAACACAACAGCGTCCAATTTGTTTCACCTCTTCAATCTGATCAAATTTAATCTTCAAAAATTCAATCTCATCTCTATTTGCATAACTAACAAAGTCAACAACTTTCCCCATTGCTCCATTTACTAAACCTTTTTCAACATCTAAATTACGTCGTAATATTACCCGGCAGTTTACAGAGACATATAAGGTCTTTTCCAAACCAGCAGTCTTAGATATGGATTTTTCCAAAGAGTCTAATTTTAACTGCAATTTCTCTGACAAAAGAATAGTTACTCCTTCATGTTCTATTTTATCAATAGCTACCATTTTCATTATCGGTTCATTCTCCAGTTTCAACAGTTCTTCATTGAATGTAGAGCATTCTTTCAGTGTTGGCATAAGGCAAATTATAGATTCCTTTTCTGCAATTCTTCGGTAGATTGTTTCAGCCGCAATATTTTCTGTTGGAAACAAGTTTTTTAGTAGCCGACTTTCTAAAGCATTTTTTCCATCCTTTGTTAAGACACCAATTCTAATATCTTGAAGAATGTTTCCATAATCTTCGTCATTTGCTTGTCGCATGTTCTTAATAAGTTCCTTATATTCAAAAGAAGTCCAAATGTTTACATTTCCAATACTTCCCAATGATTTTTTAGTATCTTCATGAAGAAGGGTCTTAAAAACCGGTTGGCCTTTCACAGGTGTCAGTTGTAGTAGATCACCAAATACAATTACATGTTTTCCTCCAAATAAAACATCGTAATTTGTTTTTAAAATCTGCTGCATCCTCAAATGTACAAACGCAAGCATTAAGTTTGAGACCATGCTTACTTCATCAATTACCAGAAGTTTCATTTTCTTTAGTACTCTTGAAACTTCGAAACAAGCTTCTCCAGATAGCTTGTGGTATTCCAATTTATTTTCATGTTCTACTGGTAACATAAGTAGACGATGTAATGTAATCCCTTTAATGTTGTGTGCTGCTAACCCAGTTGGAGCAGTTACAACACAAGACAAATGTGAATCTGTTGTTTTCTGTAGATAACTTGACAAACATTTAATCAAGAAACTTTTCCCCGTTCCAGCTTGTCCACTGATGTACATAAGAATAGGTCTAAATGATGTACATTGGCAATCATTCTTTTCATGCAGTAATCCATGTTGTATCTGTTGTGTAACTTGGTGATATATTTCTTTCTGTTCAGTATTCAGATGTTCCTCTAAATTTTCCAAATCAATATTGTCCTGTTGTGCTTGCTGCATCACCGTTTCCACTTCACTCATTGCTATTGCCGCTTCATTTTCAAGTATGGCTTCTCCTAGTGGATCTTGACTTTGTGGAGCAGAACTCTGAGTATCTTGAGAACTATCTCTAGCTATTTCAGCTGCAATAGTTCTTTCTTGATTAATCTCTTCGTTCAACATTTGGAGATAATTTGGAAAAATTGTACATTCAATGCTATCTTTACATGCATTGAAAGAATCCTCATAGCAGTCACAATGTCCAAGTAATTCCATTTCAGTCCGCCAAGGTTTGAAGAGTTGCAGAAGAGCTAAATAGAAAAACTCTCTTTTATCTGGAGTATCACAACTTAATTTCCTGTGATTAATCAGATTTCCTTTGTCATGCTTTACCAAACATCCTTCAGATCCAATTACAGCGTATTTTCCTTCATTTATATTTTCTGTGACATTTTTTTAAAACTATAATGTTGCAGTATTTCATATAGACATATGTTTTCCAGGTATGGACTTCTATTTGGATAGTACGTATCCAACATATTTGTTTTCAGAATATCTGTACTTTCCGGTTCATTCAGTGCCAAGTATTCAATTTCTTGTACAGATTTCAAAACTCGATTTCGTGCTGCAGCAAGACCAAGACTTATCCAGATGATCCCTCTTGACTTTGAATATAAACTTGCAGATGTCAATCGATCCGAACATTCGTAAGATCCAATTTCTCGATGTGAAAGCATCTTCAAGCTGAAGCTGTACAATTTTTTGCTAAGTGTCTTCTCCTGCGAAATTTCCTCCCACATTTCTTTCAATTCTGTCTTCTCAGACTTGGTAATATATGACGTGACATAGCGAGCAACAGCAATTGAGTTATCTGCAACATATTGTATGTCCATATTTGCATTCCACATCTTCAAAATCACCGGATTGTAATCATTAATGTACTTCGATTCTTCTGTTCTTTTTAAATTATAAGTATTTTTGGGTGATTTTCGAGTGATGGTATGCCTCACTGCTGACATAAAACTGTTCACTCTTCCTTTGGAAATTACTGGACGTGGAAAGCCAAATCGACATTTTGTGTAAAATGTATCCTTTGACTTATATTTCCGTCGGCAATACTTTCCACATCGATGACTCTGAAACCGTAAAACTTGCTGTCTTAAGATATTTTCTCCTCCTGTTTTTGGAATCGCACAGGTAACATAGTCTTCAATAAAAGACAAAACAGTCTCATCCGAATCAGTTCCAAATTTAGGTGCATCCTTGATCCATAAAAGCATATGTATATGAGGAGCACCTCTAGCTTGGTATTCTTTTCTCCCAAAAAAATCAATAACTTCGCCAATAGGTGGATTTTTTTTATTACAGATAAAAGACATCATAGCTTCAAACCTATGATTAAAATATCTGCAAACATTTACAGGATCTACGGAACACAGTTCTCCAGGTGTCTTCAATTCAATATTTTCTATATTTGAATTTGCTTCTCGTAGAAAATCCAGTAAATCATCCCATGCGTACTCAGCACAGCTAAGTGTAACAAACCACGTAGGGGTTCCTAAGTTTCTTAACATACATTTTAGTTCCCCATGACGTCGATACCAATATTCATTAGTGCCACGTTGACATGCCATCAAATTAATTAACTGTGATTCTAAATGTTCGTCTCTTTCTTCAACTTTGTCCATAAATTGCTTTGCAGAAATATGTGAAAGATGCGTTCCCATTTTTAATATATGGTTGACTGCATATGAAAGTGCGGACAGATCACTCTCAAATAAAAGATGAAACAAATATGGAATACACTGACGAAATCTTGGATCTTCTGAGTACAATCGTAAAGTACGATATTCTGCAGCTGGAATCTGAACTGGTCGTTCATCATATCGTCCACCTTTTCCAGTAGGGAAGAGCTGTGGAAAACAACGAGCTTCCAAACTTTTTTCCCACACACTCATGGGAGTTCCTTTTGCTTTTTTCATCTGGAACAATTCAATAGTATCTCCTATCAGTTCTTTTGAATGTAGAGGGTGTATACTATAATGTTCATAAATTTCTTCTTTTCTTGAGTTCTCCACTTTTTCTATTTGTCCACTTGAAATGTGTGTTTCATCTTCTAAAGTAATTTCTTCTTCTTCTACATTTACATTTTTATAGTAAATATTGTTTTGCACCAGATATAATGTAGCCTTTTGGACTTTCGTGACATCTACTAACTCTTGCCATATTTTCCGACTCTTTGTGGGTACACCATTAACAAGAATGACTACAGGTTCATTATCCTCTCTTTCTACACCAACAGTTTCAACATTTTTCTTAAAATCTAAAGGTAAGTACACAACTCTTCCTTTTAAACCTCTTTGTAGATCTGTTGGAGGCAGCTCACCTGTTTTAGGCTCCATACGAATTATAGCCTGAAAAGGGTGCACAGATTGTATAAGGATAGCCTCATATGTATTTAAATCTTTAAGTTCTGGAGGTATAGGTACTAATTCTAAGTCATTATGGACAGCTCTAGCTGGCATTTTGTTTTCTTCTAATTTATTATAACAATATTTACAAATGCATTGTACAGTACCTAACTCAAAACGACCTTCCACAAACAGCTAAGCAGCAAATTCTCTCCATTTATCATTGTTTTCCCCTTCACTTTTTAAAAACACATCTACATTCCTAGTTTGAATTTTATAATGACTACGTCGGCAACAAATACAAACATAGTTGGGATTTTCACCAGAAACTACTTCAAAATTTGTTATTTCTTTTTCAAACTTGACATCAGTAGTATCTTCCACCTCTTCTTCAACACCTACACTTATCAAAGTCTCACTTTCTCTACACTCCTCTTTGAGCGGCAAAGAAACGTAACTCTATATCATCACATAATTTTTTTACATCCAAAACTGAACCATGCAAAAGAGCTGTATTAATTTCATTTAGACATAATGCAGGACTTTTCACGTAGTATAATCTTCTAACTAACTTCCGCATTTCTGAATGATGTACTGCTAACATTCTCAAATGATGAAAACGACTTTGACACACTTTCCTAGAAAGACAAGCCAGAGAATGACCTTGCAACCCTGTATTTTTTCTCACTTTGCAAGGATCCAGTCCTTGTAATATCTTAATCTTCTGTTTCACAGTTTTTCTTCCATATTCTCTTAAGAAATTTAGTAAAATATCAATAGATTGTTGACGTATACTACAAATACTACTACAATCCCATGTAAACACTGGAGCCTGGGTACGTCTCCCTTGAACTTCCTCAGCTATTAATTCTTCAACATTTCTAGGAACTAGCTTTTCTTTCTGAATTGGACAACCATCTCGCACCTCATAAGAACGACCACAGGTATCAACTGCATGCACTAAACTATTTTGTTGAAAATAACTTTCTTCATTAAAAAAGGTTCCGTACTAGAAGTATGCTTCCATTCCCCGGAAAATATTTTACAAAAATTTGTTCTATTTACAATTCTTTTTCTCTTACATTTGTCCTTCATACGCTCCATTATTGTGTTTAAAGTCTTCAATCTTTTTAAAATTAAGATAAACAATCTTCTTTTTAATTCAAAAGCTTTTTCAATAACACTTAGAATCTCCTTTTTTTGTCTGTAAAATGCTGATCTCCTTTTATATATTTTACATTTTTTTAGTAAATTCTGGAGTACTCTACTTTTATATATTCGTTTTCGAATTTCTGAAAATTGTTTGTTACGTATTCCAACATAATTCTTTTTCCGATAATCCAATTTTCCACTTTTTTGAACATTTTTCTTTTGCTTTTGTTTCACTGTTCTTGTTCTGTCTGTCTCTTCTATATTTTTAATATTAATAACAGTTTTTGCAAGTTTTTTAAAAAAAACTTTACTTTTCTTACCAGAACACTTTTTCTTTGAACATCCATGTTGTACTGGATCTAATATCTCTTTTCCTTTTTTTTCAAATAAACCTCCTTTCTTTCTTTTCTTTTTCTTTGCTGTTTTCTCGTCATTGTATCTCTTTCTTAATAATGATGCAAAATATCTGTAAAAAAATAAAAGTTTTGAAAACAGGTTAATATAATTAAAATAATTATATATAAATATTCAAATGTATAATTATAAAAATATTCACATATATAATTATAAAAATACATACAAAGAAAGTACATCAATGATTTCCGCAATGGAACAGTACTACCTGCATAATTCTGCTACTCTATGAGTAGTGTAAAAGATACTAGACCACAGCATTAGTAGTACACATCTGATTGTGTAACAACATGATTAGAAACTGTAACATTCCATACTTTGTAGCTGGTTAGAGGTCTGCATACATACTGCACAGAATATTGTAGCTATACTAGTGTTAGTAGCTACGCTATTTTATAAGTACATTACTATTAACTAAAATGATTACAGTGCTGCAAACAGAGCTCATATTGAATTTATAAGTGCTTAGATATTGACGTAGAGATAGAATAAGTAGATACTGCTCGATGGATGATTGGACAAAGTGCATGGCACTGACAGTACGATTGCTAAACTGCATACCGTGCAAAGGGAGAGCTGCGACCTGGCTAGAACAGGAACAGCTACGGTCCAAATACTATAGTGAAAACTACGGGCCGTCCCCTTGCAAACGGATAGCTGCGACCGGTGATGTCGAAAGAGAGAGCATGAACGCGATATTTAGCAAAAACAAGTGCAGTATATTTCCAGTGTTAGCTTGCACAGGTACTTTTATGCACCAAACAGCTCGCAGATGTACAGCTGCGAGCCGAACGATGGTTTGTAGAGGGATAGCTGTGAGCTGGCACGCTAGCTCGTAGAGGTAGACCTGCGAGTCGACTAACTGGGTCGTACAGGGAGAGCTGCGGGCCGGCTCCGAGAAACTGACTCATAGAGCATCAGCAGCGACCTGTCTGCTTGCAGAAGGACAATGGTCTGTACGGACCAGCTAGCACAGGAACAGCTGCGAGCCGACTACTATAGGGAAAAGTGCTAGCCGTCGGCTTCCAAAGGGATAGGTGCGGGACAGTGATGTGGAGAGAGTGAGCGTAAAGCGGTTATCTCGTAGAGAGACAAATGCGCTATATTTCCAGTATTGCTTTCCAGAGGTACCACTGCGGATTATCTGGCAGAGAAAGAGTTGAGAGCCCACCAGTGGTTCCCAGAGAGAGAGCTACAAGCCAGCGGGCTGGCTCCTAGAGGAACATGTGCAAGTTGACTAGCTGGCTCGTACAGAGAGAGCTACAAGCCGGATCACAGAGGAACAGTTGCGGTCCGGCGGGCTGGCTTGTACAGGAAAAACTGCGAGCCAACTCGCTGTCTCGTACAGAGAGAGCTGCGGGCCCGTTCACAGACAAACAGTTGCGGGCCGGCTCGTAGAGGAAGACCTGCGAGCCATCTGTCTGGCTCGTAGAAGGAGAGCTGCCGGCCTACTTGCACACAAACAGTTGCGGGCCGACTACTATAAGTAAAGTTGCGGGCCGTCGGCTTCCAAAGGCATAGGTGCGGGACAGTGATGTGGGGACAGGGAGCGTGAAGGGGGTATCTCGCAGAGAGAGCTGCGGTATATTTCCAGTATTAGCTTGCAGAGGTACAACTGCGGGCCCGGCGGCTCGCAGGGCTAGAGCAGAGAGCCCACTGGTCATTCGCAGAGGGAGAGCTGCGGACCGGCAGGCTCGCTCATAGAGGAAGACCTCCGAGCCGATTAGCTGCCTCCTACAGGGAGAGTTACGACCCGTCAGCTCGAAAAGGGAGAGCTGCGGGCCCACTAGTATAATGAGAGGTGATGCTCGTCCACTTCTAAAGGAATAGCTGCTGTACAGTGATGTGGGGAGAGTGAACGTGAAGTGGGTATCTCGTAAAGAGAGAGCTGCGGTATATTTCTAGTGTTCGCTTGCAGAGATACAACAGCGACCTGGCTCGCAGACCAACAACTATGAGCCGACCTGTAGTTTGCAGAGGGACAGCTGCGAGCCGGCGGGCTGGCTCATAGAGGAAGACCTGTGAGCCGACTGACTGGCTCGTACACAAACAGCTGCGGTCCGTCGCCTCAAACAGAGAGAGCTGCGGGCCGGCTCGCACAGGAACACCTGCGGACCGGCTCGCACAGAAACACCTGCGAGCCGACTACTATAGGGAAAGGTGCGGGACGTCGGCTTGCAAACGCATACGGGGCATATTATCAAGAACGGCGTCAAAATTATCGCCGCTTTAGCGGCAGGAAACTGCCGCTAAAGCGGCGATAATGGGCTTGATAATATGCCCTTGTGAATTCCAATAGAAGCCCATGATCTGGTGTGATAGGACTTGCTCGTACAGGAAGACCTGCGAGCCGACTGGCTGGCTCGTAGACAGACAGCTGCGGGCCGCCTCACACAGGAACAGCCGGGGGCCGACTAGTATAGGGAGAGGTGCGGGCCATCCACTTGTAAAGGGATAGGTGCGGGACGGTGATGTGGGGAGAGGGAACGTGAAGTAGCTATCTCGTAGAGAGAGAGCTGCGGTATATTTCCAATGTTCGCTTGCAGAGGTACAACTGCGGGCCCGAGGACTCACAGAGGGACAGCTTATTCCAAAAACCATGTAATCTTTTAAACATATGTCACGTCCCTTTTGTACCATTCAAACTCATTACGACCTTCTCTGTACACTACAGATCCCACCAACACCCCAATAAAAGTATAAGTGCTATTTTTATACTATATAAAGCTCTATAACTTAATTTTTATAAACACTACTGTTGAGTGCACAAAATGGAGAATGTGAGATGAGAAGAGTAAACGGAGGTGTAATTCCTAAACTTTTATTGTACCATTCCTTTAATATACATATATTCAGGGCTTTAAGTGGGATAAAAAAATGATGATTGTCTGAAAGCGGCAGCAGTATTCAGCACCGGTAGCACCCGGCCCACTTAAAGGCCTGCGTATGTTCAGCACAGAGACAAAACCTAACAATTTCCATCACTTATAATAACAGTTACTTTCCTACTGTGAACAAATCTTACAGAAAATTTACTAAAACATTTTTTTTTCTTTTTTATCTCTCACACATTGATAAAATATCTCTTGTAAAGAAACGCCCCTCTCCACCTTTATTTCGTAGCAGTATCTAGTCACTAACTACTAACACAGTGCAGTATACCCAATTGTAAAGCACAAACACTATTTAGATTATATCTTAAAGCATCATCAAATGATTCTAATCATGCATACATACAGAAAGCAACATCTACGTTTACTTTGTCCATTTACTCTCCATGTAATCTGTGCACATTTTCAACGGGTTCGCAGTATAACACCTGTCTTCACTTATATTCAAATGTACCTCACAGTGTAAAATATAACATCACAACCTATACATATCTAATATTTCCAACATAACACAGTGCAGTTTTATACCAATGAAACTGATTGCACCATTCTCTATATAGTACAAACCCTACCAATATAGCAATAAACTTAGAAGTGCTATTTTTATAATACAAAGAACTGTATTAGATTATTTTTATAAAGAGTACCGCTGGGGGCACAAAATGGTGGTGAGAGCTAGACAGAGTAAATAAAGGTGTAATTCCCAAACGTTTTATGGCTCGTCCCTTAACTATACCTATATTAACAGCTTTAACTGGGATTATATATTTTGCAACTGTCTCAAACGGATGACAGAGCTTAGTACCGACAAGACCCGGACCACTTAAAGGCCTACGTATATTCAGCAGACAAACAAACCCTGACAATTACCTTCACTAATAATCACATTTACTTTAGCATTGTCAACAAAATCATGCAGAAAATATACATAAAACATTTTCATTTATTTTTTATCTCTCACATATTTATAAAAAATGTCTTCTGAAGAAACGCTCAACAACTTGCATTTCATAACAACACCAAAATCCAAAGCCTCCCAGTAACACACCAGTCTTAACTGATATTGAAATCTACCTCTTTATGTAAAAAATGAGACCACAAATTGTCCACATAACATTTCTGGTTTTTGTTCCATCTCTCTTAAGTTAATAACATATACATTTTCTACTATAACCCCTTCCCCACTATTTCCAGACTAAGAATAATTTGGAAACGTGTGACATTCTGTTTATCTCATCGCAATACATATACAAATACAAATAAACGCTACATATAATTTTTAAAACCATACAGTCTTTTACAGAAGATAAGTTACATTTTTTTATCTGAAAAACTCCTAAACATATATAAAGTAATTCTTTAACAATTAGTCACACTTTATACATCTTTTAGAACCAATGTGAAACACCACACTTCACTAACACTGTTACTTAGAAATAAAAAATACTTTCAAAGTTAAAAATAACGCCTCAAATATTAACCACTACTACACAACACATAACACACATTCTTAATTTCTAACTTACGTTCGTAGTTGGTATGCAGATTCCAAATGTCACAAACGTATGCAATTCTTTCTTTGTCACACATTACATATAATGCACCGCTCTCGTCAAGAATGGAACCAGTAATGACACAATTTCCCTGTTGCTCCATGCATAAATACATGTAAAGAACAAATCAGAATAGTTCCTTCATTTTTTCAAATTGCAAAACTTCTCTCTATTGGTTATTTTTCAACTTCCCATATATTCATTTTTTTAAAATCTAAGGACACATACAGGTGAGAAGTTCAACGTATTCTATCAACACTTTCTAGAACATTCTACAGCACGTGCAGGTTAAAAGTTCATCATTGCTTTACGTTCAAACAGTGCTTTCCATATACAAGTAGCAGGTGTGGTTCAACTGAGCAAATTTTATCCTATCATATCAACTCCACGTTCAAACTGCTTTTTATTAACCAATGACAAAGATGCTTTTCCACAAACTAATGTGCACCCTACTTTTTAGAAAACAATGCTTTTCATCTCCCAATCAGTTATCGTTTTGAATGAGAAAAAAAAGTAGTTCCCCATCTTTAAACATATCAATTATTCTACAAACGGACTGCATGAGCTACAGACATCTATCCATACTTCCCAGCCATACCTTCAAAATGCTAGTGTGGATCGTAGGACATAGCTATGTTTTCTGGTGCAAGAGGTATGCAGAACAGAGACGTATTGACTTAGACCTAGGTTTACAAAATGTGGACATTAAATGGTTTGGACAGAGAGGATTGAAGTGGCACCAATTGTTGCCTTTAGTTAAAACCTGTTTGCATCTCCAACACCCTGACCTCATGATTGTGCACTGTGGTAGAAACGACCTAGGCACATTGACTGGTGTAGGTTTGGAAATGCTAATGAAGGACACCTTTCGACAATTGATGTTGCTTTTGCCTCAAACTGTCTTTGTATATTCCAATATATGCCAAAGACAGAAGTGGAAATGGTCAAACCAATTTTGTCCTCAGATTGAAAAATCTAGGAAGAATGTCAACAAAGCTGTGTCTGCATACCTCAGAGACCATAGAACGGGGTCCATCTAGAACAACAACATACATTTTGATATGGCTGATATCTAAAGAAGTGACGGAGTACACTTCACAGATCAGGGAAATCGAGTTTTTCTGAATAACCTGAAGCTGTGCATCCGCACTTATATGTAGCTCCAACTAATAAACACAAGGGCTTTTTTAGAGCCGCCTTATATTCCCAATATCGGTTCACAGAGTGACAGCTACGATCCGGCTAGCACAGGGTGACCTGCGGGCCGTCGGGCAGGCTCGCAGACGGAGAGCTGCGGACCGTGGGCTCGGCTCGCACAGGGAGAGCTACCGGCCATCGGCTCGCAAACGCACACCAACGTGCCGGCTCGCAGAGGGAGAGCTCGGGTCTAACTCGCAAAGGGACACCAACGAGCCAACAGCCCTGCTAGCAGAGACACACCTATCACCTAACGGACTAGCTCGCACATGTACAGCTAGGGACACGACGGCTCGCAGACGCAGACCTGCGAACCGACGGACTGGTACTATTTTATGCTTTAGGGTAGTACAGTGGTGTTTGGGTAGTGTAGGGGGTCATGGTGGGGGTAGTGTTTTAGGGTTTAAGGTAGTGCAGTGGTGTTTTTGTAGTGTAGGGATCCTGCTGGGGTAGTGTTTTAGAGTTTACGACAATGTAGTAGTGTTTGGGTAGTGTATGGGGTCATGCTGGGAGTAGTGTTTTAGGGTTTACGGCAATGCAGTGGTGTTTGTGTAGTGTAGGGGGTCGTGCTGAGAGTAGTGTTTTAGGATTTAGGGTAGCACAGTGGTGGTTGTGTAGTGTAGGAAGTCATCCAGGGAGTACTGTTTTAGGATTTACAGTAGTGCAGTGGTGTTTGTGTAGTGTTTGGGGGTTCGTGCTGGGGGTAGCATTTTAGGGTTTAAGGTAGTGCAGTGGTGTTTGGGTAGTGTAAGAATCGTGCTGGAGGTAGTGTTTTAGAGTTTACGAGAATGCAGTGGTGTTTGGGTAGTGTAAGGGGTAATGCTGGGAGTAGTGTTTTGGGGTTTAGGGTAGTGCAGTGGTGTTTATGTAGTGTAGGGGGTCATCCTCGGAGTAGTGTTTTAGTGTTTACGGTACTGCAGTGGTGTTTGTGTAGTGTAGGGGTCGTGCTGGGGGTATTCTTTTAGGGTTTAGGGTAGATCAGTGGTGTTTGGGTAGTGTAGGGGGTTGTGCTGGGAGTAGGGTTTCACGGTTTAGGGTAGTGCAGTGGTGTTTGTGTAGTGTACGGGGTCGTGCTGGGGATAGTGTTTTAAGGTTTAGGGTAGTGTAGTGGTGTTTCGGTACTGTACAGGTCATGCTGGGGGTAGTGTTTTAGGGTTTACGGTACTGCATTGGTGTTTGCGTAGTGTAGGGGGTCCTGCTAGGGGTAGTGTTTTAGGGTTTACGACAATGCAGTGGTGTTTGGGTAGTATAGGAGATCGTGCTGGGGTAGTGTTTTAGAGTTTACGACAGTGCAGTGGTGTTTGGGTAGTGTAGGAGATCGTGCTGGGGTAGTGTTTTAGAGATTACGACACTGCAGTGGTGTTTGGGTAGTGTAGGAGATCGTGCTGGGGTAGTATTTTAGAGTTTACGACAATGCAGTGGTGTTTGGGTAGTCTTTGGGTAGTGTAGAGGATCGTACTGACAGACTAACTCACAGAGCTCCCAGCCGACGGACGGGCTTCTAAAGGCATAGCCGCGACCTGGTGATATGAGGAGAGGCAGCGTGAAAGGCATATCTCACACAGACACATATGCCAGTGTTGCCTCGCAGAGGTAAAACTACGAACCCGATGGCTTCTACACGGAGAGATGCGAGCTGATGGAGTAAATCACAAAATGGCTGCCAACACTTCCTGGTTTCAACCGTTCACAGCCAATGAGCCGCAAGCTCGTAACCCCTCAGCCAATCAGATGTCAGAATTCTCAAATATCCATATCGTAAAATTTGATATTTCTCAAAAACTACTGAACGGATTAACACCATTTAAACAAAAGCGTGCTTTCTGGACCATCACCTTTCTCCCTGCTAAATTTGGCGTAATTCCGTTCAGCAGTTTCACCTGCAGTCTTCTGTAAAGTTTCGTATGGAAATTGCATGGAGAAAACACGTTTAGGGACCCCCTTTTTTCTCAGCCCCTCCTACACCATTCACCCCCAAACTTTCAATATAGGAGCTAATCAAAAAAGAGAAACTTTTGGGATAATTTCATAAAGATTCGTCAAACGACGCCAAAGTTATAAGCACATAGAGGGCTCCGGGAGGGGGCCGCGCAACCCCCTCCGAACATGAGTGAAGCCCCAGGGCTGCGCGGACCCCAGCGGGCCCCCGCAATCCCTGCGAGCCCCTGCTATTATTTTTTAAGAAATGCCCCCGGAACCTAGCCAACCCAAGGGCCTCATTAAAATAAAACACGGGAACCCGTGACCCCAGCGCGAATTGCGCCGATATTATTATTTTTTTTAAAATGATTTCTTTGGCCCTGAGGGTCCTTCTGTGACCCCCTGAGCAGGCCTAGGGGGTCAGGGTTTTTCTACCCTGCCCCCTTTGTTTCTCCGTTTTCGGGTGACTCGCTTCTACCGAGCCACAAGATGGCTGCCAACACTTCCTGGTTTGGACTACTAGCAGCCAATCACAGTGAAGCTCCCCTTTTTTCTCAGCCCCCGCTTGACGAATCACCCCCAAACTTTCAGGATAGGAACTGACCTGGATAGACTTTTTTTTTGAGAATTTCAGGAAGATTCGTCAAACGACGCCAAAGTTATTAGCAAATCAAAAAATGCTTTTCCTATGGAAACTAGGTTCTAACTATAACTACCTACTGGCGACCGCCAGTAGGTAATATATATATATATATATATATATATATATATATATTCACTGAAAAAACCATAGGTTTCAGGCACGTTATAGTTAGAAATCAGCATTTAAAAACCTTAGAAATTCACTGAAAAAACCATAGGTTTTAGGGACAGTTATAGTTAGTTGGACATTTCACTCGTACAAAACCATAGAAATTCCCCCGTTATAGTTAGTTCAGCTAACTATAACTCACGCTCCGGCAATGCACTGCTGATGACGTCACATATTACATCACTCATGACATGGTCAGTGACATCACTGATGATATCACTGATGACATCTCAAATGACATCACTGATGACATCATCCAGTGACTGTGTGTTTCTGTAAAGTTTAAATATGTTTATTATATATAGGGAAAGGCGTATTGAAGAATGAGTGGGTGTATAAGTGTCTGAATGGATGATTTAGTTGGTGCGTGACTGACTCTATAAGTGAGTGATTAAACGTATCTTACTGAATGCATGGGTTAGTGACTAAACTGTGTGAATGTCTGTATCCGTCTGTCTGTTGGTGTGTAAGCGGCTGCATGGGTTTGTGAATAGCGACATGAGTGTCTACATGGGTTATTGATTGGTTGTCTGAGTATCTGTATGGGTGTCTGAGTGTTTGTGTGGGTGGGGTGTGTGTGACTCTGTGCATAGATGTGTGAGTGGGTGATTCACTGGGTGGATGGTTTCAAGAGTTCATCTGTGATGGACTGTATGGGTGGGTGAGTGTGTGTATGGGTGTGTTAGTGAGTGAATGTATATCTCAGTGGTACATGTGTGAGTAACTACATATGTGAAAGGCAGTATATATGTGTGTTGGAGTATATAAATGGCTATAAGTGAGAGTGTGTGATTGTGAGAGTGGCTGTATGGATGAGTGTGTACTTGTATCAGTGATTGTATAAGAGTGTAAGAATGTGCTAGTATTTGTATGAGTAAGTGAGCTGGTGTGTGTATAACTGTATAGGTGAGTAAATGGCAGTGTGATTAATTATTTGCATGACTGACTAGGTGAGTGCATATGATAGTCCTGTACTGAGTGACCGTAAGTATGAGTGACTGTACGGGTGAGTGAGTGGATGTGTGTGTAGACCTAAGAATCAGTGAGTGGGTATGTAGTTATTGGTGTTGGAGTGTCTATGGTTTTGAGAATGGCAGTCTGTAATTTAGAGTGGGTGTATCAAAGGTTATATTAGGGTGTGAGAAGATGCATCAAATTATCACATGGATGATGTCATCAGTGATGTCATTTGAGATGTCATCAGTGATGTTATCAGTGATGTCACTGACCATGTCATGAGTGATGTAATATGTGACATCATCAGCAGTGCATTGCGGGGCGCGAGTTATAGTTTGCTAAACTAACTATAACGGGGGAATTTATATGGTTTTGTACGAGTGAAATGTCCAACTAACTATAACTGTCCCTAAAACCTATGGTTTTTTCAGTGAATTTCTAAGGTTTTTTAAATGCTAATTTCTAACTATAACGTGCCTGAAACCTATGGTTTTTTCAGTGAATTTCAAAGGTTTTTTAAATGCTAATTTCTAACTATAACGTGTCTGAAACCTATGGTTTTTTCAGTGAATTTCAAAGGTTTTTTAAATGCTAATTTCTAACTATAACGTGTCTGAAACCTATGGTTTTTTAAGTGAATTTCAAAGGTTTTTTAAATGATAGTTTCTAACTATGCCTACAGAGGTAGGACATGTGAAGAAAGAAGAAAAAACGCACAGAAAGAAGCAAAAGAAATGCAGAAAGAAGCAACAGAAGTCCACAAAGACAAAGAAAAGAGCAGGAAGAAGCAAGACATGTGCAGAAAGAACCAACAGAGGAGCAGAAAGAGGCCTTGTTGCAAAATCATCCTGTGCCCACAGACGGGTACTGGTGGTAACTGACTCGGACTAACCAGGCCTAGAGCCAGTGCTATGCTAAAAGACACTTAGAATACAGTGAAAACACCTACATACACTAGGGAACACTATGCGTTGGGGTACCCCTGTCAATAGCATGACCTCCTCTGTAAGGCCCTAGTACATTATAGGGCAGGGGGATTAAAACTTCCTCTTAAAACGCACCCCGGGGCTCGTTTGCACAGTGGTGAAGAGAGGGGAGGGGCCTGAGGTGACATGTGTGCAAACAAGCCCTGTGGCCGTTTTAAGTTGGGAGATTAGTCCCCTTGAATCCTGAGGGTCCCTGGGGTCCAACTAGCCCACTAGGTACCTCCAGTAAGCGCCACACAGCTGCGTTGCACAGAGGTGTAAAAGGGGCGTGGCCTGGACCACCTCTCTGCAACGCAGCCCTGTGGCGCGCACTGGAGGTACCTGGTGGGCTAGTTGGCCCCCAGGGTCCCTCAGGATTCAAGGGGAATTAATTCCCCAACTTAAAACGCGCCACAGGGCGTGTTGCACACATGTCACCTGAGGCCCCGCCCCCTCCCTTCACCACTGTGCAAATGCGCCCTGTGGCGCGATTTAAGTTGGGGTATTAGGTCACCTTGAATCCTGAGGGTCCCTGGGGCCCAACTAGCCCACCAGGTACTTCCAGTAAGCGCCACAGGCCAGCGTTGCAGAGAGGTGGTCCGAGGCCACGCCCCTTTTTACACCTCTCTGCAACGCAGCTCTGTGGCGCTTACTGGAGGTACCTGGTGGGCTAGTTGGACCCCAGGGACCCTCAGGATTCAAGGGGACTTGATCCCCCAACTTAAAACACGCCACAGGGCGTGTTTGCACACAAGTCACCTCAGGGGGGCCACACAGCCCCCTTCAAAAAAAAAAAAAAAAAAGAGGCGATCGTGCCTCAGGCCCCGCCCCCTCCCTTCACCACTGTGCAAACGCGCCCCGTGGCACGTTTTAAGTTGGGGGATAAAGTCCCATTGAATCCTGAGGGTCCCTGGGGTCCAACTAGCCCACCAGGTACCTCCAGTAAGCGCCACAGAGCTGCGTTGCAGAGAGGTGTAAAAATGGGCATGGCCTGAACCACCTCTCTGCAACGCAGCCCTGTGGCGCGCACTGGAGGTACCTGGTGGGCTGGTTGGCCCCCAGGGACCCCCAGTATTCAAGGGGAATTAATGCCCCAATGTAAAACATGCCACAGGGCGCATTTGCAGAGTGGTGAAGGGAGGGGGCGGGGCCTGAGCACAATCGCGTCTTTTTTTTTTTTTTTAGAAGGGGGGCTGTGTGGCCCCCCTTCTTTTTTCCTTTTTTGGGCCCTGGGGACCCCATCCCCCAGGGCATGGCCACATTTTAAAAAAGATTTAAGGAGGGGGGCTGCGTGGCCCCCCTCCTGAGGCCTCTATTGCCCCGGGGACCCCATCCCCCGGGGCCAGCCTTTTTTTTTTAATTTTGGGGAGGGCGGCTGTGTGGCCCCCCTCCAGGGCCACTACTAGCCCCGGGGACCCCATCCCCTGGGGCAGGCCCTATCCGTTGGGGACCCCACGGTCCCGCCGGCTCCCCGCGTCCTGCAGGAGCCAGCATTGCTTTTCCACATGGGGAGCTGCTAACATGCAGCTCCCCGTGTGGAAAAGCAATCTGCTTTAGATTTTGGAAGAGAGAGCAGGTTTCCTGCTCTCTCTTCCAAAATCCAAAGCAAGTTTGCTATGGCAGGACGGGAGCCGCGAGGCTCCCGTCCTGCCATAACAAACAGCAGTGTCCTGGGGGTGGGCACCCCAGGACACTGCAGGAGCCAGCCCTGGGGGGTGGCGGTCCCCAGGGCCATCACAGGCTCCAGGAGGGGTCCGCGCAGCCCCCCTCCCTTCACTTGCACAGCCCCGGGGAGGTGGTGGTCCTCGGGGGTCGGGGGTCCGTTACAGACCCCCAAATTTTAATATTAATGCACCGGGACGTGTGGGGGGCTCGAGCCACCCCACACAGGTATATTTTATTTTAAAAAAAGAAGCCCCGGGGGTGGTGGTCCCAGGGGCTTGGGGGGCCTTAGAGGCCCCCTCAAACTCTAAAAAAACAAGCCCCGGGGGGTGGCGGTCCCAGGGGCTTGGGGGGCCGTGTGCCCCCTGCAAATATTGTTGCAAAGCCCCGGGGGGTGGCGGTCCCTGGGGCACTGTGGGGGGATTGGGGGCCCCCCCACACATTTTTTTACTGCCCCCGGGACCTGGCCCACCCGGGGGCTTCAATTAAACGAAGCGCGGGAGCCCGTGCTTCATTTTTTTTTTTGTTTCGCGGCCAGATCCGAGGATCCGGCGCGCATTTTGCCGATTTAAAAAAAAAATGCTTTTTTGGGCCCTGGGGGTCCTTGTGGGACCCCCTGAGCAGGCCTAGGAAGTCAGGGTGTTTCTACCCTGCCCCCTTTTCTTGTTTTGCACGTTTATTTTTCTCTTTTCTTGTGCCTCGGTTCTACCGAGTCACAAGATGGCTGCCAACACTTCCTGGTTTGGAGTGTTGACAGCCAATTAGCATGAAGCTCGTGATCGGGAGGGTGCACGGATCCACCGCGGCCATAGATATCGAAACTTTTATTTTTTGAATTTCTCAGGAACTACTGAATGGATTTACTCCATTTAAAAAAAGGTCTCTTTCTGAAACAAGGGCTACCTTTTTGCCAAATTTGGTGTAATTCCATTCTGCAGTTCGAGCTGTAGCCGTGTCTAAAATTTCCTATGGGAATTAACATGGAGAAAACATGTTTTGGGACCCCCCTTTTTTCTTGGCCCCCGCTTGCCGAATCACCCCAAAATTTTCAAGACAGGAGCTGACCGGAGCGGGCTACGAGTTTTGAAAATTTTGCGAAGATTCGTCAACCGGCGCCAAAGCTATTGAGAAAACAAAAAACGAGTTTCCTATGGAAACTAGGTCCTAACTATAACTATCTACTGGCGACTGCCAGTAGATAACATATATATATATATATATACACATCTAGACAGAGTGGGCACTTTTTTCAGAAATTTTTATGAAGATTTGTCAAATGGTGCCAAGTTATAAGCTAATTATTAAAACATTTTTCTTATGGAAACTATGTCCCAACTATAACTACCTACTGGCGATCACCAGTAGGTAGTTATAGTGAGGACCTAGTTTACATAGGAAAGCGTTTTTAAAATTTGCTTATAACGTTGGTGCTATTTGACGAATCTTCCCAAAACTTTCTGAAAAATTGCCCACTCTGTCTAGTTGTGCATGGAAAGTTTCGGAGTGATCTGTCACTCTGGGGGGCCGAGGAAAATGGGAGGGGCACAAAAATGTGCGTTTCCTATGTTCATTCCCATAGAGATTTTTGGCACGACTACAGCCCAAACTGCTAAATGGATTTACACCAAATTTAGCAGAAAGCTAGATCTTGGTCCAGAAAAGTGACAGTGATGTCATTTGAGATGTCATCAGTGATGTAATATGTGATGTCATAAGCAGTGCATTGCGGGGGCGTAAGTTATAGTTAGCTCAGGTACCTATAACTCCTGAATTTCACTGGTTTTGTATGAGAGAAATCTGAGCCTAACTATCATGTCCTTGTGACATTTGGTTTTTTCAGTGAATTTCTAAGGTTTTTTTAATTCTATTTCCTAACTATAACGATCTGTAACCTTTGGTTCTTTTAATTGAATTTCTAAGGATTTTCAAATTTTATTTCCTAACTATAACGGCCCTGTAACCTTGTTTTTTAAGTTAATTTCTATGGTTTTTTAACTAGTAGTCTCATTTGCAGAGTTATGGAAAAAGGGGGCGGGGCCTCTGACCAGCTCTCGGGAACCCTGCTGTGTCAGACTTACTGGAGGTAACAGGAGGTCTTCTGGGCACCCAAAAACCCTCAGCATCCAAGAGGACTTCATCCCCCAACCAGCAGTGCACCAGGAGGCACATTTGCAGAGTGGTGGAATAAGGGGGCGGGCCTGAAAAGACCTCTCAGCAATTCCACTGTGTGGGACTTACTGGAGGCAATAAGAGTGCTTGTTTGCTCCCATGTACACTCTAGAGCCAAGGGGACTTCATCCCACAGCCAGCAGTGCGCCAGGAGGTGCGTTTGCAAAGGGTGGAGAAAGGGGATGTGGCCTCCGAAGTCCTCTCAGCAATCGCACTCTGTGGTAACAAGAGGGTTTGTTGGCCCCCAAGGACCCTCAGCCTCAATGGGACTTCATCCCCCAACCATCAGTACACCCGGAGATGCTTTTGCAGAGTGGTGGAGAAAGGGGGCATGGCCATCAAAGTTTTCTCAGCATTCCCACTCATTGTAACTTACTGGAGGTACCAGGAGGGCTTGTTGGCCCCAAAGGACCCTCAGCATTCAAGGGGACTTCATCCCTCAACCAGCAGTGTGCCAGGAGGCATGTTTGCAGAGTGGTGGAGTAAGGGGCGTGGCCTCCAAAGTCCTCTGAGCAATGCCACTGTTTGGGACTTACTAGAGGACACAGGAGGGCTTATTGGCCCCCATGAAACCTCTGCAGCCAAGGGGACTTCATCCCCCAACCAGTTGTATGCCAGGAGGTGTGTTTGCAGAGTAGAGGTGAAAGGGAGCGTGTCCTCCGGTGTCTTTCTGGCCATTTTTTCCCCTATGTAATTTCATTTATTAGGGAGTGGGGGGGCACATGGCCCCCTTCCCTGGGCCTTTTTTGCCCCAGGGACCCATCCACCGGGGCCTGAACTTTTTATTTATTTATTTATTTTGAAATAAATAAGGGGAGGGAGGCTTATGAAAATTAACATGGGTAAAACGCGTTGTTGAACCCACCCCTTTTTCTCAGGCTTGACAGATCACCCTGAAACTTCAAGACAGCAGCTGAAGTGAGCGTCAAACTAGGTTCGAAAATTGTGTGAGGATTCGTCAAACAACACCAAAGTTATTGGCAAATGAAAAATTGCTCTTCGGAAACAAGGTCCTAACTATAACTGCCTACTGGTGACAGACAGTAGATAATAAATTAAGTAGTTATATATATACCTACTGTGTGTGGTGTGTGTGTGTATGCATACATATATGTGTGTGTGTGTAGATATATATTATATTCACTGAAAAAACCATAGGTTTCAGGGACGTTATAGTTAGAAATTAGCAATAGTGATGTCATGAGTGATGTCATTTGAGATGTCATCTGTGATGTCATCAGTGATGTCACTGACCATGTCATGAGTGATGTAATATGTAACGTCATCAGCAGTGCATTGCGGGGGCGCGAGTTACAGTTAGCTCAACTAACTATAACGGCCGAATTTCTCTGGTTTTGTACGAGTGAAATGTCCAACTAACTATAATGTCCCTGAAACCTGTGGTTTTTTCATTGAATTTCAAAGGTTTTTTAAATGCTAATTTCTGACTATAACGTCACTGAAACCTATGCTTTTTTCAGTGAATTTCAAAGGTTTTTTAAATGCTAATTTCTAACTATAACCTCCCTGAAACCTGTGGTTTTTTCAGTGAATTTCTAAGGATTTTAAATGCTAATTTCTAACTATAACGTCCCTGAAACCTCTTGTTTTTTCAGTGAATTTCAAAGGTTTTTTAAATGCTAATTCCTAACTATAATGTCCCAAAAATGCTTTTTCTAAATTTTTAAGCTTTTATAAAAATAATGTGATGTTTTATCCTTTTTAAAATATGCATTTACATTTTTTTTTAATTTTTTTTTTTTAAAAGTGAGATTCGCGCACCCATCGTGTACCAGTCATGGTGGGTGCGCGAATCCAAGAATTTTGCCACCATATTGGTTAAGTCATGCACGATGCGCGTACGGTATGCGAAGGGTGCGGGGTTCTCATTTTTTTGAAATTTTAAATACATGATATATACTATAAATTTATTAAATCAATCATATATGCTTTATTGAAAGACGTATAAAAGTGATATTTACATAAATAATGTGGATGTTAAACGTCTTATAATGAAGTTACGGGAGCTGCAATGGTCCCGCGTAACGTCATGTACGTATTTCCGGGGTCATCGTCAGGCACGCGAATCCAGCGCAAGTTATTTAGTTTTAAAAGTATATGTATATAACTTTATTATATGTATTATACCAAGAGATTAATATACACAATTGTAAATATCGTATATTTGTAAGTGGAATAAAGGTATATTATTGTTAAATATATTTTTCGGGAATCGTGTCTGATGCGCGCGCGAATCCCATGTGACTTCAAAAGAAAGCATTTCATTGGTTAAGAAGCATTTTATTCAAGAACTTGCAGGACCCCACCCAAGTTTTTCATTCTTCCAAGAACATCTTCAGAGACACAGCTCTTGTGTTTTTGCTCTTCTTTTTAGCATTTTTTTGGTGTGTTTTTTCACTTCACTAAAAAATGGCTTCTTCAATTCCACCACAGGAGATTCCTGGAGAAGAAGAAGAAGATTTGGAAGAACCTGTGAAGCAGCAATACGAAAGCATCGTGTGGGCTTTTTTTTCAATTCCAGAAGGTGAATAAAAGGTCAATGCACGCAAGGTGACGTGCACTATCTTTGAAAAGGTCCTCTCTCGTGTATCTGAAAAAAAATACTCCTGTGGCACTTCATCTATGCTAAAACACCTGCAGACAATGCAGCCACGTCGTCTTGCGTGAGAGCAACATTGTCGCGAGCTACAAAAACAAACTTTGCAAGATGATCAAGTCGCAGTGCCTAGCACCTCGTCAGGTTCTTCAACAACAACCCAAAGAGGCCAAATAATACCTGAGTTTGCTGGACTTGAGCAGCGGTGCATTAAATGCCACAAAAGTTTCTTTGTTACGTAGAGCAATCTGTGGATGCTATTGTGGTTGCAGCGAAAAACCACTGTTGTTCATTTTTTTTGCAGTGAGTTTTTTATTGCATAATGTTTGAGAAGGTTTTCTCAGTTGATTCTGTTGATATTTTCATTTTTTTTTTAAAACAGCAAGAAAGAGTTAAAAAAACACACAAAAAAATTAAAAGAAGAAAAAATGGTTCTTGTAAGAACTGCCTATTTGGCTAAAAATAGACAAACTTCTATGTGTTGTATGAATTGCGGCACGTGTAATATATGTAGGAGTGCATGGGTAGTGCATGAGTGCATGGGTAGTGCCTGGGTGATTGGAGGAGTGCATGGGTAGTACCTGGGTGATTGCATGAGTGCAGGGGTACTGCCTGAGTGCATGGATGAGTGCATGGGTAGTGCCTGGATGATTGAATGAGTGCATGGGTAGTGCCTGGGTGAATGGAGGAGTGCCTGGCTACTGCCTGGGTGATTGGAGGAGTGCATGTGTACTGCCTGAGTGATTGCAAGAGTGCAGGGGTAGTGCCTGAGTGTATGGATGAGTGCATGAGAAGTGTCTGAGTGAAGCTATGAGTGCATGGGTAGTGCCTCAGTGATTGGAGGAGTGCATGTGTACTGCCTGAGTGATTGCATGACTGCAGGGGTAGTGCCTGAGTGTATGGATGAGTGCATCAGTCGTGCCTGAGTGATTACATGAGTGCATGGGTAGTGCCTGGGTGATTGGATGAGTGCATGGGTAGTGCCTGTGTGATTGGAGGAGTGCATGGGTAGTGCCTGGGTGTATGGAGGAGTGCATGGGTAGTGCCTGGGTGATATGAGGAGTGCATGGGTAGTACCTGGGTGATTGCATGAGTGCAGGGGTGCTGCCTGAGTTCATCGATGAGTGCATGGGTAGTGCCTGGATGATTGAATTTGTGTATGGATAGTGCCTGGGTGATTGGAGGAGTGCATGGCTACTGCCTGGGTGATTGGAGGAGTGCATGTGTACTGCCTGAGTGAATGCAAGAATGCAGGGGTAGTGCCTGAGTGTATGGATGAGTGCATGAGAAGTGCCTGAGTGATTTTATGAGTGCATGGGTAGTGCCTCAGAAATTGGAGGAGTGCATGTGTACTACCTGAGTGATTGGAGGGGTGCATGGGTAGTGTCTGGGTGATTGAAGGAGTTCATGGGTAGTGCGTGTGTGATTGCATGAGTGCAGGGATAGTACCTGAGGGCATGGAAGAGTGCATGGGTAATATTTGAGAGAATGGATGACTGCATGGGTAGAGCCTGTGAGATTGCATGAGTGCATGCGTAGTGCCTGAGTGCATGGATCAGTGCATGGCTACTGCCTGTGTGATTGCATGAGTGCATGGGTAGTGACTAGGTGATTGGAAGAGTGCATGTGTACTGCTTGGGTGATTGCATGAGTGCAGGGATAGTGGCTGAGTGCATGGATGAGTACATGAAAAGTGCCTGAGTGATTTTATGAGTGCATGGATAGTGCCTCGGTGATTGTAGGAGTGCATGTTTACTGTCTGAGTGATTGGAGGAGTGCATGGGTAGTACCTGGGTGTTATGAAGAGTGCATGGGTAGTACCTGAGTGATTGCATGAGTGCAGGGGTACTGCCTGAGTGCATGGATGAGTGCATGGGTAGTGCCTGGATGATTGAATGAGTGCATGGGTAGTGCCTGGGTGATTGGAGAATTTCATGGCTACTGCCTGGGTGATAGGAGGAGTGCATGTGTACTGCCTGAGTGATTGCAAGAGTGCAGGGGTAGTGCCTGAGTGCATGGATGAGTGCATGAGAAGTGCCTGAGTGATTTTATGAGTGCATGGGTAGTGCCTCGGTGATTGGAGGAGTGCATGTGTACTGCCTTAGTGATTGGAGGAGTGCATGGGTAGTGCCTTTGAGATTGCATGAGTGCATGCATAGTGCCTGAGTGCATGGATGAGTGCATGGGTACTGCTTGTGTGATTGCATAAGTGCATGGGTAGTGTCTGGGTGATTGGAGGAGTGCATCTGTACTGTTTGGGTGATTGCATGACTTCAGAGGTAGTGCATTTGTGCATGGAGGAGTGCATGGGTAGTGCCTAAGTGATTGCATGAATGCATGGGAAGTGCTTGAGTGATTGGAGGAGTGCATGGATAGTGCCTGGGTGATTGAAGGAGTGCATCAGTAGTGCCTGTGTGATTACATGATTGCAGGGGTAGTTCCTGAGGGCATGGATGAGTACCTGGGTAGTATTTGACAGAATGGATGAGTGCATGGGTAGGTTCTGGGTGATTGCATGAGTGCATGGGTACTGTGTGGGTGATTGGAGAAGTGCATGTGTACTGCCTGAGAGAATGCAAGAGTGCAGGGGAAGTCCCTGAGTGATTACATGAATGCATGGGTGGTGCCTCAGTGATTGGAGGAGTGCATGGGTAGTGCCTGGGTGATTGGACAAGTGCACAGGTAGTGCCTGAGTGCATGGATGAGTGCATGGGTAGTGCCTGGGTGATTGTATGAGTGCAGGGGTAGTGCTTGAGTACATGCATGAGTGCATGAGTTGTGCCTGGGTGATTGCATGAGTGCAAAGGTAGTGGCTGAGTACATGGATACGTACATGGATAGTGTGTGAGTGATGCATGAATGCATGGGTAGTGCCTGGTTTATTGGATGAGTGCATGGGTAGTGCCTGGGTGATTGCAAAGGTGTAGGGGTAGTGCTTGAGCACATCAATGAGTGCATGGGTAGTTCCTGGGTGATTGCATGAGTGCATGGGTAGTGTCTGGGTGATTGGAGGAGTGCATATGTACTGCTTGGGTGATTGCATGAGTGTGGGGATAGTGCCTGAGTGCATGGATGAGTGCATGGTAGTGCCTAATTGATTCCATGAATGCATGGGTAGTGCTTGGGTGATTGGAGGAGTACATGGGTAGTGTCTGGGTGATTGTAGGAGGGCATGGGTAGTGCCTGTGTGATTGCATGAGTGCAGGGGAAGTGTCTGAGGCCATGGATGAGTGCATAGGTAGTATTTGAGAGAATGAATGAGTGCATGGGTAATGCCTGGTTGATTGCATGAGTGCATGGCTACTGCCTGGGTGTTTGGAGGAGTGCATGTGTACTGCCTGAGTGATTGCAACAATGCAGGCGTAGTGCCTGAGTGCATGGATGAGTGCATGATAAGTGCTTGGGTGATTTTATGAGTGCATGGGTAGTCCTTCAGTGATTGGAGGAGTGCATGTGTACTGCCTGAGTGCTTAGAGGAGTGCTTGGGTAGTGCCTGTGAAATTGCATTAGTGCATACGTTGTGCCTGAGTGCATGGATCAGTGCATGGGTACTGCCTGGGTGAGTTCATGGGTAGTGTCTCGGTGATTGGAGGAGTGCATGTGTACTGCTTGGGTGATTGCATGAGTGCAGGGATAGTGCTTGAGTGCATTGATGAGTGCATGAGAAGTGCCTGAGTGATTTTTTGAGTGCATGGACAGTGCCTCGGTGATTGGAGGTGTGCATGTGTACTGTCTGAGTGATTGGAGGAGTGCATGGGTAGTGCCTGAGTACATGGATGAGTGCATGGGTACTGCTTGGGTGATTGCATAAGTGCATGTGTAGTGCCTGGGTGATTGGAGGAGTGCATCTGTACTGTTTGGGTGATTGCATGACTGGAGAGGTAGTGCGCGAGTGCATGGATGAGTGTATGGGTAGTGCCTAAGTGATTGCATGAATGCATGGGTAGTGCTTGAGTGATTGGAGGAGTGCATGGATAGTGCCTGGGTGATTGAAGGAGTGCATGGGTAGTGCCTGTGCGATTGCATGAGTGCAGCGGTACCTGAGGGCATGGATGAGTGCATGGGTAGTATTTGACAGAATGGATGACTGCATGGGTAGTGCCTGGGTGATTGCATGAGTGCATGGCTACTACCTGGGTGATTGGAGAAGTGCATGTGTACTGCCTGAGAGAATACAAGAGTGCATGGGTAGTCCCTGAGTGATTACTTGAGTGCATAGGTAGTGCCTTGGTGATTGGAGGAGTCCATGGGTAGTGCCTGGGTGATTGGAGAAGTGCACGGGTAGTGCCTGAATGCATGGATGAGTGCATGGTTAGTGCCTAGGTCATTGGAGAAGTACACAGGTAGTGCCTGAGTACATGCCTGAGTGCATGGGTAGTGCCTGGGTGATTGCATGAGTGCAAAGGTAGTGCCTGAGTGCATGGATAAGTACATGGATAGTGTGTGAGTGATTGCAAAAGTGCATGGGTAGTGCCTGGGTGATTGTACCAGTACATGGGTAGTGCCTGGGTAAATTGAATGAGTGTGGGAGTAGTGCCTTAGTGCATAGATGAGTGCATGGGTAGTGTTTGAGGGAATGGATGAGTGCAGTAAAAGTGGCTCTAAACATTATTTCACATAATCATGCATTTTACATTGTTTGCTCTTACCTTTTTTACTAATGTAGATACAAAACTCAGTGGAACTATTTTAGACGAGTTTTGTTGTAAACTGAATTTAAAATCTATTCAAACTGCACCATTACCTTCTGTAAAAAAGAAGAAGAAAAACTGTTATCGAATATAATATACTTTTAAGAACACAACATAATTTTAGAATTACATAACATTTTCCGTTTCCCTTTTTTGCTGTTCTCAGATTCTACTGAATTTCACCATACATGGTGATTTCAATGTAGTATCATCATACAACAGCAGGGGAAAAAAACAATCAACGAGATTGTAAAAAAAAAAAAAAATCAGCGTTGAGCATTATTTACATGTGTAGCTATGTCTTTACCTATCTACAATATCTTAATTACATTCTACAACTACATTAAGTCTTTTATTTCTCTCAAGTACATTTTGTAAAATGTACACTCTCATTTACATCTCATTTAATATAGACAACAAATATATAAACTATTTGTTTCTAAACACAATTTTCCAAATGCAATATGAATTAGCACAAACAATAATCCTTACACTAATTGTTCACATCTTCCCAATAGGCTGAATAATGTTTCCAAATCTTTTGCATTGAAAATATCAAAAATAAACTTGTTAATTCATGTTCACATCTTCCCAATAGGCCGAATGATGTGTTCAAAACTTTGGCATCAAAAATATCAGATATGAATTTGGTAATTCATAAGGCAACCTAGATTTGCATTCCAAATGGGCATCATTGCAATGTGTCCATCCTTTATTGCACTTTAAATACACAGTATAGTGTCCAGATGTTGTAGTAGGTCCATCATGGAAAATAATAGCCACTGCTTTAAAAGTTCTTCCTGAAATTAATACTTGATTTGCCTCAAAAATTTTAATTTTGGTTTCCAATTTTCTTCCATTTGCTCTACAACGTTGTAGCATTAAAATGACATATTTTCCAAATCTTTCAATATATAATGTTGACAACATTTCTGATTTACAATGAGAACATTTCATATCTTGATTAGCTGTTTTTACTAATTTGTTAAAAGATACGGATTTGCAATCTGGTATCGTCAAGTATATGAATCTTTCAGTATCTTTTTCAGTGGTAGAAGAAAATGAACACTCTTCACATTTATGATCCCATCTGTAACTTAGTCCAAATAAAATTTTAATTTCAATTCCTTGATCTTCCAATACACCAAGCATAAGGATTAGAAATTCTTGTGCATCTTGTTGTATATTGAGTGTAAATTGCAAAGAACCAGTACATATATCCAAAAGATGTCAAATGCCAGAAGCAGTATGGATTTTACTTCTGTCAGTTACCAACTTTTGAAAAACATAATGTAGTAAAGAACAGAATCTTTTTTCTCGAGTTTCCATAATTTCATGATGAAGATCTTCTAGATAAAACACAACATTCACAATTACATTTGCATAGCAGTTGATACTTTATCTGTTTTCTAACTGGTATCCTACAATATCATCAACAGTATCCATTTTTATTTTCTGTGCACCTTCATGATTCTCTTCAATTGTTTTCTTTTTTGAATCTCAGTAGAATGTTTGTCATATTTCCATTTTGGATACACTTTACGTTTCTCATATATGGGATATTCACCTAAGTTAGGAGCATAAAGTATTCTTAACCAATTGTACTCTCTTACACAATTTGCATCAGCACTAATCTTATGCTCATCTAAATCAATCAAATACAAACCAGATAATGTTCTTGCTCGAGACAATGCAACATATGCCATTCCCTCTTTAACCGCTTAAACGCGGCGGCAATTCCGCCGCGGTGCGGCGGTTTAGCGGAGTGGGCGGGGCCGCGTCGGCCAACGGACGTTCGCAGCACTACAGAGGTAGTGCTCGCGACGGCCGTTGACCGACGGGCGCACGCAACGGGTTAAACACTGTACTTCCAATATTTACCAAAGCACTGTCTACACTTAAACCTTGAGATTTATGGATGGTTACTACATATGCTAAAGACAGAGGAAACTGTTTTCTACAAACATACAAGTCATTTACAAACAAAAAACGTACAGCACAACGTCCAATCTGTTTTACCTCTTCAATCTGATCAAAATTTAATCTTCAAAAATTCAATTTCATCTCTGTTCTGAAAATTTACAAAATTAACAACTTTTCCCATTGCTCCATTTACTAGCCCTTCTTCTACATTCAAATTACACCATAAAATTACCCAACAGTTTATAAATACATGTAAAGACTTTTCTAAACCAGCAGTCTTAGATACAGACTTCTCCAAAGAATCCAATTTTGACTGTAATTTTTCTGAGAGAAGAATAGTCACTCCTTGGTGTTCCATTTTATCAATAGCTTCCATTTTCACTATTGGTTGCTTTTCCAATTTCAAAAGTTCTTGATTTAATGTAGAACACTCTTGCAGTGCAGGCATTAGGCAAACTATAGACTTCTTTTCTCCAATTATTTTGTACATTATTTCAGGTGCTGTGTTTTCGGTTGTAAACAAGTTGCTTAGTAGCCGACTTTGTAAAGCTTGTTTAGCATGTTTTGTCAAAACACCAATTCTTATATCTTTAAGAATATTTCCATAATCTTCATCACTTGCTTGTCGCATATTCTTAATGAGTTCTTTATATTCAAAATGTAACCAAAAATTCACATTTCCAATACTTCCCAAAGATTTCCTAGTGTCTTCATGGACAAGTGTTTTAAAAACTGGTTGCCCTTTTACAGGAGTAAGTTGTAGTAGATCTCCGAATACAATTACATGTTTTCCTCTACACAGAGCATCATAATCTGTTTTTAAAATCTGTTGCATTCTTAAATGTACAAAGGCAGCATTAAGTTTGAGACCATGCTCACCTCATCAATGATTAGAAGTTTAATTTTCTTCAGTACTCTTGAAACTTCATAACAAGCTTCTCCAGATAGCTTCTGATATTCCAATTTATTTTCCTGTTCAACTGGTAGCATGAGTAATTGATGTAAAGTAATCCCTTTAATATTGTGTGCTGCTAATCCAGTTGGAGCTGTTACAACACAAGATAAATGTAATTCAGTAGTTTTGTGTAGATAACTCGTCAAAACTTTAATTAAGGAACTTTTTCCTGTTCCAGCTTGACCACTGATGTACATTAGAATAGGTTTAAATGATGTGCATTGGCATTCTTTTTTTTCATGCAGCAAACCATGCTGTATCTGTCCTGTCACTTGCTGATATATTTCTTTTTGTTCAATATTTAGTTCTTCTTCCAAGTTTCCCAAGTGAATAATATCCTGTTGTGCTTGTTGCATTGCCGTTTCTACTTCATTCATGGCTATTGCTGCTTCATTTTCAATAATTGGTTGTCCTAGTGGATCTTGACTTAGTGGAGCAGAACTTTGACTATCTTGAGAACTGTCTCTAGCTATTTCAGCTACAATAGTAGTTTCTTGTTCAATCTTTTCATTTAACATTTGTAGATAAGTTGGGAAAATTGTGCATTGAATGCTATCTTTACATGCATTAAAAGAATCTTCATAGCAGTGAAATCTCCAAGTAATTCCATTTCACTACGCCGAGGCTTGAAGAGTTGCAGAAGTGCTAAATAGAAAAATTCCCTTTTATCTGGAGTTTCGCAACTGAGTTTTCTGTGGTTAATAAGATTTCCTTTGGCATGTTTTATCAAACATCCATCACATCCAATTACTACATATTTTTCTTAATTTATATTCTCTGTAACATTTCTCTTAAAGCTGTAATGTTGCAGTACTTCATAGAGACATAGGTTTTCCAGATGTAGACTCCTTTTGGGATAGTACATATCCAACATATTAGTTTTAACAATATCTGTACTTTCTGGTTCATTCAATGCTAAATATTCAATTTCTTGTAGAGATTTCAATACTCTATTTCTTGTCGCAGCAAGACCTAGACTTACCCAAATGATTCCTCTTGACTTTGAATATAAACTGGCAGAGCTCAACCGATCCGAACATTCAAAGGATCAAATCTCTATATGAGAAAGCATTTTCAAGCTAAAACTGTACAATTTTTTACCAAGACTCTTCTCTTGTGAGATTTCTTCTCACAGTACTTTCAACTCTGTCTTTTCAGATATGACATAACATAGCGAGCAACAGCAATTGAATTATCTGCAACATACTGGATATCCATGATTGCATTCCACATTGTCAAAATCACTGGATTGTAGTCATTAATATACTTTGAATCTTCGGTTCTTTTTAAGTTGTATGTATTCTTCGGAGGTTTTCGAGTTATAGTATGCCTTACTGCTGACATAAAACTATTGACTCTTCCTTTTGAAATTATTGGACGTGGGAATCCAAAACCACATTTTGTATAAAATGTTCCCTTTGACTTGTATTTTCGTCGACAATATTTTCCACATTGATGACTTTGAAACCTTAAAACTTGTTGTTTCAAGCTGTTTTCTCCTCCTTTTTTGGAATGGCACAGGTAACATACTCCTCGATGAAAGACAAAACACTTTCATCAGTATCAGTTCCAAATTTTGGTGCATTCTTGATCCATAATAGCATGTGTATATGAGGAGCTCCTCTGGCGTGGTACTCAGTAACTTCTCCAAGAGGTGCATTATTTTTATTGCAGATAAAAGACATCATAGCTTGAATCCTATGATTAAAATATCTGCACACATTCACAGGATCCAAGGAACATAGTTCTCCAGCTGTCTTCAATTCAATGTTTTTTACATTTGAATCTGCTTGTCGTAGAAATTCAAGTAAATCATCCCAAGCATATTCAGCACAGCTAAGTGTTAGAAACCACGTAGGGGTACCTAAGATTCTTAACATACATTTAAGTTCTCCGTGACGATGATACCAATACTCATTAGTACCACATTAATACGCCATCAAATTAATTAACTGAGATTCTAAATGATCGTCTCTTTGTTGAACTTTGTCCATAAATTCCTTTGCAGAAACATGTGTAAGATGAACTCCTGTTTTTAATATGTGGTTCACTGCATATGAAAGTCCAGACAAGTCACTTTCAAACAGAAGATGAAATATATATGGAATGCACTGTCGAAATCTTGGATCTTCTGAGTACAATCTTGTCGAGCGGTATTCTGAAGCTGGAATCTGTACTGCTCGTTCATCATATCGTCCACCTTCTCCAGTGGGGAACAGCTGTGGAAAACAAAGAGCTTCTAAACTTTTTTCCCATACACTCATGGAAGTTCCCTTTGCTTTCTTCATTTGAAATAATTCAATAGTGTTTCCAATCACTTCTTTTGAATGTAGAGGATGTATACTGTAATGTTCATAAATGTTTTCACTCCTGGACTTGTCCACTTTTTCTATTTGGCCATTTGAAATTTCTGTTTCATCTTCTAAACATATTTTCTGTTCTTCCACATTTACAGTTTTATAATAAATATTGTTCTGTACAATATATAATGTAGCCTTTTGAAGTTTGGTGACATCTACTAGCTCTTGCCATATTTTCCAACTCTTTGTTGGTACACCATTAACTAGAATAACTACAGGCTCTCTTTCCTCTCTCTCTATACCAACAGTTTCAATATTGTTCTTAAAATCTAAAGGTAAGTACACAACTCTTCCTTTCAGACCTCTTTGTAAATCTGTTGGAGGCAGCTAACCTGTTTTAGGCTCCATACGAACTATAGCCGGAAACAGGTGCACAGGTTGAATAAGAATGGACTCATATGTATTTAAATCTGCCAGTTCTGGAGGAATAGCTACCAACTCTAAGTTGTTATATACTGCTCTAGCTGGCATTTTGTTCTCTTCTAATTTGTTGTAACAATATTTACAAATACGTTGATCAGTACCCAACTCAAAACAACCTTCCACCAACAAATAAGCACCAAATTGCTCCCACTTATCATTGTTTTCCTTTTCACTTTTTAAATACACATCAACATTCCAATTTGACTTCTATAGTGAGTACGTCGACAACAAATACAAACATAGTTTGGTTTTTCACATGAAAGTATCTTAAACTTTGTAATTTCTTCTGCAAACTTCTCAGTACTAATATCTTCCACCTGTTCTTCAACACCTACACTTACCAAGCTCTCACTTTCTCTACACTCCTCTTGTGAACCAAAGAAACAAAACTGTATATCATCACAAACTTTTTTTACATCCGATACTGAACCATGCAAAAGAGCTGTGTTCATTTCACTTAAAGATAATGCAGGATTTTTACGTAGTACAATCTCCCTACTAACTTCCGCATTTCTGAGTGATGTACTGCTAACATTCTTAAATGATGAAAAGTACTTTGACACACTTTTCTAGAAAGACAAGCCAGAGAATGACCCTGCTACTTAGTACATATTCTCACTTTACAAGGATCTAGTCATTGCAACATCTTAATCTTCTATTTAACACTTTTTTTGCATAATCTCGTAAGAAAATTCGCAATATATCGATAGATTCCTGTGGAATACTACAAATACTACTACAATCCCACTTATACACTGGAGCTTGTGTACGTCTCCCTTGAACTTCTTCAGTTATTACTTCTTCCACATTTCTAGGAATCATCTTTTCTTTTTCAATTGGACAACCATCTTTGATCTCATAACAACGACCACTGGTATCAACTGCATGAACTAATGTATTTTGTTGAAAATAGCTTTCTTCATTAAAAAAAAAAAACAGTACTAGAAGTGTGCTTCCATTCACCAGAAAAACTTTTGCAAAAGTTACTTCTATTAACTAGTCTTTTTCGTTTGCTTTTCTCCTTCATAAAGTGCATTGTTTTACTCAATGTATTCATTCTCTTCAATACCAATATAAATAATTTTAGTTTCAATTCAAAAGCTTTCTCTACTACACTTTCAATCTGTTGCTTTTTCTTGTAAGACATTGATCTTTTTTATATTTTTTACAATATTTCAATACATTTTGTAGTACTCTACTTTTATCCATTCTCTTCCTAATGTCTTTATATTCTTTCATCCTTCTTTCAACATGGATAGTTTTCCCATAGCTTGATTTTCCATTAATATGTCCTTTTTCGTTTCCTTCTGATTGGTTGTACAACTTTTCTTTTTCTTTTCCACATTTTGAAAATTCATTACATTCTTTAAAAGTCTTTTAACAAATTCTTTAGTTCTCTTACCAGAAGTATTTTTCTTCAATGTCACATTTTGAACTTCATCTAATTTCTGCTTTTCTCTCTCCTTTAAATAGTACAGTTTTTTTTCTTGTCTTTTCTTTTGAACTTTTCTTGTCATACTCAATCTTTCTTACTAATAATGGTGAATATCTGAAAAAAAAGAAAAGTTTAAAAAGTTTCTAATTTTTTTTAAATATTATTAAAATAGTTGTATACAAATATTCTCATCTATAAATAAAGAAATACTTTCAATTCAATTGCAAAGCTATGATAGACACTGCACAATTCCTTCACTTAGAAGACATCACAACCTCTGCAACAGAATGAGACAGCACAACTAAAGGATTTCTCTACTACTACCCAAAACAATCAGGTTCACATGTATAATACATCAGACAATAGATGTATAAATAGACACATATGTCATTCACAACACCATAAAGTCCCTTAAACTTCACAGACTGGTGTTCCCAAGTCAAAATAACACCTAAAGTGTTGAGCTTACCCAAATATAAAGCAGCAACCCTTCACATAGCTCTATTGTAAGTCTCACCATATTCCTGAAAGCATCCATACATGTGTCTGTACCTTTTGCTAGTGACACTATACATAAAACAAATATACAAATAGTTCTATACCTGTATTTTTTCACAGACTCATACAAAGTACCCTAATCTCTAAACCATCTGTTTAGTGCTGCAGCTTCACCATTTTGCAACTACTCAAAGTGTTGGGCCTACCCAAATATAAAGCAGCAAACCTTCACATGAGTCTGTTGTAAATCTCACAATATTCCTGAAAGTATGTATGCATATGTCTGTACCCTTTACTAGTACTATCATACATAAAAGAAACATACAAATACAGGTATACCTATGTTTTATACATCTAGTATCTTCAGATGCATAGCACATATGAGAATTCATGTGCAAGTAGAGTCATACATCAATCACAAGACCATGCAGACCTTAAACTCAAAACATGACAGACTGCACTTTACATTTGAAAGAGACACCTACATTTATGTGGTGTACTTAAAGTGTACATTTCACCAGATTCATAGAAAGTAGCCTAATTACTCATCTGTCTGCCAATATCTCTTAAACCTCACTTTTGTGCTGCTGCTTCACCATTCTACGACTACTCAGGATGTTGGGCCTAGTCAAATATAAAACAACAACATATCACATGTCTCTGCTGTAAATCTCACCATATTCTAAATACCATGCATGCATGTGTCTGTACCTATTACTAGTGCCACTGTATATAAAAGAAGCATACGAATACATGTATACTTGTGTTTTACAAATGTAGCATCTTCAAATAGATAACATATCAGAATACATGAGTAAGTAGAAATATATCTACTTAGACACCTACATTTATGTACCGAACTTCAAGTGTACCTTTCCACAAACTCATACAAAGTAGCCTAATCACTAATCCATCTCCTAACATGTCTTAAACCTCACTTTTGTGCTGCAGCTTCACCATTCTGCAACTATATACAGAGATGGGCCTAGTCAAATATAAAGCTGCAACTCCTCACATGTCTATGCCTTAAGTCTCACCATCTTCCTGAAAGCATGCATGCATACATTTCTACACCGCATAAATGTAGGTCTCTATGTACTTATGTCTCCACTTACTCATGAATTCTGATATGTGTTATTCATCTGAAGATGCCTCATGTGTAAAACACAGGTATACATCTATTTGTATGCTTGTTTTATATATGGTGGCACTAGCAAAAGTTACAGACACATGCATGCATGCTTTTAGAAATATGGGGAGACTTACAACAGAGACATGTGAAGGGTTGCTGCTTTGTATTTGGCTATGCTCAATACCTGAGTAGTAGTAGAATGGTGAAGCAACAACAGCAGAAAAGTGATGTTTAAGGTATGTCAGGTGAGGAATTTGTGATTAGGCTACTTTGTATGAGTTTGAGGTAAGGTTCATTTGAAGTACGCCGGATGAATCTAGGTGTCTGTTTGAAATGTGAAGTGCAGTCTGTCAAGTTTTAAGGTTAAATGGTCTTATGATTGAGGTATGTGTCTACTTGCACATGTATTGTGATATCTGTTATGTATCTGAAGATGCTAGACATATAAAACAAAGGTATACATTTATTTGTATGTTTCTTTCATATATGATGCTACTAGCAAAAGGTACAGACATATCCATTCATGCTTTCAGGAAAATACTGAGACTTACAGCAGAGACATGTGAAGGATTGCTGCTTTATATTTCGCTAGGCCCAACACCCTAAGTAGTCGTAGAATGGTGAAGCTGCAGCACAAATGTGAAACTTAAGGCATGTTAGGATATGGATTAATTATTATGCTATTTTGTATGAGTCTGTGGAAAGCTACACTTCAAATATACTGCATCATTTTCAGTGTGTGCTTGAAATGTGAAGTGCAGTCTGTCACGTTTTAAGGCCTTCCTGGTCTTGTGACTGAGGTATGTCTCTACTTGCAGATGTATTCTGGTATGTGTTATGCATCTGAAGATGCTAGTCGTTTAAAAGACAGGTATACATCTATTTGTATATTTCTTTTATATATGACGCTGCTAGCAAAAGCTATGCATGCTTTCAGGAATATGGTGAGGCTTACAGCTGTGACATGTGATGGATTGCTGCTTTATATTTGGCTAGGCCCAACATTCTAAGTAGTTGCAGAATGGTGAGGTGCAGTAGAAAAGTGAGGTTTATGACATGTTAGGAGACGGATTAGTGATTAGGCTACTTTGTACTAGTCTGTGGAAAGGTACACTTTAAATATACCACATCATTTTCAGTGTGTGCTTGAAATGTGAAGTGCAGTCTGTCACGTTTTAAGGTCTTCATGGTCTTGTGACTAACGTATGACTCTACTTGCACATGTATTCTAATACGTATTATGCATACGATTTTGCTAGCAAAAGGAACAGAGATATGTATACATGCTTTCAGGAATATGGTGAGACTTACAGCTGAAACATGAGATGGGTTGCTGCTTTATATTTGACTAGGCCCAACATCCTGAATAGTTGCAGAATAGTTGAATTGCAGCACAAAAGTGAGGTTTACAACATGGTGTACACTTTTCTGCTACAGCTTCACCATTCTGCAACTACTGTGTTTTAAATGTTTAGCATCTTCAGATGCATAACAAATATCAGAATACACGTGCAAGTAGAGACATACTTCAGTCACAATACCATAAAGGCTTTAAAACTTGACAGACTGCACTTCACAATTCAAGCAGACACTCGGTATATTTAAAGTGTACCTTCCACAGACTAATACAAAGTAGCCTAATCACTAATCCCTCTCCTAACATGTCTTAAACCTCACTATTGCGCTGCACCTCACCATTCTGCAACTACTCAGAGTGTTGGGCCTAGCCAAATATAAAGCAGCAACACATCTTATGTCTCAGCTGTAAGTCTCACCATATTCCTGAAAACATGCATGCATATGTCTGTACCTCTTGCTAGCAGCATCATATATAAAAGAAATATACAAATAGATGTATACCTGTGTTTTATATATATAGCATCTTCAGATGCATAACACATATCGGTATACATCTGCAAGTAGAGACATACCTCAGTTACAATACCATAAAGTCCTTAAAACTTCACAGACTGCACTTCACATTTCAAACAGACACTAAAAATTATACAGTATATTTAAAGTGAACCTTTCCACAGACTCGTACAAAGTAGCCTAATCACTAATCCCTCTCCTAACATGTCTTAAGCCTCACTTTTGCACTGCACCTCACCATTCTGCAACTACTTAGAGTGTTGGGCCTAGCCAAATATAAAGCAGCACCCCATCACATTCTCACCTGTAAGTCTCATCATATTCCTAAAAGCATGCATGCATATGTCTGTACCTTTTACAAGCAGCACTGTATACTAAAGAAATGTACAAATAGATGTATACCTGTGTTTTATACGTCTAGCATCTACAGATGCATAACACATATCGGAATACATGTGCAAATAGAGACATACCTCAGTCACAATACCATAAAGGCCTTAAAACTTGACAGACTGCACTTCACATTTCAAACAGACACTGAAAATTATGCGGTATATTTAAAGTGTACCTTTCCACAGACTCATACAAAGTAGCCTAATCACTAATCCCTCTCCTAACATGCCTTAAACCTCACTTTTGCACTGCACCTCACCATTCTGCAACTACTCAGAGTGTTGTGCCTAGCCAAATATAAAGCAGCAACACATCATATGTCTCAACTGTAAGTCTCACCATATTCCTGAAACCAAGCATGCATATGTCTGTACCTTTTGCTAGCAGCATTGTATACTAAAGAAATGTACAAATAGATGTATACCTGTGTTTTAAACGACTAGCATCTTCAGATGCATAACACATATCAGAATACATCTGCAAGTAGAGACATACCTCAGTAACAATACCATAAAGGCCTTAAAACTTGACAAACTGCACTTCACATTTCAAGCACACACTGAAAATTATGCGGTATATTTGAAGTGTAGCTTTCCACAAACTCATACAAAATATCGTAATAACTAATCCATCTCCTAACATGCCTTAAACCTCACTTTTGTACTGCACCTCACCATTCTGCGACTACTTAGAGTGTTGGGCCTAGCCAAATATAAAGCAGCAATCCATCGCATGTCACAGCTGTAAGTCTCACCTTATTCCTGAAAGCATGCATGCATATGTCTGTAACTTTTGCTAGCAGCGTCATATATAAAAGAAATTTACAAATAGATGTATACCTGTCTTTTAAACGACTAGCATCTTCAGAAGCATAACACATATCAGAAAACATCTGCACGTAGAGACATACCTCAGTCACAAGACCAGGAAGGCCTTAAAACGTAACGGACAGCACTTCACATTTCAAGCACACACTGAAAATTATGCAGTATATTTGAAGTGTACCTTTCCACAGACTCCTACAAAGTAGCCTAATCACTAATCCCTCTCCTAACATGTCTTAAACCTCACTTTTGTACTGCACCTCACCATTCTGCAAGTACATAGAGTGTTGGGCCTAGCCAAATATAAAGCAGCAACCCATCACATGTCTCACCTGTAAGTCTCACCATATTCCTGAAAGCATGCATGCATATGTCTGTACCTTTTGCTAGCATCATCGTATATAAAAGAAATATACAAAGAGATGTATACCTGTGTTGTATATGTCTAGCATCTTCAGATGCATAATACATATCAGAATACATGTGCAAGTAGAGACATACCTCAGTCACAAGACCATCCACATATTAAAAATTGATAGACTGCACTTAACATTTCAAGCTGACACTGAAAATTATCCGGTATATTTGAAGTGTACCTTTCCCACAGACTCATACAAAGTAACCTAATCACTGATCCCTCTGCAAACATGTCTTAAACATAACTTTTCTGCTGCTCCTTCACCATTCTACGACTACCTAGGGTATTGGACCTACCCAAATATAAAGCAGCAACCCATCACATGTTTCTGCTGTAAGTCTCACCATCTTCCTGAAAGCATGCATACATATGTCTGTACCTTTTGATAATAGCATCATATATCAAAGAAACATACAAATAGATGTACACCTCTGTTTTATACGTCTAGCATCTTCAGATGCATAACACATGTCACAATATATGTGCAGGTAGACACATACCTCAGTCACAAGACCATGAAGACCTTAAAACTTTACAGACTGCACTTCACATTTCAAACAGGCACCTACATTTATACGGCGTACTTCAAGTAAACTTTTCCACAGACTCACACAAAGTAGCATAATCACTAATTCCTCAGCCAACATATCTTAAACATCACTTTGCTGCTGCTCCTGCTTCACCATCCTACTACTACTCAGGTATTGAGCATAGCCAAATACAAAGCAGCAACCCTTCACATGTCTCTGTTGTATGTCTCCCCATATTTGTAAAAGCATGCATGCATGTGTGTGTACCTTTTACTAGTGACAATATATATAAAAGAAGTATACAAGTACATGTATACCTATGTTTTACACGTCTAGCATCTTCAGATGGATAACACATATCAGAATACATCTGCAAGTAGAGACATACTTCTGACACAAGACCATGCAGACCTCTCTAAATACTAACAAACTATAATACACATGTCTACATTTAATAGCATATTTCAAGCATCTTTAATAATTTTTAAAGTTAGAAAATTAAGCTAATATATAATACACATCACAAATTTATAACTCAACTTTCAAATATTATTGTAGAATATGAAATATCAGAAACTCATAAAAGATTTTTCTTTTGCACACAATCAATGTAATGCACCACTCTCAACAAGGTAAAACCAGTAATGGCAAACTTTCCCTCTCTTTCTCCACAGAAATAAATGTAATTAACAAATCACATTCCTTCCTACATTAATTCAAATTGTGAAATACATTTCTATTGGTTAGACATATTAACCCTTACCAACTGACTTCTAAAAATGCCCAAACTGATTTTCTGGAGTAGCGACTCCACCGTGTACCATAGCGATGGAGCTGCGAATCCATACGTGAGTTCAAAAACCTATTACTAATGATACTAGTATTATTTTTTATGAACACACCACTTCTAAACATACTACTGATTTGGGAAATCTTACTTTAATAACATATCACTTATATATAACTTACAATTTCATATTTTAAAAGCACAGTTAACTTTCTACCCTTCCCCATTCTGCTTAATCCCAGTTTCCATAGTAACAGTTTCTGCAACATTCCACTGAACTGGCAGGTCACAAGTTCACCATATTTACAAGTTCAGCACACAAACTTACAAATGCAAATAGCAGGTGTGGTTGACTTTTGCAAAATATTACCTAATCCTATCTACTGTAGCTTTCAAACATTTTTAAATAACCAATAAGAAAAATATTTTTTTAAGAAAGTAACATGCATCCTATTTTTGAGTGTACAATGTTCATGAACAGCCAATCAGTAAGTGCTTTTTAAAAAACAGCATCTTGTCCACCATTTTAGATACCTCTCATTCTACCAACTGACTACCTCAGCTACAGACATATTCTCATAACTTCCAGACATCCCTTCAAGATGCTTACAGTATGGATTGTAGGGCACAGCTATGTTTTCTGGTGCAAAAGGTATGCTGAACACAGAGGTATTGACAAAGACCTAGCTTTGCAAAATGTGGAAATTAAAAGGATTGCACAGAGAGGATTAAGGTGGCACCAATTGAAGCCTTTGGTTAAAACCTTTTTTCATCTCCAACCCCCTGACCTCATGATTGTGCACTGTGGTGGCAATGGCCTAGGCAGATTGACTGGAGTAGGACTGGAAATGCTCATGAAGGATACCCTTGCACATTTGATGTTGCTTTTCCCCCAAACTGGCTTTGCATACTTTAATATATGCCAAAGACAGAAATGGAAGTGGTCAAATCAATTCTGTCCACAGATTGAGAAAGCTAGAAAAAATGTCAATAAAGCTGTTTCTGCTTACCTCAGAGACCATAGGATGGGCTCCAACTATAACAACAATCTACGTTTTGATATGGATGACATCTACAGAAGTGATGGAATATACTTCACAGATCAAGGGAACAGAGTCTTTCTCAACAACCTAAAGCTGTGCATCCGCACTTAAATGTAGCTACAACAAACTCATAATGAAAACAAGGGCTCTTTTAGAGCCACCCTATAACACAATAGTGAATCTAATTTTTTTACACATACATACTCTTTTTTAATTTTTTCTGGATTCGCACACCAATACACAATACACAATACACTTTTCAGGTTAAACTTTTAAATTTTATATATTTTTACTAACTCTATCAAATGTAATATTATTATTAACTTCAATCACACTACCTCTATAAAGCAACTTCACAAATGCAACACTACCTTCTAAATTATATACTACTAAATTATTTATTTGAGGTGTATCCGCGAATCCAACGCAACGTTACACGGGGGCCGCGATGAGAGCCACGTTGGGGTCGCGACTCAAAAATCGCAAGAAAAAAAACCGCCCCACTTCCATTATTCGGTATTTGCCCCGGGGACCCCATCCCCTGGGGCATTACCGCTTTTTAAAAAAATGTTTTTATTAATATTACAGGAGGGGCCGCGTGGCCCTCCTTCCCTGGGCCACTTTCGGCCCTGGGGACCCCATCCCCCGGGGCATGGCTGTTGGACTTGGCCCTTTTTCCAGGGTCATCCCTAAACTTTTTGCCTTTCTCCTAGCCTTTTTTCTGACATGGTGTTGGTGGTTTTAGGACTCTGGGCACTTTAGCACTGCTGTCCAGTGTAAAGTGCGTGTGCTCTCTGTGTTAAATATGGTAAGATTGGTCTACACCTGTTTGGCCTATTTAATTTACCTGTCAGTCCCTTGTAAAGTGGAATCTCATATACCCAGGGCTGGTAAATTAAATGCTACTGGTGGGCTTGCAGCGCTAATTGCACCACCCACCAAAGTAGCTTTTCAAACCTATCTCAGGCCTCTGCCATTGCAGGGCCTGTGCGCGCAGTGTGACTGCCGCTGTGACGTGGCACCTAAAGTGTGTGCCATGTCTGTGACCCCCCTTTTACTGCATGACAGTCACCCCTAAGGTAGGCCCTAGCTACCCCTATGGGTAGGGTGCATTGTAGGTAAAAGGTAGGACATGTGCCTTAACTGTGTGGCATGTCCTGGTAGTGACAAACAGCCATTTTGATGTCTCACTACTGTGAGGCTGCCCTCTCATAGGAATGCATTGGGGATTCCCTGATATGTGCTTCAGTGGTAATTCCTGATCTGAGAGGAGTAGAATGGTCAAGTTTGGTATGTTTGGAATAGTGGTAATAAATGCTGTGCAATGGTGTTCGCAGATTTATTATCACTATTTTAGAAATGCCACTTTTAGAAGTGGGCATTTCTGTGTGCTATGTGTCTTTGTGGCTGTCTGATGTGTATTGCATGTCTGGCTCTGGAGTGACAGGGGCTGGGTGAGTCAGCACTAGGCTGAATAGGCCAATTTGCATTTGGAGTGGTGGTAGGAGTAGCACCTGGGGCTGAATGGTGCCTGCCTTCCACAATGCTGGTTCCGCCCCCCTGTGGTGTGTCTGGGGGCAGAGCCTACACTGACAAAGGGGGTGGTGGTGCACCTTTAGAGAAAGGTGTGAGAGCCCCCAGAACTGATTTCGACTGGGCGCAGAGCCCTGTGGCGGGGGGAGAACAAAGATGCTACGGGGTATAAGTATTGGGGCTGTGACCCCATGAAGAGGGCTACTGGGTACTTACTTGGAGCCGGAGGAGACTGCATGGGACCAGGGGGATCAATGGGCTGCCAGGGGACCACCATCTGGACTTTGCAGGTGTGCTGGACTGAACCTGCTCCCCTGCTTGGGGCCTGCGTGCGCAGTTTACTGCCGTTGTGACGTGGCACGTAAAGTAGGTGCCACGTCTGTGACTCCCCTTTTACTACATATCAGTCACCCCTAAGGTAGGCCCTAGCAAGCCCTATGGGTAGGGTGCATTGTAGGTAAAAGATAGGACATGTACCTTAAGTGTGTGGCATGTCCTGGTAGTGACAAACAGCCATTTTTGGTTTCTCACTACTGTGGGGCTGCCCACCCATAGGAATGCATTGGGGGTTCCCTGATAAGTGTTTCAGTGGTAATTCCTGATATGAGAGGCGCAGCGTGGTCAAGTTTGGTATATTTGGAATAGTGATAATAAATGCTGCTCAATGGTGTGTGCAGATTTATTATAACTATTTTAGAAATGCCACTTTTAGAAGTTGGCATTTCTGTGTGCTATGTGTCTGCCTGCCTGATGTGAATTGCATGTCTGGCTTTTGAGTGGCAGGGGCTGGTGAGGTGTGTGTGGCTCCAGGAGGGGCAGGGTGAGTCAGTGCTAGGCTGAATGGGACACCTGCATTTGGAGTAGTGGGAGGAGAAGTCCCTGGTCCCTGAATAGGATTGTGCCTGCCCTAGTGAATGCTGGCTCCGCCCCCCTGTGGTGTGTCTGATGACGATCCCCCACCTAACAATGGAGAAGAGGAGCCCTGTCAACAGAGTTCTCCAAATCCCCCCTGAACCAGTTGCATCTGGTTCCCCCAAAGCCATGTGCTGGCGCAGACAAAGGGAAATGGAGTATAAATGTAGGGGCTGTGACCCCATGTATGGTGTGCTGTTCCTGTTCTACTGGGGCGTGCTGCTGCTGGGGGCCCAGGAGGAACCGCCATGGGGGCTTGCCTCCCTGCTGGAGGACCCTGTGGGCTGGCCTCCCTGGGCCCAGCTGTGCCCCTTTGACCCTTTTCCTTGAATTTTCCAGGAACTGTGGGCCCTAGTGCCTTGTTAGCGCTACAACTTACTTCTCTGGTGCCAGCTTGAAGAGGAGCGCTGGTGCCGTGTAGCGCTGTGCTACGGGAAGTTTCCTGGAGGGAACCCCGGCGTGAGGGGGTCCCCAGTGCCTGGTGACGGAGCGGGAGCCCACCCCGCATTTCTGCCGCATTTGCATCTACTCTAGCGGGAGCCCACCCCGCTGTGTTATGCCCTTAGCCGGAGCCTACCCCGCTGTTTTATGCCTTTTTGATGGCAGGTGCCCACCACGCAATTATCTTTGGTTTATAGCGGGTGCCCACTCCACATTGCACCGCTAACTGAGGGAGCCGCCGGGCCGCTGCTAGCGCGACCCGGAAGACAGGCACTGTTGCCTGGTTGTGGGCGGGCCGACCGGAAGCTGCCAGGGCTGCCCAATCGCAGCACGGCCGAAGGAGAAGGTCCCGGAAGTGGCGCATGCCTGAGCGGGGCTCTCGTGAGTCGGAGAGAGCCCCGCGGCCACCCGAGAAGTTGGAGCAGTGCATGCTCCATTCCAGCCGCCCCCCCACCTGCCAGAAGGGGAGGCAGAGATCGCCGGTGACAGGAGGAGGCCAAGCGCAGTGAGGGAGAGCCCCAGTGAGTGGGACTCCCATTGGCCGTGTCTGTGTCTGTCCCACGCGTTGGAGCAGCCAGAGGAGGTCCTGGTATAGCGGGACTGACGGGGCACATTGTCGGTGCCCGGAGGCCAGCAGAAGGCCGGAGAAAACCCGGAGGAGTCTGCCAGCAGCCCCGGTGAGTGGGGGCAGAACGGGTGCATTTTCGGTGCTCGCGAGGCATTGTGGTGACAGTGCCTCTGTCCTTCAGCGGCCCCGCAGGAGAGCAGGCCACTGTAACATGGGGCACATTGTTGTCAGGGCCCCAGTGGGGGTCCAGAGGGCACAGAAGTGCCAGTGCCTCTTTGTTTTGTTTTTGCTCTCCAGTTGCGCCGCCGTAGCGGGCAACTGCAACGTTGGGGCACTTTTGTTTTTAAGAGTCCCAGAGTGGGGCTCAGGCCATTTTGCCACAGCTGCCCCACCAGACAGTGGGCAGCTGCAACTTGGGGGCATTTGTGTCTGCAACAGAAAAGGGGTGAGAAGCACCCCAGGCCCCAGCGCAGTGCGCACTTTGTGTTTGCTGCTGAGGCAGCCAAGGGGCCCTTTGCAAGGTCCCTCTTAGAGCCCTGACATTTCTGGACAGAGGGCATTTGAGCCCAGAGGAAGGCCAGTTGGCCTGGGGTCAGTTTAGGGTGTTGGTAGGGCGCAAGGCCCTAATGTGATACCAATGCATAATTTGTTTATGCCCAGTTTTCAGGCCTACTATGTTTGCCTAACAGGTTCAGGCAAGATGCAATGTTACCAGTCATGACTGGTTGTTTTACTGGAATGTGATGTGACGTATGTCCAGTGTTTAGGCATAATGTGTTTAGGCCTAATATGATGATTGCATAATATGCTCTATGCCTAATGTGATTGCGTAATGTGATTTATGCTTGTGTTGCCTATGACATAATGTGTTTATGTTTAGGATGTTTATGCATAATGTGTTTATGCTGGTGAGGACTAGTGCGTAATGTGTTTATGCTAATGAGGTTTGGGCCTAATTTGATTTATTGTCTAATGTCATGTTATGATATTTTAGGATGGTGTCTAATGCTAATGTGATAATGCTTAGGTCATTATGGTACCAGTGGTTACTGGTTGTGTTTTGCATTTACTTACCTGTTCTGATGGTTCTGACCGTGGCCCGATTGGCCTGGTCTTGTATATAATCCCCTGTGAATATTGCTAGTGCCAGTTGGCACAGTGTAAACGTGTGATTATGTTTCTAATGTGTTTATGATAATACAAAGGCTATTTTTGATATAACCTTGTGTGGAGTTTCTTTTGTGGTGTGCCTAGTGTGTTCCTGCTGTGTGCGTGTGTTGCACAAACGCTTTACACATTGCCTCTGGGATAAGCCTGACTGCTCGTGCCTAGCTACCAAGGGGGATAGCAGGGGTTATCTTCAGCGTGTAACTCCCTTGCCCTGACTAGAGTGGTGGTTTCTGCCTGGCTTTGGCGCAAGCCTTAGCCAACCAGAAATCCCATTTCTAACAATGCCCATCTATTTTTTAATTATTTTAATTTTATTTTAAAGGAGGGGGGCTGCGCGGCCCCGTTCCTGAGTCTATTTTTGGCCCGGGGATCCCATCCCCCGGGGCTTTGCCTCTTTCATTTTTCTTCTATTTAATTACGGGAGGGGGGCCTCATGGCCCCCCTTCCCTGGGCCACTTTTGACTCCCGGCCCCCTATCGCCTGGGAGTAAAACAAGAGAAGGTCCCTACCTATTTATTTCAACATATGCATCACGTCATGTAAGATAATATTCTAAACAGTGCTGAAGAATGAAGGGAACAAATATATCACAAAATAAATGTATTGATTCAATAGAATGAAAAAAATATATATACGGATATAATAAATATGAGGACAATCCCACCACTCAAACAGTCACATTCACACAAACGAGCATGCTATCAAACCTCTTTCATTCAAGCTCACAACAGACATACAATCACTTAACTGATTTAGCAAAACAGCATGAATAACATAACCCACAATTTCCTCGGTAACATAAGTCAAATAATCCAGAAACACCAATGTGGTCAATACATATCATGAATATATACATTAAAACAATCTAAAAAGGAATATGTTGACAAATACAATAATTATCTAGGGGGGAAAATGTGTTAAGCAAATCTCTAACGGAAGTTAGAGTGTCCCAAACGCCGACGCGCGTTTCGGTGTGAGGGCCAGGTGTGGCCAAACACCTTCCTCAGGGCGTGGGTAACGAAACGATCAAGTGGTGGGAGAATTCTGAAGAATCAGGAGAAAGGAAACAATCTCATGGTACTTAGGGAGTGGAGGGCCTCAGACCCAGGCCAAATGAAGTTTCCACGTAGGTTTGGGCGCAGAGAAACACATGTACACAAGGCATCCAGTGGATGTGCCCCTCAGAAACTGCCGATATCAGAGGGGTTGGGCTTGAGACAGTCAAATGGCGCAGGCTTAAACAAACTCCCGGGCTCCAAACGAGGCAGATGCGTTCTGATAGGGCAATAGTTCGTCAGCAATAGCAAAACGCCTAAATGAAGAGGGTGCTCCTCGGTCAGGAAACGAGACGGACCCCAATTAAAAAGATAACAATATGCCTGAATAAAGCGGGCGCTCCTCGGACAGGATAACAAAGCGGACCCTGATTAAAGTGATAAGCAAAGCGACGACATGATGGTCGTTCCTCGGTTGCTGGCGGGAAACAGGTTCTCCTGTTCTCCTGTCGTCGCTTTGCTTATCACTTTAATCGGGGTCCGCTTCGTTATCCTGGCTCTCAGGATAGCGGAGGCCTGCGACCATGCGAGGGAACGCTTCAGTTGCGGGGACGCGGAGCAAAGTCTCCGTCAGCCCCGGTGTATCCGGCCTCTTCCTTGAACGCGGCACGCCCACAACCAGGCCAAGGGAACACGCAGGGCTCTCCTCCTTACAGGAGCCCGGCCCCCAGTCAGGCATCCCCTGCCTGACTTCCGGTGCACCTCACGACCCGAGGACACAGAGCGAAGTCTCTGTCGGGCCCCGAATCTCCTGGCAGTGTTCCTGGCAATCTTCCTGGCCCTTGGGAACCAGAGCTCACCAGGCGCTCTCCTCTCTATGGCTCTCCCATCTCGGGCGGAATCCTCCGGTATGACGGGGCCAAAACACACATGCCCTTGTGCCTCACCCACGCAGTGATTAGGGATGGGGTAGACCACACAGCGCTCGCCACACGCTGCTACAGATGGGCAAGTGCAGAGTCCAAAGTGCCCACCACACACAGGGCCAACGTCACCTAGAGCCAGCCACTCAGCCCTAGGGATGGCTGGGGGCCCCAAGCAGGGGAGCAGGCTCAGTCCAGCACACCTGCAAAGTCCAGATGGTGGTCCCCTGGCAGCCCATTGATCCCCCTGGTCCCATGCAGTCTCCTCCGGCTCCAAGTAAGTACCCAGCAGCCCTCTTCATGGGGTCACAGCCCCAATACTTATACCCCTTAGTGTCTTTGTTCTCCCCCTGCCACAGGGCTCTGCACCCAGTCCAAACCAGGTCTGGGGGCTCTCACACCTTTCTCTAAAGGTGCACCACCACCCCCTTTGTCAGTGTAGGCTCTGGCCCCAGACACACCACAGGGGGGCGGAACCAGCATTGTGGAATGCAGGCACCATTCAGCCCCAGGTGCTACTCCTACCACCACTCCAAATGCAGTTTGGCCTATTCAGCCTAGTGCTGACTCACCCAGCCCCTGTCACTCCAGAGCCAGACATGCAATACACATCAGACAGCCACAAAGACACATAGCACACAGAAATGCCCACTTCTAAAAGTGGCATTTCTAAAATAGTGATAATAAATCTGCGAACACCATTGCACAGCATTTATTACCACTATTCCAAACATACCAAACTTGACCATTCTATTCCTCTCAGATCAGAAATTACCACTGAAGCACATATTAGGGAATCCCCAATGCATTCCTATGAGAGGGCAGCCTCACAGTAGTGAGAAATCAAAATGGCTGTTTGTCACTACCAGGACATGCCACACAGTTAAGGCACATGTCCTACCTTTTACCTACAATGCACCCTACCCATAGGACTTGCTAGGGCCTACCTTAGGGGTGACTGATATGTAGTAAAAGGGGAGTCACAGACGTGGCACCCACTTTATGTGACACGCCACAACGGCAGTAAACTGCGCGCGCAGGCCCTGCAATGGCAGAGGCCTGAGACAGGTTTGAAAGGCTACTTTGGTGGGTGGCGCAATCAGCGCTGCAAGCCCACCAGTAGCATTTAATTTACTGGCCCTGGGTATCTGGAATACTGCTTTACAAGGGACTGACAGGTAAATTAAATTAGCCAAACAGGTGTAGACCAATCTTACCACGTTTTACCATAGAGAGCACATGCACTTTACACTGGACAGCAGTGATAAAGTGCCCAGAGGCCAAAAACCACCAACACCATGTCAGAAAAAATACCAGGAGGAAGGCAAAAAGTTCATGGATGACCCTGCAAAAAGGACCAAGTCCAACAGGCCACTTGACTGACCTACAGTTGCTGCCAATTGTCGGTTGGAGTAGGTCTCTAGTCATATCCAGTGCCCAGGTCTAAAAGAGCGTTCCTGATACTTTTAGATGATGTGGGTGATGGTCACTATCTTCTCTTTTGTCCACTTTGTGGTCAACTAGGCTTCCCCAGGTTTTAACGCTTGCCAATATTTAGTGAATAATACATTTAGTGGCACATCTTTTGAATGCGTTTGCACTTGGGCTGTCAAATGGCATCCAGCCATTGCAGGCTCGTAGCCTATGCCCAGAAAAAAAGCTAAATAGTTCTGTGGCAGCTGCTGTGCATGGGACAGGGGTGCCTACATCCAGTGATGGGATGTCTCTTGCCATGTACTCTTCCTCTAGAATAAATCCGAATCCTATGATTGGCTTGAATTTGCAGGTGAGGTCACCACCTATGATGGCTACAGCCTCAGGGATTATGGAGCCAAGGAAAATATCTAGTATTTCTACCACAGAGGACTCTGTGCAAGCCACTCTTAGTCTGATGTAGATGTTGAACAGATATACTTCAGCTCTTTTTTGTGGTTTTATCTTTAGTTCAATAATGTCCGGTGACAGGATTCATAGTACTTCTATGGTCACATTTTAGGAAATGTTAGCCCATATGACCAAACCCCCAGATGGTCTACCTCTCTTTGAATGTACTGCACTGACACTAAACAATCTGTAGCCTAGCTTGTGTGATGGCTCCAGCAACCAAGATTCCTGGAGCAAGCAGAAATCAAATTGGTCCATATATTCTTGCCAATCTGGGTCTATTAGTTTCTGCTTTATCCCTGCTATATTACAAGAGACTATACATTTAGTTACCGATTGTCTCTCTTTTGGTATACTGGGAGGTGGATTGACTTGGGTATATTCTACTTCGGCAGAGTGATCAATTGCTCGGTCGATTCCCTTCTGAGCTTGATAAGGGGGCTCTAGAATAGTGCTCCCTAAAATATTAGTTGAGGAATACAAGGAATTATGCTAAGAGTTATCACTCTGAATAGTTGAGGCCTTCTGCCTTGCCAGTAAGTCGACAGATTGCAGATCATTCTGTACACTGTTGGGGCTAGGGTAATTGATAACATTTGGTGAGACTACTTGTTTAAAATCTACTTCTTTACTGGTTTTGTTCAACTAAAATCTTACTAGTGAGTTAGAAGGTGGGGTAGTTCTTAAGTCTAATGTAATCAGGCCAGCAAATAGTCTCTTAGCTCTAAGAGCGAGGACTATAGTGTCAAGAGTTCCATTTTCGCTCGGCAAGTGTTCTGCCCTATTTATGTCGGAGCGTACTATCGGCAAGCGATGGCTGGTGTGGCTGTTCCAGTATATCGCCTTGTTTTTAAGCAAGTCTTTATCTTCCCTATCCACTGGTTTTACCTTGGGGACATTGGTCATAGACACTTCGAAGTCCCTGGAGTTGGATTGATGATTGCTTGCGTAGTAGGAGTCGAATACAATGTCGTTAGGAAAGGCTCTGAACGGCATTCGATTAGTCCGAATCCAATTCGGACCTCGCCTTTCCGACCGACTCGGTTCCGAAAGGCATTAGGAGTAACCGAGTCGGTCGGAGCCGAATCGTATCGGTCTATGGACCGCGTTTCCAGCCGAGCGATAGGGATGTTAGATTCGGACAGCCTTTCCGAATCGCTTGTTCCGACACAGATCGGCTGTCGCAATCTGACTTTGGGGGTCCGTAGCAGGCCCCCTTTCACCCAGGGCCCTCCGAATCGGTCCCGTGCAGGTACCCCTGGGTCCCCTCTCCCCATGCATGCACAGTGTGGCAGGCACCATGGAGTGCCCACCACAGGGTGCAAGGTTTTCCCCAACCACCCCTTTTGTCAATGGGAGCCTGGGAACACAGGCTCCTAATGAAGTCAATGCGAGTCCGACCGAACGATGTCCGGAAGCATCGTAATCGTTCGGTCGGACTCGCAGAACCTGATTCAGTCAGAAACGATTCCAAAACCGATTCATTTGGAAGAGTTTCCGGACGGCATCGTAATCGGCCCTTAAGTGCCTGCGATTTGGGTTTTGTAGTTCCTGTTCCTCTAATCTATATTTTTGGTTTCTCTTTATGCCTGCCCAGTCAATAGAATGAACCAGCGGCTGGCAATGCGTCAAAGCTGTTGCCCCGTGTCCTCACTACTCTGTTGTTTGCCCCTGGCCACTTGTTCCTGCATCTTTATTTTGTTTTTCCTTCTAGTTCCCCTTGGTTTCTACCCTTGCCTTTGAGTGAGGTATTCACATTTTGCTCCTGCAAATCCTGGCCATTTTGGCTCTCCAGTCTTGGATGTCGGCTTGGATTCCAGGTGTTCCCAAAAAGGTCATTATCACATTTGCAACTATGAAGACTGCTAACAGAAACTGGAACTGAACGTACCTTTTTATTGGAAATGTACGTGTTAAATTATTAGGTTACACTGTGATTTGTCTTTAGTATGAGTACAAGAGACATAGTAGGCTGATGATTAGCTTGTGATTGAAAGTGTTGTAGTCATGCGGCTCCAATATGGGGGTTCAGGGAAGGTGTGGGGGTCTCAGCTGGTGTCTCTTCAGTCTTTGGCACATACTGACAACTTCAACTAAACTGTACTTCTTGTATTACACAGTGTGCAAACTTTCTTTCCTACAAATTGGAACAAGCATTGACAAAGCCAATAGGGCTGGAGGTGGCAAGCCAACAAATAATTTGTTTTTGCATACATTTGAAATAAAGATCAAAAGTGTAAAATTAATAAAGAGTCAAAATGCCACCTTCTACGTGTGGTGCGCATATGTCTTTAAATAAAATGATCCACTCGAGAAATACATTTAAAACTGTCATAAAAATTTAAATAAATTCAACTTTGACATATCAGTTCTGGGACATAAGTGGACTACTTTTTAGAAGGAAGGCCACAAGTGCAAGAACAAAATGTTGTCTCTCACAATGAAGTGTGCCAATGGTTGAAGTCGGGTGCTCATTGCTCCATGCTTTTTACTGTAGTGGGCGAAAGTAAACTGTGAACAACACTTGAACCAAACAAATGGATGAAGAGGCCTGACAGACATATATATGAATATATTTTTACTATGATTTTTTATGAAAACAGACTCGCAAGATAGCAAAAGCTGATAGGCCTAACAGTCTTGGCAGGATCCACAACAAGGTGGGCAATTCATTGGAGAAGGAAGAAACCAAGACCAAGATTAGGTTCAGTGAGTACATTTTAGCAAATGAACCATGGGATACAACATCTAATCTTGGATTACCAAAGTCTGCTGGTAATAAACATCAAAATATAGGAAATTCCCTCAGCACATGGTGTTTCCCTAAGGATGGCAGTCCCTGGGCCTATCACAAATACCCCATCTTCGTTGAGTTCCAGTGAACAAGATAGAAAGACGAATAAGGAGGTAAAGCTTCAAATCTGGGCCTCCTCACCTGACAAAACTGTGTGCCCTTGGTCAATCATTAAATGTATACCTTCGATCCTTTTTTTGCCAACAGCTGCTCGTCAGTGTGAGATATGAAAATATAACTAGAACACAGGAACACATTGGCCATTATCACAGGAAAGACAGCGCCCAGACTCCAGGACTATTCTCTTAAAATACGCTGTAGTGGGAAAGAACAGCCTGCTCTACGTTACAGTCTCGCTTCTCCTACTTTATCAAACTGTTTGATCTTGAACAAATCATGTTCTCCTGTACGTCTGTCTCCTTGTCTGACGTTATGTGAGAACTTTGAAACAGGCTCCAAACAGAGAGTGAGCGTCAATCACAGATTCCAAGGGCAGGCCCCACAGTGGTTCCATTCAAACATGATTATTATTTTTTGCCATATTTTCATGGCCTACTGGGTTTCCTTGATAGAAAATGACACCAATGTCACCACTCTACCTGTCCGATGAAGTGCTATGGTCACACAGCATGTAGTCTATATTTTTTCTTTCGTTATGACAGTAAACATGCGCAAAAATATAGAACTTGGACTACAAAGTTTGTGAATTTACCAGCCTGAAACATTAGTGAAACTCGTAATTCTTCTTTACAGGGGCCACAATTTATCGTAGTGTCCAGGGATAGACTGGTCATTAATTCAAATCTAGATCGCTTGACTTTGGGCTTATTTATCCCCCTGCGGGTTTAGGGACACTTCACTGCAGGTGTTCGCCTTACTCCCCCGCTGCTCTAAAGATTAACATGTTCTTAAAGCTGCAACACACCTTTTGTGTTGCAGACTCTCTCTCAGTCACCTTGTGACTGACATATTCTGACCCCCCTCACAGGCTCTCAGGACAGCTCATGTTCGCAGGGCTCAGGGTTGCATGAAGGCATTTTAATCTGTTCATGTTCGTCTGTCATCCAGTTCAGGAGTATTTCTGAGCATTTGTTGTCTCTGAGGTGCACTAAAACACGATATTTGGCATTCCACGCCATCAGTTTGTAGGACATGGGGCAGATAGTGCAAAAATGGGCAATCCTGCAAAACTGGAAGTCAGGCCACCGTAGAGTGCAATAGAGAAAGAGGTATTAAAGCTAAAGTACGTCGCTAAAAATAGATTGATGCTGGCTTGGAGTGTGGCCACAACACTTGTTTTTAAATCAGGTGTTTGCTTTCTTGAGGCTACTGTTAACCCACCAGGAGAGATGTTTCCATGCAGCATAGACTTATAATTCTGGACGTGCCGAAATATTATAGGTTGGGACACGTAAACTACTCACAAACTAGTACTGTTACACTCCTCTGATGAAGGCCTAACAAAGCTAAATACATATTAGGAGCTACATTGAAGCAGAAATATTTAACACATGAATAACTAGAATGAGCAAACTGCCCAGGGACATTGGAATATGGACCATTGCACCTTGCAGTTGTATTGTAATATTCCAATGTCCCTGGGCAGTTTGCTCATTCTAGTTATTCATGTGTTAAATATTTCTGCTTCAATGTAGCTCCTAATATGTATTTAGCTTTGTTAGGCCTTCATCAGAGGAGTGTAACAGTACTGGTTTGTGAGTAGTTTACGTGTCCCAGCCTATAATATTTCAGCAAATCCAGAATTATAAGTCTATGCTGCATGGAAACATCTCTCCTGGTGGGTTAACAGTAGCCTCAAGAAAGCAAACACCTGATCTAAAAACAAGTGTTGTGGCCACACTCCAAGCCAGCATCAATCTATTTTTAGCGACATACTTTAGCTTTAATACTTCTTTCTCTATTGCACTCTACGGTGGCCTGACTTCCAGTTTTGCAGGATTGCCCATTTTTGCACTATCTGCCCCATGTCCTACAAACTGATGGCGTGGAATGCCAAATATTGTGTTTTAGTGCACCTCAGAGACAACAAATGCTCAGAAATACTCATTAACTGGATGACAGACGAACATGAACAGATTAAAATGCCCTCATGGCTGCAACCCTGAGCACTACAAACATGAGCTGTCCTGAGAGCCTGTGAGGGGGGTCAGAATATGTCACAAGTAACCCTTGGCTACGCGAAGATGTAAAAGCGCTACGCGAGCTACGCGTAGCTACGCAAGCGGGCTAGGTTGCTTGTCGCGCTCGTTCGCGATGCGTTTTTCTTGTTCGGGAACGCGTTGTGCGTATTCGGGACGCTCTTTGCGTGCTCGGAGGATAGTATCTCGCGAACTTGCCCATGCGGTCTCCTATGGGCGCGGCCATCTTGTTTTTCACTTGTCCCGCCTGTTCGCGATGCCTTATTTCCTGTTCCGGGTCGCGTATAGCGTGCTCGCGATGCGCATTTCATGTTCGGGAATGCGTCGTATGTGTTCGCGACGCTTTTTGAGTGCTCGGGGGGAAATATCGCGCGAACTTACCCACGCGGTCGCGATGGGCGCGGCCATCTTGTTTTTCACTCTATGCTATGGTTCTGGGCCTGCTTTTCTATCCTCCCTCAATCTTTGCAATCCTTAGTTTTTTACACTGTTTTTCAGATTTTTTTATTTATTATCTCTCTCTCTCGTCCCTAAGTCTATATTTTGCATTTATTTCTTCTTTTACTGTGTTTTTTAACTTTTCTACTGTTTTATATTACTTCCTTCTTTAAGCTCCTACTTCTTCCCCTAACTTTATTTTTTCCTTCTAACTTTTCTTTTCCGCCTCCCACACACCCCAGAACCATAGCGAAGGGTAGCACTACCGGCTCCAAGGGCAAGGCGCCTGCGCCCAAGAGCCGCCTGCCTTGCGGCAGACTGAGCCCTGCAGGGGTGCAAGCCCGGCAGCTTTTTTGCGAGGCGGAGGTGGCCGCCCTTGTTTTTTTTGTGCAGCGCCACCTCCCCTTGACCTTGGCAGCAGGCCAGGCTCCGGGTACCCTACCCAGGAGCGTCACCGCCAGTGGGCGAAGGTGCGCCGGGCAGTGTTTCGCTGCTCAGGGGTCCGGCGCACCCATAACCAGCTGGCCCACCGGTGGTCAGACATCCTGGACCGGGAGCAGGACCTGTTGGACCTGCTAGGTGTCGAGGTCGTGGGGCTTGGTGAGTAGCTAATATATAGTAGTATAAGTATTGTGTATAATTTTTTACGAATAACAAGAATACTGCTGCTTACATTGCAGGTAAATTACGTTTCAAAATCTTCTGTGATTGTAGGACACAGGTGCTCGGCGCTACTCTTACTTGTTTGCAACTTTGCGCTCGCTTGGGCTGATTATTATGTAAGAATTTACTTTAGAGAATTTAAGTTAGGTAATGCTATTGCTAGAGATACTCTAGTCCTTCCTTTGTCCTCCTGTCAAATAGTGCTGGATGGATTGATACTAGGTTTAGTTAGTATTAGTTGATAATTTTTTTGCGGTCTGCGTGACGCATCCTCTGTCACTGAGTGCTGCTTACCCCAGTCCTTAGTAGAACCTTTTGTAGTTTGTTTAGTGAGTGGTAGGCTTAGCAGTGTTAGTCAGTAGCAGAACATCAGACGCAACCAACCAACAATTTGGTGTTTGCACAAATTTATGCATGTCTCCTCCATCTCATCTATGCATTTTTGAGGGCTAAAAAAAATGGAAACGCAGACTTAGTGAACAATTGGCCCGTCTGGAATAGGTGGGCTAGGTCAGGTGGTACTTAGGCTTAGTTAGTATTCTGGATTCGAATCAATCAGAATGGAACACTGGATTAGTGTTTATAAATAAGTAGACGGTCCGTGAATCCCGCAAGCCAGTAGTCGATCTGATTAGATAGGTCAATTGTATTGCAATTGTTGTTTCCTAAAAATTTTTTTGAGCATTTTTAAAAATAATTTATTTGTTTACTTTCACAGCAATCATTAATGTTTGTCTCTTTCTTTATTATATCTTACATGATCACTGATCAGCAGCACCCAGGGGCAAGAAGACGGGGTCCGAGTCGGCGGGACAACCAGAGGACCGCTCCTCTACCGAGGGCCCTGCTGCTGGCCCCAGTAAGTCCTCCAGTGGTTAATATTAACAATTATATTTCCCTAACTTTTACTGCACCTTATTTTTCCGAACTATTAATTCTGGTTCCACTTTCTAATTCTATTTTTTACAAAAGCTTCTTTGATCTTGACTATCTGTTTCTAAATTCTGGTTATCCCTGCCTCTAAGTTCTAACTGCCTCTGCTATGACTCTCTGTACTACTACTATTAGTCTGTCTGTAGCTAAGCTTGCCCAGTTTGCCACTCTTTATTTTACGGTTTTGAATAAAACTCAGATTGACCAATAGCTCTAGCCACTGAGTCCAGTCCTTTGGGTTGTCCTCTTCTAGTCTTCTTAATCTTGAGGCCTTGACAATTACCACCAACAAAATGCCCAACCAGATATTTGACTATTTTTGATAGGATATAGTACATACTACTACTGTTGTGGGGATTCTGCACAGCCACATACAGAACTATGCACAAGAAAATAGGATGTTGGTGATGGGAGGTTGGACCTTCCTCACACCTCAGTCAGAAGTGAACCCACAATCCCCTGACCGACTAGCTATAGTGTCTCATTAGGTCCCGAACCCCCACCCGAAGATACCCAATGATTACACAACCCAGAACATAACACCCTTTCGCTCACTCACTCGTGTAAGTCCACCACCACCCCAAATACCACAGAGTCTATGTGTAAGTTCAAAAGGTTTATTTTCAACTAACAAGCTCTGTACGTTGTTCTATAAAATTCAGTGTACTACAGCCAGCTCCAACAGCAAAATGCATAAGATTAAAACAATACACATTGTTACAAGTGCATGATAGAAGACAAAAGATCTGTGCGAATTCTGGGAGACCCCTCACCGTAGAACGTAGAAGTACTGGTTACATGCATTATAAGCTCTGCAAATCTCTGGTTCGTAGAAGGGAATCTTCTGCCTGTTATGAGAAAAATGGTGCGCGTTAGATAGTATAATGCAAGCATTTCTCAGTCATGCCAAAAAGTGTAACATGTTATGGCTAAGCAATATGGACTAACCGAACTCCATAACAAAGTGGCTTGTTTTTCAACCTCTTGTACGCAACGCTCAGACAGTAGCTGTATGAGCTCATGTGGGCTCAAAGGCGTCTTACTGCACAACAAGCTGCGAGGTAACATGCGCAAAAGACATGAAGCTAAAATGGTTGCATGGCTCAGGCTAACTTTGCAAAGAGTAGAGTAGACTATAATAATGACCCTAGGGACCATAACACTACTAGTGTCTACTGACTCTACTCTAGTATCCGATTTGGACTAGTGATGTATGTTGTATATGTATGTATTCACTTTTTTTCAATCTTGCTAGTGAAAACGAATAAATAGGGGGAGGTGTACAGGCATCTAAAACATGTGTAATGTTTTTTCTAGGCGTACTATCGACCACCAGTGCCGACGGGGCCAGCGGTGATGGCGATGCGGCCATTCCGGAGGGGGCAGGAGATGCGGCACCTGCAGGAGATACAGGGGGTGAGCCAGCAGCAGTGGCGGGCGGTGGTAAGTTATATTCATTACTTATTGACATTAAACTAGCTGGAAGGGTGTTCACTTCACTCACTGTACTGTTGAGACTTATTAAGTATGAAGTTGTAGTGAACATTAAACAACGGTTGAAGAAGACACCCTTTACTTAGCATTAGCAATGCATTAGCAATAGCATTAGCAGTGTGAGTTGAGTAACCAATGGCCTCTTCTATCTGACTCCAACTCAGCTGTGAAAGTTTTATGGAGAAGACTAAAAGTCAGATCAGATGACCTTGATAAATGTGTTGAACAAAAAGAGAAAGAAGGGTGGAAGGAGGAAGGATGGGCGAGATGTAATATGACTGGCAGAGAAGGATACGTTGGAAGCATGCATAGGTGGCTGATAGGAATCAGATGCATGGGTTGTTGAAGGATGGGTGGAAGGTGAAACAAGATGCCTGCCTGGGTGGGCGACACAGTATGGGTGGATACTGGGGATAGCAAGAATCATCAGCGGTGTTTGGGTCAAACTCAAAGCCAAGGCAAGCAAGGAAGGAGTGGACACATGGGTGGTTGTCGGTGAAACAAACTAAGGTTTGTGGAGAGATTAAGAAGAATGATAGACATTTACTTTGAATGGATGGATGCCTGGATGTATTCATCAGAGACAGCATAGGTGGAGACTGTCACTGGATGCAGAGTCTTAGTTTGAAGAGAATGTAAAAGAAACCGCGCCAGAGTAGCAAAGCCGAGGGGAACATAAGTTGTATTTTCAGAATACAGTTGACTCACAGTAGTTTGCAAGCACATCATATATATATATTGTGTATAGTTAGTTATCAAGCGCCTTCCTCCGACTCCGAGGACCACTTCCTACCTATGTTAATTTATTTTCGACTGTGTCAGCCAGCCTGCAAAGGGTGGCCTATCTGTTGGTTACACAATCAATCAAAACAAAGTACCTTATGCAGTAGCGGTCGGTGGTGGGAGTGCTGCCGGGCGGTGATGTGGGGAGGGGGAGGGGCAGGGTGGGGGGTAGTAAACTATGGATTACGGCCAAATACAGGTAAGTAAACATAAAAATAAATAAAGCGAATTTCATTGTGCGCACTGCACCGCCAAATGCGATTCAGTACATGCAATGAAATTTGTTTTATTTATTTATATGTTTACTTACCTGTAATTGGCCGTAATCCATAGTTTACTCCCACCCTGCCCCTCCCCTCCCCATGTCACCGCCCGGCAGCACTCCCACCACCGACCGCTACTGACCTTATGTCGTCGTCCCATATATAAGCAATGATCATTGGATCAGATATATAATCTGCCTTTTTGTAGTAGCCAGGGCAGGGTGAAAGTGAAATTGAGCAATTGCCCTTCATGTAACAGAGAGAGTATGGCCAGTGCCACCCGTAATAGAAAAATACGAGCTTCCCCACCTGCAGACAGTAGTAAATAAAACTAACATGAGTCTGCGTCATGACTCGTATGTTTGTCTTGGGTGCAAGCTTAGCTGACTGAGCTGGCATGCCGGCTACAACAAGGTTATGTAATTTCGCTAAACTAGAGATAAGAAGAAGACTGGTGTACTGTGTACTGGAGTCCATAGTGCTAGTATAATGCCTGAAACTCCCACAAATGTTAGAGGCCGAGGAAGTGGGAGGATAGATTATTACCACAAATGTTATGTACTGTGCTTGCTAGTATTACTGTGCCACTATGTGTTGAATTAATTTTGTGTTACTGTTTTGCTAAGAGTATTGGTTACAACAATATTCTTTTTCTTTCTTGATATAGATCCTCCTTCCCAAGAAAAACCAACATGGCAGGAGTTGGCAGCCAGGGCCCGGCGCCGGAAACTGGAGGCCATCTGCCAAGAGTACCGGCGGCTGGTGGCTCAGGCGGAGGAGGAGGAGGAGGCGGCAGCAGCTGCAGCCTCCTCCAATGCCCCGGGCCCCAGCCAGGCCCCGCCTCCAGTGGTATGGCACCGCGGTCAGGCAGCTGCCCGCCACTGCAATTCTTTAACACCCAGCACTGCTGCCCCCCACCCTGGATGCCACTGCAGGGCATTTCGCCGCCAGATGCTCTTCCGGATGGCACGCCTAGAGGAGCACCTAGAGGAGCGGGTCAAGATCCTCGTGGACAAACACCTTAAAGCCCGCCGAATCTAAGAACTATCTAGGACCCCGTTGGATTGCCCCTTTCTTATTATTTTTGTTGGTGGGTGGGAATTGGGCGTTGGGGTTTATGGACATTGTTTGGACTTTTTCGTTTTGGACATTGGTTGGGGTTAGGGAGAGGGGTGGGTCAGGTGTGGGATAGTTTATTTTGTTAGGGTAATAAATTATATTTATACTTAAACACACGATGTTAATGTTTTGTGGGGGTTACTGTTTTACTGAATTTACGTCACATGGTTTCCTTGCTGCTGCAGGGCCGCAGCCAGTGTTTGATTTAAATAATCTGCCGATTATGTAACACACAAACAGATACATGCGGTACCCCTCACTGAGTTATTTGTCCTACTAGTACTGTCAGTCTCTCCTCCTAGTCCATTATACCTCCCACCAAACTTATCTTACCTGTGATTGATGATGATTAAGTTCGGCACAGCGATGGCTGCATGGTTTCCCAAGAGAATGGAGAAGATGCCATGGTTGTGGTGGTAGTAGTAGACACTGGCAGTAGCATTTGCAAAAAAAAAAAAGAGACAGTCACTTGCCTGAGAGAGACTGTGGGAGGAGTAGTAGAACGAAGTAAAGTACAGTACAGAAGAAGACTGCCAAACAAACAATATTGCAACTGCTAAAGTAAAATAAAACATAATGGTGGCGGGGACAGCCTAGTACAAGAAGTTACAAACTGTAGTTGTGTCGAGTGAGTCACTTAACACAATCGTAATTCGTAACCTTTACTGCTGTGTGGTAGGATGTTGATGATGAATCCAATCAATGCCGGCAATTAATTATGATGCATTAGGTCCCTTTGGAAAAAAAATTGGCTTGCACATAGACTGCGCATGGGTGGGCAAGCAGAAGAAGATCCTCGCCCTGCCTTGAAATTGAATTAGTGTTGCTTTCACCACATCTGCCCCAGCAAGTGTGTGATCAATTGGTGTACATTTAATGTAGTCACATCACACCTCAATATAAATCAGACAGCTCAGGGGAAGAGGGTTAGGGTTTGATGAATGGATGGGAAGGGGGTTTGGGGAAAGGTTTGACAAAGAAAAACAGTACGCATGGACACAACAAAAGCAAAACACAATCTTGGCAGACGACCATGATCTTATCCAATAAATCTATAAAGGGAGAAAAAGGAAATGCATGCATTATGATGAAGATAACTTGATGGTTAATGAGTAGTACTTACTAACTACTACTAGACAATTAGACAGTACAGGGCAGCAGTATATTCTATGCAATTTGCCTTGCCTGTATGCCCTCAGAGAGACCCAAATTACATGTTGTACCGGGCTTACTTTTAAAGATAGCAAAGAAAATTAAAAAATAGTTGTAGGGATCAATTAGCAAACAAACAACAACACAACACACAGTCGTAATGATTGAAGAGAAAAAAGGAATCAAATTAATTAAAAGACGAATGATGAATGATACTAAAGTTACTGTATTATCCTGGTCAAATTGTGGAGTTGAATCACGTCATTCCTCTTGGTCCTATCTTCCATGGACGCTCCGCACATCAATCTTGGGTGCCACTGCCTGCCTGATGCGGATTGGTAAGGTAAGTGTGAGTTGTTTCTCCCAGTATAGCACAGGGTAAAGGCCGGCCTGTAAGTGTAGATGGAAAAACAAAGGGGTATTGAAAAATCAATGAATAAAAAAAAGCATCAATTACGGTGGAGTCCAAGAAGAGAAGAGAGAACACTTTCAGACTGAGGCGGCTTGGATACATCGTGTCTATTCTGTTTACAGCATTAAGCTACAACAACAACAGGACAGAACAGGCCCACAGCACCAGGCCATGACCCAACCTCCATTTACCTTAAATTTTGACAGAGCCAGACAAAAGGCATATACAGCAACCTAGCATTTTCAAAATTAAGTGACTAAATCAATGCGCCTCTGTCAGTCATACCACTACACTCGACTCCACCACTACATGGACATGTAGGTCTGCTGTGTTTCTTGTTGAATTGTTGTGTTTACCTTTTATGTCACTTCATGACACGCAGTTATTCCATCAATCATCTCCGATCCAACTGACTGACTGCGTGCAAAGATAGTATGGTCATCATCATGGTGTGGTACGTGTTGTCCAACTCCAACTCAGTCTGTAGTGACTCCGATTAAGTCCATATTCCATATTAAAAAATTGCAACGGATATTGGCCTGCACCTGCAGTAGTAGGAGTACAATTTGGTTATTAAACAACAAGAAGGGAAACATTGACTGTCACTTGAGTCACTTTCACTTAGATTAACTAGTAGAGTTCGACTTCATGCACAACATCAACACAACAAACAACAGCAATCGCTCAGAGTCAGCAAGCATCCAATGCATGCCATCATTACCTGTCTTGCTCTTCTCTTTGGCTGTCAGATCATCAGATGCCTAGTTCTGATAGGTGTGTGTTTTTTTTAACGAGGCAGTGGCCTCATTATTACTCCACATTCATTTTGAGTGTTGTTAGTCGCTGTTTCGGTTTTCGTCTTATTCATCTGTGGCACTTTGTCGCAGTTTAAGTTGGTTCACATGGTCAGCGCTGTGATGGGCCGCGGCCTGGGTAGCGGTCATTGCTGGTCAATTGAGTTTGCAGAAATGTCAGCAAGTTTCTTCGAAGAGTCTTGTCTTTCTCTGCCAAGTACCTTCTGTCCTGACAGTGATGAGCTTTGGATGCCTGCCGAGGCTGTAGCCTTCTGACAGTGATGAGTTTACTTTTGGATGCCTGCCCAAGTTCTGACAGTGAAGAGCTGTGGATGCCTGCAGAGGCGGTAGCCTTCGGACAGTGATGAGTTTCGGCTCGGAAACAAAACGGAGGATAGCTATAGTCACGTTTCACTTCTTATGGAGGGACTGTTAGAGGCAACATTTCTTGTACTCCAATGTCTGGCTTGATGGAAATGTAATTAGGGCGAGTCAGGAAGATGGAGCAGGACTCTGAGGAGTGGACAGTTAAATGCACAGACGTGCAACTCCAATAGGGAAATAAAAGAGAAGACGGTGGTGATGGATTTGTTGTGATTTGATTTGAACCAGAAAGACAGATACACACACAAATAAAGGAAGGAAGAAAGTAACAATTTGAAAAACTAGTTGTCAGGGAAGAGAAGCTCGTCCTCAAACTCTGGTGGTTCGGACAGAAGTAGGTCCTGTAACCCACTACTTACGTCATCGAAGTCGCTCTCCTCTTCCTGCTGTGATTCACGTATTTTGTACTCCGGTGGTATAAAGTGCTGATTCATTTTGATCATGGTTAACCTCTCCACGCTTTTGGGCGAGAGACTGGTCCTTTTCAAAGTTACAATGGCACCAGCAGCACTGAAAACACGCTCAGAAGAGACACTTGCGACAGGAGAAGCCAGATACTTTATCGCCAGCCTGCTGAGCACTGTCCATTGGCTTCTTTTCCCATACCAAAACACCAATGGGTTTCGATCCATGAAGACCTCTGTTGGGTCATCCAGATAGGCCTGGACCGTCCGCTCAATGCTCAGGGGTGCTCCGATGTGCTCAGCCTCTTTTCCCTTTGCATCAGCACTGGACTTACCATACCCCTGCCATAGAAACCAATCAGTTGCCGATTGTACTGTGGATGATCCTGTTCTTGCTGTTGTTGATGTTATTGGTAGTGTTGGTGTTGGTGACTGCTGGGAGGCAAACGCACTGCCCTCAGGCTCCGAAGTAGAACTTGACTCTGGATGCCCTGTAGTACTTGTTATGGCCTGGGGCGGGGGCCTGTAATTACCAGACGTTCGTTTTCAAAGTCAATGGCTAGCTGAGCTATCAAAGTTTTCTACTTGGCAACATCCACTTCTGAAAAAGGAATTACTGCCTTACTGTTCAGAAATACTTTGTACCGTGGATCCAAAATTGTGGCAGTAATGTAATGTGGATCTGACACAATGTTATTTTGAATCCTTGTATTTTCAGATAAGCGAACGGCTAAGGAGTCCGCCAAATGATATGCGTCTTGTTTGTCATCCACACCTGCGTACGTTTCAGACACCTCCTTCAGCTGTTGCTCTAGCATGTGCAACAATGGGATAGCTTGGCCCATAGTACAGTCCTCCCTGCTGACTTCACGTGTGAAGATCTCAAAAGGAAGTAGCATCTCTGTCAGGCATTTAACGAGGTTCCATTGACCCATCTCAACGGTCATGCCTCTCACAGTAGGATCCCCTAATCTTTGCATAACATAAGCGTGAGTGGTATGTACTGCTCAAACAGACGATCAAGCATGTAATAAGTTGAGTTCCAACGTGTTGGCACCTCCTGGATGAGTGCTTTGACTGGCATTTTATGCTCACGTTGAATGACCCTCAGCTGCTTCCGGACTTTAAAAGAATGGCTGAAATGTGTGCATATTCTTCTGCAGGTGGCCAGTAAGTTGCTGACTTTGTATTCATTTTTCAGAAAGTCTTGAACAACAATGTTAATGCAGTGTGCCAAACACGGGACCCTGAAATAGCGACCATCTTTCATGGCCCTAACTACATTACTGGCATTGTCCGTGGCAACAAAACCAATGTTAAGCCCTCTTGGGCGCAGCCACTCAAAGACCTTGCTGTTAAACTCATCCAAAATGTTTGCAGCAGTATGAGTGTTAGACTTGGCATCTTTTGGCGTGTTTCCCCTGACTTTTTGCTTTCTGACCTCCCGGTTTTGACTCTGTTTTTGCTGGTGTAATGATTCTGCGCACTTTCCTCACTGCGGTCCAGTGGGAAAGTGCAAGTGCTCCTGTATAAAATGTGTTATGGATTGGTGTTTCCATGATTGGCCTATTTGGTTTATGTGTCAGTCCCTTGTAAAGTGCACTGCGAGTGCCAGGGCCTATAGACCAAATGCTGTTGGTGGGCTGCAGCACTGGATTGTGCCACCCACGCAAACAGCCCGTAAAGTGTAACTCGGGCCTGCCATCGCAGAGCCTGTGCGCAGCCTGGGGCTGCCATGTCGACTTGGCAAGTGCACACACTTGCAAGTCCCTAAACCTTCCCTTTGCTACATGTTAGTCACCCCTAAGGTAGGCCCAAGGTACCCCTGTGGGCAGGGTGCGGTGTATGCGAAAGGTAGGACATGCCCGGGTGTGTGCGGCATGTCCTGATAGTGAATTACAGCCTAGTTTGTTTTTCACTATTGCAAGGCTACCTGTTCCCCTAGGCCAGAACGGGCAGTTTTGATTATTACAGCTTATAATCCTAACTGACCCCGGGAACATGGTAGAAATTCGAGTTTAGTATGCCTGGACTCAGAATGATAAAATGCAGCTTTTAGTGAAGTTGGTTTTAACATTCTGGGTTTGAAAATACCACTTTTAGAAAGTGGGTATTTTCTTGTCTAACCATCCAAGCCTGCCTCTGCGAGGTTGTTGTATTCCTTGTCTGGAGTGTGAGTGACAGGGGCTGGGGGATGCCAGGAGACAGGGTGAGTCAGCACAGGGCTGAATAGCAAGATCTACATGTAGATGGGTGGGAGGGGTCGCACCTGGGCCCTGAATAGGACAGTGCCTTCCCTCCACAATGCTGGCTCCACCTCCTGTGGTGCGTCTGATGTCCCTGGCCTACTCACTGAAAGAAGGGACGGAGACTTGTCAACAAAGTGCTCCAGAACTGGTTTGGACTAGGCAAAGGCCTCTCTGCCTTCAGAGAACAAAGGAATTTGGGATATAAATATTGGGGCCCTGACCCCATGAATTTAGATCTCGCTGGAATCAAGGAACCTGCCAAGACGAAGAGCTGGAAGAGCTGCCAGGAGGAGTACTGCCCCTTTGCTGTGTTGTTGCTTTGTTGGGTTGGCCTGCAGTTGCTGCTTCTGTCTTGGGCAGTGAAAGGACTGGACTGAACTTTCGATGAACTTGTGCTGAGTATCTCCAAGGGCCAGGAACCGAGCTGGCCTCCTGTTAAGAAGTCTCAGGGACTACAAAGACTTCACAAGCCTCTGGGTACCGCTTCTGGAACGCTGTTTCAGTTGCCACTGAGGAAGGGAACTGCAACCGACTCCGTCAACCGAATCCATCCCTGGCCGGTGACCTGTTTGCACCGCAGACCGCATCGCCCCGCTTCGCAGCGCAAACCTGGTCTCACCGTGGGCGACGTCCGACGCCGCCAACATCGAGCCGCTGCTTGCACCGTGACCTGTGGGCACCGCAGTTCGCATCGCATCGCTTCACTGGGCCAGCCGGACCAGACCGACGCTGTTGCTCCAACTGGCTCAAGAATCGAGACCGCACCGCATTTGGGGCACCGCTCGCACGTCTGCGACGCACCGCTCCGACTCGCACCGCTGTCCGATGCCAGCTCCCGCACTCCGGCTAGGTCGCCTGCATCGCAACCTGTCAGCACCGCATCGAGCATCGTCTCACCCTGCATCGCACGCCTTGGACTCACCGACTCCGTCTGCACGACGCTCATCGAGCCGCTGCCTGCACCGCATCGAGGGACACCGCACCTTGCATCGCTCCGTCTTGCACCGCAACCGCGACGAACGCCGACCGGCTCGTACACTCCGTACCAGCCACAACGAGAAAGGTACTGTTACCGAGTCTGTTCATGACTCTGCTGGCCCGTGATCGACGCGGTCGGCTGGAACTGTTAGACTCTGTGGTTTTCAGCATCACGGTAGGCTCGGACGGAGCTACTGACTCGTACGAACTTTGCTTTTGTGCTATTCCTGCAAAGAAGAAGTTAACGTATCAAGCATTCATTCGTAAAGTATAGTATTGTGGATTTTTGTCGTAATTGGTCTTGTCTTGAGTATATAAAATATTGGTTATTTTTCTAAACTGGTGTGGTGTCCGTTTGTAGTGCTTACACTGTATTACTGTTGGTTATGTGCAAATGCTTTACACACTGCCTCTGAATTAAGCCTGACTGCTCGTGCCAAGCTACCACGAGGGTGAGCAGGGGTTACTTCACGAGTGTAACAACCCTTACCCTGACTAGGAAGAAGGGTCCCTACTTGGACAAAGGTGCAAGCCCTTGCCAACTAGAGATCCCATTTCTAACAATGAGATTTCTCCATGGCAAACATGGCTACAGTTGCATGTTTGCGAGTGGCATGAAAAATCTCAGCAGCGTCAACACCAGCAGATATCTGTTCTCTAACCCCCACAAAAGAGATCCAGTGTGCAGTGATGCACATGTAATCAGTGGCTTGGCAACTGGTCCACATGTCTGTTGTCAGGTGGATACTCTGAACAGCACTCTGCTTCAAGGCTTTTCCAAGCAATTCCAGCACGTCGTGATGTAGTGCTGGAACAGCAACTCTGACAAAATAGTAGCGGCTGGGAACCTGCCATTTTGGGCAGATGGCTGTCACAAATTCCAGAAAACTCACCCCTTCAACAAAGGAAAAAGGGAGAAGGTCCAGTGCTAACATTTTAGCCAGCTTCGCATTGTACAAATGTGCTATTGGTTGGTTGCGTTCGTACTGCCCCTCCCCCCTAAACATGTTGATAATGGTAGGCTGCATGGTTTTCCTTTCTCTTAGGTTCAACAACGCACTTTTTTTCATTGTGGTACTCCTTGCTGTCTCAGGCTGACTCTTACTCTTGTGCCACTGAGATGTTGCTGAAGATGTGGGTGACGATAACACTGCACTGCTGGGGACAGGGCTACTTTGTGTACCACTACCAGAGAGAATGTCTCCCTGTCCTTCCTCTTCCACCGTGATCGGATCTTCTACTCGTTTATCCCCACCAACACCAATGGTTGCAGTTTTTATGCCGCGAAGGTGGTCCACCCAGTCGATCAAGTAGTGTTTTTTCAGATGAGTTATTTGGCCTCCGGTACCATAGTTTGTACAAGCTTACCCCGACTAACAGAGGTATTACAAATGGAGCATATACCAATGTTCTCCTCCTTTTCGCTAACCATAAAGAAGTCCCAAACTGGGGAGCTTAACTTTTGCCTCCTGCTGGAGGTGCCACTTCCAATGCCGGATGAACTGGAGGGTGTGGGCTGAATTTGACTCTGTGCTGTACCACTACCTACTTCTACTGAGGTGGTGGTTGTGCTGGATGTAGGTCGCTGCCGGGCCTTTGCTAATGCAAATATGGAAGCTGTAGGTCGTGTTGGTGTTACCTGTGTTGGAGGTATGTGTGCTACATCCCTCGCAGCGATTTTGGATAGGGTAATAATGTTGGTCTCCATCTCCTCGGGCCGGGAGTGATGTTCGTGATGACTGGCTCATCATCATCATCATCCTGCTGTTCTACATCGACCTCCATAAGTGTAAGGCTTTCTGGAACCTTCCTTTTCCCTAGCTTGGTCTTGGGACGTGTCTCCCTCTCAGACTCAGTTTGTGGCTTCCAAGTGGCATCTAGATCATCAGAAGGGGGCTTGGCGAAGAAGTTGATGGACTAACCCTCCTTTTCCTTGCTGGGGATTTGGAAGACAATGGATCTTCTGAATGAGTGGCTTCCTCTTCTTCTACCTCTGCATGAGGCTCAATTTCCTGAACTGCCCCTACTTGGGAGGAACAACAACCACTACTGCGAGCGGTGGTTGCGGCTGTTGTTGTTGACTACTTATCTGCTGTGTTTCCTCCTGCGTTGATTGGGTACTACTTTGAGATAGCGATAAGTTTATCTCAGGCTCAGCATCACTGGTTTCCACCATTAGGCTGGCTACCTCTTCCACACTCATGTGCTTGGGCCTGGGTTGGTGGGTTGGGCCCACTGATGCGGAGGTGCTGCCCCCACCTTGCCCCCGGACACCGCTGCTGCAGGCGTAATTTTTGTTTCCCAAAAAAGGTATTGGGCGGCACACCAGACTTAAGTGTCACTTCCTTCTTCTGTTCCTTCTTCTCAATAGCAACTTTCTTGGTACTGGAGGACCTGGTACCTGCTTTCTTTGGGCCCATCTTCTTCAGATGTCAGCAGCACTCAGTTGCACAAGTTGCAGAGATGTCTGGTCAGGTCACACGTCACGTCGTGTACAGCAGCAGGACGTCTGTCTGGCAGTACAACGGGCAATGATGACACACCTCCTCCTCAGTCTTTTGTGCACCTAAAAGCAAAAAAGCCAGAAGAACATCAGTCAAACGATAGCACAAATCAAACTAATATAATATATAACTTAGTGTGTGGTTGTCTCAATTATAAAATTTTAGTAACTCAGTGAACACCAACAGTGTATCCATTTATGAGACTTTGACAACAAGGCCAGGGCTTTCCTGGTGTACTGTGTACACTCAGGAAGAATAAGAATAGCAAAGAACAAAAACAAAAATGTAGTGGAGCCTGTTTGGCCTAAATTTGTGCATCACGTGGGATGGATGCAGCATCAGGGAGCTGCAGCTGGCAATGGGGATGGATTTGGAAGCAGTAAGACAAGAGGAACAATGGAAAGACACGCAGGCCTATGTGGCAAAAACAGCACACTACTAACTACCACCACAAAATGGCCCCCAGCCAAATGGTCACTCACAGGCACAAGGCACGGCAAACAATGAACTCAAGCAGGCCTATATGGCCAGACAAAGGATGCCTGATAAATAACACACACAGCTTTAATGCAAAAACTAAAATCCACATGGCTAAAAACAGGTTGGAAAGTTACACAACAACCACAACAACAACACATACACACGCAAAAAAGGCATTTATTTAACACACCCAAAAAGTGAAATAGACCCCCAAAAACCCCCCACATTTTGCAATTCAATCCAATGCCATCCATGCCCTAAATGATGTTTAAATTCAACAGACAACACAGAAACAGTTTTTATGCACCCATGATGACTGCCTCTGGGCCTACTGGCAGACTAGGCCACAAGCTTGGGGGCCTATGGCAAAAGTACAGTGGCTGGTCCCACAAAATGGCCGCCACCACATGGCCAGGCCACCCACAACAACCAGAAAAGGTAGACAAGACAGACAATGCAGGCCTATGGCAAAAGCACAATGCCTAGCTTCACAAAATGGCCGCCACCCACATGGCCAGGCCACCCACAATAACAAGAAAGTGAAGACAAAGGACAGGACCAGGAAGTTGGAGACTCTGGGGAACTTCCTTCCTCTTTAAAAAAATTGTAAAAAAAAGAAAAATGACTCCTTGCTCACAAAACTACATCTAAATGACAACCTGAGGAGTTTTTGAGCAAAATGAACAAAATCATCATTTTCGAGAAGGTTTTATGCTGCTCGAGAGATATTCTTCGCCAGATTGTAAATTCTGCGTGTTCGGCATCGCGATCTTCACAAAAAGTCATTATCGCGCGCAAACGCATATTGAGCGCGAAGAAGAAAAAAGTGTAAGTCCGCGTTGTCGTGCAGTGCGGAGTTGCCAAAAGTCCACGAGCTGAACACCCAGGGTTACCTACTGGCTGAAAAGGCCTATTTATTTAACACACACCAAAAAACTGAAATACCACCCCAAAAACCACATTTTGCAATTCAATCCAATGCCATCCATGCCATAAATGATGTTAAAATTCAACAGACAACACAGAAACAGTTTTTATGCACCCATGATGACTACCTCTGGGCCTACTGGCAGACTAGGCCACAAGCTTGGAAGCCTATGGCAAAAGCAAGCACACTGCCTTGCTCCACAAAATGGCCGCCACCCACATGGCCAGGCCACCCACAATAAAAGAAAGTGAAGACAGACAATGAATGCAGGCCTATGGCAAAAGCACACTGCCTGGATGGCTCCACAAAATGGCAGCTAGCCACCCACAACAAAAAGAAATGGAAGACAGACAAGGCAAGCCTATGGCAAAAGCACACTGCCTGCCTTCACAAAATGGCCGCCACCCACATGGCCAGGCCACAACAACAACAAGCATAAGCCAAGGGGAACAAAGAAAAGACATGCAGGCCGATGTGGAAAAAGCAGCACACTACTAAACTACCACCACAAAATGGCCCCAAGCCACATGGTCACTCACAGTCACAACAGGCCATGGAAAACAATGAACTCAAGCAGGCCTATATATGACCAGACAAAGGAGGCCTGCTAAACAACACAGCTTTAATACAAAAATGCAAAAACAAAAATCCACAGGGCTACGAAAGGTTGGAAAGTTACACAACAAGCACACACACACATCCAACAAAGGTATTTATTTATTAACACACACCCAAAAAGTGAAATACACCCCAAAAACCACATTTAGCAATTCAATCCAATGCCATCCATGCCCTACATGATGTTTAAATTCAACAGACACCACAGAAACATGCACCCATGGGTACCTCTGGGCCCACTGGCTGAAATTTCAATCAAAGAAAAACAACTAGGCCCCTACTGAAACTACAGGCCACCCACAACAATAAATTTTAAAAACGATGAAAATCCCCAAAAAATGTAGGTACAAACAAGTCCCACTCAAACAAACAAGTACACCAATTCTCCAACTTACTTGTAAAATCTCAAATCCAAAAGTCCTCAAATCCAATCCAATGATATGATGCAGCAGACAGACACAAAAAGTGATCCTTCCAGCTCCAAATCCAAATGAAAGTGAACAGCACATGGACAAAGCACTGGGAGTAGCCTGCTGGACAGGAACAGGAAGTTGGAGACTCAGGGGCACTTCCTTCCTCTTGAAAAAAAAAGTAAAAAAAGAAAAAGGACTCCTTGCACAAAAAACTACAGCCAAATCACAATCTGAGGAGTTTTTTGAGCAAAACAATCATTTTCGAGAAGGTTTTATGATGCTCGAGAGATATTCTTCGCCAGATTGTAGTTTCTGCGTGTTCGGGATCGCGATCTTACCAATACTGCCGCCGTTAGTCAGATCGCGCGTCCGAATGACGTGTGCGCGTTCACACACTCTCGCGGGATCGTGCGGCCAGATTCCAAATCTCGTGGCGCCCGCGAACGGATAGGAAATATCGTCGGCGAACGCAGAATCACGGTAAGTTGTTACGGCGCGCGCGAGAACACATATTGAGCGCGCGAAGAAGAAAAACAGCTACGCTACTGATGGAGCAGGGAAAATAAAAAAAAATTTAACCCCTAACAAATTTTATAATTAATTAAATAAAATGTTCGTTTAAATGTATTAATCAACACTGTATGTGTGGGAATGGTAATATGCCAATGTGTGTGCTAAATAATCTATTAATGAATGTCCGTGTGTCTAGTTATAACGTAAAAATAAATGCGTACTAATAAAAATAAATACATGTTATTGTGCTTCATAGAAATAAAACGTGTCGTTGCAAAAACAAATAGTGATGGTAAGTAAGGAACAGCTTAAATGTTGCTTTCTGCTAGGTAACAACTAATTGGGGTACGTAGACGGGAGGGAAACGAAAGGGATATTTTTCTCTATTTTAATTATGTTTTGTTTGCCTCAAATTAGTGCTTCTAAAGTATAACCGAGTGGCGAGATAAAATGGCCGCCAGTGGGAAGATGTGCGCAGGCGCAAGGGAACACATGACACGTGATGAAATGGGAGAAAGCGAGCTCATGGTTTAACAGAGAGGCTAAGATGCAAGTAATGGTCAAGGCTGATGTGACCTAATTGAACTGATAGCGTGCCGTGATGATCAGCAAGAGCCCCTGGGAAACAAGTCAAGAGAAAGGACAATGACTGCGGAGTTCTCGAATGTGTCGAAAGAAGTTACAAATGAACTGATCGAATCGGATGGAAATGTTTAAGCGTATGGGAAAGGAAATGATCCAAGGACCCTTGAATCCAAGAGAACTTGATTAAAGAATGAATAAGCTGACATGCATGGACCAATGAAAGAAAAGCGTGATATTAATGTTGCAACAGTTAGTTAGCAAAGTTAGAATTAGGGTATAAGAGGACCTACTCTTAGTGGGAGGGGGTCAAGAGTTGATGTCAGTCGTGGTTGCAGTCACAGTCAGGAGAGGAGTTGAAGAGTCGTGTTGGTGGCTTCCAGTGCTGGGTGGTCCTGATCGATCCCTTACTGAGCGGGAGATGCTGAAAGACTGTTAGAGGAGACGGGTTGCAGGTAGCTGATGCTGACGAGCTGAAGTTGCTGTTGCTGTCTTTATTTTACAGTTGAGTATGAGAATCAGGCTAATTCTAATTCCTAACTTAGGTTAGAAATCATTAGGCTAAATTAGGAGCTAGGCAGGTAATTAGGGTTTTGGCTTCATGACAAAATTTCCTTTCTGCAATAAATTGATTATGCTTAATAAAATTGTGAATTTAAGAATGAATAATTGAATAAAGTATTAAAATTCTTTTCATGCTTTTTAAATTATATAAAATTTAAGATTCTTTAAACACAAAATGACTCAGTGGTTATTTTCCTAAATGATTGTGACATAAGTAATTGGTTATTGTGATTCAGCTGGTCTTAATCACTATGAACTAATTTCTTAAATGAATGATTCATCGACAAGCAATAAGCAGGAATATCTTAAGAAATAACTAAAAGAAAGGGACAAAATAAGGTAATAAGATATCCTGGCTCTTCCAGCGGTACATAAAATGGTGTTCTCCATTTAGTTCTCATGCTTCTCCTAGGAGTACAGAATTTCACAAAGGTGTAAAGGAAATCCAGGAGTGTGCGTGTGTGTTAGAGCGATGTTTATGGGCCCCATCGTCATGTGGATATGAGAAATATAGTTTGCCCCTGGATGACCTATAAGTAACCTAGGAGGAGAATAGTTTTTATTGTACGCGCTGCATCAGATTTCTTGGTAGCAGAGTTATGGTTTTCTATAGATTAGTTTAGTGATTATTGTTTATTGATTATTGATTATTTTTGATGACTAACACTTTATGTTGAGTCGCGTTATGTTATATGTAAGTTTTCACGCTTCTGGGATGTAGGAAGTGGAACACGTGTGGCAAGAGAAGTCACATGGAATTTGGTACATGGTCTGAATTCATTTTGGTTATAACGCAGGTTGTGTTATGTTAGGGATTTCTGTGTGAAAAGTGTGTAAATGAAATAGCAAATCACGTTTACTTGTGAAACTTTGGCCTTAATTCTCAGGAGCCTAGTCTCCACATGTGTCTTATCCCCAGAGAAACGAGTAAATTGTTTGTTTGAAAGAAGGGTAAGGTAGAGGGAAGTGCTACTTTATCGGTGAGAGTAAATAATTCTGTGGTAGGGTAGAGGTAAGCGCTGCCTACTGGAAAAACAGGATTCTTGTGTAAAAGGACAAGGCTGTCACTTTGTTTAGTGAATCAGACTATGGAATTGTTTATTTGTTGTAACTAACGAAGAAAACAGTGAAAAGAAAATTGCCGATAAATTTTGTAAAGGAGGGGTAAAGAGTAGAAGTGACGTGGAAAAGTGCCGCGCTAGGATTGGATAGTGCGCTAGTCACGTGAACACAGAGCAGGAGTGACGTAGAAAAGTGCCGCGCTAGGATTGGTTGGTTCGCGGACGGTGGGAATTGTTCTGATTGGTACTTTAGTGTGAGTCGCGCTGTAATTGGTCGAAGTTCGGTACACAGAAACAGCGTTAGAGTAAAAAGAAAACAAATAGAAAACATGCCGTATTACGAGTATGAAAGGAAGAGAACGTCATGGACGACGAAATTGAAGAATTTCTTTAAGAAAGACAAAAAGGTTATGACTAGAGAGGGACAAATAATTCCTCCGCCGAAATCAGCAGCTTCACACATGATGCTGAAATATGGATATCATACGTGCATATGGTTGGACAATTGGGTAAAATATACAAAGAATGATGGAGCATTGGCTTTCCCTGAAAATGGTTCTTTTAATGTAGCGGTTTTACGGAATTTAAGAGAAAAGATGTTTAAATTGGAACCTAGACCTAGACCGACACAGTTTGAGGCTTTAACAGAATGGGAAGATGAGATGTACGAGCGAGAAAGATTCAGAGGAATGAAAGGTTATGAGTTTGTGCCCGGAAGATTGTGGGGAATGAATCATGAGGACAGAATAAAACGATGGAGATGTGCTAACATGACAGGAGGTTTGTTTCCAGCTTTTACAGTTGAGGAGGGGACTAAGAAAAAACGGACTGAGAAAAAGAAACATATAGAGAGAGAAAAGTATATGCATGAGAGCGAAACGGATGACGAATTGCTGGAAGATATATTAAATAGAAATCCACCTCCGTATCAGCAGAGTTCTACAGTGGTGACACCAAATGCGCCACCAATAGAGACTATGCGAAATAAAAGTCCGGAAAAGAGAAATGAGGTAAATAGGTCACAAGAACAAATGAGAACTTCTCAAAATGAGGGAATAGAAAGCGAAAATGCAAGCGAATTGGCAAGGACAACAAAAGAACTAACTGAGAAAATTAGAGAATTAACGAAAAATATGGAAGCAGTTACTGTGCCTGTAACAATAGGTCCAGTAATACCAGTTTTTGAGAATCAGAAAATTGATGAACGATCTTTGGTGATTCCCTTGAGTTCACAATTTCATAGAGAAAAGGAAAGAATGGAAACAAGTCCAGGTACAAGCAATTTGGCTAGTGCTTACAGACCAAGTCCATCTGAAAATTTGACAATAAATGAGTGTAACGGTAGAAAAATACCTATGGTAACTGAATCTGCAACAGTGACACCTGAAAAGAGTGGAAATTGGACAGAAATAAATAGTACTCCCATAGGTCCGACTCCTGATGAGTTAAATGAGTGGATGAAAGCTTTTAAAATAAAAGAAACAGAAGAAAAACCATTAGATGTGATCAGATTGAAAATAGATATGTAAGAATTAATTCTAGGAACGATTGGTACTGAAAAGATAAAAAATTATCAGGATGATGAAATAATGTTTCTGTGCAAAAGTATAACATGGAGGGCAAAGAATTTACATGACAAACTAGAAGAAGTGGCTAGTGAGATTGGGATAGATTTTGCAAAAGTAAAAACATTGCAGAAACCATACAGAGTAGACTTTTGTGAAAAAGATATTGAAAATTTGAATACAGCAGGAAGGCTGACACAGATAAAGGAGTTGATTGTGTTGTTGAGAAAATGGGGTGATGTGGACAGGTGGAAGGTTAGATGGACAAAGAAGAATGAGAAAAGTATAGACAAAGGTTCATTGGCTTTTATGATAACAGAAAAAGAACCTGTTGCTAAAGAATACCCTATGAGAGAAACTCCAGGTGGTAGTTACGTGCATGTTCCCACGCACACAAAGCCCTCCACAACCAAGGCCCCAGATACCTCAACGACCGTCTGACCTTCTACACTCCCACCCGCCAGCTACGATCGACCAACCACGCCCTCCCCGCCGTCCCCAGCATCCGAAGAGCCACAACGGGAGGAAGATCCTTCTCCTACCTGGCTGCCAAGACGTGGAACTCCCTACCCATCCACCTCCGCCTTACCCAAGACCACCTCTCCTTCAGGAAGCAACTCAAGACCTGGCTGTTCGAACAGTAGCGGACCCCCCTCCCCCAAGCGCCTTGAGACCCTCCGGGTGAGTAGCGCGCTATACAAATGATTGATTGATTGATTGACTAGGCAGGACATCCTGTCATTTACAAATGACTTTCCAAAGTTAAGAGAGAAGCCAGTTGAGTGGTACCGACAAGTAGAAAGGTTTGTAAAGGTCTCAAAAGTGTTGTGGATAGATTTGGATGGATTGTTTGACATAGTGGTACCAACGGATCTGTGGTCAGAATGTAAGATTACGGTTGACTGGCCAACTACAGAATATCCAAGAGATCCTAAGACAGGAGCTCCAGGACCAGATGTGATGAAGAAATACGACAAGGTGATTACCTTTTTGAAGAATAAGATTCCTCCCAAAGAGACAGATTGGGTTAAGATTGATAGAACTACACAGGAAAGTAAGGAGTCTGTACATGCATATTATGAGCGATTGTTATTGGTTTTCAAGCAGTATAGTGGTTATGAGGAATTGAGTGAAAAGGACATGAGTCATTTTGTATACCGATTTGTGTTTGGCCTGAAACAAGAAATAAGCGATATGATTAAGCAACATATGATAAACTGGCAGAATGGAAGTGTAGATGAGGTGCTGAGGTATGCTAAGTATTGTAGTGATGAAATAGAGAGTAAACAGCGTAAGTTGAAAGAAAAGGCAATGTGGGCACAAGTGAAAGTGGCAGAAAAACAAGAAGCCCAGTTGGACAATAATAATCGAAACGAATCAGGACAGAATAAGATGCGACCAAACATAGGTAAAGGAAAAGGTCAAGTGAGTCTAGAAGAGGCAAAGAAGAAATGGCCATGTCATAATTGCGGAAAATTAGGGCATTGGAGAAATGAGTGTAAGTTCCCACCTAAACCTAATCCGGAACATCAATCATTAACTCCACAGGTGCAGAATGAGGTAGTTGTTCAACAAAGTCAGGTGCCACAACCACCACTTCCCAACACTGTTAACCAGCAAAGATACAGTACAGAAACAGGATTCTACGGAGGAGAGCAGGTAACACAGTTGCCGCGAGCAGCTAACATTTCTCAGTATTGGTTGCGTCAGAGTGAGGATGACCCGGATGAAAGTTTCTGACGGTGCGCAGGAGAGGGGAAAGAGTGCGTGCTTGGCGCAACTCTAGAGGTAGATCAGTCTGGTCCCTTTGTGGATGGAGAAGTGAATGGTGCAAACGTAACATTCCTTGTCGATACTGGAGCTACCCGTTCTACTGTTAGATCAGTGGAAATTCAAACCTTCCTCTCTCAGGTGAATACATCCAAGTGGTAGGAGTAGCCAATCAGCAGATTAAAACCCCACTTACTGAATTGGTGGAAGTAAAAATTGGTTCTTTTAGCAAAATGCATAAATTTGTAGTGTGCGATTGTAGTCCTGTAAATCTTTTAGGTCGTGACCTTTTGTGCAAAATGAATTGCACAATTTATTGTACGCCAGATGGAATAGGTTTCCAGACTTCAGATGGAGATGTTTTGTATAAAGTAACTTTGATGAATCAAGAACCTGAAACGAATGGTTTATTTCCTGCATTTGATGCAGAAAAACTTCCAGAAGAACTGAAAAGTACAGTAAAAGAAAGTGTGTGGGATTTTACAGGAGAGGACATTGGATTAATGAGAGAAGTTGATCCCGTAAAAGTAACAGTGAAAGAAGGGATAATTTATCCAAACACGCCACAGTACAAATTAACTCCAGAAATAATTGAAGGAATAACTCCTGTGATAAATAAGATGATTGAACAGGGAATTCTGAAAGAAATCATGAGCAGTCCATGTAATTCACCTATTATGGGACTGAAAAAGCCAAATGGAACATATAGAATAGTACAGGATATGAGAAAGATCAACAAAATAGTTGTACCATGTTGTCCAATAGTGCCAAACCCTGCAGTAATTCTATATCAAATCCCACATGAAGCTGAGTGGTACACTGTGATAGATTTGTGTCACGCATTTTTCTCTATTCCTTTGCATCCATATAGCCAGCCATTATTTGCATTCCGGTTCGGAGAGCGTATTTTGGCATGGTGCCGAATTCCACAGGGGTATACAGAAAGCCCCTCAATTTTTAATCAGATTCTAAAGAAATCTCTGGAAGATTTAAAAATGCCAGAAAAATCAGTGATGGTGCAGTATATCGATGACCTATTGGTGGCATCGAAAACTAAAGAAGCGTGTGTAAGTGACACAATTGCTTTACTGAACCATTTGGAGAAAAGAGGACATAAAGTGTCCCCTTCAAAATTGCAGTTTTGTCAGAAAGAAGTCCAGTATTTAGGGCATAAAATTGAGAAAGGAGTGCGGAAAATAGCGACAGAAAGAGTAAGAATGATTCAAGGAATGAGAGCACCAATGACTCAAAGAGAGGTAAGAATGTTTTTGGGAATGGTTGGATATTGTCGACAGTGGATAAGTGGATTTTCTTTGATTGCAAAACCCTTACAAAAATTGACAAAGAAAGATGTAAAGGACCCTTTTGAGTTAAACAAAGAAGAAATGAAATCTTTCAAAGAATTGAAAAAGAAACTGTGTGAGGCCCCTGCTTTAGGCATGCCTGATTATGAGAAGGATTTTGAGTTGTACTGCAGTGAAAGAGATGGATGTGCATTTTCAGTACTGGTACAAAAACACGGGACCATGAAAGGCCAATCGCTTACCTTTCAGCTGTTTTAGATCCTATAGCAAAAGCATTGCCTGGGTGTCTGAAAGCAGTTGCTGCTACTTGTGTAAGTCTGGAACAAAGTGAAGGTATAGTGATGGGGTATCCACTGAGAGTGTATGTTCCCCATTCAGTAGAAATTCTTTTGACAAGAACAAAAACACAGTACATGACACATAGTCGGCTGACTAAGTACGAAAAAGTCATCTTGAGTGCTGAAAATGTGACCATAGATAGATGCATAAATGTAAATCCTTCTACATCATTGCCAGATGAAGAGAGTATAATTGAACAAGACGAAGTAGATCATGATTGTCTGAATGTGCTGGAATATTGCACAAAACCAAGAGCTGACATAAAAGATGAACCGTTAAAGGAATCGGATTATGTCATGTTTGTAGATGGTTCATGTTTACGCACAAAAGAAGGAGTGTTAAGCGCAGCTTACGCAGTATGCACAGTGGCAACTGTGATGGAAGCGTCTTGTCTGAAAGGAGTTAGGTCTGCCCAAGTTGCAGAACTAATTGCTTTGATTCAAGCATGTAAATTGGGGAAAAATGTACGAATCACGATTGTGACCGATAGCCAATATGGTTTCGGCATCGTACACGATTTCGGTCAGATTTGGTCACAAAGAGGATTTTTGACATCTGCAGGAACACCTATCAGAAATGGAGATTATGTTAAAAAACTGCTTGAGGCGATACAGTTGCCTAAACAAATAGCTGTAGTGAAGTGCAAGGCGCATAAGAAAAACGAAGACTACATAGCGGTCGGCAATAATTATGCTGATGAGATCGCTAGATATTGTGCGGAAAACATGGCGTCACTGAACAAAAATAGAGAAAGGGAACATGTCTCTTGTCCTTTGCTTTTCACTAATACAGTCGAAACATGGGATGAAGTAAGGCAGTTACAAGAAACAGCAAGAGATGAGGAAAAGATTACTGGATAAAAGCAGGATGTAGAAGACAGGAAAATAATGGTGTGTGGGTATACAGAGATGAAAGACCAGTTATGCCTGATAGCATGATTGCAGACATGGCACGGATGTACCATGGACAAGCTCATATTGGGAGAGATGCAATGATTAGACTTTTTAGACAAACCTGGTATAACCCAAAATTCAGAGCAATTGCTGAAAGTCTTTGTCAAAGATGTCTTATTTGTCAACTGTTTAACCCAGGAAGAAAAACAGTAGTGAGTCTAGGAACAATAGGACGAGAAGGAGGTCCATTCACAAGAATGCAATTGGACTTTATCGAGATGCCCCCTAGTAACAGATTAAGATATGTTCTAGTGGTCGTCTGTTTGTTCTCTCGTTGGGTGGAGGCATACCCCACAAGAAGGAATGATGGAACAACAGTGGCAAAACTTATGCTGCAAGAGTTTATTCCAAGGTATGGTTTTCCAGTCACGGTTGAGACAGATAGAGGAACACATTTCAAAAATGAGTTGATCCAATTAATTTGTGAAGCACTGAGTATTAAACAAAAACTACATTGTGCTTACAGACCAGAGGCTTCTGGGGTAGTAGAGCAGATTAATGGAACGATTAAAAACAGATTGGGAAAAATGTGTCAAGCTACAGGACTCAAATGGCCGGATGCACTGCCTCTTGTTCTGATGACCATCAGAAGCATCCCTGAAAAGAAAACGGGACTCAGTCCTCATGAGATGATCATGGGACGAGCAATGAGACAAGCACACGTACCCGTCAACAAGTTATTAACTATAACTGATGATCTAGTACTGGATTATTGCAAGGGACTGGCTGATGTGGTGCGTTCTGTGTTTCATCAGGTTGGACCGGATGCGACCACTTTTGAAAGAAAACCAGCTCACGACTTGAATCCAGGAGACTGGGTCCGCATAAAAGTCCACAGGAGAAGAAACTGTCTAGTTCCGCGTTGGGACGAGCCAAGACAGGTAATCCTAGTGACAACGACTGCCGTCAAGTGTGAAGGAGTGAAGAACTGGGTTCATGCCAGCCACACAATCAGAGTTCCAGAACCTACAGATCGACATGTGAGTCGGCGTCTGGAAGTGTGGGATAAAAGTTTAACAGCTGGGACAACAAAGATAAAGGAAAGGGTGCCAGAACTTGAAGATCGACCTGAAAGTCGACATCTGGAAACCCCAACTGCAAGTACCTCTAGAGGAAGAAGAAGAAGAAGAAAGAAATTCAGAAATTCCAGAACCTGAAGATCGACCTGTAAGTCGACATCTGGAAATATCTGACACAACTTCAGACTCTGATGATTCAGTTGAAAACCGTGAAGAGTTCCTAAGGAAAACTAGGGGTTATAAACCAATTAGAGAAGAAACTGAGCAAGAAATTGAGTTAGATGAACAACCAGGTACAAGTTATGGTGGAACTCCTTCAGAAACAATATTAATAGATGAAGTAGGGAAAGAAGTACACAAAAGATTAGAAAATCGAGAAGAACCCCGAGGAGCAATAGGGACAGATAGAGAAATAGAAGAACAGGGAAATTTAGAAACAGAAAAGGAGAAAAACACCAAATCGGAAAAACACCGAGGAGGGACAGTAATAAGGGAAAACCAAAAGGAGAAGACAGATCCACCAGTAGGAGATGACGAGATTATAAGTTTCAAAATAAGAGACAATAGTGAGACAGTTGAAACAGAAACAGAAGAAAGTGGAGGAGAGGAAAAAGCAAAGACTGAATCAAGAAAAAGAAATTGGAAATCAGAAAGAGAAGAAAGAGAAGGTGAAGCCAAAAGGCCAAGAAAAGGAGATAATTGGCCCAACAGCTATGTAAGAAAATTGAGATATAGAATAATAAGAGCGGAAGACGAAGGTGCTGAACAAGTAAATGAAGTAACAAGTCAAAGGGACAAGAAAAACCCAGTGGAAAAAGATTACAAAAGTCCAAAAGGACAAAGAAAGTGAATTCAAAATTTAAGTCACCTGAGTGGCTGTATATTGCACTAACTGATTACAAAGAAGAAGAAGAAAACACTCACGGAAACCAGAGACTGAGAAGTCGGATGGGAAAGTGGTGAGATGCAACAAAACTGAAGTGAAGACTTATAGTGCTTCTGCCGGACATGACAATTTTACTGGATGTGACAAATCACCGGATGTGACAACGAAAGAATTCTGGAGAGAATTAAAAGAAAGTACCAAGCAAAGACTTTTTGAAAGCAGAGTGGCATCTAAGTCATTTCTGAGGTGTAGTGACACAATTTTCTGAAACTTAAAAAATAGAAAAAGAAAAATGGAAAATAATAGGGATAGAAGAGATAAATGTGAATTTATAAAGAGATGGTGCAAAATGTGCTGCTTTTGTACAGGGTTATTAATGACCATATGGATAGTTTTAGCAATCACAATTCCTATTAGTGTAGCTGTGATAGAAGCAAAAAATGATACTAAACTAGAAAAAGAAACTAGTATTAAAGAACCAGTTATTTTAAGAAGTAGTGCAGAGTTGCATAAGGATAGGTCAGTAACAGATTTTTCAAAGAATGTTTTTACAAAATTGTTGTATGAGTACGTAGAAACAATGGACGTAAGAGATTGTTATGTTTGTATGCAATTGCCTGCATCAGTATCAGAAGGTGTGACTTATCATCACCTACCTCTGACTTATGGAATAACATGTAGTGTAATAGCGAGTTTATTTTATAAAACAGGTAGATTAGAATCTTATTATACTGATATAGATAAGATTTTTGCAAACATTCCAGTAGTACCAGAACTTAACAAAGTAAAACCAGCAAAAGTTTTAGGAGAATTCTTTTAGAACATAGAAAATTAACGTTAGAAGAAATAGTTAGTAACAACCTTACCTGTGAGTTAAAGAAAGAAGAAAAAGTATTTTTAGAAATGGTTGAAGAAAGAAGAATGAAATTTCAAAAAGAAGCAATAAAAGAGGAAGGAAAACGCTTATGGACGTTTGAGGAAGGAAATCATGAAGGGAAAAAGATAAATGCAGCAATGACATTAGACTGGCCGCAAACAGGAAAGTTGTGCATTAGGAGAAATAAGACAGTCTATGACAATTACTTTGTAGGTTCCAGTATCTGCCATGACAATTATCAAATTCTGGGAGGTTGGGGATTCAAAGGTGGAAAGGACCCAATATTTCCAGGTATCTATTATGTTTGTGGGAATAGAGCTTATTACAGGTTACCGGACCATTGGTATGGAACTTGCTATGTAGGCCTGGTCTTTCCCAAAAAATTTCACATGGACAGAGAAGAAAAGGGAACATACAAGATGATTAATAGATTTACACGTAGAAAGAGGGAAAGTTTTTCAGAAATTGTAGGTGATATTTTTGGAGCATTGATACCAGCAGTGGGAATATCTTTGAATGCATTTAAAATTCGGAAGTTATCCACAGTAGTAGATCGTTTGTCTACAGATACTGTGGGAGGGTTCTTAATGGTAAATACCGAAATGGTTGCCATGAGAGCTATGGTGATGCAAAATCGGCTTGCCCTTGATATTCTTTTGGCAAAAGAGGGTGGAGTCTGTGGAATGTTGAAAGTCCAACATTGTTGTACTTACATTCCTGATAACAGTGAAAATATACAGAAGTATATTACAAATATTTCAAGTTTGCACAAAGAATTAGTTCCACTGGAGGTTGAAAGTGTTTTGGGAAAACTTGGTAGAGGGTTTTCCTCAGTAGCGAATTGGTTAACTAGGATGAGTAGACTAGTGATAGGGAAAGTTATAATAGTAACAACTATAGTAATATTGTTAGCCATGATATTGAAAATAGTAATAACATGTATAAAGAGAAAAGTAAGACAGAATAAGATAAGAAGAAATAACAGATTAATGAGAGAAAGAGAAAGAGAAATGGGTGAAATTGAGTTGGAGAAAATGAAAGAAAGCATGTACAAAGAGACTAAAAGGCAAGATGAAGAAGAAACAGATGTATAAATAACAGAAAGCAAAGGATGAAAGACATGCTGCCTGAAAAGAAGTATGACTTGGGTTTTATGTGGTGATTTAAAAATCACCAAAGGGGGAGTTGATGGAGCAGGGAAAATAAAAAAATTTAACCCCTAACAAATTTTATAATTAATTAAATAAAATGTTCGTTTAAATGTATTAATCAACACTGTATGTGTGGGAATGGTAATATGCCAATGTGTGTGCTAAATAATCTATTAATGAATGTCCGTGTGTCTAGTTATAACGTAAAAATAAATGCGTACTAATAAAAATAAATGCATGTTATTGTGCTTCATAGAAATAAAACGTGTCATTGCAAAAACAAATAGTGATGGTAAGTAAGGAACAGCTTAAATGTTGCTTTCTGCTAGGTAACAACTAATTGGGGTACGTAGACGGGAGGGAAACGAAAGGGATATTTTTCTCTATTTTAATTATGTTTTGTTTGCCTCAAATTAGTGCTTCTAAAGTATAACCGAGTGGCGAGATAAAATGGCCGCCAGTGGGAAGATGTGCGCAGGCGCAAGGGAACACATGACACGTGATGAAATGGGAGAAAGCGAGCTCATGGTTTAACAGAGAGGCTAAGATGCAAGTAATGGTCAAGGCTGATGTGACCTAATTGAACTGATAGCATGCCGTGATGATCAGCAAGAGCCCGTGGGAAACAAGTCAAGAGAAAGGACAATGACTGCGGAGTTCTCGAATGTGTCGAAAGAAGTTACAAATGAACTGATCGAATCGGATGGAAATGTTTAAGCGTATGGGAAAGGAAATGATCCAAGGACCCTTGAATCCAAGAGAACTTGATTAAAGAATGAATAAGCTGACATGCATGGACCAATGAAAGAAAAGCGTGATATTAATGTTGCAACAGTTAGTTAGCAAAGTTAGAATTAGGGTATAAGAGGGCCTACTCTTAGTGGGAGGGGGTCAAGAGTTGATGTCAGTCGTGGTTGCAGTCACAGTCAGGAGAGGAGTTGAAGAGTCGTGTTGGTGGCTTCCAGTGCTGGGTGGTCCTGATCGATCCCTTACTGAGCGGGAGATGCTGAAAGACTGTTAGAGGAGACGGGTTGCAGGTAGCTGATGCTGACGAGCTGAAGTTGCTGTTGCTGTCTTTATTTTACAGTTGAGTATGAGAATCAGGCTAATTCTAATTCCTAACTTAGGTTAGAAATCATTAGGCTAAATTAGGAAGCTAGGCAGGTAATTAGGGTTTTGGCTTCATGACAAAATTTCCTTTCTGCAATAAATTGATTATGCTTAATAAAATTGTGAATTTAAGAATGAATAATTGAATAAAGTATTAAAATTCTTTTCATGCTTTTTAAATTATATAAAATTTAAGATTCTTTAAACACAAAATGACTCAGGGATCGATTCCGATTCGGGCCGGAAATTTCTCCGACCGAGCCGGACCCGGAGAGATTTCCGACCGAATCGGACCCGTGCAGTCCGACCGAACGAGTACGATGCGTCCGTATGTTATCGGACTCGAGTCGGTCGGACTCCCATTGATGTCAATGGGAGCCGGTCGTACAACGCGTACGCGGGCTCCCATTGACTCAATGGGTGCGAGTCGGACAAGGGCGCCCCCTACAGCGGGTACGCGGCGAAGCGATTCGCGCCGTACACGCACAGGTAGGGGGACCCATGGGTCCCCCTGTGTGCGACTCGCGCGGCTACGCAGTACAGGGGGTCCGACACGGACCCCCAAAGTACGGCTCCGACAGCTCTTTCGAGCCGGAGTGCGCGGCTCGGTCGGACTGCTCGCGGCGCGCATCGTACTTACCCGGCCGGGAAACGTCTCCATTGCGCGGTGCGAGTCGAGTCCGAGCGAGTCGGTCGGAGCGGTTCGAGCCAGGAGCGAGTCGGTCGGAGCGGTCGGGACGCCCGGACGAGTCGGTCGGCGATTTCGCATCGTACTCGCTCGGCCGGACCCGCGTACGGTTCGGTCGGGAAACAGGGCTCCGAATCGGATCCGATAAAGCCGAATCCGATTCGGAGCCCTACAGGCCGAGATCGGAATCGGCCCCTCAGTGGTTATTTTCCTAAATGATTGTGACATAAGTAATTGGTTATTGTGATTCAGCTGGTCTTAATCACTATGAACTAATTTCTTAAATGAATGATTCATCGACAAGCAATAAGCAGGAATATCTTAAGAAATAACTAAAAGAAAGGGACAAAATAAGGTAATAAGATATCCTGGCTCTTCCAGCGGTACATAAAATGGTGTTCTCCATTTAGTTCTCATGCTTCTCCTAGGAGTACAGAATTTCACAAAGGTGTAAAGGAAATCCAGGAGTGTGCGTGTGTGTTAGACGATGTTTATGGGCCCCATCGTCATGTGGATATGAGAAATATAGTTTGCCCCTGGATGACCTATAAGTAACCTAGGAGGAGAATAGTTTTTATTGTACGCGCTGCATCACTACGTTGCAAATTGAGTAGTACTCGGTAACTTCGCGTTCTACGCGTATCGCGAAGTTACCGAAACTCCGCAAACTCCGCGAGCGCAGCGTAGTTCACCGCCCATGGTTAGTCACAAGGTGACTGAGAGAGAGTCTGCAACACAAAAGGTGTGTTGCAGCTTTAAGAACATGTTAATCTTTAGAGCAGTGGGGAGTGACGCGAGCACCTGCTGTGAAGTGTCCCTGAACCCGCAGGGGGATAAATAAGACCAAAGTCAAGCGATCTAGATTTGAATGAATGACCAGTCTATCCCTGGACACTACGATAAATTGTGGCCCCTGTAAAGAAGAATTACGAGTTTCACTAATGTTACAGGCTGGTAAATTCACGAACTTTGTAGTCCAAGTTCTATATTTTTGCGCATGTTTACTGTCATAACGAAAGAAAAAATATAGACTACATGCTGTGTGACCATAGCACTTCATCGGACAGGTAGAGTGGTGACATTGGTGTCATTTTCTATCAAGGAAACCCAGTAGGCCATGAAAATATGGCAAAAAATAATAATCATGTTTGAATGGGAACCACTGTGGGGCCTGCCCTTGGAATCTGTGATTGACGCTCACTTTCTGTTTGGAGCCTGTTTCAAAGTTCTCACATAACGTCAGACAAGGAGACAGATGTACAGGAGAACATAATTTGTTCAAGATCAAACAGTTTGATAAAGTAGGAGAAGCGAGACTGTAACGTAGAGCAGGCTGTTCTTTCCCCCTACAGCGTATTTTAAGCGAATAGTCCGGGAGTCTGGGCGCTGTCTTTCCTGTGATAATGGCCAATGTCTTCCTGTGTTCTAGTTATATTTTCATATCTCACACTGACGAGCAGCTGTTGGCAAAAAAAGGAGCGAAGGTATACATTTAATGATTGACCAAGGGCACAAAGTTTTGTCAGGTGAGGAGGCCCAGATTTGAAGCTTTACCTCCTTATTCGTCTTTCTATCTTGTTCACTGGAACTCAACGAAGATGGGGTATTTGTGATGGGCCCAGGGACTGCCATCCTTAGGGAAACACCATGTGCTGAGGGAATTTCCTATATTTTGATGTTTATTACCAGCAGACTTTGGTAATCCAAGATTAGATGTTGTAAATCATGGTTCATTTGCTAAAATGTACTCACTGAACCTAATCTTGGTCTTGGTTTCTTCCTTCTCCAATGAATTGCCCACCTTGTTGTGGATCCTGCCAAGACTGTTAGGCCTTTCAGCTTTTGCTATTTTGCGAGTCTGTTTTCATAAAAATTCATAGTAAAAATACATTCATATATATGTCTGTCAGGCCTCTTCATCCATTCGTTTGGTCAAGTGTTGTTCACAGTTTACTTTCGCCCACTACAGTAAAAAGCATGGAGCAATGAGCACCCCACTTCAGCCATTGGCACACTTCATTGTGAGAGACAACATTTTGTTCTTGCACTTGTGGCCTTCCTTCTAAATAGTAGTCCACTTATGTCCCAGAACTGATATGTCAAAGTTGAATTTATTTACATTTTTATGACAGTTTTAAATGTATTTCTCAAGTGGATCATTTTATTTATAGACATATGCGCACCACACGTAGAAGGTGGCATTTTGACTCTTTATTAAGTTTACACTTTTGATCTTTATTTCAAATGTATGCAAAAACAAATTAAAAAATATTTGTTGGCTTGCCACAGCCAGCCCTATTGGCTTTGTCAATGCTTGTTCCAATTTGTAGGAAAGAAAGTTTGCACACTGTGTAATACAAGAAGTACAGTTTCGTTGAAGTTGTCAGTATGTGCCAAAGACTGAAGAGACACCAGCTGAGACCCCCACACCTTCCCTGTACCCCCATATTGGAGCCGCATGACTTCAACACTTTCAATCACAAGCTAATCATCAGCCTACTATGTCTCTTGTACTCATACTAAAGACAAATCACAGTGTAACCTAATAATTTAACATGTACATTGCCAATAAAAAGGTAAGTTCAGTTCCAGTTTCTGTTAGCAGTCTTCATAGTTGCAAATGTGATAATTACCTTTTTGGGAACACCTGGAATCCAAGCCGTCATCCAAGACTGGAGAGCCAAAATGGCCATGAGTTGCATAAGCAAAATGTGAATACCTCACTCAAAGGCAAGGGTAGAAACCAAGGGGAACTAGAAGGAAAAACAAAATAAAGATGCAGGAACAAGTGGCCAGGGGCAAACGACAGAGTAGTGAGGACACGGGGCAACAGCTTTGACGCATTGCCAGCCGCTGGTTCGTTGTATTGATTGGGCAGGCATAAAGAGAAACCAAAACTATAGATTAGAGGAACAGGAACTACAAAACCCAAATCGCAGGCACTTAGGGGCCGATTACGATGCCGTCTGGAAACTCTTCCAAATTAATCGGTTTTGGAATCGTTTCTAACTGAATCAGGTTTTGCAAGTCCGACCGAACGATTACGATGCTTCCGGACATCGTTCGGTCGGACTCTCATTGACTTCAATGGGAGCCTGTGTTCCGAACGAGAACACAGGCTCCCACTGACAAAAGGGGTGGTTGGGGAAAGCCTTGCACCCTGTGGTGGGCACCCCATGGTGCCTGCCACACTGTGCATGCATGGGGAGAGGGGACCCATGGGTACCCGCACGGGACCGATTCGGAGGGCCCCGGGTGAAGAGGGGCCTGCTACGGACCCCCAAAGTCAGATTGCGACAGCCGATCTGTGTCAGAACAAGCGATTCGGAAAGGCTGTCAGAATCTAACATCCCTATCGCTCGGCTGGAAACGCGGTCCATAGACCGATACGATTTGGCTCCGACCGACTCGGTTACTCCTAATGCCTTTCAGAACCGAGTCGGTCGGAAAGGCGGGTTCCGAATTGGATTCGGACTAATCGAATGCCGTTCAGAGCCTTTTCCTAACAACATTGTATTCGACTCCTTAGACTACAAACAACAACTAATTGGCTACACAAGCAATCATCAATCCAACTCCAGGGACTTCGAAGTGTTTATGACCAATGTTCCCAAGGTAAAACCAGTGGATAGGGAAGATAAAGACTTGCTTAAAAACAAGGCAATATACTGGATCAGACATACCCGCCATCGCTTGCCGATAGTACGCTCCGACATAAATAGGGCAGAACACTTGCCGAGCGAAAATGGAACTCTTGACACTATAGTCCTCGCTCTTAGAGCTAAGAGACCATTTGCTGGCCTGATTACATTAGACTTAAGAACTACCCCACCTTCTAACTCACTAGTAAGATTTTAGTTGAACAAAACCAGTAAAGAAGTAGATTGTAAACAAGTAGTCTCAACAAATGTTATCAATTACCCTAACCCCAACAGTGTACAGAATGATCTGCAATCTGTCGACTTACTGGCAAGGCAGAAGGCCTCAACTATTCAGAGTGATAACTCTTAGCATAATTTCTTGTATTCCTCAACTAATATTTTAGGGAGCACTATTCTAGAGCCCCCTTATCAAGCTCAGAAGGGAATCGACCGAGCAATTGATCACTCTGCCGAAGTAGAATATACCCAAGTCAATCCACCTCCCAGTATACCAAAGAGAGACAATCGGTAACTAACTGTATAGTCTCTTGTAATATAGCAGGGATAAAGCAGAAACTAATAGACCCAGATTGTCAAGAATATGTGGACCAATTTGATTTCGGCTTGCTCCAGGAATCTTGGTTGCTGGAGCCATCACACAAGCTAGGCTACAGATTGTTTAGTGTCAGTGAGGTACCTTCAAAGAGAGGTTGACCATCTGGGGGTTTGGTCATATGGGCTAACATTTCCTAAAATGTGACCATAGAAGTACTATGAATCCTGTCACCGGACATTATTGAACTAAAGAAAAAACCACAAAAAAGAGCTGAAGTATATCTGTTCAACATCTACATCAGACTAAGAGTGGCTTGCATAGAGTCCTCTGTGGTAGAAATACTAGATATTTTCCTTGGCTCCATAATCCCTGAGGCTGTAGCCATCATAGGTGGTGACCTCAACTGCAAATTCAAGCCAATCATAGGATTCAGATTTATTCTAGAGGAAGAGTACATGGCAAGAGACATCCCATCACTGGATGTAGGCACCCCTGTCCCATGCACAGCAGCTGCCACAGAACTATTTAGCTTTTTTTCTGGGCATAGGCTGCGAGCCTGCAAAGGCTGGATGCCATTTGACAGCCCAAGTGCATACGCATTCAAAAGATGTGCCACTAAATGTATTATTCACTAAATATTGGCTAGCGTTAAAACCTGGGGAAGCCTAGTTGACCTCAAAGTGGACAAAAGAGAAGATAGTGACCATCACCCACATCATCTAAAAGTATCAGGAACGCTCTTTTAGACCTGGGCACTGGATATGACTAGAGACCTACTCCAACCGACAATTGGCAGCAACTGTAGGTCAGTCAAGTGGCCTGTTGGACTTGGTCCTTTTTGCAGGGTCATCCATGAACTTTTTGCCTTCCTCCTGGTATTTTTTCTGACATGGTGTTGGTGGTTTTTGGCCTCTGGGCACTTTATCACTGCTGTCCAGTGTAAAGTGCATGTGCTCTCTATGGTAAAACGTGGTAAGATTGGTCTACACCTGTTTGGCTAATTTAATTTACCTGTCAGTCCCTTGTAAAGCAGTATCCCAGATACCCAGGGCCAGTAAATTAAATGCTACTGGTGGGCTTGCAGCGCTGATTGCGCCACCCACCAAAGTAGCCTTTCAAACCTGTCTCAGGCCTCTGCCATTGCAGGGCCTGCGCGCGCAGTTTACTGCCATTGTGATGTGGCACATAACGTGGGTGCCACGTCTGTGACTCCCCTTTTACTACATATCAGTCACCCCTAAGGTAGGCCCTAGCAAGCCCTATGGGTAGGGTGCATTGTATGTAAAAGGTAGGACATGTGCCTTAACTGTGTGGCATGTCCTGGTAGTGACAAACAGCCATTTTGATTTCTCACTACTGTGAGGCTGCCCTCTCATAGGAATGCATTGAGGTTTCCCTGATATGTGCTTCAGTGGCAATTCCTGATCTGAGAGGAGTAGAATGGTCAAGTTTGGTATGTTTGGAATAGTGGTAATAAATGCTGCGCAATGGTCTTCGCAGATTTATTATCACTATTTTAGAAATGCCACTTTTAGAAGTGGGCATTTCTGTGTGCTATGTGTGTTTGTGGCTGTCTGATGTGTATTGCATGTCTGGCTCTGGAGTGACAGGGGCTGGCTGAGTCAGCACTAGGCTGAATAGGCCAATCTGCATTTGGAGTGGTGGTAGGAGTAGCACCTGGGGCTGAATGGTGCCTGCCTTCCACAATGCTGGTTCCGCCCCCCTGTGGTGTGTCTGGGGCCAGAGCCTACACTGACAAAGGGGATGGTGGTGCACCTTTAGAGAAAGGTGTGAGAGCCCCCAGAACTGGTTTCGACTGTGCGCAGAGCCCTGTGGCAGGGGGAGAACAAAGACACTAAGGGGTATAAGTATTGGGGCTGTGACCCCATGAAGAGGGCTGCTGGGTACTTACTTGGAGCCGGAGGAGACTGCATGGGACCAGGGAGATCGATGGGCTGCCAGGGGACCGCCATCTGGACTTTGCAGGTGTGCTGGACTGAGCCTGCTCCCCTGCTTGGGGCCCCCAGCCATCCCTAGGGCTGAGTGGCTGGCTCTAGGTGACGTTGGCCCAGTGTGTGGTGGGCACTTTGGACTCTGCACTTGCCCATCTGTTGCAGCGTGTGGCGAGCGCTGTGCGGTCTACCCCCTCCCTAATCACTGCGTGGGTGAGGCACGAGGCCATGTGTGTTTCGGCCCCGTCATACCGGAGGATTCCGCCCGAGATAGGAGAGCCATAGAGAGGAGTGCGCCTGGTGAGCTCTGGTTACCAAGGGCCAGGAAGACTGCCAGGAACACTGCCAGGAGATTCGGGGCCCGATGGAGACTTCGCTCCGTGTCCTCGGGTCGTGAGGTGCACCGGAAGTCAGGCAGGGGATGCCTGACTGGGGGCGGGGCTCCAGTAAGGAGGAGAGCCCTGCGTGTTCCCTTAGCCTGGTTGTGGGCGGGGCCGCATTCAAGGAAGAGGCCGGATACACCAAGGCCGATGGAGACTTTGCTCCGCGTCCCCGCAACTGAAGAGTTCCCTCACATGGTCGCGGGCCTCCGCTATCCTGAGAGCCAAGGCTGACGGCCCGGACCTACCAGGGATTTGCTGCCCAAAGAGGATCGGGTGGCCCAGCAGAAGAGACGCCTAGCGGAGGAGGAGAAGCCCCGCGTGCCTGCACCTAAAGACAGAGCCTCGTAAGGGCTCGCAGTAGCTGTACACCGCCGGAGTGTGACGGTGTGAGGAGAGGCCCGACCGGAGTCTTCACATGCGGCAGGTACAGAGGAGTAAACCGCGCCGCGAAGAGAAGTTGTAGTGCAGGAAGAAGCCAACACGGCCACCGAAGTACCGGCTGTTGCCAGGCAACCTTAGGGAGAGTCGACATAGGCACAGCGTCGTTAGCCCCGCCTAGCAAAGCAGTCGGCGGACAACACCGAAAGGAATCCCCGGTGTGAGCCGGTGCCTGGAGCTAAGTGGAGAATAGGGGTGTCTCCTGCCCGAGGGCCGGTGAGGATCTCCCCTGCGGCAGTGGTGAGTCTAGGGGGTGCCCCTTTCAAGGGAGCGGGCAGCACTGTTGTTGTCCGGCCCCGAGGGGCCATTGGATGTCGTCCCTCAAGTGCTGTCCTAGCACCAACGTAATTCCCTCATCTGTTTACACCGTCACAGCTGCGCCGCATGGTCGCGGGCATCTGCGTGCTGATCGGATGTTGGGGGCATTTTGGGAGTGGCATCACGGGGCGAGCCCAGTAGGGGCCCCGGATTCAGAGTTGCCACACATGTACTGGCTGCACCTGGGGAGCTAGGGTGGAGATTTGCTTGCCTCATGACCAGGGGAATAGGCTTCTGTCATTTGTAGGTTACTTTGTGAAGGGGTAGTATTTCCAGAGCCGCCTGATGTAATGGTGTGTCACTGGCTGCAGTTTATGCCCTGAGGGGCTACAGGAAGCCTGCGGGCTAACGTGCAAGTAATGTTTACCTGGCGCACTGTAGGCATGATGTGATGATAAACTGTGCACCTAAGGAATGAGGTTAGGACGTTCACTGCTAATTAGGATGTTTGCCTGCTATGCTTATGCTAAGTGTACCTTTACCAGTAGTTACTGTTTGTTCTCACTAATTGTGATGGTTATACCTGGGGCCTGAGGTAATTATGATGCTCATGATTTATGCGTAATGTGTTTATGCTACGTACAGTGCCCTATTGCCAGGAGTTACTGGTTGTTCTCACTAATGGTGATATGTTGGTTATGACAGTGGCCTGATTCGCCCTGTAGTGTATATAATCCCTGTAAAATAATACCTAGTGCCAGGTGGCACAGTGTATATATGTGATTGCATTCTAATGTGTTTTATAAGTAATACAAAGTAGGGGTGGGCGGAATTTGCGGACTTGCCCTATGCAAAATTCCGCGAAACGGCAAGAAATCTCCGCGAGCACGCGGAATTTCGCGTGCTCGCGGAGATTTCTTGTTGCGCCCGTTGTAATCTATGCAGGGTCTCAGGGGCAGACGAGCATCGTGCCAGAATGAATCCTGCCCTGCATATTTATCCAAGAAGATGCCACCGTTTTGTGCAATTCCTCTACTCAGCTGGAGTACTTTCTACTGGCTAATCAGTAAGTGAAGAAAGGAAGAACAAGTGAGAGGAGCAGAGTTTTGAGAGAAGAAACAGGAACAAGGGAGAGGTGCCGAGGTTTTGAGAGAATAAAACATGAACAAGGGAGAGGGACAGAGGTGTGAGAGAAGAAAACAACAGATAAGGTCGGAGGTGTGAGAGAAGAAAACAGGAACAAGGGAGAGGGCAAATGTGTGAAAGAAGAAAACAGGGAAGATGGGACAGAGATACGAAAAGAGATACGAGGGATGTCGGGGTTGGCAGAAGTGAGAGTCAGAAGTAGGAGGGGCAGAGGTGTGGGGGTGAAAGTGGGGGGGGTAGAGATTTGAGAAAAGAAAGTGATGAGTGGAAAGAAATGTCAGAAAAGAACGAAGGGGAAGGACCAGAGCAGATTTGTGGGGAAGGAAGCAGGGATGGGAGGAGGGGGAAGTGAACTGAGAGGTGGACGGAGGAGAAGACAGGTGTAAGAAAAAAGACAGCAAGGTGTGAGAGCTAGGAGCTTGTGAGAAGCAAGGACGAGAAGAGGGGCTGGTGTACGAGAGGAGAGAGGGAGGGACAGAGGCTCAGAAGTGGTAGAGGGGGACGAGGGAGTGAGCTCAGACAGAAGGAGGGAAGGGGGAGCAGAGGGACAAAGGTGTGAGAAAAGGTGTGGCGTGGGGGAGAGCAAATGTGTCTCACGTGGAGTGACGAAAGAGAGAAAGCGAAACTAGGCGAGAGAAGAAAGTGACAGGCGGTGGGAGGTGCCTCGAAGCTTCGGTGCAGGCGGTGGGAGGTGCCTCGAAGCTTCGGTGCCTGGCAGGTACACCTCATGGGTGTGTAAACAAACACACGACAATACGAGTGTGTGAATTAGTAGTGAGAGGGTAAACAAAGAAACAGATTACAGGAAGAGGCACGACTCAAAAGGAGATGAGAAACACCTTGTTTGAAATTCTTAGAAAAGAGACACATTGTGGGAAGTGCAGAATCATGCTTTAAAAAAAAAAAGATATCACAAAAGACACAATCCACACGTCGTTTGTAGAAAATGTGTTTAATATTCCACGGGACTGATGCAGGTTTGTAAGCATCGTCAAAAAGTTGTATTATTTTAATTATTAAAAACAATGCGCAGAGAAATAAGGTAGAGGATTAGAGAAAAATAAATGAAAAAAAACGTAAAGCGGAAAAAAAGACAAAGAAAGAAAGAGAAAGGAACTTCAAAGTTATGATAGGAAGGAGAGACAGGCCTAGGAAGACCGCACAGAAGAAGGGAGGAAAGAGCATGAGCGAGAGAAGGCAAGACACAGAAAGAGGGGCGGGAGGAGCAAGCAGGGCATGAAACAAAACGGGAAGAAAACACTGAAGTAACAAAAGTTATTTGGTAGGCGTGATGGAGAGCGTGATCTGAAGTGAGAGGACCAAGGAAGAGGGAAAGGAGGGAGGAAAGAAGGGAGGAGTGAACAAAGAGTGAGAAAGAGGTGGAAAAAGATGAGTGAAAGGACGTGATAGAGAGTGAGAGTGCAGGAGGTGTGTCAGGGCCACCGAGGGGAGAGAGACAGGCTGCAGGGGGCAGAGATGAGGAGAGTGAGGGAGGGGGTTAAGATAGCCCCCCCCACACACACACACCAATGGTGCAACAGCGTCGTGGTTTCCGCACATTGTGCAACCACACACTATAAACATTTAATATTTCATTCTGAAGTCTGGGGTGATCTGATGCATGGTACCCCGGTTCTAGCCCTCCTTAGGGTGTCGATTAGGGGTGTCGATTAGGGGTGTTTTTCCACCCCTGTCCTGCATGGCCATCAGCTGACCCACAGGGCGGGAAGAGAGGGGTCCCCCCTGAACCCGGGACGGGCAGGTGCACCCTGCCAACTGTGCCCCTCGCGCTTGGTCCGGCCGAGTGGCCGCTGCCTTTGTCCTGGCAGGGGTGGAAGGGGATGAAAGGGGAGGGGACCCCATAATCCTGGTGCTCGGGGGGGAACGCCTAGGTCTGCTTTGGGGGGCTAACTGGCGGCAGGGGAGGGTCCGTGTCTCCTTGGAAGGTTGTCTTCTGTTAGACACGCAGAGGAGGGTGACGAGAAAGTGTGGATGAGCGCTGGCATGTGCAGCAGCATGGGGGTGGGGAGCGAAGGGGGGAGGAGGCGGGGGAGGGGTGGGGGAGCGGGGGATGTATTGTTAAGAACTGGCTTGGGAGAAGAAAAAAAGCTGAGGCATTAATATTCACTAAGAACTAGCCGAGCTCGCACGAGGAACTGCTGCTCGGGGGCTGTTGTCGTCCGCGCCGGTCCTGGCCCACACACCCCCATGCACACACGCACACATGCACTCGTCCACACCTCATGCACACGCGTTCACCCCTGCCTCCCCAGCCGCACATTCTCCAAGGGTCTGTGTCTTGAGCATGGTTTCTCCCCGGAGCCCCCTCGCGCTCTCCGAGACCCCGCTTCTGTGAGCACCGTGCGCCGTGCATGTGTGTCTGCAGCTGGGGGTACCTGCACACTCACCCCTTGGTGCTAATGGCTGATTAATGCGTTACAGAATTTGAGCTTCTACTCGGGCTCCTGCTATATTTATATCTGTAAGTGCTTCCTGGTGAGGTTTAATTAATACCTCATGCCCCCGAATTCCATTCCGCCGCGGATCGCGGAAGTTTCGACATTTCCGCGTTACGCACGGAACGCGGAAATGCCGAAATTTCGCAAGTTCCGCGAGCGGAACGGAATTTGCCGCCCACCCTTAATACAAAGGCTATTTTTACATAACCTTGTGTGGAGTTTCTTTTGTGGTGTGCCTAGTGTGTCGCTGCTGTGTGAGTGTGTTGCGCAAACGCTTTACACATTGCCTCTGGGATAAGCCTGACTGCTCGTGCCAGGCTACCAAGGGGGTGAGCAGGGGTTATCTTCAGTGTGTAACTCCCTTGCCCTGACTAGAGTGGTGGTTTCTGCCTGGCTAAGGCGCTTGCCCTAGCCAACCAGAAATCCCATTTCTAACATGGCCATGCATTGTGAACAGGCTAGAAACCATGACAGAGATCTATAAAGTATTCTCTAATCCCTTATTCCCTTTTGTAAATAGCCTTCCTGGTGATATTCCTATTGCACAAATACACTGTTCCTTGGTCGATAAAACAAACCTGTTCCTGACCAAGTACGCCCCGAACCATGAGACAACAGGCATTGCTAAGCGGCCCCTGAACAACTCTTGGTACACTAAGGACTGCCGTGTGGCAAAGGGGCAACTATTGATGGCCTTGAAGACTTACAACCAAGAGTCAGTAAGAGCAGAGTATAAGAAAACATTAGCCTCGGCCAAAAAGGATTGGAACGGGCCAAACTGAAATGACCTGATCTTCGCAGCCAAAAATAAGAATCATGCAGCCTTTTGGAAAATATTGGCCCATTGCAGTAAAACTGGCAACACCAGTTTAGAGCATCATTTGGATCCTAGCACATGGTGCAGGCCCTTCATTAATCTGTATTCTGATATTACCAAACATTTGCAATCTACACAGGGGCCAAGTCACAAATTGGGTCATGCCATATGCCCTCTATTTCAGCCTAGATGAGACTAGGGAAGCAATGGATACAATCAAGCCAGGGAAAGCTCCAGGCCCTGACAAAATACTAGGTGATCTTCTAAGGAGTGGCAAGATAGTGTGAGCACCATACGTAAACTTGCCTTGCAATGCAGTGGCATCAGGGGCACCAGTACCTGAAACATGGAGAGGAGCTGACATTGTTCCTATCTTTAAAAAGGGTAGCCGGCAAGAACCTGCCAATTAGAGACCCATTAGTCGAACTGATACCCTGCAAAAACTCTATGCCAAACAAGTTTTAAACAAACTCAGCCTTTGGAAAGATGGAAAAATATTCTTTTACCATATCAAGTGGGATTTGGGGCAAGAACTAGTACGATCGACCAGGTCTTTAGGCTCATGTGCATAGTGTGGAAATACACTAAACTGTGGGGAGGGCATCTGTACATAGCGTTTATTGATCTAAAAGCAGCCTTTGACCTTGTCCCAAGGGGTCTCCTGTGGGACTCTTAGAAAAGGCAATGCGTACCCTTCGATCTCCTGGTGCAAATAGTCAGACTTCCCCAAGACAATTACGCTAGGGTTCGATGGGGACCTGGAGGCGAACTTGCGGATTCAATACCTATCAAAAGGGGAGTAAGACAGGGCGGTGTGTTAGCGTCAACCCTCTTTTCGCAATGCTTTAATGATGGTGTTCAATACCTGCAGTACTGCAATCATGACTCCCCAAAATTAGGAGGGGCCCCAATACCTGCATTACTATTTGCAAATGGCACCATCCTCTTATCCCAGACACCAAAGGGGATGCAAAGACTATTAGACAGCTTTAACGATTATTGTACCATAAAGGGCCTTGAAATTAAATCCAGTAATATATAATACATGACCATAAGACCGCATAAGTCTCTCAGTAAAAACATCACTGTCCAAAATCAACAACTGAAGTATGTAGCCATTTTTAGCCGTCTTGGTATTACATTAGATACAATATTGTCCTTAAACGACAAATAAATAAATATAAAGCTGTCTTGTTACAAAACTCTACAGCCATTGCAAAAACACCAATCTACTAAATATAAAGCAGTGTCACCAGCCTTGGAGGTTTACAAATACAGGGCCCAAACAGCAGCCCTTTATGGGGTGGAATTGTTGGGGGGGAATAACCTGGGCACACTCACCACAGTTGAAAACAAATTTGTAAGGACGCTGCTTCACCTACCCAATCGTACATCCATGACACCAGTGTATTATGACATCGGCATTAGGAGAATAGAACACCAAGCCGCATTGAGACATTTATTATTCTGGGTACGTTTATGGGTCACTAATTAATTCACCTGTTACAAAGAAGGTCTAATGGAAATTCTGGGGCTAGCTAGCCACGTTACATTTCCCCACCTCTGCCATGTTCAGACCTGGTTTAACAAACTAGGTATGAGCTGTTTTTAGGATGCCCCAACCAATTGATGCCCCATTCAAAGAATGTTTTGAAATTGGGAAAATGTAGTAAATAGTGTTCATAACAGCCCTAGTGTAGGTAGTCTCACCAAACAATTTTTTAGTGTTAAACCGTTCCCAGGTTTTGAATCTTATCTGGATAATGGACAACCACAATTAGCAAAATCACTATACATGAAGTTCTGTTTCGATATTCTCTGGTTTAAATGAAATACGATCAGATGGTCATCTGACCTTACTGTCAAGGGGGAGGCCCCCTGTACACTATGCACTTAAATGCAGAAGAAAACCTTGCACACATGTTATTCATTTGTCTGGCATAATCCACCCCAAGAAGGAAGTGGATAAATCCAATGTGTTGTAATATGGGGACCAGGACATTTTTAGAAGCCTTAAGAACCCTAAAAACAGATGTGTCCCAGCCTTCAGTCTTTGGTCTCATTAGATACCTCTTTGCTGTAAATCTAGTACACAAAGAAAAGGGCATGAAATTTTAATGAGTAGATTGAATATGATTGATTGTATCTGTTTTATTGTTACTTAGTTTTAAGGAACTTGCGAGGAATTGAAATTTTTCAAGATCGATATTAACCTTTATGTCGTACTGTATTATATGAAATGTTGTTTGTACTCGTTTTATGGTTTTTAACTGAAATAAAAGCTATTATAATGATGATTGGCACTCATAATGTGTCTACCTGCTTTAACCTAAAAGTGACCCCCCAATACCAGAAGTATAATGCTGAAGCCTGACTTCCTGTCAGTCAAGCTATGCCATACCCCGCAGGCCCCACCTACCTATTTTCATAACCTATGATGGTTTGAAAAGCATGAAAATAGAGTACATTTTCATCCCTTAATGCAAAGTACTCTTGGATGAGATCTTGTCTGGTGACTTGAAGGCCTCCTAGAAGCAGTCTTTCTTTACAACAATAGATATAGGGGCATATTCTCAAGGACTTATCGCCGAGTTATCGGCACTTTAGCGCAGCAAAAGTGGCGAAATAATTATTGCCCCATTCCCAAGCTGGTACAAACTGACCACATCGCCAGTTTTCCAGCGATAGCTGGCGCAAAAAACATCGCCACGGATGAGAGAGACAACTAACGCTAATGATATGCAGAGTAGGCGTTCCCGTGCAAAAACACATGAAAACACCACTTCGCGACATTCACAACAACCAGCCAGATCTGCGATGCGATCCAAAAACAGGCGATAAGGCGCGTTAGCAGCAGGGATCTAACACCTGCCTTTCACTGGTGTTAAGCAGGACGACAAACTGCAGTAGAAAGGGAGCCCAGCCCAGAGCCACATCTGAAGACCAACAGATGCCATGGAGACAATGATCGTGCAGCCTGGAGACCCACGAGGGCCACAACACCCACCGCAACCACCCCCAGCCCCCCCGTACCCCACCTGACTACCACAGAGGCAGCGCAGAACAGGACAGCAGACGTTCCCAAAACCCACCAGCCTCAGAGACTCAACGCCAGAGGAAGTCATTGCCCACTACAGGCACAAAAGGACAACCATCCTCCGCATCCTGACCCACATTGCCCACAGGCTGACGGTACCAACACAGCGGACAACCACCATCCCTCCGCAGACAAAGATGCTGGCTGTGCTGCACCTGTTGGCCCCTGGTACCTCCCAAAGAACAACAGCCAGAGTCGGAGGAGTCTCACTGCCAGTCCTATCATACGTCCTCACCCATGTCATGGATGCATGTCCACAATAGCAACGGCGGGCCCCTGTCACCGCACCACACGACAGTTCCAATTCGTAGTGTTCCTGCACAATCAACCCCAACACCAGCCGTTGCCAGATGCCACTGTGCCCCAGATCCAAAGCTGTAGTAACTGAAATGGGGGTGCGCACGGTCATGAAGTCCAGTAGTCAACAGTAGTGTAAAAACAGTCCTTTACTACAAATACAACAATAAACAATACGAAAAGCACAGCCAACGCCCAACGGGGAACTTCATCAGGGCAACGTGTGGATTCAAGTAACTGCATATGATGCGGGAACTCCCCAATACCATTCCATACTCCGGAAGTCAGTATCCAGAAACCTGTTGGACAAATGGTGACAATGGTCAAGCGTCCGTATAGTCACAAACCTAATCTGGTACAGTGTATAGCACTTGGACAAACCAGAATGCTCACAGGAAAGACAAATCCTGCACAAAATGACCATAACAGAAGTACGTGTGGTCGTAACCTTCGTAGGAAAGAAAAGGAAGGTTACGGTCACACTAACTTCTGTTACGGTCTCAGGATGCAGGATTACTCATACCTGTAAGCATCACGGTTTGTATCAGTATGATACCCCTGCACCTTCACTCCCCCCACCCAGCCACGAGGGCGCCGCCATGACCGGTGGTGCCTACGCGATCCTGTGCGCCTGCTGCACCCCAGCCCTGGTCCCCAGACCGGTCCGCCGCCCAGCGATGAGTGCCCGCCCCTGTGCCCCTTTTATTGGCAGGGTCACATGTCCTGTGAACCATGTGCTGGATGGGTGTGGTGTGGGTGTGAACCAGCCCTCAGGGAGTGGCTGTGGCATGCTGACAACTAGACCTGTGATCAGCAGATCACTACAGGGAAGACCTGGGACATGTAGCGTTGTCGTCCCCCCCTGTAAGCGTAAGCTGAGTGGGCTGGCCTGGCATATGCCAGCCCAGCGTAGGGGTGTGAATGATGACCCCGGCGCTCTGGGCGTGGTTCCGTTCTGGGCTGGACAAGAAGGTAACTAATGCATGTGTCTCTGATGTGGTGTCGGCGCAACCCGGTCCGCAATCGGTAATGTTGCACCCTGTGACTCAAGTCCCACAACATGTGCAACATGGACGTAAGGGGGAATCACTGACCCTACATTCATCCATACTTCCATACTTGAATGATCATAGACATGACACATCCGTGTGAATTTGATTGTTTAATGCACATTCAGTGGAGTGTTGTGGCTGGAGAAGTACAGGGCCATGCAAACCCCACTTTACATTGTTGGCCCGTGGAGGGCCAGCCAGAGTCCCTCAGGGAATGACAAGTACATCGGAAGAGGAAGAGTTCAGTCTGCAGTCTGATAGCTGTGTCATTGGTGACCAAACAGAATATGGCAGTCCATGTCGAGGTCCAAGGTGAGTGTCGCAGAGTGCATCGGGGGACAGTGGAAGGTGATGATGCAGAGGGCAGAACCAAGCAGAAACATGCCATATGGCGGAGATGAATGCTACTGCTTCCTTACTACCAGTAAGGCAGATTCATCCGCATCTTCGTCCTCTGATGTCTCATGTGCCTCACATGTCGCTGGTGGTGTTTTCTCTGCAGCACTGTGTGGCACGGACACATCAGGGGCCGGAGGTGGATTGGCTGCCGCACTGTGAGGCACTGACACATCAGGGGGCGGAGATGTGGATGTCGAAGCAGCAGCAGCATTCATCTGCAGCAATGCCATGATGAGGATCTGCAGGGCATGGTAGATCCCAGCTACATCATGCTGGTGTGCAGCTGTGGGAGCCATTCTTTCTGCCTGCTTCCGCTCCCTGTTCTCCATGATCCTCCGCATGTGTCCCAACTCCCGGCTGACATCGCTGGGGCCACTCTGACTAGACAGTTGTCCTTGTCTCAGAGTCAGGACTCCAGCGATGTCAGCCATGGATCGTTGGAGAGCATGGAGCGGACTGTGGGTGTCCGTTAGGGACTGTAAGTGGTCCCTGATGGGACTTAGACACCCACGTATGGCATCTAGTTTGGCTGCCATGAGGTCGAACCCCACCCACACCTGATCAGCCATCTTCTCCTGGCCCTCTAACACACGGCGTTGGAAGGCCATGTGTTGTTCGTGGGGGTCCTGGGAGCCAGCTGTGGTGGTGGGTGCTTCCTGCTGTGTGGTCTGTGCAGGGGGTGGGGTTTCCTCGATGCAGCTGGGCTGCCCTGCTCTCAGAGGTGGGGTGCCGAAGTTGTCCATGAGCCGTTGGAGGGCGTCGGTGTCGATGGAGGGGAGGTCCTCTTCATCATCAGTGAAGAGGTGTACCGTCTGCTCGGCAGGAGGTGTTGATTCACCCTCTGCAATGTAAAGGGGAGATGCAGTTTAACATTGTTTTCACATTTATGTTGACGCATTGTACAGGTTTACATACAAACTGCATGACAATGTACATTGTGACTGTTTGGGAGGAGCTGCCTATTTGATGCGGGACAGTGGACATTTCGACAACATCACGGATGTGTGTTTGTACTTGTGCATGGGTTTGTTGTGAGATTAGTGATGTGTGGGGAGGGCCCCCTCTGGGCACATAGTCGACGGGGGCCTACTTGCAGTTTCTGGGTGTGCTGCAGTGTGCCAAGGGGATCAGGGACATGCTCCAGAGTAATCGTGGGTGTGCACTGTGCTATGCTTAATTGTGCATGTGTGCCATTGTGCCCATTTCCCCAGTCACCCCAGTCCCTGGTCGTTACTCACCCTGTTGCTGTTGTGTTGTCTCCTGTCGAGCAGTGTCCAGTCCCCCAACTCCTGCCACCGTCTCCACACTGATGACTGTGGAGACCATTTCCTCCATCTCGTCCAGCTCCTCCTGTGGCGCTGGACTCCCACCTCCAGTCTGCATTGCTGCCTTCTGTTTGTTGGCGAGTTTCTGCTTGGTTTTGTGCTGCACATCATTCCAGCGCCTCTTGACCTCATCTATTGTCCTCCTCAGCACTCCGACTGCATTCACCTTGTCCACGATGGACTGCCATATTCCATTTTTTGTTGCCAATGACACAGTGGAGGTGACGAACAGTTGTTGATGGTGTTCTATCACCTCCGTAATCAGGATCCTGTTTTCCTGTGGACTGAACCGCGTCTTCCTCTTCTTCTTCTCCTTGCCCTTCCCTGACCCCGAGGTCCCAGCCTGGTCCTTCGGGGGGCTTGTGGGGTTCTGCTCGTCCTCTGTTTCTGCTCCGGCTACCTCCATTGTGCTTCGCAGTTGTTTTGTTTTTGTTTGTGGTTTTTTTTTCTGCTTTTGTAGTGATTTTTCCCGCCTGACGTGGGAATTGCAAGCCTTGCGCTGCTTGTCGCCGATTTTTCTATCGCGGTTGGGCCCATCGCAACTGTTTTCACGTTCAGGTTTCCTTTTTTATCGCCGTCGCGGTAGTTGTATCGCGGACATTTGACGCGTTATCGGGAGACTATCGCATGTTACCGCCGTGTTGGAAATACGACGTTGACACAGAGTTATTTTCCCAAGATAGACGGCGATATGAAAATGTGCGTTAGCCTTTTTTGGCGATGATTATCGCACGTTCTTGAGAATATCCCCCATAGTTTCATTTTCTGAAGGATCAGCCTGAAGAATCCTCCACAGCATCCTCTAATGTTTCTGGTGAAACCTCGTAATCTTTTGGCATAAAATTCTTGTTCATTCTGATAATGGTCAGTCTTTTCACATTGTGAGGAGAAAGACTTGCATTTCTGGCAGTGACATGTGCCTCAGTTGCATGAAATCACATTCAGAGGATAAACTAGCTCCAGGATATGATAGATATTTGATACCCAGTCTGTTGAATTCAAGCCATTGATCCATTTTCTCATATCAATGGCTTGCAATCTGGTGGAAATTGTCTTTTGTCATCCTAGTACTCATATAACATCTTTAAGATTGTCATTTTTGAAAAATGTATCTTGTTCATATTTCTGCCACTGTTAGCTTGATATAAGTCTTGGAACATCTAAATACCAACCCAAAACTGAAGAAGTTTGTACTGATGCTGGTTGTGTTGAGTTTATATTAGAGGGTGGAATGTGCAAAGATGATATAGCAGTTGCTATTGTGATGTCATGGTAATGCTGCAGGAGCCATCACTGGATTCTACAAAGATTGATGACTAGAGCATGTCAGCTTATATTTGCCCTACAAATTTTAGTCTATCATATCCATGTTCAAATACTTTCTTGACACTCCAACTCCTAAACTTAGAAATGTCCTGCACTGAAAAGGGAAAAACTAGAAAGCACTGGTTGGACTATAGTCTAGGGGTGGGCAGAACTGGCAGAGTTTCACTCCACAGAATTTTGCGGAGTTAACTAAAAACTCTGAGAGATTCTGCAGAGTTAGCGAGTGGCGGTGTTCGGTACGTCTTGCTGCTCACGCGGTGAAACAGAGGGCGCTGCCTCTTTCTGCCGCTCAAGTAGATTTTCTACTCGAGCGGCAGGTTTTTCAACGCGAGAAGCAGCTTTCACAAAGCGAGCAGTAGTGACCTGCCGCGACTGCCCGCATTGAGAAATCTCACCAAGAGGTGGTCTAGCTCTTGATTTTGTTGCTCGTGCGTGCCAATGTAACATTCGCAACCTGTGTGCAAGAGCAAACTATGCCACGTGGCGGTTGGTGGAGTTGTTCTAAAATGCTGGCTTCCAAATGGATTGCAGAGTGGACAAAACTCCATGAACTCCACTGGAAGAGCGGAGTTTACCACCCATCTCTACCATAGTCCCAACAGATTGGCACAGATGTACTTTTGGGAGTTTATTTTCTCTTGTTGTAGCCTGTTATTTGTCAGCAGATGAAGGAGTAGTTTGTTACTAAAGGAAGCAACTTTTTACACTGCAGCAGCCTCAATATACTGGTTATCTTGAAGTGCCTGTTCCATCTCACACCACATAGTCAGCAGCAAGCTCAGGAACTGGGTGTTTTAGCTTATTGTACAACTTTCCCTGATAACTACTCTGTTAAACCCAAAACATAGTCAAGCAATTTGATGATGCAATGAATTAGACCCTGCTGTTAAGCAGTCAATAACATGGTTTTGGAAGATGCATCATCTTTCTTTTGTTTCACATAATCATTGGGAGACTTCACTGCTCAAGCAAGCAATACAGCATGTATAAAAAGGAGTTCCAATGGGTCACAACCTCCTGTGACATGCCAATCCCCATAGTACAGCTGGAAACCTGAGAATGGTGCAGCTTTCCATGTGTACTACTGGGAATATATATGAATCTGCAAAACCTGGAAATCTGCCCCTGTGCATATGGGTAGGTATGAATTCCTTAGGTTTCTTTTATGACTCAAGACTACTGCCTTAGGCTGACCACTGCTCCCCAGGTCTGTTGTGAGACATGTGGAGTAGTGGTCATGAAATGCAATGCAATGCAGTGCAATGCACTATTCTCCTATGTTTCAACAAACAATCCTAGTATTTGCCTGTGTTGCTTTGGCATAGCAGCAATTTGAAAATAGTTCCAGCATTGGAGATTTCATTTCAGACAACTACTTTCCATGAATTCTAGGAACCCCTCTACCTCCATCAGACAAAATAGCAGAAGATCAAGCACTGAACTTTTGGGCAGTTTCTCATTTTATACAAGGACTGGCTATTTTCATGGTAAAGTGCTTCCTTGCTAAAATGAGCCATCATACTATGTTGCATTTTTGTGATGGTGATTTCTGAATTGGCTCCCCTGAAGGTGCAGTGCTGATGCTTCGCTTCTTTAGGATAACCCTGATATTTTTTTCCTTGCATCAGATGCTGAATACAAGTTATCAGTGGAAGATCTTGGTGTCCTCACATCTGAAGCAACCAAAATCATCACCATCATCTCTTTCAAGTACATGTATTCTGGATACTGGAATTGTTCTCCAGCAGCCATTTTACTTTTTTGTTCTACTCAAATAATAAGAATCACTGACATAATATCTTTGTAAAAAATATTAATCCACAATAATATAGGAAAATTTTTTTTTACAAAAATATATTCTTCCTATGCTTAACTAACAAAAACAGAAATATCAATAACCATAATATCACTGTCAAAATATATCTATTTTTGCTTATATTGATAACAAAAATATCAGAAAAAAATATCGTAGCCTGTAAATTAGTAGCAAATAATAGAACAAAAAATATCGACTACATTAGTATTGAGAAACAGTTTTAATACAAAAACATAAAAATAACATCATTTCAGTTATAAAATAAATTGAAATATCCATTTAATGCATTTTAAAATATTCTAACTACAATATAACAATTTTACATTACTAAAATAAACATAATTAACCCCATAAAATGCACTTAAAAATATAAACAAACAAGTGTAACCATTTAAACATTAAACAAAAATAACTTGTAATATTTAATAAAATAATACATTTAATATAAGCAATCACACCAGAATATATAGCCAACATTATAAAATAAAAACTAATAAGTGTTCACCATAAAAGGCGATAACTGAAAAACAAACTTCAAACTAAAAGAGCACTAACTAATTTAATCACACCTCAATAAAAATAAACCAATAACATTATACAATCAATTAAACTAATACTATAAAAGGTACACAAAATATAACTACGTATTACTCCAAAAACTACAAACGTTGCAAGAATATGATTCTGTGTAGGATTTTCCAGACAGGGCTACAAAACAGAAGTAGACAAACATATACAACTGTCTGCCAAAGCAAGTAAAACATTAATTTATACTAACTTATAACGTAACTATTTCAAAAAGAGTAAACTAAAAAAACAATTTAGTAAACACCCTACTACTTTTATGATTTTAGATATAGATACTACGAAAGAATTACTACAGATTTGAAAAGCTACTATTCTATGGAAAAATGCAGAAATTACATGCCTGCAAACACTTAATCAAAAAGTAAGTTATTTCAAACAACTAATAAACAGAAAGTAACCCTAAAACTGTTATCATCTAAGTAAACTACCTCAGCCCCCACTAACTTCCAACAAACAAACGTTTAAAATAAAACTAAATACATTTTTTCTCCAGCAGAAAAGAACACACAACATTAAAAGAACCCCAGTGGAAAGCTTGAAAATAAATACTGTAATTTCCAGCAAGAGTATCCATGTAAGTATAAAATAGAAAACGAAAAACAACATTTTGCATGACAATATGAAATGTATTATACATTTTTATACATTTAATCCTGAATATTATACACTATTGTCAGACATAATAACATAAAGAGCAAGATACATAATATCACAGAAAGATAAACAATACTCTCTCACATAGGCTACACTTACAGCGCAAAAAGTAAAAGCAAGGAAACTACCAATTGGAAATGTACTAAGTATTACCCTAATGCTTGCTATGGGAGGGCCACTACAAAAGATTACTTTGTTATTAATGTAAGGGAACACAACCACCCCCAAATGTTACAGAAATTGAAGTAAGGCATGTGCTACCAGATTTAAAAGAAGCCACACTGGTCCACAAGAACCCAAAACATTTAAAGGTGTACTTCCCAAACTCCCTGAGGCCAGGTATCACCTTTACCAGCCTTGGAGCACTTTGTAGCAAGAACTAAAAAAGTTGTCAATGATACCACTCCTGTCCCTAAAAGATAGCAAGAAATCCACATTTCTGCAAACTTAACCATCACACATAGTGAGGAGTCCTTCCTCTTTGTTGTGTTTAACTGTAATAGTTGTCACATGTGATGTCACCATTGGAATGGGGCAGAACTATTTATAGAGTTGTATTAGAATGTTGGGAAGTAAATATGCCTTGTTAGCTGAAGCGGATGTGTACTTCATGCGGGGATTTAATAAAGGAATAATGTACATGTTATATAACTGGAGTTGATATCTTTTGTATATTACAGGATTTTCGTGATGAGTTTCATACTGAATCTTAGGTAAGTGCACAATTTTACCTGGCTATTCCACTTTCTTGGTGAATATTCTCTGAAAGTGTAATTTCAGGGTGCACATTTGGATGATTGTGAACAGAATCTTATCATGTGAGTACAGCAGATATGAACATAATCTGGTTGATACAGGTACATTTGTATTGGAATATTCTTTTTATAGTATTCCCTACCTGTTCTCTGCTGCCGTTAATGGTATTGGTAGCACAAGATTCTTTCGGTGCCTAGTATCTGTTACGTTTTCTGAGTGGATTCGGAGGAGGCGTCCTCGTGCTGCAGTGTTGCTAGGAGACGCTTACTCTGTGTGCCATTGTTGCTGAAACTCTTCAATGTGGCAGTTCATGCCCCATCGTGCGGTACTCAGGTAAGCTCATCACTGCGTGAGTAGTTCTTGCACGATTGCATCACTTGGCAACATTGGGTGCCTCACAGCCAGGATTGGGTCAAGTAGGTTGGCAAGGTAACATTATTTTTTGTTGGCAGTGGAAGTACATTGTATGCGGGTCACACTGCATGACCTTTCTGGGCGGCCGTCTTGAAGTGGATCTGCCTAGATGCGCCTCTGCGTCTCCTCTGCTCCACCAACTCCATTGGCTTGAAATCAATAAGCGCATTGAATTCAAGGCCCTATGTTACATGTTTTGGGCCAAACGTGGCCTTGCTCCCTCGTACATTTAAAGATTGGTAACAACTTATGTGCCGGCCCGACAGCTGAGATCCTCCAGTCTCTCTCTGTGTTTTTAGTCCCCAGGTTTCGGCTTGTCCGTATGAGGGGTCGCTCTTTTTCCAATCTGGGCACCAAGCTCTGGAATGCTCTCCCAATTGACCATAAAAAAGTGGTAATGGTCCTATTCAAACAAAGAGCCTCATTACAAAGTCGGTGGGACCGACACCGATGGCACGTCAGTGTCAGTCCCACCGACATCTGAAGCAGAGTTCAGACCGCCGCATGGGTTGAGGGACCGACCACTGCGGTTCTGACGGGCTCAAGGAGCCAGTTGGCCCAGCGGTCAGAATGTAATCCCTACAATAAGGGCGGTGCCTGCTCTGACATCGCTGTAGGGATCATGAGGGCCCTTTCCCTCTGCCTTTCTAAAGCAGTCGGACCGCCATAGACAGGCAGATGGAAAGGGACATTGGGGTGCCCTAGCAGGCCCTCAATGTCCTTTGCTATGAGGCCTGGGGGGCACCTTTGGTGCTCCCACAACATCCATGCCCCGTGTGCCAGGCATCTTTTCCGGGCTGCAGCACAAACCTTAATGCAAAGAGGCATGTTTCCAACCCCCTCCACGGCGGGCGGATCCTAATTTGGTGGTTGACCACCGCAGTTTGCACCACACGTAGGCACGGTACTTACACAACTACTAACTATCACACTGCTATAATTGTGAGAATTCAGACTGTTCCAGGCCGACAAAGCTTTAAGAATGGCTTGGGTGGCAGGCATTAGTTGTTTTTAATGGATATTGAACTAACAAACAACCGTTTTCCTGCTCATCTTTAAATTAAAAAAACACCGCCACCATGTGACAGCTGTCATAAGCGCAGGTTCCGGCAATTAAGTGCCGGTGCCGAGCACCCGAAACCACACTCAAATTAAGCACTGGAGTGAATGATGGCACTAAGAAGGGACCTATTAGTATTTTGCCAAGAGAGTCCGGAAAGAGACCTGTTTGTGAGATGACATTTGGGGGGGGGTGTAAAATTGTATCTATAGCAGGTTCTGGGTCCTCGTTTACAATCCTTAACAAAAAGGGTTTGAAAAATAGTTTGAAAGTAAGTTGGGAATCAAACTCCTTCTATTTGACGTTTCACCAGAAAGTTTTACAGGTGACCCTGTACCAATGGTGGGGTAAAGAGCAGTGAAATGTGAATTTAAGTATAGAGAAGCAATGGGTAAATTATATGTTACCAAAATGTACCCAGTGTATTAGGTGGAGGGATCAATGGGTAGTGAATATTATTTTGGACCCCAACAGTGAAGAACAAGTATTGGTTGTAGGAGAGTAAAATGTTGGAGGAGTTTACTGGCTTTTTCTCTGAGACAGTTAGAGCATGTAGGAAAGTAGGATCTGCTTCTTATGATTACCCCCACTTTTTTGCTGATGTGATACTGTTTTTGACTAGTCTGACTGGGATCCTGCTAATCAGGATGCCAGTCTATCTGCTTTCTCCCTAAACTGTTGTGTTCAGTACCTAGGTACATCCCAGATTGGATACTGGGGTACCCTTGTCAGTCCCTAGTATATGGTACCCATGTACCCAGGGCATAGGTACCCCAGAGGTCACCCATGGGCTGCTGCATATATTATGCCACCCATGAAAGACCATTCAAAATGGAACTACAGGCCTGCCATTGCAGCCTGTGTAAGCTGGTGCATGCACCACTTATGAAAGATATAAGTTTACCATATCTAAGGGTCACTGCACTTAAAACCTATAAGTCACCCCTCTAGCAGGCCTTTACAATCCTGAGGGAAGGGTGCTTGGTATAAGTGAGAGAGTGCCCCTGCATGAGCAGGACTCCCCTGCAGCCTACGGAGTCCATTCTCCCGGGTTGTCAGTGAAGCAGCCATATACTATATAGAGGGGCATCGCGTGACCGCATGATGACCATCTTCAAAACGGCTGCAACGAATCCTATCATGTTTGGTATCAAACATGTTGGATTCATACCCCACACTGTAAATGGTGTGGGAGGTATGATTCCAAGCACCAGGAGAGCCCTCCATTAGGCTCTCAGTGTTACCGGTACCAGCCTTCTAGTCCCGGACAGCACAAAATGGTTGCCGCCGACCAGAGACACATTTCTGCCCTCCTGCTGCTGAGCCAAGCTCGAGCAGGGGAAGGCAGAACAATAGGCATCCTGTCACAGGGAGGTGTGACCACCTCCCAGATGGGATTTAGTGTATTAGGGCTGGGTGGGTGCGCTTGCCAGCACCTGGAAGTCTGCATGAGAGGCACATTTGGTGTCCCTGTGCACAGTCCGGTTCGAACCAGTCCTGGGAGCCATTGACTCACGCTCTGGCATGAAACTGGACAAAGGACATGGGAGTAATCTCCCCCCTGTCTAAACCCTCCCCTGGGAGGGTCCCTTGAATCTTCCCAACCCTTTCCTTAGGGTACTTAACGGCTTACCTGGGTGTAGGTCCCTAAATTCATCATGGACAAGATTCAGAACTGAAACCATTACACTTCTACCGTCTGGGCACTCTGAACCTCGCTGGACTTCGTTTGGGCCTGACTTCATCACCGTTTCAGTCTGCTGAATTGACTGTGCCTGTGCACCATACAGGATCTGTGCAGGACCTGTGGAGCATCCAAGACACTTGAAGATAATCTCTGTTGAAGTGAAGGAGTCACTGCCCTGCATTCGCAGGTACCTCAACACTGCTGACCGGTCTGCTGATCCCGAGCTCCGGCGGACTCCAAAGGGTTCAACAACACAGGTGGTGGTTTGCTATGTCTCCCGAGGCCCTCTCACCAAGTCTGAGGTCAGAATCCCTCGTTGGGGCCGCATTAACCGAACCCCTGTGCAACGCGTACTTTTGCAATTGCATATGCTTGTTGGCAACTCTGCTACAAGTGTATTGGGCTCCAAGTAGCCCCAACCTCTGGCAACTTTTTCCACCAAGATCTTCAGCCACATCGCCTCATCGGCACCGTGGCCTGCTCCTTTTGATGAGATGCTCGAGGTCCTCTCACCATCCCTGTGCCTCCGGCCTGTGGGTCCAATTGAGGGTCATCTTTGTTTTCCTTGGGCTCCCCTGATTGTTCGGGGCCTGCCCTGACTCCCCTGCTTGTGGTGAGTCTCCTGGTCTTTGCTGGTTCCAACTGTGCACCTTCTTGATTTCCTGCGTGGCTTGCATTTTCCAAGTCTTGTTGGTGCTCCCGCCGGACACCGACCCCTCAGCACTCGATATCCTTTATGGGAAAGCTCACATCCGGGTCCTGGTCATCCTCAGCATCGCCTGGTCCTCGCAGCTGCGGAGTCAAGGTCACCGTCATCCTTCCTGAAGCACCCAACATCGGAGGGCATTCGTCTTCCAAGTCTCCTGGTCACCCCTGAGTGACATGTACTCTGTCCCCTCTGCTTTCTTGTACTCCTCATCAAGAATCCATGTTTGGATTCCTCCGGACACTTTCTCCTCTTCCAGCACTGGCACATTCCTGAAGTCCTCCATTGGGTTCGATAGCGGTTTCCGACGCCACTTCACACCTATGCACCCGGCTTCCCTGGGATAGGTAACTTGGGTACCACGGTATCCATGGGTGGGGTGGCTCTCCAACCTTCTGTCTTCCACAGGGATTCTTTAGGGTCCACTGGCAAAAGTCCCTAATCTTTAAAATTCCAACCGCGACTTGCACATAGACTTTTACGGAGCACGCGGTTGTGTTCCCACACTGCACACGCTCTCCGTGGGGTCCCTATCTACTTACCTTGGGTGGTTCTGTGGGTGCCCAGCAATTCTACGTCCTCTCGACATTGTCCTGACTCAAGTTGTGGTTCTTATATCACTTTCTTAGTATATGGTTTGGTCCCCCCCTGGGGCCCACTGTATATTAGTGCTATTTACAGTGATTTCTTTGCTTAAGTATTGTGTGCTTTGGTCTAGCTCCATGTAGGAGATACTGTAACGTACTAGATAGTGTTATATAATAAATGCATATTTTTATAAATACTTTGTGTGGTTCATTTTAATTTAATCTATACTATAAGATTGCATTCTGGTAAAAGAAGCTGTTTTACACTCCTTCAAGACTAAGCCTGAAGGCTGCTCTCCACAGCTACCACTTGGATAGCTTTCTAAGGTTGTCTGAGACCTCTTAAATCACCATAAGGGTTGTCTGGACTGGTTCAAGGTGCCCACTTACATTAGTGGACATCATATACCAGGCCAGCTTCTCACATTTGTGTGCAGAGGTTGGGATTCAAGCCGACATTGTTTTACCAGATAAATCTTTGTATCGATTAACTGAAAAACCACTAGTACTAGGCACATATAAATACAAGCTTAGAATCGTAAGTTCTACTGAACTTGGGGTTTGGTAAATCAAGGGTCTAGCACAATCTTTCTCCAACCTAAGAGAGTTTAGCTCCCACTAGGTTAGGTAGGTGCAACAACACACCTCACTTAGTATGTCTACTAAAGGAGATGCCAGTGACTCTCTGCCTAATGGATACAGTGAACTTTCATTCCAAGAACTGAAAGCACTGTGTGCATCTAGAAAGCTGAAGACAGGGAGAAGTAGCAACAATCAACGCCTGATAGAGGTGTTACTGTTGGATGACCTGAGGAAAGCCTCTGGGTCAGATGAATAGGATAGAGTGGGTGGGGCAGGGAATGAAGATAGGGCAGGAGGGGAACCCCTCTTTGACCTAGAATCAAACCCTGACCAGGGGGAGCCTGGTGGCTCCCACCTGGACAATGCGGGCCTCCCAGAGGAGAACACAGAGGGACAAGAGGATGCCCTCTTTGATCCTCCTGGGAACGTGCAGAGTAGACCAAGGAGGTCTAGATCCTCCTCTGCAGAATCCAATACTTCTAGACAGTCAGGAGGGACCTCCATTTCCAGTAAAGGGGGGAACTCTTTGGATAAGGAGTACCAAATGGTTGAACTTGAGAAAGCTAGGCTTAGGCTCAGGAAAGAGCAGTTGGCCCTTGACAGAGATTCCCTAGAAGTCCAGAAGGCAAGAAAGAAATTGGGACTAGAGTCCCATGGTGGCAGCAACAGTGTCCCTAAAAGTAAGGAACATTCCTTTGACAATAGGAACCTGAGCAAGATTGTCCTTCCCTACCATGTTGGGGATGACATCTATAAATGGATAACTGCTTTAGAGAGGGCCTGTAAAGTTCAGAGGGTCCCTCAAGAGCAGTGGGCAGCTATCTTGTGGCTTTTTGTTTCCTGACAAAGGTAGAGATAATCTCATCACTGTTAGAAAAGAGGATGCTGACAATTACTCAGTTTTGAAGAGTGCTCTCATTGATGGGTTTGGCTTAACCACTGTACAATACAGGATTAAGTTCAGAGACACCCAGAAGGCACAGAATCAGAACTGGGTAGACTTTGTGGATAGTGCTATTAAGGCTCTGGAAGGTTGTTTGCTTGCCAGCAAAGTGCATGATTTTGAAGGATTGTACAATTTGATTATGAGGGAGCAGATCCTTAATAGTTGCCAAAATCAGCTATTGCATCAGTACCTGGTGGACTCAGATCTGACTTCTCCCCGAGAATTGGGAAAGAAGGCAGATAAGTGGGTCAGAACCAGTGTGAAGCAGAAAAACCAGAACCATAGTGGTGACCTGAAGAAGCAAGATTCTTCAAAAGCTCAAGATAAGAGTAGGGACAAGGGTAAAGACAAAGGGGCATATGTACAAGCCCTTATCGCCACGGGAACGTCACTTTTTGTGACGGTACCGTGGCGATAGGGGCCTTGCCTTATGTACAAGGCAGCGTTAGGCCACTTAACGTGGCTTAACGCTGCCTTGTACATAAGGCACCATTTCACACTATGTTTAGCGTGAAAGGGGCGTGCAGTGGGTGTTGTGGTGGGCGTTCCACCGCAACACCCATTGTATTTGACGCTGCCCCCTATGTACAAGGGTGGCGTTCATAGGAGGCAGCGCCAAAATTAAAACCAGGAAAACCCTGGTCTTAAGGTGGCGAAACGAGGAGAAATTCATTATTTCTCCTTGTTTTTGCTTTTTCCATGTGTGCTGCCTTGTGCAGCACACATGGAAAAAGCAAAATGCCATGGTTTGTTTATGTACAGGAAGGTGTCCCTTCCTGTACATAAACAAACCTTTTAAAAAAAATGCCATTTTGTAACTTTCATGTGTGCTGCATGAAGCAGCACACATGAAAGTTACAAAATGGCATTTTAGGATTGTTTATGTGCAGGAAGGGACACCTTCCTACACATAACCAATCCTCCCCTGCACACAGACACCCTTGCACTCTGGTGCAAGGGTGCCTGCGTTGGCGCTAAGTTGTGAAACTTAGCGCCATCGCAGGGGGAAACGCAAGGCTGCACCACATTCTTGTAAATATGGTGCAGCCTTGCGTTTCCAAAGTGGCGGAGCGTGTCGTTAAGCCCAGGAGGCTAACGACACGCTTCGCCACTTCGTCGTACATATGGCCCAAAGAGTCTTCATCAGGGCCACAAAAACCTGCATCTGTGGGGGAGTCACAATACAACAAGGGAACAGGCACAAATAAACCTTAGTGTTACTTGTGTAAGGTAAACACCCATTGGACAAAATATGCTGATTGTCCAAAAGCCAAGGCAACTACTCCTACCACCACTGCCCTAAGGCAACTGCTCCCCCTAGCACAAGTACAAGTGGTGTTACAGGGAACAAGGGATTAGTGGGGTTAGCCTTGGGATCTGAGGTGGGTTCTGGCTTAGTCAAAACTCCAGCTCAGGTTGTTTTAGTCTGTGATGGTGGCATGGATATTGCCACCTTACTGGTCAGTCCCAGTAACCTGGGCAAGTACAGACAACAGCCTTTGATCAATGGAACAGAGGCAATGGCCTACAGGGACACAGGGGCCAGTGTCACAATGGTGACAGAAAAACTTGTGTCTCCTGGACAGATCATACTTGGTGAAATGTACCAAGTGACCAATGCGAACAATGTCAGGACTGACCATTCCTTGGCTGTAGTTAATTTCAGCTGGGGAGGGGTAACTGGCCCTAAGAAGGTTGTGGTAAGTTCAGACCTACCAGTAGATTGTTTGTTGGGCAATGATTTGGAGACTTCAACCTGGGCTGAGGTTGAATTTAGGACTCATGCAGCAATGTTGGGCATGTCTACAGATGTGTTTGCTGTGACTAGGTCACAAGCCAAACTGACATCCACTGAACACGCCCTGGATCCGGAACCATGGACCAGGTGCCTTCCAAGAGAAGGAGCAGGAGGGGTAAGGCTGTGTCTTCACCCCAGACTCAGAGTGAGGATCAGTCTCTTGAGGGAGATGATCTCAGTGCCTGTGAAGGAACAGTCCCAGATGAGCTTGAACCTGAGCAGGTTGAGTTCTTGGGGCCAGGGGGCCCTTCCAGGGTAGACTTGAGTTTGGAGCAGCAAACCTGCCCCTCTCTTGAACCCCTCAGACAGCAAGCTACTGCTGAGGCTGCTGGGAATGTCAGTGGGTCCCACAGGATCTACTTGGATGAGGGACTCCTTTATTCAGAGGGTAGAGACCCCACGCCTGGTGCTACCAGGAGGTTGGCTATACCTCTGAAGTTTAGGGGCTTCCTACTCACCCTAGCACATGACATTCCCCTGGCTGGACACCTAGGCCAAAGTAAGACTTGGGACAGGCTAGTCCCTCACTTTCACTGGCCTCACATGTCTGATGACACCAAGGAGTTTTGTCGCTCCTGTGCCACTTGCCAAGCCAGTGGTAAGGCAGGTGGCACCACAAAGGCCCCCCTGATGCCACTTCCAGTGGTGGGGGTTCCCTTTGAGAGGGTTGGGATCGACATAATGGTCCCATGAACCCCCCTTCAGCCTCTTGGCACAGTTATATTCTAGTGGTGGTGGACCATGCCACTAGGTAACCAGAAGCAATTCCCCTTAGGACCACTACAGCTCCTGTGGTAGCCAGGGCCCTCCTGGGATTCTTTTCCAGAGTGGGCTTCCCTAAGGAGGTTTTAACTGACAGAGGTACAAACGTCATGCCAGGTTACATCACTGCAATGTGGAAGGAGTGCGGAGTGAATTACAAATTCACCACACTCTATCACCCACAATGCAATGGGTTAATTGAGAGATTCAACAAAACCCTCAAGGGCATGATAATGGGCTTCCCAGAAAAGCTTAGGCAAAAATGGGATGTTCTTTTGCCCTGCCTTCTCTTTGCCTACAGAAAAGTCCCTCAGAAGGGGGTTGGCTACAGCCCTTTTGAACTTCTGTTTGGGCATCCAGTTAGGGGTCCCTTATGTTTGGTGAAGGAGGGATGGGAGTTACCTCTCAAACCTCTCAAACAAGACGTAGTGGACTATGTTCTGGATCTCGGCTCCAGGATGGCTGAATACATGAAGAAGGCAAGCAAAAACCTGGAGGCCAGTCAAGAACTGCAAAAAGCTTGGCATGACCAAAAGGCTGTCCTGACTGTTTACCAGCCAGGCCAGAAAGTGTGGGTGTTGGAGCCTCTGACCCCAGCAGCTCTCTAAGATAAATGGAGTGGACCCCACACTATCATTGAGCAAAAAGGTGAGGTCACCTATCTGGTGGACCTTGGCACTCCCAGGAACCCCCGCAGAGTGCTCCATGTGAACAGGCTCAAACCTTTTGTAGACAGGGCTGACATGGTCTTGCTCATGGCAACTGATGAGGGACAGGAGGAAGAGAGTGACCCTCTCCCTGATCTCCTCTCACAAAACCCTGATGATGGGTCAGTTGATGGTGTACCCTTGAGGCACCCTCACTGACCAAAAGCAGATTGATTGCAGAAAGGTCCTCAATCAATATAGGCATATGTTCTCTTTGACACCCAGTCAAACCACCTGGTGTACCCATGAAGTGGACACAGGTGAGAGTCTACCTGTCAAGAATAAAATCTACAGGCAGCCTGACCATGTCAGAGATTGCATCAGGACTGAGGTCCAAAAGATGCTGGAGTTGGGAGTAATTGAGCCCTCAGATAGCCCTTGGGCTAGACCAGTGGTCTTGGTACCAAAACCTCACACCTAGGGTGGTAAGAGAGAGATGAGGTTTTGTGTTGATTACAGGGGACTCAATGCAGTCACTAGGACTGATACTCATCCAATTCCTAGGGCAGATGAGCTTATTGACACTTTGGCCTCAGCCAAGTTCTTGAGCACATTTGACCTACCTGCTGGCTCTTGGCAAATCAGACTAGCTGAGGATGCCAAACCCAAAACAGCATTCTCAACCCCTAGTGGGCATTATCAATGTATTGTAATGCCCTTTGGTTTGAAGAATGCACCTGCCACATTCCAAAGGCTGGTGAATGGAGTCCTCACAGGTCTGGAAGCCTATAGTGCAGCATATCTTGATGATATAGCTGTCTTTAGCTCCACCTGGGAGGATCACCTGGTCCACCTGAAGAATGTTTTGGAGGCTCTGCAGAAAGAAGGCCTCACTATTAAGGCTACTAAGTACCAGATAGGGCAGAGTAAGGTTGTGTACCTGGGCCACTTTGTGGGTGGAGGCCAGGTTCAACCACTTCAGAGCAAAATCCAGACCATAATGGACTGGGTTGCTCCAACTACCCAGACTCAGGTCAGAGCTTTCTTGGGCCTGACTGGGTATTACAGGAGATTTGTAAAAAGATTTGGGTCCATAGTGACTCCCTTGAATGATCTCACCTCCAAGAAAATGCCCAAGAAAGTTCAGTGGACAGTTGGCTGTCAGAAGGCATTTGATGATCTCAAGCAGGCCATGTGCACTGCTCCCATTCTGCAGGGTCCTGACTACTCCAAGCAATTTATTGTCCAAACAGATGCATCTGAGTTGGGGGTAGGGACTGTGTTGTCACAACTTAATGCTGAGGGTCAGGATCAACCAGTAGCTTTTATTAGCAGAAGGTTGACCCCCACAGAGAAACGTTGGTCAGCTATAGAGAGGGAAGCCTTTGCTGTGGTCTGGGCCCTGAAGAAGCTGAGGCCATACTTGTTTGGCACTCACTTCATTGTTCAGACAGACCATAAGCCCCTCTTATGGCTAAAACAGATGAAGGGTGAAAACCCCAAACTTTTGAGGTGGTCCATTTCCTTACAGGGGATGGAATATACAGTGGAAGATAGACCTGGGAGTAACCATGCCAATGCAGATGGACTCTCCAGATATTTCCACTTAGAAAATGAAGACTCAACTGGTCAAGGTTAGTCCCATCTCCTTACATTGGGGGGGTTGTAGGAAAGTAGGATCTGCTTCTTATGGTTACCCCCACTTTTTTGCTGATGTGATACTGTTTATGACTAGTCTGACTGGGATCCTGCTCATCAGGACCCCAGTCTATCTGCTTTCTCCCTAAACTGTTGTGTTCGGTACCTAGGTACATCCCAGATTGGATGCTGAGGTACCCTTTTCAGGACCTGTATATGGTACCCATGTGCCCAGGGCATAGGTACCCCAGAGGTCTCCCATGGGCTGCAGCATGTATTATGCCACCCATGAGAGACTATTCAAAATAGAACTACAGGCCTGCCATTGCAGCCTGTGTAAGTTGGTGCATGCACCACTTACAAAAGATATAGGTTTGCTATATCTAAGGGTCACTGCAATTAAAACCAATAAGTCACTCCTCTAGCAGGCCTTTGCAATCCTGTGGGCAGGGTGTTTGGTTCTAAGTGAGAGGGTGCCCCTGCTTGAGCAGGACACCCCTGCAGCCTACGCAGTCCATTCTCCCGGGTTGTCAGTGAAGCAGCCATATACTATATTGAGGGGCATCGCCTGACCGCGCGATGACCATCTCGAAAACGGCTGCAACAAATCCTATCATGTTTGGTATCAAACATGTTGGAATCATACCCCCACACCATAAACGGTGTGGGGGGTATGATTCCAAGCACAAGGAGAGCCCTCCGTTAGGCTCTCAGTGTTACCGGTACCAGCCTTCTAATCCCGGACAGCACAAAATGGTTGCTGCCGACCAGAGACACATTTCTGCCCTCCTGCTGCTGAGACAAGCTCGAGCAGGGGAAGGCAGAACAATAGGCATCCTGTCACAGGGAGGTGTAACCACCTCCCAGACAGGATTTAGTGTATTAGGGCTGGGTGGGTGCACTTGCCAGCGCCTGAAAGTCTGCATGAGGGGCACATTTGGTGTCCCTGTGCATAGTCCAGTTCAAACCAGTCCTGGGAGCCGTTGGCTCCCGCTCTGGCACAAAACTGGACAAAGGACATGGGAGTAACCTCCCCCCTGTCCAAACCCTCCCCTGGAAGGGTCCCCTGAATCTTCCCAACCCTTTCCTTAGGGTACTTAAGAGCTTACCTGGGTGTAGGTTCCTAGATTCGTCATGGACAAGACTCAGAACTGAAACCATTGCACTTCTACCGTCTGGGCACTCTGGACCTCGCTGGACTTCGTTTGGGCCTGACTTCATCTCCATTTCAGTCTGCTACATCGCCTGTGCCTGTGCATCATACAGGATCCGTACAGGACTTGTGGAGCATCTAAGACACTTGAAGATAATCTCCCTTGAAGTGAAGTAGTCACTTCCCTGCATTCACAGGCACCTCGACACTGCTGACTGCTCTGCTGAGCCCAAGCTCCTGCAGGCTCCGAAGGGTTCAGCAACACAGGTGGTGGTTATCTATGTCTCCCGAGTCCTGAGCTGCCCTCTCACCAAGTCTGAGGTCAGAATCTCTTGTGGGGGCTACATTAACCGAACCCCTGTTCACAGCATACTTTTGCAAGTGCGTATGCTTGTTGGCAACTCCATGGCAAGTGGATTGGGCTACAAGTAGCCCTAACCTCCAGCAACTTCTCCTACCAAGATCTTCAGCCACATCACTTCGTGGGTACCGTAGCCTGCTCCTTTTGGTGAGCTGCTCGAGGTCCTCTCGCGATCCCTGTGCCTCAGGCCTGTGGGTCCAATTGAGGGTCATCTCTTTGTTTTCCTTGGGCTCCCCTGTTTGCTCAGGGCCTGCCCTGACTCCCCTGCTTCTGGTGAGGCTACTGGACGTTGCTGGTCTCAACCGTACACCTTTTTGATTTCCTGCATGGGTTGCATTTGCCAAGGCTTGTTGGTGCTCTCGCCGGACACCGACCCCTCAGCACTCGACATCCTTCATGGGACAGCTCGTATCCAGGTCCTGGTTGTCCTCAGCATCGCCTTATCCTCACAGCTGCAGAGTCAAGGTCACCGTCATCCTTCCTGAAGCACCCAACATCGGAGGGCATTCGTCTTTCAAGTCTCCTGGTCACCCCTGAGTGACATAGACTCTGTCCCCTCTGCTTTCAGGTACTCCTCATCAAGAATCCACGTTTGGATTCCTCCGGACACTTTCTCCTCTTCCAGCAGCGGCACTTTCCTGAAGTCCTCCATTGGGTTCAACTGCGGTTTCCGTCGCCACTTCACACCTATGCACCCGGCTTCCCTGGGATAGGTAACTTGGGTACCACAGTATCCACGGGTGGGGTGGCTCTCCAACCTTCTGTCTTCCACTGGGTTTCCTAAGGGTCCAGTGGGAAGGGTCCCTAATCTTTAAAATTCCAACCGCGACTTGCACATAGACTTGTACGGAGCACGCAGTCGTGTTCCCACACTGAACACGCTCTCCGTGGGATCCCTATTTACTTACCTTAGGTGGGTCTGTGGGTCCCCAGCAATTCTACGTCCTCTCGACATTGTCCTGACTCGAGTGGTGGTTCTTATACCACTTTCTTAGTATATGGTCTGGTCCCCCCCTGGGGCCCACTGTGTATTAGTGCTATTCACTGTGATTTCTTTACTTAAGTTTTGTGTGGTTAGTGTCTAAATCTGTGTAGGAGATACTGTAACATACTAGATAGTTTTATATAATAAATACATATTTTTATGAATACTTTGTGTGGTTCCTTTTCATTTAATTTATACTATAAGATTGCATTCTGGTAAAACAAGCTTCTTTATACTCCTTCAAGGCTAAGCCTGAAGGCTGCTCTCCACAGCTACCACTTGAATAGCTTTCTAAGGTTGTCTGAGACCTCTTAAATCACCATAAGGGTTGTCTGGACTGGTGCAAAGTGCCCACTTACATTAGTGGACATCCTATATATATGTTGTCTCTGGAGGATGCAGTGGTTCTCATCAGTCGATCTATCTTCTGCTTACAACCAGATGTATTTACATCCAGATAGCAAGGAATTATCTACTTTTATGTTACCTTAGGGCTGTTTATAGGTTGTCCAAATGCCTTTTGGGCTAGGCTCAGTGACAGCCGTGTTTCAGATAACAATGTGTAAATTCCTCAAGGATTTTGATGGAACATTATTTTTTCAAGATGATTTTCTGGTGATGGGGGCAAGCAAAGAACAACATGATGGAAGGTTAAGGAAACTGGAAACAGCACAAATTTCTAAGAGTACATTTGCGGTGTAGACCGTAAATTACTTGGGTCATGAAGTCACAAAAGATGGTGTAAAACCTAAGAAGGTGTTGTTGACTGCCATAAAGAAGGCAATCGAACCAGCGATTATGGATGAATTGAGATCCTTCCTGAGACTTGCTGTATTTTTGTAAAAATTTGTCCGAAATTTTGCTGAAAAGACCTTTAATTTGAGGCAATTGTTAAAAAATAAGTCAAAATAATGTGTGGGGTGAACTTATGCAATCAGAATTTGAACCAATTAAGAGTGATATTTGTAATGCTAATGCTCTGCATGGATTTGATCCTACTTTGAAATCCATTGTTACGACTGATGTTTGTTGTAAAGATATTGGGGCATTTTTATCCCAGAAATCACTAGATGGTTCAGAAATGACCGTTGAGTTTGCATCAAGAACTTTATGTCCTACAGAAGGGATGTAGTCTGTGTTGGAGAAGGAAAATGTTGCTATTTTATAAGGCTTGGAACATTTCAGACAGCATGTGTGGGTTTTTGATGTGTTGGTGAGCTGTGACCACGAACCCCTGATGAAGTTATTAACGTCAGATGGTCTTTTGAATGCTACTCCAAGAATTCAGTGATAGTCTTTGAGGTTGCTGGATTTTAATTACATTTTTCAACATGTTCCTCTAGTGAAAAATAAAATGGCTGATTGTCTGAGTAGACTTTCATTGTCTTTGAATGAAGTTCCCAAGGGTGTGTGGGATGAATTTATTGTGGCTTGGATGTATGAGGGATGGAGCGATGCTATTACTGAAGAAGAATGGTGTGTTACCACTGATAAAGATGAGGAATTTAATGAGGTAAAAAGTTAGGGGATGAATGGTTGGCCTGATACACGCAGCTATTGGAAGGCGAGTGATGAACTAACTATGACTTTTGAGGAAGAGAATTGTACAACTATGTCATGAAGGTCACTTAGGTATTGCTAAAAGTAAGAAAAGAGAGAAAGATGTTTGTTGGTGACCTGGAATGGATTTAAAGATAGAAAGGGTTGTGGAGAGAAAGTACTGAATGTGATAATGTGGATAAGTCTCAGCTTACAATAAAACCACCATTGTGTCCTGGCCCTTGTCTAGAAATGGCTTGGAAAATGTTAGGCGTGGCTATCATGGGACCAGTGGTAGAGGTAGATGGTATGAGTATGTATTTTCTGGTTGGCTATGGATTATTTATCAAAACAGCTGAGATGAAATTTGTAAGAAACGCAGAGGTGAGTGAGGTGGTTGAGTTTTTGAATGAGAGTTTTTCTTAGGGAAGGATTGCCTAAAAAGATCATTACGAATAATGGTTTTCAGTTTAGGCTGAAAAGGTGGAGCATTTTTTGTCACAGAATGGTATTGAGCACAAATTTACTTTGGTTTAGCACCCTAATGAAAATGGTGAAGTGGAAAGGTTCAACAGTGTGATTAAGGGTATTTTGCACATGGCCAAGAGTAGAAGGAAGAAATTGGAGGTGGGCATGATGCTGTGGATGTATAGGGTTACTCCCAATATTACGAGGTATAGCCGCTTACCATCATGAGAGGGAGGATTCCCTTCACTAAGGACAATTTGAATGGATTATCTTGTTTTAGAGTACAAGAATAGTCACCGGAAGGGGTACATGAGAATATAAATAAGGCACAGGAGAGTTACAGCTTTGCACAGTCTGGTGGTGGAAAGAAGGGTGTATTATTGGAAATTGGAGAATGGGTGTGAGTGGAAAAACTAAGAAAGGTTAACATGCTTTTTCAAGACCCTTGCAGATAAAGGAAGTGTTCCTCAACTCTGCTAGTCTCAGTGATGGTCAAGTCTGGCAAGTGAGTAGATTTGACCTGTGTAAAAAGACTTCTATTGTCAGTGTATGTGATGGTATGGATGTGGATGGTGAATGTTGTCGGGATTATTCTTAGTTGGAGGAATGATGGGGGTAGTGAATGTGAAGAGAGGTTAGTAAGTCAAAATGTACAATGGTCAAAGCAGGAGGGGAAAAAATATACAGGGGAGGCATTGACGGCGCAAGTCTAACTCCATATTTATGAGGTGACGCATCTTCAAAGATGCGTCACTTTCTCCACCCCTGCGTGAAGAAGACACTGCGTCGGAATGGACTGCATCACGTAAGTATTTAATTATGCAAGGTAGGCGTTCCATCGTAAATACATGCGCAAAAGTGTTGCATCAATATTTATGACTTTTCACAAAAGTGTCGCATCCTTAGCTTAAGTGGTGCAGCGTTACGCTTACGTTAAAATCACTGCACCTGCAAAACACACGCTATAGTAAATGACGCATCCATACATAGATATAGGAGAAGTTGGAGTGGACAGTGTTATAACTACACCATGGAGGTAGTAATTCTGTGACTAGGAGCCAGACGGAGACGACCACCACCATCCACACCACCACAGCCACCCTCCCCACACTCTCTCTCACCCCCAAAAGGCAATGCAGGAGAAAAGAGTGCATATTTCACCAAAGGAGCACTCTGAGATACCTCAGGGAGGAGTTAGCACCTAACATCAGTTTTGGCCTACCTCAAAATATGTCTCACACCCAAAAATGACGTTAGAGCATCATACGTCAGAATCAGCCCTTGATTTGTTTCACTCAGCCCCCAAAAATGATGTTGCAAGATGAAACGTCATTTTCTGACATCAAGTCCCAAGCATGAAACATGGTCCACAGGGACAGTGGTGGACTGTAAAATGATGTCATTGAATGATTAGGGTGGTGTCAGCACCTAACGTCAGTTTTGGCCTACCTCCAAATATGACTCACACCCAAAAATGACGTTAGAGCATCATACGTCAGAATCAGCCCTATGGATTTTTTCACTCAACCTCCAAAATTGACGTTGCAAGATGAAACGACAAATATTGTGCTCCAAGATAAACAATCAAGAGGGACACCTATGTGATAGAAAAAATCTATGTCATCCATGCAATTGCCAAAATCAGACTCTCATGCAAAGACTTATACCATAAATTGATGCATTCTTAATGACTGTGCCTGTTGAGACACTTTTATGACAGCCGTAAAACATGCATCTGGTGTCCTGCATGCAAAACAATGCTTTTTAGATTGCGTAACTTAACATGAACATCTGAGCTGATTGATGCGTCACAAAAATGTGACACACTGGACGAAAAATGACGCATCGGGTAAAAACGTGTCGCATCCAAACAGGATATGATGTCATGAGCCTGCCATGCTGCAAACCAGGAAGTTCCAAGTTCCTTTCACTTTCTCTTTCACTGTCTTCTTGTCTGTGCTTGGTGTAGGAGGGTGTTTTGGATTGCTGGTGATTTTTGTTGAGTTTGAAAGTTGTTTCTCTGTCTATTGTGTCCATATTGTGTCAGAACTGTTGTGTAGTTGTGTATTGTGTAGTTTTGTGTTGATTCTTAAGGGGTGTTTTATCTATTAAGGGGTATTTGTTCATAGTTATAGGAGGAAGGGTTGTTATATCATAGAGTTCGTTTTTCTCTTTTAAGTGTGTTTTGAGCTGCATCACAAAGATGTCGAGCAGGTCCAGGAACCTGACTGAGCAGGAGTTTGGGGGGCTACTGTGGCTCATTGTCCACTATCTACCCAATATGATTGGGAGTGGAGGCAGGGTACTCCGGGGGTACCCAACCCAGGAGAGGAAGACACGTTGGGTAAGGTGCAATTCCAAATGCAGCGAATCTTTGGTGTGGAGAGGAACCTGCGCCAATATAAACACCGCTGGGCAGACATTGTCATTCGTGAGCAGGACCTCTTGGACCACCTTGGCCTGGAAGTTGCCGGAATAGTAGGTAGGTTGACTGACACAGCAATGTTTTAGATTTATTCATGTTGACCAACGTAGGGCCCAATTTACCAGAAAGGAATGCAGCATGGTGGCGCAAGTCAGTTTTCTGCGCAGCGCTGTGTATCTTCTGAAGCACAGTGATGCAACATAGTTCAATTAAAATGATGTATTTCTGTGCTTTTCCAGGCACTGACGCATAAACTGATGCCATACACTGGCTCAGGCACCCTTGCACCATGGTGCAAGTGTGCCTGTGTTGTATGGTTATTGGGGCTTTTTACAAGTCCCTTGCACCGCCGGTATGTCACTTTTTACCATTTAAAAGGTGACGCACCTGCGGTGCGAGGTGATTGTAAATAAGCCCCATTGTTTTTTGTGCAGGAAGGGTCACCTTCATTCACCAAAAAAATCAATTGAGGTGAGTGCCTCTTCCAATGCGTGCTGTAGCATGCAGGACACATTGAACAAGTTAACAAATTAGTAAAAAATAAATAAGCTCTCCTCATTGCGCCTAGTTATGCCATCCCTGGGTTGGCATAGCATTCTGACGCATTTCCAGATTTACAATTGCTCATAAATTTTTAAAGGCATTAGTGGACATGGTTGTTGCGGAGGAACAGCCACAGCAATACCCATGTCTCGCCCCTAGCACACAAAGTGTTGCAGGAAAAGGGGATATAGTTACAAGCACACATAAAGCCACGCAGGGTGCCTTTACGTGTGCTCATAAATTACGCCCCATTTCACGCAACATGTTGCGTGTTAGGGGCGTGACATGGGTGTTGCTGTGGGTGTTCACACGCAACACCCATGTCCACTGATGCATTTCCAGATTTACAAGCAATCGTAAACCTGGAAATGCGTTAGGATGCTACGCCACCCCCAGGGGTGGCGTAGCAAAGCGCAAGGAGGAGAAAGCATTGGAAGAGGAATTCACCTCAAGTGATTGTTTTTGTGCGGGAAAGTGTCTTTTCCTGCACAAAAACTTTCTCCCCATGACACAGGCATTCATGCAACACGGTGCAAGGGTGCCTGCGCTGGCGCATGGCAGCAGTTTGTGCCCCAGCTCAGGGAAAAGCACAGAGATGCAACATGTAGCTGAAAAAACGTCACATCCCTGTGTCTCAAAACTAACGCAGCGTGGCGCAGCAAAATACCTTGTGGCACCGTGCTGCATTAGATTTCATAAATGAGGCTCCCAGTCATTAAAAGTTTTACATGCCATTCTCAGACAGAATTGTGGAATCTTTTCTTGTCCCCTCATCATAACACCTTGGATGCCCTGTATGTACAGTACTCATCTCCAGGGCCATCATACCAGAGAACTAGACTTCGGCCAGCGCCACAAGTAATCTTGCTGTGCTGCCCAACATCATAACAAAAATGTTGGAATGCGTCATTTACAGTACATATTGTGCGATCTGCCACTTGTACCCAGCGCACGTGCACAAGTGTCTCCTGAGCGCCAATGCACGCACCCTTTATCCATACTGCAAGGGTGTCTGCGTTGTGGTGAAGAATCATTGTGTGCAGGAAGGATCACCTTTTTGTTAAAATACTTCAAAATGACCTGATATTCACTTACTATGTGTGCAGTGGTATGCAGTACACATTGAATTACCAAATGGTAAACTTAAGACAATTTCACATCTGTGTGTATCCATAATGCCACACCAGGGGCTACATAATGTTTGGATGCATACCCAGACATATGATTTCTCATACAGCTGGGAGTGTGTCTGTTCCCATGGTTGTTGTGTTGGAACACCAACATCAAGACAAATGTGATGTCACTGTTACGCAGTGTCACATGTGAAAGTGGCACACAATTTCAAGGCCATGAAAAGTGTTTTCATGTTGCTTTGCATGGCCTTGTGTACATGTGCACCTTCTACACAGAACAATGTGTAAAAGTGGCATTCCATGGGTCTTGCGGTGGTTGTCACAATGCAACAACCATTGAAGCAGACACACTCACAGATCTAAGAGGCCCTGTACATCTGGAAAGGATTATAAATCAAGTGCAACCCCATGTATGGCATTAGGGACGTCTAAGTACCATAAATGTTTAATTTCATACGCTTAATAATTTTCATTTGTGTGCTGCATTTTGCAGCACGTACTGCTGTTAAATTTTGGATGATTGATTTGATTATTGTCACAAAGCAGTCACTACCTGCACAATCACAATCATCACCACTGCAGACACTCTTGCAACATGGTGCAAGGGTGCATGTTTTTGTGTCTGGCATCTCAATGGATCACCACTGCAAATTGGACCACATGTGTGTTACAAATGTCCTGAAAGAGGCTGCTTCATATGTAAAGCAATTAGGCAGGCAATGGTGTAAGATTTTGGGAGATATATGGGACTCTGTAATTACCTTGTGAAGATGCCACTAACTCACATGCCCAACATGTCCAGTGTGGAACTGTGCAACATTCACTAATCAATTTGACAAACTTTTTGTCTCGTAGGTGGTCCACCCCCATACACACGGGAAGAGGTGGAGAAATTCAAGGATCCTAATGCCACTGGTGAGTGTAATTTCATTTCAATTCTTGTGTGTTTGGTTATAATGTCACCTCATACATACTTTGCTCTGAGACATGCCAGAAGCATCAGAATCTCATGCAGCATGGTTACACATCACATGTGCATGGAAGACCAAAGAGTTCTCAGTACTACGTGCACATGCATGACAAAAATAATATGGATCACATTTATGAAGTGTTGCCGTAGGGCAGTGCAGAAAGTTTCCTTGCTGTGCTGCACTACGTCAGAACCGCATAAATAGAGCACACTTTGTCTGTGACAGACAGTTTGGGGAATCAATGTCAAAATGAGACATGAAAATAGTAGAAGCACAAATACATGATGTAGGCAGTTACCTACGGAACATAAAATGTGATACCAAAAATGTATGGCCTCATTTATGAGGCCCACTGCGCTGCCGGAACGTCACTTTGTGTGATGTTCCATGGCGTGGGAGCATGCTCCATATTTACGAGGCAGCACTAAGCCACTTTTTTGGGCTTAATGCTGCCTTGTAAATATGGCTCCCTTTGAAGCAGTTTTCTGCGCGAAAGGGGCATGCAATGGGTGTTGCTGGGGGCGTTCCTAGCAAAGTCCATGGCTATTTGACACTGCCCCAGATTAACGTAAAATCGTAAATCTGACGCAGCTCCAACAACGTACGCATCCCCAGGGGAGGCGTAAGGGAGGCACAACGATGTGAAATATCTTAATTTCTCATTGTTTAACTTTTTCTATGTGTGCTGCATTCTGCCCCACACATAGAAAGATGAAAAGAGCCTCTTCTGATTGTTTCTGTGCATGAAGATTTCCCTTCCTGCACAGAAATAATCTTCCCCGCAACACAGGCACCCTTGCACCATGGTGAAAAGGTGCCTGCTTTGGCGCACGGCAGCCCATTGTGCACCGTGCAGGGGAAAAGGACAGCAATGTGCCATATCTGATAGATACGGCACTTTCCTGACATTTTCTTTTACCGTTGTTCAGCGCAACAAGAAGGCCTGCGGTGCTGCCCAATGGTAAAACATCATAAATGAGGCACATATAATGTTCTGAACACATTTATTTTGAGACATGTCACACATCACGGACACACATCCATAGACATGCATCTGCAGATCTGACATAGACAGGTGGTAAGGGCTCTCAGAGGAATCTGTGTTGTCACGTGGACTACATACGACATGTCAACCACAAGGATTACGATACCTTGCATGAACCCTGTTATCCTTTGCATCTTCTTGAATGACTGTCAGCATGTCCCACATTCTAGCCATTCACTTAGATTATTGTCTGTCAATCCGACATACATATGTCCTCCAGCCCATTTTCAAAATGTGTTCAGGAATTGACTGCACTTACCATGTGTACATGTTCATGCTTACATTAGTCAGGACAGAAAGGGAGTGGTCCCAGTGGAAACAAACTATGACATAAACATCAACATCACCTGTTAAATCAATTACAATGAATGTTTAATCACATTTGAACAAATTTAATCATGTTGAACATGCGTTTGCATGTTCAAAAAACAGCACATTTGTCAATAGAATTGTGCATAGGTGCCCCAAAATGGGGGGAGGGAAGGAGTAGTGCAGCAATGTGCGAAAATGAGGGTAAGTGAGAGAGGGAGGGCAGTGACCAATATATACATCCAAAACATAAATGGCCTATCCAGCCTTAACCAAGGCTAAACTATTTATACAACCAAAATGTTAAGAAAGACGCGGTGAATCTATCACTGTCGTCTAAATATATATAGACTGGATAGGCCATTTATGTTTTGGATGTATATATTGGTCACTGCCCTCCCTCTCTCACTTACCCTCACTTTCGCACATTGCTGCACTACTCCTTCCCTCCCCCCCTTTTGGGGCACCTATGGACAATTCTATTGACAAATGTGCTGTTTTTTTAACATGAAAACGCATGTTCAACATGATTAAATTTGTTCAAATGTGAATAAACATTCATTGTAATTGATTTAACAGGTGATGTTGATGTTGATGTCATAGTTTGTTTCCACTGGGACCACCCCCTTTCTGTACCGTATCTTACCCAGGTCCTAGTGACGTGTCTGGGTCCCCCCCATTGCCTTGTAACACTACATTAGTCAGTGGCATCTGTGGATAGATGCCAGATCAATAGCAGTAATGTGTCATCTGACATGAGCATTGTGACCAAATTACTATCATCTAATGCAATTACCTGTGAACAACACTTTTAATCCTCTGCTAATAAGATGTCACATTTCAGAATCTCAAAATCATTGTCAAGATGTTCTCTTTGGGTACTGTAAATTGGCGGTACCTGAGCTGAACTGACAAAAGGGAATTCTGCAAAATGTCATGCTTAACGTACCCCAACACTTTTTCCCCAGAGTTATCTGCTGCACTGGCTATGTCGTTTGTTTTTGCCGCATGGCAATACCACAAATAGTAGTACTGTAACGGCCTGCCTCATACCAAAAGAGCATGAATGCAACATACCATTGAGAATGAGTGGATTACTGCCATTTCCACTGACACCATCAGACACTGGTTTGTCATGTACCAGCACATGCACACTTGTACCATGATGCAAGGGTGCCTGCGTTGAGGGGAGGGATTGGTCATGTACATGAAGGTGTCCCTTTCTGCACAAAATCAATCAGCCCCACAACACAGGCACCCTTTCACCATGGTGCAAGGGTGCCTGCGTTGGTGCACTGCAGCTCATTGAGTGCCGGTGCTGGGAAAAAGGACAGGAATGCACCGTATCACATAGATACAGCGCATTCCTGGCCTTTGTTTTGAAGTAGGGTAGCGCAGTAAGATTCATTGCTGCACTGCCCTACGTCAAAACATCATAAATGAGGCCCCACGTCTTTCAAAGTTATGTTGTGTTAGCAATAGGGCCTTTAAAATATGCCTCTTACATTGCTTGATTGTGAATGTGTACAAGTGTTAATGTGTAAGTGTAGACTGATGATAATGTCAACCCTCTATTACAGCCAACATGACACCAGATGAGGAGAGGCAGTACAGGATCAGGCTGGACCGATACCAGCACATTCACCATGTGGCATGGTTCTTCCGACAGATGGACCAGCAATATGAATGTACAATTGCAGCTGGGAGCTGAAAGTTATCATCTCCAACTCCAACAGCAAAAAGAGGCACACACAAGAACAAGACACAGGCGTCTGCACCGGATACAGTACCAGGACCCGAAGCAGGAGGATCAAGTTACCCACAACTAGGACCATCCTCATCTCAACAGGTTGGACCTTCTACTCTGCAAACCTCTGGACCCTCTACTGCTCCCCCACCTGGACCTTCCTCCGCTCCACTCTCTGGACCCACACTGCTCCCCCACCTGGACCTTCCTCCGCTCTACCCTCTGGACCCTCTACTGCTCCCCTACCTGGACCTTCCTCCGCTCCACCCTCTGGACCCTCCACTGCTCCCCCACCTGGACCTTCCTCCGCTCCACCCTCTGGACCCTCCACTGCTCCCCCACCTGGACCTTCCTCCGCTCCACCCTCTGGACCCTCCACTGCTCCCCCACCTGGACCTTCCTCCGCTCCACCCTCTGGACCCTCCACAGCTCCCCCACCTGGACCTTCCTCCGCTCCACCCTCTGGACCCTCCACTGTTCCCCCACCTGGACCTGCTGCCGCACTCTCAGACATTGTGGTAGCTCAACTTTTGACCAAGGTTGATAAACTTGAAAAGGGCCAGCAGGACTTGAGCCTCAAGCTGGCAGGGGTTAAATTGCAGCTGGCCACCCTATTAAGGATGGTGGCATCCTTACAGGATACTATAAAACAAATGGACCAGAGGTTGTAGCCCCCCTCCAACATGATCTCCAACTTTTGTGTTTTAAGTGCTCAATTTACATATATATAGTGTAACAGTAGTTTTTCAAAGTTTTTAGTGTTAGTGTAGTAATAGTTTGATATCCGTTAGTGTAGTTTTAGTGCTTAGTATTCATTGTAGAATAAGTCGTTAAGTTATAAGTAGTGGGTGGGGGGTTGATGTTTAGTAATTGTTTAATGTATTTTAAGGAAAAACTTTAAAAAAACACAAAAAATATATCTTTGTTTAGTAAGCTAGGTTTAGTTAGTCTGTGTTTAGATGTGGTGTATGTGTGTCTCACGTTTCATTGTTGCATAGGGGGTTGGGGGTTGATGTTTTAGCGGTCTGTTGTGATGCATGTGTAAGGTAGTATAAGGTATAGTTATTTAGTATAAGTTTAGATGTTAGGATGTTAGTGTAGTTGATTTAGTTTAGTGTAGTGTAGGAATTAGCCTTTTAGGTATTTATAGTATAGTGGTGTTCAGGATATCGTTTTTGCGATTTAACAGATTTAAAAAATAAAGCATTGTTTGTTTTTCTAAACGTTACGACTTTTTGTAGGCGTCGTAAGTGGTGACATCTGCTTAGGTTGGGTCTTACACATGCTGTGCGCAGAATGTCAATTGGGATCTTATGTCTACCAATCAGTTGTAAGTACAAGTAATGAAATAGGGTCATTGCAGAGCAGCACTGTACTAGTATTGGGAGAACAGTATCTGAAACCACGTTTGTAAAAGTAAAGTACATCTTGTAGACCACAGAATATGCACCATTCTTGAGTTTACTATGCATTTGACAGTTATGGTCCATTATTCTGCAATAGTCTGTGTGACATTCCTGTTCGAATGTAGATATTGTGGGTGTGTGCAAGCTACATCCATGTCCCCTTACACATTTCCAAATTTACAAAGTGCCTTAAACATTGTAATCTGTCCGATTGTCACATCTCTCCAAGAAATGTGTAACGTAGCGCTAGAAATTTTGGATGTCTATTGGTAGTCACTCTCTCATATTTTTATATGTGTGCTGCATGATGAGTAACGCCATGTCAGCAAAGTTATGTATCAGTGGCTAATTCTAAGCCCATTGTGCCGCTGAAGTGTCTCCTTTGATATGTGGCAAAGTGTCATTCCAACACCACAAAAGTACAGGGAGGGCCTCATACATGAGACAACTGTTGAGTAATGTAGGATGTGGTTGCAGGCACACTGGTGGGAAGCACGTATACACTTTACAAATGCACAAATTGCTATGACAACAATATTGTTCACATGATGATGTGCCTTTGATGTCAGCCACCTGGACATCATTCACATATATCCATACCACTGGGATGTTAATGATTGTAGCATATCAAACATTCACCTAGGAATGCCACCCAGAAGTTTAAGATTGCAATCAGATTTTCTTGTAACATTTACACACTCTTACCAATTTGGAAACTGGTTGTCATACCAGAACGGGACATCATGTGCTATCTTTGCCATTGCAATTTCTGCCTTCCACACTGTACTAGTCACTCAATTAATAGGAAGAGTAGCACCATGCATGCTGAACATGTAATGTAATTTTATTGAGACAAGAAACCAAGGAGCAAGGTATGATGTCAGGCCAAAAATCTAGAGGCACTTACAGTAAGGATGAGGATGTCCTGGCACAGAGCAGGCTACATAAATGGCATGGGACATATAGGTGAGAGTAAGATTTAAACAATTGCCATCATACGTGTACATCACAGAGACAGTCCACAGATATGTGAGTGATGAACTAGTGATATTGAGAATAAGGACTATGGCATTTTTGGGGTACACTAACAATCCAATAAGCACAGGACATTGTCGATTTTGGGTCATGTGGCAATAGGTAATGCTAACGTTTCCTACCTACCGGAGTAACATCAACATCTTCTTCCTCTGATGTATGTGTTGGCTCAGCTGATGGTTTTTTCAATGGTCCCGTAGACAAAGGAGGCATACACACATCAGGGGCTGAAGATGTGGAAGGAAGGTTTCCAGCAGCATTTCCCTGGGCCAACAGGTAAGGCAGCAATGCACTGAGCAGGACTTGCTGGTGTGCCAGCACTGCAGCTACATCACTTTGGTAGGCAGTCAAGGTGGTGAGGTATGCATCCTGTTTCCGCTCCATGGCTTCAAGAATGTTATTGATGGCCCTCAGCCTGTTGGCAACCTCAATGGTGTCACTTGTGCTGGGCATTTGCTCGTGCCTCTGCCGCATGACAACAGATAAGTCATCCAGTGCCCGATACAAGCCACGGGGTGGAGAGTCGGTGCCACTTCCATGGTCTGCACTGCCACAATGTGAGCTTAGACAACGGAGGACTCCCTCTAGGGTGGCTGCCATGCTTTCCATCCCTTTCCGCATCTCTTGTACCAACTGACTCTGCACTTCAACACATTGTTCGAATACATTTAGCGTGCCCGGTGAGTTTGGAGGTTCAGATGTTGTGGGAGGTGGTGTATGATGGGTTCCAGACAGGTCATGTGGAGACACCGCAATGCTGCTTGACCTTCTTGTGAAGGGAGAGGGTGTTCGAATAGATTGGAACAGTTCCTGGAGGAGGTCTTGGTCCAGGCTTGGCATACTGTCACCCTCCACATGATCCTCTTCCAAGACAGGTTGCTGCTTAGGAGTAGGTGTTGCATGCTCTGAAATGTGACACAATGTAGGTTGATGCTCAGGTTTGACATCTGTTCTCAAAAATATACTTATTTTACTTGTTGTCATCACTTTGTAACTATAATGTAGGTCAACAGAGCAAAGTTCATGCAACACATCATCAGATGTGATTTTCAAATGATGATAGCAACATATCCAAGTAGAGTTTGTAATTTGTTTCCTCTACCATGGCACATGCCCAGACAGGCCAGCCCTGAAGCAGCGCATGAACCCTTGCACCATGGTACAAGGGTGCCTGCAATGCAGGGGATGCTTATTTGTGGGCATGAAGGGAAACCTTCCTGCACAAAAACAATCACAAGATGCTTTTTCATCTTTTTGTGTGTGCTGAAGAATGCTGCACACATAGAATGAGGATACACAGGAAGAAATGAAGATATTTCCTGCATGAAAGAGACACATATTTTTAAGCCCATGAAAAACCACATAACGTGATTTTAGATGCCCTTATAAATATGCCAGTGGCACATTGTGCCACCGGTACATCACGAAAGTGACGTCCTTGCGGCACAATAGTGCAGCTCCGGCATCATAAATGAGGTCCCCTATGTCTATTGCAGTATGTTGTTGTATTTGTAGTTCAAATGGGTTCTGTAGTGTATACACCTACATGTAGCAATTCACAGGGGCAGCAGTGGCCTGGTACTGCACTTCTGACATATGTATTGTGATGTACATGATGGATCTAGAATGGACTGGGCAACATCTGACTGTCCAGGGTACAAGGCTTTTATGTGACACTTCAATGTTATTGAGATACATGACATCCCTTTGCACAACGCATGTCGCTAATGAGGACTGGTACCTTACTAAATGCACTGCACAACATTAGCTTGTTACCAACATTGCCCCTTGTTGCAACTTACCCTGTGTGTCTTGCAGCTCCTCATGCTCAGCACTGTCCTGTGCTGGAAGTCCTGCCACCAACTCCTCTGGGATGACATCCGCCACCCGCTCCTCCAGGGCATCCAGTTCCTCCTGGTGTGCTGGGCTCCCTCCTCCGGTCTGCATAGCTGCCTTCAGGTTTTGTGCCATTTTCTCTTTTGTCTTGCGCTTGATGTAATGCCAGCGTTTCTTCAAATCTGACACTGTCCTCTTCGATTGAGCCACACAGTTGACCTTATCCAATATGGACTTCCAGATGGCATCTTTTTTGGATAACGGCAACTTAGAGGTGACAAACAGCTGATGTTGTTGGTCTGTGACCTCTTTGATTAGTATTTGCATTCTCCTCAGCACTGAAATTTACTTTCCTCTTCCTCTTCCCCTGTGTTTCGGGCTGGAGATCCTGGCTAGCATGTGGGAGGTTCTGTTGACTGCTGGTGTCTCCTTCATGCTCCATGGAACCTTTATTTGCCTCCAAAATTGATTTTTGAGGTAGATGCATGTTTTTTTGCCTATTTCCAAATTATGACGCAATGACAAAGTGGTGCAGGGCAAGTTTGTCTTGCGTCGGAATACGCCATTCTGACTTACGACACTTTTTCAGCAGTTGCGTCAGTTTTTGTTACGTCAAGACGGCCGCATCAACGCCGTTCTTAGGTCGAGACTGCTGTAGTAGAGTATGGGAGAGAAGCCAGCGCCCATTCTCCGCCCATATTTTTCATTGGCTTGTGTCATTGTCTTTCGTAAATGCTGCCTTCGGATTCGTTAATAGGCTTGTTAGTCCCTCTTTAGTACGGCCTTGTCTTCATTTGTAACCTCCTATGGCTACTGGCCCCTTTACTTCAGTTATTACACGGGACCTGTTATTTAGCCTATAAGCACTATTTACTTTATTGAGTTTCTCTTCCTGCAGGCTGGACATGCGATGCTTCAGCTGAAACCGCTTGTGACTTTTTTAAGCAGCACGCCCGCCCCCGTAAGAAGGGCGCCCACTTTAAATCTCTTTAACTAGGCATTATCTCGTGTCTGTTTCAACCGCCCCCCCCCAAGTAAAATGGATTTAGAAATGATTAGCGAATTAAGTCATGTGATTTCCAGGTAGCACATAATCGTGTGCTAATGGGCTGCAGCTGACAACAGCACATCTGAGTTACATGTCATCTGCACTAAAGCCATCTGACGGTGGTTTTCAAAAGCCTGTTTTATTACCAACAACAACTCCACCAGCAATACCACCACCACCAATACCAACACCAAAGCCACCACCACCACCAATACCATCAATACCACCACCAATACCACCACCACCACCACCAAAACCACCACCACCAATACCACCACCATTAATACCACCACCACCAATATTACCACCATCAATACCACCACCACCAATACAACCACCAACACTAATACCACCAATACCACCACCAATACCACCACCACCAATACCACCATCACCAATGCAGAGAAATCCAGCCAGCCAGGGGAGCGGCCAGGCGAAGAGCATTCCACAAACAGCAATTAACTTTAATCTCCTGGAATATAGCAGGGATTAGTAAAATCAGTGGAAATGAAAATATGAAGCAGTTTTTGGAAACTGGTGACATGCTCTGTCTTCAAGAGACCTGGGCCTTGTCCAGCACTTCACTGGCAGGATACTATGAACACTTTATTCCAGCTACAAAAAAGAATGTATTTGGCCGTCCGGCCGGCGGTCTATCAGTCTTTATAATGCACGAAAGTGCCCTCGAAGCTACTGTCATCAATGTAAACTCACCCGGATTGCAAGCTTTACGCATTAGAGGCTTGAACCTTAACTCACATCCAATGCCTCTTCTAATAATTAACTGTTACATCAATCCGGCGCAATTCACCATGAAAGAGAAGCTAGAGGGATTGTTGGGGAAATTAGAAGACCTCTTATGCAAATACAAATCTCACCAGGTCATCTTAGCCGGGGACTTCAACTTGGAGGATCTGGATGTAATCAAACCCTACACCCTGGGATCAAGCAGGGCAGCACCCCTTTCCAATTTCCTCAACAATCATAAGCTGATGTCAACTCACGCACTGAAAAAAGTCCACTCGAACTCATGGGTTCCTCTCCCTACCTTCAGAGACATCTCAAGAATCGATTACATCATGGCCAGCGAAGAAATGGCCGCCAAATTGGAGGACTTTGAAGTTAAAGACAGGTCGGAAAGCGATCACAGACCATTGAAAGCGGTCTTTCAGATGACAGTTCCGTCAGCAATCTGCCACCAAACCATCGGTGTGTCAAGAGGGGATGAAAAACACAGTGTTTTGAGGAGGATCAAATGGTCGGACAAGATAGGCAATACGGTCCAAACGTGGCTGGATGAGAAACAGGAAGGCAGATTGTCTTTGTCACCCTCACCCATAAAGGACTGGGAAGATATTGTGGAGGACCTACAAGCAAAGCTCGGGAACCCCCAGCCACAACCACCCTGGCTCAAACGTCCACCAAGATGTGGCAGCATAGGGCCAAACAAAGACATACAAGATTGCAAACGGCTCCTGCGTGAGGCCCTCGCAAAAAAGAAAAGAGGGGGCGGACCATCGGAAGGACCGTCGGTTGCGTCATTGAGAGCAGTACTAAGGAAGAAAATAAGGGAACATAAAAACGCCATCATGGAAAGGGAATGGATCAAAGGGCCATATGTAGGTAGCTAAATACCGGTCGGTAACGGCCGAAATTCGGTAAATCTCCCGTTACCGACCGGTATTCAGGCAATTGAGATGTAGGAGGCTAAAAAGAAGGATTCGGTAATTATGAATCGGTAAATACCGATTCATCATTACCGAATTCAAAATTACCGAATCGGAATTACCGATTCCTTATTTACCGAATCGGTAAATAAGAAACGGTAAAAACGAGAAAAGAGATGTAGGTAAATTCGGTAATCCCGAATTTCATGAAATTCGGTATTTAAGAGTCGGTAATTAACACTGACTGAAAGCAGGTGGTAATCAGCTACAGTGTATATAAGCAATCCCAAAATGCAAAAGTGTGATCACTATGGCGGCTTTCTATGTGATTGCAAGGCGACTACGTCTACAGGCAGCAGGAGTGAGGATCTGGAGACGGGAGGAGCGCATTTACAGACAGCGCATCACACTCTTCCAACAGACTGAGGCTGAGATCCATGAAAGGTACAGGCTACACCCCCACACCATCCTGGACTTGATAAGGGACCTGCACCCACTCCTGGAGCACCCAACACCAAGGGCGCACGCCATACCACCACATGTGCAGGTGCTCTGTAGCCTACATCTACTCGCATCTGGCAGTTACCAGGGGGTGATAGCTGCGGTAGGCGGGGTGTCTCAGAGTTGCCTGTCCCGTTTCTTCAGAAAGTTCCTGGATGCCATGATGCAGAGAATGCATCACTACATTAGCTTCCCAAACACACAGGCGGAACTGCTGAAAACCAAGACAGACTTTTACCAGATGGCACAGTTCCCGCATGTCATAGGCTGCATTGATGGCACACACATTCCAATCTGCCCACCAGCAGCCACTGAGTATATCTACAGGAACAGAAAGTCCACCCACTCCATAAATGTGCAGGTAATCTGCGATGCTGCCAACATAATCACTGACATCGTGGCCAAATTTCCTGGGAGCACCCACGACTCATACATCTTCCAGAACAGTGGGATCTACACACGCCTGGCTGCGGGAGAATTTGGAGAAGGATACCTGCTAGGTAAATCACTGTGACACTCACTCATACTTACTGCAGATGAATGTGTATTGGTGTATGTGACTAATGGCACTCTCTTTCTCACCTAGGCGATAGTGCATATGCCGTGCGGTCATTTATCCTCACTCCCTACCTAAACCCATCAACCCTGAGTGAGAGACGATACAATGTGGCACACAAATCAACACGCAACGTTGTGGAGCGCACGTTTGGACTATTGAAAAGCAGGTTCCGCTGCCTCCACAAAAGCGGAGGCGCACGTCAGTACACACCCATCATCTGCTGCAAAATCATTGCAACTTGTGCAATGCTGCACAACTGCTTGCCACAAAGAAAGGTACAGAAGTGGAATTAACTGATTTTGAGGACAATGATGATGAATTTGCACAGCCAGAGCCCAACGCAGCAGGAGTGCCACCAGCAACAGATGGGAGACAGAGACGGGCAGAGATCACATGCAACTATTTTTAAGTAAGTAAGGAGACACAGCCAGTTTTTGAATGTAATGACGTAGTTTTTATTTCTGGGCACTACGCCACAACACAAACGGCCAAACTTGGCATTCCAATTTGTGACATCCATAGTAGGAAGTCATGGGTTACTTCACCCAAGTCTGTCCTGAAAGTGTGGGCTGCATCAGCGTCTGCGGCCGCGCACAACAGTACTGGATGCCATTAACTGACTGTCCTCACTGGCTGTGGAACCAGTGGCAGCCCCATGCTGTCTGCTGCTCCTCCGGGTGTCTGTTACAGGGGGGGTAATGCTGCTCCGACTGGTCGTGTCCTCGCTGTCCCCAACTTCCACAGCACCAGTAGTGGCAGACTGACTCGTAAGCAGCACTTCAAGAGCAGTGGTCACCTTTACCAGCCCCCTAGAGACATCAGTGCTGCAGTGCGCCAGCCCCTCCTGCATGGCCATGGAGCGCCTGCAGAGCAGAGAAGTGGCAATTGCTAGGCGGTTCACTGCCCTCGTATGGTGCTCCATTTTCTGCCTCTCCCTGCGCCGTGTTACTCTGTCCTCATCCATTTTGCTGCACAGCAGCATCACAGACTGGGACATGTCCTGCATGCCCGCAGCCATCTCCTTCATGCTCTCAGCCATTGAGCTAATGCCCTTGTCAATGTTGGTCATGTTATCATTGAGGCGCCTCATTTGTCGCTGGACTGACTGAATTGCCTTGCCTTGTAGGCGCTGCACCTTCACCATGGTTGCCTCCAGCCCTCCAAAGACACCATGGCTCTCACCCTGTGGAGGTGGACTGCTCACACGAGCCCTGCGGTGGCGTCTGGCACCTGTGTGTGCTCCCTCAGAAGTGGACAGCAAACCAGCATTGCTACCATCCAGTGGCACAGTAGATGTTTCCCCCCCTCGAGTCTTCTGAGGAGGACTCAAACTCCTGCAGTCTGGCAACAGCACGCCTCCTAGGTCTTAGCACTGCAGGTGGTGTTGATGCTGGTGAGGCTAGCAGTAGTGGCGAGTCTAGCTGTGGTGGCGAGGCTGGCTGTGGTGGTGAGGCTGACTGTGGTGGTGAGGCTGGCTGTGGTGGTGAGGCTGGCTGTGGTGGTGTTGTGTGCCCTGCACTCGTACTGGCCTTCTCTGAGATGTCCTTCCGGGGTGCCCTCTCTCCCTTGTCCTGAGCAGTCCTGCGCGATGTCTCGCCTGTGGACAGAAATTGTACATTAGCTCAGTGTACCTGCAGCCCTGCATTGCAAAAATTAAATATACATTTCTGCCTCACTATCTCATTGTCCTCTGCCTGCTTATCGCTGATGTGTGTCACATGCCTTGTTGTTCAGTGCGATTCCTGTCATGATAGGGGTTTCACTGACTACATCTCCCATAATGCATTGCTGGTCTGAACAACAACCTGTAGTGGAGTGGGATTCACATAGCCCAATTGGGGATTTGGGATAGGGGAAGGGGGCACAATGCTGTGCATGCTTCTTACCTTGTTTGGAAGCAGCCCTGGCAGAGCTGTCTGCATCCCCGATCCCACAGACACTTTCTGGCTCTATCGTGGACTCCACGAGCCGCTCAAGTTCAGTCAGGGCAGGTGCCCTGTTCCTTCCTCCTCCTGTCAGGCTGGCTTGTTTTTAAGATCAGCCATCTTCCTCTTGGTGATGATCCTGATGTCATACCACCGCTTCTTGAGCACATCAATGTCCCGGGGGTCACTCCAATGGCATTCACCTGAGACTGGATTCCAAGCCAGATGTTTCTTTTACTGACTCTGCAACATGCAGGGACTGCTTTCCAAACAGCTTTGCGTGCTGCTTCACTACCTCCTCCACAAGGACCTGCAGTTCCTTCTGACTGAATTTCAGTTTCCTCTTCCTTTCCCCTCCTTCTCTTTCTGTGTCCTGGCTGGCCATTGTGCAGGATTTGCAGAACAAGTTCAGGCAGTGGCTCTGTTGCTCTCCTCTGCACTCCCAGCCTCTCCAGAAGGTTCTGATTGTGTGCACCTGCCTGGGTGTGGCCACTTCCTGGTTGGGAGGGGTGGTGGTTGCACAGGATTGGCTGATTCCTCAATTGCTGTTTTTTTGAATTTCCGATTCGGTATTTACCGATTCGGTATTTACCGAATCAGAAAAACCGATCGGTATTGTGGATTCGGTAAATATTTACCGATTCTTACCGATTTGGTAATATTTAACTAATTATTACGTACATCGGAAAAAACGATTTCTAAATACCGATTCGGTAAAATTCGGTAATTAGGAATCGGTATTTCCAGATTACCTACATATCGCCCTTAGTCTTCTCCCTGATTAAACAGAAGAACCAAGCGCAACTGTGGAGACACATAAACCAGCTGTGTAGTATAGGACTCTCAAGGGAAAACAGAGTAGCAGAAAAAGACTGGCTGATCCATGTCAAGCGGCTCTACACAATTGACCACCCAAAAAATATAGCACAGAAGGGGCCAATGGCGGGATGGGCCGAGACGGGCAACCAAACACCAAGCCAGGAGATGCAATCGCTAGCCAAGGAAATAGGAAATGTGTCTGTGGGTAACAGAATTCCGGCGGAGATAAACCCCCAAATGGTCATCAAGACCTTCAAGAACATAAAGAACGATGGGGCCCCTGGGCCCAATGGGATTCCAGCACCGGTCTTCAAAAAGGCCCCCGACTTCTGGGCAGCAATGCTAATGCCATTATACACCTACACTTTTCAGACAGGCATAACCCCCGATTCTTGGAGGGGCTCCATCTTGGTCCCTATTTTCAAAAAAGGAGACCGGTCAAAGCCATCAAATTACAGGCTCATTGCCCTACTTGACCTCGAAGCCAAGGCCTATGCCCGCCTACTACTAAAGGACCTGGAGATGTGGGTGGAAGAAAACAGCATTATATCTTTTTACCAGACGGGCTTCAGGTCACAGGCAACGACCATGGACAATGTACTGGCGCTAGCATACTTATCAGCCCAGGCAACCCTGAAGAACCACCCTCCACTTTTTTGCTGCTTCGTGGATTATAGCACAGCCTTCGACAAAGTTGTTCGTAGAAGATTATGGTGGAAACTTGAAAACTGGGGCATCCCACCAAATCTACTGAAGGCTATAAGATCGCTATATGAAGACACCTGGGTACGGGTTAAAACCAGCACCAGCACAGTGTCCCCCAAAATAACCACGGAGAACGGGCTGAAGCAAGGATGTGTGCTGGCACCCATCCTTTTTAATCTATACACAGCAGATTTGGGGGTTGCCCTAAAACGAGCCTGCCTAGTAGCACCAAAACTAGGAAAAATGAGGCTGTCTGTGCTCCAATACGCCGATGAAACAGCCATAATGGACCACACGAAGGTGGGCCTACAAAGAGCCCTAAATGCACTAAATCGCTTCAATAACATCAACAATTTGACAGTAAATCAAGGAAAGACCAAGGTCGTAATTTATGGGACATACCAACGGAAAAAGAAAGCACAATGGCAAATGGGCAATTTGCAAATTAAGACGGCGGCATCATACAATTACCTAGGGGTTTGACTGACGGAACGGGCCAAGGCAAACACCCACTTGAGACATCGGAGCACCAAGGCTAACAAGGTCACACACCTACTAAAGCAACTAAGCCACCATCTGATCAGTCCGACCGCCGGCCCAATACTGAAAGTTTTAAAAGCGAAACTTTTACCAGAAATAAGCTATGGCCACCTGGCCTTCCCCGGGTCACTACATGCCTCCCTCAACTCAGCACAAACTAAAGCATACAAAACAGTGCTTCATATTCCGAGGTCAGCAAGGAAAGCAAGGCTAAGACTGGAATTGGGCGTGGCGAGGCCGGACTTGATGTGCCAGGGGGAGATTATTAAGCTCTATCTCAGGATATTAAGGGCCCCAGGTAACACACTAAAACATCAACTGAGATCGATCTTTGAAGAGCCATGTACGACCTGGCACACCAGCCTTGAAAAAGCGATCGAAACACTGAAGATTGTGGAAGAGAGCATATTGCGGCCGGAAATCCCTCTGAATGTTTGGAAAAGAGCCATAAACAAACAAGTGCGCGAAACCTCATTTGATCTCGACCGCAAATCTCTCCGGGCAAGTTCACACTTAGAACCACTGAACAGTTCTTATACGGCAGGCAAAGCTCAGCCTTACTTATGCGAAGCTCTCACTCCATTGGCCAGAAGCAAAATTCTCTCTATGAGATTAATTACTCTAGGAATTGCGGATTTCAACCCTGCATGGGCCCGAAGGGGGGAAGCCACAAACTGTAGACTGTGCCCCTATAAGAGGGAATCGTGGCTGCACCTCCTATGCTGTTGCCCAATCTCATCGACGAATGTCGGCGTCTTCTGCGCCCGATTTGCATCACCAACGGAATAAAATCTTGTAGTGAAGCGTCAGCCATATGCTTTTCTACTTCCAGCACGATGACCCTAGAAAGACTGGGAAAATGTATCCACCACATCAGGTCTGCCTTAAAAGCTGCTAACGAACGCAATAAAACTTCGGAGAAGAGCACTGTAAATCCAGCGGAAGATAGCTGAGGGGGTCTTTATTGAGCACAGCCTTGTAATGCCACCCATTCACATAGAACATGGAGGGATTCCGGATTATGAATAAGGCCACACGTCTATGATCACAAACTCTGGGGAAGACTGCTCGTGGTGGAACTGGGGAAGGGCGGTAAATCCTATTTATCAAAAAGTTTATAAATACAAACTGAAGTTTTATCATTGTTTTAGTTTCAATAGGTCGTTTGCTTTTACTGTAATAATTTTAATTAATTGTACAGTTAATAAATTTACAAATTACAAATTACAATACCACCACCACCAATACCACCACCACCAATCCAATACCACCTCACCAATACCAATACCACCACCACCAATACCAACACCAAAGCCACCACCACCACCAATACCACCACCACCAATACCATCAGTACCACCACCAATACCACCACCACCATTACCACCACCACCAATACCACCACCATTAATACTACCACCACCAATACTACCACCACCAATACCACCACCACCAATACAACAACCAACACTAATACCACCACCACCAATACCACCACCACCACCAATACCACCACCACCAATACCACCACCAATACCACCACCACCACCAATCACCACCACCAATACCACCACCACCACCAATACCACCACCACCACCAATACCACCACCACCAATACCACCACCACCAATACCACCACCACCACCTCACCAATACCAATACCACCGTCAATACCAATACCACCACCACCAGTACCACCAATACCACCACCACCACCAATACCACCACCACCAATACCACCACCACCACCAATACCACCACCACCAATACCACCACCAATACCACCTCCACCACCAATACCACCACCACCAATACCACCACCTCCACCACCACCAATACCACCACCAATACCACCACCACCACCACCACCACCACCTCCACCAATACCACCACCACCACCACCAATACCATCACCACCAATACCACCAATAGGTCTCGCATTTGCGAAGAGTTTAAGCTATTAGTATTGTAAATGACAATGCCTTTTATTTATGTTTTAAAACCCAAAACATAAATAAAAGGCATTGTCATTTAAAATGCCAATAGCTCAAACTTCAGCGTGAATGCGAGACCTATTCATTGCAATTGCTTGTTTTTTAACTTTACTCATCACTTGCAACATGTTGCGCCAAACCATAAATCTGACACATCCATGCAGCAAAAAAGTGACGCATCATATCGTAACAAATTGTGACGCATCTCTGCGCCAGCACGGAGATGCACCACTTTTCACAAATGAGGCCACAATGTCCAGAATATTTGAGGGACTTTATATATATATATATATATATATATAAACGCTCCAATGCTCCTTTATCCACAGAACAAAGCCGGCACTCGTGGGGCAAGTTGCAAAGATGACTTTATTAATCCTAGCAACAACAAACGCGTTTCGGCATTGGCGCCTTCGTCGGTGTTACTGACGCGGCAGTGGCGCTCATTTTTAAACACATTTCCATAATGTAAATAAACATGAAAGAGGGACCATTGCTTAATCAACCTTGAGCGCCATCTTTGAATGGCCCAATGTTATCAACATATTAGACAACATATAGCAAGCAGTATTGGCACAAATACAGTATCCTTAATAGCGCCGCTTATCGGCCAATAATGTATTATTTTACGTCAATATAGCAGTCAATGTAAATATATAAAAATATATAAATACATACACACTGTCGGTCACAATATAATCTCGCCGTGTATCGGCCAAATGCCCTTAATGGGCCTAATTTTTTTGCTATTTGTGAACAGTTGCCTATTATACATTAGACTGAATTGGCGAAATTATAACTGCATAATATAAGGGACATTACAAATTACTAAACCTGTCATGCCGTGTATCGGCATTTTGTACCTAATAATACCTGCTATCAAAACCAATGATTATAGGTCATCATCAATCATGTTATATATGGACATCATAAACAGACACATCATTTCTAATACCTCGATTAATCTCCTAAATGCACTACCAATTCTTCCCCACTATTAAGACCCTTCGGGGTTTTGGTCTGCAAATCAATGATAAAACGAGATTCGAGTCTACGTAGCCTCTGGATTCTGTCCCCTCCTCTGATGTTAACTGGGACATGGTCCAGGCCAAAGAACATTAACAGGTCTCTATTGCTTTGATGAATGCTAGCAAAGTGTCTTGCTCCAGGGTATGTTTGATCTTGCTTTGAGATAGCTCGCATATGTTCTAAAATACGGACCTTCACCGGATGGATAGTGCTACCCACGTACCTTAATCCGCACGGGCACACCAGACAATACACTGCATATGCAGTGTTGCAGGTTATGAACTTGGTTATATTCCTTTTTATTGTGGTTTCCGGAATATTGTATCCCAGAACCCTTTTGCTATTTTTGCAAGCCTTACACTTACCACACGGGAAAAACCCCCTCATCTCTTTAAGAGTCCCTGTTCTAGGCATATCCTTTGCTTGATGACTATGAACCAGCATGTCTTTAATCGCTCTAGCTTTCCTGAAAGTCACTAATGGTACGTTAGGTAGATCCTCGCTAATAGTCGTATCCGTTTTAGAATATGCCAATTCCTCCTAAGAATCCTCTTTAGAGTCATGGCACCTTCTGAGAAAGTGGTAATTACTCTAAATTTGCCACCCTCAGATCTTTCTTACGCCTGGTGTTATCACTTATGAGGCTATGTCTAGGAATATGTCGAACCTTTTCAAGAGTTTTAATCAAAAGGGTGTTGTCATAACCCCTATTTATAAATCTGGCGATACATTCTTGCGCTGCCCTCTCAAAATCACAATTCCGAGAATTGTTTCTTTTTAATCTCAGAAGTTCGCCAAATGGAATGCTCTGTACAAGTTTTGACGGATGGCTACTCGACGCATAAAGTGTCGAATTACCCGCTGTTGGCTTTCTATATAAAGCTGTGTGAATTTTGTCTTCATTTATAAACACCTTCAGGTCCAGGTAGTTCACTGCCACTGAACTAACCTCACCTGAAAAGTGTAAATTAAGAGTGTTATCATTGAGGATTTCAATATATTCATGTGCAGATTCCACTGATCCTTTCCAAATCAGGAACAGGTCATCAATGTATCTGTTCCATTCGATGACTTCTCCATGACAGGTTTAGTAATTTGTAATGTCCCTTATATTATGCAGTTATAATTTCGCCAATTCAGTCTAATGTATAATAGGCAACTGTTCACAAATAGCAAAAAAATTAGGCCCATTAAGGGCATTTGGCCGATACACGGCGAGATTATATTGTGACCGACAGTGTGTATGTATTTATATATTTTTATATATTTACATTGACTGCTATATTGACGTAAAATAATACATTATTGGCCGATAAGCGGCGCTATTAAGGATACTGTATTTGTGCCAATACTGCTTGCTATATGTTGTCTAATATGTTGATAACATTGGGCCATTCAAAGATGGCGCTCAAGGTTGATTAAGCAATGGTCCCTCTTTCATGTTTATTTACATTATGGAAATGTGTTTAAAAATGAGCGCCACTGCCGCGTCAGTAACACCGACGAAGGCGCCAATGCCGAAACGCGTTTGTTGTTGCTAGGATTAATAAAGTCATCTTTGCAACTTGCCCCGCGAGTGCCGGCTTTGTTCTGTGGATAAAGGAGCATTGGAGCGTTTATGTATACACGGGGCACCACCGTGTTACCGGCACCCGCTCGTGAGTGCTCTATATTTATGGTGACAGTGGAGCGATAATATATATATATATATATATATTATCTACTGGCGGTCGCCAGTAGATAGTTATAGTTAGGACCTATTATCCATAGGAAATCCGCGACATTCTATTTGAAATAACTCTTGCGCCGGTTGACGAATCTTCGCGAAAGCTTCCAACTTGTTGGGGCGCTCCGCTCCGCTCCTACCCTGAAAGTCTCGGGTTGATTCGTCAAGCGGGGGCCGAGAAAAAGGGGGGTCCCAAAACGCGTTTTCCCCATTCATTTTTCCATAGGAACCTTTAGTCGCAGCTACAGCCCGAACTGCTGAACGGAATTACACCAAATTTGGCAAAGAGGTAGCCCTTGGTTCAGTGTCGTGCCTTTTGCTTAAATGGTGTAAATCCGTTCAGTAGTTCCTGAGAAAATCAAAAGTAAAGTCACATATATATCTATGGGCGAGTAGGGTCCGCGTATCCTGAGCGCACCCTGCGCGCACCGTCCCGATCACGAGCTGCATGCTAATTGGCTGTCAAGTGGCTGTCAACACTCCAAATCAGGAAGTGTTGGCAGCCATTTTGTCCCTCGGTAGAACCGAGGGACAGAAACAAGTGCGCAAAGCGCAAAAAGGGGGCAGGGTAGAAACACCCTGACCCCCTAGGTCTGCTCAGGGGGTCCCACAAGGACCCCCTGGGCAGAAAAAAGCATTTTTTTTTTAAACGGCGGGATGCGCTTAGGGTGCGCGGATCCCGCCGATTAAAAAAAAAAAAAAGCACAAGAAACAAGTGCGCAAAACGCACAAAGGGGGCAGGGTAGAAACACCCTGACCCCCTAGGTCTGCTCAGGGGGTCCCACAAGGACCCCCTGGGCAGAAAAAAGCATTTTTTTTTTCAAAATCGGCGGGATGCGCTTAGGGTGCGCGGATCTTACTGGTTAAAAAAAAAAACACAAGAAACAAGTGCGCAAAATGCACAAAGGGGGCAGGGTAGAAACACCCTGACCCCTAGGTCTGCTCAGGGGTCCCACAAGGACCCCCTGGGCAGAAAAAGCAACAACAAAAAAAAAAGACCGGCATCGTGCCGAGGCCCCGCCCCCTCCCTGCAGCAGTCTGCAAACGCGCCCCCTGGCGCGTTTTAAGAAGGGGAAGTAATTCCCCTTGAATACTGGGGGTCCCTGGGGTCCAACTAGCCCACCAGGAACCTCCGGTATGCGCCAGGGGGCTGCGTTGCAGAGAGGTGTACAGAGGCCACGCCCCTTTTTACACCTCTCTGCAACGCAGCTCTGTGGCGCTTTTTGGAGGTACATGGTGGGCTAGTTGGACTCCAGGGACCCTCAGTATTCAAGGGGACTTAATCCCCCAACTTAAAACGCGCCACGGGGCACGTTTGCACAGTGGTGAAGGGAGGGGGCGGGGCTTCAGGTGACATGTGTGCAAACAGGCCCCATGGCGCATTTTAAGATGGGGAATGAAATCCCCTTCAATCCTGAGGGTCCCTGGGGGCGAACTAGCCCACCAGCTACGTCCAGAAAGCGCCACAGAGCTGCGTCGCAGAGAGGTGCAAAAAGGGGCGTGGCCTCTGAACACCTCTCTGCAACGCAGCTCCCTGGCGCATACTGGAGGTACAGGGTGGGCTAGTTGGACCCCAGGGACCCTCATGATTCAAGGGGACTTAATCCCCCAACTTAAAACGCGCCACGGGGCACGTTTGCACAGATGTCACCTCAGGCCCCGCCCCTCCCTTCACCATTGTGCAAATATTCCTCTAAAATCAGCTGAACTACGAATTCCGATTTACTCACCTGTTATCAGGAGAGACCTCAGTCCTGCATCTTTCAGCCCAGTACTGATCCTTTAAAGTAATTTTAACCGTACTTACCAGTAACTTGAATTTCCTTCCATAGGATATCATTGACTGGTTTCACTTGGAAATTCTTCTAAGTGTGGAGTTTTGGAACTTTATAATATTCCTCTAAAATCAGCCGAAATACGAATTCCGATTTACTCACCTGTTATCAGGAGAGACCTCAGTGCTGCATCTTTCAGCCCAGTACTGATCCTGAAAAGTAATTTTAACCGTACTTACCAGTAACTTGAATTTCCTTCCATAGGATATCATTGTCTGCTTTTTGCTGAAAAAGTTTCTAAGTGTCGATTTTTGAAACATACAAATATTCCTCTAAAATCAGCCGAACTACGAATTCCGATTTACTCACCTGTTATCAGGAGAGACCTCAGTGCTGCATCTTTCAGCCCAGTACTGATCCTGAAAAGTAATTTTAACCGTACTTACCAGTAACTTGAATTTCCTTCCATAGGATATCATTGACTGGTTTCACTTGGAAATTCTTCTAAGTGTGGAGTTTTGGAACTTTATAATATTCCTCTAAAATCAGCCGAAATACGAATTCCGATTTACTCACCTGTTATCAGGAGAGACCTCAGTGCTGCATCTTTCAGCCCAGTACTGATCCTGAAAAGTAATTTTAACCGTACTTACCAGTAACTTGAATTTCCTTCCGTAGGATATCATTGCCTGCTTTTTGCTGAAAAAGTTTCTAAGTGTCGATTTTTGAAGCATACAAATATTCCTCTAAAATCAGCCAATATACCAATTCCGATTTACTCACCTGTTATCAGGAGAGACCTCAGTGCTGCATCTTTCAGCCCAGTACTGATCCTGAAAAGTAATTTTAACCGTACTTACCAGTAACTTATATTTCCTTCCGTAGGAATCCATTGTCTGGTTTTCAGCAGAAAAGTTTCAAAGTGTTGATTTTCACAAACTACAAATATTCCTTAAAAATCGCCTGTATGACTTAAACGCATTCTTTCAACTGTTTACAGGAGATGCACCAGTGCTGGATCCAGGATCCACCACTGAGTAAGAAAAAGTAACGATAACACTACTTACCTGCTAAGTGAATTTCCTCCCATAGGATAACATTGGTGATTCTATGTGAAAAAGTTTCTAAGTGTCAACTTTTAAAATACAATAATATTCCTTAAAAATCACTACTGTAACCAAAACGCTTTTACTCAACTGTTTACAGGAGATGTCCCAGGACTGAATCTAGGATCCAGTCCTGTGGTTAGAAAAGTAATCCATAAAGTAACTAATTGCATTTAGCTAGAAATTCACATTGAGCTCAATGTTGCATTGTGTTTGAAATTGTGTTGCCCATTGCAACAACTGTAACTACTGTACTTAAAAGTCTATTGCCTATTTGCAAAGTATTTAAACTAAAGTAATTCATTCTGAGAAAGTATATTTTGTAATGTAATGTATAATGTAATTACAATGTAATTTAAAAAATAAAACATCTAAAAATAAATAGTTTAAAAAAATGTAGTAAATCAGTATCAAAAAAAATAAATATAACAATTAATACATTTAAAAATTGTCATTTACATAACCTTTGAAATTCACTGAAAAAAACCATAGGTTTCAGACATGTTATAGTTAGGAATTAGCATTTAAAAAACCTTTGAAATTCACTGAAAAAACCATAGGTTTCAGGCTTGTTATAGTTAGGAATTAGCATTTTAAAAACCTTTGAAATTCACTGAAAAAACCATAGGTTTCAGGCCTGTTATAGTTAGGGTTTAGCATTTAAAAAACCTTTGAAATTCACTGAAAAAACCATAGGTTTTAGGGAAAGTTATAGTTAGTTGGACATTGCACTCGTACAAAACCCGTGAAATTCCCCCGTTATAGTTAGTTCAGCTAACTATAACTCGCGCCCCGCAATGCACTGCTGATGACGTCACATATTACATCACTCATGACATGGTCAGTGACATCACTGATGACATCACTGATGACATCTCAAATAACATCACTGATGACATCATCCATGTGAGAATTTAATGCATCTTCTCACACCCTAATATAACTTTTGATACACCCACTCTAAATTACAGACTGCCATTCTCAAAACCATACATACTCCAATACCAATAAGTACATACCCACTCACTGATTCTTAGGTCTACACACACACATCTACTCACTCACCCGTACAGTCACTCATACTTACAGTCACTCAGTACAGGACTATCATATGCACTCATACACCTATATAAACACTCACACAACGCAACTCATCCATAGAGGTACTCACACACCTAGTCAGTCATGCTAATAATTAATCACACTCCCATTTACTCACCTATACAGTTATACACACCAGCTCACTTACTCATAAAAATACTAGCACATTCTTACGCTCCTATGCAATCACTGATGCAAGCACACACTCATCCATATAGCCACTCTCACAATCACACACTCTCACTTATAGCCATTTATATACTCCAACACACATATATACTGCCTTTAACATATGTAGTTACTCACACATGTACCACTGAGATATACATTCAATCACTAACACACCCATACACACACTCACCCACCCATACAGTCCATCACAGACGCACTCTTGAAACCATGCACCCAGTGAATCACCCACTCACACATCTATGCACAGAGTCACACACACCCCACCCACACAAACACTGAGCCACCCATACAGATACTCAGAGAACCAATCCATAACCCATATAGACACTCATTTAGCTAGTCAGAAACCCATGCACCTGCTTACACAACAACAGACAGACGGATACAGACATTCACACAGTTTAGTCACTCACCCATGCATCCAGTAAGATACGTTTAATCACTCACTTATAGACTCAGTCACACACCTACTAAATCATCCATTCAGACGCTTATACACCCACTCATTCTTCAATATGCCTTTCCCTATATATATTAAACATATTTAAACTTTACACAAACACACAGTCACTGGATGATGTCATCAGTGATGTCATCAGTGATGTCATTTGAGATGTCATCAGTGATGTCATCAGTGATGTCACTGACCATGTCATGAGTGATGTAATATGTGACGTCATCAGCAGTGCATTGCGGGGCGCGAGTTATAGTTAGCTGAACTAACTATAACGGGGGAATTTCACAGGTTTTGTACGAGTGCAATGTCCAACTAACTATAACTTTCCCTAAAACCTATGGTTTTTTCAGTGAATTTCAAAGGTTTTTAAATGCTAAACCCTAACTATAACAGGCCTGAAACCTATGGTTTTTTCAGTGAATATATATATATATATATATATATATATATATATATATATATATATATATATATATATATATATATATATATATATATATATAGATATATATATATATATATATGTATATATATATACATATATATATATACATATATATATAAGATCATTAGTTTTTAGTTGAGTTAGTGTTGTTTTTTATTGTTGTTGTATGATTTCTCATTATTGTGTCTTCTCTCTTCTTAGTTACAAACAATTATAAAAAAGGGAAAAATGTGTTGTGTTCCACTATAATAGTTGTTATGTGTGATGTCACCATTGGAATGCGGCTGAACTGTTATAGAGTTGTATTTGCTGGAGTGGATATCTTTTCTACATCACACTCTTACATAATAATGTTTACAATAATAAACGTATCATAATATTTTCTACCACAGAAAACGTATTAAAACTAACTCAATGTCAAACATGGATGATGGATGAAACATACAAAATGTGCCCCAAACCATTCATTCAGGTATACACCATACATGGTGAATATCAAGACACTATGGGGCCGATTCCGATCTTGGTCGGAGGCGCACCCAATACCATTCGGTCGGGAAAAAAGCCATGCGAAAGCCTGTTTCCCGACCGATCCGTACAGTACACCGAACGAGCAAGTACGATGCGCACAACAGCAAAAAATCCGGCCGAGCCGTACTCACCCAAACCAGGTCCTGTACTCCGACCGAGGCGAATCCGGAAACGCCGAATCGAGTCGCACGGAAGGGAAAATGCAGCCCCGTCCGGCCGGACAAGTACGATGCGCTTTCCGTACGCTCCGAACCCGTCGCTACGCACGGCACGTCAAAGCATCCGGGAGAGGCGCACATAAGCTCCGATTCGCGCCACAACACGATCCACGGCTCCGAGATGAACACGGCACCGACGAGGACGACGCGGAGCGGCGAGGACGAGGCGAGCGACGAGGACGACGCCAAGCAACGAGAAGGACGAACGACACGAACCAACCATGAATCCCTTCGTCCCGATCATACCAATATTCTACATTTACTACCGGAACAGGCACGGACGCGTACGGCGCAGAAGGTAAGCCAGACACCAACCACAAAACACATACAACACGTACACGACACATCACACACACACACGGGGATGCTGAATATACTTACACCAGCAACAGCAGCACCATAGGGGCGGGATGCCCATCACCAATGCCACATATGCACACAGGGGCCTGGATGTGCACCACCACCCCTACCCAGGGGGGGCTGGATGCCTACCACTACTACCACCCTCACCCAGGGGGGGCAGGATGCCTACCACTACTACCACCCTTAGCCAGGGGGGGCTGGATGCCTACCACTACTACCACCCTTAGCCAGGGGGGCTGGATGCCTACCACTACTACCACCCTTAGCCAGGGGGCTGGATGCCTACCACTACTACCACCCTTAGCCAGGGGGGCTGGATGCCTACCACTACTACCACCCTCACCCAGGGGGGCTGGATGCCTACCACCACCCTTAGCCAGGGGGCCTGGATGCCTACCACTACTACCACCCTCACCCAGGGGGGCTGGATGCCTACCACCACTACCACCCTCACCCAGGGGGGCAGGATGCCTACCACTACTACCACCCTTAGCCAGGGGGGCTGGATGCCTACCACTACTACCACCCTTAGCCAGGGGGGCTGGATGCCTACCACTACTACCACCCTTAGCCAGGGGGGCTGGATGCCTACCACTACTACCACCCTTAGCCAGGGGGCTGGATGCCTACCACTACTACCACCCTTAGCCAGGGGGGCTGGATGCCTACCACTACTACCACCCTTAGCCAGGGGGGCAGGATGCCTACCACTACTACCACCCTTAGCCAGGGGGGCTGGATGCCTACCACTACTACCACCCTCACCCAGGGGGGCAGGATGCCTACCACTACTACCACCCTCAGCCAGGGGGGCTGGATGCCTACCACTACTACCACCCTTAGCCAGGGGGCTGGATGCCTACCACTACTACCACCCTTAGCCAGGGGGGCTGGATGCCTACCACTACTACCACCCTTAGCCAGGGGGCTGGATGCCTACCACTACTACCACCCTCAGCCAGGGGGGCTGGATGCCTACCACTACTACCACCCTCAGCCAGGGGGGCAGGATGCCTACCACTACTACCACCCTTAGCCAGGGGGCTGGATGCCTACCACTACTACCACCCTCACCCAGGGGGGCAGGATGCCTACCACTACTACCACCCTTAGCCAGGGGGGCTGGATGCCTACCACTACTACCACCCTTAGCCAGGGGGGCTGGATGCCTACCACTACTACCACCCTTAGCCAGGGGGGCTGGATGCCTACCACTACTACCACCCTTAGCCAGGGGGCTGGATGCCTACCACTACTACCACCCTTAGCCAGGGGGGCTGGATGCCTACCACTACTACCACCCTTAGCCAGGGGGGCTGGATGCCTACCACTACTACCACCCTCACCCAGGGGGGCTGGATGCCTACCACCACTACCACCCTCACCCAGGGGGGCAGGATGCCTACCACTACTACCACCCTTAGCCAGGGGGCTGGATGCCTACCACTACTACCACCCTTAGCCAGGGGGGCTGGATGCCTACCACTACTACCACCCTTAGCCAGGGGGCTGGATGCCTACCACTACTACCACCCTTAGCCAGGGGGGCAGGATGCCTACCACTACTACCACCCTTAGCCAGGGGGCTGGATGCCTACCACTACTACCACCCTTAGCCAGGGGGGCAGGATGCCTACCACTACTACCACCCTTAGCCAGGGGGGCTGGATGCCTACCACTACTACCACCCTCACCCAGGGGGGCAGGGTGCCTACCACTACTACCACCCTTAGCCAGGGGGGCTGGATGCCTACCACTACTACCACCCTTAGCCAGGGGGCTGGATGCCTACCACTACTACCACCCTTAGCCAGGGGGGCTGGATGCCTACCACTACTACCACCCTTAGCCAGGGGGGCTGGATGCCTACCACTACTACCACCCTTAGCCAGGGGGGCTGGATGCCTACCACTACTACCACCCTTAGCCAGGGGGGCTGGATGCCTACCACTACTACCACCCTCACCCAGGGGGGCTGGATGCCTACCACCACTACCACCCTCACCCAGGGGGGCAGGATGCCTACCACTACTACCACCCCCACTCATAGGATGGACAATGCATGACACAACCAGCACACCACAACCTAGGGAATGCAAGATAAAGACATCCCCCCACCACCATGACAAGCGTGTGTAGGCTGTGTCAAATGCCTACAACACCGAACATGACTTTGAACATACAATGTGACCCCCTAGCACATGTGCCACACATATATGTGTGTGGCACCCACAATGCAAGCAGCCCATGACCATTGTGGCAATGGGGCCTAAACCCCCATCATCACAGTGACCAAAAGGTAAGTGTGGGGTCCATAGCTGAAGCACATTTTGACCATTGTGGCAATGGGGTCTAAACCCCCATCATCACAGTGACCAAAAGGGAAGTGTGGGGTCCATAGCTGAAGCCCATTTTGACCATTGTGGCAATGGGGTCTAAACCCCCATCATCACAGTGACCAAAAGGGAAGTGTGGGGTCCATAGCTGAAGCCCATTTTGACCATTGTGGCAATGGGGTCTAAACCCCCATCATCACAGTGACCAAAAGGGAAGTGTGGGGTCCATAGCTGAAGCACATTTTGACCATTGTGGCAATGGGGTCTAAACCCCCATCATCACAGTGACCAAAAGGGAAGTGTGGGGTCCATAGCTGAAGCACATTTTGACCATTGTGGCAATGGGGTCTACACCCCCATCATCACAGTGACCAAAAGGGAAGTGTGGGGTCCATAGCTGAAGCACATTTTGACCATTGTGGCAATGGGGTCTACACCCCCATCATCACAGTGACCAAAAGGTAAGTGTTGACAAAGAAAGAGCTGCAACTGCCAAACTGCATGGATCATTCCTGGTCACAGAACCAAAAACTCATCTGTGGCAAAGTAGTGTATGTGTCCCATTGCAACATAAATTGGGTGAGCCAAATACTGCAGTGCAAATGAGACATTCCTTTGGCCATGTGCAGACAAACAACACCCATGGTGGCTGACACCGTCAACATTCATCAATGACACAATGACAGAAGTGACCATCAGAATGCAGAACCACATATTTGCACCAATGGGCACACAAATGCAGATATCCTGTGGAGACAGCAGATGTGAGGTGAACAGATACCATACCATGGCAGCAATGGGACACACAAACCATGATCACTGTGCTGACCGATGACCTAGGAGTCCCAGGGACAGCAGGGGAAACACACCAAACAACATACAGCCAATGGCACACCCAAGATATGCCAATGCAGTGGTGCAGATGCACAAACACAAACAGGCAGACCAACACTGACATCATACACAGCAGGTGAGGGGGGGTGCCAGTGTCCCCAGGTAACCACACAACACATGAGGAGAGCTGAATACCAATCATACAGATGTGCATACACTGCCACACTAAGGTAACTCATGGATCCAAATCCCCTATGTGGGCAAGCAGGCATTGTCAGATGAGAGGGAGCACAAAACACACATGTCACACAGGAACGTAGGAACAACAACTGACACAGCAAGACACAGACACACCACAGCACCACCCCCAGGGCCCCCACAATGTGGTGACCCTTGGCTGCATAAAATTCCCACTCTGATGACAAAGCTGAATGTGGTTCACACTGTGAACCACAGTCATGTGTCCTGAGCAACAAACTACCATCACACCGACACAAGCACAAATCAATCAGCATGGCCAGTAAGCCAAGGCCAACATGGAGGCAGGGGTCCAGCTGGGCAACAACTCCCATCTGCACACACTCAAGACCACACCCCTCGACCTCCAACAATGTGCAGCAGTGAAGTACACATGCACTGGTGACATTGCACATGCACCCATGACTATTCCAGGGTGGTGGGTGGGAACCAAGGTGCAGAAACACATCACACATGGCCACTCAACAAGACTCCTGAATGTCTGACACACTGCACACTACGCTGTACATGGACATGACGGCGATACCACACCAACCAATGGGATCCCAGCCACAGTCACACACCAATGAAGAAGCCAAGGTCACCCACAAAGAACACACATAGACAACAACCAACATCGCAGCCCGGACCCTGAGGAGTGCCAGCAGTCACACACACAACGTGTCACAATAACTTAAAGATAACACGAACTGAAAATCACATTACAGGGGCAAACAACAAGTGCCAAGGGGAAACCTGACTGTGACCCATCTGCGTCTGCACACAAACTCAGCCCTGACAGCAAACACACCTATGGGTGACACCCTGATGACCAGTAATGTGCCATGCACCCACATCACAGAGAACACAGGGAGAAGACTTTGGGGGAACATAGCTCAAGTCAGCAAGCATCACAAACAGGTACAACACTAGGGATCACAGCATGCGCAGATAAATGGAAGTGAACACACAGACATGCACATACAACACACACCTTGGGCGCAGGCAATGTCACACGTGTACACACTGCCATGAGGGGACTCCACTCCTGTGTGAGGAAAGCTGTGCCATATGTTGCCTCAGTAGGGCCCCATCATGTCAGCTGAGCACTTGGTCACACAATCAACAATTAGCACCAAATGAGGGCTCCCGTCACATCAGCCTGGTCATGGATGTGCCAACGGAATCATCAGCACAGATCCAACACACTTGTATAGCAATGTTGCACTGACTACACGGATGAGTCCTTCCCCATTGATGCCCAAACCTGCATGTCCAGTGGAGATGGCAACACGGTCAGGGAAGTAGACAAATCCAACAATGGAAGGCACAACAGATGTGCAGGGGTGGAAGCCACAGATATGAAATTGCTAATGTAAGTAGGAAATCCCATTGCCAAATACTGAACACATGACACCCTCAGATGCTGCTATGGATGACATGGATACACCACATGATAGGACACATTCCCCCTGGACCACATGGGTTCCTGCACAGTAACACTTCATAATCATGAGACCAGATATCACCATCACTGCAGCAAGGGCATGGTTAGCAGCACCAACAACATGTACATCTGAAGCATGAGCACTAGAGAAAAGAAAGTTGCTTTATTCAGCATATGTGTTGAATGAAAACGACTTCCAGAAAAAAAGAGCAAAGGCCAATGGCCAGTCCACTGTCAAAGTTCAAACAGGGTGACACTGGCAGATGTCACCCTACGCATGCCTGCACAAAACCAGGGACAATCCACTAGGAGGGGCAACCGGGGGGCAGGCCAGGCACCGCAGGGACAGGATCAGGGCTCACCAGGGGAGTCAGGGAAGGGGTGGTGGGTGCTGGTGAGCCACTGACAACTGCAGTGGAGGTGTCTGACATGGTGTGTGCCGGCACAACTGGGGGCATGACTCAGATGTCGTGGGTGCCGGCACAACTGCAGTGGACCCTGCAGATGGAGTGGACAGGTCCGCCACTGCAGTGCCCAAGTCAGACAGGGCGGTAGTGGACTCCACTGCAGTGCCTACCTCCAGGGGAGGAGAATGGGGAACAGGCAAGGTGGGTTGGACAGAGGGGAGGACACCCTCACCACATCAGTGGCACAGACAAGCGCAGCGGGGGTGTGGTGCTGGGAGAGCAAGTGGCAGGGGAGAAGGCCGGAGCCTCTTGGGGATGGTATATCTGTGGGTGGGGGAACCTGGGGCAGGGTGTGGTGGGGGCACCTGTGGAGTGGGGGCCTGAGGGATGGAGGAAGGAGACCTGGTGCTTGAGCTGCAGGGCGGTGGCGGGGTCTTGCTCTTAGGACTCCGTGGGGACTTGCGGGTGGGGGCCTCAGTCCGTCTGCGCCTGGGGGAGGGGTGTCCGGGGGCGAGGGGCACTCTGCTCCGTGTGGGTGGGCTTCCTCTTCCCCCGGGATGCTGGAGCAGCTTCATCGGTGGGGAAGAGGCCGAGGTCACAGAGGAAGAGCTGCTGTGACTTTGGGGTTGCAGGTGAGGCAAGGGAGGGTGCTTTGGAGGGAGAGGGAACTGAGGACTGCGCAGTGCATGTGGATGCGTGTGTGTGTTCCAGGGCCCCATCCCCTGTGAGTCTGGCTTCAGTCCCCTGAATGTGCGTGCGTGTGCGTTTTGTCATTGGCGTGTGTGTAAGTGTGCTGGATGTGTGTGTGCTGGTGTGTGCCTGTGCCGGTGTGTGTGTGCTTGGGATGGGTAAGGTGCTGGGGAGTGTGGATGGAGCAGAGGCAGGAGGGGTGAGGGACCGTTTGAGGAGGGACACTGCTGCCGTCAGGGAGGAGTCCATGGACCTATTGCCCCTCTGTAGGTCAGACATGCCCGATGAGATGCCCTCCATGAACGACACCAGCTGAGTCAACAGCGCGGTGTGCGCATGGAGGACACTCAGCATGGCTGTCTGGCCTACATGGAGCTGGCGAAGGAGGTACACAGACTCCTCACTCAGGACAGCAGGGGACACAGGGGCAGGGGCTGCGGTGCCTGGCCCAAAGGAGACACGCTCCCGGACATAGGAGCCTCCACGGACCTGGGGAATGGGAGCCGATGGGAGGGCGGTGGTGGTGCTGGTGGTGGCGGGGACAGCAACACTAGCTGGGGTGTGGTGGCTGCTGACACCCGCCTCCACAAGGGAGTCATCCTCCGAGTTGCTCTGGTCCTCAGCTGAGGTGGATGCTGCTGAGGACTCCTCGGTGTGGCTCCCCTCGCCCTCCGTGCCACTGGGTCCCTCCGACCACTCCTCGGCTGCTGACCCAGTCTGGCTCTCTGGCTCCTCCTGGTCCGTGGAGCTGTCCCCTTCCGTGGCCGTGGATGTATCTGCAAACAATGGGGAAACAGACAGACATCAGTCACCTGCACAAAACGCACACACCACTGTGAGCACAGCACATCACAGAGCAAGCCCTGGCATCATTAGTTGTACATTGCTAAAAGTGCCCTAACTGAACAGGAGAAGCCAATTGTCAGTCTGATGCCAAGCATGGCACTCACATCCCACATGGCCTTGCACCCATCTGTCTGGTGTCTGTTGGATTGCAACACCCCAGTGTGGACACATGCACCAAGTACACAGTAGTTGGACAGTGCAGAGGACACGGTGTGGCATGTGGACATGCACACATCACAGCTCTTGCCACTGAGTCAGTACAGGTTTCCGGATGAAAGGGATGCCCAGAGTCAAATAGGAAATGCATGTGATGCATACCAGCGACAGACACCATGATGCACCCATGTCCTGATAGCCAGCGCCACTATGGTGTGCATGTAGCACATGTCACTCCCCTGCAGGCTCACCAATCAGTAGACACATGCCATGGCGGAGGCATGACTGCAAAGTCATACATCACTGTCTCAGTGATGTATGACTTGGCAGCCAGACAACAACACTCTGCACTGTGTCACAATAGTAGGTCATGGGGAATGCAAGTCCTGGAGCTGCACAAGTGCACATGTACATCCCCCACAACACATCCTCTCAACCCTCATCTGTCCAGGTCATACCTATTGGACATATGGGAGACCTGTGACACTACCCTCTGAACCTGAGCCCCTCACACTCTGCTGTGAATGGGGAACAGCTGCCTGAACTTCACATTCACATGCCCCAGTCTGCATGGGCAGCTGATCAGACACCTATGTGACACACAAGTATCGTCTCCTATGGTCACATCTCCAGTGGCATGCTGAGCCCCTACCTAGAAACTCCACAGCAGTCCTGGCGACTAATCCACAGCACACTGACACAGAGGCAGACACCTGAGGGGTCAAATCACTGCGCACAATGTGTCAGCTGATACACGGGAGTGGGAGTACAGAGTGTATTGTATGGCCTGGAGTAGGCATGACTGTCCAGCCCCACATGAATGAGGGATGAGCCCTGGACTGTAGGCAGCTGGCTAAGTATGTGTGACACACGTCATATACATACTCCTGGGGCCCAAACATTGTTCCCACCCGCAGCATGGGTGTGTGCCAGATACCCCAGCCACATGTGGTGGATCAGCTCAGCAATTGGACCACAGATCAAAGTAACACGCTGAATACATGTCAGAATACAGGCATTGTGTAAGCAATGGACCCACCCATGATGCCCACCACAGAGTCAGGGAAACAGATGCTGTCTCCCACCTTGAGTCAAGCAAACTGCAAGGACACAGTCCTAAGTGACAGTATTCCCTGCATGTAAGGGCCACACCTGGGTATCAGATGAGGAGTGGGCAGTGCACAATAGAGGGACATGGCTCCTGGACAACATGACTGCTGTACTGTGGCAGTTTAACCAGGCCCGAGGAGGGCACATAGCATGTTAGACAGAGTTCACAGTGCAGTCTTTGACTCATCCCCTCCTTGCTGCTCTCTGGCCTTTAGCTGCCCATCCAGGTCTGGAAAGACCACCGCCAGGATCCTGAGCATGTGGGGGTCAGGGTCCGTGTTCCGCCCCTCCTGCGAGGAGGCGACAGCTTCAGCTGGACCCGTGCAATCCTCCGGGTCCAGCCCCGAAGGTCCTGCCACCTCTTTTGGCAGTTGCGGATCCGGCGCTTGTAGACCCCCACGGACCGGACAGCCCGGACGATGTCCTTCCAGATCTCCTGCTTCCGATGGGCATAAGCCTGTCAGGATGACAAAGTGATAAGGCCATTACTACACATGCAACATATCCGTGCATGACACAGTTGCATATACATGTCGCAATCACAGTGGCACATGGTGTACACAGGCAGTGCACGGCTGCCCATGGACAGTTTTCCAGAAGTCACTACATGGTATCATTGCATGGGGAGTAAAACCCTGTTCAGAAGCACTGTCACTGCACCATACCTGTCCAGTGCAAGTCACTACACACTATGGGGGGTGACAACTACTCAGTGAGCCTGCTAGCCAGTGGCGTGCAGACTCTCAGCCTTGCTAGTCAGACAAAATGCACATTCAGAAAGGCAGTGCACAGGACACTCACCTGCTCCCCTGGTGTCCCATACAGCTTGCTGTACTGTGGAAGTAGGCTGTCCAGCAGGGCCTGGTTCTCTTCAAGGCTGAAGGCTGGGGCTCTCTCCACAGTACGTGCCATTGCAGGGTCCAGAGGGGCAGAGACAGCAGCAGTGCAGTGGCAGATGTCGTCTTGGAGCATGTAGTGCAGGCAAGTGGGCTCTCAGGGGACCAGCCAGCAATATATATGTGCTGGAGAGGCAGATACTGTCCCTTGTGTCCAAAGTGATAGGTCCAAGTCGTTTGCATCTTCTGAATCTGGCCAATCCATGGAATAGCAGCACCAAAACACGCCCACAGCATCCTTCAAATCTTCAACTTCATGACATACATGATTTTGCAACATTGTTGTGGGTGACCAACTGAATTTACAGCAACCGACTCGTTCGGAATTCGAAAACGCGTCCGTTGCCAGGCAAGCCCATTGTCAATGGGTGCGCACCGATCGGTCCATTGCAGTACAACGCGCACAGGGGTACAACGCGTACCCGCACACATTGAAAGCAATGGGCCGGCCGGAGGCACCGATCGGTCCATTGCAGTTCAACGCGCACAGGGGTACAACGCGTACCCGCACACATTGAATGCAATGGGCCGGCCGGAGGCACCGATCGGTCCATTGCAGTTCAACGCGCACAGGGGTACAACGCGTACCCGCACACATTGAATGCAATGGGCCGGCCGGAGGCACCGATCGGTCCATTGCAGTTCAACGCGCACAGGGGTACAACGCGTACCCGCACACATTGAAAGCAATGGGCCGGCCGGAGGCACCGATCGGTCCATTGCAGTTCAACGCGCACAGGGGTACAACGCGTACCCGCACACATTGAATGCAATGGGCCGGCCGGAGGCACCGATCGGTCCATTGCAGTTCAACGCGCACAGGGGTACAACGCGTACCCGCACACATTGAAAGCAATGGGCCGGCCGGAGGCACCGATCGGTCCATTGCAGTTCAACGCGCACAGGGTACAACGCGTACCCGCACACATTGAAAGCAATGGGCCGGCCGGAGGCACCGATCGGTCCATTGCAGTTCAACGCGCACAGGGGTACAACGCGTACCCGCACACATTGAATGCAATGGGCCGGCCGGAGGCACCGATCGGTCCATTGCAGTTCAACGCGCACAGGGGTACAACGCGTACCCGCACACATTGAAAGCAATGGGCCGGCCGGAGGCACCGATCGGTCCATTGCAGTTCAACGCGCACAGGGGTACAACGCGTACCCGCACATTGAATGCAATGGGCCGGCCGGAGGCACCGATCGGTCCATTGCAGTACAACGCATCACTGTACATGTGACTGGCATATGTCAGCATGCCTGTCTCAGATGGACATATGCCAGCCACAGATAGCTCCCAGGGAGTGAGGGGCACACCTACATCACGACAGCCTGTCCAAACCTTATCATAAGGCATGTAAGGCTGCATTTCCTATTGTGTGTATGTTGGTGTACATGTTGTCCTGTGGGTGTCACCTGTGGGCAGCCACCCCCAGGCTCTGCACGTGTTCATGGGGACAGGATCCTGGGTGTTACGTGTACGTGACCACTGTGATGTGCAACTGTTCATATCTGTGCATGTGCCATGGTCACATTTCACAGTGGTGTTTGTGTATGTCATGTCACATACCCCGTGAGTCCCATGTGGGACGGTATGTTTGAGCCAGGGTGTCCCAGTGGCACAATAGTGATGGACCTCCACAGTCTTTGTGCATGTAGTGTTTACAATGTCTCTGATTTCATGTGCACAATGGGAGACAGTCTCCACATCCACGTTGTGTGTGCATGGACTCTGATGTTGTGCGTGTGTGTCACAGACATCCATGTCTGTCCTGCCGTGGCAAGTGGGGCCACTACCTGTGGGGGTCATGTTTGTTTTGCTGTGGTGTACACATGATACTCCATGTGATGCCAGTGTCCATGTGGCATTACAGGGTCCCTGGGAATGTACCTGTCGTTGAGCTGTGGTGCCTGGGGCACATCTGTCCTCACATGTCACTGTGGGGGGTGATTGTGACACGGCAGCAGGAGATGGGAACTGTGACACGGCATCATGATATCCAATGGGCCAACCTGGGACAAATTGATGCCACCTGTAGGACCGTGTTGACAGATGTTGGCCATGTACTTACCATACATGTCCTTCCAGTACTGCACACTTCATGTAGTTGTGCCTCATAATGATGTATGTTGGGATCTTGAGTGTGTTCAATGCCGCATATGTGGGGTGACTGACAATCTTGCTTACTTCTCCTCTGCACTGCAGGGCTCCTGCTGTCCATCGGCCATTCCCAGACCTGGCAACGATGGTGGAACGGGACAGCATCCGACGGTACCGCTTCACCAGGCAGCTGATTGAGGATTTGGCAGTGCAGTTGTCCCCACATTTGCAGCCTGGCCGGCCGTATCCTACAGCGCTGACCCCCAAGGTGAAGGTGATGGCAGCCCTACACTTCTTTGCCACCGGTACCTTCCAACATACTGTGGCGACTGCTGGTGGGATGTCACAGACCATGTTCAGCCGTGTGCTCCGCGATGTTTTGGCGGCAATGTTGCTCTTCCTGAACCGGTACATCTATTTCCCTAGACTGCGACGACTCACTGACGTGAAGAGTGACTTTTATGCCCTGGGGAGGATGCCGCATGTAATTGGCTCCATTGATGGGACACATGTGGCTTTGGTACCACCACAGGCCCAGGAGCAGGCCTACAGGAACCGCAAGCACTACCACTCGGTCAATGCACTGGTGGTGTGTCTTGCAGACATGACCATCACACACGTGTGTGCCCGTTTCCCTGGTTCAGCACACGATGCCTTTGTGATGAGGAGTAGTCGCATCCCCAGGATGATGGCACAGATGCAGAACCAGCGTGCCTGGCTTGTCGGTGTGTACTGACTTTGTGCCATTGTGTGTGATCTGATCTGTAGTATTCCGCCCACTGTTCCAAGTCAGCTAATGTGCACTTGTCTGTCCGTAGGTGACTCGGGATACCCCAACATGCCGTGGTTGCTGACACCCCTCAGGAACCCTGTGACACCTGCCCAGATGCGCTACAATGAGGCACATGGTCGGACCAGGAGAGTGATTGAGCGGACCTTTGGTCTCCTGAAGAGCCGCTTCCACTGCCTGGACAAGACCGGAGGGTCCCTCCCATATGCCCCTGCGAAAGTGTGCAAGATTATCATCGTCTGCTGCATGCTCCACAACCTGGCAGTGCGGAAGGAGTTGCCTCTCATCCAGGATGACAATGACCAACATCCGCCACCTGTGGAGGATCCTGGCCTGGACCACGATGCCAGTGACGATGATGATGATGATGATGGTGATGTCCGCACACAGCTCATCACCAACTTCTTTAGCTGAATGTGAGTATCCTGAGGTGTCATGTCAATGATGTGAGTTGGCATGATGTGTGGGTGGTTCTCTGGTGCTGTTGGAGTGTGTCCATGGGCTACTTGACTGGATGTGTGTTGCGATGTGTGGTGACAGGTGGCCTGTACTCCCCAACAGTGTTGACATGCTAACTTGGTTCTGGGTGGGTATCTTGTAACATGTATTGTGCATGAGTTTTGCTGTTCTGTCCTGTACTCCATTGCTTTTGACTGTGTGTCATTGCTGTCCTTCACAGGGTACTTTCAGATTCGTTTGGTCAACTGTGTCCACCGACGACGTGATTGCACATCCAGGCTGGTAGCTGTTGTGTCCCTACAGGTGATGTGCGCCACACCCATGGACTTCCTTCCGTCTACAGTTGTTGACTGTGTGCCCGCTACCAGGTGGGGTTACCTTGCATCTGTAGTGGTTACGGCATGTTGCAACTGTGTAATAAACCTGTGCTTCACTTTGTGATGTGCGTTGTCTGTGGTCACACATTTGACTGCCATTTGCTTACTGCACCAGTGGGCTACTTGACTACAACTGGGAATGGGTGTGGTGTCTGTGCATTGCACCGTCTTCCCTGGCAACATCAGTGTAGGCAATGAGTCAGATGGCCTAGGTGTGTATGTGTCGTGTAGCCCTGGTGGTGTGTCTCCCTCATGTGTGTCACGTTGCCTGTACTCACATGCCTGTGTTGTCCTTGCTGTTGCAGTTCGCATACACAGTGTAATTTTGCAGTTCATCATCCCCATAACAGCACCCACGTTGGAATCACGACAGAGGCAAGTATGGTGTATTTGTGTGTTTATTGTGATACATTTGTGTTAATAGTGCATAGGATGGGTTGTGCTGTACATGAATCTTGCAATCCCAAGTTCCTAGGTGAATTGAAAGTCCGGGTAGACAGGATCCCCAGTATCGGGGCCACAGTTGTCTGAGACATTGGTCCAACTTGTACTCCCCATGCAATGTGTGGGAGTAGTGTTGCCGTCAACAGGGTGAACAGTCTGTGCACAAAGGCGAACATCCAGAACAGGTTCAGGCTTCCTGGGAGTTGCGCTTGGCCATCGGCCTCTCACTTTTCCCTCCTCGGACGACCCCTCTTCTTGGGGGGGGCCCTCAAGTGCAGGCTGCTGCGGTGCAGGGGACTCTCCGCCAGAGTCCTCCTCCCTCCCTGTGGCAGTTGCAGTTTGTTCGGCACCAGATGTTGTTGGCACACAGGGAGGTGTGGACTGGTTGCTGTTCATCTGGCGGAGGCATTGTAAAATGTCCCTGTGCACCGCCGTCATCTCATGCAGTGCATCCCACTTGGACTCCACGCGGGACATGTGTGAGTCCACACGGGACATGTGTGACTCCACGTGGGACATGTGGGAGTCCAAGCGGGCATGATGGGCAGCCTGCTGCTGTTTAATGTCTCTGAGGAGCCCCACTACCTGGCTGAGCTCTCCGGTGCTGGACTGGTACGCATCAGCTATGCGTACCAGTTGTGGGTCGTTATGCACACCAGCAACGTCTGCAAGCAGCGACCTCTGTCTCCCACCCCTCCCACCACCCCTGCTGACATGTGCAGTGTGTGCAGTGGCACGCACAGATAACCCTGGTCCACCTTGGCGGTTGGTGGTGGTGGTGGTGTCCATGGCCCCAGGTTGATCCAGGGTCACTCTGCTGGTGTTGCTCCTTATTCTGTCCATGTCGGCAGGGATGGTATTTGTGGTGACAGTCGTTGTAGGGGTGGGTGCAGGGGTGCAGCTGGTGGTCCTGCTGGTGCTGCAGCTGGTGGTCCTGCTGGTGCTGCATGTTGACTTGCACCGGATGTGCCAGGTTGTTCTTCATCGTCCGAGGAGGACAGAGGCTGTACGACGCCAGTGAGCTCGGCATCCTCTTGAGCCTGGGACTGGGACTCCTCAGCGTCTGCTGCTGTGTCCCCATCATCACCTGTTTTTGGGAGACACAAACAATGTATGTCATGTTTCTGCAGGCATCAATGGTTGACACACATGACAGTTGTGACTGTGCCTCTGGGTGCGGGCCTGTACATTGCATTGTCCTAAGTCGTCACAGTCAGGGGTTGATATTGGTGTGGCACATTGTCCTGCATTATTTGGGCATTTCTATGTATTTTCTGGGGTGTGAACATGGTCTGCATTGCTTGTGTTTGGTTGACAGCCGGACCTCCTTCCCACCCACACAGCCAGTCAGTTATCCCACCATGGAACGTGCTTGCATTGCAGGGAGTGGAAGTTGTCTCTCAGGATGTCAGTCAGTGGTGTCCTGCTGTTTGTTGGTGCACAGTTGCCAGCAGGGCCTTGTGCTCCCCACAGCAGTAGCCAGTGTCAGCCATCTTGTGAGTCCTTCTCCACTCCCTGTGATGTGAGCATGGTTCAGGGTGGTGTTGATGGGCCAGTTGTGAGGCTGAGCAATGTCTGTGACTACGACTCCCATCATGCTATTGCCTCCACCCCCTTCCCAGCATGCCCATGCTTCCTTCCTTTTGACTCTGCTTCCCTGTGGGGTGGGCTGGCTGTGCTGACAGGATGGCTGGGAGTGTTGTCCTGGCAGTTGTTTGGCTAAGAGTCCCAAGAGTGTCCCTGTGCTTCACACAACATAACCCAGGGTGGTGGTGCTTTGTGGGATCTTGTGCTAGGATGGAGGGCATTGCATTCTACCAGGTGGGTACTGTGGAGTTTGTGTTGGGGGGTGTGAGGGGAGGTGCTGGTGACTATAGTCAGTGCTGCAAGTCCCCCTTCCCACCCAGCCAGCCAGATATCCCACCATGGAACGTGCTTGCATTGCAGGGAGTGGAAGTTGTCTCTCAGGATGTCAGTCAGTGGTGTCCTGCTGTTTGTGGGTGCACAGTTGCCAGCAGGGCCTTGTGCTCCCCACAGCAGTAGCCAGTGTCAGCCATCTTGTGAGTCCTTCTCCACTCCCTGTGATGTGAGCATGGTTCAGGAGTGGTGTTGATGGGCCAGTTGTGAGGCTGAGCAATGTCTGTGACTACGACTCCCATCATGCTATTGCCTCCACCCCCCTTCCCAGCATGCCCATGCTTCCTTCCTTTTGACTCTGCTTCCCTGTGGGGTGGGCTGGCTGTGCTGACAGGATGGCTGGGAGTGTTGTCCTGGCAGTTGTTTGGCTAAGAGTCCCAAGAGTGTCCCTGTGCTTCACACAACATAACCCAGGGTGGTGGTGCTTTGTGGGATCTTGTGTTAGGATGGAGGGCATTGCATTCTACCAGGTGGGTACTGTGGAGTTTGTGTTGGGGGGTGTGAGGGGAGGTGCTGGTGACTATAGTCAGTGCTGCAAGTCCCCCTTCCCACCCAGCCAGCCAGATATCCCACCATGGAACGTGCTTGCATTGCAGGGAGTGGAAGTTGTCTCTCAGGATGTCAGTCAGTGGTGTCCTGCTGTTTGTGGGTGCACAGTTGCCAGCAGGGCCTTGTGCTCCCCACAGCAGTAGCCAGTGTCAGCCATCTTGTGAGTCCTTCTCCACTCCCTGTGATGTGAGCATGGTTCAGGGTGGTGTTGATGGGCCAGTTGTGAGGCTGAGCAATGTCTGTGACTACGACTCCCATCATGCTATTGCCTCCACCCCCTTCCCAGCATGCCCATGCTTCCTTCCTTTTGACTCTGCTTCCCTGTGGGGTGGGCTGGCTGTGCTGACAGGATGGCTGGGAGTGTTGTCCTGGCAGTTGTTTGGCTAAGAGTCCCAAGAGTGTCCCTGTGCTTCACACAACATAACCCAGGGTGGTGGTGCTTTGTGGGATCTTGTGTTAGGATGGAGGGCATTGCATTCTACCAGGTGGGTACTGTGGAGTTTGTGTTGGGGGGGTGTGAGGGGAGGTGCTGGTGACTATAGTCAGTGCTGCAAGTCCCCCTTCCCACCCAGCCAGCCAGATATCCCACCATGGAACGTGCTTGCATTGCAGGGAGTGGAAGTTGTCTCTCAGGATGTCAGTCAGTGGTGTCCTGCTGTTTGTGGGTGCACAGTTGGCAGCAGGGCCTTGTGCTCCCCACAGCAGTAGCCAGTGTCAGCCATCTTGTGAGTCCTTCTCCACTCCCTGTGTTGTGAGCATGGTTCAGGGTGGTGTTGATGGGCCAGTTGTGAGGCTGAGCAATGTCTGTGACTACGACTCCCATCATGCTATTGCCTCCACCCCCTTCCCAGCATGCCCATGCTTCCTTCCTTTTGACTCTGCTTCCCTGTGGGGTGGGCTGGCTGTGCTGACAGGATGGCTGGGAGTGTTGTCCTGGCAGTTGTTTGGCTAAGAGTCCCAAGAGTGTCCCTGTGCTTCACACAACATAACCCAGGGTGGTGGTGCTTTGTGGGATCTTGTGTTAGGATGGAGGGCATTGCATTCTACCAGGTGGGTACTGTGGAGTTTGTGTTGGGGGGTGTGAGGGGAGGTGCTGGTGACTATAGTCAGTGCTGCGAGTCCCCCTTCCCACCCAGCCAGCCAGATATCCCACCATGGAACGTGCTTGCATTGCAGGGAGTGGAAGTTGTCTCTCAGGATGTCAGTCAGTGGTGTCCTGCTGTTTGTGGGTGCACAGTTGCCAGCAGGGCCTTGTGCTCCCCACAGCAGTAGCCAGTGTCAGCCATCTTGTGAGTCCTTCTCCACTCCCTGTGATGTGCGCATGGTTCATGGCGGTGTTGATGGGACAGTTGTGGGGGAGCAATATGTGTGACTGCGACTCCCATGATGCTATTGGCTACACAGACTTGGCCAGCATACACAGAATTCCTTCCTTTGAGTGGTCTTCACTGTGTGTTGGTGTTGTTGTGGTGGCTACATGTCTGGATGTGTTTGTTAGTTCTATTTGTGCTACTGCCTAGCTGTAGTTGTGGTTGTGTTTGTACATGTGTTGGCACAGTTGGATGTGACTTTTTTGATGGCATGTGTTGTGTTTATCTGACTGACATACACATTTTGGGATGATTCTGTTCTGGTTGCTGTGTGATTGCTATGAGTGTATGGTTTGACTCTCCCTTGACAGTGATGTGTGTGTGTTTTGTGTCAGAAAATTGTGTACATTTGTTGTGTACTCACCAGGCTCTGGGATGTTCTCTAGTCCATATACGCTCACTGGCGGAAGGATGGCCCGCACCTTCTCCTCCCAGGGCGTGAGGTATACTGGCTTGGCAGGAGGGCCACTGCCGGTGTATTGGCTGATGAGGTAGTCTTTCTTGAGCAGCTCCCGGACCCTCCTGCGCACGTCATACCACCTGTTCTGGATGTCGGTCTTTGTGCGCAGACATGGTGATTGTGCGTTCACCCTGTTGATGATCCTCTCCCACATCTTGGTTTTCTGCGACATGGGGGTCTGTTGGACCAATGTGCCAAACAGCTGTGGCTCTACCCTGAGGATCTCGTCTACCAGGACTTCCAATTCACAATCTAGGAACTTGTGATTCTTCTTGGGGGCATGGTGATGGGTGGTGATGGTGAGTGATGGGTGTGTTGGTGTGCAGGTGAGGGTGTGTGAGTGTGTGTTTTGCTGGGTGTATGTGAGGTAGGTATTTGTTGGTGTGCTGATGGTGTGTGGCTTGTGTGAGGGATGAGCTGTGGGTGTGTGGTTGCTTTCTCTTGGGTGCTGGCAGTGGAATGGCATTTGCAAAGGCTCATGGTAGTGATTTGTGTCCTTTATATAGGTGGAGTTGTGGGTGTGTCTTTGTTCTCTGTCCCCACCCCCCCAGTATTTATTGGCTTGGTAATTGCTTGTTTGGCCTTTTTTGGGTGATTTTTCCTTTGTGCTGTTTGTGTGTGTTGGAAACGTTCTTGTGACCGAGTCGGACCCTGCATTGGTCTCGTACGGTGTTCTCCGTTTCGTTCATGCTGTGTTTGTGCAGTTTTCTATGCTGCGTACGCGTCGGTCGCGGTGTATTGTGTTGCTTCGGCTCGGTTTTGTATGCGTGTCGGTCGTCCGGCTTGTCCTCCATCCGACTTCGCTCGTGGTTTTCGCGCCTTGCATCGTACTTAGCGGTTTGGAGTTAGCGTGTACGTTTCGGTCGGATTTTTCCGGGTGCGTGTCGGTCGGTTGGATTCGCGTGTTTTTCCGGCCGGATTGCTGTTTTCCGTGCGGCTCGGTCGGTCGACTTGGTTTCGTTACGTGTCGGTCGGAGTTTTCGCGCCTTGCATCGTACTTGGCGTGTCGGGCGCCACGGGTACGTGTCGGTCGGTATTTTTTCCGGATCCGAGTCGGTCGGTGCTTTTTCCGGCCCGAAATCGGAATCGACCCCTTGGTCTTTAAGTTTCCAAATTTAGAACGTTTGCAGCATATAAACAATCATTTCGCTGGTGTTGCCAATGCAGCCAGGATCTCTGCTTCCTGATTTTAGAACCTCGACAATGCTAACGATCTTGCAGACACATTTCTTCTCTTCAGACAATACGAAAACCAATGTTGCTAAAGATATCTGGCTCTCCAGAAATTTATGCAAATACAAAAAAATCTTATTCTAATTTGCATTCTCAACTTCCCATCTCAGTATAACCTCTGTTACCTTTGAAACATTTCAATGTAAAGAGTCCTCACACTGATAGATTGTTTCAATAAAATGTGGGTAATCTTCCTTAGTCCTGGCTCCAAAACCTAATTGTAATCCTTCTAAATGTGCTTAGCCATGCACCTTGAAACAAGATCATTTCCTCTGTTAGGGGCTTATTTACAAGCCCCTTGCAGTGCTGGTGTGTCACATTTTCCCATATAAAATGTGATGCACCGGCGGCGCAAGAGGCTTGTAAATAAGTCTCTTAGGCCCTCATTACGATGTCGTTTCGGTGAGGGAACCGCACGACCATAGGTCGGCGGTTCCGCACACCGAATTAGGATTCCATTTCTCTGTGTGAGCTTGTGTGGCGCGTGGAAACTGCCCGCAGCACAAGCTCCCATTGAGAAATGGGAGTTTGTGAAAATTCCTGCACCGTGTGGCAGGCACCTCATGGTGCCTGCCACATGATGCAGGGATTTTCAGGAGGCACCATAGGTGCGCCCCAGGGCCACAACCAGAGGGCCAGGGGGGAAGAGTGCCCCCAAAGTCGCTTTCCGACAGCCTTTCCATGTCAGAAAGGTCAACATGGAAAGGCTGTCATAAACCGACATCATAATCCCGACGGCGGCAACGCCATCCGTTAGGGATTATGAGGTCCTTCCGATTTACCGACCGGCTCCTTGAGCCCATCGGAACCGAGTCGAATTAACCAGACGGTTTAAACCCCAACATTTGTCTTTGAAAGGCGGCAGTCGGAGTTTAAACCTTAGATGACGGTTGGAAAGCATCCGACCAGCGATCGGAGGCTTTCCGACTGACATCCAAATCAGGCCCTTAGTCTCTATTAACTGGATAGGGCCAAAAAGGAATCTCGACGGCAAGCACTAACCCACCATAATGAGTAAAACATTCTCAGTTTGAGGTAGTGTGGAACCACCAAGCTTGCAGTCTCTTTGGCTGATTTATAGATAGGGCAACCACTAGGTTTCCCACATTGTTCCCTCAGCTGAGTTCGCCATCAGAAACATCTCACAGAATCGCACAAGTGCCAAAGTGTTGCCAGGTCTATGCATCAAAAGTCCCACCCTATCAAGGGTGAGCCTTACAAAGTATATTTTTCCTGACCAGAACCACTGTGAAATATAGGGCAACAGCCCCATGTGCAGAGATTAAAACTCCTAGTTTCTCTGGGCGATTGACAAGTGCAGGAATAAATCCATACTTTCATGTTTGCTCCATCTGTGACACTTACATCAAATCAACTTAGCTAACAAGACTAGCAGATCCAAATATAGTGGGTTGTTCTCCACATGAACAGCAAAGCCATGTCTCTCTTCTGCACCTGTGGGTCCCCACAGAGCTCTAAAGGAACTCCACTGTCTGAATACACCATCACATGTGATATTAATACCATCAGCACTATTTCATCATTCTTGTGCACCAGATATGAATGGCCTTTCATCTCTTACATGTAAATGGTCATGTGTGATAAATGAGGAACGGCTCTGCCCTTGTTGCAGCCCAGCAATATAATCCTGATATTCTGCTCATGTTGTGCATGCCCCTCATGAACCCCCGTAAAATCATCAGTTTGTGGCTCAGAATCAGCCATCACATTATGTGCCTCCATCCTTCAACAAATAAAAGCAATTGAGGGTTGAATATTGCATCTGATGAAAAAACAAAAAAAATGGACAATCACACCAGCTAAAGGTTCTTAACCTGAACCAATAATTTGTCACTAGCTTCAGACATCAAGGGAATCAAGCAACAAGTTATCTGGCAATTACGGTTCTGGAAAAAAAGAAGATAGGACTCAAGAGATAAAGGAAAAAGGGGGCATTTGTGACAAACGTAAACCTCAACTTTAAATGTAAGTAGTATGAAAAAACCCTGTGATAAAGAGAACAACACAGGGATCTCAACTCCCCACTTGTTTAGAAGCAGTAATAGATTCCAGAAGCAAACATTTGAGTGGCAGGAACATAAAATTCACCTCCACAACTGGTGTGCAAAAGAGACTTTGTATCCCCAGAATAAAATAAAGATCACAGGGCAGAATTAATAGCCTACACGCAGATTAAACATATTTCACTCAGGGTGACTCAAGCTCACAGGTTGAGAAATGCAAAAAGAACAATTGATGGACAGAATGCAGAACAATGTCATACATTCACCCCAGTACAGAGATCTGGGCCTAAATCCATCGTTTTTTTTGCTCCCCATGCCATTCCAGATTGAACCCAGCCATATGCAAATCAGTCTTGGACATGCGCCCAATGGGAACAGTCCAGCCCTAACTGCAAGACCAGGTTCTCCCTGGACTGGAAACAAGCATCCTAGGACCGGTTTCGGGGTTTCACCCCTCATCAGCCAGGATATCTTGACTCCAGTGGCATGGAGAGCATGGGACCCATGTCTGAGAATACCCGTCCCACTCGGGGTGACAAATGCAAAAAGAACAATTGATGGACAGAATGCAGAACAATGTCATACGTTCACCCCAGTACAGAGATCTAAATCCATTGTTTTTTTGTTCCCCATGCCATTCAAGTTTGCACCCAACCATATGCAAATCAGTCTTGAACCGGCACCCAATTGGAACAGTCCAGCCCTAACTGCCAGGCCAGGTTCTCCCTGGACTGGAAACAAGCATCCTAGGACCGTTTTCGGGGTTCCCCCCCTCCTCGGCCAGGATAGCTTGACTCCAGTGGCATGGAGAGCACGGGACCCACGTCTGGGCATACCCGTCCCACTTGGGGTGACAAATGCAAAAAGAACAATTGATGGACAGAATGCAGAACAATGTCATACATTCACCCTAGTACAGAGATCTGGGCCTAAATCCATCGGTTTTTTGCTCCCCATGCCATTCCAGTTTGAACCCAGCCATATGCAAATCAGCGTTGAACCTGTGCCCAATGGGAACAGTCCAGCCCTAACTGCCAGGCCAGGTTCTCTCAGGATGCTTGTTTCTGGTCCAGGGAGGACCTGGCTTGGCAGTTCGTCTGGACTGTTCCAATGAGGCACATGGTCAAGACTGATTTGCATATGGCTGGGTCCAAACTGGGGTGGCGTAGTGGGCAAAAGAACGATGTATTTAACCCAGATCTCTTGACTGGGGGAGAATGTTTGAATCATTCAGCATTCCGTCCATCATTTGTTGCAGTTACACTTTTTGCCCTAAGTGGGACAGGTATGCCCAGACATGGGTCCCTTGCTCACTGTGCCACTGGATTTAAGCTAGCCTGGCTGATGAAGGGTGACATACCCCGAAACCGGTCCTAAGATGCTCGTTTCCGGTCCAGGGAGGACCTGGCTTGGCAGTTCAGTCTGTACTGTTCCCATGAGGCACAGGGTCAAGACTGATTTGCATATGGCTGGATCCAAACTGGGGTGGTGTAGTGGGCAAAAGAACCATGGAATTAGCCCAAATCTCTTGACTGGGGGAGAATGTTTGAATCATTCAGCATTCCGTCCATCATTTGTTGCAGTTACACTTTTTGCCCTAAGTGGGACAGGTATGCCCAGACATGGGTTCCTTGCTCACTGTGCCACTGGATTCAAGCTAGCCTGGCTGATGAAGGGTGACATACCCCGAAACCGGTCCCAAGATGCTTGTTTCCGGTCCAGGGAGGACCTGGCTTGGCAGTTCGGTCTGGACTGTTCCCATGAGGCACAGGGTCAAGACTGATTTGCCTATGGCTGGGTCAAAACTGGGGTGGCGTAGTGGGCAAAAGAACAATGGATTTAACCCAGATCTCTTGACTGGGGGTGAATGTTTAAATCATTCAGCATTCCATCCATAATTTGTTGCAGTTACACTTTTTGCCCTAAGTGGGACGGGTATGCCCAGATGTGGGTCCCTTGCTCACTGTGCCACTGGATTCAAGCTAGCCTGGCTGATGAGGCACAGGGTCAAGACAAATTTGCATATGGCTGGGTCCAAACTGGGGTGGTGTAGTGGGCAAGAAAACGATGGATTTAACCCAGATCTCTTGACTGGGGGAGAATGTTTGAATCATTTAGCATTTCGTTATTCATTTGGTGCAGTTACACTTTTTGCCCTAAGTGGGACGGGTATGCCCAGACGTGGGTCCCTTGCTCACTGTGCGACTGGATTCAAGCTAGCCTGGCTGATGAAGGGTGACATACCCTGAAACTGGTCCCAGGATGCTTGTTTCCGGTCCAGGGAGGACCTGGCTTGGCAGTTCGGTCTGGACTGTTCCCATGAGGCACAGGGTCAAGACTGATTTGCATATGGCTGGGTCCAAACTGGGGTGGCGTAGTGGGCAAAAGAACGATGGATTTAACCCAGATCTCTTGACTGGGGGAGAATGTTTGAATCATTCAGCATTCCATCCATCATTTGTTGCAGTTACACTTTTCACCCTAAGTGGGACAGGTATGCCCAGACGTGGGTCCCTTGCTCACTGTGCCACTGGATTCAAGCTAGCCTGGCTGATGAACGGAGACATACCCCGAAACCGGTCCCAGGATGCTTGTTTCCGGTCCAGGGAGGACCTGGCTTGGCAGTTCGGTCTGGACTGTTCCCATGAGGCACAGGGTCAAGACTGATTTGCATATGCTGGGTCCAAACTGGGGTGGCGTAGTGTGCAAAAGAACGATGGATTTAACCCAGATCTCTTGACTGGGGGAGAATGTTTGAATCATTCAGCATTCCGTCCATCATTTGTTGCAGTTACACTTTTCGCCCTAAGTGGGACAGGTATGCCCAGACGTGGGTCCCTTGCTCACTGTGCGACTGGATACAAGCTAGCCTGGCTGATGAAGGGTGACATACCCCGAAACTGGTCCCAGGATGCTTGTTTCCGGTCCAGGGAGGACCTGGCTTGGCAGTTCGGTCTGGACTGTTCCCATGAGGCACAGGGTCAAGACTGATTTGCATATGGCTGGGTCCAAACTGGGGTCGTGTAGTGGGCAAAAGATCTATGGATTTAACCCAGATCTCTTGACTGGGGGAGATTGTTTGAATCATTCAGCATTCCGTCCATCATTTGTTGCAGTTACACAGGCTGAGAAAGGCTCTGATCACAAAGCATTGGACTCTAAAAGTAGAGAGCATCAATAGAGAGGGGCGAGCCACAGCAAGCTCAAGCCAGATGCCTGGATCTGGCTTAGCTCAAGGTCCTCTTGGTCCCTCAAGCCTGAAACAAGCCAAGGTTTCACGCAGTGGTTAATTTGCAAAAAAAGAATTGCTGGGGCTCTTGTTAGGAGGCAGCTTCAACCAGCCCATTTCTCCCGTTAGCTCAACCTAACACAAAACCAACAAACCCTACAAGTGGGGAGGGGATGTGGTGTAACGGCCAGAGCTGACGACTTTGGAGCTGAGGAACCATGTTCAAGTCTTGGTATTGGCTTAACAACCTGTGATTCTGGGCGAATCATTTAATCTTCCTGCGTCCATCAAAAATTAATGTGTCCTTAACTGTTGCTCAAGCCCCAGTGTTGATGATTATGTGCCGGTGCTGAGCACCGGAAACCACCGGCCAAATTAAGCACTGGTTTCATGTGACTTCTGCCTGCCACCACACAACAGCCTCATGCACCAAGAATTAAATCCTAAGGATTATTAACCTTTGATGTAAAACAGAAGAGAGAAAGAGACACTTGTCTAGTGGTGGAACGCCACAATGGGAAACCAGGATACCTGAGATTAATCCTATCTTCCCCGCTTGACACATTTGTTTAATACTATGCAAATATTTAATTTCACTGTGCTTCCTTTTTTCTCATTTTTGCATACAAAAATACCCTAAAATACGTGAGTTCAGAATGTGTGCTGTACAAAACATCTCCTGTGTTTGATTTACCAGACTATAATGTTGCCTGATGTATAATAAGAACCTCTGCCACATATATAGTGCAGAAGACAACTGACTTTCCTCTTAGTTCACTAACAACATTCTCATCAGGGTAGGAGGAAACATTAACGTTGCAAAGTTCTTAGTTTGAAAAAAATATGGGGCATATTCACAAAGATAATCCTACAAGTAACTAAATCTACACATGTAAATTTACTCTTACACTTTTGAGTAGCTTTTTACTTTTGGCTAATCACCATTTACAAGTGTAAAGTTACTCAAAAGTGTAGGCTTAAACTTTGAAACAGCAGGTGTAGTCAAATTTATGAGTGTAAGTTACTACTGGCAAAAAGGAGCAGTAGTAAGTCCAGCATGACACATGGCCAACCACTGAAACTGCAACACCCTCCCATTAAAAATATATATTTGTTCAAAATAAATATGATTTAATTATTAAGTATTTAAACAAACCTTTTTAAATTAAAACTACTTATGACTTTAATCTCAATGAATTCCAATTTATTCTATATATATAACTTTTTTCTAACTTGTAGTATATAATAAGTAGGGGTGGGCAGAACTATCAGAGTTTCACTCTGTAGAATTCTGTGGATTTGCAGAAAAACGCTGCAAGATTCAGCCAACGGGCAGAAAATATGCCGCGGACGCTGCACTTTAGCGTCGCTACCATGAGAAGCACTGAAAATCAACACGAACTGCACTATTCGCTGTGCAAGAGCGAGTGCCACCATTCCAGCTGATTTTGCTGCGGCTCGATTAGAAAATGTACTTGAGCGGCAGCAAATCTTTCTGACCGCATTATAAAATGGCACGGAAGTCTCCGTGGTCAATGGAAATCGCATCAAGGGCCAGCAAATCTTGCTTGCGCTCGCAAGCGCGTGGTGCGGAGTCTTGCGTTGTTCCTGTGAACATCGCAAATGGCAGAATAATTCCACCACATGCCGATTGGCGGAATTCAATGCATATTTCAAAAGTACTTTTTATTTAATTCACTATATTTAAATTAATTTAATAATTATAAACAAAATATGTTAATAGTTTAAAGTTTCTACTAATAACTTTTCACATGTTGGCATAGGTCTTTATCGGAGCAGAGATCTCCATATGGTAAAGTACAGGGAAAAGTGCAGGGGAAGAGTTTAAAAAACGTTAAAAATGATTTAAAACATATTTTAATGTAGAATTTTAATGTTAAATAATTGTATATATTTTTTAATGTTAGACATTTTTTTTTTAAAACTACAGCAATATTTGATTTAAATTTTAGATGTAATTATGTTGAATATATTACATTAAGTTGAAATATTAATTATTTTACTGAAGTTTAAATTATAAAAAGAAATTCTCACCTAAAGTTAAAACAGTATAATGTATTAAAATAATTAACAGTGGTGTATACAATTAATTAAAAACTTAATTATAGTTTAACAAAATTAATGTCACATTACTTTTTAAATTTAAACTCACTTATTACACTATGTAGAAATGTGTTATTTTTAGATAAAATCTTTACAATAAATTATATTTTTAAGTAGTGTCAATAATTTTATTTGATATAACTTTATTTCCAATGGAGTTTTATTTTAAGTCCCTAAGGGGCATATTAACAAGGCGGCGTTAATGAATTATCGCCGCTTTAGCGTCCGTTTTCGGACAGCAGCGATAATTTTATCGCCAGATTGATAAGGACACGCTAGCGCGTGATTCCTGACTTAGCGTCCGTTTTCTGCACGCCTCCCATCGCATCGCTAATGAGATGCAAAGGGGCGTGCCTGTGAACTAACAGGGAAATATCGCTAACCCAGGTATCGCCATATTAGCAACGTGGGTTAGCGATATTTTAAATTGCGTTAAGTATGCCTTAACGCAGGAATTTGACGTCTGCTAAATTCCTGACTAAGGCATACCTAACATGGGGGTGGATTGTGTGGCTAAGACCACAGGCCCTATCGCCAAGTATATCGCCGTTTTCCATGGGACATCGCTGGAAAACCAGCGATGTTCCATGGAAAACATCGCTATCACTGGAAAATTATCGCCTTTGCGCTAAGCGTTGTTAATACAGCGCTAGCATGGCAATAATTTCCAGCGATAGCCGGCGATAGGATTCCTCACGCTAAGCACGGCCAGCGATAATTATCGCTGGCCCCTTAGGGGCATATTAACAACGGCCAGCGATAATTATCGCTGGCCGTGCTAGCGTGAGAATCTATCGCCGGCTATCGCTGGAAATTATTGCCATGCTAGCGCTGTATTAACAGCGCTTAGCCAAAGCGATAATTTTCCACTGATAGCTATGTTTTCCATGGAACATCGCTGGTTTTCCAGCGATGTCCCATGGAAAACGGCGATCTCCTGGCGATAGAGGCCTGTGGTCTTAGCCACACAATCCACCCTCCATGTTAGGTATGCCTTAGTCAGGAATTTAGCAGGCGTTAAATCCTGCGTTAAGACATACTTAACGCAATTAAAATATCGCTAACCACGTTGCTAATATGGCGATACCTGGTTAGCGATATTTCCCCTGTTGTTCACAGGCACGCCCCTTTGCATCTCATTAGCGATGCGATGGAAAGCGTGCAGAAAACGGACGCTAAGTCAGGAATCACGCGTAACGTGTCACTGCTAATTCGGCGATAAAATTATCGCCGCTTTTAGATCAGCAGGACGCTAAAGCGGCGATAATTCATTAACGCCGCCTTGTTAATATGCCCCTTAATTTTTAGAGAAGGTGTTGTAGTAGAAGTGATTTGCGATTTGTGATGATGGACTTACTCCAGCTCTGACCTGGAGTACATTTACAACTGTTTTGAGTGATAACTTTATAAGTGAAGTTTGTGAGTAAGCTTACTCTTTTTAAGTTTGTGCACGTCCCTTGCTAAACCCCTCCTTATTCCTCTATTAGCCCCTCTCATTTTGCAATAGGCATTCCCCATTTTCCAGCCACTCCTCCCTGTCCCTCCTATATTTACTACTAAAATATATACATGTGTGTAACTACTGCAGCTAGGGCAGAGATCTCTGCACAGAAAAAGGTACGCGAGACGGAGGCAGAAGCTGTACACATAGGTTTGTGAATAGCATCTTGTAGTGCCGAAGTAGAACTACTGTACTGCGAAATGCAGGTTGTGAATTGGCTAGTATTGATTTTAATAATTGTCAGGGATCTGATGCCTTGTTGAGGTTCTCCGTCATGGATGGATCGAAAACTCCTGGTCTTAAATGTTCTGGTCTGCAAGAGGTAAGGGTGACCCCTTTTATTAACCACGTTGCTGCCGACGCAGGAAATGTCCAAGCAGAAAAGTGCCCTCCAGAAGGAATCCCAACCAAGGAAAAACCCTGAGGGCAAATAACCGCCGGAAGGCACTGGAATTCCAGAGAAAGAAAAACTGGATGAAGAATCAGAGGGATCTGAGAAGGAAGTGGCACTGGAAGATTGACATAACTTCAGGAAGGAAGGAAGATTTGAAATGCTGAAAAAGGATCACTTTATTTTAATTTTTATGAGATATAAAATGTTCATATGATGTTTATTGAATGATTTACATGCCAAAAAATGTTCATAGCTCGGTTCGTGCACTGGTTCTTATAGCAAAGCCCTGTCCTTGGCTCTGCTTTGGTTCAACTCTCCCAGTTAATTTTTTGGCAAGTTCACCTCTAACCACCAACCTGCCTCAAAACACCCATTGAAGTATTGGAGATTTTAAAACCCCTTCAGAGTGCCAAGACCTAAATTCTCTGTCAAAACACAACTTCTAAATCAAAGCCCAGTGGTGATCATTGGCATCATTGTCGACAGATGCTGAGAGTGTTAGGTTATAGAGGGGCAGGGCCACCTCACTTGACAAACTGAAGTACTGTACGCTTAGGATGAACAGAGAGCCTTTTGATTCCTCTATGCATGTTGTACTGCCAGCAACTGTGTGTTAGTTATTATTCACTGAGGCTGAGCAAAGCCGAGCAAAGCCTATATGTATACCTACCTGACAATATCTCAGTGGCATTGAGAATGGTCAGCCAAATCCTAGTGATCAAGCAAAAATCTAGAGCCTCGCATGCCCAATCCAAAGACACAGCTACCGTCAAACTTCCCTGACACATCCTAGGCAATGTCACCATACACGCTCCTGACAGTCCCTACAATACGCTAAAGAGAACAGCCAGACCACATTGTCGGCTTTGATGGAGAGTCAGCCAGGCACTTATCTCCACTGCAAGAACACCCTCTTTGTCTCCCACAATGTAGATAGCAGAAGCGCACTCAATCCTAAAATGGTCCCAGCCTGGGGGTACCAACACATATCAAATGTGGAAGTGCTCCTGATCGAATAAACCAAAGAACAGGGTTTCAAAGGTGCACAGTCAGCACCCTGTTCTACACACCACAAGTGAAAGAAAACCAAACCCTCATCTCACACAGAGATATATGAATAAATGAAGTTTTTGGCCCAAACAGTTGCCTTCTGCCACATGATGGTTGTCTTACGCTATCAAGCCAAAGTGGAGGAAGAACTTTGTAAAGTCATGGAATAAGTAGAAGTACTTACCTCAAAAGCATCACACATTGTCATAACCCTCATAGCACGACAACCTGAAGAAGTGGGAATCTGTGTAGACATAAGACTCCCAAATGTTGCAGTCCAGGAATGTCACCAAACTCCAACCATAGATGACGTAGTACCGGAGTTCAATGAACCAAAATTGTTTTCGAAGAACAATCTGAATGCTAGAGATCACCAATTACTCCTTGACCATTGTTAGACCTGGCACCATTGGTGTGGGTCTCCCCTGCATATTTTGCCTTTGCCTCCCGTGTTTTTGCTGTGTGTTGGACTCCGTTTTGCTGGTCTAGATGCTTTGGGCACTTTGCCACTGCTGTTCAGTGCCAAAGTGCAAGTGCTCCCTTTGTAAATTGTTGTTATGGATTAGTGAATCCATGATTGGCATATTTGATTTACTTGTCAGACCCTAGTATAGTGCACTGTGTGTGCCCAGGGCCTGTAAATCAAATGCTGCTAGTGGGCTGCTGCACTGATTGTGCCACCCACAGAAGCAGCCTCTAAAATGTAACTCTGGCCTACCATTGCAGAGCCTGTGTGCAGTCTGGACTGCCATGTCGACTTGGCTAGTGCACACACTTGCCAGTCCCTAAACCTTCCCTTTTCTACATATTAGTCACCCCTATGGTAGGCCCAAGGTACCCCTGTGGGCAAGGTGCATTGTATGTGAAAGGTAGGACATGCCCTGATGTGTGTGGCATGTCCTGATAGTGAAATGCTGCCAATTTCGTTTTTCACTATTGCAAGGCTATCTGTTCCCATAGGACAGAATGGGGAGTTTGTTTATAACATCTTATAAACATAACTGGCCCTGGGAACAAGATAGAAAATAAAGTTTAGTATGCCTGAACTTAGAATGTTAAAGTGCATCTTTTAGTGAGGGTGATTTTTACATTCTGTGTTTGAAAATACCACTTTTAGAAAGTAGGTATTTTCTTGCCTAACCATCCAGTGTGCCTCACTAGGTTTGTGTATTGCATGTCTGGCTTTTAGATGACAGGGGCTGGAGAGGGGCAGTAGCTCCAGAAGTCTGATGAGTCAGGGCTGGGCTGAATAGACCTGGGCTGCATTTAGAGTAGGGGGAGGAGATTTCCTTTCACCTGAATGGGCCTGGTCTGCCTTCAACAATGCTGTCCCCACCTCCTGCCAGGAAGCTGCACCGATGAGGACAGAACTGGTTTTGGCTGGGTACAGACACTCTCTGCCTTCAGAGAACAAAGGTTTTGTGTGTATAAAAAGAGGGTCCCAGACCCCAGACTTTTAGATCACTTCTGGGAAATCAAGAGGAACCTTTGCCAAGGAGAAGAGCCGGAGAAGCTGAGGAGGAATACTGCCCCTGTGCTGTTTGCTGTCTGGGGTTGGCCTGCAGTCGCTACTTGCTGCCAAGGAAAGGAGAAAGGGACTTTGCTGATTGCCTTGTCCCCCTGCTTGAAGAAAAGATCTCCAAGGGCTTGAACTGAGCTTGCCCCCTGTTCTAGAGGTCTCAGGAACAACAAAGACCTCACCGGGTCTGTGTGCACCGTCTCTGATCGTCGCCGCAGAAGAAAAGGGTAACCGACTCTGTCATCGAGTCCGTCGCAGGATTCTGTGTCCTGAAAGCACCGCCGAGAGCAACGCCTCGCTTCACAACGCAACCTTGGTCTCACCGACTCCGTCAACGACCTGCTGATTGCACCCCGTCCTGTGGGCACCGCACTCCGCAACGCTTCGCTACACGCTGCAAGGACGTCACCGACTCCGTCGCTGCCCGACCGGAACATCGACCGGCTCCGTCGCCGCACCATGACCTGCCAGCACCGCAGCAAGCACCGTCTCACCCTTCAACGCAAGCCCTGGTCTCACAGACTCCGTCAACGAACCGCTGCCTGCACCGAATCATGAGGACATCGTCCGCCGCAACGCTCCACTTCACAATGCGACCACAACGTTTGCCCCAAGACTGACTCGCACCACCGTGTTGGTCGCAACAAGAAAGGTACTGTGTCCGAGTCTGTCGACGCTTTAGCTGTCCCGTATCGACGCGGTCGGCTGGAATTGTTAGACTCTGTCGTATTCAGTACCGCGGTAGCCCCAGGAGGAGCTACCCAGTCGGAAGAACTGTGTTTTATTGATTTTCCTGCAATTTAAAGGTTATTTTGCACAAGTACTATTTTTCAAGAGTATTGTATGTTGGATTTTCAACGTATTTGATCTTGTTGGTTTAGATAAAGATTTACTATTTTTCTAAACTGGTGTGGTGTCCATTTGTAGTGTTTTCACTGTATTACTGTATGTGTTCACAAATGCTTAACACACTGCCTCTGAGATAAGCCTGTCTGCTCGTGCCAAGCTACCAAGGGGGTGAGCACGGGTTATTTTAGAAGTGTATCCCCCTTACTCTGACTAGAAGCAAGGGTCCCTATTTGGACAAAGGTACCTACCTCTGCCAACTAGAGACCCCCATTTCTAACAACCATCAATTGAGATGCATCACCACTAGGCCTTGGAGCAATTCTATTTATGCAAGAGTAATAAAAGTAAATTCAGCAAACTCCAGGCTATTCTTTGATGTGGAATTACTGATAACAATGCAATTACACCTGCTTGCATGATTAAGAGCAATTTGGGGGACAAATCCTACCTCAAGAGCACATTTACCAAGTACGAGTGGGTACTTGCGCTGCTGTTTATGTTGTGTTGCATTTAGTGCTATTTCTTTAAGCAAAATGCATCCTCGCAGGGAATTTTTGCACTAATAAAGGTAAATGCAGAATTACTCTTCTTGTGTAATTCTGTGTAATCGCATGGAATGTTTAGGTAATGCTATGCTATGCAGTGGAAATCAGCTAAAATAAAATACGGTTTACCACACAGAGCTGATCCCTGCTGTATTTCATCCAATAGGCCAATGGACCCTGGATGCCAAATCTAAGAATCAGGGGCAAAACATCACAGAAATATTAATCACAGTCAATCTGAGTTCAGTCAATAATGAGAGCTAATGAAGATTTTAAAGGTTTTATTTATTTAAAGTGTAGTAAATTGTCTTTATTTAGAATCATACATTTTATTCGCATTAGTTTCAAATATTCAATCTTTTACAGAATTGATAGAGAAAATAAGGATTAGTTCAATTAAAGTACAAAGCATTAAGCATGTTCCATAAAAGACGAAAATCCCTATTCTAAGAATGGGAGGAAAAAGTGTTAGTCAGAACCCATTAAGGGTTCAAGTTCCAAAGAGAGTGAGATTAAGCATAAAGCTCAAAATATCTATAAACCAGTAACTAATCAAAGCTTAACTTCCCATAAAGAGATGTTCATGAAACTCAATAGAGTCTCAAAGCAATAAGGAATAGGGCAGGGAAAAATGTGCACTAGCAACTGCAATCAATGGGGCGGCAAAGGGTAAATGCTGTGGAATGGCATAGCGTAGAGTGGGGAAAAATGGCATGATGAACGCATCCTGGTGTTAAACATCTCTAGGAACACGTATTATTATAAATGGTTTGAAAATTATGTTGCAGTTAGTTTTGAATCTTCTTCTCCTCTTGTCCAATCATCTTTCAGGGTTCTTCCTGGGAACAGGTTCACTCCTCTGTATCTCATATGAGATACCATAGCATTCAGACAGTAACCTTCGCGTATGCAACTTTGTTGTTTCGAAATTCAATTTATTATGCTGCAATTCTTCTTGTTATAAAAAGAAACATTTTGCAGAGCTTAAGTGTAACATTTATTTTAATAAAACATGATCTTGAACAGGTCAAGAGCTTATCATTTAAAGCGTGCATTAACACATTTTAGTCCAACCAGCAATGCTGCTTCGAACGCCTTTGAGGCCTAGTACGTGTAAATTTGCACTAATAAAATATGTATTTTGTTTATTTTAAATCTGCACGTTAATGTTACACATAGTTTTAGGGCTCCTTGCGTAGTAAGCAGGATTGTTTTGTGTAGAAAGGGACACCTTCCTGCACAAAAAACAATCCCCTGAGGCATTTTCCTCTTTCTATGTGTGCACGCACAGAAAGAGGAAACTTCGAGGAGAAATGAAGACATTTCTCCTTGTTACGCCTCACCTGGGAAGGTATAGTATTTTGACACATCCCCACATCTACCAGTATTGGTAAATCTGAGAATGTGCCAAAATCAACGAGTGGATGCGTGGGAACACCCATGCTTCACCCATGGAACGCCTCCCTGGTGTAGAGTAACGCAACTCAGTGATTTGCGCTGAGTTGCATTACTCCAGATTTATCAAGCCACTCAGGGCCACGCATGGCTTGTTAAATCTTATTTAATAGTTGCATTGCCCTTGCGCCCCATTGAGTGTCGCAAGGGTGACGCAACTGCTTGTTATGTACGCTCCCTAGGGGCAGATCTACAAGAAAGTGCCGCAGCGTGGCGCTGCAAGCCCTTTGGCTGCGCCACGCTGCGGCACTTTCAGAGCACAGGAATGCGACATATTTACAAGAATATGTCGCATTCCTGTGCTCTCCCCTGCGCTGGCGCACAAACAGCTGCCAAGCGCCGGCGCAGGCACCCTTGCACCATGGTGCAAGGATGCCTGCGCCATGGGGAGATTGTTTCTGTGCAGGAAGGGGCACCTTTCTGCACAAAAACAATCAGTACAGGCTTTTTCCTCTTTCAATGCGTGCTGCAGAATGCAGCACGCATTGAAAGAGGAAAACGAGGAGAAATGAAAACATTTCTCCTCGGTGCGCCTCGCTACGCCACCTCTAGGGTGGCGTAGCTTCAGACGCATCTCCAGAGTTACGATTTCTCGTAATTCTGGAGATGTGTCTTGTTCCATGGGTGTTGCGTGGGAACACCCACAGCAACACCCATGGAACGCTCCTTCACCGCAAAGTGCTGCGTGTGAAGGGACGGTATTTACAAGGAGAGGAAAAGTCACGCATGGTGGCTTTTCCTCTCCTTGTAAATATCGAGGAGCCCCCTGCGCCACCAGTACGTCACAAAAAGTGACGTACTGGTGGCGCAGGGGGCTTGTAAATCTGCCCCCTAGTGTTCATTTATTAGTTTACGTTTTCTTTTTGGAAGGATGTGATGTTGCGCATGAGTTACATCAGTGGTTGGGTCCATAAGTCTTTCCTCCCTCTGACTGCTTGTTTACCTAATGGTTGTGGCAAGTAATGTATGGGAAGGTAATAAAAGGGGACCAAAGAGCCCTTGGGGTTCTTCCGTGCAAGTTGTAGTACTACGAGCAAATTTGTGTGACATATTTTTCGGTGAGGCCAATCGAAGCATTCATGTATACTTACCTTTCAACTTATCTTGCCCCATCTCTGTACATAGCGGACGAAAGCTTCAGATTTTGTATAGGTGAAACTGTATTAAAAGGACACTTTTTTCCCAGTACTACGCCAATGTTCTAAAAACACGAATACACCGCTGCCATCTCGTGGCACAATGTGAGAATAACAGCCACCTCATTTCTGTTAAAACATCTTCCAAATCACTACATTAAATTGGCTTCATTTTGTGACACTTTTATCATGAAGGAGTTCTTCTCTTAAGTAAATTAGTTTGCTACTTTTTTTTGTCGGTTTCTTCAAGGCAATCTTGTTTTGTGCTGTTTTTCGTGCTTCACGTCCTTTTTCTCTGATGAAGGACTTTCTGCTAAATCCAAGTTCTAAACCATTGTTTACTTTTAGTTGCTAGAGTATTTTTTTTACCTGTGTTATAGCTCAGCCACAGCTCTTCTTACTCTCACCATAGATGCACAATCAAGTTTCGCACACAAGCTAGTAAAGAGGCACCTATTATTTCCACTGAAAAGAGTGGCATTTTTTAAAATTCATAGGGGCAGATTTACAAGCCCCTTGCGCCACTTTTGCGTCACTTTTCCCATGTTAAAAGTGACGCAAAAGTGGCGCAAGGGGCTTGTAAATCTGCCCCATAATCCTTAATGATTTTCGTCTTTCCTTTTAGGAACCTGTTATTTGGGTATCTTTGGAGGCTTTGACTCCATTATCAATTTCAGGCTTGCCGTGATGAAACATTTCCTAATGCCGGTTATGTTCATGAATTAGCCACTCGGAATTTTCTCACCTTCGAAACGAGGAGGCCCTTCGTTTACATATATCAAATCCAGATCATTTTTGGTGCTTTGGACAGGGTTAATCAGATCTGCTTCAATGAAAGGAATTCAATTATCTTTAGCAGATAGGGCTACATATCTGGTTATATTAATTATACTCAGTGCTTTAAATGAAAATATAGAAGTGCAGATACTCACCCATTGTTATTGTATCTGTGCTGAAAAGTGCTGGCACTCTCCCTTTTAAACTGAACAAGTGCAGGCACAAAGGGGCATATTATCAACGGCCAGCGATAATTATCGCTGGCCGTGCTTAGCGACAGATTCCCTATCGCCGGCTATCTCTGGAATTTATCGCCCTGGTAGCGCGTTATTAACAACGCGCCTTTCCAGGGCGATAAAATTCCAGAGATAGCGAGGTTATCGCCGTTTTGCAGGGAACATCGCTGGTTTTCCAGCGATGTTCCCTGCAAACGGCGATGACTTCTGCTGATACGACCCTGTGGTCGTATCAGCAGAATCCACCCCTATGTTAGGGATGGCTAAGTCAGGATTTTAGCAGACGTTAGATTTTGGCGAAACGGCCGTTTTCGCCGAAATCTAACCTCTGCTAAAATCATGTGGGCTGCCTTGTAAATATCGCGATGTGAACATCAGCGATATTTGCAACGTAGTCCATCGAGGTACGCCCACTTTGCATCTCATTAGAGATGCAAAGATGGGCGTTGAGGAAAGAGCGATAATGCAAGGATTCACGCGATAGCGTGACCTTGCTGATTAGGCGATAAAATTATCGCCGCTTTTCGTCCGAAAATGGACGCAAAAGCGGCGATAATTGTTTATCGCCTCGTTGCTAATATGCCCCTTAGTTACCCGACAGTACCTGCCCATTTAAATTAAATCACTGATTATTACTAATCCTTTTTAGCTCTTGCAGTTATCTCGAGGAACCAGAACTTAAAAATAACGTTTATTTTTAGACTTTTCTTAAAGCTTCTTCTGTTGCTGTTACCACCAAAAGGCACTCATTACCCAATAAAGGTGACAAAGTAGCATCATATGTTGATGTCATCCATTTTGCATACTTGAACCCATCTCTGACATCAGTAAGGTTTCTCCATCTGCTTAGGGCTTAGTTGAGCATAATGGAATTACGTGCTGGAATATTGTTCTTCAACTGCAGTCATTTGGATCATACATGGCTGCAGTTTGTGACCAAAATAAAGATTTGTTTCCAATGAACAGATTTCCGGTCACCAAATACGTGTGCTTTTTTCTCTTTTCTCAGCGTATTGTTCTTTTTGAGATAATACCAGAAATGGGATTTTTAGAAGTTGTAGATCTCCACTTAGGGCACTGAGAACCTCTGTATCAACGGTAACAGAAAAGGTTTGTGGCTTCAAACATTTCAAAGCCATTTCTAGTAACATGGCGTGCTCGTGTATTCCAACAATTTGAGTATATAAATCTCTTGTGAGCGTCTTAGCAGCCTGGATGTTCTTTCTAAATAGCCTAAATAATATTTTTCAATAATCTTAGAATTCAATAGTGTATGGGTTAACTTTTGTGGTCGATTATGTATGCCACAAGGTACTTCTTTTCAATAGTTGATACGATTGCCTCTGCAAAATAAAAAATAAAAAATGTTAAACGCTCCGTCATCAATGATTATGCATTGGGACCCAGCCATAGGCTATATGGTTTGCACTATTACTATATATATGCATGTGACCCAAAGTTCTTTGAGTGTGACATATGTCATTTGCAACCATGAACTGTTGGCCTTTTCCTGATCCATTCAGCAATTTTTGAAAATACAACACCTTTACAGAAGCTATCCTTCCATCTTTTATATTTTGCCTTTAGCTTTATGGTCACTCCACAATTCCGCCCCATAGATTGTAATGCTGCCTTTGTGGACTTCAGTGATTTTATCCAAAAAGAAGGTACTTTTATTACCAAGATTGAAAGAAAACTTCTTTCTAGCTTTTACAAATGTTTTAATTTTCCTCACTATTTGATCTAATGGGTGATCAGCGAGCCTTGGATTTTCAGAATTAGTTAAGCGTGGGTGGTAAACTCCGCTCTACCGGCTGAATTCACAGAGTTTTCTCAACTCCGTGCTCCGACTGGAGAGCGGAGTTCAGCAAAAAAAACTTGCTCCGCCGTGTGGCGGAGTTTTCCGATGCCCATGCCTGCTCCCTCCTTCGTCTCGTGACATATAACCTTGCTCCCATGCAGTGTTGCAGCTCCCTCCGCCTCTACCCTTTCAGCCTCTAACAGGTTGTTTAACTTCCAGCCTGGAGGGGAGGGGGTGCGGAGGGCAATGGAGGAGCCAAGGCTGAGACTGCTTTCGTCTCAGTTTACTCCGTCCAGAACTTTCCCCCCGGAGCCCATGCAGTGAGCTGTGCTCGGTGCTACTCCATGCTAACCTCGTGCTGCTGTCAGCTTGTGGGTACCAGGGGGCATGAGAAGTGGCTGGTGGGGTAGGAGGGAGAGAATAAGGGGTCAGAGAGAAGAGAGAAGGGAAGCAGAGGAGCTGAGAACTGAGAAGGACTGGATGAGGGGAGAGAGAGAGCACAAGAGACGAGAGTGGACCGAGAAGGGTGCAGAGAGCAGCCTCTCTGATCACGGTGGCCACCATGGGCTCCGTGAACCTCAACCTGGAAACCTACAGCCTGTCCCACCTAACAGTCAAGGAGGAGATCCTGAGTGGGAGATGCTCCACCAACTGGTAGGGGGCCGAGAGTGCTTATAGCGGAGGGCGGGGCTGGGGAATGTGAAGGTGCAGCAAAACAGTGATGTTTACCAACTTTACCGCCTTTGCTGTGTAGGTATGTTGCATGCGTAGTGCTTTTTGAAGTTTTGAACCACTGGGCGTGTTGTGGTTGTGGGGTGGTCATGGAAAAGGCAAGGTGAAAACCCTCCTCCTTGGCACATTGGCATGCCGGTGCCTGCTTCTTCAAGTTCTTTTCTCATCCGTCCTTAGTATTTAAGAGAGCATGAGCCTGAGTCACTGTGACTCCGCCCGCTTGAGTTTTCCAGTAGCTCCTTGTAATTCCGCTGAGTTAAACTACGCAAACTCCACCCAGGCCTAGAATTAGCACCAAGTACTTGTAGATCTTTAAAACTTCCAGAGTCTTCTCATTTATATTAAAAACTAATGCCTTTCTTTTACTTTGGAGGTTGGTGTTTGTGTTTTCACTAATGACCAGGGTTTTACATTAAACATTTGTGGCAGTGACAGGAATATTTGCTTGCATCTTAGGTGTTGTTTACATATCAGAACCTGCCTGTGCACCTATAATCCTCCAGGTTCTATTGGGCTATGTATTACTCAAAATTAGGGCATTTCCTGGTACGGATTTCTACAAATCCAACAGCAAATTTGAGCATATTTTTGTTTTATTGTATGTGGCACAGTCCCACTCACCATGTATAGAACTAATTCGGTAGGATGGTTAGATATTTGGGATCTGGGTCCGGATGAAGGCCACTGACCAACTAGGGCTTAACCATTGGCTGAAACACGTATACTCAGTATTTAATGCCAGAATAATTCATGTTTCTCTGCCTCTCCTTTCACATTTTAATCTTATCAGAGGTACCTAAAATGAACTTAGGTTTGGGGGACCTACTAGAAAAGTTCCATTTATCCTACTACATTCTGGATACCCCCATCTATGCATGTCTAGTGGGCTCCCAAAATTAGTTGAGCCCATCCGAGCAGATCTCTGTCTTGGATGTGAATGGGACTTGATGGTGCTGCATGCCGCAAATCCAGGGTGAGGGTTCCAGGTCCAAAAATACACTATTGCTGTGGCAAACAGACCACTTGAATCGACCATTCCAACTCTTTTTAGATTGAGTATAACCTGTTGTGTTATGGATACATCTAAAATAGCTATTAGACCTGTTAGCCTTAGGGTGGTCTTCCCCAAAAGTGATGCCTTGCTGCTCCTGTTTTAGCTGAATTTTGGTTTGTTGGCCTTAGAACCCTGCACACTTTACCACTGCTTAGCATTGTTAAAGTTTTTGTGATCTCGCCTTTAAACATGGTAAAATTAGCTTACTTCAAATGGCACATTTAATTTACTTGTAAGTCCCTAGTAAAGTGATACTAACTGTACTCAGGGCCTGTAAATTAAATGTTGCTGGTGGGTCTGAGGCACTGACTGTGCCACCCACCAGCTCTTTAAACATGGCTCAGGCCTGCCAGTTCAGCCTGTGTGTGCAGTTTCAAACTGCCATTTCGACCTGGCAAAATACACCTTTTGTCAGGCCTAAATGTTTAATACATAAAAGTCACCCCCTCACATCCCAAATCTACACAAGCCCCACCGGCTTCCTCGATGACGGCGCAGGACCTCGCTTCGCAGCTCCCCGTCAACAGTTCCAATGACACCCGCCTGCTCAGCTCAACGCAAGGACTTTCCATTTCGATGCTCAGGAGAGCTAATGGTCAAGCTAATGGTCAAAAAGTTGGCACCTCAAGTCTGAAATGCCCCAAAAATTCATGAACACCTATTATCATTCCAATATTTTGGTATTCTCAAACTTCACTCTCACCAATTCTCATGCTGGAGATTTACTCCCGTCAAGGGAGAGAACAAATCGATTTGTATTGCAAGAGTGGAAATAGAACACCCCCGAATATTGGTGGGCTGCAGGAAACATGTTTCCCCATGGAGGGAGAACAAATTAGAAAAAAATCAGTTTCCACATGTTAGAAGGTATTACACCATACACAATTGTGCACCGCATACAATTATGCATGGGGAAATGGTGTGGTACCACAATACTGTAACCAGAATATAGTCTTACATAAATATTAGTTCTTTAATATTATTTACAATATTGCCCTATTGGAATTATTTTTAAAAAAGTCTAATGGAATGATATTTTTGTAAACTATATTTAGGCCATCATATTTCTGTCAGACAATATTTCTGTATATGATATGCTGGCATATGGGGCTCATCACTGCAAACAGTTACAAAACAAATGTTGGCCCTCATAGGCACTGATGTACAGCTCATGTTTACAATTACAGGGCGACTCAAGGGGCATCTGACCTGGGCATCTCAAAGGTTCTGACTGGACCACTGCTGTCCATTACCTGTTCTGGATGCTGCCATTAACCACTGGTCTCCCAGGGTGTAACTGGGTGTAATATACTATTTAATTCAAATTCAGTAGCTAAGCTACTCCCTTTGTGCACTCGACTTTGGAAGACTACGACTAGCGAGTACTCAAGGCTCACTCCAGGAGCTCACAGATAGACTATGATATGGTAAAGACAGTAGATAAACTGAATGTCAGGTCAGGTACATATCTATTAAAGACGATGTAGGCCAGATTAAGAGCTGAGTTTTATGGAATGAGACACCAAACATTCTTTCAGTGACTTGACCCCTTCCCTACGTAGATATCTTATGATGGATTTTCATACACCAATTTTATTACAAGACCGGAGGCACAATTATGCAGTCTCTCTACTTGCTGTATACTTCAGTAGCAACTATTTTCAATTAAAACAACAAATTCCACAATCCTGTTCACCTGGGCAGGAAATACAAACATTAACAAAGGGCATCATAAAGTATAAATAGCAGTGGAATCCAAAGTATTCTCTCTTTTCTGGCTTCTGCATAGATAAATGACATCTCTTAAATATTCTAGTATGCTTTACTAATATCATGGGTTACAAGCTTATGTTTATTTTGATACAGGAGATTGCCCTGGGGCACGTTGAATTGTTTCTCTTGTATGCTATTTTGTTGCTGCTTCACGCATTGCCTGTTTGTTTGGACCTTTCTACATTTTATCAATTTTGCCTGGCTGCCCACATGTATGTGTTTCTTGAGATGCAAGTAGTGGCTTCAGGCTACATTGTGTCTATTGCGCCAAGCTGAGACTGTTTTTTTATTTTTTGAGAAGTGGTCGTGCTTGGCTCTCGCTACTGTGTTTCTTTGGTCCGTAGCAATTAGTAGCAAGTAATGTGGCTTAGCTGGTAAAACACCCTGCCTTGCAGACAGGAGATCCTGAGGTCAGATCTCAGTCACATCTTTGCTCTTCCCCTAAACAGACTGCATTTTCTTTTCCCTCATTGACGTCTAGCCTCTTGAACGGTGAGGGTTCATGTCTCCATTAATTGTATTAGGAATACTCTTTATACACATAGTGGCCTATATTGAAGGTAGCCGTTCTGATGGCGGCCGCTGCAAGGGAGTGCGAGCAAGACCTCTGACCTCCTGGTCAGGGACATGCTCTCCCCCCGCAGCTCCGCTCCTAAGTGCCATCGCTTCGGGCACCGTGATCTGCTCGCTCAGGTAGGTGGTAGAGGCCCTCCTCCACCCGCAGGCTCCTGCCTGCGCCTCATCCCTGGTGGTCCAGTGGGAGAGCCTAGCTCTTCTGCTGGCCGCTGTTGTCTGTGTCTGTGTTTGTGCTATTTTTCTGCCTCTGTGCCTGTGTCTGTCTTTGTGCCATTTCTCCGTCTTTCTGTCTCTGTGCCCGTCTTTCTGTCTCTGTGCCCGTGTCTGTCTTTGTGCCATTTTCTGTCTTTCTTCTCTCTGTGCCCGTTTGCTGTCTTCTTCTTTTCTGCCTTTCAGTGTGCCAGTAATTGTACCTGTGTCCTCTGTGCCGTTTCTGTCCCCGTGCACCTTGCCCTTTGTGCCCTTCCCACCGCTGCTGCCCCCGCGGCCCCTCCCCCCCTGCCGGTTTTCCGCATCCCACCTCCCAGCTGCGCTTCCCTCCCCTACTTAATGGCGGCTGCTGCGAGGGAGTGCGAGCAAGACCTCTGACCTTCTGGTCAGTGACCTGCTCTTCCCCCGCAGCTCCACTCCTAAGTGCCATCGCTCCGGGCACCGTGATCTGCTCGCTCAGGTAGGTGGTAGAGGCCCTCCTCCACTGCAGGCTCCTGCCTGCGCCTCATCCCTGGTGGTCCAGTGGGAAAGCCTTGCTCTTCTGCTGGCCGCTGTTGTCTGTGTCTATCTTTGTGCTATTTTTCTGCCTCTGTGCCCATGTCTGTCTTTGTGCCATTTTCTGTCTTTCTTCTTTCTGTGCCCGTTTTCTGTCTTCTGCTTTTCTGCCTTTCACTGTGCCAGTAATTGTACCTGTGTATTCTGTGCCGTTTCTATCCCTGTGCCCCTGTGCCCCTTGCCCTCTGTGCCCTTCCCGCCGCTGATGCCCTCGCGGCCCTCCCCCCCTGCCGGTTTCCCGCTTCCCAGCTGCGCTTCCCTCCCCCCTCCCCTACTTAATGGCGGATGCCGGCGTGCCAAAGGCAAACCCGTCTGTGCCCGTCCGCGACCCGACTGCGGCCAGCGCCAGGAACCCTGGATCTACGACCTCCCACCGCTACAACCCCGCTGATCTCCTCGCACTCGACCCCGGAAGGAACAACAGCTGCCAGCGAGCTACGCCGAACACCAACCAAGGCCAGTTCTCCTACCGACACTGCCGGCAGTCCTTCACCATCGACAGCCCCCCCACGGCCACCAAACCCATGTCGGACGCCCATACCACCGAAGCCCTGACGTGCATCCTCCTCAACTTGCGCTCCTTACACAGACACGCCGTAGAGATCTGGGACCTGCTCGACACCCTCTCGCAAGACGTCGCCTTCTTCGCGGAAACATGGACCAACGCCACCTCCGCCCCCGACATCGCCACTGCCATCCCCGATGGATACAAGATCCAGAGAAAGAACCGCCCCCACCGCCCAGGAGGAGGACTCGCCATCGCGCACAAGAGCTCCCTCCGACTCTCCACCTCCAGCACGAGCGACCCCCTCTCCAACACAGAGCACCTTCATTTCCAGATCCAGACCAGCCCCAGAACCACGCTGCGCGGGACCCTCGCCTACAGACCCCCTGGGCCTCGCGCCTCTTCCGCCACCATCATTGCCGACCTCGTCGCCCCTCACGCCATCGACTCCACGGACTACATTCTCATCGGAGACCTGAACTTCCACCTCGACAACAGCAGCGACCCCAACTCCACCACCCTCCTGGACAACCTCGCCAACCTCAGACTAAAGGAGCTTGTCACCACCCCCACCCACAAAGCTGGACAATTCCTCAACCCCATCTTCGCAGGAGGAACAAACATCCACTTCAGCCACACCACGCAGCCCCCCTCGACAGATCACCACTGTGTACACTTCACCTTCAACACCACCACCGCACCCAAGCCCGCCCTGTGCCCGCCATGAAGGAACTGAAGCAAGGTCACAGAGGAACACCTCAACACCACCCTCTTCCACGACCCCCCCTCCGCCACGACCGACGCCAACTCTGCAGCCAAAGAACTACACCGCTGGATCACCAGCTGGGCAGATAAGCTTGCACCCCTCTGCCACCCCGACAGACAATGCCCCCTGAAGGCCGCCTGGTTCACCACCGACCTCCAAGAAGCCAGGCGCTCCTGCAGACGCCTCGAGAAACTCTGGAGGAAGAGGAAAACCACTGAAGACCAGAACACCTACAGGAACGCCATGACTGAATACCACAAGCGCATAAGAGACACCAACAGGACCTTTATCAAGAACAAATTCCACACCAACGCCAGTAGCGCAAAAGAACTCTTCAACGTCATACAGCAGTTCACCAGACCCCCCAGCAAAGCCACGGACGTCACACCATCCCAGGACCTCTGCAACAAGCTTAGCGCCTTCTTCCACCGGAAAATCAAGGCCCTCTACGACAACTTCAGCAAACAGACTCCAGACACCACCCTCCTCTCCACCACCGACAACCAGCCCACCATTACCTCCTGGAAACTGGCTACCACCAAAGACACTGCCACGACCATGAAGAACACCCACTCAGGAGCCCCCACGGACCCCTGCCTGCCGCACATCTATCACAGAGCCGCTGCCGCCATAGCACCCGACCTATGCCAGACCATCAACGACTCCTTCGAATCCGGCATCTTTCCCGACGACTGGAAGCGGGCAGAGGTCAGGCCCCTCCTCAAGAAACCCTCGGCTGACCCGACGGACCTGAAAAACTACTGGCCCATATCTCTCCTTCCCTTTGCAGCCAAAGTCACTGAGAGATTCGTCAATGCCCAGCTGACCACCTTCATCGAAGAGAATGCCATCCTCGACTCCTCCCAGTCTGGATTCCGCAGCAACCATAGCACCGAGACCGCCCTCCTCGCCGCCACCGAGGACATCCGCATGCTACTCGACCAGGGCCACACTGCGGTCCTCATCCTACTAGACCTCTCCGCAGCCTTCAACACCGTCTCCCACCTCACTCTTGCCGCCAGACTCCACGACGCCGGCATACGGGGCACCGCCCTCGACTGGATATGCTCCTTCCTCACCGGCAGAGCCCAAAGGATCAGACTCCCACCTTTTCTCTCCGAACCCACAGAGATCAACTGCGGAGTACCCCAAGGATCCTCGCTCAGCCCCACGCTCTTCAACATCATATGGCCCCCCTCGCCGCCATCGTTAGACAGCATGGGCTCAGCATAGTATCCTACACCGACGACACCCAGCTCATCCTCTCCCTCACGAAGAACCCCAGCTTCCAGGAAGGAATGAAAGATGTTGCAGCCTGGATGAACTACAGCTGCCTTAAGCTCAACTCGGAGAAGACAGAGGTCCTCGTCCTTGGACCCTCCTCCACCGCCTGGGACAACATCTGGTGGCCTTCCACCTTCGGAAACCCACCCACTCCATCAGACCACGCCCGAAACCTCGGCATCATTCTAGACTCCTCCCTCACCATGACCCGCCAGATCAACGCCGTTGCCTCCACCTGTTTCAACTCCCTCCGCATCCTCCGCAAGACCTTCAAGTGGATCCCCCCCGAATGCAGAAAGACTGTCACGCACACACTCATAACCAGCAGACTGGACTACGGCAACGCTCTCTACGCTGGAATCAACAAAACCCTGCTACACAAGCTGCAAACCATCCAGAACACCGCAGCCAGACTCATCCTCGGAACCCCACAACACGAGAATATGACCCAGTACCTACGAGACCTCCACTGGCTCCCCATCAAGAAGAGAGTAACCTTCAAGCTACTCACCCACGCCTGCAAATCCCTCCACAACATCGACCCAAATACCTCAACGAAAGAGTCTCCTTCCACGTACCCAAAAGGAACCTCCGCTCCGCCGACCTCGCCTTGGCAGAGACCCTGTGCATCCGCAGAACCAGAGCAGGTGGAAGAGCCTTCTCCTACGTCGCAGCAAAAACCTGGAACAAGCTCCCAGTCAACATCAGACGCTCCCCCACTCTACACACCTTCAGGAAGAGCCTCAAGGCCTGGCTCTTCGACTAATCCGGAGGTGCACCCCCCCGCCCCCCAGCACCTTGAGACCCTCACGGGTGAGTAGTGCGCTTTATAAACCCCTGATTGATTGATTGATTGATTGATAAGTGTGGGGGTGCTGAAGTAGATGACGATGAAGTGTTTAAAAGAAATCTCTGTGAATTTATAGATACTTAAGTGGCTAATTTCATGAAAGAAATTGTATCCTCATCATTTAAAATTGTTGCCACTGACATTTGAACCTCTATTGTGAGGGTGATAAGGGTGGGTGTGCTAAAGTAGAGGACGATGAGGTGAATCAAAGAAATCTCTGTGGTATTTTAGAAGCTTCAGTGGCTAATTAAATGAAAAAAGTTGCATCCTCATTATTTAAGTGCTGCTATTGAGATTTGAACCTCTGTTGTGAGGGCACTTTAATGCACTTGGATCAACCTGATGGTCGTAGCAACATGCAGGCCTGATATGTACAGATGTAACTGACAATGTGGGGCGCTGCGAGGGAGACCAGCTTGGAAAGAGTATCAGTAAAACTAGACATTTAATGTCTTTTAATAATTCTTCCAGCAGGGAGCATGGTTTTGGTTGTGGCAGTTCAAATTTGCATCTTGATAATACTCTACGGCCACAATGTCGAACCCCTACTCTTGAAGAGTTTACTGGTTCAGGCAAAAGGCTTTTTTTTGTCTTACAGGAATACTTGGGTATTGGTATGATGACAATGTATACTGTAATTATTGTGGGGATGGTATTGATTCCTCCAAAAGATTCAAGAACAATCTAATAGAGTGATTTTGGATGCGGGGCTGCATTCTCATACCTGACCCTGACATGCATCAGGACCCAAATTCTTTTGAGTGGTGTCCTCCTCCATTTGTGGAACTTCTCTGGAGAGGGCAGTGAGATCCAGAATGAGAGCTAAATGTGGTCAACCTGACTAGCACATAAAGTTGTAATTTCAAGACTGTCATTTGAGAGGCTTAAGTATCTTTTGATCAGGATAGATCCCCAACCCCAGGGAGCTGGCAGGTTCAGCTCTAGAACCAGATAATCAAGGCAACTAATTTAAGGCTGGTTACATTGGGGAAATAGGTAAATACATTCCTTTCAATTCCCTGGGCAAGGAGAGTTCCTCCTGGGTCGAGTTTTTGGGGATAGGATTTATTCCAAAGTTGGATGATATGGGGGTTGTTTCGCTGAAGGGTCACTTGTTACAAACTCTTCTACTTCCAATCAAGAGTAAGTGGAGTTCAGTGTATGTGTTGATTTCGCCCCTCTTGTTTAGGTGGATGGTAGACTAGCTCTTTTAAACAGAATTGTTCAAAGATTTCATGCAATCCCTTGATTTTACAAATGGTGCTGGCTTTCAAATAGACTTTTCCCTCTCTCCCCCCCCCATCTACTTCAGGCAGAATTCCCAATCTTGACTCATTTTTCTCAGGAGGGGAATGATGTAATTTCTATCAAGGTGAAACAGTTCCTTTTGAAGGATGCAACAGAACCATGTCTCTTAGATTCACCAGGGCTTGTGAGCAACACGTTTCTAGTCAAGAAAAGAATCAAAAAGTATTGTCTTGCGATAAATTTGAAAGATTTCAATCAACTGGTCTTGTATTGTCACTTCAAGATGGAGACAATAGCCCCCCTCAGAGATATTTTCTTCCGGAGGAATGGAAGGTTCAGTTAGATTTAGAAGACACCTATCTGGCAATCTTAATGTGTCAGTTCCGCAGGACACACCTGCAGTTCATTTGACATGGGCAAATGCTCAGATTCTCCTCCCTTCCTTTTGGCCTGTCCTCAGCTCCATTTTTTTTTGTTTAAATCTTTTTACTAACAGTTTTCACATTTTAAGCATACAACCAGAACAATGCATATATACCATGGATAGTTGCTTGCAAATGTTACATTATCCAGTACCAATCTGTAAAAAAAGGGGACAGATGAGTTGTTCAACAGATACTAAGATGAGTCTCATGACAGCACCTGTATAGAGGGCGTAGCGGTGCCTAAGAATCTGACCACTGGACAGCTTGTGAATGTTTCAGACATGGTACATCTTAAGCCAAACTGTGGACATAGGGTACAACAAAAGGAGGACAACTTAATCCAAGGAGGGGTAAGGGGTCGCATGAGACCTGCTGCCGTGCCTAGTATAACCGAGGGAGCTAGCCCTATCAGTGCCAATGACAACGGGATTATGAAAAGGGGCCATATTTCCCTGGAAGTCAGTGCTACTCAACACCCATACCAAGGGGGATGAGCATTGGGTGTCAGTCCTGGATATCATCCCTGGGTTCCCCAGTGTTAGTGACCATTTCCTGTAACTTCGACACCATAGTATCCCATTGAGACGCCAGAGGGAACATACGGATACCAAGCAGGTCTTCCCTGCGTAGCACCACTCCCTCCGCCCTAGCCCAGTTAAGTAGAGATCGGCACCAGGTTAATGTGTGAGGTGACAGAGGGGATTTCCATTGCTTGGTAATCAAGCGTTTTGCTGCTATTAGACCCAGATCCAGAAAACCGGTGGCAGCCCTGTGCTTTTTATTCCTGCTAAATAGGTGTAATATATGCACCTCCCATCTAGGTGGAACAGCGCGAGATGTGCAAGCCGCCAGTGTGGTTGTCACATTACTCCAGTATTCTTCTAGGACCGGGCAATACCACAGCATATGGAGAATGTCGGCATCTAACTGCCGGCATCGAGGGCAGGCCGCATCCATACGGAGGAAGTACTTATTAATTTGAGCTGGGGTGAGATAAGCCTGGTGTAACACAAAGAATTGGATTTGCTTAAACCGCTGATTACGCGGGATGTACGCCGGGCTGCCCCGGACAGTAGGCCACTCTCTATCCGTGAATGCCCTCCCCAAGGCCCCCTCCCAGTGGTGCCTCAGATGGGTGAGGTTGGCCTCCGTGTGCTGACGAATGGAGGACGCAAACCACTGTGTCAAGTGCCTCCCAGTTACCATCACGTGGAGGTATTGCAATGTGTGGTGTGTGGGCAGTTCCTGAGCAAGTGTACCCCACTTAGACAATAACGAGGCTATAAGTGTTCAATGCAATAAAAACTGTCCAGGGCGTAAGTTCCCTTACGCTATGAGTTCCTGATATGGGATGAGTGAGCCGTCCTGGAAAAGATCTCCCATGTCTTGGATGCCCTCCGAGGCCCAGTGTCGTAGCTCGACCGCTGTGGTGGGAGTGTCCCCTCATGGTGTTCCTAGCAATGGGATAGCGGGTGCATATGGGGTAGTGGCTCTGGTGAGGAAGAGGCTCCTACGAAAGCATTTATAGGCTACGGTGAGTAGGAGTGTGTCTGGGGGTCTGGGCTTCGTGCATGGGTGAAAAACCTGTAGCAAGAACATGGCGTGCCATTGGGGGTTGTAATGAAGCTGTGTCCACTAAATATCGGGATGAAAGCCACCTGGCAATCCATTGCAGCTGGGAGGCTAAGTAATAATGCTCGAAATTAGGCACCGCCAGTCCTCCCAGTACGGCAGGCAAATATAGTTTCCCCATGGACACCCTATACCTTGATGTCCCCCATATAAAGTCGCTCTCAACCTTTTCCCATTGTCTGAAGAATGGAGGGGAGATAATAATAGGTAGATGGTGAAATAGTAGAGGAGGCGGGGAAGGGCTACCATTTTAATAAGAGCAACCCTCCCGGAGATGGCCAGCGAAAGGGTTTTCCAGAAACTCATTTGTGACTGAATGGCTGTGGCGGCCCTAAGTACGTTCGCTTCGAATAGGTCTGCCCTGGTGCGGTATACACGCACCCCCAAATATCGGAAAGGATCTATGCACCATGTTACTGGGGTTCCCCCCAGGACATATCCCGGATCAAGAGTCTCCTGTAGGAACGGTGAAAGAATAGATTTCGCTGCGTTAACCCGCAGTCCAGAGGCTTGTGCGAAATGACGTGGGGCCTGATCAAGAGAGGGCGGAATGTTATGAAGATCACGGACATACAACAACAGGTCGTCCGCGTATAATGAAATAGTGAGCGTGCCATCTCCGAGAACAATACCCATGTCAACGTGGGCGCGGATATGAGCTGCCAGCGGTTCCACTGCTACCGCAAACAAAAGAGGAGACAGCGGGCATCCCTGCCGGGTCCTCCATCGCACCTGGATGGGATCTGAGATATAGGGCCTGTTCTAACCCAGACCTTCGGGCTGCGGTATAGCAGTCGTACCATACTAATAAAGTATGGTCCCAATCCAAAGCGGGCCAGGACTGCGAAAAGGAAATTCCAAGCCAGCGAATCAAAGGCCTTCTCGAGGTCCAACACCATGCAACCCGATTGAGGCCAATCAATAGGGGCGTACTCTGCCACCCGAAAGTAGCCTCATATGTTCAGAGCAGTATTATGGTGGGGAACAAATCCGTTCTGGTCGGACTGTACCAAGTCAGGAACAAGCGGAGCCAGCCTATTGGCCAAAATTTTTGCCAGAATTTTATAGTCCGTGTTTAGTATTGCAATTGGTCGGTAGGAACCAGGGGACTTGGGGTCCTTGCCGGGTTTCAACAGAGAGACCACGTTGGCCGTACGCATGGTCGGAGGCAGAATCCCGTCAGTTATTGCAGCGGTGTACAGCGAGTGTAGACGAGGTACTAATCTTTCCGCGTATGTCTTAAAGAACTCCGTCGGGAGTCCGTGAGGGCTCGTGTCTTGCCGGAGGCCAGGGATCGCAGTGCTTCCCTTATTTCATCCTCCGTCAATGGGGAGTCCAAAGCAAGGAGCTGATCAATTGTGAGAGTGGGCAGCTCTACTGTGTCAAGGAATGACTCCACACTTTGGCCGTTTCCTACCTGCCGGGTCGCATATAGCCTAGCGTAGTGTTCTGTCATTACTGCGTGAATGCCTTTCTGAGTACCTCGCACTCATCCCAGGTCATCTATTAGCATCTGTATTGGGCACTGGGGATGTTCTTGCCGTATCAAGTAGGCCAGCAACTTCCCGGCCTTGTCCACCGTAGAGTGGGAACGGGCCGAGTGCGCCAAGTAATTATGCCACTGCAGTCTCTCCAGTAGCACCCTCCTTTCGGTATGGGCATTGTCCAGTTGCCCTTGTTGGTCCGGACGAGTGACGGTCCGCGATTCGAGTTGGAGCAGTTGTCTCTCAATAGCTGACAGTGATGTTTCTAGCTGTAGCAAATACTCCAAGTCTGTCCCAGACAGTGACCTCTAACCACTACGTTAAAAGCTTCCCACTCAGTCAGAGTTGAGTCTGTAGAAGCCGTGTTGAGCTAGAAATAACTAGCCACTGCAGTCTCCAGCAAGCCTCAAAATACAGGGTCCTCCAGGGCCACTGTCTGCAATCGCTAGGCCGGGGTCGGAGGCGGTCGCATCTCCCAGGACAGATGCATTATTTGTGGATTATGATCCGAATGTGTCCGGCCCAGATAGTCTGTAAACTGTATCAGGGGGAGTAGAGCAGCGGATGTTAACATGCGATCTAGGCGCACATGCAGGTCGTGAACCGGGGAATAGAAGGAGTAAACTTGGGAATGCGGATGACGTTCTCGCCAGACGTCAGAGAGTGCCCAATGGCCCATCCAGGTTCGTAAAAGTTGTGTGTTGGAGGAGGCCGCAGTGCGATTCGGGGGGGGAAGGAGCGATCAAGAGAAACATCTAACACAGCGTTAAAATCTCCTCCCAGAAGCCATGGGACCTCCTTCCACCAGAGCAGTACCTCCGAGAGATTGTTTAGAAAGGTGCCCTGTGCAGTATTGTGGGCATAGATGGATCCCAACAAGACAGGCTGGCCATTCAGTCTACCCCTCACCAACACACACCGCCCCGTTGGGTCTACCAGCACTTCTTCTTCTTCCCAGGGAACCCCCGCTTTGACCCATATAACCGCTCCTCTAGCCATGGATGAATAGTTAGTACTATATATCTGACCCCTCCAGCGACGGCGCAGTCGGGCAGCCTCAAGACTCGTCAGATGCGTCTCTTGCAATAGCGCAACGCTCGTCGCTCTACGTTGCTGGTAAGCGTATATGGCGTACCGCCTGGAGGGTGTGTGAATGCCCCTGACGTTCCAAGTTACAATATTAAGATTAGTCATTGTGACGATCTAAGCTAGCGGGCCCTGCCCGTAGAATGTGTCTCCCCGTGTGTGGTGAACATCCCCGGGAAGGGTATATGCAGGGGCAGCAGGTCTCTGAGCGAAGCGACTCTTGCGGGGGGGAAAAAAATAAATAATATTATGCATCTTCTGAACACCTTGAAACAGCATAAGAGCGGACCCCCAACGTGGAGATTGACCCATACAAGCACGCCTTGTCATCCCAACTAGACTGACGTCGTTGTTCGACTTCAAGGGGAAGCACCAATGTAACAAAGGGGGGGAGGAGAGAGAAAGCGGGTACAAAGTCCATCCCCCTTATTTACCCCTGTACAGTAGGAGATAGAGCATCAGGTGTGAAATTATGTATGGCATGTCCCAGGAGTACATCATGCATCAGTAAGGACTAGTGTGCAATCTAAAACCTATGATCTCTGCCCCATATGAAAGCGAGTCAAATTGGGGGTGATAGGCAACATGTATTCAAATAATGCCGTCTACAGTCTGAGGGGTAATGTCCGGTAGCGGAGGCGAGCCCGCGTAAGTCGACCACTCTGGTGTGGAGCTGGCATCTCCGGACTTTGGCAAGGATCCGACGGAGCTGGAGGGTGAAGGCGATCTGGTAGATTGGAGGGCCGCTACAGTCTGCAATGCCCCCTGACGTTCCAATCTGATCTGATCTGGGTCTGGGGCCGTTACGAGCGATCGCACATCTCTGCCTTTCGTCCTACGGCGGCCACGACGGGGTCGCTCATGTGCTCGAGAATCCTCTGCTGGTTTGGGCGCCGTTGCCAGCCCATTTTCTTCGAGCCAGGCCCAAGCCTCTGAGGGGGAATCAAAGTACTGGGTGTTGCCGTCCCTGATAACTCGAAGGCGGGCGGGAAAGAGTAGAGACTATCGGAGGTCCAAATCCCTAAATTGTTTCTTATCTGCGCCGAAAGTGGCTCGCCTCCTTTGAACAAGAGCAGTATAGTCTGGGAAGAAGGAGACGGTGACATTTTGCACTTTAGGGCCGGGGTGCTTGCCAACTTACCGCAGTATGATATCTCTGACCCTGAAGTTCATCACTCGGAACAAGAAAGGACGAGGGCGAGACCCCGGAGGGGGTTTGCGGGCCGGCACTCTATGGGCCTGTTCCACTACAAACTGCGGGGAGAGCGACCCCGAGGGCAGCAGATCTCTCATCCAGGTTTCCGTGAAGCCTTCTGGATCCCGTCCCTTCGCCCCCTCTGGTAGTCCAACCACCCGAACATTATTGCGATGCGACCTCCCTTCAGCGTCATCTACCTTCTCCTCTAGGGTGCATACGCGGTCCAACAGATCCTGTAGCGTAGATGCGCAATTTCGAGATCGGGGCTGAAGGTCTGCCAGTGAGGTCTCCGCATCGCGAACCCTGTCCGATAGCTTGTGTTGGTCGGCACGGAGAAGTGTGAAGTCGGAGGTGATGGTATCTATCCTGCCTTCTAGGGAGGTGCGTGTCAGTTCCAGCGTGTTGCCAATCTTTTCAACCCCTGCCAGGACTGAGTCCAATTCGGCTGCAATGTCCGGTTGGCTCACCCCTGCTATGGGTCCCGAAGCCGTGAGTGTTCCCTTGGACTGGCCCCTGGAGGGGACATCCTGATGTGTATTGGAACGTAAGCGGCCCATGACGATCTGCTGGGCGCTCCGCTTAGGGAGCGAGCTATAAACGTCTAATTCCTGTGGACTGCGCAGCGCTCCTTCTTCTCCTCCCAGCTTCTCAGGGCTATGCCCTGCTCCAGAGGACACCTAAATGAGTCAAGCACGCATCCGTTGTAGCAGTGGGTTTGGTGGAGTAGGGACCACTCCAGCCAGTCACTAGCACTGCCACCGCCCAGCCAGATGGAAGCAGGTAAGGCCCTGGAAGGGAGGAGCTAGGCCCGAACGGCCCCCGGAACCCACCTGCCCGACCAGTCTCCCCCAGGTTCCGAAGGTAACCTCCATGACAGAGACAGGATCAACGTAGGCCCGAACCAGCTCCCGCTCTGGTCCCCGCACCACAGCGCTCAGGCAGTTCCTACTACTTCACCCAGCACTTGGGAGAGGGTGGGGAGGCCTAGGCCCGACCGACCACCGGACCCCCCCACCTCAGCTATACAGTGCCGCCACAGGCTCACCTGATGTGTTGTTGTCCGTGGCTGCGTACCTCACAGGATGGCACCTCTCAGCCCGGGTGAGGAACCTCTCCGTCTCTGCTATCCTCGGGACCCCTCCAGATGCAGGCCCACCGCCCCCGGGGGCAGCGCACAGCATCCTGCTTGGTCACAGCGTGTGCTGACACACCTTCGTTGCTGCCTTCAAAGGACGATCCCGCAGGAGGTCAGACCCGGCAGGCCCCCACCTCCAATCAATAGGGCCGTGTCTATGTTTTTCTGACCTTGGGTGTCTTCGTGGCCGTCCTGGGCTCCAGACTCCGCCGCAGTTCCCCTGGGCCCAGAAGGGGGGGAGGGCGCCAAAAGGCAGCATCTCGCCCCCGGAGCGCTCAGCCCGGCCGTCTCACACCATCTTCTCTAGCTCAAGGGGGCAAGGATAGCGGGCCCCCACCTCCAGGCGGCTAAGGCCGGATCCACGGCACTCCGGCTGCAAGCGATGTAGCGGGCGCGGCGGCTTCAGCACAGGCCCTGCCGCACACTGCACCACTGCAGAAGTCACATCAGGGGGAGCGGGAGGTGAAACGGCCGTGCACTAGTTCCCCACAAGCTCGCGCGGGCTTCGGTGCTCTGGGGGTTTTGCTGAGGGGACCCTTGTTGCGACACAGACGTGGAGTCTCTCGGGGCACCCCACTCGGGCCTCGACGCGGCCTCCGGGTGATCCCCCGGCCAATGGCACGGGAGGTCAAAGCCTTATTGCGTATGCTCAAGGGCGGGAGCACCGCCATTCATGGAGTGTTCACCCGGGGGCCGCCTCGATTCAGGCGCGTCCCTAGCCAGGCTTCGCAGTCACTTCCCTGTTGTGCCCGTGTGGGGGCCCTAGGCCCGACCGACCTCCGTGGCCCCCCCTCACAGGATGGGCACCGCAAGCACGCCGTGCGGGCCTACCTCTGCCGCAGTCACCCCGCCAGCTGCCGTCAGGCGCAGTAGCAGTCGGCCGCAGCCCCCGATGCAGCAGGCCAGGCCAGGGGTCAAGGCACCATTTTCTTGTGTCTCGCGCCCGGCCCTCGCCGCTCCACAGGCTGCCACCAGCTGTGGGTTGTTCTCCCCGGGGGGATTCTTCTGTCTCCGCTCCAGGGAGTGGGTCGGGCCAGACTCCCGCGAGGGAACAGGCCGCGCTGTCCGGGGCGCCGCTGTCGTCTGTCTCCAGAATCCGGGAAGCCCTCACTGGATGCAGTGGACCTTCGCACACACCTTGTGTGTACATAAGGTCAGTAAAGGCTAGTAGTAGCGAGGATGCACAGGATAAATGAGGGATAGGATGCGGAGCGCAATCAAAAAGCATTCGCCATCTTAGGTGCGTGGCCCCGCCCCCCTGTCCTCAGCTCCATTGAGCTTCATCAAGCTAATGGAATGGCTTGTGGGGACCGTCAGAGCTAAGCATCTCAGGATGACCATTTATTTAAAAGACATGACCTTCTTAGATCAGAAAAAGGAATTCTATGTAAATCAAATGTAGAGTACTCCAGATGATATTCAGTCCTTAGGCTTCATAGTGAACTAGGAGGACACAGATCTGATCCCGTCTCGGAGGATGAAGTTACTGAGGTTTTTGATAGACTCGGAAAAAAAACTTCTTTTACTTCGAAAATTGAAATAGATCCAAAAACATCTAAGAGATACTTCGCCACTTAGCAAAACTGGTGGGCCTGCGTTTATCTTCAATTCAGGCCATTTTCCCAGGTCCCCTTTATTATCAGGCACTTCAGTGCTTAAAAATAAGGCACTAATAAAGAGGCCTATGTTACTCTGAAGTAAGTCTGCTAGATCAGGAGACATGAGGAAAGGTAACCACGTGGATGAGTCACATAGATGCTTAGAGCAGTTGGGCTGGTTTTCCTATGTTCCTAGATTTAGTATTAGAATCAGCTGCAAGTCTCTAGAGATAGAGCACCCAGTGTGGCACCTTCTCAACTGAGAGGGATGGTCTTGGAGAGAGTTGTAAATACACATTAATAGTTTTGGGTTTCTTGTAGGCCTTGCAAAAAGCAAGGTCAATTTTGCAATTCTGCTTCAGTTGAACAATCTACCTGCGGTAACATACATCAATCGATTAAGGGGAACAAGATTGAAATTCTTAGCTCTTTAGCCAGATCTCTCTGGAAATTTTGCTTTTTGAGAATATTATTGATGGCAGAATGTCTTTCGCGTTCATGCAACCGGGTGGCGGATTGATAATCCAGAAGAATCTGGTATGGCAACATTTGCTGTCTAAATCCTGGGATCTTCAGGGTGCTCATTGAATTTTACTGACCTTTTAGAATGGACAGATTGTCTTACACCTGTCAGACTTAGGGCGATCTTACCACAAACGTTTTGCCTGCTTGCCTCCAATTTTGCTGATCTAATTTTTGTTGGCCTTGGGAATCTGTGCACTTTGCCGCTGCTGACCAGTTCTAAAGTGCTTGTGCTCTCTCCCCTAAACATGGTTTAATTGAATAAACCACAATTGGCATATTTATTTACTTATAAATCTCTAGTACAGTGCACTAAATGTGCCCAGTGCCTGTAAATTAAATGTTATTAGTGGGCCGGCAGCAAAGATTGTGCCATCCACTTAAATAGTCATTTGAACATGTCGCAGGCCTGCCACTGCAGAGCCTCTGTGTGCATTTTCCACTGCCATATCGACTTGGCATTTAAAACCCTTTGCCAGGCCCTAATCTTCCCTTTTAATACATAAGCTACCCCTAAGGTAGGCCGTAGAGGGCCTATAGGGCAGGGTGCTGTATACTTAAAAGGTAGACATATGATTTTAAGTTTCACATGTCCTAGTAGTGAAAAACTCCCAAATTTATTTTTCACTACTCTGAGGCCTACCCCTCCTACAGGTTAACATTGGGGATTCCTCATTATGTTTAATAAGCTGTAATTCCCAATTGGAAGGAGGTGGAGGTGTCATGTTTAGTATTTGTAATGATAAATCCTCTTTACTGGTAAAGTTGAATTTATAACTACAATTTTGAAAATCTGACTTTTAGAAAGATGGCATTTTTCTGCTCTTATCCCTGTATCGCCAACAGCCTGTCTCCAATACACATCTGGGGTAGGCAGCAGGGCTATGCGCATTCCTCTAGACAGCCACACACAAAGGGAGCTTAGGTGTGACTTGATGGGCCATCCACATCCTGATGCACCATCATGGGCAGGATGGGAAGGAGGAGCTAGACACAGGCTCACACTTACACCTGAATAGGCTGAGTCCTGTCCCCACACAAAGGAATACTTAGTCCCCTTATTGAGTATGGAGTCAAGGCAGGAAGGGAGGGCCTCTGTACACTTCAAAGACCTTCTTTGAAGTCAGCGGCAGCCGATATAAATGAAGGGTGGTGGGGCGGGTGGGGTCGCGCAGGTGGGGTTGCGCAGGTGGGGTCGCGTGGGGGGGCACTGAATATAAAAAAATAATAAAGCTTACCTTGTGCCACCGCCTGTTTCAATGTCGCGTCTCCTTGCACTGGTTCTCCTCTTCCTGCCTGCTGGTCCCAGCAGCCCCTGGGACAGACTCCCTGTCCAATTCCCGCACTGCAGAGCAGCATGGGGATTGGCCTGAGCATGCAGAAAAGATGCCCTGCTCATACCAGGGAGTCTGTGGGGTCTCCAGCCCAGCTGCATTGAGCAGCCGGACTAAAGAAAACCTAAGAGCGCATGTGTGTTTTGGTCAGCCTGAGATGGCTGGCCGAAACACATATGCACACTTAGGGAGGTCACTAGCACTCCTCCTCCCCCTCCCATACCTCGGCCCGCCTCTCCCAACAGCGATGGCTAACAGCCAACAAATGTAAATTAAAACGATGCAAGAACATCGTTTTAATTTACATTTTCTGGCTCTGAGCCAGGCAGTGGGGATGACGCTCCTCCGCCATTGCAGAGGAGCCGCCACTGTTTGAAGTCTCCCCCACTTCAAAGGCACCAGTGGGTGTAAGAACTGGACTTCTAACTCTACAACTTAAGTACATTTCTGGCCCTGTGGATACTCTGCCAAGAAGAAGGACTGCTGTGCTGCGGAAAGGTTGCCACTCTGCTGGACTGCTGCTGTGGATGAACTGCTTGTTTGCTGTGCTGACCTGCTGCCTGCTGCCCTCCTTGCCTGGGTGAGAAGGACTGGACCCACACCATTTGATTCCAGCACCACAGTGACTCCAAGGGCTTGCTGTCTTCCCTCCTGATTGAGGTCTCAGGGACATGAATGACTTCAAACTCACCTGCTACAGTCCTGGACCCTTGGGTTTAAAGTGCTTCTCTAGCAGAATCCACACATCTCTGTCTATGCCAGTGGTCTTCAAACTTTTTGATGCCGAGACCCCCCATCAAAAGTTTTTAGGCGTAAGGACCCCCTCGTGACAAAAATTTCTAGAACCTGGTAGTCCTTATCATTGACAACCATAAGTGTTCTCCAGAGAAATGGTCAATCTGTGGTTGCACCTCATTAGTACCAGTTTAACACCAAAATATAGCAATAAGCAACAAAAAGGGGACAAGTACAGCTTTACAAAGGGCCTTCTACAGAGCGGCAACACCTGTTGCTGCTTTTAGTAACTTTTAAACCTTTTGAGTAAATACATCTTTTTTGGTTAAAATCAGCAGATTATGCGGCAGATTATGGATTATGTGGCAAATGCGGCAAATCTATAATACCCTTGGTATAATAGCTGTAATGCATGTGCTGCAACTTTAATGCACGGCATTACAGGAAAACCATACTATATTTCATGGGATGCTGGCAGCTTGGCAATCACAGCATGTAACTGGAGGTAGCTGAACATCATTCATCATAATTAAAACATACGTACGTTTTTTAGGTCTTTCGCCATCAGGTAGCTACATATAAAATAAAGGGCAGCTTCAATGAATAATAAATACATTTTAAAAAGTTGTTACTCAGTGGGAAATGCACTATAATAAATTATGAAACCTCTATTAGTTAATGCACTTCAAAAGTCTGTGTGAAACCAGAGAGTCACAGAATTAAATCATGGTTGGTGCAGTGGAGAATAGTGACTTGTGTATTTTTAGTGCTATGAGGTCACAGCCTGTGACAGAAAGTACTGTGAATATGCAAGTCTTTATTTTATACTTGCATTACAAGCAGTATAAAATAGACTGCTACAAAATGTGCAAAATGTTTTTACGATAAAATGGTGCTTCCAAAATGTACGGGCCGCTTCCAAAATAGGGGCTTATTTATAATACACTTGCGCTGCCGATGCGTCATTTTTATGACGCTCTGGTTGCGCAGAAGGCAGACCCATATCAACGAGGCCACGCAAAGTCACTTTGCGTGGCTTTTGATGGCCTCCTAGATATGGTGTTAGGCAACGCAGTACAAGTCGTGCGTTGCCTTACACTGCGTCATGGGGGCGTTCCATGGGCATTGCGATGGGTTTTCCCATGGATTTTGACACATTCCCAGATTTACAAGCATCTGTAAACCTGAGGATGCATCAAAACTGTACGCTGCCCCAGGGGATGCGTAATGAGGAGAAATATCTTTGTCTCCTCAATTGTTTCCTCTTTCTATGTGTAGCACACATAGAAAGAGGAAAGGGCCTCCAAGGGTTGTTTTTGCGCAGGAAGGCGTGCCTTCTTGCACAAAAACAATCCTGCCAACAATGCAGACACCCTTGCACCATGGTGCAAGGGTGCCTGCATTGGCGCTAGGCACCAAATTGTGCGCCGGCAGAAAGGACAGGAGTGCACCGTATCTTATAAATACAGTCCATTCCTGCCCTTTTGAATTGGCATAGGGCAGCGCATCAAAAATACTTGCGGAGCTGCCCAACACCATTTCATTATAAATGAGTCCCATAGATTTTAGTAATATCCAGACCCTATGTAATGCAATTTTTTTACATAACTGTCCCTTCAACACATTCTCAGGGATAGTAAGCGCTATGTAAATACAATGACAATTAAAAGTAAGAACTTCACAGCTCAGTAAACTCTGTGCACTACAACTCAAAAAGCTTCAAGTGATTTGATCTATTAACAGGGGCGTAACAAAGGCCCCCGCAGCCCCCGCGGTGTGGGGGGCCCAAGCTCCAGGGGGGCCCCTTAGCACAGTAACCTGGCGTGACAGCTCTTGACAGTTCCGAGGGGGCCCTCCATGTAGTTTGCAAGGGGGGCTCAAGTTTCGTTACACTAGTGCTGAAGGTCAGAATGTCCGAAGTGTGTTTAATAAAATTGTAAAATCGCAATAGAATACAACTAAATTGAGTAACGTGTGTTATCTACTGAGCTACAGCGCTTCAATATTTTGGCACCGACCACTCCATTAAAGGCCAGCTATTATGTGTTTTTAAGAGTTCCACAAAATATTGTTGTTAGAGTGTTCCAAAAACTACAGCGAGTCTGCTCAAAATAGTTAAGTTACAATTGTTTTCAAATGTTTTGTTTAAACACATGAGAGCAGCTAACAGCTTGGTCTCCATTGACTAACTCCTAAAACGAGGTCATTTTAGGGAAAAACGCATTTCTTGCATATAGTCAGTAGATTTCGCGTTACCTGAGGTAATAACAGAAGTAAAATCACCTGGGTGCCAATAACATTACTGCTGGCTATCAGTTGACTAGCATCTGATCACAGCATTGGTGGTAAGTAATGCGGAATAATGAGAGCAAATGTTTTTTCACCCTTATTGGCCATGCTATCGCCCTTTACATTCTGTTTTGCACGGAACAAGGGCATTTTTTGTTCAGAGCTCCTATAGTTAGTGTATTACATTGTCCATCTGTCATTCTGTCGCCTAAGTCTTTACTGCCTGAAAGGTCTTCTCCCACCATCACCTTTGGAAACAAGCATTAGCTGCTTCCATTTTGTCAGACATTCTGGGTAACCCTCCAATGCTTCCTCACTCTGCGTGGATCAATAACGTGACTCCCAGGACGACTGAACTCAATATATAGCCTCTTTAAATTACCAATCTCTTCCTCTCTAGTCGGAAATTATTATCTTACAATTTTACAATTTGCTTTTAACTCTGCCATGTCGGTACGTCAGGTGCATGCTCAGAAGGACATACATATGCATGTATTACCATACAAAGACATTCCTTTCTCACCAACACAAAGCAGTATAACAATCTGCTAATTCTTCTGCACTTTTACATAGAACATTTTAATAAACAATCAATAGTGTTTCCCATTTAAAATGCCACTGCCTTTAACAACCTTAGACGGATGAAACTCTGAATTACGTTTCCTTGCTTTTATCCAGCAATTTACAAGTCACACAGCTTTCAGCAATGCGCATTCAACTCACTGAGCTACCGTGCCATTTTGGTTCAGTGTTTACAAAACATGAGACAAGATTTGGACAATAGGAATAGTAGGAAAACCAGGTAGAAATTCTGGCACCACTTCCTCTGTGAATAGTGTGGGAGTCATCTCTTTAGATCAGAGTCCCCCCGTACATTTGATAAAGAATATTGTAATCAAATTTAATTTTGACCTACCAGTGTATAAATAGATTTGCTCAGTTACTAAGAATTGTTTTTTTAATTAAGTATACTAAAACGGGTTAGGTTTCTGTTCAACATCGAGAAAGAATACAGATTTTCAATGTTTTGTGACTATGAGGTTTGATTACAGTAATGCTGTACATGTGGGGATCCTGCAAAAGCCTAGAATAAACCGCAATTAGTACAAAATGTCACAACGTGACTCATACTAAACATTAAAAAACAAAAGTCATTATCAAAGTGCCTAAATAAACATCATTGGCTTCAGATTTTTCAGACGGTTAACTTTAAATACATATGCTTAGTTCATAAAGCATTATATGGCGGTAGACATAGCCCTCTTACCCACATATCTACGTTCTATACCCCTAAGTGCAGTCTGTGCCCAGAAAAAGCTTGGTTATTCACCCTTCCCAAGTTTCAGAGAACTTTATGGGGGCAGATTTTTTCAGTGGCTGCAGCAATGCTCTAGAACTGGTTTACACTTTATATGACTGGTTAGTGATTTGCAGAAATGGTCTTTGAAAAACGAGCGCTGAGGTACCTACCTGGTTATAGCGCTTTAGACGTGCCCAAATGTAAATAAATAGCATACAGAAAATTGCTCCTCTAATCACAAAATATTTAACGCAAAAAATAATCCTATATAAGGATGTGGGGCTCGGTGCAGCGTTAGACTGAACGTTGGTCACTGCTGCTATCATTTGCTTGGCAGATGCGTATGCTACTCACAGCAACCAGGGGCCTAACAAAGACCCCCCGCATGTGAGGGGCACCTTCAACATATCTACCAGGGGGCCACCTCACGTTTTGTTTAAGCCACTGTCTATTAACTACAACAGCACTCTCCAGTCCTTGAGAACTCAAAGCCAGACAGACAGCTAAACACCTTTCTGCCAGTGTGCTGCTGGCCTGAAAGAAATGTAAATGTGCACAACGAGTTAATCTGCAAATCCTTTACATTTGCAGATTAACTCGTTGTGCACATTTGCATTCGTTCAGGCCAGCAACACACTGGTAAAAGGGTGTTTAGATGTCTGTCTGGCTTCGATTTCCCAGCACAGGAGAGTCCCTGAATAAAACTCCAGAGAAAGCATTTTAACTACGTCTGGGACTTTTTTTCCAGCAACTGAAGAGGGCGACCCCCTTCCCATGCCTCCACGGCCCCCCTGAGGGTCGCGCCCCACAGATTGAAGAACTCTGGTCTATGCAAAGGACTCGGAACGGGCACATCTCCTCCACTTGGGACGCGTCGCCACCATTGCGAGGATCGACTTAGATGCATCCCCAACTGTGTGGCGCATTGACTCCATTCTCAACATGTCCTCTCCATTGCATATCACGGAACTGATGCATCGCCTTTCTTGGTGGATCGATGATGAGACATCGTCTAACCTGCACCTTGAATCTCGTGTTCGATGCTGACGCATTCCCTAGCCTGCACGGCGCATCTCATCTTCGATGAAGAAGCAACCAGGGTATTTTGCAGTGGGCCAAGGCTGGTCCCTGTATCCGACCTGAGGTCTATCGCGGTCAGCCTGAACATTTGGATTTTACCCAGTCTACTGGGACCAGATAGACCTAGTTGACCCTTTATGCTTTTAAGCACTACGTTCCGTTTATTCTTTAAAAATTCATAACTCTGGTTCTACTTATTAGATTATTGTCGATTTGGTCTTGTTCTGTTTATTAAATTAAACTCTATTTTTCTAACCAGGTGTGGTAACTTTTTGTGTGGTGTTTTCACTGTTTTACTGTTTGAAGTGTTACACAAATACTTTACAGATTGTCTCTTAAGTTAAGCCTGAGTGCTCTATGCTAAGCTAGCAAGGGTGAGCACAGGCCAATATAGGGTGGGTTGTATCTGGCACAGACTAGGATTGTGGTTCCTGCTTGGACAGGGTGCATACCTCTGCCAACCAGAAACCCAATGTCGAACAGCTTGCTTCTAAATAAACAACTCATCTTCAACAATTCCTTAGTTGGAGAACAGATCCAGTTGCATCAGCAACAGTCTGGAGAACTGGTCATACAAACATATGTATGCTTTTCTCCTTTTATGATGATATCCAAGTGTCTGGTGCAAATTTTTAGACAAACTTGCTGCGCTTTTGTTTTTAATTGATGCATGCTCCAATCACATTGTTTACTTTCCTGAGTCCACAAAAATGGCGTACTCCTGTAGGTGATTACTAAAGGCAACGTGTGAAAGTAGGTACAGCAGTTTTCTTCAACTCTGAACTTCAGTAGCAGTCGAGTGCTGTAGGCAACGTGTGACAGGAGGTTATGCTCAACTCTGAACTCCAGCAGCTGCAGGCGATAAGGTGTGAAATCAGGTGCGGCAGTTATGTTCAGCTCTGAACTCTAGTAGCAACAGCATGACGGCTCTTTTTCCTTATGCTCTTTTCCTCCGCACGAGGTAAGTGACACAGTATAGGGACGGGAAATGGTGGCTCTGCACAAGGAAGGAAGGCCACTGCACTCAACAGGTGGACATTGGAATCAATAGCCCTGCTTCAGTCACTCTTACCATGTATCATGCTTGAGGGACAAATTTGGAAATGTGGAGGCCCTCCTGTCAGCCAGGTTGTCCTTTAATTAGCAGATAGGTGAAAGCCACACTTGTGGAATGCTCCCTAAGCACAGTTTATTAACAGTTAGAATACATGATTATGTTTTATTTAGATTAGGTCTAATTTGTTTTGCTTGTGTGTGCAGCCTTTTTGTGTTTATGTTTTTATACTGTTTTAAAACAATATGTGGTCTGTGGGGTGTACTAATGAAAAATAAAATACATCTGGCATTAGTCAGGGCTGATCAAGCTTTTTATTCCCAGCCCTGTCCCGATTCCCATTACTAATGTGCTGCTCCGTTCCAGACTGTTTTCTTTGAATTCTGGGACTTGTAGTCTTGTTTATTCTATTATAAAGCAGGACTGTAAGTCCCAGAATTCGAAGGAAAACACCTGGAGTGGAGCTGCACATCATGCACTGGCCTGGGAAACTTGACTGTCTTGCATTCCCCCAGGTATTTCCCCACAGCCCTGCCAAGTACCACACATCGGGGTTAGAATAATGGAATTTAATGCTGATGTCTGCATCACCACACAGAAATGAATTGGTCACGCATTAATGTGCCACTGCAACCACAAGGTGCTCAATGCTGCCTAGCTGCTTTTCACAAAAGTTTCCAGTGTGCTCTTGGCTTGTAGTGCTGAGCTGGCTGCTGTCACATGAGCCACGCCTGGCTAAGAGGACTGTAGGTTAGTGACTATGCATTCAGGGTTTGCAACAGTTTCAAGATCTTTTCAGAGCTTTTCATTTGTTAAATTGTGTAATTTCTAATAATTATTGGTTTCCATTTACTTCATTGATAGTGTGACACTTTCTCACGAGTAAAACCTGTGTCACACATTTGGTTGTTGAATGTCACTCATAAGCACACAGAAATCATGGAAATGTCACACATAACGGAAATCTTGCCAGCTGCGCTCAAGTGTGAGCAGTTCATCCAGGTTTATTTTTTTTTGTAGAACTCGAGTCTGAGGGGCATATTATCAAGGAATAGCGATATTTATCGCTAACCGCGCTTAGCGCGACTTTGGTTAACGCCGCCTATCGCTGGAAAATATCGCTGAGATAACACCCTATTAGTAAGGTTTATCTCCATAGCGATATTATTTCCAGCGATAAGCGGTAAAAGCGAGAATATCGCTGGAAAACCAGCGATATTCTCGCATTAACGCTAAGGTGGATTCAGCATTAGAATCCACCTCCTATACTTTAAACAGGTAAGTCGTCCTCACTAGCAGGTGTTAGAATCTAGCGATAAACGCGCTTAGCGCAAATTATTATATCGCTCGCCTGCCTTGCTAATAGGGGGTAGGATTAGCGACTGTTTTCAGTCGCTTTTAGTAGGGAACGCCTTCCTTGCATGTCATTAGCGATAATTATCGCTGACATGCAAGGCGATGGTAAACGCGGCTCTAACGCCTGAAAGCTGTCGCTAACGCCTGTTAGCGACAGCTTGCTAATAGGGCGATAAATTATCGCCGCTTTAGCGGCAAAGTGCCGCTAAAGCGGCGATAAAGCCCTTGATAATATGCCCCTGAATTTTTAAGGGGACAAGCAGGACTACAAAGAACAGAATGCATAGAAAACAAGCATTGGCATAGCCAATAGGTCTCGCTTTTGGGACCTTATAAGTATTTAGTTATGCAGCACAATATCCTTGGTGCAACAACATCAACTGTTGCATGGCTAAACACTTATAAGGTACCAAAGGCGAGACCTATTGGCTATGCCAATGCTTGTTTTTCTAGGAACAGAGTAATGGTACTTCCCTACAGCAATGAAGTGATTCGTAGATACATGAAATCAGAGTGGCTTGTGCTTGTTAACATTTTAGGAACAGATGGCTTATATCACCATAATGAGGGATTAAGCTTCTAGTTCATTGCTGTGTTCCATATCCAATTACCCATCAGCTACACCGGATCATAAAGGAGGACATTTCAGTTTCTTTCAGCCACCAAAGTTACGTGTTAATTAGCAGGACCTCAAAGGAGCTGTTTTTAGCCCATGCCCTGTCATGTCCCCTCAGTCTGTTCCCTCAAATTAACATACATGTCCCTTAATATTTTTTTCATGCTATTCCCTGCCCTTCCATGTCCTTCGGTACATTTTAAAATCCTGCCAACTAACTTTAAATGTAAAAAAAGCAATTAATGAGTCCTTGGAAATTGCACAACTGTGTTGCAGGTAGCAAGTACACAAACCACACTGCAGTAATTCGTCTTTTTTTGTTGCAGTATTATATAGTGCGAACTCAACCTGAAGATATCAGAGCGCTTTACATCAGCACCAGTTGCATTACTGATGGATATATAAAAAAAATTAGGCACGGGGAGATTAAGTGATTTGACCAGAATCACAGGATGCTTGCCCCTCCCACCAGACTCGAACCTGGTTCCCCAGCTTCAAAGTCAGCACTCTGGTAATGCTACTTATAGTAACCATGCACAACAGCACTGTAATGCGCTTTGAACAGTAAGGGGCATATTTACGTTCCCTGGCGCATCCCTGCATATCAGCAGGGATGTGCCAGTGAAAATGCGTCACGCAAGTTTACCCTTGCGCCACGTCCGATGCGCCGCATTTACAATGCGGCACATCGTGGTGCAAGGATAAGCAGATGCGTGACGCATCTAGCCGGCGGAAGGTTGGCGCAGTGCTGAAGCTGTGTCGCAAGCGCAACGCAACTCCAGCACTGTTCCAACCTTCCCTATCTCTAACATGGTGCGTCAGTCCTTACGCCTGCTTGAAGCAGGCGTAAGGATTTGACGCACCAGCTGTCCGAAAAGTGACTGCGTGAAATCTTGTAGATTACACTGCGTCACTTTTCCGAGGCGTTCCTGCGCCGGAACGCCCCCTGCGCCGTATGCGCCACATGAAACCTGGACGAGGTTTCATGTGGCGCAGGGGTTTACTACGTGACGCATCTCCCTAGATGCGTCACGTTGTAAATATAGCGCAACGCGGCGCATGGTTTGCGTCGCCGCTGCGTCACAAATGCGTGACGCAACGGCGGCGCAAAAGTTGCGCAAGGGGCTTGTAAATATGCCCCTAAGTGTGCTATACTCCGAAAACAGAACCTGGTTCAGCCAGAAGCAGCAGGAGTAGATTATACAATGTATAAAATACACTGAAGGTGCAGACATGGAACTCTTTCCCTGCTTGTTATGGCAATTACCCTGTTAGACTTGGTGGTTAGCAGGTATACACAATGTCGGATGTGCAACCGAGGCCTGCTGCGCGCCAGCCTGTCACCCACCGGTCCCCTTGAGCAACATCTACCCTCTTTCCCTCTCCCCTTCTTGCCCAATGTGTTAAATCTCAACTCTCATTCAGTCTCCTGTCGCTTCGGATGTCATCGCCGTACACAGTGGACCGAAATAGATGCTTTTAGATGATGCCACGATCATCACAATTTTGTCGATTCTCCCAACGCTCAGCGAGTAGTTTGGCTTTAGCCAGTGCCAAGAGGAATCCTGCTCTTGACATCGGAGGCTGCCTGCTACAAGCGGAGAGCGCATGGACAAGCCTGCACCCTGCTTCTGCTCTGATATTACACATTACCTGCCATCACGTCAAACATGTCATGCCTTAATATTACAAGATTCAGATTGCTTTGTATAATATAATCATCTAAAAAAAATAAAACAGCTACTCACCACTGACCACACAGCCTGAACAACCAATCCGCCCCTTGCTCTAAAGCTGTTTTTACTAGTAAACAGAATAAGAGCAAAGTAAGGATTGGTGTGAGCAGGGGAACCCAGTGCTGCAAAGGAGACTGGGGCAGCTGCGCTGCCTTTCCCCATGGCACTTTAGCAGCACAATTCAAAAGCCTAAAGTATGCGTGTTTGGTTGGCCACAGTAGCAGACCTGTCCAACCAGACATGAGCACCTGGCTTTAGCTGCTGACTGTCAATCAGCAGGATTGACCACGCCCTGTCCTACCCAGACACGAGCAGACACTGACAGATATTAAAAAAACAGAGGCCGCAGTGAATAGTAATATATGGCAATTCAATTGACAATGTGTGTGGGGGCAACAGGGGTAGAGGGTTGTTGCAGCGGAAAGCTGGGCAGAATTTCACTTTGTATATATAATTCGTCTAAGATCTATTTCCTCTCTGGGCCCATTATATAACACTAAACTGCCATTGATCCTCCAATGGATCTTTTATGTGACCTAACAGGGACTTGGATATTTAGAGAACATGAGGCAAATCCTTATGATGACCTGGAATAAGAAAATGCCAAAATCATGCCCACAACATATAACCTTTACTTCAGATATTTCTATTCATAACTACGATAAAAAGGTTCACACCAAGAATGACTCAGATACAATATATTTTGCTCAGGTAAAACATTTATCTAGCCTCAATTTGAATGATCGGGAACATAAATCACATTATAGTCAGTTTTAATAGAAACTATTTAGTACAATTAGTCACACATTGTCATACAGAATCAACAGAATAAACATTTGCTGGTTGCCTAGTAAAGAGATGAGAGAGAAAACATCAGAAAAAAACAAGTTTCAGCATTTAGGATAATCAAACTAATTATGCAGAGTCGAAGCGCAATGAGTCACAGGAAATGAGTCCAGAAACTTTTCAGCCGAAGAGTTGTACCTGAACACTTTACCTGCCGGCAAAGTACAGGTCTGAGTTAGTTCGGAGAGTTCAGTTCAAATGGGATTAGCATAAAGAAATCAAAGTTCAGTCCAACAGGGAAATTGAAAATGACAACCAGCCCCTCACTCCTCCTCCAAGGGGGCAATTATACTTCCAAAAGTTCTCAGTTTACGCCCACAAAGTATCCTTTCCATCATACGATATGGTTTCCATTGGTTGTCCACAGTGGGCTGTTCATGGTGTGATCAATACCTCACTAAGAAATACGGAAGCATTAAGTAATCTTTTTGCAAAATCATCAAATTCAATACCTTTATATTTCCATCTTTTCCACGGAAATAAGAAAATTCACTTTGTTCTGTCTGTTCGTTCCCAGACGCTCTCTCTGGGTTTGCAACTGTATTGATACATTTCTGTCAAAAGTGTTGTTGATTCAAGAGAAAATCTATTGTTAGAAAGCCTAAGAAAGAAACTTCATGAAAAGTTCTCACAGTGTTCAAAATGATTACTTTAGCTAGATTCTGCTTTTCAAACGATGAAAAGAAAGCATTTGAGGCCTACATGAAAACTTGCTGAATAACTATCAGGTTATGAATAATGTAAAACACAAATTAATACGGATAATTCATTTTCCTAGTTAATTCACTCATGAATCTTCTCTTAAAGGTTACATATCAATATTAGGTACTACTAAAAAAATATTTTGCACGTTTATATTTTCAAAACAGATTAATCTGCATGTTACTTTTGATATGCATGTTTGTACCACACAATACTAAATAAAACTATGAATCTTCATATGGTCAAGCATCTTTAAACTCAGCATTTTTATCATTTCCAAGTGTTTCATTACGTAAGCATTAATTTCATTTGTCATTTTTAGAAGTCATCAGCAGCACATTTTCTAGGTTAACTACGTTTGGATTATTAATCACATGATTACATTGCATAAACAAATAGCTTTTTCTCTCTCTTTATTTACGTCTTTTGCAATTTTACGTTTCATAACATTTCTGCATGCTTTTACGATGCAGTGGAAAATCTCAAATGTTTCGTCTTCAACCGTTTTACATGTTTTCTATCAGAATTTATTGTTGCAAATCTCATTTGATGGTGAGGATTGATAGAGGCAACAGTCATTAAACTTTTACGCTCCATCAATTGCCCCTTTGATGGAGAATCAAGCCATCACACAATCTTATGTTATCTTTTATCTTATTCTGATGTCACCTTAGAATGCAGTTGTCATCATTTGTTTGAGCCTCATTTGTTCAAAATTTTTCATCTCATTATAGAAACCACTCTTTCTATCTTCTAATTCTATTTCTGCTGCAAACCAATTTTCCACAGAAGAAAATCCTTTCCCAATTTTCTCCCACGCACCATCTGCTTTTAATTCTGTTAGTTCTTTTCCTAAATTAGTAATATTGCTTATATATCCCTTCAAATCTTTACTTTTGTCCGGGATATAAGTGCAACATTGTTGAACTGTCAGCATGTGACAAACTCAGCCTTATTTGGCTAAAAGTACGTCTAAAGCAAGTCAATTTTGCAAAACCATAGCCCTAATAGCAACCCTTTCTGTATCAATTACTAAAAATCCACCAGCAGTATCTGTTGATAATTGATCAACTACTGTTGAAAGTTTTCGAATTTTGTGTGAAATCAATATTACCCCGACTAAGGGTATTATTGCACCAAAGACATCCCCAATAATTTCAGCAGCACCTAATCCTCTTCCAAAGCGTGCAGGTTTTCTTTCATTGATTCCATTGTGTTTATCAACATGGTAAACCTTTGGGAAAACTATTCCCATATAGCAACACCCATACCGGTGCTTGGGCAATTTGTAATAAGCATTTTCCCAACACACAAAATACACCCCAGGAAATCCTGGATCGAATCCTGCCAAATATAATCCCCAACCTCCCATAAGTAGGAAAGTATGTTCACATTCACTGGAACCAATGAGTTTATTATTATGCTCTGTTTTGCGTTTTAGTATACAAAGCTTTCCTCTGTGTTGCCAATTTAGAGTCATTGCAATGTATGCCTCTCCCTTTTTATAATCAACCTCCCTATGAGCCTATGGGGGTGTTTTCGATTGCTTTTCAGATTTCTTTTTTATTTCCTCCCTACGATCTTGTACTGGATTTATGAATTCTCTTTCTACACTATGTAAAGCACAGGTTAAATTGTATCTATGCGCATATACAGTATTTATAGGTGATGTAGGATGAAAGAATTCTCCCATTATCTCAGCATCTCGTGCATGAAGCACTATATTAAAATTTCTCTTTATCAACACTTCTGAGAAAATCAAATCAAAATTAGAATAATAATATTGAAATTGTTCTTTACCATAGAGCACACTTGTTAATACACTTCAAGATATACCATATGTTAAAGGAAGGTGATGGTATGTCACCCCTTCAGACACAGAAGTAGGTAACTGCATGCACACATAACAATCTCTTGCATCCATAGTGGTTACATATTCATAAAGCAATTTAGTAAAAACATTTAAAGAAAAATCGTTAATTGAACGATCATGATGTAAATCATCACTTGTTAGATCTTTAGTTATTACTACTCATTCTTGCATTTTAGTCACTTAAGTAGTTGTAGATACATGCAAATTAGTATTTTTATTTAAATAAACACGATGAGGTAGATTTAGTATTACCAACAACAGGACAAGAATTAAAACAATTGCAGTTAAGAAGCAAGCACATATGCGCTTACATTTTAGTGAAATTAGATTTCGATTTTCCATCTCAGGATTAGAAGCATTCATTTTTTTTTTTTATAAAGTTTGTCCATAGCAATAGGCTTTGTGCGATAGCTTTTGATTAGCGTCTGGTCATACCTTTATTCTTTTGCTTCTCTTCTGGCCTTTGTTCTACGTTTCTCCTTTATTTTCACAGCAGTTCTTTCATGGTGGTTTGTATGAGTCACAATTTTTAGAGCAAAACGGGTAGAACTCTTTTTCTCAGTTGTTTGCAGCAGCTAAATGTGTCCACTCTGGAGATGCATATCTTTGACTTTGTATCCGTGCTCTTTGTTTTTTGGACTGTAGGCTTTTCTCCGATTGTGTCACTTTGCTCAGATTGACTAGAGACTTCAATCACAGTGGAAGGTATTCTTCCTGCAGTCAATACGTGTCTCAATCTTTTCGATCTTCTGGGCAAATGGTCTCTTTTTTGCACTAGTTTTTCTGGTACACTGTTTACATCATTTGAGTCGACATTTCTCTTAGTTAGATCCCCTTCACTTTGACTGTCGACACCAACTGGGATCAACTCTCTTTGATTCTCATTTACAACAGAGTCTCGAGACCCAGTAGCTGGCGCCCTCTCTACTCTGTGCTCAGTCTGGACTGGACGTTTTCTGTTGCCACTGGTTCATCTACCACAGACCCTACACTTTCAAGAGGACATGGGACTCAACGAGTGTGGGCTGCATGCACCCAATTAGGTGGACCACCACAATTAACAGCAGTTGTGGTTACAAGAATCACTTGATAAGGCCCATGCCAACGAGGTTCCAAACAGGATTTTCGTACGTGCTTCTTAACGAGTACCCAGTCACCTGGGCACAAATCGTGGCACTGCTCCTGTTGAACGGTAGTTGCAACGTCTCCAACCTGGTGAGACACAGAACGTACCACATCAGCCAATCCGTTACAATAATCATCAGAAATATTCACAAGCTGATTTGCTGGGCTGTAGGCTGTGTCATAGCCCTCCCCATAATTATCTCGTGAGGGGACAGTCCAGTTCTTCTGTATGGGATGCTTCTCAAACTCATCAAAAAAGGCAACGCATCAGGCCATTTTAGCGAGGTGCATGCACACACCGTTGCTAATCTGAATTTAATCATTCCATTCACCTGTTCCACCACCCCGGCCGCCTCTGGACGGTATGCACAGTGTAGCCTTTGCAAAATTTGTAGTGCAGAACAGAGCATTCGTATCACTTCATTATTAAAGTGAGTTCCTCTATCTGATTCCAATGAGACTGGAAAACCGAATCTAGGTATTAGCTCTCTAAGAAGCAGTTTAGCCACAGTTAAACTGTCATTGCATCTTGTGGGGTAAGCCTCAACCCATCGAGAAAACAAACACACAATCACAAGGACATATTTCAATCCATTACAAGATGGCGTCTCAATAAAGTCAAGCTGCATGCGGATAAAGGGACCTCCTGATTTTCCAATATGACTCGTACTGACCACTGTCTTTATTCCTGCAATTTGTTGTTGGCAGATCACACATCTTTGACACAGACTCTCTGCAATGGCTCTAAATTTTGGGTTGTACCATGTTTGACGAAAGAGACGCAACATAGCATCTCTACCTACATGTGCAGGTCCATGGCAAATCCTTGCCATCGGTGACAATAGGCTATCTGGCAACACAGGTCTTCCATCTGTGTAAACCCAAACCTCATCTTCCTGTCTGCGATTACCTCCCGTTTTAATCCAGCCTTCACTTTTTGCTTGTGGTACTGAATCTTGTAATTCTCTGATTTCTTCCCAAGTTTCAACAACTGAAAACATCAATCTGCATTAGGTATCATCAGACTGTTCCTTCAAAGATTCCCCATTGAATGCATAAGAATTTAGGACACAATAACGCACAGTCTCATCGGCATATCGATTGTCAACTGTGACATAGTCATGTCCAGTTTGGTGGGCGGAACACTTCAGCACCTTAATCTGAGCCGTCAGTTGTAGTGCCATCAATAGGTTTTTTACACACTCTCCGTTCCGGATAGGTGAACCCAAAGAGGTCATAAACCCACATTGAGACCATAACTACCCAAAATCATGACCATCCTGAAACCATATTGACTATCTGTGAATATGGTTAATCTCATTTGTTCAGTAATGCTGCAAGCCCTGGTAAGTGCAATCAAATCAGCCACCTGTTTTGAATACACTCCTTTCAACTGCGATGCTTCAACCACACCCACTACAGAACAAATCACATATGCAGCTCACAAGGTACCTCCTGAAACTCTCAAGCATGATCCATCCACAAACAGTACATGGTCTGACTCTGGCAATGGAATATTTTGCATGTCAGGATGCAGTTTGGTACACATTTCAGTCACATCAAGGCAATCATGATCAGCTTCTTCCATCACAACTTCATGTCCTGGTAATGTCATCAAGGTAGCTGTGTCGTGTAGTTCCTATAGTACCCCTGCAGGACCTGCGCGTTTGGATAACATAAACTGTGGGCTTGGTGACTGACTGGCTCTGTGCACCCCCACCGCGTATGTTAGCCTGATTTGCATTAGCTAGTTCACAGTGCCACTAGAATCTCCTCTTATCGGAGAGAGATTAGTTCCTGGCAACCTTAGATCATGACAACCCTGATCCCTCAGAATCGTGAAAACAATATACTACTTGTCGCTCAGTCACTCATGCTTACTTGTTCGGTTTGTCTCAGAGAGTTACACAGAATAAACAGTCTGGGCATTTCAATAAGTATTTATTGAACAGTTGTTATTCTAGTGTAGAATATATGTGCTGCAACAACCAGCAGACAATAGCAGAGATATATTATCAGCAGTACGATCAAAGTGAAAGGATAGTACAGTTCTACCATATTGCAATAATGATGGTTACATACGTGAATATATGAAATGCATTATAAAAGTGCGCGTACTACTACGATGCCTAACTAGATGTACCTAAGTGTATCTAGCATGGGTGTAGGTCTAAAAGCCTAAGAGCCAAGAATCCCTCTAGGATTTTAGTCGAACCCCATTACCTGAATAGAGAGAGTGTGGGACCCCGTCCTGGTCTCGAGTTGGACACCCCGCAAGGGCTGTGTTAGACCGCTGTCAGCTGGAGCGACTGCATGCAGGAGCCTCAGCGTCTCTGGTCAGTGTGTCGGCATGGAAGTCTCGGTTCCCTCTACCTTACCGTGGCAAGATGTGGTGTATTTATACCCTAAAGTGTCTCGTCTCTTAGTATGGTTTGTATTGGTCTTTGTTGGACATGAGGAAGACGTCAGGGGTGAACTTTGTACATACATATTATGCAGGAGATGTAGCTGGTGAATGCTCATGCATAATTTATGAGTACATTGTAGGCCTGTGTTCGGGAAAAACCCTTCAGTGTTCAAACCACAGACTAGATAACATTCAACCCTCAGAGTTCATTGTGTACTGTAGGGAACTAATGTAGGTGAAAGATCATGCCTATATTAGGGCATAGGAGATCATGACTATACTACGGCATAGACGATTATGACCGTAATATGGCATATATGATTATGACCATAATAGGGCATATACGATTATGACCATATACGGTATATATGAACGTGTCTATATTAGGGCCTCTATACGAAACATAACACCGCCTCCACTTTCGAATTGGATGACAATGATCATACTTAAAATGTGGACAACTTAAAAATATACTTAAAACCAGCTAAAAACATGAATTTAAAAAGACGTTAAAAAATGTGTAAAATGTTAATATTAGCTATGTTTTCTTGCCACTTGAAAAAGTCAATTCTGTCCCACTTATAAAAGTTGTATTACTACAAGCAGAATAAGGCCATGCCTTTTCAAGTGAAAGTGTCAATTTAGGAAATGTTCCAAATTTTGTTCGTTTATTTATGAAATGAAGTGGAGAAGCCAAATTCTTTCCCAGGACGCAATGAGCCAATTCAAGATTAAGTGTCCTGGCTGGGAGATACAGCATCATCGGTGTTAGCTACTGCAGACGACAAATCCAACGTCTCACAGAGAACGTCAATCGCACATAGATGGAATGTAGCACTGACGACAGTTGGTGCTGCGGCAGCTTGTGCGGCAGTTGTTACCTGGGTGCCTGTGGAGGAGCCACCTAACCCAGCAGGAGCAAACGGCACCTGTGGATTCTCAAGGAATGCGTTCATCAGAATTGGAAGACGCTGGGGACAACGCAGAGCATGGGCCTTTAGGGGGTCCAGCATAGCATCCATTTCCGGCGGCGTATCTGATGGAAACGTTAGACAGAGATCCAACGCTCATTCTTCTCCGCAAAACACGCATCGAAGAACAGGTAAGATGCAGTCCACCCAGACTGGTCTAAACGATAGAAACCAAGAGGCGTTCAGTTCTCTTAGGCAAGGTATACCCAAAAGCTGCACCATGCGTTCACGGTATTTCCGCTTCATGAGTATGTTCGCCATTTCCTCGGAAATTGGGCCGTCCATTGCGTAGCAGTAAGATTACAATCAGGACTCCTGCAATCAGGAACAGGATAAGCGGGAGACCTCCAAAGACGCTTCCCAATACGGAGTGTATAAAATTTGGGATTACTCCGAGGACTGTCTGAAAGGTGCTTAATAGCCCTGACCCTATGGTCTTAAATAGGTGTACAATACCGCTCGTATCAGACATATTAAAGATACGACCCACCATTTCTGCGAAATGAAAGGGGCAGTTCGTACGTATAAGCGCTTGTATCTCAGTCGAGGTCCTTGCAACTTGAAGTTCAAAGGTTTCTCGAGCGGAGGTTAAGGGCACGGGTTACTATAAAAGCATGGCTTTCAGTCTGCTCAAAGTATCAAATTGTATAAAGGAAACATTCAACGAAGGCCATAATGGCACCTCCCTGACTGTGTTCAGTGGCGGAAACAATACTTGCATAGAACAAGTTACCCTGGAGTTAACAGTGACCAGATAGGCGACGCCCGGAAGCATCCCACAGCAGCCTTAATCATTTAGCATCAAGTAACTCCCATTCGAGAGCAGCTGGAAAACCGGCGTGATCATGGCCGCTGGGGTCCCTGACATGTGACAAGATAGATTTGCTACCGAACCACTGCAGGCTCCGTGTAGAGAAATATCCTGACACATGAGACAACCGCTTAAAGCGTTCTTGCAGTTTGTACCACTCAGATACACTTCTCGATCCCCACTCCGGCATCGATATCTATATGGTAACTCCCAAGTTTCCTTAATGTATCCCTTACCCATCTTTTCATATCTGCCTGCCTGCCTGCCTGCCTGCCTTTGCTCAAGGCAATATTGAAACTGAAACGTAGTGACCGGCAGAGTGATTTGGCCATGAATTAGCCATTCGTTGATGGTGATTCGGCTACAGTGAATGGTAACCTTTCCAGTTTCTCAATACGCAGCATTGTATATCTAGCTCCCCTTTGTGCCATTTCTGTCTGTTTATCAGTTAGATTGTATCCTGAAAACAGAGACGTGGTGTTTATAAAACGCCAGGGCATGTAGCCTGCACGCAAAGATTGCAGCGTCCAGCATAACATCATAATAGAACATAACTGAGATTGCCCATGTTGTAACAAGGCCAAGTCTTGTTCTAATACGTCAATTGCCGAAGATACAATGTTGCCTAAGGAGTAAATCCTGGAGGTCAAAGTTGTTAACCCATTATCCACTACAGCTAACACCTTCTCTAAGTTAATACGGTCTATTTCCCGTATTCTTTCTGCGGCCTCCTGTTGGGATATTTTTCAGTTTTCATTATAGTAGGCATAAATGCCAGCATATATGAAACATTTCTGACGTGTTTTCCTTGGGCCTAGCAAGAAATCCCTAAGGTCTACATCAGGTGTGAGTAGGGTCAAGTGATGTTTCACTTCTGTGAGTGTTGAGGTTTTTAGCCAATCAAGGCACAACTTTCCAACACTATAGGATGTCACTACCCCTGGGTGTTGTCTCTGTACATAGCGTGTATCTGGCCTACTGATACTAAACCCCTGGGTTATACCTAGGAATCTCTGTTGACATGTGTTCGTGTCAACGGGCCAAATCAGCCAATCTGTCCAATTGGGATCTGACCTGTTGTACTGGAGAATGTCATCTAATCCTACCCCATGTGTAGTTGAATTCTGCCCCCCACCCATCTGAAATGGTGCTGGAAACCCAGGTGTGTTCATTTCCTTGTTCTTGGCTAGTCCAAGACAGGATGTCTGTTGCACAGTTTCATTTAGAAATATCATCTGCTGTGGAATGAGGCATGCTCTAAAAAGCGCTTCTGTTCCCTGGACCTGCCAATCCCTAGAACCCCAGATCGATTTTAAATCTATAGTGTCCTTCCATAGGTCGAAACCCTGTGTACACAACTGGGCCATAAAGGAAGCAGAGTAAATCTGTTTGGTGTTAGTCAACATAATTTTCTGTGCTGATGTTGTTGCCACTTTGTAATAAAATGACTTCGGGTCAGATGTATTAAACCCTGAAAAGTATGTGAATTTCTGTGCAAAAGTTTGCGAACTACCTTTTGGAGGTGTTGGGCAGTGTTCCCACTGGTGGTATTCAAATACATTTCTAGGTGTTACATATTTGTGCAAGAAATGATGACCATAATGTTGGTAACAGTACAATAAATCATAGTCTGAAGTACCTTCTAACATTTCATTGTTCAGAAATGCTGCAGTTTTTTCCAAATCAGACATCATATTATTTACAGTTTCAGTGTCCCATTCATCAGACAATGCACTGGAGGTAATGATATCACTGTGATGTTCACTGAAGACAAGTCTCTTGGTTCACGATGTGAAGACTTGTGTGGCTTTAAAATCAAATTGACTCTTTGGGCTGTAGAGCTCTGCTGGAGATATCGTCCATTAATAAGCATACTAAAAGTTATAGTTAAACCTAGCCAAAAAAGAAGAAATAGAATCCCAGTGATATACCAAAGTTCTATCCAAGGTGACACCAGGTAAGTCTTTCTAAAAAAGTGCAAAAAGTCAATGAGTTTCTGTTTGTGTGATTTTTGGGCTGGCGTCGTTTCTGGCTCGCATTGATCCAGTGAAAACGTATCAATGTTCATGAAGTAGCCAGAAGCGGTTCGATCAATTGTTGGAATTGCATCGGGATTTGTTGAAATTGGATTTTGCTCTTGATGAGGAATGTTGACGTAGACATCTGTAGTCGGTCTTATTGCAACTTGGTTGTTAAGTTGATTTTCTTCTTGAAGTTGAACTTCTTGTTGAAGTGGAACGAGTTCCATAGCATTGTTCCTTAGTCCTTCATTCCGTACAGGTGGCTCTTCAAACGTGATGAGTCTTTCTGTTTGAACTTCTTGGATTGTAGCGAGAGGAGGGCGTCTGCTACTGTGGAGTCCACGAGGCCTACTGTTTAGTATCGGCCACATAGTGTGGTCTGATTAAGTCGATTGAGACAAATCTTTTCTCCTTTTTCCCGGCAAGAGGCGGCAGAAGTACAGTTCTTGTGCCTTGGATTGCTAGGACCGGTACAGCTGTTCTGTATGATGGCCCAAATTCTTTTTTGTCTGCAATCTTCTCTCTGACCAGATCCCCGACTTTTGGGATCCAGACAGGTCTTGCCGTTACTGTCTTGACTTCCTCAGTGGCGGTCTGTTTTAAGTGGACGTTACTTTGTTGTGTCCTGGATTCATTTAGATCCTGTAAAACAGCCAAACGATCATGGATATCAAATTGTTTTTCATCCGCCACTGCGCCTTCACAATCAAGATCAGGTACCCACATTCTTGTCCCAAATAGGACCTCGTAAGGAGTGACACCCCCTAGAGAGCTTCTTGGCTGGTTGTTAATTGCTCTTTGGACCCCATAAAGGTGACTGACCCAACTACCGCCCTTGCCTAATACCCTAGCTGTTAAAGATTGCTTTAAGTCACGGTTTTTCCTCTCCACAACCGAATTTCCCTCAGGATGGTATGGAGAGGAGTACTGCAATGCTACGGCCATTCCTTCCATGGCCTCTTTGTAAGCCCGAGAGCTAAACCCCGTGCCACGGTCAGAATGTAACGTGCCAACTGCGTATGTGCTGATAAAGACTTGCAAATCTTTTATAACAGTTCGAACGTCAGCCGAGCGCTGAGGCCAGACCCATAGGAATCTAGAGCAGGAATCCACTGCAACCATGATATATTTCTTGGCCCCATCAGATTGTAGGGGTCTGCAGTGGTCCAAATACACACATGCGAGAGGTTTGTCTGATTTTAGTAATGGTGTCTGCGGTGGGCGTCCTACGGTGGAGCCTTTCATCTGCTGGCAGATGTCGCACTTTAAGACATAGTCTTTGGTCTGCTTTGTTAACTCTGGCCACCAGTAGCGCTGTTTCAGTAAAGAAATAGTCGCTGTAACGCCTGTATGCGCAGAACCTAAACCCTCGTGTGCTGCTAGAATTAAACCTTGCCTACGATCCATATTTGGTATTACTCTATCCCCCTACTCCAGGAATCTGAGCATATGGAATGTTGTTTGCATCTAACTTGTAGGAGCATTTGAGTGGAAATTTTTTAGGTACTGCTGTGCTGCCTTTGCGTGAAGCAATGACAGCTACCAAAATTTCGCCGTCTATTCTTGTTTTTGAACGAGTGATTGCAGCTACGGATGCTGTGCGTACAGCCCCCTTTGCAGCTTCATCAGCCAATGAATTCCCTTCAACGTGAACGCCATCACGCTGATGACTCAGTGTATGTATCACGTGAGCCCTTGGTAGTTCGTTTCTCAACTCCACTACCTGTTCCCATAGCATTTTATGCTTAATTGTGCCACCTTTTGCGTCTTTAAACCCGTTTTGTTCCCAATTATGTAAATATTCATTGTATGATTGTACACAGTAAAAGGAATCACACACTATCAGTGTGGGGAATTCGTGGTCCGTCTTTACGAGTGCCAGTATCAGTGCTTTTAATTCTGCTAACTGAGCCGTGCAGTCTCCTAGAGATTGCGTTTTAGTGCAATTTGGATGGAACTTTCCATCTCGCATGCGACCTTTAACGATTGCACACGCTGCGCTGTAAGCTTGCTTACTCCCTATGGCCGGTTGAGCAGATCCGTCAATGTAAATAATGTATTCATACTGATCTAGAGGCAAAATCTCATTTAGTAGAGGATATTCTTGTTCATATTGCAGAAATGCTTGTGTTTTTAAACTTGGATCAAATCTGTATTCAACATCCGTTGCAGTAAGAGAATTAGCCCATTGTATCCATCTGGGATGTAAGGCTTTCGCATTTGGAATGCTAGCCTTTGTAAAAGCCTCTAAGGCTGGTACTGGGGTCACGACTATTATGCGCTTTCCCTGAGCCAGAGCTCTTTCTCTTGCTACAGCGGTCTGCACTGCTGTCAGGATTTTTTCTGTTGAAGTGAAACGCATCTCTGCGTTTGTGTACAGGTGTGATTTGTATGCGATTGGTACCGTTTCACCTTCATTGAAGGTTAAGTAAGTGTACGCGCATTGACCTGCTATTACTCGGATCACTAAGTTGTGTACATTTACGCGTGTCTGTAAGTGTTTTGAAGCTATCATGTCTTCTTGTAGTGAGCGTAGGATGTTTGTATGTTCCTGTGTCCATTGTCTGACTGAAAAATCAGGTTTTATTAAGTCGTAGAAAGGTTTTACTCTTTCTGCTAATCCAAAATGTAAGTTCGACCAAAATTTAGGAATCCCAGAATTGATTGTAAATTCTTTAACGATTTTGGAGGTTGGAGCAGTGCACACTTTTCTAAAAAGTTAGCTTCTAGGCTTTTTCCTTCACTTGACAGCTCCTACCCTAAGAACAGGACATTGAGTTGGGCAATTTTTGATTTTTTGAAATTAAACTTATAGCCCTCAGAGGCGAATCCCATAATAATGGTGCTCACCCTGGTAAAGTGCCTCGGTAAGTCATCGTTCGTCAGATAAATATCATCCACATAGGACAATGCTTCTTCATCCAAATTTTGGAGTAACTCTGTTACCCTTGCTGAAAACAACCCCGGGCTATTCTTATACCCTTGGGGGAGTCGACAAAATTGCCATTGTGACCCTAGCGCTGAAAATGCAGTCAAATACCTGCTTTCAGGCGCTATATTTTGGCAGAAAAATCCATTTGAGATATCAAGTGTAGTTTTGTATTTTTTCCGCACAATGTTATTCATTAATGCGGCACTGTGTGCATTTTGAACTGCAAATGTCTTTGTGCAAGTGTTTAAATGTCTGTAATCCAAAACTAAACGATATGTGTTGTCAGGTTTTATTACGGGAAACAAAGGATTGTTCATAGGTGAAGTGCAATTTTCAATCACCCCCTGGTATTCTAGTTGATCTAGGATCTCCCTGACTTGGTTTTTGGCTTCCTGCTGTATATGGTAATGCCTTTGAGCATTTGGGGAAACTTTTAACGGGATCACGTGGTGAGTTGAATCCTCATCCCAACCAGCATGATTTTTGTACAATGCTGGAGCTAGGGCAACCGCCCACTCCTGCGCATATGCATGTTTTAAATGTATGGGAACAAGGTCGGAAAATGCTGGAAAAATTACCGTTTCTCCCTTAGGGCACTCCATGACGAATGCTGGCGGCCAGTCTTGCTCTGCTAATAGGATGTCATATCCAGATGACAGATTTTTCCAAAATAGACCTTTAAGTTTCCTGGGCTTGTCCCCCTCCATCCGGAGTGTTATCTCATGTAACTTATGTGGGACACTTACCCGAGTATCAGGTGTTTCCACCGTGATATACTCACTCAACTCCGCTGTCACCAGAAATTCCTTCAGGTTCTGGCGAGCTATTGTTACTTCTGCTGCGCTGTCTAGCATCGTCAGAGCCCATTCCCCGTTCAGAAGCTGTGTCCTCAGAATTCTGGGCATGTCTAATCTTGAGACCTGCTACCTTCTTCTTTTTGAACTGAGGTTTTTGTATTTGTTTATCTTCTTTTGTAGGTGCGTAGTCCGCAGCGCATTGCATGTCTCTGGACTTTGTACGCTCCTCTTGTCTTTGTTCTGACCGTCCTTCCCTCTCTGAGTTTTTTGATGAACCCTGAAAGGAACGAGAGGAACGTGTATCAGTATCCTGATACCTGTCAGGTTTCCTAATATTATCCCTATTCAGGAGGTTATACCTCCTTTCAGAGGGCTCCTGTTGAGGAGACCTGCCCCGGGATTGAGATCTGCTGTCTTTAGACTTTTGTTTCTTTTTATTCTCTCATTTCTTTTTAGAAGAAGTAGGTGTCTGCTTTGGAGTGTCCTTTTCAGAACTGCCCACTAGTTGTGCTTTTAATGCTTTCCCACCTAAGCTGTCCTTGCCTAATTCTGCATATGCAGTTTCAATTATTTTGGGTAGTTCGTGTTGTTGATTTACTGGACTGAACTCCCTTAGACGTTGGCGGATCGCCACTGAAGCTGCTTCCTCCTTAATGTTAGCTAGTATTATGGCCGATACCTGTTCGAAGTTACCTAGTAACTTCATCCCTAAGTTAAGGGCAGGCTCTGCTCCGTACTCATTTTTTATCTGTCTCAATACGTCAGGTACTACTGCTAATGACGGGATACCATGGGTTCTGGTATATATGGCAGGAAAGACTGTACCCGAAGAGGTGCAGTCCTCTATTTGTGGTGTGATCCCCATGGGCAAGCAGATTGTTAGTATTCTGTGTTTATCACAGGTGGTAGTATTCGGGAATACTGCCTCAAGCTGAGTTATTTTCTGAGCTATCCAGAATGGTATTTGTTCGCATTTTGCGGGCATTTTGCCCATTACCACGTGTAATGTTTGAAGAGTAATTTTATTTCCTGTACCCTGAGCTGGAGTACTATTTGCTGCACCTGGTGCAGGTTGGATTGTTAAAGTCATCATGACAAATTGTGTCAGGTTTCTGTAGATTTTAATTAAATCTGTGTGTTGTACGAGTAAGTCTCCTGGTGGCATTCAATCAATCAATCAATCAATCATGTCACTTATAAAGCGCACTACATACCCGCGAGGGTCTCAAGGCGCTGGGGGAAGAGGGGGGTGGTGCTGCTACTGATCGAAGAGCCAGGTCTTGAGGAGTCTTCTGAAGGCCAGTAGGTCTTGGGTCTGTCGGAGGTTGGTGGGGAGGGTGTTCCAGGTCTTGGCGGCGAGGTGGGAGAAGGATCTGCCGCCGGCGGTCGTTCTCCGGATGCGGGGGACTGTGGCGAGGGCGAGGCTGGTCGAGCGGAGCTGGCGGGTGGGGGTGTAGAAGCTGAGTCGTCTGTTGAGGTAGGCTGGTCCGGAGTTGTGGAGTGCTTTGTGTGCATGGGTGAGGAGCTTGAAGGTTATCCTCTTGTTGACAGGGAGCCAGTGCAGGTCTCTCAGGTGGGGTGTGATGTGGCTGCGTCGGGGGATGTCGAGGATAAGACGTGCAGAGGCGTTCTGGATGCGTTGCAGCCGTCTCAGGAGCTTAGCCGCCGTTCCTGCGTAGAGGGCGTTTCCATAGTCCAGTCTGCTGGTGACGAGGGCCTGGGTGACTGTTTTTCTTGTTTCGGTGGGGATCCACTTGAAGATCCTGCGGGGCATTCGGAGGATGTTGAAGCAGGATGAGGAAACGGCGTTGACCTGCTTAGTCATGGAGAGGGTGGGGTCGAGGATGACCCCTAGGTTGCGTACGTGGTCGGTGGGTGGCGGGGCTGTTCCCAGTGATGTTGGCCACCAGGAGTCGTCCCAGGCTGAAGGGTTGGAACCAAGGATGAGGACCTCCATCTTGTCCGAGTTCAGCTTCAGGCGGCTGGTCCTCATCCATTCGGCGACGGCCTTCATTCCTTCGTGGAGGTGGGCTTTGGCGGTGTGAGGGTCTTTGGTGAGGGAGAGGATCAGCTGGGTGTCGTCGGCGTAGGAGATGATGTTGAGGTTGTGCTGTCGGGCGACGTGGGCGAGGGTGCCATGTAGATGTTGAACAGCGTTGGGCTGAGGGAGGAGCCTTGGGGTACGCCGCAGATGATCTTGGTGGCCTTGGATCGGAAGGGGGCGAGGCGGACGCTTTGTGTTCTGCCGGAAAGGAAGGATGTGGTCCAGTCCAGGGCCTTCTCTGGATCCCGGCGTCGTGAAGGCGTGTTCGTAGTGTGTGGTGGCAGACCGTGTCGAAGGCGGCTGATAGGTCCAGGAGGATGAGGGCTGCTGTTTCTCCGTTGTCTAGCAGGGTCCTGATGTCATCGGTGGCGGCGATGAGGGCGGTTTCGGTGCTGTGGTTGCTGCGGAAGCCGGACTGGGAAGGGTCCAGGATGTTGTTCTCCTCGAGGTAGCGGGTCAGTTGTTTGTTGACGATTTTCTCGGTGACCTTCGCGGGGAACGGGAGCAGAGAGATGGGTCGGAAGTTCTTGAGGTCCTTGGGGTCTGCCTTGGATTTCTTGAGTAAGGCGGTGATCTCGGCGTGCTTCCAGCTTTCCGGGAAGGTTGCTGTCTCGAAGGAGATGTTGATTATTTTCCGGGGATGGGGCGCGATGGCTGTACTGGCTTTGTTGAAGATGTGGTGAGGGCACGGGTCTAGCGGTGAACCGGAGTGGATGGTGTTCATGATCTCGCTGGTGTCCTCGTCGTTGATGTTGGTCCAGGAGAGCAGGCGGTTGGTGGTTGTGGGGGCAGTGGTCTCGGTGGTTGCCGGGGCGGTCGTGGTGTTGAAGGTGTCGTGGATGTCGGCGATTTTGCGGTGGAAGAAGGTGGCCAGTGAGTCGTACAGGTCTCGCGACGGCTGGATGTTGTTGGTGTTGGAGCTGGGGTTGGAGAGTTCCTTCACGATGTTGAAGAGCTCTTTGCTGTTGTGTGCGTTGTTGTCTAGGCGGTCTTTGAGTGAGGCCCTTTTGGCGGATCTGATGAGGTGATGGTGACTGCGGGTGGCGCTCTTGTGGGCGGCGTAGCTGTCCGCTGTCCGTTCGTGGAGCCAGATCTTCTCCAGTTTTCGGCATGTTCGTTTGGAGGCCTGGAGGTCTTCGGTGAACCAGGTGGCTTTCTTGCTGGTGTGGCTGTTGGGCGGATTCTTGAGCGGGGCGAGGGTGTTGGCGCAGTCGTCGATCCACTGTCTGAGGTTGTGGCAATGTCAGGATGTGGTGTGTAGGCCGCTAATATTGGCCATGTGGCTCCATCTCCTCCAAATGGGCCTAACCTTACTCTTTTTCGTACGTGGGGTAGGGCGGCATTAAACCAGTAATAATGTTCCTGGTAAGTGAGTGGAATCTCTATGTCCTCAAACGGACAATATTCCATTGGTGCATCTCCTTCTATATAGTAGTGAAATGTATTTGTTATTGCATTTGCTGCCGGGAATGTAACCCATGAATAGAACACCTCGGTTTTGTTTGATTCGTGTGCCTCAATCACGAAAACTACCATGCCACCCCTAGCTTGTAAACCATTTTCTAATAGTCTTAGGGTGTCTGTCATTCTGAATTTTGGTGCTATCTGTATTACATCCATAGGATCTTCTCCTTCTTCTGAAAAATTCAGTTCAACTCTCTCTGCCCTTACATCGGCATCAGTCATGTTTAGAGGAAGAAGTGTTCCAAGGGAACTAAGATAAGGTGTTATGCACAATTTTTAGGAACACTATGTCCTTTCAAGCTTGAATAACCAACAGCCAATAAATAGTATTTTTGTACTACTCAGCTGCGGCGTATTTTGTGCCCACCCACTCCAGACGTCTCTGGTGTTTTGTGAGTAGGTTCTCTGAGAATAGCACGACTGAACTACTCAGATTCTACTGTTAAATAAGTACCCAACCAACGTTGGTGGTGCCATGTCGTGTAGTTCCTATAGTACCCCTGCAGGACCTGCGCGTTTGAATAACATAAACTGTGGGCTTGGTGACCGACTGGCTCTGAGCACCCCCACCGCGTATGTTAGCCTGATTTGCATTAGCTAGCTCACAGTGCCACTAGAATCTCCTCTTATCGGGGAGAGATTAGTTCCTGGAAACCTTAGATCATGACAACCCTGATCCCTCAGAATCGTGGAAACAATGTACTACTTTTCGCTTAGTCACTCGTGCTTACTTGTTCGGTTTGTCTCAGAGAGTTACACAAAATAAACAGTCTGGGCGTTTCAATAAGTATTTATTGAACAGTTGTTATTCTAGTGTAGAATATATGTGCTGCAACAACCAGCAGACAATAGCAGAGATATATTATCAGCAGTATGATCAAAGTGAAAGGATAGTACAGTTCTACCATATTGCAATAATGATGGTTACATACGTGAATATATGAAATGCATTATAAAAGTGCGCGTACTCCTACGATGCCTAACTAGATGTACCTAAGTGTACCTAGCAATGGTGTAGGTCTAAAAGCCTAAGATCCAAGAATCCCTCTAGGATTTTAGTCGAACCCCATTACCTGAATAGAGAGAGTGTGGGACCCCGTCCTGGTCTCGAGCTGGACACCCCGCAAGGGCTGTGTTAGACCGCTGTCAGCTGGAGCGACTGCATGCAGGAGCCTCAGCGTCTCTGGTCAGTGTGTCGGCATGGAAGTCTCGGTTCCCTCTACCTTACTGTGGCAAGATGTGGTGTATTTATACCCTAAAGTGTCTCGTCCCTTAGTATGGTTTGTATTGGTCTTTGTTGGACATGAGGAAGACGTCAGGGGTGCACTTTGTACATACATATTATGCAGGAGATGTAGCTGGTGAATGCTCATGCATAATTTATGAGTACATTGTAGGCCTGTGTTCGGAAAAAACCCTTCAGTGTTCAAACCACAGACTAGATAACATTCAACCCTCAGAGTTCGTTGTGTACTGTAGGGAACTAATGTAGGTGAAAGATCATGCCTATATTAGGGCATAGGAGATCATGACTATACTAGGGCATAGACGATTTTGACCATAATAGGGCATATACGATTATGACCATAATAGGGCATATACGATTATGACCATAATAGGGCATATACGATTATGACCATATACGGTATATATGAACATGTCTATATTAGGGCCTCTATACGAAACATAACAGCTGGATTCAAACTCGCACATCTCGTCACAGTCACATTCTCTGCATCCAATTTCACCTGCTCATATTTTGTTAACCGACTACTCATGAGATGCTGTGTTCGAGTTCATATCAACAAATCCGAACTGAATGAGGCACATACACTCTCAACGGATGTCCCATCACAATGTTCTCACACTGTTCCAAACTCACTCATGTTGCAGCAACAACTTTCAAACACCCAGGTAAAGCAGCAGCCACAGGATCCAATGTAGCTGAAAAATATGCAACAGGTCTGCGTGCAGTTTCATGCATTTGCGTTAGAACTGATAGTGCACAACCGTCACGCTCACTGCAAAACAGTGTAAAACTCTTGGTAAAGTCAGGCATTCCCAATGCTGGAGCTCGACATAAACTGTCTCGCAGTTCAAGAAAAGAGCGCATGCATTCCTCATCCCAAGGAACAGGATCTGTCACATCTTTGTGTGTCAGTCTTTGTAGTGGCTTGGCTATCAATGAAAAACTCGGTATCCACTGCCTGCAGTAGCCAACCATTCGCAAGAACCTTCGAACTTCCTTTTGTGTACTCGGTGGATTCATCTGCAATATGGCAGTGATTCGATCTTGTGACACTTTTCTGACTCCTTTTTCAATGTGGTGTCCCAAATAGAGAACTTCTCTCTTACAAAACTGCAATTTTCCTGGTGACACCTTGTGCCCAGTCACTGCCAAGTGATTCAGTAGGGCCACAGTATCTGAAACACATGCTTCTTTAGTTCCTGATGCCACTAATAAATCATCAATGTACTGTACTTGCACAGAGTGATTCAGCATTTCTAGTGGCTCCAAATTTCTCTTCAAAATCTGATTGAAAATCGAGGGGCTTTCTGTATACCCTTGTGGAACTCGGCACCATGCCAAGACATGGTTTCCGAACCGGAACGCAAATAAATATTGACTACCCGTATGCAAGGGAATGGAGAAAAACGCTTGACACAAGTCAATCACCGAAAACCATTCAGCTTCACATGGAATCTGATATAGAATTACAGCAGGATTTGGTACTATTGGACAACAGGGTATCACAATCTGATTAATTTTTCTCAAATACTGAACTATTCTATATTTTTCATTCAGTTTTCGTATGCCCATGATAGGTGAATTACATGGACTTCCCAAAATCTCTCTCAAAATTCCTTGTTCAATCAAAGTCTCGATCAATGGGGTTATTCCAGCAATAGTTTCAGTACTAATATTATATGCTGGAGTTCTTGGGTATTCTGCATTTGGTTTCACTGTGTTTCGAATTGGAGCTACTCCTTTCATCTTTCCATTATCTTTTCTTAAAAGATCCAACACTTCAGTCAGGACCAGCTCTCTCAGCACAGGAGGTAAGTCATTCTCAGTAAGTAAGGGATATAAACTCTTCTGTCTTCTGTCTAGCCATTTTAAACACTACATCTTCATCTTTAGTATGAAATTCTATTCCTTCAGGGGTACAATAAATGGAACAATTCATTTTGCACAATAAATCTTGTCCCAAAAGATTTACTGGACAAGTGTCACACACCACAAATTTATGCATATCCTCAAATGTTCCAATCTGTACTTGCACTGGTTCTGTCACTTGGGTTGAAATTCATTGATTCGACGCTCCTACTACTTGGATTGTTTCTCCTGAGAAGGGTAGGTTGGGAATTTCCACAGTTCTCACAGTGGATCGGGTAGCACCAGTATCTACAAGGAATGAAATGAGTGTTCCATTTACCTTGCCATCCACAAATGGACCATTCTGATCTACCTCTAAGGATGCGCCAAGCACGCATTCCTCCTCCCCTCTCCGGCACCATCATTGGGAAGTATCTGAATCACTATCATCCATCTATAATAAATATTGTGAAGCCACCTGCACATTTGGATTTATTTGGCCATTGGTATGAAAACCCATATTCGCTTTGTATTTCTGTACCTGTCCATTCAAATTTTGCATAGGAGCTTGAGGTATATTTTGATTCTGACTCCTTATATTTAACGTTGACTGATTCAACATCTCACCGGTCACCTGTGACTGTCTCAATCCACTGCACCTGTCACAATTGCCTGTCCATTTGCCTGATTAGCCAAATTGGACTTACATTCGCACTTCCAATGCCCGAACTTGCCGCAACTGTGACAATGGAAAGTCTTTTTCAATGACTCTATGTTCGATCCACGTCCCCTTCCTTGAGGCATCAAATTTGGCAAAGGATTTACCATCACACCCTTCATTCCAGTAGTAGTCTGACCATTTCCCTGTATCATGCCTGTAAAATAGGATCGAAACCCACATATCCTTTCTTGGCTGCTCTCATCTGTGCCAACATCAACTTCTCTTTACACTTCTTATGTCGTGATTTGATATCATCTAAACAATACTTTGCATAACGCAGTATTTCATCAATTGACTTCCTCTGCCAACAGATTAAATGCTGCTGAATTATAGCCACAATCTCAGGACCCAAACCATAGACAAATCGATACACAAAATGTCCCATATCTTTCTCCGACACATTTTCAATTCCACTGTACTGTTTGAATGCCTACAGAAGCCTTTCATAAGAGGCATGTACTGTTTATTTCAATTCTTGAGTAGTCCTATCTATTTTTACCCAATCTGTTTCTTTCGGCGAAATCTTTCCTTTCAAATACGTATTGACCTGATTATATTTTTTCATCACCTCTACTGATGGCGTGCCTGTTTTTGGATCTCTAACATATTCTGTTTCAGGCCAATCTACTGCAATCTTAAGTTCCACCCACAAATCCGATATCGAACAAAGCATCCAAATCCTTTAACAGGACCTTTGAAACCTTCACAAATATTTCTACTTGCTTATACCACTCGACTGGTTTCTCTTTCAACCTCGGGAAATCATTTGTAAAAGACAATATATCCTGTCTACTCCAGGGGACATGTACATACCCTCCTCCTGGGACTATTCTCATAGAGAAAGCCAATGCATCTGCCTCATTCTTTTCTTTTTCCATCATTGGACAAAGAGGCAGTGCCACTATCGTCTTTCTTTTTAGCTCATCTGCCTTCCCATCTTTCTATCTCTCCCCATCGCTTCAGTGTTGTTATTAATTCCTTAATTTGCAGTCTTTTTCCAGAGGAATTCAGACGCTCCAAATCTTTGTCACTAAAATCCAATCGATAAGTTTTCTGTAAAGCTTTGGATTTTTCTACATCCACTGCATATATCTGTGCTACCTCAGCAAATCTCTCATGGATATTTCTGGCTTTCCGGGTTATATCTTTACACATAAATAATAATTCTTCATCACAATATTTTGATAGTCTCTCTGGACTAATTGTTCCCAATATCATTTCTTCTAATTCCACTTTTAATTTGCTCACATCAATATTCATGCTTTTATTTGCATTAATCAATGCATTCCTATTAGGGGCTATGTCTCTAATCCAACCATCAAGTTCTTCTGGGGATGGCCCTATTGAAGTACTCGTTTCCAATCTCTGTGAATCTCCACTAATCTCTCGTGGCTTCAACAATATTCGTGAATCTGTTCTCTGACTTCCCATTTGTAAAATTCTCCTAGTAATCATTTGCTGTCCTCTACATGGTGTATCAAGAGCCTTCTCTTCAGACTTATTAATGGCTCTATTCCCCCTTCCATGGTGGAATTCATTCTATTACATCTTTCTGTACTATTCTCATGAGCTTCTACTCTTACTGGTGTACACATTGTTCCTTGATCTCTCACAATTTCTCTTGCTCCAGGTAAAGTATGTATTTCTCCTACAGTTTCACTTGGGACTGCTATTGTATGAATCTGTGAGACTCTTTGCCCTGACTGATAAAGAGGAACAACCAGACCAATTGTCACAGGAACTGATAATGCATCAGGATTATTTGTCACGGCTAAGGGGCCGATAACGAACTCATTAGGAAACTCTTCCGACCAAATCTGTTCCGGAATCGTTTCCGAACTAACTGGGTTCTGCGAGTCCGACCGACCGATTACGATGCTTCCGTACATCATTCGGTCGCACACCCATTGACTTCAATGGGAGCCTGTGTTCCGAACAAGAACACAGGCTCCCATTGAAAAAAGGGATTGTTGGGGAAAACCATGCACCCTGTGATGGGCACTCCATGGGGCCTGCCACACTGTGCATGGTGGTAAGGAGAGGTCCCATGGGTACCCCCACGGGCCCCAACCGGAGGCTCTGGGTGAAGGGGGGACCTGATACGGGCCCCCAAAGTCAGATTCCGACATCCGTTTCATGTCAGGCAGACCAAATCGGAACGGCTGTCCGAAGCGGTCATTGTAACCCGCTCGTTTGGAAACCCTGTCCATAGAGCTGTACAATTTGGCTCCGAACGACTCGGGCTGTCCGAATGCCGTTCGGAACCGATTCGGACAGCCCGGATGGTTTCCTTGCATTGTAATCGGTCGTTGGGAAATGTGACCGATTCAGTCAGAAACATAGGTTCTGAATCGAATTTGTCAAATCTGAATCCCGTTCGGCGCTTTTCCGGACGGCATAGTAATCGGCCCCTTAATTGAAAAATCCCACTCTTTCGGGAGTTTGATTTTCATCTGGGAAAATTCTTTTATAAGCTGGATTCAAATCCATAGGTGGAGCTTCTAACCTTAAAACTACAAACGGATTGGTCTCTGAATTATTCTGTTCTTCTTTATAAGGTCGGGGTCTATTCAGTAAAAGTTTGCTCAATAATTCATCATCGATATCTTCTAGATTCTCATCTGTTACTGAACGTACTTGAACCTTTTGCTCCGCCACAAGTTTCCATTTTTCCTTACATTTTTCTCCTTCATTTTGTTCTGCTACCATTAATGAATACATTCGAGCTCCCAATGCAATAACTTGTCTCCATATGCTTTTCCAGGAATCCCATTTTGCCTGTTCATACCGATTTATAGTATTCCTATATCTTCCCTGACATTTCTCTTTTTCTCTCCGATATGCTTCATGCTCCCACTCTTCAAGAGCTTCATATTGTATGGGTCTAGGACTAGCTTTCAAATCATTCATCTGTCTTCTCAAATTTTCTAAAATGTTTACATTAAATGTCCCGTACTGTGGAAATGCTAAGGGACCATCTTTCTCAGTGTATTTTACCCAGTTTTCTAACCAACTACAAGTGTGATATCCTCTCTCTAATGACATCTGCGACGCAGGTGTTCCTTCCAAAGTCACAGGAACTCCTTCCCTTGTCGGTATCGGATCATCCTTATGCATTAAAGCTTTTAACAATTTAAAGAATTTCATGATTTCTTACTTCAATTCAATCTGTTTAAACCTCTAAACTCTCTTCCGTATTATTGTTTCAACCACCTATCACTGTTCATTCTTATCCACCAATACCAGCACAGCTTCTCACCAACCACCGATACCAGCGCTGCACTTTATGACGGCAGTCTAACTCCTCACTGTGACTGACCCTCCCTTCACAATTTGTTTGTCGTCGTTTTCCTTCGTCATTTTAAAACAAACTTCACAAAACAATACGACATAAAACAACTTTGTCTGCTCAACTAAAAGAATAACAGATACCCACTCATTCAGAAAATTTTCACTCACTTCCAGTGAAAACCTCAACAGCGTGATCTCACTTTCATTAAGTAGAAATTCTTAAAACCTCTCCTGGTGCCCTTCCTGAAGAGATCCCAACAATTCTAACTAGTGATGCACCAATTTCCCTTTCTCAGTACCAGCAACGATGTCTCATGCACAGTACTCACAAAACAGGAGACAAACACACTTAGGGGCCGATTCCGATCTCGGCCGGTAGGGCTCCGAATCGGATTCGGCTTTACCGGATCCGATTCGGAGCCCTGTTTCCCGACCGAACCGTACGCGGGTCCGGCCGAGCGAGTACGATGCGAAATCGCCGACCGACTCGTCCGGGCGTCCCGACCGCTCCGACCGACTCGCTCCCGGCTCGAACCGCTCCGACCGACTCGCTCGGACTCGACTACGCACCGCGCAATGGAGACGTTTCCGGCCGGGTAAGTACGATGCGCGCCCGCGAGCAGTCCGACCGAGCCGCGCACTCCGGCTCGTAAGAGCTGTCGGAGCCGTACTTTGGGGGTCCGTGTCGGACCCCCTGTACGCGTAGCCGTGCGAGTCGCACACAGGGGGACCCATGGGTCCCCCCTACCTGTGCGTGTACGGCGCGAATCGCTCGCCGCGTACCCGCTGTAGGGGCGCCCTTGTCCGACTCGCACCCATTGAGTCAATGGGAGCCCGCGTACGCGTTGTACGACCGGCTCCCATTGACTTCAATGGGAGTCCGACCGACTCGAGTCCGATAACATACGGACGCATCGTACTCGTTCGGTCGGACTGCACGGGTCCGATTCGGTCGGAAATCTCTCCGGGTCCGGCTCGGTCGGAGAAATCTCCGGCCCGAATCGGAATCGACCCCATAGTGTATGACAAACTAAGACTGCCCATAGGCTTTTCTCGGGATCTTCGGCCTCGACGGACCCATACTCACTTAGGCCTCGACGGACCTAATTCAATACAACATAGACATACAATTTTCACTAACTGCAATTTTCTATGATCACAAGTCCTTTTTAATCTTTTTGTCAATGTCAAAATTCCATCACTTGTCAAAACACTACTATTTTCTTGCATTACCATAAAAACCCCAACACTCTCTAATCACGTCTCTTCATATCCTAGATTAATTAGTCCAACTAACCATCCAACAAGCTACCAGAAAACTGTTGCAGCGGAAAGCTGGGCAGAATTTCGCTTTATATTTCTAATTCATCTAACATCTATTTCCTCTCTGGGCCCATAACATAACACTAAACTGCCACTGGTCCTCCAATGGATTTTTTATGTGAGATACCAGGGACTTGGATATTTAGAGAATGTGAGGCAAATCCTTATGAGGACCTGGAATAAGAAAATGGCAAAATCATGCAAACAACATATAACCTTTACTTCAGATATTTCTATTCGTAACTTACGATAAAAAGGTTCACACCAAGAATGACTCAGATACGATACATTTTGCTCAGATAAAACATTTATCTGAGCCTCAATTTGAATGGTCAGGAACATAAATCACATTATAATCAGATTTAATAAAAATTATTTAGTACAATTAGTCACACAATGTCATACAGATTCAACAGGATAAACATTTGCTGGTTACCTAGGAAAGAGTTGAGAGAGAGAACATTAGGAAAAATCAAGTTTCAGCATTTAGGTTATATGAAGCGGAAAATGAGTCCATAAACTCTTTAGCTGAAGAGTTGTACCTGAACACTTTACCAGCCGGCAAAGTACAGGTTTGAGTCAGTTTGGAGAGTTCAGTTCAAATGGGATTGGCATAAAGAAATCAAAGTTCAGTCCGACAGCATGCTAGGCAGAGAAATTGAAAATGACAACCAGCCCTGACTCCTCCTCCAAGGGGGCAATTATACTTCCAAAAGCTCTCAGTTTACGCCCACAAAATATCCTTTCCATCATACGATATGGTTTCCATTGGTTGTCCACGGTGGGCTGCTCATGGTGTGATCAATACCTCACTAAGAAATCCAAAAGCATTAAGTAATCCTTTTTCAAAATCATCAAATTCAATAACTTTATATTTCCATCTTTTCCTCAGAAGTAAGAAAATTCACTTTGTTCATTGTCTGTTCGTTTCCAGACGCTCTCTCTGCGTTTGCAATTGTATTGATACATTTCTGTCAAAAGTGTTGCTGATTCAAGAGATAATCTATTGTTTGAAAGCCTGAGAAAAAACTTCATTAAAGGTTCTCACAGTGTTCAAAATGATTACTTTAGCTAGATTCTTCTTTTCAAATGAGGAAAAGAAAGCATTTGAGGCCAACATGAAAACTTGCTGAATCACTATCACATTATGATTAATGTAAAGCACACATTAATATCAATAATTCATTTTCCTAGTTAATTCACTCATTAATCTTCTCTTAAATGTTGCATATCAATATTAGGTACTACTAAAAAATATTGTGCACATTTATATTTTTAAAACAGATTAATCTACATGTTACTTTTGATATGCACGTTTGTACCATACAATACTAAATAAAACTATGAATCTTCATATGGTCAAGCATCTTTAAACTCAGCATTTGTTTTGTTTTTAAGTGTTTCATTACGTAAGCATTAATTTCATTTGTCATTTTTAGAAGTCATCAGCAGCACATTTTCTAGGTTACCTACGTTTGTATTCTTAATCACATGATTACATTGCATAAGCAAATAACTTTTTCTCTCTCTTTATTTACATCTTTCACATTTTTACGTTTCATATTTTTGCATGCTTTCACAATGCAGTGGAAAATCTCACGTTTTTCGTCTTCAACCGTTTTACACATTTTTATATCAAAATGTATTGTCCTAAATCTCATTTGATGGTGAGAATTGATAGAGGCAACCGTCATTAAACTTTTACCCTCCACAGGGTCAACGCCCCCTGCCCAAATGAAGAAACCTCCGCTGTTATAGTTGTAGTGTCTGCAGATGGTCCTCGTGGGGGCATAACAAATTTAAGACACTCGCAATCAATGAACAACATTTCTTTTGCACAAAAAAATGTGAATTCCTGCCACTGCAAGAACTTGCATAGTAAATCTCACTTAAAGGCTTGTGTTGCTCTTGTGTCACCTTGCGTGATGCAAGGGCAACACAAGTCCTTGATAAATCTGGCACTTGGTATTATGAGTGCTGGTACTAGGCACCCTTTGGATAGGCACTCTCCCTGACCAGTCAACTGAGACTTTGTCCACTGTTGCCCTGGTGGACTTTTGCCATAATCTGAGATATCCACCTGCCTAACCTCGAAGAATATCAACTCATAATATTGACTACCACTATATTCTGAAGGTATGCATATATAGGGAAGTATAGATTTACTACTTTTAATTCCACTTCCCCAGGCCTTGACATAGTCGATATTGTCGAGTTGATATTGTGGCAAGCTAATATTTTGACCGCTATATTTTGAAGCCCCTACCACTTCTGTTACTCTAGGCCTTAACATTTGGTGAATTCAAAGTCCTTGATGAAAGATAGGTTGTAGGTTGCAACTGTAGCAATCACCTATGGACCCAGCAGGCACTTACACCATCTAAAAGCAAGACTGTTATACCAGTAGAAGTCTTTTATTTACCAATATTTATTGTAGAGGCAATTTAATAGTAATAAACTCTGAGAGCTGCTCCTATCCTCCTTCTTATTTTCACTGCAATAGACTAATGATCCACAGCCAATAAAGCAGCTCATGACATTGTTATGCACCAGGACATTGGTGAAACTGAAATGTATTCAAATTATTTTGCAAAACAAACTGTAACACTTAAACATATGGTGTAAAATACAAATCAATTATTAATTGCAGCTCAGGTCACACCTGCTGCTGACATTAGAATACAGTTTAAATTTGTAGTTTTGTTGAAACTTGGAATACATTATGAAATGACCTTGAGTGGCGAGCACTTGCACTGCATCAGGAGAATTCTGACAAAATATATTGGTCTTTGCTTGATACACGGATCTGATCACATACATCTTTTACTACTGGTACAAAGAGTGCATGAGTGTCCAAAAGAGCAGCGAAGTTCAAGTTTATTTTGGCTGCATTCCATCGTCAAATGCTGGTTTTTCGTGAATGATTTAAGATAACGAACACAAAGTTCCCGAAAAAAGCTTTAATGCCGGATACGTTTTGTGAAATAACCGGAATGCTCGTAAATGCATGTAAATGTGGGATTATCTATGGCCCTCTTGCATTCTTGGTGGTGTTGCAGGGAAGCCTTGCATCCGTGGGTTTCCCTGTGCCCCCGACGGTGCTCTCGGCCCTGGTGGTCGGGTCACAGCGATCTTTGGTGGCTCAAGGTTCTTTCCAGAGGACCCCTCTTCATTGTGACGATGCGCTCTCTTGTTGGAATGGCCGCCGTCTTCTCTCTGATGTTCTGTAAATCACCACGAGACGATTAATTATAGTATTTTAGTAAGACAGAGCAACAGGGGCGTAGCTTGGTCAGTAAGATTGGGGGTGGGGGGTGTATGAGCTTCAGATTTTCCAGCAATCAGGCTGGCATGTAATCTAAAAATACATCATATGACAAGCAGAGTGCATGAGATGGGCCTAAGGGGCAATGGAAAGGGAGAGGAATGCAGATTGGTGGGCGTACTAAGAGAGAAAACACAATATTTTGTAAAATGACCAACATTTGTGAGGACTTTCAAAACCGAAAGGGAGTGTGTGTGTGTGTCTTTGTCTCTGTGTATGAAAGAATTCCTGGTGAAATCCTACAGTCATCTCATCATACCGGACATAAAGCATCTGCTCTCAACTATTTATCAGAAAATACATTAGTTGGGGGGTGTAACATCCCAACCCTCCCCCCCCCCCGAAGCTATGCCCCTGCAGAACAAGCATCGTCAACACACAAAAGATCGGGCTTTAAATTGTAAGGGAACACGTTTGTACTAAGGGGTGCGCTGGTGTGCGAGTGCATCAGAGGTTGACGATGTATAAAGATGATTGAATAAATGGGGGGGATAAAGGATAAATGACTGATATGGTGAGAGAAAGAAGATTGATGAATAAATGAGAGTTTGAGGCTGGTAGGGTGAATGAGTGAGAGTATTAGCACGGGTGATTTAATGAATGAGAGCGTGAGGATAGATAGATGGATTGATCAAAGTCTGAGGATGGATATGTGCATGGATGATTTAAAACAGGATGGATGGATTGGTGGCTTGATGGGTAAGAGTGTGAAGAAGCATGAATTCATAATATTGTGAGGTTAGGCAGAAGAATACACTAGGGTGCAGTTGGATAAAACAACGTGAGGATTGGCCAGTGAACTAAAAATATGGCAAATGAAAAATGAATGGATATATAAATGGGTGTAAAGATGATGAGATGTGTGAGACAGAGCGATGGGTAAAAATATGATTGAGTGAAAATGAGTGTGGGGGGAAGAATGAGGGAGACGGTGTGGAAAGGATGGCAGGGCGGATGTATGACTGGATGATTATGTGGGAGGATGGATGCATGGATGAGAGTATGAGGTTAAGGGTATGGGTGGATGAATAAAAACTAGATTAGAGAAAGGTGAAAAGATGGAGGGTGATGGATAAATAACTGGAGATGGAACGATAAATGGGTGTATTGATGAAGAAACCTGTGGATGAATAAGTGTGAAGATGGATGAATGATAGTAAATCATAAATTAATGAAGGCCAAAGGGCATGAAACCATTTATGCATCCTCCAGAGGCAAGCAATAATTCAGTTATCTTATGCACCTAGGGGCTTATTTATGAGAGGCTTGCACCACAGGAGCCTCACTTCTTGTGATGCTCCAGTGCGGTAAGCGTCTCAGTCATATTTATGAGGCGACGCAAAGCCACACTACGTGGCTCTGCATGTCCTCATAGATATGGAGTAAGACAAAGCACCAAAAGTTGCTGCCTTGCCTTACTCTGTGTCAAGCAGGCCTTCCCTGTGCATTGCGGTAGGTTTCCCCATTCAGCACCCATGGACTTTGGTGCTGCCAGAGATTTAAGTAATCACACAAACCTGGGGTAGCATCAAAACCTTATGCCCCCTCAGAGCAGGGGTAACGAGGGAAATATTTCTCCTTGTTTTTTCCTCTTTCTATGTGTGCTGCCTTCTTCAGCACACATAGATAGAGGAAAACACCTCTCTGGATTGTTTTTGTGCAGGAAGGTGCTCCTTCCTGCACAAACAGAATCCTGCCTGCAACAGAGGCACCCTTGCACCATGGTGCAAGGGTGCCTAATTTGCTGATAGGCAGCCAATTGTGCATCAGCGCAGGGGGAAAGGACAGGAATGCACTGTATTTCATAGGTACAGTGAATTTCTGCCCTTTCACATTGGCCAAGGGCAGTGCAGCAAGAAGACTTGTGGCGCTGCCCTACGCCAATTCCTCAGAAATGAGGCCCCTACTTTACTTGTCAGTGTGGTGATGCTGCATACGATATTTCAATTACATATTTGAACACACATTTTATCACTTGCTGTTTTACACAGAGTGCATTCGAAGTTGCCATTTCAATTCCCTGTATTTTTGCATGTAGATGCAGCCTACTTGTCCAATGCAAAACGATACAGCTTAACTTCTTGTCTTAGGTTCTGAGTTTGCATTCTTTGTATCATTCGGACATCTTGCTGAACAAAAATCATTTTCATCATCCAGTTTAATTAAACTGCTTCATATTCACCAATGCAATGTGGGGCGAGAAGATATGACATATTGTCCTCCCATGAAACTGGATTATTTATATCCTGTGGGAATATATATAGTATCTTTTGTTTTCCTTGTTCCTTGCATCTCTCACATTGCATTCTAACTCCCAACATTTGGCAGTGAACCCTAACTTTAAAAAAGTTAGGATTGGAGGTTGATTGCTGTTGGTTACCACATCTTTTGAGGCCCAATCCAACCTAGCGTGTCCAGAACATAATTAGAAACATACCTTTTTGATGCCGTAATATACCAGAATGAGCTATGTTCTTTAACTGTAACTCAGTTTTAACACACAGATCCATGAGATTTTTTCAGTACCTGTACGGTTTAAACATTCTCACATTTGTTCTCTTTCGATCAGAAAGAAAATAGCTTTATAGCCCATTGTAGCAGGCTAAACCGGCCATTAGAGGCCCGCTCCAGCGTTAAAGACCCGAGCCGAAGGCGAGGGCCTTTAACAAGGTTGCAGGCCTATAATGGGCGGTCTAGCCCAGCTATGGTGGGCTATAAGGATATCAGAATATTCCACCATTAGAGGGCATAATGTTCTAACAAATAAAATAAAGACCTCAGGGAACCCGAGAGGATTTAAATCCCCTCAGGCTCATTGAGACCTTTCTTCACAGCAACAGATGAGAACGACAAACATTGGAATGTTGGAGCTCAAAGCTTTTAACAGCCATTGGAAGCCTGGAGCACTTCACTGTCTTCAATGGAGCTCCCAACATTCCAATGTTCTAATATAGCCTTAGAGCCCGACCTAACGGGCTCTACCAGCCCATAAAGGCCTGCTCAAGTGTTAAAGTCCCGAGCCGAAGGCGAGGGCCTTTAACAAGGGAGCGGGCCTTTAATGGCTGTTACAGCCCGCTAGGAGGGCTCTAAGGCTATTAGAACATTCCGCCTCTAGAGGGCAGAATGTTCTAATTAGTAAAAACAAAGGCCTCTCAGAACTCCGAGAGGCCTTTGTTCACAGCAGCAGTTGTAAAAGGAAAACAACAATGAACTGTCACGTCCATGCCATGCAGGAACTGGAGGTGCATGCATACAGGGGGGGCAGACTCTGTGCCCCCCTGCATGCATCCCCATGGCCCTGAGGCAACAGGAGGCCCTGTAGTTTCCTCACTGCCACACTTTTCATGGCAGGCTCACCACAATGAAAACTGTGGTGGTGAGGAGACTCATAATATGCTTGCCAGTGCCGCAGCGGCACCTCCAGCATATTGTGGGCCTCATACCGCCGCGCCACTGCAGAGGGATCATGGATCCCGGGCGGTTGTGGCGTTCCAATGGCGGTCCGACTGCCAAACTCATAATATGGCGGTCGGACCGCTGGTGCGCACCGCCACCCTGGGTTTGGTGGTCCATGGACCGCCAAACTCATAATTAGGCCCTTAAGGTGTATGACTACACCACAATAAGACAGTTTTCCTTTTTTTCTCTCGATTCTCACCATGTGAAAACTATTTTTACCAACCATGATTATCCTGTCTGAGAGGCACCAAGGGTCAGTCTTGTTACCTGGCCTCTTCAATGTTTATGTGGCCATGCTACACACACATGACTTGCAGCTACACCATCAAAAAACACAAGTTTGCTGACAATACCCATATGCACCAGATGTTACTTAAGAGGTTCAGTCAGTCACTTGAACGTGAGCTGTCTACTGAACTGGATTATTGTAAAATTCCTCTGCCTGAAAGCACTACATTAGGAGCCTCATTTATGAGAGGGTTGTGTCACATTTGCACCACGCACCGTGGTACATGTGTGATGCAAACCTTGAAGTCCGATTTTTAAAGCCACACAAAGCCACTTTGTGTGGCTCTGAGTGGATTTAAAAATCTGGAGTAACGTAACGCACTGTAGTGCAAATGTGGCTGTTCCCATGGATTTGATGCATTCCTAAATTTTCAAGAACTTGCAAACCTGGAGATGTGCCAAAAATGTACACCTTCCCAGGGGAGGCGTAACAAGGAGAACTATCTCCTCATTTCTTCCTTTCTTTGTGTGCTGCATTCTGCAACATACATAGAAAGGAGAATATGCCTCCCAGGGTTAGTTTTGTACAGCAAAGTGCCCCTTCCTGCACAAAAACAATCCTGCATCCAACACAGACACCCTTGCACTATGATGCGTTGGGCTAGGCTGCCAAAAGGGCGCCAGCGCAAGGGAAAAGATAGGGATGCGCCATATTACCTTAAATATGGAGCATCCCTGCCCTTTCTCTGTCACACAGTACAGGGTAGCAAGGTGACTTGCTGTGCAGCACTGTGTGACTTCCTCATAAAGGAGGCCCTAGATGTCCTTCTACTTAGCCTTGTGGCTTCAGGTCTCCAAATGTTCAAAATGTCCCACTCATGGGTCTGCCTCCCATTCCAAATAACTGAGTTCATGACCTGTAGCCACCCATGATTCAGACTTACCCTTCATGCCACAAGTCAAAATTGCCCCAAAGTCAAGTACATGCCTCCTATTGCATGTTCTTTTGCTCTTACAGTTGCGACACAAAATAGTGCTCATACATTCTAGATATGGCTTGCCTATTGCAATGGAAACTACGCCTGCCTGCCCCCAAATACACTGAACAAACTACACTGACTTCAAAAATGATTCACCCTACTTTCCCACATTAGCCACACCTCCCCATCTCTCCAGGATTGAAGACTTTACACTATCTTCCCTAAAAGCAATCCAGCAACATCCAGAGCTTACATTGTTGGAATAGTCAGAGATTTCTATTTAAGTTCTATGATTTGTTTTACTACTAAGGTCGAATTCGTGATCAGTTTCCACTCCAGATTTTGCAAGTATTTAATCCCAGGCATCCTTACGTTGAGTATGATGGCCCATGGGACCAGACATAATGGATATCCCACCATCACCTTAATGTGACCTATGATTACTCTCCAAATAATTGTTGAATCAAGGGAAAGCCCACCATATGTGTAACAGATCCCATCTTGCCCACATCCCGCCAGCAGAGCCCGTCTGTCTTTCCATACATAAGTTTCAATTTTTATTTGCTGTAACATGCCAGTCCATCATAAGTTTTTTACACCAGTCCTCTGCTCTGCACACTTTTGCTGAACAGAGTGTTAGCATGTAATAATAGTAATAATCCATATTTGTAAAGCGCAAACTTATCACCCCTTAAGGTTTCAAGCCACTGGGGGCCATCGGGGAGATTAAGTGAGCTATTGCCCAGAGTCACATGATGATGAGCTGAGCTTCCGCCGGGGATTGAACCATGAGCCCCGTGCTCCGGAGTCAGCCGCTCTGGCCGCTGCGTCACACCTCTCCATGTTGAACCAAAGACTTTGCCAATAGTTTGCGTAAATATCTATACCCAAAACAGACTTCAACATCTGCTAGACTTCCTCGTCCATTCCTCTCCTTCCCCTCCCCACCTCACACCTTGCTTTGCTGTATTTGTTTACTTTTTCACAGTTGATTGTGCTGCAAACTGCTACCAGACCACTTGCTTCCACTCTCCCTGTTACTCCCCCGCCCTCTCCGTTCCATGCTTTGTTCTTAATTTATTTAAGTTATTTCTGTAAGGCAACTGCTGCATGCTCACTTCTTTTTGTAGCACTCCCATGCATACTTTTGTATGTGCACCCTTCAAAAATGACCATTAGCCATCTGGGAATGGTAAATTAACCTTTAAAAAGTCAACATGGCCACTAGTGCATCACCATTCATGATCCTGCATGGGCAGCCATGTTGGAATGCTTTTTCTGAATGAGAAAAATCATTCCAAGATGTCTGCGTATGCATGTTGATCCGCCAGCAGCCATCTTTCAATGTTTTGTTTTCATTAAGTAAAATGAAAATATTTCCAATTTGGCCACTGTTGCATGCACGTGTTGTAATGCTTCAGGGACTATTTAGACTATTTTTTTATTCTTAGCATTTCCAAAGCAAACAAGCCTTAGTAAAGCCAAAACGTGGCACTCCCTTTTTAAATGTGAGACTTAATTGCTTTGCCAATGCTTGTACTCTGTGTAATTTATTTTGCATGTTCTTTTAAAGGATCCAAAGCTTTAACTTTGTCTATACTCAATAAACATGCAAATTAAAATAAAACATAACAAAATAGAACAGAGCTTGACATTCAGTGAGAATTCTGATCTTATTTGTTAGCAGCATGTGCTCTTGTCCTAGAGTCAGCAAAAAGCTGTCCATTAATTATATTGAAGTGAAATGTGTTCAGGTTGAGCTTGAAGCAAGATGACATTTGCTGGTCCTTTAGGGGACTGAATACAACAATTTTAAATCTGCTCGGGAGCTATGGTAGATCTTACATATTCTGGAGATGGTATACTACCTTACATTTGTGTATTTGTATGCAGTGGTCACCTGCACTGCAGTAATAAACAACACAGCATTTGCAGGCAACTGGGAAAAAAACAAAAAAACTAAATAAGAAGGCAGAAGAGGGATGGCTTCCTGTTCAATGTAAACCAAAAAAAGGATGGGCTACAGAAGATGACTATAGAATCCAATGGAAGACACAGCCTGCCCCTTAGGCCACATCAGCAAGGAACCCAGAGCAGCTCTTCCACAAAACAGAGGACCTCTCACCTCTCTTAGAAGGCAATGGCCTGGCCTCTGGCAGTAGGCCGGCAGGGGTGATATCAACAATTGGTCAGTTAGCAAGGACTGGACAGCAGGGAGGGGGAAATGGCTACTTTCACAAGAACTGCAACTATTGATTCCCAGAGGCACCCTAGACTTTTTGTCTCCATTCACAGATGTAGGGAAACACGTTTTAGCTCTGACAGAGGGGAGAATACCATTTCTTAATGGATAATGGCTAGAATGAGGGCCAGAGCTCCCGCTAGTGAAGGAAGGATCTGGCCATCCTAGCTGGTGGACCCTGGGAAGATTTTCAGTAATTTGAGAATGCAAGTGTCAAAAATTGAATGAAGGGAAATTGCCAATTGCTGGCTCTTGCACAGAAAAAGACTTTCCCCTCACCATCAGCTCCTCTGAACATTTCAATACCTGGGAAGAAAACATTTTGAAGGAAGAAGACCTGATGTACAGATGCCCTGGGGACCTAACATTGTCAGGAGTGGCTTCTCCAGTGGGCAAGAGACCCAGTTTTGTTTTGCTTGGAGCTCTCTGTTGAGCTGAAAAGGGATTGAACAGGACCTCGTGGTAAAGGTATCTAGCCGTGTGGAGCTTTGCTCTGCTAAGACTTTGAGCCTTGGCCCACTGGTAGATTTTATGAAACAAAAAAGCGACTTAAAACCAAATGGAAAATCTTGTACTGGGGTGAGGCGACAAATCTAACCAACAGACGAAGTGACCTCAAAGGCTATGGAATCTAGCCTTGACCCCTCTCAGAACTTATAGTTCTAAAAGCAGTGGCTTCAGCAGGAGCTAGATGAGGCCATATGTGAACTGGCTTACTTGGCCCCGTTCCACTGCAGTTGGTCTAAAATCATTGCTTGGTACAAATCAACTACAAACTGAGCTACTGATTGGCACGTTATGTTTTACTTGGTGCTTTTTGCCTTAAACTTTAAAAATTCATATCTCTGGTCCCCCATATCCACTTTTGACTGTTTTATGTCTTTTAGTTTCAATTAGTGTGGGGCTTTTATTACATTGTTTTCATGGCATTAAAATTGTTAAATTCTTGATAGTGCTTGAAATAACACACATTTCCTTGGACAACTGCCTGTGCCACAGCTTTAGGGGGTTCTCAATCTGTGTTATTACTAGGGGTGGACCATAATATCCACTCTGTCGATGGAGTTGGCGGAGTTTTGGTCACTGCGGAGTTCCAGTCAAATTCTGCCAACCGTTGTGAGGTGGAGTTTTTTCTCTCACGCAGCTTGCTAATGGTATTTTGGCAAGCACAAGCGAGATATAGCACTCTTTTTGGTCCCTACCATAGCACCTGGTGAGATTCCCCCAATGAGAGTGGTTGCAACCGTTCACAGTCAAAAAGCTGCTGCTCTAGCAAAAAGTTTACTCGAGCGGCAGCAAAATCAACTTGAGAAGTCGCGCCCCTCTGGAGCACTGTGTGGTGCCGTTCCTGCTGAGTTTTCAGCACAGAATAAGCTCCTGGCGCTAAAACCTCAGCATGAGCAGCGCAACGTGCCTAGTTCCAGCCATTTGCGGGGTTTTTATATAACTCCACGGAATTCCATGGAGTGAAACTTCAGGAGTTCCACCCACCCTAGTTATGACCTAATCTGGGTGTGTACTCTAATCTTGTAAGGGTACCTTCTCACAAACTTATTACTTACATTCTGACAGTAGCTGTAACTCCTGTGCTCTGAGATGTGGTCTTTTCATGTCCGTGGTTTTATTAACATGCTCATGAACATCAACCGAGGGACATATGCTTATTTAAATATATCTCTTCAGACATGTGTCCCTAGTTTTTTTCATTTCGCATTATAGTAGATGGAATCCATTACTTGTAAGACACCAAGGGGCTGATTACGAGTTTGGCAGTCCTCCTGTGAGACCACCACAGCTGCGCTCACAGGAGGACCTCCAAGCCTGTTGTGCACCCGTCCGCCAGATTCCGTGTTCAATCCAGGGCTGGCGAGCGGTGCATCGGCGGTGTCATGTGGCGGTCTGTTAGACTCATGTGAGATCCTAACATGCATGTGGCATGCAATATGTTGTGCATGCCACACAGTGCAGTAACATAGGTGCACGCACCCCCCATGGGCATATTTGCCAGGGGGTTCTCTTAGGGCCCCCTTACTTGCATGTCCACCACCATTTTCATGGAGGGCCCACTGCCATGAAATAGCCTGTAGAAATGCAACCCGGAATATGCTCGGCGGAGCCGGCATCTGCACCGGCAGCATATTCCTGCCTCTTCACATGCCACCACCACCGTGGGATCCTGGATCCCGGTGGAGGCAGAGCTCCTGTGGCACTCTGACCACCACACCCCGAGTACGGCGGGCAGACCCGCAGGGGTGGAGGTGGTCGGTCCGCCACCGCAAGTACAGCTTTTCTAAGCCCCCAAGTAACTAACTAACTGGCTGAATTTATTTACTTTATGTCTAGGCTGTCCGGAAATTGGTTAAAACCGACTGTACCCGACAGTAACCTACCGGATGAAAATCAGCTGACCTGGTTTAAACCGAGTGTCACTGATTTTCATAATTGTCGCACCACTTGGCCACTTGATGGAGCCAGCTGTGCGCCGAAGATCGGGAGCGAAACTCCGTGTTCACCAGGACCACTTCTGGGCCGGTAAGGCACATGGGGGAGCTGAGGTGTAAATGGCCCAAGCAACACCAGGACCCCTGCCTGGCTCACGTGGGGGGAGAGGAGCTGTTGTGGCCTGCCGCCTGTCTTACTGCGGCCGCACCCGAGTACTTCACAGGTCTTTAAAAAGACCATTTGCTTAACGAGGCTTTGTTGTTCTTTCACCCGAGATTCAAAGCGAGATTCAATAATAACACCTTGTCTGGTTTATTGCCGGGGGTCACACATGGCAGCGCCTGCTGAAAACATGTGCAAGAGGAGCGTCACCGGTGTTCGCATTGATAATTGCTACCGTTGCAGTGTATTGTTTACTTCAGAATCAGGACACATTGTCTAAGCCCGGCTTCACCACGTTCACACGCTGTGTGGTCCTAGTCCAATCTTTATTATTGTTTGCGCTTTTATAACTGACAGCGCTTTGAAACAATTGGGAACTAAACCTCTTCCTCGTAGCATTTCTTAATGTTAGCCCTGTGTGAGAAGGGGCGGCGGAAGCAGTGTGCAGTACAGCATGTATTTATTTACTGCAGTATAAAGCGCCTCATGCTTCCTTCCTGCTGCTTCAAAGCGCCGAATGAGCACAATGAACTGCTCATGCCGACCTTGTTCACAAAAAAGTGCCACATTCATGCTTTTCTTCATTAAATTTGTTTAGTTACAGGTTTTGTGAAGAACCGAAGGTCTGGCAAAAAATCATGTGTTTATAAGATGAACTGGAACCTTCGGAGCTGATTGCCCTACTCACACACGCGCGTACGGTGAACAGGCACTGCACAGGCAGGAGCGGTGTAACCTCCCCATCATGCTGTAAATAGATACAGCGCAGGCAGAAGTGCTTAGTTTGTAAAAAAAAAAAAAAGTGCCAGGGCTTTGTCAGGAGGCCACTGTAGCTTGCGCCACCTTATTGCCCCTGGCGGTCCAGCCAATGATAGTACCAGCAGAACTACTAACATCACATTGCTACAAGTGCGACTAGTCAGGCCATTCCAAATACCCAAAGCTGTTAGAATGGCTTGAGCAGAGGTATTAGTCGTTTATAATGTATATCATATTAATAATACACTTTTGTGCTCATTTCTAAATTAGACTAAAAGCGTGGCAGACTGTCATAAGTGTCGATGTTGACAATTCTGCCGAGCGCCGAAAACCAACGGCTCAAATTAAGCTCGGGCAGCCGCTGAACAAGCGTCCCTCACACAGCTAAAACAGGCAAAGCACACTTTCCTTTCACAAGCAGAAAGTACAGCAGAGAGACACCAGAAAGTCACTCTTGTTGAGCACACAGAACAGCTACATAACAGGCGCTAGAACTGAAACAGTACACTCATTAGGTGAGCAAGCTTCCGCCACCTAGGGTCGGTAAAGAACAGACAGCAGCAGTGCAAAAGTCTATCAAACACACAATAGGAACAGCACAGCCATGCACCTTCTGTTGGACGCACAAAAGAGGCACAGCTCAAGTACAGCAGTGCAAGCCGTATGCACATTCACAGAACGTGTACACCTCGCAGTTGCAATAGACCTCACGCTCCATTCACTTCAGCAACCACTGCAGCATTATATAGCGGGAACTCGACCCGAAGGTATTGGAGCTATATGTGAGCTGGGGGAGGCAACCATATTTAGATATTGGCTCCTATGGCACAGGCGGCCAATGGTACCCACGCGTAAACAACGCAGAAAATGCAATACATGCGCTGTGAGCCATTCCTTTGAAAGACACTAAGGGGCCGATTCCGATCTTAGCCGGTAGGGCTCCGAATCGGATTCGGCTTAACCGGATCCGATTCGGAGCCCTATTTTCCGACCGATTCGTACGCGCGTCCAGGCGAGCGAGTACGATGCGAATTCGCCGACCGACTCGTCCGGGCGTCCCGACCGCTCCGACCGACTCGTTCCCGGGTCTAACCGCACCGACTGACTCGCTCGGACTCGACTCGCACCGCGCAATGGAGACGTTCCCTGGCCGGGTAAGTACGATGCGCGCCGCGAGCAGTCCGACCGAGCCGCGCACTCCGGCTCTAAAGAGCAGTCGGAGCCGTACTTTGGGGGTCCGTGTCGGACCCCCCTGTACGCGTAGCCGCGCGAGTTGCACACAGGGGGGACCCATGGGTCCCCCCTACCTGTGCGCGTACGGCGCGAGTCGCTTCGCCGCGTACACGCTGTAGGGGGCGCCCTTGTCCGCCTCGCACCCATTGAGTCAATGGGAGCCCGCGTACGCGTTGTACGACAGGCTCCCATTGACTTCAATGGGAGTCCGACCGAATCGAGTCCGATGGCATACGTGCGCATCGTACTCGTTCGGTCGGGCTGCACGGGTCCGATTCGGTCGGAAATCTCTCCGGGTCCGGCTCGGTCGGAGAGATTTCCGGCCCAAATCGGAATCGGCCCCTAAATGAAGTGCCAAACAGCGCTTCGCCCACACAACACGTGTGAGGGAGCTATATCGATGATACAATGCAATGCAACACTCTCTGAGCAGGAGAGGGGTAGCGACTCTGGAACACAGACAGTAACTTCCAACCTGCTGAGTGACCAATTCACGCTTGCATTTAAAAAAAATGTTTTTCCATTTTTCTTCAGAAATTGTATGCTGCTCTACATGCTCATGCCTTTTATTTTTGTTTTCGTTTTTAAAATATAAATAAAGGGCTTTGTCATTTACAATGCCAATAGCTTAAACTCGCATAAATGTGAGACCTATTGCATTGCAAATGCTTGTTAAATCTGAGCTGCAGAATCAAAGGACAATGGAAAGTATTTCATGACTGTATTAAGCTTCTGAAATGTAGAGCAGTATACAATTTCTGAAGAAAAATAGAAAAAAAAAATTTTAAGGTTAAGTCCCTAGAAGTATTTATGTATATCAATGTTTAGCAAAATATAAAAATGTAGTAAAAAAAAAATAGAAAATATCCAGGGCCGGTTGCTCCGTGGACTAATACATCCATTGTAGGGACCCGTGTTTGACTTAATGGAACCTAGTTCAAATCCTGGCACATCCATCCACTCAGCCTTTCATCTTCTGAGGTTGAAAAGACGAGTGCCATAGAGTCAGGAAACAATAAATATCAGTTATTCAGCACTGTGGTGCTCTTGTTCTTCGGGGCAAAAATACACTTTCTAAATACACGTTCTGTTCTGCTCATCCAATGTGTCACTTTGTATTATGCTTGTAGAGCGTCATTCTGGTGGCACATATAAAACACTTGTAAATCATGTCGTCCAAAGCTCCCAGTGATATTGTAGGGTAAATTATGAAAAATTATCCGAACTGTGAGAAGGTGCTGGCTGCCACAAACGATTCTCTGTAATTTGTACCTATAAACACTGCTTGGTCTGGTCAGATTGTGACATTCTGGCATTCATCTCCTCAGCACACATCATGATCGCACTCTTATCTACTTTAAATGTCATACAGTGTGGTCCTTACCATGGCTGGGGCCTGATGAAGAAAGCAAGCAATAATAAAAGCAAAGCGTTCCATAAACACCGGTAAAACACTGTTTCAGTTGTTTTTCATGGCGCAAAAACGAGTAACCACCGAAAAGCACTGTTTTTTTTAGGTATTGAAATCACTCGAAAACACTGAAAAAACACCACCAGAATTTACCAAAAATAGAAACTGAAAACAGGAAAGCCTATTTATGTCCAAAGATCCGACTGTGCTTGTACGATTTAGGCAAACAGCGCATGCTGCCTAAATATTAAATTCCAGATCTGAGCCTCCAGAAAAACATTTTGCCACTCATATCTGCAGCAAAATCTACCACACAAGCTGAGGAGCAACTATATTCAGGCCAGACCAGAGTGCTCAAAGGACACCGAATCAATGTTTTCAATTTGATTGCTAAATTTAATTCCATGTAAGTCAGATGTAGTGGTTCTTTGCAAAGATTAGGCCCAGCTGCAGAGTGATTATATCCTAAACGCAAGCTGTGTCACGCGCATTCAAAAATGGGAGCGTGAGCTAAGTACCATGTTACAAGTGAGACTGCACACTTTCAAATCTGTGCAATTTCAAAAACAGATTTCGCTCTATCTTTTATTTAGAGAAAGTTATGAAAGTTATTCTTGTGCCATAGGAATAATTATTGAAAATAAAAGCCATTTATCTACATGGATCTTTTTATTATACCTTGCAAAGGGGATTTAAGAGGATGCCACCTAAGAAAGCCAGTTTGGCTTGGTGGCCAAAATACCCTACCTTTGTACCAGTCCTCCATAGTTCAGCATTGATTGGGTGTCTTTCTCACCTTTTCTCCATCCTGAAGAGGTGCTACAGTCCCCAAACAATAGCCTTGCTGATCCCAAGCCCCCTTATGCTTTTCAGCTACCTGTTAAATGTAGTTTTCCATGGGTCAAAGCTCTACTGAGACAAAGGTCTGCCTGCCTTTTGTTTTGGCAGTAAGTGTGACTCTGATAAAAAAAACTGCTCAAACAAAGGGCTATCTGGCAATTCCCTTCTGTTTTGACTGATATTATCCAAAGAAAGCAACTATACTCAGCTTCTCGTGGGGTAGAGAATCCACAGATTGAAAAGAGGCAATAGCTCCAGGAGGGAGAAGGTAGATATTACAAAAATATGTTGTGCTTTGCGTTGTTTCTAGAGAGGCCAGAGGAAATAAACTTGGTAGGGGTTGGAAGAGCGAAAGAAAGAAACCCAAACAATGGGCCTGCTTTTGACGCAGATATAAACATCTGTCAGGACTTTACTCTATTGCCCTGATGGACAACCCATTCACCAAATTTAGACTGCAGTCATGGCGGTTCCTGTCGTGAGAAAACGTTTGATGGATGGTACTGTCAGCCATGATGGCTGGCCGTCAAAATTTGCAAAACATTTTTGCTTTTCAGAAACAAGCTTCCAACTTGTGAGTTTATTTGTGAAAAACTAAATATTATTGACCCCCATACCCTTGGAACTTTCTCTCAGGGTGTGAGGATCATTAACGATTGTTTCCTGTTCTTCACCATAATTAACACCAAAGACCTGATCTGAACGGGCCAACGAATCCTGTTCACTTCATGAGTGGGAATGGAAGTTTCTTTTCTTCCTCAATAACAACCCTTCCTATTTTATAGGTATTGTCCCAATACAGAATCGCCCTATATTTAGTTATAAAAGAACCGACCAATGAGTCAGCAGTCACCGTGTTCACATAACATACCCTGTACTATAACAGATATACATCACACATAAATGTGAAAAAATTGTGAAAACACGAGGTAGCACCTCACGTGCGCACCACCAAGGGAGCTTACTGGTTAGTTATCACCAGTCATGCCCACGTTTCTCATCATTGGTTGCTACCTCGCAAACAAAAATAAACAAAATCGGTGTCCAGAAACCCAGTGAAAACCAGTGAATATGTGTATATAGTAACACACATTGACCCCATGTGAGTAAAATTGAGATAAGCCAACTCAGTTACCAACGAACCACCTTTAATCTCAACTCGAGGGCTTATTCAAATTAAAAACATACTGCATGTTTGCAGACCATATAAAGTTGGGCCGACATGTTTCATTGCCTGTAAATTGTAATGGCAATTTCTTCAGGGCACGAGGGCCTTATCCACCTTTCCTGGACCCTTATTGTGAACACGCAGTGACCGGTAGCAGCCAAGGCCTCTCGTACCAGCTAACCACCGTGTCACTCAGGGACTAAATACTATTTGTAGCCCTCTTTCATGTAAGCGGACACATTCGTTGTCCGTGTGCGCATTCGTCACCCGACGAGCCTCGTCTCTTCACCACCAGGTTTTTTCTGTTGGTAAAGGACAGGGGGAAAAAAAGCATTACACTATCACCTTCAAATAAGGCGGACTGTGGAATCTCGTTTCTGTGGTAGTCCCTACACTGATGGCCCAGCAAAGGAAATATTTCATCGACTGAGTCATTGGGGGCACTGTTGATATAATGCTTACAATATGCCATCTCTGAATGAGGCAGGTGGGTTGAGGGTTTAGCGGGCCGGGTACTCTGTTACATTTGTGACAAAGTACCCTGTACGCCAAACTCTAAATCAGACCAAGTGTTTTATTTTGCCATTTTGAACAGGACATCAAAGCAATATCTGCTCATTTTGGTCATATATCATCCCTTACACAGAGGAACTGGACCAAAGTGAACAAAGGAAACAAAGAATATTTGTTGAGTCTGCCTTTATACACTCAGGGAGATTCACCAGTCACTATTTGGTTAACCTTATAACTGTGAACACCACTCTCAAGTCAAAAATCTGCTTGACAATCAGAAGGAGGAAAACAAACTGCATTAAAGGATTCCGACATACTTGGTGAAGGGCTACTCCTCTTTGATCTTGAATCCTTAGACCTGATATGTTTCTTTGAGGGTCAAGAAAGATTGCCTCTTGTTGACCCACAAGTCTAAGAGGATTCAATATCTCTCTGGGTCAAGCATGCATTCTGTGGAATATATTTCCTAGGAGGACAAATGTGGAACATTCACTTGTATCTGCGTGGTCATAAAAGAGGAAAACATCTAGTAACAGGACCTGTGGCTATGGGTGTGGCTAGAAGTGAAAGAAAAGCCTTTTTCCATTTGAATCTGTTCCTTGGGGTTCAAGGGCCGGCACCTTAAAGTTTGTGGACTTCTTGAGCTCCAGGGAAGATGTTATGCAGAATCGCTGAAAGCAAAACCTGGACTGGTATTTGCAGAACAATTATAAACATTTGAAAGTTTGCTTTCGTCTGCTTAGTTCCAAAACATGGACATTTGCTGCAAGTGGGTACAACTGTGTTTTTATTGAGGCTCATTGCTTTTGTTTTAATTCCAAGAACAAATATGTATGCCCCCTGGTTGTTTTTGAGAAATCCCAGCCTGATCTGGGTTTTGTTTTTTACATTAAAGGTCTGCCTTTATTATTTTAAATTCCCAATTCACTTTTCAAACATTTTAACTTCAAAATGTGATACTTTCTCTTGTTCAATATTTAAATCTAATTTTGTTTTTTGAGTTGCTGTTCATGTATCACACACATTTTAGTGACACTTACCAGCCATTTCAGCCTGCTGAAAGTTTTAAACTGCCAATTCGACTTAGGGAAATATCCCCCTTGCCAAGCCCATAGGGCAGGGTGCATTGTAGTTAAAAGGTTGGACATGTATGTTTTAGTATTTCATGTCTTGTAGTCAATACTTTACAAATTCAAATTGTGGGTCCTACCTCTCCTATAGGATAGCATTGGGTTATCCTATTACATTTAATAAGTGCTAATTTTGGATTGGGAACAGGTTGGAAAGTCATGTTTGGTGTCTGTGAAATTGTAATTTAAAATCTTCTTTAATGGTAAAGTCAGATTTTAAGTCACAATTTTGAAAATGCCACTTTTAAAAAGTTGACATTTTCCTGCCCAATTTGGTGTCTGCAGCTTGTTCCTGGGTCACATTACTGGGTGTAGTTGGCAGTTAGTCTTTGCATATTCCTCCCAGACAGCCATATAATAGGGAGACTAGGTGTGCCTGAATGGGCCTTCACTGGAAAGATGGGAGGCAGAGCTGTGCCCAGCCCCACTTACACATCAATCGGCCGGGCCCTGCTCACAATCAAAGAACGTCTGATTAGCCCATTGTGCTTTAGTCAGGCTGGAACGAGGGCAGGGAGGCAGGGATTTCCAAGCACTTTTCAAAAGGAAATCTCTAGAAACGTCTCCTACTTCAAAGAAGGCACCAGGAATAAAAATAGGATCCTCAGATCCACTCTTCAGTTCACTTTCTGGAACTGCGGAAGGACACTCAGAGGACTGCCTGCTGCTGTGGCCTGTTGTGTACTTCAGAAGACAGCTTTGCTCCAACATGAAGGACTACTTTGCTGCCTGAAGCATGCCCGAAGCCCATGGGGGTCTACCCTACTGCTGTGCCCTGCACTTCTCCTTGAACCCAGGACTACCAGAGTGACTCCAAGGGCTAGTTTGCTTGCTTTCTGATCAGATTCTCAGGGGCAGAAAAGGCTCCAACCATCTTGAACCTGCACCTGGACCCAGCCTGAGTGAGTCCTGACCCTCCAAGTGGTACCTATCCCATCCGGCACCCTTGGAAGTGGTGTTAAATATGCCAGGTAGCCCAAATCCAAAACTTAGGACTTCGAAAATTTTCAACCAAAAAGTTCTCTGAGAACTGAGAGAAGACCGGGACCAACATGCTCGTCGATCTGCCTAAGTTGCATTGCCGGTCTTTACGGCAGCTCCAGCTATGTTCTTTTCTGCAGCAGCACATCCTGTTCAAGGGGAACCTCTCAGAAGGGGTATCTGGCCTCAGAAAACCCTTGTCAGATACAGAAACAGCTTCTTACAGCTGGAGATCTTCAACTTCCAAAAAAGAGACTAAGGGAGTCATTATGATGGTGGTTGTTTGGTTGCAAGATTGGGACTGGCCAAAAAGTAGTCGGTGGTCCCACCCGCCAGATTAGGATGCAAACCGCAGTGTAGGTGGTCAGAAACATCCTGTTTACAATTGTGGCTTGTGCTGCAGCCAAGAAAAGGGCCACAATTGAAAAAGGGATGTTTTTAATCATCCATGCACTATGTGCAAGGCACCATGTGGTGCCAGGCACACGGTGCATGGATGTTTGGGGGCACCACATGTGCCCCCCAGGCCACATATCACAGGCCAAGGGGGTATGGGTGCCCTGCTAGTGACCCCCAAAGTCCCTTTCCGGCTGCCTGCTGAACAGGCAGTCGGAAAGGGATATCCTAATCCCTACGGCGGTGCCTACGCAGGCACCGCCTCCATTGTGGGGATTAGGAATCTGATCACCGTCCCGACTGGATCTTTGATCCTGTCGGAGGCGGCGGTCCTACCCCCCACCTCGGTGGTCAGACCGGCTGCATTGTATTGATGTCAGTTCACAAGAGTTCACAAATCATTTATTGAGAATCACACTTTACCGCTCTTCAATTTGTAATTAACTCTTCTTTGGCACAACAGTAACAAACCAACTTGGCTGTAACTCTCGCCATGATGAGGGCCACACTTCCTGTTAAATTTTCCCATCTTACAACAATTCTAAGAGTATTTTTCTTTGGAATTTGTACTTCAACTATCAAAATGTTACAGGAAACAGTTCTAATTTTTTGTTCATTTATCCTATCCGAGGACACAGAAAATATACCAGTGATTGTGATTCAAAGAATTATCAACAACATGCTACCAACAGCATTATTAAAGAGCATGACTGGTGTACTGTATGGACTGCTGAAAACCCACAAGCAAATCCACATGTGACAACAGCTCTCTCAAGGGACAGCTTGGTTTTCATTCCTTTAGCTAAACATTGTGATGTTTTATAAAAGATGCTTCTTGGCATTAAACACATTATTATAGATACAAATGATTTACTGTTAAGACTGTTAAGTCTATCTGACCCGAGCCATTAGAGAATGGCATGATATTTAATTGTAATGTCACAAATGTATGTGGGAACATTCCTAATGTTGAGGAATTGAGAGCATCAGAAAGAATAATAATGGAACCAGGATAGGGTGACGCTAATCATGAATTTTTGTTTTAAGTGTAAAAAAGGAAAATATATTGGATAATGTAATTTGCAAAAACTGCATAACAATTTGGTGGTGTCTTATAGATGATGTGGTGGAAGACTTGCAAGTCTGGCTAGACAGAATACTCCTACTAGAAATGAAGTATTAGAAATATTCAATACAATGAGAAATACCGAAATACTGAAAAATAACTTAAATTAATCATGCCTTTTAGTAAAAAAATCATAACTAAACTATTATGTACAAGCACTGAAACATTGTTAAAACAGATGTAAAACTTCAGGATATGTGAAATAACAAACCTATAATGGTATTCAATAGCGGAAATGCATATAAGGATGTATTTGATCGATAAACCCTCTGAAAATATTCAAAGTATATTTAGTGCACAAAAAGCAGGTACATTTCCATGTTTAAGCGGTATAAATTAATTCCAATTGTGAGTAAAGGACTGAATACTTCAAATCCTTGAACTCAGTGAGACTATAACAATACATCAATAGAGCATATGTATTTCTACAATTGTTATCCATTTAGGTGCCCATGCGGCAAAGAAAAGGTGGGGCAAACCTCAAGCTTATTAAAATGATGTATCAGTGAGCACAAATCATCTACCAGAAATAATGATACAAAAATCAAGTATGTGTTAGGCTTTTTGGGTTGCTAGCATACCACACAATTACATTTTCAAATCTATGAAACATAAGAACAAGTTTTTCAATGAAGCTGGCACTCAGAAACAATTGCTGCAAAGTAAACAATGGTTAATTGACTGCTTGCAAACTGTTCTCCCAGATGGGGTGAACAAGTGACAAATTTACAACAGTTCTTTGTAATGTTTTTTAATGGTTGAACTCCAAATGCCAAAGAAAAGGACTCTCCATATTTCAGGTGGTGGATGGGTACTACCTGATGGACAGGAAGGTCTGCACACATTGTGGAGAGTGTTGCTGTTGAGTTGGTGTCTTACTGGGGTGTCAGAAAACCTTCATACATGGAGTGGATAATATCAAGACATTGGAATCAGTGAATAATTTGTGAACTTTAGAACAGGGAACAATTTCAAATGACGTTTGAGTGGAATTGTAATGAATTATTGTGTAGGAAACAATTTCTGTAATTCGTATGATTGTTTTGATGTTATATTGTTGAGTCTTTCACATTAGGTCGTGCATAAATAAAGGGTCAGATTTATCAAGGCTTTAAGCCAGTGCATTGTCACAAATAGTGAGGCAAACTGATTCAAAATCTTGATCTGGGATTTTTATTCCAGCACCTGTCTATAAAAAGGGTAGACAGAGCCCTGCACCTAAACTGTATGCCTCAGTGAGGCAAGCATAATGTTTGATAAAAGTATTCTTTTCTCAGAACTCTTCTAACTTTTCATGTGCATTATAATAATGTACAACACACATACAAAGTTAGAAAGATTTTAAATTATGTCTAAGAGGAGGTTTTTTTGTGCTGCAAGAATACCCTTTCATTACAAAACGAATGCTAGGCATCATGCACACACCCTTCCACTGTGGTGCAAGGATTGTGTGTGGCACATGGTAGCCTGAAGTGTGCCATCAGATTCAATGAAAGCAGAAGCACTGTTGGACTTGGCCCTTTTTGGCTAAAGTTCCTTAAACTTTTTGCCTTCCTCCTAGACCTTTTTCTGACATTTTGTTGCCGACTTAGATGCTTTGGGCACTTTGCCACTGCTGATCAGTGTCAAAGTGCAAGTGCTCCCTGTATAAAGTGTTATGGTAATTGGTTGTCCATAATTGGTATGTTTGTCTTACTAATAAAGTCCCTAGTAAAGTGCACCATGTGTGCCAGGGCTGGTAATGCAAATGCTACTAGTGGGCCTGCAGCACTAATTGTGCCACCCACACAAGTAGCCCTAAAAAGAGATCTCAGGCCTGCCACTGCAGTGCCTACGCGCAGTTTGTTAACTGCCTTGTTGTCCTGACAAGTACACCCACTTGCCAGGCCTTACCCTTCCCTTTTTATGCACATCAGACACCCCTATAGTAGGCCCAAGGTACCCCCCTGGGCAGGGTGCAGTGTATGTGAAAGGTAGGACATGTACTGAGGTGTGTACCATGTCCTGACAGTGAAATACTGCCAAAAACGTTTTTCACTGTTGCAAGGCCATCTTGCCCATAGGACAGAATGGGGAATACAGGGTCCCATGTTTCCAGCATATCTTCCCATAGGCATAAGATGGAGAGATGAAGTTTAGTGTGCCTGAATTCAGAATTTAATAACACATCTTTCTATGAAGATGGTTTTTGAATTGTGTGTTTAGAAACCACACTTTTAGAAGTGGCTGGTTTCTTGTCCTAACCATCCTGTGTGTCTCTGCCTGGTTGTGTATTAACTGTCTGGGTTTGGATGTGACAGGGTCTGGGGAGTGTCCTGACACCAGAGAGGAGTAGGTGAGACAGCACAGGCCGGCCTGCATTTGGTGTAGGGGGAGGAGTAGCCCCTTTGATGCGAAGAGGCCTGTGCTGCTGCCACAAAGGAATGGCTCCACCTCCTGCAGAGTGTCTGAGGCCCAGACCCTCACTATCAAAGAAAGAAGGTGTGCACTGGCAGGAAGACACCCAGAACTGGTTTGGACCGGGCTCAGAGCCCCCCTGAACACAAAGACTTCAAAGGCATTTAGGGGTATAAATGTAAGAGCTGAAACCCCTGAACTCAAGACTGCAATCCAGTCTGAAAAAGGATTGAAACTACTTCATGATCAAGAAGAACCTCTGCCAAAGGAGAACAGCTGAAGAGACTGAAGAGAAGGACTGCCCTTGCTGTGTGTTCTGGGGCTGGCCTGCAGTTTGCTGATTTGACTAAGGAGAGGACAAGGAACTTTGCTGTGTGCTGTGTCCCCCTGCTTGAGAGGACTTTGCTGTGTGCTGTGTCCTGAAGTAACTTGTCTCCAAGGGCCCGAGGAGAGCTGGTCCCCTGTTGTGGAAAGTCAGGAACATCAAAGTTTCCAACCGTGTCTCAGCGACGCTTGGTGCATGTGCTTTTGCACGCCTGAGACTGCCGTGTGGTGTGTGGTGCTGTTTACGAGGTGTCCCGTGACTGCATTGCCCCGCAGCATGAAACATCGTCCACGCTGCTGCATTGCTGTTTGTGGCTCGAGCCGTCATCGTAACTGAGGCAGTGAGTGAGGATCGCCGCCGCCGGCCCGAGCCGCAACGTGCTCAAGGATTTCTTGAAGCTAAGGAAGCTGCAAGGCGAAAGGGATCGTGATCGTTGTTTGCCAAGAGGAATCTGCCCAAGATCGTCAATGAAGGAGAAGGCAGCGCCGTAACCCGTCCGACTACAGCGTCGCCTAGCAACGGAGCTGCAACGTCGTCGGGTCTGCCCAGCAGGACATCCGACAAGCGGAGAGAGAGAGCGAGGCAGCGCACCCCCCAGGTAAGGCTTGGACTCCGGTCGGGAGCCGCAAGCGTGTGTGGCCTGGGGAGGCATGCAGGAGGAGTACAGGAGTGCTCCGATCTCTCTCCCGCTGCACCGCGTTAGACGCGCTGAGTCCCCGAGCAGCCCGTACCTGCCCAGCAGTACCGGGTCCCCCTCTTAAAGCGTACGACCGTTGTCTCTGCTGTTGGGGCCTAGTGGTGCCCGAGTTGACCGCGCAGATTGGCTTATAGCATTATTCCTTGCATTACGAACTGCCTGATTCTTGCATTACGAACTGCCTTATTCTTGCATTACAAACCGCATTATTCTTGCATTACGAACTGCCTGATTCTTGCATTACGAACTGCCTGATTCTTGCATTACGAACCGCATTATTCTTGCATTACGAACTGCCTGATTCTTGCATTACGAACAGCATTATTCCTGCGTTACAAACTGCATTAGTACTTGCATTAAGGACTGTCTTATTACTACATTACGAACTGCATTACGAACTGCATAGCATTGCATTAGGACTGCATTAGATCATCGAGAATTGCTCATTAATACCGCAAGAACCTACAAGTGATGGTTGGCCTAATAACCGGCAAAGTGAAATATTACGAATACGCATATGATGGATTTTTATCGTTTGGTCTCATCGTATCCCTTTTTGATAAAGATACCGCTATTTTTATAAAACCAGTGTGGTGTCCATTTGTGGTGTTATCACTGTGTTACTGGGAGTGTGGTTGCAAATACTTTACACATTGCCTTGGAGATAATCCTGGCTGCTCGTGCCAAGCTACCGGGGGGTGAGCAGGGGTTATCTGAGAGTGTGTCCCTCCTTTCCCTGACTAGAAGCAAGGGTCCCTATTTGGACTAAGGTACCTACCTCAGCCAACTAGAGACCCCCAGTTCTAACATTGGTGGTCAGCGGTTGGGGATTTGAACTTGTATTTGCAATTGACTCACAGTGACTGGTGTACATCACTAGTTTTAGCGCAGACCACGACGCAACCACATATTGTGTTTTTGATTTTTGGTTCTATTTTTGAGCGACCTTTAAGCCACACATCATTTCTTAAAGGAGTCAAGTAGCCAGTGAGGTTGCAGAATTGGAATTCGACATTGAGGCATTGCTTACCTACAAAGTTGATCAATTGAGACAATTCTGCAGAGCTTTGGGATGTCCCATGAAAATTAGCGCCAAGAAGGAGGAGCTGCAATCGGCCTTGAGGGCCTGGTGGGAAGCCAAAGAGGCTCAGGAGACAGGTGATGCTGAGGTGGATGAGGATGACCCAGGGAATGGATTTGGTCCACAGGATTTGCCGGTAGGGAGGACCAGCCTCGGGGGCTGGTAGTAGCCATTCCGGGAGGAGCTTTTCCCCGGAAGAGCTGGAGGAAAACCAAAGGGTCAGAGAGCGTGAGTTGGAGGTTTTGAAACTAAAGGCTCAGGCGGATGAGAAGAAGTTGCTCATTGAGAGCAAAAGGTGGGCAGAGGAGAGCAAGAACGCTCTCGCTTTGGAGGAAAAGAGATTGCTTTTGGCACGTAAGTTAAGAATGAGGGAGCTTGATTTGGAGCTCGAAAGGCTCAAGGCCATGAGTGTCTCAGCCAAGCCAAAAGAGATGTGTGTAGCTCAGGAAGTGAGCTCTGCTGGGTTGGAGGTGGAGTCCAGCTCAGATGGTGGCAGCAAAAATGTAGTGTCTAGTGCTGAGAGAAAAGTACATACACTCAGAGATGTGGCACCTGACTTGAGGGAGGGGGTTAACATACACCAGGGGGTTCAGGTTTATGAGGTAGCTCCAGTGGTGTGCAGTGTCCCTGAAGTAGATTGGGGAACTGACACAGGGGATCATATTCCTAGTAGTGGGAGGGACACCCTACTGACCCTAGATGAGAGGTGCAGGGAGAGGGGTTCCCCCATGGTAGAAACCTCGGTGTGTGAGAGTGGAGACCGCCCAGAAGAGTGTAGGTTGAGTGACGGAGACAGTCAGACCCTGTCGTGCCAATCTCAGGAGAGTGGTGTGGGGTACTTGTGTGAGGCACTGGAGGGTAAGGCAAAGGATAGCTTGGTTAACAACTGTGGGGGGCTGTGTGATTCATTCGTTGGAGAGCATATTTTAAGTCCCTGTTTTCCAGAGCTATGCCAACACCCGGTGGGGCGCGAGTTCTCTGATTCCAGGGAGCTTGCGCAGGAGGCAGACCTTTGGGTGGATTCCCGAGGGTCTGAGGAAGCTTTTTTGAGTGACCCAGAAGGGGGTGGTTCAGGTTTTCCCCAACCAAGTGAGGTAGGAGAGGTTTGTGGTAGCCCAGATAGGTCCCAATGTAGTGGGAGGGGTGTAGGGTCCCACGTCCTGCCTCAGAGGAGAAGGAGTGGGAGGGGGCTGTGTTCCAAGGTGCCCAATACCCAGTCCCAGGACCTGGTTGGTCCCATAAGGGAACACCAGGAGGGGAGCCTAGTCTGTACCGGGAGGCCACTTCCTGAGGGGGATCCCAAAGTGTCAGGTGAACTGAGGGGGACTGCTGTAACCAGCATCCCACAAGTTCTGGTGCCTGGTAGCACCACTCCAGTGGGGAGGGTGCATGGGTCCAGAGAGGAAGGCAGGGTGTGGGAGAGCCCACCCCAGTCTCTTGTCCAGCCGGAGGGTACAGACCCTGGGCTGGCGGGCCAGTGACAGGATGCCATACCTAACTTGGCAGAAAGGAGAGTGGAGAAAAGGTGCCAGGCACCTGGGGCTACTGCCCCCCGCTTTCTGATGCCACAGAGGTTAGAGAGGCCTAAAAGGCATGAGGCCTGGCTCTTATCACTGACACCTGTCAGTGGCCACTGTGGCTGGTTGTCCTGGTGGACAGAGTTGCCCAAAGGAGGGGGGCTGGAGTCACACCTCGAGGGGGGACTGGGCCACACCACTGTGTTGGCCATGTGGGTACTGTCTACCAGTGTGGACACATCTGTGAGCAAAGTAAGTTTAGGCGCTGCACAGATGGGGTCCCCAGGTGAGGAGATGGGTCCCCTCTGGGTTAGCTTAGGGGGCCCTGAGAGTATGGACAGAGGGAACCCCCTAGGGTCAGGAAGGCATAGAACAGGAGGGTGTCCCTGCAGTTGCGGGCCAGCGTCCGGGTTCTATCGCCCCAAGCAGGGGAGTCCATCAAGGTAGTTGATTGGCCTACCCTGGCTTTAGGCTGGGAGGGGATTGTGTTGGACTTGGCCCTTTTTGGCTAAAGTTCCTTAAACATTTTGCCTTCCTCCTAGACCTTTTTCTGACATTTTGTTGCCGACTTAGATGCTTTGGGCACTTTGCCACTGCTGATCAGTGTCAAAGTGCAAGTGCTCCCTGTATAAAGTGTTATGGTAATTGGTTGTCCATAATTGGTATGTTTGTCTTACTAGTAAAGTCCCTAGTAAAGTGCACTATGTGTGTCAGGGCTGGTAATGCAAATGCTACTAGTGGGCCTGCAGCACTAATTGTGCCACCCACCCAAGTAGCCCTAAAAAGAGATCTCAGGCCTGCCACTGCAGTGCCTGCGCGCAGTTTGTTAACTGCCTTGTTGTCCTGACAAGTGCACCCACTTGCCAGGCCTTACCCTTCCCTTTTTATGCACATCAGACACCCCTATAGTAGGCCCAAGGTACCCCCCTGGGCAGGGTGCAGTGTATGTGAAAGGTAGGACATGTACTGAGGTGTGTACCATGTCCTGACAGTGAAATACTGCCAAATTCGTTTTTCATTGTTGCAAGGCGATCTTGCCCATAGGACAGAATGGTGAATGCTGGGTCCCATGTTTCCAGCATATCTTCCCATAGGCGTAAGATGGAGAGATGAAGTTTAGTGTGCCTGAATTCAGAATTTAATAACACATCTTTCTATGAAGATGGTTTTTAAATTGTGTGTTTAGAAACCACACTTTTAGAAGTGGCTGGTTTCTAGTCCTAACCATCCTGTGTGTCTCTGCCTGGTTCTGTATTGACTGTCTGGGTTTGGATGTGATAGGGTCTGGGGAGTGTCCTGACACCAGAGAGGAGTAGGTGAGACAGCACAGGCTTGCCTGCATTTGGTGTAGGGGGAGGAGTAGCCCCTTTTTTGAGTTCAAAATATTTTATTAATTTTTCATAGTAAACAAGAAACATAGACATACAAAAAAAAATATTCATAAGCGAAAATACCCAATCACAGTAGGAAAAGCATAACACGAACATCAATTGAATTACAGCAGGTAAGAAAAAATAAATATATATTCTTTAAAAGAATAAAAAGGAGAGGAGGGGAAGGGAACATCTATAAATGCCCTTGCATTAACTATAAATAGAGCTAACATAGCAAGTCAATTAATGTATTAAACTATCAATAAAAAGCAAAACTAGTGAGAAATATACAATTAAGAAGATAAATATATATCAACAGGTATCCAAAAAGAATGAAAGGAGTTGGAGTTATGATTAACCCCAGCCAAGGACAATTGAGCTCCTTTTCTTGTAAAAAATAACCCATGACCACCAAGCATGCACTGATAATAACGAAACATCTTTCCAACAAAATGTAATGGATTTTAAAGCAGCTGAAATTAGAAGATTAAAAAGTTTACCTTCTAAGTCAGTTAACTTGTGTGAAAGAACAACAGATTTGCAAATTAACATATTGTAGGAAACATCAACATGGATATTCAATATCTTTTTTATAATATCCCAAACATCAGTCCAAAACTTAAAAACTAAGGGACATTCAAAAAGCATATGTCGTAACGTACCAGGATGTAATTTACAATGCCAACAAGTTGCACATTGAAGAAGTTTAGCTTGAAATAGACGTAATGGAGTCCATAAGCAATTGAATAAAATATAAGAGTTAGTTTGATAAAGCGAAACAGGTAACCAACCAGAAATACCACTAAGCCAAATATCTTTCCATGTATCAATGGATAAAGAAAGTGAAAGTTCATTATTCCAAAATACTGAAATCATATTTATGTTGCTTCCTAGAGAATTAGATAATTTTTTTATATAAAATAGAGACACCATGAGATGAAGTGGAGACAGTTTGAATATAAATTGATAAATCAGCTTTAACATTAGAAGGAATATCATGAGGAAAAGAATCTAAAATCGAATTACACAAATATTCATATTTGATAAAGTCCGATTCAGGTAAATTAAATTTTGTACGCAAAGCTTCAAATGATATAAAAGCATTGTTGGAATATACATCTTTAAGATAAAAATACCAGCATTAATCCATGAATACCAGAAACTAACATTTCTATTCAATTTAATAACATTGCTATGCCATAGTGACAAGTCTTCAGTAGTAAACATGGGAGATAAAAAATTGAGTCTAAATTATTAAAAATCATTTTAGTGGATTTGAGGATAACAGATTTGTGAAAAAATGATGATTTATTAGACATGGTTAACAAAGTGGGCAATGGAAATGGATTTACAATTGATTTCTCAATATGAAGCCAAATAGGAGGATTGTTTAAAAAGGAATGATTAAACCATATGGAACTTTGTTTTAAAATAAAGGCTTTATGATATAGAAAAAAATCAGGTAACCCAAACCCAGCATTACACTTAGGCATTTTTAATTTTTTATAACTAATACGAGGCGACTTGTAGTTCCAAAGAAATTTGGATAGAATTCTATCAATATCTTTATAGAACTTTAATGAAAATTGAGTAGGGATCATGGCAAGGGTATAGAAGATTTTAGGAGCAATAGTCATTTTAATAGAATCCATTCTACCCCACCATGAAAGATGTAGTGAAGACCATTTAGACGTTTTGTCTTTAATATACTTTAAGATACAGTTACAATTTAATGTTATTGTTGATTTTGAGGAGGAGAATAAAATACCCAGATATTTCAATTTATCCTTTTGCCAAATAATATCAGTCATAGGAATCATATCAGGAGTACAATAAATGTTTAAGGGGAAAAATTCAGTTTTGTTAGTATTTAATTTATATCCAGAAACTGTAGAATAATTTGCAATAATCTCTAATAGGGGAGGGAATGAGGATATAGGGTCACTAATAAATAAAAGCACATCATCAGCATATGCTAAGATTTTAATCGTAACATCCTTAATAGTGATCCCGTTAATATCCTCACATTTTCGTATGGCAGTAAGAAAAGGTTCAATACCAACAAGAAACAAAAGTGGGGAAAGGGGGCAACCTTGTCTTGTACCTCTAAAAAGGGAAAATTGTTTCGAAACTTGGCCATTGATAAATAAACGAGCAGTAGGAGCAAAATATAGAGCAGAAATCATACGGATAAATGTATCACCAAAATTAAATGACAACAAAGTATGAAATAAGAATTGCCAATGAAGTTTATCAAAAGCTTTCTCAGCGTCTAAAGCCAAAATTCCTGAAGGTAAAGTTAAAGTGGAACCTTGTCAATAACATGTAGCAAAGTTCTTGTATTATTTGCAGAATATCTATTCTTCATAAAACCAGATTGATCTGGGTGTATAATAGAATCCATTACAGGAACTAATCTAGAAGCAAGTATTTTAGCATATAATTTACAATCTTGATTAATTAAAGATATAGGGGCATATTAGCAAGGGCCATTATCTCCGCTTTTCGGCTTTAAGAGACAAAAAGGCGGAGATAATATTACCGCCCTATTACCAAGGCGGGTGCTAACATGCATTAACGCATGTTAGCACCCGTTTTCCCCACGCCTCGCTCTGCATCTCTAATGAGATGCAAAGTGGGCGTTCCTTCCCAGGATAACAGGAGAAATGTCGCTAACCGACATTTCTCCTATTATCAAGCTGCAGGCTAACATGCAGAGCGATTAGAAAAGTAGCGCTAACCGCAGTTAGCGCTACTTTTCTAATGCCTGCTCTCAGTATGACTTAGCCATGTAATCCAATGGAAGGTGGATTACATGGCTAAATCCCCTTGCCCTATCAGCAAGCTATCGCCAGTCACAGTGCGATTATCGCTGGATTTCCAGCGATAATCGCACTGTTTTCCAGCGATAGCAGGGGTTTCTATCGCATTGGAGATAAGCGTTGCTGATAGCACGCTATCTCTGCGATAGAAACCGGCGATAGCCGGCGATAATTATCCTAGCGCTAAGTGCGCTTAGCGATAATTATCGCCGGTTATTGCTAATAGGCCCCATAGGTCGATAATTTGACACAAGAGTGGGATCCTTATCTGGTTTGGGAAGTACAACAATTAAAGCCTCAGTAAAAGAACCTGAGGTAATTCCTGAAGAGCCAAAAAGGGTAAAAAGTTGAAATAAATAAGGCAAAAGTTGAACTTGAAATTCTTTATAAAACTCAGCCGAAATACCATCGAAACCAGGAGACTTATTTTTTTTAAGAGATTTTATGGCTGATAAAATTTCATCTGTAGTAATGGGTGAGTCTAGTCGACTTTTATCTGATTGTGAAATCTTGGGTAATCCACATGTAGTTAAATAGGAATCAATTAAAGAGGAATCATGAAAATCGGGCTTATTATATAGATTAGAATAAAAATCCAAAAATTCATTAACGATATCGTTGTGAGATATAGCAATTTTGCCATTAGGACCATGAATTGAATTTATTTGAGTTTTATCTTTTTTTATACGTAAATAATTAGCTAAAAGTCTTCCAGATCTGTTGGCATTAAAACGAAACTTGGCTTTAGAATTAGAAATCTGAATACCAGCTCTTTTGCTAAGGATTGAGTTAAACTCATACCGAAGCTTTTGTAGTTTAAGTCTATATTGAAGATCATTAGACGTAATAAAAAGTCTCTCAATTTTCGCAATTTGTTTTTCCATGTTTTTAATATTTGCATTGAAGGATTTATTTTCGTAAGCCATAATAGATATAGTTACACCTCTAATGTAAGCTTTAAAAGCATCCCATCTATTAACCATAGAAGTGGAGCCTTCAGGGTTGAGAAGGAAATAATCTTGAATGGCAGTTAAGAGCTTTGGTTTATTATGTTCATTAAGAACAATATCAGTGTTCATTCGCCATCTAGATTGTTTTGTAAAAGTTGAATGTAAAGTTAAAACAAAAGAAATCAAAGCATGATCTGAAATATCAATTTTACCAATCTTAGGAGTAATCACAGATTGAATTAATTGCTTGGAGACAAATAAATAATCAATCCTAGAATGAGAATTATGTGGGTTAGAAAAAAATGTAAAACTTTTTTCTGTAGGGAAGTGTAGTCGCCAAATATCAACTAACTTAGTGGTTTGAATAAATGATTTAAAAGCATAAAAAACCTTAGGAGGGTGAAATTTAGTACAAGATAATCTATCTAATAAAGGATCAGATACAATGTTAAAATCGCCTCCAACAATCAAAGGAACATTACCCAATTTTAAAACCTCAGTAGTAAGATTAGACCAAAAAAGAGGATCATCCTCTGTAGGACCATAAACATTAAGTAAAAATATGACTGAATCATGAACTTTAATTTTAACTATAATAAATCTCCCATCAGCATCGGAAGTTTTACTCAAAATTTGGCAATGTAATTTTTTTGCAAAAAAAATAGCTACACCATTTTTTTTTCCATTAGCAGGAGAGGAGACAATAGAATCAACCCATTTTTTCTTCATATAATCCAAGATTTTGGGCCATATGTAGGTAGCTAAATACCGGTCGGTAACGGCCGAAATTCGGTAAATCTCCCGTTACCGACCGGTATTTAAGCAATCGAGATGTAGGAGGCCGGATTTAAGGAATCGGTAATTTACCGATTCGTTATTTTAAGGAATCGGTAAATTACCGATTCCTTAAATCCTATGTAGGGACCACTCAAGTGAGTGCATTTTAGGATTCAGGATTCGTTATTTACCACCAACTACAAGTTGGTGGTAAATACTGAATACCTTTTAAAAAGCAATTTTGTGCTTTTTAAAAGTGCCATGTGGCAGACATACATGCCCTTAGGGCATGTATGTGCGCCACATGTGCACACATGCACGATTCAGGGGTGCAACAGGGTGTCAATTTGACACCCTGCCACCCTTGAATATGCTCTCCTATTACCGATTCGGTATTTACCGAATCGGTAATAGTGAATGGCTTCACATTCATTCCTATGGGCCTCCAGGCCCATAGGAATGAATGGGGAGGTATTCCTTATTACCGATTCGGTAAATACCGAATCGGTAATACCGAATATTACCGAATCGGTAAAATTTACCGAATTTTTACCTACATACTATTTACCGATTCTTAAATACCGAATCGGTAAAATTCGGTATTTAGGAATCGGTAAATAAAATTACCTACATATGGCCCTTTGTCATCTATATGAGTCTCCTGAATAAAACAAATATCCGCTTTACAACTACCTAAATAATCTAACATTTTTGTACGCTTAACTGGATGACGTAAATCTTTAACATTTAATGAGACTACTTTAATATTGTGAACATTAGCCATAATGAAAAAGAGAGAGAGAGAAAGTCAAGAGGAGGAAAGCCAGAAATAATGAGAGAGCAAGAGAAAATATTAGCTCTAGAACAAGGAAAAAGGAAGGAAAAAAATAAAACATGGAAAAAAGGACAAACAGAAAACATGAATAACAAGAATGAAACGCACACACATTCTACAAGCATGACCGAAACCGTTGGAGCCCATTGTAAGAATAACTTAGCAATTTGTCAGAAAATACATAATGGATAATAATCAAGTAGTAGAGTCATGAGTATCCATTAGGTGCTGTGACTGTTGATCCAAAAACTGTTTCAACTCTTCAGGACGATGAAAGGATTTCGAGAAATTATCTTTCCAAATACGCATTGTTGAGGGATCAAAAAGACCATATTTGAAACCAAGACTTCTTAGTTGGGGCCGAAGAGCAGTAAATTCCTTACGGACTGAAACAGTCTATTTGGCAAAGTCTTGATGAGTAAAAATTTTATTCCCATTGACCATCAGTGAAGGGATTTCTTGTGCTGCCTTCCTGATCAGAACCAAATGATGGTGACGTAAAACTTTGAAAATCATTTGTCGAGGTTTTGTGTGTTGAGGGTTGCGATGGGAAGGAATCCTGTGAGCCATATCTATTTCAAATTTTTCTGGAAAACTGATTTTTAAAAGGCCAGGAATCAGATTTTCCAAATATAATCTGCAGTTGGCACCCTCAACATCTTCTGGTAAATTAAAAATGCGGAGGTTATATTGTCTATTGCGATTTTCCATATCTAAAAGAAGTGTAGACATGGGTGATATTTTCGCCACAAGTGGGATAACAGCGTCTATTTTGACCTTATTATCTTGTATTTTAATTGAATTGTCAGAGATTTTCATTGATAAACTTGCCATTTCTTTGCGCACGTTTTTAATCTCTGACGCAATTGTATCTGTATTAGCATGAAGTGCCTGAATTTCTGCGAGAATGAGCGATAAGGAAGGTTCAGAAGATTCTACCACTTTTGATTTAATTGGTGGAGGTGAAACCTGCTGTCTCCTTTTATTATGAAGAGAATTTTTATTATCCATTTTCATTTAGAAGAATGAAACTTGGAAATAAATATAAAGTTTGTGAGAAAATAGAGTGGAATTGGCGAAAAAATCCTCAAAAATGACTGGTGCAGCAGCTAAAATGGTCTGTGGGAGTGGCTAGGCCCAAGCCAGGCACTTTCCTGAATGAACACTCCACCCCCTTGACAGACAAGCCTGGCAGTACCTGGAGGCAGCGCTGGGAGCAGGAGCCTCAAGCGAAGAAACGAGGAAAACACCACTTTCGTCGTCTGGAAAATGGGAAAAAGAACTCCCCAGCACAGGTACCAGCTTTAGCCACACAGCGCCCTCCTATCCGCCGTATTTCTGACCTAATTTCGTCGTTTTATATTCATAAATGGGCGAAAACGCGCTGGAGCTCACCGGGAGGCGGCCATCTTGTTTCGCGCGCTCGCGCGTCTCTCGAGGAGTAGCCCCTTTGATGTGAAGAGGCCGTTGCTACTGCCACAAAGGAATGGCTCCACCTCCTGCAGAGTGTCTGAGGCCCAGACCCTCACTATCAAAGAAAGAAGGTGTGCACTGGCAGGAAGACACCCAGAACTGGTTTGGACCGGGCTCAGAGCCCCCCTGAACACAAAGACTTCAAAGGCATTTAGGGGTATAAATGTAAGAGCTGAAACCCCTGAACTCAAGACTGCAATCCAGACTGAAAAAGGATTGAAACTACTTCATGATCAAGAGGAACCTCTGCCAAAGGAGAACAGCTGAAGAGACTGAAGAGAAGGACTGCCCTTGCTGTGTGTTTTGGGTCTGGCCTGCAGTTTGCTGATTTGACTAAGGAGAGGACAAGGAACTTTGCTGTGTGCTGTGTCCCCCTGCTTGAGAGGACTTTGCTGTGTGCTGTGTCCTGAAGTAACTTGTCTCCAAGGACCCGAGGAGAGCTGGTCCCCTGTTGTTGAAACTCAGGAACATCAAAGATTCCAACCGTGTCTCAGCGACGCTTGGCGCATGTGCTTTTGCACGCCTGAGACTGCTGTGTGGTCTGTGGTGCTGTTTACGAGGTGCCCCGTGACCGAATTGCCCCCGCAGCGTGAAACATCGTCCACGCTGCTGCATTGCTGTTTGTGGCTCGAGCCGTCATCGTAACTGAGGCTGTGAGTGAGTATCGCCGCCGCTGGCCCGAACCGCAACGTGCTCAAGGATTTCTTGATGCTAACGAAGCTGCAAGGTGAAAGGGATCGTGATCGTTGTTCGCCAAGAGGAATCTGCCCAAGATCGTCAATGAAGGAGAAGGCAGCGCCGTAACCCGTCCGGTTACAACGTCGCCTAGCAATAGAGCTGCAACGTCGTCGGGTCCGCCCAGCAGAACGTCCGACGAGCGGAGAGAGAGAGCGAGGCAGCGCACCCCCCAGGTAAGGCTTGGACTCCGGTAGGGAGCCGCAAGCGTGTGTGGCCTGGGGAGGCGTGCAGGAGGAGTACAGGAGTGCTCCGATCTCTCTCCCGCTGCACCGCGTTAGACACGCTGAGTCCCCGAGTGGCCCGTACCTGCCCAGCAGTACCGGGGCCGCCTCTTTAAGCGTACTACCGTTGTCTCTGCTGTTGGGGCCTAGTGGTACCCGAGTTGACCGCGCAGATTGGCTTTTAGCATTATTCCTTGCATTACGAACCGCATTATTCTTGCCTTACGAACTGCCTGATTCTTGCATTACGAACTGCCTTATTCTTGCATTACGAACCGCATCATTCTTGCATTACGAACTGCCTGATTCTTGCATTACGAACTGCCTTATTCTTGCATTACGAACCGCATTATTCTTGCATTACAAACTGCCTGATTCTTGCATTACGAACTGCCTGATTCTTGCATTACGAACCGCATTATTCTTGCATTACGAACTGCCTGATTCTTGCATTACGAACCGCATTATTCCTGCGTTACGAACTGCATTAGTACTTGCATTAAGGACTGTCTTATTACTACATTATGAACTGCATTACGAACTGCATAGCATTGCATTAGGACTGCATTAGATCATCGAGAATTGCTCATTAATACCGCAAGAACCTACAAGTGATGGTCGGCCTAATAACCGGCAAAGTGAAATATTACGAATACGCATATGTTGGATTTTTATCGTTTGGTCTCATCGTATCCGTTTTTGATAAAGATACCGCTATTTTTATAAAACCAGTGTGGTGTCCATTTGTGGTGTTATCACTGTGTTACTGGGAGTGTGGTTGCAAATACTTTACACATTGCCTTGGAGATAAGCCTGGCTGCTCGTGCCAAGCTACCGGGGGGTGAGCAGGGGTTATCTGAGAGTGTGTCCCTCCTTTCCCTGACTAAAACCAAGGGTCCCTATTTGGACTAAGGTACCTACCTCAGTCAACTAGAGACCCCCAGTTCTAACAAGCACCATATCTTTGTAGATATGCCGCTGTTCTGCTGCCTCCCGTTCATGCAATGACACATGGCATCATTTCTAAGTAAATGTGGCACAAAGACTTATTTTTAGAATCAGGATGAAACAAGTTAAGCAGCAGTACAATTTGATAGTCACCAAGTCCAAATGGTAATTTTAAAATCCACTCACTAGTTTTAGAGGTACAGCACTCACAGAAAACCATTATTCCCATAGTTGACAAGTGCAGGCAGCATTCTACTGTGGATGGCAGCGGATGGCATAAAACATTTAGCTGCATCCTTTTAAGTCATCCTTGCTACTGTTCTGTCTAAGAAAATTAGTACCAAGCCATACTTTTGGTGAGGAGATGTAGTCACTGGCCAATAGGAGTGGTGTCAGCATGTCACTTCATGTGACTCTTTGCTACAGACTTCTGGGGGTTGTAGTTCACAGTAATGAGAGTCAATAACACACAGTGGTCATTTCAAAAGTACCAGTAGTGATTGTGCTGTCACGTCACCATTGACACCATTTATGACATCACTAAACCGGCAGGTGACTGTTATGTAACTCATGTGTTAACCTACACACACTGTTTTAAAAGCCAAAGAACATATTCAGAAAGATATGAGAGGGAGGTGCCAAATACTGGGCAGATAGAAATGCTAGGTCGTGCACTCTGAACTAGCTGGGCATAGCCATAGCTTCAACAAAGCAGCAGGCTTTGGTGGGGGATGTTGAGAGCATAGCCTAGCCGATGGCCAAGCCCTAAATGCAGAGCATAACTTGTATGGCAAAGGTTAGAGCCAGACTCTTGGGAAAGGGGTGATGAGCAGACAATAAGTCCTTTCCCAGACTGTGCTCCTGTGAATGACAGGCATGGTGAAAGTCTGTATCAAGTTAACACGTCCTGGCCAAATACCAGGCCTTACCCCCCCAAAAAAAGTCAAAATCCCAACAGCAGCAGAATGTGAATGCCAGACCATGCTCTGAGGGCCAACTCAGTATGGTCGGTGGCATGCCCACCAGGCTCTGAGGAAAGCAATGTTGAGCAAGCTAGGTCTTGCGTCCTTAGTTTAAAGGGAGCAGACATATGTCAAGCTTAGAGGGTTCAGGAGAGAAGAAGTGATCAGAGACTTCAGTGATGGTGACAAGGTTGACAACTGTGATTTGCTTTTGCTCCTTAGAGCAGCTAATGGCCATTTGCAAAAGGAAAGCTGTCCGTGAGGAACAGCTTCCACTTTGTTAATGTCACCCATGAGCACTGTTTTAGCATCAGCAGTCCATGAGAACATTCCATCCTCCGCCCGATTTCCCTTCTATCTTTTAAAACGACAGCATCATTGGGCATTATGTTCTGCTATTTATTGATATTTACTTTCTGAGTTGTATATACTCTGATTTCTTTGTTATATATATATATATATATATATATATATATATATATATATATATATATATATATATATATATATATATATATATATATATATATATATATATATATATATATATATATATATATATATCAAGGCCTTTCAGAGGCCGAAACGCGTCATGGCAGCAGTGCATGGTCAAGGAAAATAAATCTTTTTGCACTGAATTTGGGTCCGTACCGTCCTTTCAAAGAGTTTGGATTTTGTGGCGGATTGCGTGTGTATATATATATATATATATATATATATATTATCTACTGGCGGTCGCCAGTAGATAGTTATAGTTAGGACCAATTTTCCATAGGAAATCCGCGACATTCTATTTGAAATAACTCTTGCGTCGGTTGACGAATCTTCGCGAAATTTTCAAACTTTATGGCCCGCTCCGGTCCGCTCCTACCCTGAAAGTCTCAGGGTGATTCGTCAAGCGGGGGCCGAGAAAAAAGGGGGTCCCAAAACGTGTTTTCCCATTCATTTTCCCATAGGAAACTTTAGACACGGCTACAGCCCGAACTGCTGAACGGAATTACACCAAATTTGGCAAAGAGGTAGTTCTTGGTTCAGAAAGAACCCTTTTTTTTAAATGGTGTAAATCCGTTCAGTAGTTGCGGAGAAATTAAAAAAATAATAGTCAAAAAATCAATTTCCCATAGGAAACTTTATGCAAGGCTACAGTTCGAACTGCTGAACGGAATTACACCAAATTTGGCAAAGAGGTAGTTCTTGGTTCAAAAAGAACCCTTTTTGTTAAATGGTGTAAATCCGTTCAGTAGTTCCTGAGAAAATCAAAAGTAAAAACACATATATATCTGGGCGGAGCCTAACCACACATGTCATCGTGAGATCTGATTGGCTGTCAGCACTTCATCCTGGAATTGCTGGCAGCCATCTTGGGACCAATATAAATGATAGTACCCTATTGAAATGCATTGTAGTGAATCGAAGATTTTGAGGGTTACCAAAAGGAGAACTATAAAGGGTGATAGACTTTAGTTACATTAGAATTCATTTGTTGATGGTACCATACTAATTTCAGGAATTGTGGTGTGTTCTAAGGTGATTTTACCCTGTGAAAAACCTTCTGCTGGGATATCATGAATCATGTTTGAGAGAAAACTATTTTCACATGCTTGTCCCATACAGTTTTGGAAGGTGCCCCAGAAGCTAAAATGAGAGCATATTTTCTGTAAATTCACATTATCTTTCTCAGTCATGTGAGAATGAAGTCTGACATTCTCAGTAAAACATGTACATCCAACAAGGGCAGAGACTGTCAGTTGATTCCTTTGTGTTCTACTGCAGCTTCCCAGAGTGTTCTAAAGAACAACTAGAGTGCTAACAGCCTTACTTATGACAAAAGTATGGCACACCTGAAGCCATCTTGATTGGAATAAACTGGTAACACTTAAAACATTTAATTTAAAAAGGAACAAAATGAGGGGGTTCATTTTGCCATAGAAATTATGGTTAGTGCTGCAAAAGAAAATGTAATGCATGTTTTAAGTGAGATCTCAAATCCTCTTCTATTTCATTAGAAAATTCTGACATGCAGACTGAAACAATCACTTTCAATACCAGCAGTAGACTTCCAGTTAACTCCTTGGTGAGCAGTAGCTTTACTACAGTGATCTAATGAATAACTAGAGTAATAACATTCTGAATTTATGGCAAATGTGTGACACATCTGAATGCCTTCTTGATGGAATCAAAGTAAAAAACTGAAAGCATTTCCTACTGAGGAGACTGCAGTAAATGAGGAAATTAGGAAACTTCATAACAAAGAAGTCTTCCAAGATGGCCACCAGTGAAAAAGAGCCCAAATGTAGCACAAATATTACCCAGATGTAGCCCACATATAGCCCAATGACAAAAGTGTGCAAAACACTTTTTATTTTTAGTTTTTTTGCAGTTTTATGTAGTGCAGACTGGTCAGGTATTGGAGCGTTGCATCTTAAAACATGACCCCCTACACTACAAAAACACCACTGCACTACCCTAAACCCTAAAACACTACCGCAGCACAACCCCCTACACCACACAAGCACCACTGCACTATCCTAAACCCTAAAACACTACCCCCAGCATGACCCCCTACACCACACAAACACCACTGCACTACCCTAAACCCTAAAACACTACCCCAACACCACTGCACTAACCTAAATCCTAAAACACTACCCCAGCACGACCCCCTACACTACCCAAACACCACTGCACTACCCTAAAACATGACCCCTACACTACACAAACACGACTGCACTACCCTAAACCCTAAAACACTACCCCCAGCATGACCCCCTACACTACACAAGCTCCACTGCACTACACTAAACCCTAAAACACTGCCCCCAGCACGACCCCCTACACTACACAAACACCACTGCACTACCTTAAACCCTAAAACACTACCCCCAGCACGACCCCCTACACTACCCAAACACCACTGCACTAACCTAAATACTAAAACACTACCCCCAGCACGACCCCTACACTACCCAAACACCACTGCACTACCCTAAAACATGACCCCCTACACTACACAAACACCACTGCACTACCCTAAACCCTAAAACACTACCCCAGCACGACCCTCTACACTACACAAGCACCACTGCACTACCCTAAACCCTAAAACACTACCCCCAGCACGACCCCTACACTGCCCGAACACCACTGCACTGCCCTAAACCCTGAAACACCAGCCCCTGCACGACCCCCTACACTGCCCGAACACCACTGCACTGCCCTAAACCCTGAAACACATACCCTAGCATGACCCCCTACACTGCCCGAACACCACTGCACTGCCCTAAACCCTGAAACACCACCCCTTCACGACCCCCTACACTGCCCGAACACCACTGCACTGCCCTAAACCCTGAAACACCACCCCCAGCATGACCCCTACACTGCCCGAACACCACTGCACTGCCCTAAACCCTGAAACATCACCCCCAGCAAGACCCCTACCCTGCCCGAACACCACTGCCCTAAACCCTGAAACTCCACCCCCAGCACGACCCCTACACTGCCCGAACACCACTGCACTGCCCTAAACCCTGAAACACCACCCCCAGCACGACCCCCTACACTGCCCGAACACCACTGCACTGCCCTAAACCCTGAAACACCACCCCTGCACGACCCCCTACACTGCCCGAACACTACTGCACTGCCCTAAACCCTGAAACACCACCCCCAGCATGACCCCCTACACTGCACGAACACCACTGCACTGCCCTAAACCCCGAAACACTACCCCCAGCAAGACCCCCTACACTGCCCGAACACCACTGCCCTAAACCCTGAAACACCACCCCCAGCAAGACCCCCTACACTGCCCGTACACCACTGCACTGCCCTAAACCCTGAAACACCACCCCCAGCATGACCCCTACACTGCCCAAACACCACTGCACTGCCCTAAACCCTGAAACACCACCCCCAGCACGACCCCTACACTGCCCGAACACCACTGCACTGCCCTAAACCATGAAACACCAGCCCAAGCACGACCCCCTACACTGCCCGAACACCACTGCACTGCCCTAAACCCTGAAACACCACCCCCAGCACGACCCCTACACTGCCCAAACACCACTGCACTGCCCTAAACCCTGAAACACCAGCCCCAGCACAACCCCGTACACTGCCCGAACACCACTGCACTGCCCTAAACCCTGAAACACCAGCCCCAGCACGACCGCCTACACTGCCCGAAAACCACTGCACTGCCCTAAACCCTGAAACACCAGCCCCAGCACGACCCCCTACACTGCCCGAACACCACTGCACTACCCTAAACCCTCAAACACCAGCCCCAGCACGACCCCCTACACTACACAAGTACCACTGCACTATCCTAAACCCTAAAACACTACCCCCAGCATGACCCCCTACACTACACAAACACCACTGCACTACCCTTAACCCTAAAACACTACCCCAACACCACTGCACTAACCTAAATCCTAAAACACTACCCCCAGCACGACCCCCTACACTACCCAAACACCACTGCACATCCCTAAAACATGACCCCCTACACTACACAAACACCACTGCACTACCCTAAACCCTAAAACACTACCCCCAGCACGACCCCCTACACTACACAAGCACCACTGCACTACCCTAAACCCTAAAACACTGCCCTCAGCACGACCCCCTACACTACACAAACACCACTGCACTACCTTAAACCCTAAAACACTACCCCCAGCACGACCCCCTACACTACCCAAACACCACTGCACTAACCTAAATCCTAAAACACTACCCCCAGCACGACCCCTACACTACCCAAACACCACTGCACTACCCTAAAACATGACCCCTACACTACACAAACACCACTGCACTACCCTAAACCCTAAAACACTAACCCCAGCTCGACCCCTACACTACACAAGCACCACTGCACTACCCTAAACCCTAAAACACTACCCCAGCACGACCCCTACACTGCCCGAACACCACTGCACTGCCCTAAACCCTGAAACACCAGCCCCTGCACGACCCCTACACTGCCCGAACACCACTGCACTGCCCTAAACCCTGAAACACATACCCTAGCACGACCCCTTACACTGCCCGAACACCACTGCACTGCCCTAAACCCTGAAACACCACCCCCTTCATGACCCCCTACACTGCCCGAACACCACTGCACTGCCCTAAACCCTGAAACACCACCCCCAGCATGACCCCTACACTGCCCGAAAACCACTGCACTGCCCTAAACCCTGAAACACTACCCCCAGCAAGACCTCCTACACTGCCCGTACACCACTGCACTGCCCTAAACCCTGAAACACCACCCCTTCACGACCCCCTACACTGCCACGAACACCACTGCACTGCCCTAAACCCCGAAACACTACCCCCAGCAAGACCCCTACACTGCCCGAACACCACTGCCCTAAACCCTGAAACACCACCCCCAGCAAGACCCCTACACTGCCCGTACACCACTGCACTGCCCTAAACCCTGAAACACCACCCCCTGCATGACCCCCTACACTGCCCAAACACCACTGCACTGCCCTAAACCCTGAAACACCACCCCTGCACGACCCCCTACACTGCCCAAACACCACTGCACTGCCCTAAACCCTGAAACACCAGCCCCAGCACAACCCCGTACACTGCCCGAACACCACTGCACTGCCCTAAACCCTAAAACACCAGCCCCAGCACGACCGCCTACACTGCCCGAAAACCACTGCACTGCCCTAAACCCTGAAACACCAGCCCCAGCACGACCCCTACACTGCCCGAACACCACTGCACTGCCCTAAACCCTGAAACACCAGCCCCAGCACGACCCCTACACTACACAAGCACCACTGCACTATCCTAAACCCTAAAACACTACCCCCAGCATGACCCCCTACACTACACAAACACCACTGCACTACCCTTAACCCTAAAACACTACCCCAACACCACTGCACTAACCTAAATCCTAAAACACTACCCCCAGCACGACCCCTACACTACCCAAACACCACTGCACTACCCTAAAACATGACCCCTACACTACACAAACACCACTGCACTACCCTAAACCCTAAAACACTACCCCCAGCACGACCCCCTACACTACACAAGCACCACTGCACTACCCTAAACCCTAAAACACTGCCCTCAGCACGACCCCCTACACTACACAAACACCACTGCACTACCTTAAACCCTAAAACACTACCCCCAGCACGACCCCTACACTACCCAAACACCACTGCACTAACCTAAATCCTAAAACACTACCCCCAGCACGACCCCCTACACTACCCAAACACCACTGCACTACCCTAAAACATGACCCCCTACACTACACAAACACCACTGCACTACCCTAAACCCTAAAACACTAACCCCAGCTCGACCCCTACACTACACAAGCACCACTGCACTACCCTAAACCCTAAAACACTACCCCCAGCACGACCCCCTACACTGCCCGAACACCACTGCACTGCCCTAAACCCTGAAACACCAGCCCCTGCACGACCCCCTACACTGCCCGAACACCACTGCACTGCCCTAAACCCTGAAACACATACCCTAGCACGACCCCCTACACTGCCCGAACACCACTGCACTGCCCTAAACCCTGAAACACCACCCCCTTCACGATCCCCTACACTGCCCGAACACCACTGCACTGCCCTAAACCCTGAAACACCACCCCCAGCATGACCCCTACACTGCCCGAACACCACTGCACTGCCCTAAACCCTGAAACACTACCCCCAGCAAGACCTCCTACACTGCCCGTACACCACTGCACTGCCCTAAACCCTGAAACACCACCCCCTTCACGACCCCTTACACTGCACGAACACCACTGCACTGCCCTAAACCCCGAAACACTACCCCCAGCAAGACCCCCTACACTGCCCGAACACCACTGCCCTAAACCCTGAAACACCACCCCCAGCAAGACCCCCTACACTGCCCGTACACCACTGCACTGCCCTAAACCCTGAAACACCACCCCCTGCATGACCCCTACACTGCCCAAACACCACTGCACTGCCCTAAACCCTGAAACACCACCCCTGCACGACCCCCTACACTGCCCGAACACCACTGCACTGCCCTAAACCATGAAACACCACCCCCAGCACGACCCCCTACACTGCCCGAACACCACTGCACTGCCCTAAACCCTGAAACACCACCCCCAGCCACGACCCCCTACACTGCCCGAACACCACTGCACTGCCCTAAACCCTGAAACACCAGCCCCAGCACAACCCCGTACACTGCCCGAACACCACTGCACTGCCCTAAACCCTGAAACACCAGCCCCAGCACGACCGCCTACACTGCCCGAAAACCACTGCACTGCCCTAAACCCTGAAACACCAGCCCCAGCACAACCCCCTACACTGCCCGAACACCACTGCACTACCCTAAACCCTCAAACACCAGCCCCAGCACGACCCCCTACACTGCCCGAACACCACTGCACTGCCCTAAACCCTGAAACACCAGCCCCAGCAAGACCCCTACACTGCCCGAACACCACTGCACTGCCCTAAACCCTGAAACACCACCCCCAGCAAGACCCCCTACACTGCCCGAACACCACTGCACTAAAGCCTGAAACACCACCCCCAGCAAGACCACCTACACTGGCCGAACACCACTGCTCTGCCCTAAACCCTGAAACACCACCCCATGCATGACCCCCTACACTGCCCAAACACCACTGCACTGCCCTAAACCCTGAAACACCACCCCTGCACGACCCCCTACACTGCCCGAACACCACTGCACTGCCCTAAACCCTGAAACACCACCCCTCAGCACGACACCCTACACTGCCCGAACACCACTGCACTGCCCTAAACCCTGAAACACCACCCCCAGCACGACCCCTACACTGCCTGAACACCACTGCACTGCCCTAAACCCTGAAACACCACCCGCTGCACGACCTCCTACACTGCCGGAACACCACTGCACTGCCCTAAACCCTGAAACACCACCCCCAGCACGACCTCCTACACTGCCCGAACACCACTGCACTGCCCTAAACCCTGAAACATCAACCCCAGCAAGACCCCCTACTGCCTGAACACCACTGCCCTAAACCCTGAAACACCACCCCCTACACTGCACGAACACCACTGCACTGCCCTTAACCCTGAAACACCACCTCCAGCAAAACCCCCTACACTGCCTGAACACCATTGCTCTGCCCTAAATCCTGAAACACTAGCCCCAGCATGACCCCTACACTGCCCAAACACCACTGCACTGCCCTAAACCCTGAAACACCACCCCCAGCACGACCCCTACACTGCCCGAACACCACTGCACTGCCCTAAACCCTGAAACACCAGCCCCAGCAAGACCCCCTACACTGCCTGAACACCACTGCACTGCCCTAGACTCTGAAACACCAGCCCCAGCAAGACCCCTACACTGCCCGAACACCACTGCACTGCCCTAAACCCTGAAACACCAGCCCCAGCATGACCCCCTACACTGCCCGAACACCACTGCACTGCCCTAAACCCTGAAACACCAGCCCCAGCACGACCACCTACACTGCCCGAACACCACTGCACTGCCCTAAACCCTGAAACACCAGCCCCAGCACGACCCCCTACACTGCCCGAACACCACTGCACTGCCCTAAACCCTGAAACACCAGCCCCAGCACGACCCCCTACACTGCCCGAACACCACTGCACTGCCCTAAACCCTGAAACACCAGCCCCAGCACGACCCCCTACACTGCCCGAACACCACTGCACTGCCCTAAACCCTGAAACACCACCCCCTGCACGACCCCCTACACTGCCCGAACACCACTGCACTGCCCTAAACCCTGAAACACCACCCCTGCAGCACCCCCTACACTGCCCGAACACCACTGCACTGCCCTAAACCCTGAAACACCACCCCTGCACCGCCCCCTACACTGCCCGAACACCACTGCACTGCCCTAAACCCTGAAACACCACCCCCAGCACGACCCCCTTTACTGCTCGAACACCACTGCACTGCCCCAAACCCTGAAACACCACCCCCAGCACGACCCGCTACACTGCCCGAACACCACTGCCCTAATCCCTGAAACACCACCCCCTGCACAACCCCCTACACTGCCCGAACACCACTGCACTGCCCTAAACCCTGAAACACCACCCCCTACACTGCCCGAACACCACTGCACTGCCCTAAACCCTGAAACACCACCCCCAGCACGACCCCCTACACTGCCCGAACACCACTGCACTGCCCTAAACCCTAAAACACCACCCCCAGCATTACCCCCTACACTGCCCAAACACCACTGTACTGCCCTAAACCCTAGAACACTTCCCCCAGCATGACCCCTACACTACCCGAACACCACTGCACTACCCTAAACCCTAAAATACTACCCCCAGCACAACCCCTACACTACCCGAACACGACTGCACTGCCCTAAACCCTCAAACACTCCCCCAGCACGACGCCCTACACTACCCGAACACCACTGCACTGCCCTAAACCCTAAAACACTCCCCCCAGCATGACCCCCTACACTTCCCGAACACCACTGCACTGCCCTAAACACTAAAACACTCCCCCAGCACGACCCCTACACTACCCAAACACCACTGCACTGCCCTAAACCCTAAAACACTACCCCCGCATGACCCCTACACTACCCAAACACCAATGCACTACCCTAATCCCTAAAACACTACCCCCGCATGACCCCTACACTACCCTAAACCCTAAAACACTACCCCCGCACGACTCCCTACACTACCCAAAGACCACTGCACTACCCTAAACCCTAAAACACGACCTCCTACACTACACAAACACCACTGCACTACCCTAAACCCTAAAACACTACCCCCTACACTACACAAACACCACTGCACTACCCTAAACCCTAAAACACTACCCCAGCAGTACCCCCACACTACCCAAACACCACTGCACTACCCTAAATCACTACCCCCAGCACGACCCCTACACTACCCAAACACCACTGCACTACCTAAACCCTAAAACACTACCCCAGCACGACCCTCTACACTACCCAAACACCACTGCACTACCCTAAACCCTAAAACACTCCCCCAGCACGACTCCCTACACTACCCAAACACCACTGCACTACCCTAAACCCTAAATCTACCCCCAGCATGACCCCCTACACTACACAAACACCACTGCACTACCCTAAACCCTAAAACACTACCCCCAGCACGACCCTCTTCACTACCTAAACACAACTGCACAATTTGTTACAGGCGTTGCAATGCAGGCCTGTGGTGCTTACTGGAAGTACCTAGTGGGCTAGTTGGGCCCCAGGGACCCTCAGGATTCAAGGTGACCTAATCCCCCAACTTAAACGCACCACGGGCGCGTTTGCACAGTGGTGAAGGGAGGGCGGGGCCTCAGGTGACATGTGCGCAAACACGCCCTGTGGTGCGTTTTAAGTTGGGGAATTAATTCCCTTTGATTCCTGAGGGACCCTGGGGCCAACAAGCCCACCAGGTACCTTCAGTAAGCACAACAGAGTTGCGTTGCAGAGAGGTGAAAAAGGTTCGTGGCCTCGGACAGCCTCTCTGCAACTCAGCTCTGTGGTCCTAACTGTAGGTACCTGGGGGCTAGTTGGGCCCCAGGGACCCTCAGAATTCAAGGGGACTTAATCCCGCAACTTAAAACGCGCCACGGGGTGCGTTTGCACACATGTCACCTCAGGCCCCCCCTCCCTTCACCACTGTGCAAACGCGCCCTGTAGCGCATTTTAAGAGGTCGTTTTAATCCCCCTGCCCTATTATGTACTAGGGCAGTGGTTCCCAAACTTTATTGACCCGTGGCTCCCTTGACCTAATTGGCAGTTGGCCATGGCTCCCCATAATTTTTTTTACCGGTGGGCGGGGGGATGCAAGCCCGACCTCAGGTTTACCAATCAGCCGGGTGTGGACTGTAACTATTTCCTGAGGATCATTCCAGTCATTCTCGCTTTTTTCTGGTGTGGGAAAAAAAATCTATGCCCATTCCACTTTAAAAGTCTGAACAGTGTTTATCAACGAAAAGAAAAATAGTTTGCGAGTTACATTTTTGGGTGCAAAGGGAACTCTGCACCTATATGAGGATAAACGCTAAAGCACACAAGTACAGAAAATACATTTATGTTTTCATGCACATGGTGCCAATGAAGATCATGTAAACAAACTGAAAAAATAGGTTCTGCTGGTGTAGAAACCCTAATAATGGACAGTACACATCCTTCAAACACATGCAACAAGAATTGTCAAAGCTGATAGATTTCGCTTATGCAAAATCATTCGTTGACAAATTTGCGCAGCTGTGCACTTGGCACTTTACCACTCTCTACTATTTTGAGGCTCTTCTATCCGGGTCATGAAACTGCCCTCCCAACAACATGCCTGGCGCGTGGGCAGGAGGGGAGCCAAGTGTGTGCCAAAGCAGGGGCAGCTGCAGAAGATAAGGACAGCCAACACCAGCCTGGAGTCTGAGCACCAGCCACGGTCTCCATGGACATTGATTTACTTGCAAAGACCCATTGCTTCTTTAAGGAACGTTTTGGACCCACGGCAGACGCCAGCTCGCTGTGCTACTAATGCAAGGCTGTCCCCACATCCATTTGCTCGGCGACACATCTTTCCATCCAGGAATTAGTGTTGGGCACTGAATGCCCATGATCAAAAATCCCCAAAACATTTGCAAGAAAGTGCGCATCGAGGGCGCGGCACTACAAGCCCTTGCTTACCGATTTTCTTGTCAAGAGGGTCCCGCGAGGCACGGCGGGCAGCAACAACGCACCTCAAACGCTCCGAGCTGCGTATGGCACTAAGACGGAAACTACGCCTCTAAAAGCACGTACAACGCGTACGTACGCACGTAGGCGTATGGCGGCAGTGCTTGGGCCAAACCATTTTGCAGGTGGCATTTCTAACCCCGAGGTGGCATTTCAAACTCCCCCCCGCATTTTGCGCTGAAGCTGTAATTTCCCGCGGCGGCGCGGCGCCCCTGGCTTCTCATCACGGCGCACCGGGGTGCCGTGGCGCACAGTTTGGGAACCACTGTACTAGGGACTTGCAGAGGAGGTCATGCTAATCACAGGGGTACCCCAACGCATAGTGTTCCCTAGTGTATGTAGGTGTTTTCACTGTATTCTAAGTGTCTTTTAGCATAGCACTGGCTCTGGTTAGTCAGAGTCAGTTACCACCAGTACCCGTCTGAAAAAGTTGTGGGCACAGGATGATTTTGCAACAAGGCCTCTTTCTGCTCCTCTGTTGGTTCTTTCTGCACATCTTTTGCTTCTTTCTGTGCGTTTTTTATTCTTTCTTCACATGTCCTACCTCTGTAGGCATAGTTAGAAACTAGCATTTAAAAAACCTTTGAAATTCACTTAAAAATCATAGGTTTCAGGCACGTTATAGTTAGAAATTAGCATTTAAAAAACCTTTGAAATTCACTGAAAAACCTTAGGTTTCAGACACGTTATAGTTAGAAATTAGCATTTAAAAAACCTTTGAAATTCACTGAAAAAACCATAGGTTTTAGGGACAGTTATAGTTAGTTGGACATTTCACTCGTACAAAACCATAGAAATTCCCCCGTTATAGTTAGTTCAGCTAACTATAACTTCGCGCCCCGCAATGCACTGCTGATGACGTCACATATTACATCACTCATGACATGGTCAGTGACATCACTGATGACATCACTGATGACATCTCAAATGACATCACTGATGATATCATCCATGTGATAATTTCATGCATCTTCTCACACCCTAATATAACTTTTGATACACCCACTCTAAATTACAGACTGCCATTCTCAAAACCATAGACACTCCAACACCAAAAACTACATACCCACTCACTGATTCTTAGGTCTACACACACATCCACTCACTCACCCGTACAGTCACTCATACTTAGTCACTCAGTACAGGACTATCATATGCACTCATACACCTATATAAACACTCACACACCGCCACTCATCCATAGAGGTACTCACACACCTAGTCAGTCATGCAAAAACTTAATCACACACCCACTTACTCACCTATACAGTTATACACACACCAGCTCACTTACTCATACAAATACTAGCACATTCTTACGCTCTTATACAATCACTGATACAAGTACACACTCATCCATACAGCCACTCTCACAATCACACACTCTCACTTATAGCCATTTATATACTCCAACACACATATATACTGCCTTTCACATATGTAGTTACTCACACATGTACCACTGAGATATACATTCAATCACTAACACACCCATACACACACTCACCCACCCATACAGTCCATCACAGATGCACTCTTGAAACCATGCACCCAGTGAATCACCAACTCACACATCTATGCACAGAGTCACACACACCCCACCCACACAAACACTCAGGCACCCATACAGATACTCAGACAATCAATCAATAACCCATGTAGACACTCATGTAGCTATTCAGAAAGCCATGCAGCCGCTTACAAACCAACAGACAGACTGATACAGACATTCACACAGTTTAGTCACTAACCCATGCATTCAGTAAGATACATTTAATCACTCACTTGTAGAGTCAGTCACTCACGTACTAAATCATCCATTCAGACACTTATACACCCACTCATTCTTCAATACGCCTTTCCCTATATATAGTAAACATATTTAAACTTTACAGAAACACACAGTCACTGGATGATGTCATCAGTGATGTCATCAGTGATGTCATCAGTGATGTCACTGACCATGTAATGAGTGATGTAATATGTGACGTCATCAGCAGTGCATTGCGGGGGCGCGAGTTATAGTTAGCTGAACTAACTATAACGGGGGAATTTCTATGGTTTTGTACGAGTGAAATGTCCAACTAACTATAACTGTCCCTAAAACCTATGGTTTTTTCAGTGAATATATATATATATATATATACATTACGAGATGGGCAGGGTATTTACCTTTTCAAAAAAGTTCAACACCGTCAAAAGACAAGCCTTGGCCACTAAATCTCCGTCTATCCAAATTCCAGCTCAATCCGGCCTGGAGCTCTCTAGTTCTGATGTGAGCTCTGTGCCCAGCAGTAGTGAATCTGATGATAGCAGAGAAACTGGTCTTCAAGTACCACTGCCGATAACTACGAATTTTACGCCAGCAGAGGAGCTGAATTTTTTACGGCAAGATCGGCGCCAGACCCTGCGGCCGCGCAACCCCCTGAACAAACAAGGCGAAGGAGAAACCAGCGCAGGAAGGCGCAAATTACGGAGGCAGGGGATCGAGAGCCAAGAAATGGTCCCAACAATAAAGAGCACTGACAACACCGTCATCAATCTTTCTGACACTGTCCTGACAACTGCTGAAATACAACTTCTTTCTCTTGGCCTTACATTTTGCCCTGCCAATAGTTTCAAATATGTTCAGTCAAGAGTGGATGTCTTCAAATTCATACGAAAATTAAAACTTCTCAAGTTCTATAAACTTAAGAATTCATCTGAAGCCACTACAAGTGCTAGGCAAACCATCATGACTCCATCTAATTTACAAGCGGCTGATGTTGGAACATTACGGCTGTTACACTCATTGGCCAAGGATGATGATACCACACCTAGTTCTACACAGAGTGACCTGTTGCAAGTTGGCATCAATTGCAGTAGCTCTATCAACAGCCCCTTTTGTCCGGCCTCCACTTTCATTCCAGTTACGCCCAAAGACGCAATTGACATGTTCAGTGATTGTGTCATCGAGGAACTTAAAAAACTGAACAGAACCGTCATTCGTAACAACCATCGAAGAAGGCATCTGGAAGTACAGTACTCAAATCTTATGGGTAAGCTCAGAGACAATCATAATTTAATCATCAATCAGGCGGACAAAGGGGGCAACATAGTGCTGTGGCCCAAGGATCTATATATGGAGGAGGCCCTACGCCACTTGAATGATGCTGATTGCTATAGAAAAGCCTCCTTTCAAGATCTTAGACACGTCAAAGACATGGTTTTCAAGGATCTAGCCCAGTGGAAGTGTATGGGCCTTTTAAGTAAAAATGAATTCTGCTGTTTTCAAAAACGAATACCCTATAACTCCTGTGTTATATTTTATTCCAAAAGTTCATAAGAGTGTAACACCAGTCCCAGGGAGACCTACAATATCTGCTCAGAGAAGTCTCTTAGAGCCAATGTCCAAATATGTAGACTATTTTTTACATGACTTTGTATCAAATCTCCCATCTTTTATCAAGGACAGAGGCCACTTTTTATCCAAACTCCAAGCTATCAAGTGGGATAATGATTGCCTATTAATGGTTATGGACATCAGCTCACTATACACGAGCATACACCATTCTGATGGTATTGAGGCGGTCAGATATTTCTTGGGTAAACGCAGTATTCATTTGTACAAACATAATCTAATGATTCTGAAAATGATCGAGACATGTTTAAAGAATAACTATTTCTTATTTAATAAGGAGGTCTATCAACAGCTCCGAGGGGTTGCGATGGGGGCATGCTTCTCTCCCAGCTTTGCGTGCTTGCACGTTGGCTGGTGGGAGGAGCATGTCCTCAGAGACCACCACAAAGCTATGTATGATGCTCATGTTCTCCACTGGTGGAGATTTATAGATGACGTCTGTGTGGTATGGAGAGGATCTGTGGAATCCACCGAATTGTTTGTCAATGCCATTAACATCAACACGCTGAATTTAGAATTCACTGCACACATCAGCAGAGAATGCGTACAATTTTTAGATGTTGAATTGTATATCGAGGGAAATGCAGTGCATACCAAGCTTCACATAAAGAGCACTGCAGGTAACTCAATCCTGCATGCCAAAAGCTTCCATCCCAATCATCTAATCCGGAGTATCCCCTATGGGGAGTTTTTGAGAATCCGGAGGATTTGTAGTTCAGAGAACGATCTTAAATCTTGTCAGACTGAAGCTTTCCAGCGTTTTATTGTACGGGGGTACAATAAGAAGGAGATGAAAGCAGCCTTGATCAAACCTAATGGTCACACAAGGGAAATATGTCCTCAGGGCAATACTGTTAACACCGTCACCACACCTGTTGGTCCTATTGAGGAAACTGGCTCGTCAGATGAAGTCAGATTGATAACCACATATAGTTGCCAAGAAAAACTGATTAGGAAGATCATCTACACCCATTGGCCTATAGTTCTGTCAGACATGACTTTGTCCCAGAACCTGCCACAACTTCCTTCGCTGACTTTCAGACGCGCTCCCTCTATGAGAGACGCGCTTGTTAAAAGCAGTCCTGAAGTTAGTTCTTCTAATACGTGGTTATCAGCTAGGACAGGTTTCTTTAAATGTAGCTCTTGTCGAGCCTGCAAATTCGGGGTCAATACCACCGAATATACCACAGCGTTTGACTCCAAACCTACCAAAATCCAAGGTCAGCACACCTGTCGGACAGACTATGCAGTCTACATATTGGAGTGTACCTGTCAATTGAAATACTTGGGTAGCACTAAGCTCCAAGTATTTAACAGGATACTCCAACACTTACACGCGGTGGTAAATTCAGACCCGAATTACCCAGTTGCCCGACATCTGAAACTTGTCCATAACAATAATCTAAACAACCTAAAATACCTCGTGATAGGGTCAGTAGCCAAATCGATTCGAGGCGGTAACAGGGAAAAACAACTACGCCAGCTTGAGTCCCGGTTCATCCTGCAATTAGATACCAGGATACCCAATGGTTTGAACACGGAGGAGGATTTACATAACTTCCTGTAAACGTGTAACATATTGGTATAGTTCAGTTAAGACTGGTTTTAACATCTGTTCATCCCGTCTATCTCATGCACTGTTCCTGTTTTGGTGTACACTTTACCCATGTAAACATTTTGCACTCATCTATATGTTTACAGTGCACTTGCACTTTGAATATGTATGAATTGGGCGTACCCAAGGCTTTGCTGTTTTAGTTGTCATTGAACAACTCACATTTTGCACATTCTTGTTATTTGCACAAATTTGCACTTGCACTTTAGTTTTAACACTTTTTTGGGAGCGTGCAATGGGGGAACATGAGTACTTGACATTTTGAGGTGATATAAAATGATTATAATTCTCAGGCATAACTGTTTATTAATTTCAGGATTCGGCATATTTTACCACCATGTTTGAATTTTAATACACTTTGTATTTATGTGTGCCTTTTATCCTGTTTTTACGGTTTTCATATTCATTTTAACCTCTAGAATCTACACTTACAGATAAATTATTATATTTATTGCATACAAATGAATGAGATTTTATCGCTGTCAAGTCTTTTGTTCAGTTTTATTGCTCAGGGGTGTGGTTGAAAGTCTTCAACCAAGGATGTGTTCACTATATAATGATTGTGATTTGACCAGCGCGTCATGTGATCAAGACTAACCCTGGGCGTAGTTCGCGTAGTAGCGCTACGCGTAGCTACACGAAGTGCACTTCGCACTACGCGAGCTACGCGTAGCACTACGCGAACTGCGTAGTACAGTAGGAAATGCTGTTCGCAATGATTGCACAGTGCCGGATGCTTGTCCGCACTGTGCAATCATTGCATAGCGGCATCTTGCACAGTGCAAGCGGTCGTTTTCTGCAGCTCAAGTAGATTTGTACTCGAGCTGCAGTTTTCTCAACAGCGTGACAGGTAGTTTCTCATCGCCAGCTGGTCGCGAGCATACGCGACCACTCGCACTGCAGAAACCTGACCTCCCCGCGTTGAGAATCTCGCCTGGAGTTTTATTTTCCACGCTCGCAATCGGCACACTTGATGTTGCTGATCGCGAATCGAGGAAAAAAGTCTCACTGGGATGTCATTTTGCTTGCTCACGGTCGCCAACTTGACGTTGAGGACCGTGAGCAAGCAAAACATGCGCCGCTACGCTACGCTACGTGCTTTTGCACTGTGCTACGTGCACTTGGCGTAGCGCGTAGTTGCGCAAACTTCACGCATAACTACGCGAGCGTAGTGTAGATTTTTCCGCCTCAGGCCTAATCAAGACCATGTGAAAAGCAGGTTGAAACGCGTCATGCTGGGCACTTGCTATTGATTGAATGGATGCCTTTAATTTTTGTTTCTGCAAATAAAGCACCGCAACTTTGAAAAATCTACACGCTGTGGCCATGTACCTGTTCTTCTCCGTATCGGTAGATGTGGTGAGCCAGGACTGTGGTTTTATATATATATAGATATATATATATATATATATATATATATATATATATTATCTACTGGCGGTCGCCAGTAGATAGTTATAGTTAGGACCTATTTTCCATAGGAAATCCGCAACATTCTATTTGAAATAACTCTTGCGCCGGTTGACGAATCTTCGCGAAATTTTCAAACTTGTATGGCCCGCTCCGGTCCGCTCCTACCCTGAAAGTTTCGGGGTGATTTGTCAAGCGGGGGCCGAGAAAAAGGGGGTCCCAAAACGTGTTTTCCCCATTCATTTTCCCATAGGAAACTTTAGCCACAGCTACAGCCGAACTGCTGAACGGAATTACACAAAATTTGGCAAAGAGGTAGTTCTTGGTTCAGAAAGAACCCTTTTGTTAAATGGTGTAAATCCGTTCAGTAGTTGCGGAGAAATTAAAAAATAAGAGTCAAAAAATCAATTTCCCATAGGAAACTTTATGCAAGGCTACAGCCCGAACTGCTGAACGGAATTACACCAAATTTGGCAAAGAGGTAGTTCTTGGTTCAGAAAGAACCCTTTTTGTTAAATGGTGTAAATCCGTTCAGTAGTTGCTGAGAAAATCAAAAGTAAAAACACATATATATCTGGGCGGAGCCTAACCACACATGTCATCGTGAGATCTGATTGGCTGTCAGCACTTCATCCTGGAATTGCTGGCAGCCATCTTGGGACCAATATAAATGATAGTACCCCATTGAAATGCATTGTAGTAAATCGAAGATTTTGAGGGTTACCAAAAGGAGAACTATAAAGGGTGATAACAGACTTTAGTTACATTAGAATTCATTTGTTGATGGTACCATACTAATTTCAGGAATTGTGGTGTGTTCTAAGGTGATTTTACCCTGTGAAAAACCTTCTGCTGGGATATCATGAATCATGTTTGAGAGAAAACTATTTTCACATGCTTGTCCCATACAGTTTTGGAAGGTGCTCCAGAAGCTAAAGTGAGAGCATATTTTCTGTAAATTCACATTATCTTTCTCAGTCATGTGAGAATGAAGTCTGACATTCTCAGTAAAACATGTACATCCAACAAGGGCAGAGACTGTCAGTTGATTCCTTTGTGTTCTACTGCAGCTTCCCAGAGTGTTCTAAAGAACAACTAGAGTGCTAACAGCCTTACTTATGACAAAAGTATGGCACACCTGAAGCCATCTTGATTGGAATAAACTGGTAACACTTAAAACATTTAATTTAAAAAGGAACAAAATGATGGGGTTCATCTTGTCATAGAAATTATGGTTAGTGCTCTGGAAAGAAAAATTAGGACATGTTTCAAGTGTGATCTCAAATATCTTCCTGTTATATTTCAACAGGAGCAGCCTGTCAGTTGATGCCTTTGTGTTCTACTGCAGCTTCCCAGAGTGTTCTAAAGAACAACTAGAGCGCTAACAGTCTTACTTATGACAAAAGTATGGCACACCTGAAGCCATCTTGATTGGAATAAACTGGTAACACTTAAAACATTTAATTTAAAAAGGAACAAAATGATGGGGTTCATTTTGTCATAGAAATTATGGTTAGTGCTGTAGAAAGAAAAATTAGGACATGTTTCAAGTGTGATCTCAAATATCTTCCTGTTATATTTCAACAGGAGCAGCCTGTCAGTTGATGCCTTTGTGTTCAACTGCAGCTTCCCAGAGTGTTCTAAAGAACAACTAGAGCGCTAACAGTCTTACTTATGACAAAAGTATGGCACACCTGAAGCCATCTTGATTGGAATAAACTGGTAACACTTAAAACATTTAATTTAAAAGGAACAAAATGAGGGGTTCATTTTGCCATAGAAATTATGGTTAGTGCTGTAGAAAGAAAAATTAGGACATGTTTTAAGTGAGATCTCAAATATCTTCCTGTTATATTTCAACAGGAGCAGCCTGTCAGTTGATGCCTTTGTGTTCTACTGCAGCTTCCCAGAGTGTTCTAAAGAACAACTAGAGTGCTAACAGCCTTACTTATGATAAAAGTATGGCACACCTGAAGCCATCTTGATTGGAATAAACTGGTAACACTTAAAACATTTAATTTAAAAAGGAACAAAATGAGGGGTTCATTTTTGCCATAGAAATTATGGTTAGTGCTGCAAAAAGAAAATTTAGTGCATGTTTTAAGTGAGATCTCAAATCCTCTTCTATTTCATTAGAAAATTCTGACATGCAGACTGAAACAATCACTTTCAATACCAGCAGTAGACTTCCAGTTAACTCCTTGGTGAGCAGTAGTTTTACTACAGTGATCTAATGAACAACTAGAGTGCTAACATTCTGAATTTATGGCAAATGTGTGACACATCTGAATGCCTTCTTGATGGAATCAAAGTAAAAAGCTGAAAGCATTTCCTACTGAGGAGACTGCAGTAAATGAGGAAATTAGGAAACTTCATAACAAAGAAGTCTTCCAAGATGGCCACCAGTGAAAACAGAGCCAAAATGTAGCACAAATATTACCCAGATGTAGCCCACATATAGCCCAATGACAAAAGTGTGCAAAACCCTTTTTATTTTTAGTTTTTTGCAGTTTTATGTAGTGCAGACTGGTCAGGTATTGGAGCATTGCATCTTAAAACATGACCCCCTACACTACAAAAACACCACTGCACTACCTTAAACCCTAAAACACTACCCCCAGCACGACCCCCTACACTACACAAGCACCACTGCACTATCCTAAACCCTAAAACACAACCCCCAGCATGACCCCCTACACTACACAAACACCACTGCACTACCCTAAAACACTACCCCAACACCACTGCACTAACCTAAATCCTAAAACACTACCCCCAGCACGACCCCTACACTACCCAAACATCACTGCACTACCCTAAAACATGACCCCTACACTACACAAACACCACTGCACTACCCTAAACCCTAAAACACTACCCCCAGCACGACCCCTACACTACACAATCACCACTGCACTACCCTAAACCCTAAAACACTACCCCCAGCACGACCCCCTACACTACACAAACACCACTGCACTACCCTAAACCCTAAAACACTACCCCCAGCACGACCCCTACACTACCCAAACACCACTGCACTACCCTAAAACATGACCCCTACACCACACAAACACCACTGCACTACCCTAAACCCTAAAACACTACCCACAGCACGACCCCCTACACTACACAAGCACCACTGCACTACCCTAAACCCTAAAACACTACCCCCAGCACGAGCCCCTACACTGCCCGAACACCACTGCACTGCCCTAAACCCTGAAACACCAGCCCCTGCACGACCCCCTACACTGCCCGAACACCACTGCACTGCCCTAAACCCTGAAACACCAACACTAGCACGACCCCCTACACTGCCCGAACACCACTGCACTGCCCTAAACCCTGAAACACCACCCCCAGCATGACCCCTACACTGCCCGAACACCACTGCACTGCCCTAAACCCTGAAACACCTACCCCCAGCACGCCCCCTACACTGCCCGAACAACACTGCACTGCCCTAAACCCTGAAACACTACCCCCAGCAAGACCTCCTACACTGCCCGAACACCACTGCACTGCCTAAACCCTGAAACATCACCCCCAGCACGACCCCCTACACTGCCCGAACACCACGCTGCCCTAAACCCTGAAACACTACCCCCAGCACGACCCCCTACACTGCCCAAACACCACTGCACGGCCCTAAACCTTGAAACACCAGCCCCTGCACGACCCCCTACACTGCCCGAACACCACTGCACTGCCCTAAACCCTGAAACACCACCCCCTGCACGACCCCCTACACTGCCCGAACACCACTGCACTGCCCTAAACCCTGAAACACCATCCCCAGCACGACCCCCTACACTGCACTGAGCACCACTGCACTGCCCTAAACCCTGAAACACCAGCCCCAGCACGACCGCCTACACTGCCCGAACACCACTGCACTGCCCTAAACCCTGAAACATCAGCCCCAGCACGACCCCCTACACTGCCCGAACACCACTGCATGCCTAAACCCTGAAACACCAGCCCCAGCAAGACCCCTACACTGCCCGAACACCACTGCACTGCCCTAAACCCTGAAACACCAGCCCCTGCACGACACCCTACACTGCCCAAACACCACTGCACTGCCCTAAACCCTGAAACACCACCCCATGCACGACCCCCTACACTGCCCGAACACCACTGCACTGCCCTAAACACTGAAACACCACCCCTGCACGATCCCCTACACTGCCCGAACACTACTGCACTGCCCTAAACCCTGAAACACCAACCCCAGCACAACCCCCTACACTGCACGAACACCACTGCACTGCCCTAAGCCCCGAAACACTACCCCCAGCAAGACCCCTACACTGCCCGAACACCACTGCACTGCCCTAAACCCTGAAACATCACCCCCAGCAAGACCCCCTACACTGCCCAAACACCACTGCCCTGAACCCTGAAACACCACCCCCAGCAAGATCCCCTACACTCCCCGAACACCACTGCACAGCCCTAAACCCTGAAACACCACCCCCAGCATGACCCCCTACACTGCCCGAACACCACTGCACTGCCCTAAACCCTGAAACACCACCCCCAGCATGACCCCCTACACTGCCCAAACACCACTGCACTGCCCTAAACCCTGAAACACCACCCCCTGCACGACCCCTACACTGCCCGAACACCACTGCACTGCCCTAAACCCTGAAACACCACCCCTCAAGCACGACACCCTACACTGCCCGAACACCACTGCACTGCCCTAAACCCTGAAACACCACCCCCAGCACGACCTCCTACACTGCCGGAACACCACTGCACTGCCCTAAACCCTGAAACACCACCCCCAGCACGACCCCTACACTGCCCGAACACCACTGCACTGCCCTAAACCCTGAAACATCAACCCCAGCAAGACCCCTACACTGCCTGAACACCACTGCCCTAAACCCTGAAACACCACCCCTACACTGCACTGAACACCACTGCACTGCCCTAAACCCTGAAACACCACCTCCAGCAAAACCCCTACACTGCCTGAACACCATTGCTCTGCCCTAAATCCTGAAACACTAGCCCCAGCATGACCCCTACACTGCCAGAACACCACTGCACTGCCCTAAACCCTGAAACACCACCCCCAGCACGACCCCTACACTGCCCGAACACCACTGCACTGCCCTAAACCCTGAAACACCAGCCCCAGCAAGACCCCTACACTGCCCGAACACCACTGCACTGCCCTAGACTCTGAAACACCAGCCCCAGCAAGACCCCTACACTGCCCGAACACCACTGCACTGCCCTAAACCCTGAAACACCAGCCCCAGCAAGACCCCTACACTGCCCGAACACCACTGCACTGTCCTAAACCCTGAAATACCAGCCCCAGCACGACCACCTACACTGCCCGAACACCACTGCACTACCCTGAAACACCAGCCCCAGCACAACCCCCTACACTGCCCGAACACCACTGCACTACCCTAAACCCTCAAACACCAGCCCCAGCACGACCCCCTACACTGCCCGAACACCACTGCACTGCCCTAAACCCTGAAACACCAGCCCCAGCAAGACCCCCTACACTGCCTGAACACCACTGCACTGCCCTAAACCCTGAAACACCACCCCCAGCAAGACCCCCTACACTGCCCGAACACCACAGCACTAAAGCCTGAAACACCACCCCCAGCAAGACCACCTACACTGGCCGAACACCACTGCACTGCCCTAAACCCTGAAACACCACCCCTGCATGACCCCTACACTGCCCAAACACCACTGCACTGCCCTAAACCCTGAAACACCACCCCCTGCACGACCCCTACACTGCCCGAACACCACTGCACTGCCCTAAACCCTGAAACACCACCCCTCAGCACGACACACTACACTGCCCGAACACCACTGCACTGCCCTAAACCCTGAAACACCACCCCCAGCACGACCTCCTACACTGCCGGAACACCACTGCACTGCCCTAAACCCTGAAACACCACCCCCAGCACGACCCCTACACTGCTTGAACACCACTGCACTGCCCTAAACCCTGAAACATCAACCCCAGCAAGACCCCTACACTGCCTGAACACCACTGCCCTAAACCCTGAAACACCACCCCCTACACTGCCCGAACACCAGTGCACTGCCCTAAACCCTGAAACACCAGCCCCAGCATGACCCCCTACACTGCCCGAACACCACTGCACTGCCCTAAACCCTGAAACACCATCCCCAGCATTACCACCTACACTGCCCAAACACCACTGCACTGCCCTAAACCCTGAAACACCAGCCGCAGCACAACCCCCTACACTGCCCGAACACCACTGCACTGCCCTAAACCCTGAAACACCTGCCCCAGCACAACCCCTACACTGCCCGAGACACCACTGCACTGCCCTAAACCCTGAAACACCAGCCCCAGCATGACCCCCTACACTGCCCGAGACACCACTGCACTGTCCTAGACCCTGAAACACCACCCCCTGCATGACCCCCTACACTGCCCGAGACACCACTGCACTGCCCTAAACCCTGAAACACCACCCCTGCATGACCCCTACACTGCCCGAGACACCACTGCACTACCCTAAAATACTACCCCCAGCACAGCCCCCTACACTGCCCAGAACACGACTGCACTGCCCTAAACCCTCAAACACTCCCCCAGCACGACCCCTACACTGCCCGAACACCACTGCACTGCCCTAAACCCTAAAACACTCCCCCAGCACGACCCCCTACACTGCCCGAGACACCACTGCACTGCCCTAAACCCTAAAACACTCCCCCAGCACGACCCCCTACACTGCCCAAACACCACTGCACTGCCCTAAGCCCTAAAACACTACCCCCGCATGACTCCTACACTACCCAAACACCAATGCACTACCCTAATCCCTAAAACACTACCCCCCGCATGACCCCTACCCTACCCTAAGCCCTAAGACACTACCCCCATGGGCTCCCTACACTACCCAAAGACCACTGCACTACCCTAAACCCTAAAACACGACCTCCTACACTACACAAAACACCACTGCAATACCCTAAGCCCTAAGACACTACCCCTACACTACACAAACACCACTGCACTGACCCTAAACCCTAAAAAACTATCCCCAGCACGAGACCACTACACTACCCAAACACCACTGCACTACCCTAAACCCTAAAAACTACCCCCAGCAGTACCCTACACTACCCAAACACCACTGCACTACCTAAACCCTAAAACACTACCCCAGCAGTACCCCCTACACTACCCAAACACCACTGCACTACCCTAAATCACTACCCCCAGCACGACCCCTACACTACCCAAACACCACTGCACTACCCTAAATTCTAAAACACTACCCCCAGCACGACCCCGACACTACCCAAACACCACTGCACTACCCTAAACCCTAAAACACTCCCCCAGCATGACCCCCTACACTACACAAACACCACTGCACTACCCTAAACCCTAAAACACTACCCCCAGCACGACCCTCTTCACTACCTAAACACAACTGCACAATTTGTTACAGGCGTTGCAACGCAGGCCTGTGGTGCTTACTGGAAGTACCTAGTGGGCTAGTTGGGCCCCAGGGACCCTCAGGATTCAAGGTGACCTAATCCCCCAACTTAAAACGCACCGCTGGAGCGCGTGTGCACAGTGGTGAAGGGAGGGCGGGGCCTCAGATGACATGTGCGCAAACACGCCCTGTGGTGCGTTTTAAGTTGGGGAATTAATTCCCTTTGAATCCTGAGGGACCCTGGGGGCCAACTAGCCCACCAGGTACCTTCAGTAAGCACAACAGAGTTGCGTTGCAGAGAGGTGAAAAAGGTGCGTGGCCTCGGAGCGCCTCTCTGCAACTCAGCTCTGTGGTCCTAACTGTAGGTACCTGGGGGCTAGTTGGGCCCCAGGGACCCTCAGAATTCAAGGGACTTAATCCCGCAACTTAAAACGCGCCACGAGGTGCGTTTTCACACATGTCACCTCAGGCCCCCTCCCTTCACCACTGTGCAAACGCACCCTGTAGCGCGTTTTAAGAGGTAGTTTTAATCCCCTGCCCTATTATGTACTAGGGACTTGCAGAGGAGGTCATGCTAATCACAGGGGTACCCCAACGCATAGTGTTCCCTAGTGTATGTAGGTGTTTTCACTGTATTCTAAGTGTCTTTTAGCATAGCATTGGCTCTGGTTAGTCAGAGTCAGTTACCACCAGTACCCGTCTGAAAAAGTTGTGGGCACAGGATGATTTTGCAACAAGGCCTCTTTCTGCTCCTCTGTTGGTTCTTTCTGCACATCTTTTGCTTCTTTCTGTGCGTTTTTATTCTTTCTTCACATGTCCTACCTCTGTAGGCATAGTTAGAAACTAGCATTTAAAAAACCTTTGAAATTCACTTAAAAATCATAGGTTTCAGGCACGTTATAGTTAGAAATTAGCATTTAAAAAACCTTTGAAATTCACTGAAAAAACCATAGGTTTCAGACACGTTATAGTTAGAAATTAGCATTTAAAAAACCTTTGAAATTCACTGAAAAAACCATAGGTTTTAGGGACATTTATAGTTAGTTGGACATTTCACTCGTACAAAACCATAGAAATTCCCCCGTTATAGTTAGTTCAGCTAACTATAACTCGCGCCCGCAATGCACTGCTGATGACGTCACATATTACATCACTCATGACATGGTCAGTGACATCACTGATGACATCACTGATGACATCTCAAATGACATCACTGATGACATCATCCATGTGATAATTTCATGCATCTTCTCACACCCTAATATAACTTTTGATACACCCACTCTAAATTACAGACTGCCATTCTCAAAACCATAGACACTCCAACACCAAAAACTACATACCCACTCACTGATTCTTAGGTCTACACACACATCCACTCACTCACCCGTAAAGTCACTCATACTTAGTCACTCAGTACAGGACTATCATATGCACTCATACACCTATATAAACACTCACACACCGTCACTCATCCATAGAGGTACTCACACACCTAGTCAGTCATGCAAAAAACTTAATCACACACCCATTTACTCACCTATACAGTTATACACACACCAGCTCACTTACTCATACAAATACTAGCACATTCTTACGCTCTTATACAATCACTGATACAAGTACACACTCATCCATACAGCCACTCTCACAATCACACACTCACACTTATAGCCACTTATATACTCCAACACACATATATACTGCCTTTCACATATGTAGTTACTCACACATGTACCACTGAGATATACATTCAATCACTAACACACCCATACACACACTCACCCACCCATACAGTCCATCACAGATGCACTCTTGAAACCATGCACCCAGTGAATCACCAACTCACACATCTATGCACAGAGTCACACACACCCCACCCACACAAACACTCAGGCACCCATACAGATACTCAGACAATCAATCAATAACCCATGTAGACACTCATGTAGCTATTCAGAAACCCATGCAGCCGCTTACAAACCAACAGACAGACGGATACAGACATTCACACAGTTTAGTCACTAACCCATGCATTCAGTAAGATACATTTAATCACTCACTTGTAGAGTCAGTCACTCACGTACTAAATCATCCATTCAGACACTTATACACCCACTCATTCTTCAATACGCCTTTCCCTATATATATTAAACATATTTAAACTTTACAGAAACACACAGTCACTGGATGATGTCATCAGTGATGTCATCAGTGATGTCATTTGAGATGTCATCAGTGATGTCATCAGTGATGTCACTGACCATGTCATGAGTGATGTAATATGTGACGTCATCAGCAGTGCATTGCGGGCGCGAGTTATAGTTAGCTGAACTAACTATAACGGGAAATTTCTATGGTTTTGTACGAGTGAAATGTCCAACTAACTATAAATGTCCCTAAAACCTATGGTTTTTTCAGTGAATTTCAAAGGTTTTTTAAATGCTAATTTCTAACTATAACGTGTCTGAAACCTATGGTTTTTCAGTGAATATATATATATATATATATATATATATATATATATATATATATATATATATATATATATATATATATATATAATCTACTGGCAGTCGCCAGTAGATAGTTATAGTTAGGACCTATTTTCCATAGGAAATCCGCAACATTCTATTTGAAATAACGTTGGCGCCGGTTGACGAATCTTCGCGAAAGTTTCCAACTTGTTGGGGCGCTCCGGTCCGCTCCTATCCTGAAAGTCTCGGGGTGATTCGTCAAGTGGGGGCTGAGAAAAAAGGGGGGTCCCAAAACGTGTTTTCCCCATTCATTTTTCCATAGGAACCTTTAGTCGCAGCTACAGCCCGAACTGCTGAACGGAATTACACCAAATTTGGCAAAGAGATAGCCCTTGGTTCAGTGTCGTGCCGTTTGCTTAAATGGTGTACATCCGTTCAGTAGTTCCTGAGAAAATCAAAAGTAAAATCACATATATATCTGGGCGGAGCCTAACCACACATGTCATCGTGAGATCTGATTGGCTGTCAGCACTTCATCCTGGAATTGCTGGCAGCCATCTTGGGACCAATATAAATGATAGTACCCCATTGAAATGCATTGTAGTGAATCAAAGATTTTGAGGGTTACCAAAAGGAGAACTATAAAGGGTGATAACAGACTTTAGTTACATTAGAATTCATTTGTTGATGGTACCATACTAATTTCAGGAATTGTGGTGTGTTCTAAGGTGATTTTACCCTGTGAAAAACCTTCTGCTGGGATATCATGAATCATGTTTGAGAGAAAACTATTTTCACATGCTTGTCCCATACAGTTTTGGAAGGTGCTCCAGAAGCTAAAATGAGAGCATATTTTCTGTAAATTCACATTATCTTTCTCAGTCATGTGAGAATGAAGTCTGACATTCTCAGTAAAACATGTACATCCAACAAGGGCAGAGACTGTCAGTTGATTCCTTTGTGTTCTACTGCAGCTTCCCAGAGTGTTCTAAAGAACAACTAGAGTGCTAACAGCCTTACTTATGACAAAAGTATGGCACACCTGAAGCCATCTTGATTGGAATAAACTGGTAACACTTAAAACATTTAATTTAAAAAGGAACAAAATGATGGGGTTCATTTTGTCATAGAAATTATGGTTAGTGCTGTAGAAAGAAAAATTAGGACATGTTTCAAGTGTGATCTCAAATATCTTCCTGTTATATTTCAACAGGAGCAGCCTGCCAGTTGATGCCTTTGTGTTCTACTGCAGCTTCCCAGAGAGTTCTAAAGAACAACTAGAGCGCTAACAGCCTTACTTATGACAAAAGTATGGCACACCTCAAGCCATCTTGATTGGAATAAACCGGTAACACTTAAAACATTTAATTTAAAAAGGAACAAAATGAGGGGGTTCTTTTTTAAATAGAAATTATGGTTAGTGCTAGAGAAAGAAAAATTAGGGCATGTTTTAAGTGAGATCTCAAATCCTCTTCTATTTCATTAGAAAATTCTGACATGCAGACTGAAACAATCACTTTCAATACCAGCAGCAGACTTCCAGTTAATTCCCTGGTGAGCAGTAGCTTTACTACAGTGATCTAATGAGCAACTAGAGTGCTAACATTCTGAATTTATGGCAAATGTGAGACACATCTGAATGCCTTCTTGATGGAATCAAAGTAAAAAACTGAAAGCATTTCCTACTGAGGAGACTGCAGTAAATGAGGAAATTAGGAAACTTCATAACAAAGAAGTCTTCCAAGATGGCCACCAGTAAAAATAAGAGCCCAAATGTAGCACAAATATTACCCAGATGTAGCCCACATATAGCCCAATGACAAAAGTGTGCAAAACACTTTTTATTTTTAGTTTTTGCAGTTTTATGTAGTGCAGACTGGTCAGGTATTGGAGCGTTGCATCTTAAAACATGACCCCCCTACACTACAAAAACACCACTGCACTACCCTAAACCCTAAAACACTACTCCCAGCACGACCCCCTACACTACACAAGCACCACTGCACTATCCTAAACCCTAAAACACTACCCCCAGCATGACCCCCTACACTATACAAACACCACTGCACTACCCTAAACCCTAAAACACTACCCCCAGCATGACCCCCTACACTACCCAAACACTACTGCACTAACCTAAATCCTAAAACACTACCCCCAGCACGACCCCTAAACTACCCAAACACCACTGCACTACCCTAAAACATGACCCCCTACACTACACAAACACCACTGCACTACCCTAAACCCTAAAACACTACCCCCAGCACGACCCCCTACACTACACAAGCACCACTGCACTACCCTAAACTCTAAAACACTACCCCCAGCATGACCCCCTATACTACACAAACACCACTGCACTACCCTAAACCCTAAAACACTACCCCCAGCACGACCCCCTACACTACCCAAACACCACTGCACTAACCTAAATCCTAAAACACTACCCCCAGCACGACCCCCTACACTACCCAAACACCACTGCACTACCCTAAAACATGACCCCCTACACTACACAAACACCACTGCACTACCCTAAACCCTAAAACACTACCCGCAGCACGACCCCTACACTACACAAGCACCACTGCACTACTCTAAACCCTAAAACACTACCCCCAGCACAACCCCCTACACTGCCCGAACACCACTGCACTGACCTAAACCCTGAAACACCAGCCCCTGCACGACCCCCTACACTGCCCGAACACCACTGCACTGCCCTAAACCCTGAAACACCACCCCTAGCACGACCCCCTACACTGCCCGAACACCACTGCACTGCCCTAAACCCTGAAACACCACCCCCTTCACGACCCCCTACACTGCCCAAACACCACTGCACTGCCCTAAACCCTGAAACACCACCCCCAGCACGACCCCCTACACTGCCCGAACACCACTGCACTGCCCTAAACCCTGAAAAACCACCCCCAGCACGACCCCCTACACTGCCCGAACACCACTGCTCCAGTCCAAAACCCTGAAAGACCAGCCCCAGCATGACCCCCTACACTGCCCGAACACCACTGCACTACCCTAAACCCTGAAACACCACCCCCAGCATGACCCCCTACACTGCCCGAGCACCAGTGCACTGACCTAAACCCTGAAACACCAGCCCCAGCACGACCCCCTACACTGCCCGAACACCACTGCACTGCCCTAAACCCTGAAACACCAGCCCCAGCACGACCGCCTACACTGCCCGAACACCACTGCACTGCCCTAAACCGTGAAACACCAGCCTCAGCACGACCCCCTACACTGCCCGAACACCACTGCACTGCCCTAAACCCTGAAACACCACCCCCAGCACGACCCCTACACTGCCTGAACACCACTGCACTGCCCTAAACCCTGAAACACCACCCCCAGCACATCTCCCTACACTGCCCGAACACCACTGCACTGCCCTAAACCCTGAAACAGCACCCCTGCACGACCCCCTACACTGCCCGAACACTACTGCACTGCCCTAAACCCTGAAACACCATCCCCAGCACGACCCCCTATACTGCACGAACACCACTGCACTGCCTTAAACCCTGAAACACTACCCCCAGCAAGACCTCCTATACTGCCCGAACAACACTGTACTGCCCTAAACCCTGAAACATCACCCCCAGCAAGACGCCCTACACTGCCCGAACACCACTGCCCTAAACCCTGAAACACCACCCCAGCAAGACCCCCTACACTGCCCGAACACCACTGCACTGCCCTAAACCCTGAAACACCAGCCCCAGCATGACCCCCTACACTGCCCGAACACCGCTGCACTGCCCTAAACCCTGAAACACCACCCCCTGCACGACCCCTACACTGCCTGAACACCACTGCACTGCCCTAAACCCTGAAACACCACCCCCAGCATGACCCCCTACACTGCCCGAACACCACTGCACTGCCCTAAACCCTGAAACACCACCCCTGCATGACCCCCTACACTGCCCGAACACTACTGCACTGCCCTAAACCCTGAAACACCACCCCCAGCACGACACCCTACACTGCACGAACACCACTGCACTGCCCTAAACCCTGAAACACTACCCCCAGCAAGACCCCCTACACTGCCCGAACACCACTGCACTGCCCTAAACACTGAAACATCACCCCCAGCAAGACCCCCTACACTGCCCGAACACCACTGCCCTAAACCCTGAAACACCACCCCCAGCAAGACCCCTACACTGCCCGAACACCACTGCACTGCCCTAAACCCTGAAACACCACCCCCAGCACGACCCCCTACACTGTCCAAACACCACTGCTCTGCCCAAAACCCTGAAACACCAGCCCTAGCATGACCCCCTACACTGCCCAAACACCACTGCATTGCCCTAAACCCTGAAACACCAGCCCCAGCACGACCCCCTACACTGCCTGAACACCACTGCACTGCCCTAAACCCTGAAACACCACCCCCAGCACGACCCCCTACACTGCACTAACACCACTGCACTGCCCTAAACCCTGAAACACTAGCCCCAGCACAACCCCGTACACTGCCCGAACACCACTGCACTGCCCTAAACCCTGAAACACCAGCCCCAGCACGACCACCGACACTGCCCGAAAACCACTGCACTGCCCTAAACCCTGAAACACCAGCCCCAGCACGACCCCCTACACTGCCCGAACACCACTGCACTGCCCTAAACCCTCGAACACCAGCCCCAGCACGACCCCCTACACTGCCCAAACACCACTGCACTGCCCTAAACCCTGAAACACCAGCCCCAGCAAGACCCCCTACACTGCCCGAACAACACTGCACTGCTCTAAACCCTGAAACACCACCCCCAGCAAGACCCCTACACTGCCCGAACACCACTGCACTGCCCTAAACCCTCAAACACCAGCCCCAGCACGACCCCTACACTGCCCAAACACCACTGCACTGCCCTAAACCCTGAAACACCAGCCCCAGCAAGACCCCCTACACTATACAAACACCACTGCACTACCCTAAACCCTAAAACACTACTCCCAGCACGACCCCCTACACTACACAAGCACCACTGTACTATCCTAAGCCCTAAAACACTACCCCCAGCATGACCCCTACACTATACAAACACCACTGCACTACCCTAAACCCTAAAACACTACCCCCAGCATGACCCCTACACTGCCCAAACACTACTGCACTAACCTAAATCCTAAAACACTACCCCCAGCACGACCCCTAAACTGCCCAAACACCACTGCACTGCCCTAAAACATGACCCCTACACTGCACAAACACCACTGCACTACCCTAAACCCTAAAACACTACCCCCAGCACGACCCCTACACTGCACAAGCACCACTGCACTACCCTAAACTCTAAAACACTACCCCCAGCATGACCCCTATACTACACAAACACCACTGCACTACCCTAAACCCTAAAACACTACCCCCAGCACGACCCCCTACACTGCCCAAACACCACTGCACTAACCTGAAATCCTAAAACACTACCCCCAGCACGACCCCTACACTGCCCAAACACCACTGCACTGCCCTAAAACATTACCCCCTGACACTACACAAACACCACTGCACTACCCTAAACCCTAAAACACTACCCCCAGCACGACCCCTACACTGCACAAGCACCACTGCACTACTCTAAACCCTAAAACACTACCCCCAGCACAACCCCTACACTGCCCGAACACCACTGCACTGACCTAAACCCTGAAACACCAGCCCCTGCACGACCCCTACACTGCCCGAACACCACTGCACTGCCCTAAACCCTGAAACACCACCCCTAGCACGACCCCCTACACTGCCCGAACACCACTGCACTGCCCTAAACCCTGAAACACCACCCCTTCACGACCCCCTACACTGCCCAAACACCACTGCACTGCCCTAAACCCTGAAACACCACCCCCAGCACGACCCCCTACACTGCCCGAACACCACTGCACTGCCCTAAACCCTGAAAACCACCCCCAGCACGACCCCCTACACTGCCCGAACACCACTGCTCCGTCCAAAACCCTGAAAGACCAGCCCCAGCATGACCCCCTACACTGCCCGAACACCACTGCACTACCCTAAACCCTGAAACACCACCCCCAGCATGACCCCCTACACTGCCCGAGCACCACTGCACTGACCTAAACCCTGAAACACCAGCCCCAGCACGACCCCCTACACTGCCCGAACACCACTGCACTGCCCTAAACCCTGAAACACCAGCCCCAGCATGACCGCCTACACTGCCCGAACACCACTGCACTGCCCTAAACCGTGAAACACCAGCCTCAGCACGACCCCCTACACTGCCCGAACACCACTGCACTGCCCTAAACCCTGAAACACCACCCCCAGCACGACCCCCTACACTGCCTGAACACCACTGCACTGCCCTAAACCCTGAAACACCACCCCCAGCACATCTCCCTACACTGCCCGAACACCACTGCACTGCCCTAAACCCTGAAACAGCACCCCCTGCACGACCCCCTACACTGCCCGAACACTACTGCACTGCCCTAAACCCTGAAACACCATCCCCAGCACGACCCCCTATACTGCACGAACACCACTGCACTGCCCTAAACCCTGAAACACTACCCCCAGCAAGACCTCCTATACTGCCCGAACAACACTGCACTGCCCTAAACCCTGAAACATCACCCCCAGCAAGACGCCCTACACTGCCCGAACACCACTGCCCTAAACCCTGAAACACCACCCCAGCAAGACCCCCTACACTGCCCGAACACCACTGCACTGCCCTAAACCCTGAAACACCAGCCCCAGCACGACCCCCTACACTGCCCGAACACCGCTGCACTGCCCTAAACCCTGAAACACCACCCCCTGCACGACCCCTACACTGCCTGAACACCACTGCACTGCCCTAAACCCTGAAACACCACCCCCAGCATGACCCCCTACACTGCCCGAACACCACTGCACTGCCCTAAACCCTGAAACACCACCCCTGCATGACCCCTACACTGCCCGAACACTACTGCACTGCCCTAAACCCTGAAACACCACCCCCAGCACGACACCCTACACTGCACGAACACCACTGCACTGCCCTAAACCCTGAAACACTACCCCCAGCAAGACCCCCTACACTGCCCGAACACCACTGCACTGCCCTAAACACTGAAACATCACCCCCAGCAAGACCCCCTACACTGCCCGAGACACCACTGCCCTAAACCCTGAAACACCACCCCCAGCAAGACCCCCTACACTGCCCGAACACCACTGCACTGCCCTAAACCCTGAAACACCACCCCCAGCACGACCCCTACACTGCCCAAACACCACTGCTCTGCCCAAAACCCTGAAACACCAGCCCTAGCATGACCCCTACACTGCCCAAACACCACTGCATTGCCCTAAACCCTGAAACACCAGCCCCAGCACGACCCCCTACACTGCCTGAACACCACTGCACTGCCCTAAACCCTGAAACACCACCCCCAGCACGACCCCTACACTGCACTAACACCACTGCACTGCCCTAAACCCTGAAACACCAGCCCCAGCACAACCCCGTACACTGCCCGAACACCACTGCACTGCCCTAAACCCTGAAACACCAGCCCCAGCACGACCACCTACACTGCCCGAAAACCACTGCACTGCCCTAAACCCTGAAACACCAGCCCCAGCACGACCCCTACACTGCCCGAACACCACTGCACTGCCCTAAACCCTCGAACACCAGCCCCAGCACGACCCCCTACACTGCCCAAACACCACTGCACTGCCCTAAACCCTGAAACACCAGCCCCAGCAAGACCCCCTACACTGCCCGAACAACACTGCACTGCTCTAAACCCTGAAACACCACCCCCAGCAAGACCCCCTACACTGCCCGAACACCACTGCACTGCCCTAAACCCTCAAACACCAGCCCCAGCACGACCCCTACACTGCCCAAACACCACTGCACTGCCCTAAACCCTGAAACACCAGCCCCAGCAAGACCCCCTACACTGCCCGAAAACCACTGCACTGCCCTAAACCCTGAAACACCAGCCCCAGCAAGACCACCTACACTGGCCGAACACCACTGCACTGCCCTAAACCCTGAAACACCACCCCCTGCACTACCCCCTACACTGCCCAAACACCACTGCACTGCCCTAAACCCTGAAACACCACCCCCAGCACGACCCCCTACACTGCCCAAACACCACTGCACTGCCCTAAACCCTGAAACACCACCCCCTGCACGACCCCTACACTGCCGGAACACCACTGCACTGCCCTAAACCCTGAAACACCACCCCCAGCACGACCACCTACACTGGCCGAACACCACTGCACTGCCCTAAACCCTGACACACCACCCCCTGCACGACCCCTACACTGCCCAAACACCACTGCACTGCCCTAAACCCTGAAACACCACCCCCTGCACCACCCCCTACACTGCCCGAACACCACTGCACTGCCCTAAACCCTGAAACACCACCTCCAACACAGCCCCCTACACTGCCTGAACATCACTGCTCTGCCCTAAACCCTGAAACACTAGCCCCAGCACGACCCCCTACACTGCCCGAACACCACTGCACTGCCCTAAACCCTGAAACACCACCCCCAGCACGACCCCCTACACTGCCCGAACACCACTGCACTGCCCTAAACCCTGAAACACCAACCCCAGCAAGACCCCCTACACTGACTGAACACCACTGCACTGCCCTAAACCCTGAAACACCAGCCCCAGCACCACCACCTACACTGCCCGAACACCACTGCACTGCCCTAAACCCTGAAACACCAGCCCTAGCACGACCCCCTATACTGCCCGAACACCACTGCACTGCCCTAAACCCTGAAACACCAGCCCCAGCACGACCCCCTACACTGCCCGAACACCACTGTACTGCCCTAAACCCTGAAACACCAGCCCCAGCAGGACCCCCTACACTGCCCAAACACCACTGCACTGCCCTAAACCCTGAAACACCACCCCCAGCACGACCCCCTACACTGCACGAACACCACTGCACTGCCCTAAACCCTGAAACACCACCCCCAGGAAGACCCCCTACACTGCCCGAACACCACTGCACTGCCCTAAACCCTGAAACACCACCCCCAGCATGACCCCTACACTGCCCGAACAGCACTGCTCTGCCCAAAACCCTGAAACACCAGCCCCAGCACGACCCCCTACACTGCCCGAACACCACTGCACTGCCCTAAACCCTGAAACACCAGCCCCAGCACGACCCCCTACACTGCCTGAACACCACTGCACTGCCCTAAACCCTGAAACACCACCCCCAGCACGACCCCCTACACTGCACTAACACCACTGCACTGCCCTAAACCCTCAAACACAAGCCCAAGCACAACCCCGTACACTGCCCGAACACCACTGCACTGCCCTAAACCCTGAAACACCTGCCCCATCACGACCGCCTACACTGCCCGAAAACCACTGCACTGCCCTAAACCCTGAAACACCAGCCCCAGCACGACCCCCTACACTGCCCGAACACCACTGCACTGCCCTAAACCCTCAAACACCATCCCCAGCACGACCCCCTACACTGCCCAAATACCACTGCACTGCCCTAAACCCTGAAACACCAGCCCCAGCAAGACCCCTACACTGCCCGAACACCACTGCACTGCTCTAAACCCTGAAACACCACCCCCAGGAAGACCCCTACACTGCCCGAACACCAATGCACTAAACCCTGAAACACCACCCCCAGCAAGACCACCTACACTGGCCGAACACCACTGCACTGCCCTAAACCCTGAAACACCACCCCCTGCACGACCCCCTACACTGCCCAAACACCACTGCACTGCCCTAAACCCTGAAACACCACCTCCAGCACAACCCCCTACACTGCCTGAACACCATTGCTCTGCCCTAAACCCTGAAACACTAGCCCCAGCACGACCCCCTACACTGCCCGAACACCACTGCACTGCCCTAAACCCTGAAACACCACCCCCAGCATGACCCCCTACCCTGCCCGAACACCACTGTACTGCCCTAAACCCTGAAACACCAGCCCCAGCAAGACCCCCTACACTGCCCGAACACCACTGCACTGCCCTAGACTCTGAAACACCAGCCCCAGCAAGACCCCCTACACTGCCCGAACACCACTGCACTGCCCTAAACCCTGAAATACCAGCCCCAGCATGATCCCCTACACTGCCCGAACACCACTGCACTGCCCTAAACCCTGAAACACCAGCCCCAGCACCACCACCTAATCTGCCCGAACACCACTGCACTGCCCTAAACCCTGAAACACCAGCCCCAGCATGACCCTCTATACTGCCCGAACACCACTGCACTGCCCTAAACCCTGAAACACCAGCCCCAGCACGACCCCCTACACTGCCCGAACACCACTGTACTGCCCTAAACCCTGAAACACCAGCCCCAGCAGGACCCCTACACTGCCCGAACACCACTGCACTGCCCTAAACCCTGAAACACCACCCCCTGTACGACCCCCTACACTGCCCAAACACCACTGCATTGCCCTAAACCCTGAAACACCACCCCTGCACGCCCCCTACACTGCCCGAACACCACTGCACTGCCCTAAACCCTGAAACACCACCCCCAGCATGACCCCCTTCACTGCTCGAACACCACTGCACTGCCCCAAACCCTGAAACACCACCCCGACACGACCCCCTACACTGCCCGAACACCACTGCTGCCTAAACCCTGAAACACCACCCCCTGCACGACCCCCTACACTGCCCGAACACCACTGCACTGCCCTAAACCCTGAAACACCAGCCCCAGCAAGACCCCCTACACTGCCCGAACACCACTGCACTGCCCTAGACTCTGAAACACCAGCCCCAGCAAGACCCCCTACACTGCCCGAACACCACTGCACTGCCCTAAACCCTGAAATACCAGCCCCAGCATGATCCCCTACACTGCCCGAACACCACTGCACTGCCCTAAACCCTGAAACACCAGCCCCAGCACCACCACCTACACTGCCCGAACACCACTGCACTGCCCTAAACCCTGAAACACCAGCCCCAGCACGACCCCCTATACTGCCCGAACACCACTGCAATGCCCTAAACCCTGAAACACCAGCCCCAGCACGACCCCCTACACTGCCCGAACACCACTGTACTGCCCTAAACCCTGAAACACCAGCCCCAGCAGGACCCCCTACACTGCCCGAACACCACTGCACTGCCCTAAACCCTGAAACACCACCCCCTGCACGACCCCCTACACTGCCCAAACACCACTGCATTGCCCTAAACCCTGAAACACCACCCGACACGACCCCCTACACTGCCCGAACACCACTGCCCTAAACCCTGAAACACCACCCCCTGCACGACCCCCTACACTGCCCGAACACCACTGCACTGCCCTAAACGCTGAAACACCAACCCCTGCACGACCCCCTACACTGCTCGAACACAACTGCACTGCCCTAAATCCTGATACACCACCCCCAGCACGACCCCCTACACTACCCGAACACGACTGCACTGCCCTAAACACTCAAACACTCCCCCAGCACGACCCCTACACTACCCGAACACCACTGCACTGCCCTAAACCCTAAAACACTCCCCCAGCACGACCCCCTACACTACCCGAACACCACTGCACTGCCCTAAACCCTAAAACACTCCCCCAGCACGACCCCTACACTACCCAAACACCACTGCACTGCCCTAAACCCTAAAACACTACCCCCGCATGACCCTCTCCACTACCCAAACACCAATGCACTACCCTAATCCCTAAAACACTACCCCCGCACGACCCCTACACTACCCAAAGACCACTGCACTACCCTAAACCCTAAAACACTACCCCGCACGACTCCCTACACTACCCAAAGACCACTGCACTACCTAAACCCTAAAACACGACCTCCTACACTACACAAACACCACTGCACTACCCTAAACCCTAAAACACTACCCCTACACTACACAAACACCACTGCACTACCCTAAACCCTAAAAACTACCCCAGCACGAACCCCTACTCTACCCAAACACCATTGCACTACCCTAAACCCTAAAACACTACCCCAGCAGTACCCCCTACACTACCCAAACACCACTGCACTACCCTAAATCACTACCCCCATCACGACCCCTACACTACCCAAACACCACTGCACTACCCTAAACCCTAAAACACTACCCCCAGCACGACCCCCTACACTACCCAAACACCACTGCACTACCTAAACCCTAAAACACTCCCCCGGCACGACTCCCTACACTACCCAAACACCACTGCACTACCCTAAACCTAAATCTACCCCCAGCATGACCCCCTACACTACACAAACACCACTGCACTACCTAAACCTAAAACACTACCCCCAGGATGACCCTCTTCACTACCTAAACACAACTGCACAATTTGTTACAGGCGTTGCAACGCAGGCCTGTGGTGCTTACTGGAAGTACCTGGTGGGCTAGTTGGGCCCCAGGGACCCTCAGGATTCAAGGTGACCTAATCCCCCAACTTAAAACGCTCCACGGGCGCGTTTGCACAGTGGTGAAGGGAGGGCGGGGCCTCAGGTGACATGTGCGCAAACACGCCCTGTGGTGCGTTTTAAGTTGGGGAATTAATTCCCTTTGAATCCTGAGGGACCCTGGGGGCCAACTAACCCACCAGGTACCTTCAGTAAGCACAACAGAGTTGCGTTGCAGAGAGGTGAAAAAGGTGCGTGGCCTCGGAACGCCTCTCTGCAACTCAGCTCTGTGGTCCTAACTGTAGGTACCTGGGGGCTAGTTGGGCCCAGGGACCCTCAGGATTCAAGGGACTTAATCCCGCAGCTTAAAGCGCGCCACGGGTGCGTTTGCACACGTCACCTCAGGCCCCCCTCCCTTCACCACTGTGCAAGCACGCACCCTGTAGCGCGTTTTAAGAGGTAGTTTTAATCCCCCTGCCCTATTATGTACTAGGGACTTGCAGAGGAGGTCATGCTAATCACAGGGGTACCCCAACGCATAGTGTTCCCTAGTGTATGTAGGTGTTTTCACTGTATTCTAAGTGTCTTTTAGCATAGCACTGGCTCTGGTTAGTCAGAGTCAGTTACCACCAGTACCCGTCTGAAAAAGTTGTGGGCACAGGATGATTTTGCAACAAGGCCTCTTTCTGCTCCTCTGTTGGTTCTTTCTGCACATCTTTTGCTTCTTTCTGTGCGTTGTTTCTTCTTTCTTCACATGTCCTACCTCTGTAGGCATAGTTAGAAACTAGCATTTAAAAACCTTTGAAATTCACTTAAAAATCATAGGTTTCAGGCACGTTATAGTTAGAAATTAGCATTTAAAAAACCTTTGAAATTCACTGAAAAAACCATAGGTTTCAGACACGTTATAGTTAGAAATTAGCATTTAAAAAACCTTTGAAATTCACTGAAAAAACCATAGGTTTTAGGGACAGTTATAGTTAGTTGGACATTTCACTCGTACAAAACCATAGAAATTCCCCCGTTATAGTTAGTTCAGGGTAGTGTAGGGGTCGTGCTGGGGGTAGTGTTTTAGGGTTTAGGGTAGTGCAGTGGTGTTTGTGTAGTATAGGGGTCATGCTGGGGGTAGTGTTTTAGAGTTTAGGGTAGTGCAGTGGTGCTTGTGTAGTGTAGGGAGTCGTGCTGGGGTAGTGTTTTAGGGTTTAGGTAGTGCAGTGGTGTTTGTGTAGTGTAGGGAGTCATGTTTTAGGGTAGTGCAGTGGTGTTTGGGTAGTTTAGGAGTCAGTGCTGAGGGTAGTGTTTTAGGATTTAGGTTAGTGCAGTAGTGTTTGGGTAGTGTAGGGGTCATGCTGGGAGTAGTGTTTTAGGGTTTAGGGTAGTGCAGTGGTGTTTGTATAGTGTAGGGGTCATGCTGGGGTAGTGTTTTAGGGTTTAGGATAGTACAGTGGTGCTTGTGTAGTGTAGGAGGTCGTGCTGGGAGTAGTGTTTTAGGGTTTAGGTAGTGCAGTGGTGTTTTTGTAGTGTAGGGAGGTCATGTTTTAAGATGCAACGCTCCAATACCTGACCAGTCTGCACTACATAAAACTGCAAAAAAACTAAAAATAAAAAGTGTTTTGCACACTTTTGTCATTGGGCTATATGTGGGCTACATCTGGGTAATATTTGTGCTACATTTGGGCTCTTATTTTTACTGGTGGCCATCTTGGAAGACTTCTTTGTTATGAAGTTTCCTAATTTCCTCATTTACTGCAGTCTCCTCAGTAGGAAATGCTTTCAGTTTTTACTTTGATTCCATCAAGAAGGCATTCAGATGTGTCTCACATTTGCCATAAATTCAGAATGTTAGCACTCTAGTTGCTCATTAGATCACTGTAGTAAAGCTACTGCTCACCAGGGAATTAACTGGAAGTCTGCTGCTGGTATTGAAAGTGATTGTTTCAGTCTGCATGTCAGAATTTTCTAATGAAATAGAAGAGGATTTGAGATCTCACTTAAAACATGCCCTAATTTTTTCTTTCTGCAGCACTAACCATAATTTCTATTTAAAAAAGAACCCCCTCATTTTGTTCCTTTTTAAATTAAATGTTTTAAGTGTTACCGGTTTATTCCAATCAAGATGGCTTGAGGTGTGCCATACTTTTGTCATAAGTAAGGCTGTTAGCGCTCTAGTTGTTCTTTAGAACTCTCTGGGAAGCTGCAGTAGAACACAAAGGCATCAACTGGCAGGCTGCTCCTGTTGAAATATAACAGGAAGATATTTGAGATCACACTTGAAACATGTCCTAATTTTTCTTTCTACAGCACTAACCATAATTTCTATGACAAAATGAACCCCATCATTTTGTTCCTTTTTAAATTAAATGTTTTAAGTGTTACCAGTTTATTCCAATCAAGATGGCTTCAGGTGTGCCATACTTTTGTCATAAGTAAGGCTGTTAGCACTCTAGTTGTTCTTTAGAACACTCTGGGAAGCTGCAGTAGAACACAAAGGAATCAACTGACAGTCTCTGCCCTTGTTGGATGTACATGTTTTACTGAGAATGTCAGACTTCATTCTCACATGACTGAGAAAGATAATGTGAATTTACAGAAAATATGCTCTCATTTTAGCTTCTGGAGCACCTTCCAAAACTGTATGGGACAAGCATGTGAAAATAGTTTTCTCTCAAACATGATTCATGATATCCCAGCAGAAGGTTTTTCACAGGGTAAAATCACCTTAGAACACACCACAATTCCTGAAATTAGTATGGTACCATCAACAAATGAATTCTAATGTAACTAAAGTCTGTTATCACCCTTTATAGTTCTCCTTTTGGTAACCCTCAAAATCTTTGATTCACTACAATGCATTTCAATGGGGTACTATCATTTATATTGGTCCCAAGATGGCTGCCAGCAATTCCAGGATGAAGTGCTGACAGCCAATCAGATCTCACGATGACATGTGTGGTTAGGCTCCGCCCAGATATATATGTGATTTTACTTTTGATTTTCTCAGGAACTACTGAACGGATGTACACCATTTAAGCAAACGGCACGACACTGAACCAAGGGCTATCTCTTTGCCAAATTTGGTGTAATTCCGTTCAGCAGTTCGGGCTGTAGCTGCGACCGGAGCGCCCCAACAAGTTGGAATCTTTCGCGAAGATTCGTCAACCGGCGCCAACGTTATTTCAAATAGAATGTTGCGGATTTCCTATGGAAAATAGGTCCTAACTATAACTATCTACTGGCGACCGCCAGTAGATTATATATATATATATATATATATATATATATATATATATATATATATATTCACTGAAAAAACCATAGGTTTCAGACACGTTATAGTTAGAAATTAGCATTTAAAAAACCTTTGAAATTCACTGAAAAAACCATAGGTTTTAGGGACATTTATAGTTAGTTGGACATTTCACTCGTACAAAACCATAGAAATTTCCCCGTTATAGTTAGTTCAGCTAACTATAACTCGCGCCCATAATGCACTGCTGATGACGTCACATATTACATCACTCATGACATGGTCAGTGACATCACTGATGACATCACTGATGACATCTCAAATGACATCACTGATGACATCATCCATGTGATAATTTCATGCATCTTCTCACACCCTAATATAACTTTTGATACACCCACTCTAAATTACAGACTGCCATTCTCAAAACCATAGACACTCCAACACCAAAAACTACATACCCACTCACTGATTCTTAGGTCTACACACACATCCACTCACTCACCCGTACAGTCACTCATACTTACAGTCACTCAGTACAGGACTATCATATGCACTCATACACCTATATAAACACTCACACACCGTCACTCATCCATAGAGGTACTCACACACCTAGTCAGTCATGCAAAAAATTAATCACACACCCATTTACTCACCTATACAGTTATACACACACCACCTCACTTACTCATACAAATACTAGCACATTCTTACGCTCTTATACAACAACTGATACAAGCACACACGCATCCATACAGCCACTCTCACTATCACATACTCTCACTTATAGCCATTTAAATACTCTAACACACATATATACTGCCTTTTACATATGTAGTTACTCGCACATGTACCACTGAGATATACATTAACTCACTAACACACCCATACACACACTCACCCACCCAAGCAGTCCATCACAGATGCACTCTTGAAATCATGCACCCAGTGAATCACCCACTCACACATCTATGTACAGAGTCACACACACCCCACCCACACAAACACTCAGGCAGCCATACAGATACTCAGAGAACCAATCAATAACCCATATAGACACTCATGTAGCTATTCGCAAATCCATGCATCCACTTACACACCAACAAACAGACGGATACAGACATTCACACAGTTTAGTCACTAACCCATGCATTCAGTAAGATACGTTTAATCACTCACTTGTAGAGTCAGTCACTCACGTACTAAATCATCCATTCAGACACTTATACACCCACTCATTCTTCAATACGCCTTTCCCTATATATATTAAACATATTTAAACTTTACAGAAACACACAGTCACTGGATGATGTCATCAGTGATGTCATTTGAGATGTCATCAGTGATGTCATCAGTGATGTCACTGACCATGTCATGAGTGATGTAATATGTGACGTCATCAGCAGTGCATTGCGGGTGCGCGAGTTATAGTTAGCTGAACTAACTATAACGGGGGAATTTCTATGGTTTTGTACGAGTGAAATGTCCAACTAACTATAACTGTCCCTAAAACCTATGGTTTTTTCAGTGAATATATATATATATATTACCTACTGGCGGTCGCCAGTACGTAGTTATAGTTAGGACCTCGTTTCTATTCAAAAAGCGTTTTTTGTTTCCCCAATAAATTTGGCGTCGTTTGATGAATCTTCGCAAAATTTTCAAAACTAGTGGCCTGCTCCGGTCAGCTTCTGTTTTGAAAGTTTCGGGGTGATTCGTCAAACAAGGGCCGAGAAAAAAGGGGGGTCCCAAAACGCGTTTTCCCCATGTTAATTTCCATAGGAAACTTTAGACAAAGCTACAGCCCGAACTGCTGAACGGAATTACAACAAATTTGTCAAAAAGGTAGGTCTTGGTTCAGAAAGAGCCCTTTTTGTTAAATGGTGTAAATCCGTTCAGTAGTTCCTGAGAAATTAGAAAGAGAAAAATATCGATATCTGAGCACCGAGGAGGAGTCGCAAACCCTCCCGGGAACGAGCTTCACTCTGATTGGCTGCGAACATTCCAAACCAGGAAGTGTTGGCAGCTGTTAGAACTGGGGGTCTCTAGTTGGCAATGGTATGCACCTTTGTCCAAATAGGGACCCTTGCTTCTAAGTCAGGGAAAGGGGATTACACACCTGGATAACCCCTGCTCACCCCCTTGGTAGCTTGGCACGAGCAGGCAGGCTTATCTAAGAGGCAGTGTGTTAAGCATTTGTGAACCCATACAGTAATACAGTGAAAACACTACAGATGGACACCACACAGGTTTTATAAAAATAAGTATTCTTTATATAGATTTATCACAAGACCACAAACGACAAAAATCCACAATACTGTAATCAATAATACTTCAAGATGGTAGAAATGGTTTAAAAATAGGTTCTTCACTTAAAAGCAGTCTTTAGCAACAAATAACCCCAACTGGAGTTATCACGACGTCGAGGTCAAAGAAATCCCAAAGTACGGCGCCGACCGCGAGGTGCGCGGTGTCGGGCCCGGAGTCAAAACAGACCCACAAAGAACAGTACCTTGGAAAAGCGAAAACAAAGACAGCTCACGGCGTCGGGGAGGTGCGGCGTTGTTGGCGCGTTGCGGCGTCGGTTCCTTGCTTCGGAGGGGATGATGCGTCGGGACCTGGATGCTTGCGCAGGCAGGGGAGGCGTCGGTTCCAGACCGGAGAGGAGGTGATGTCACGATGGCGCTGAGGCCACGGTTCCGTACGATGTCACGATGTCGATAGATTCTTGACCACCCACGTCGACGATCGGCTCCGCGATGATGTCAGCTTCGGAGTCGATGCGGCACAGCAGCAGGCGTCGGGCCGGCGACGTAAGTCGGAGCAGCGCTCACGGCTATAGCAGGCTTACGATGTCGCTCGCTGGCATAGAGATGGCACGGCGGTCGGCGTCGAGTCTTCGTTGCAAGTCGGAGCAGCGCTCACGGCTTCGATGCAGGAGACGGCGTCGCTCGCCGGCGTCGGTGTTGCAAATTCCTTCTGTAGCACCAGAACAGCAAGTTCCAGATGCAGGCAAACAGAAGGGGGTGAAGTCTGGTATCCCTGAGACTTGGGTCAGGAGGCAAGCTCAAATCAAGCCCTTGGAGTAATATTCTGCAAGATGATGAAAGTTCTTTAAAAGTTCCTTCTCCTTTCCTTGGCAATGAAGAAACCACTGCAGGCCAACCCAGCAAACAGCACACTTGGCAGAGGGGCAGTCCAACTCCTGCAGCTTCCTTGGTTCTTCTCCTTGGCAAAAGGGTCTTCTTGTTGTTCCAGAAGTGATCTAATTTCCTAGGGGTCTGGGTCCCCTTTTTATACAACTTTTCTCTTTGTTCTCTGAAGGCAGAGATGCCTTTGCCTAGTCCAAAACCAGTTCTGGTCAGTCCTGGAGCACTTTGTTTACAGGACTCCTTCTTTCCTTTCAGAATGTGGGGCAGGGTGCTCAGTCGCCCAGCAGGAGGCGGAGCCAGCATTGTGGAAGGCAGGCACAGCCCTATTCAGACCCAGGTGCTTACTCCTCCCACCACTTGGATGCAGATCTCTCTATTCAGTCCAGTGCTGACTCACCCTGTCTCCTGCAGCCACCCCCAGCCCCTGTCACTCACAAAGCCAGACACACAATACACAACCTAGCAGAGGCAGGTTTGGAAGGTTAGGCAAGAAAATACACACTTTCTAAAAGTGGTATTTTCAAACACAGAATGTTAAAATCAACTTCACTAAAAGATGTATTTTATCATTCTGAGTTCAGGCATACTAAATTCGTTTTTCTACCATGTTCCCTGGGTCAGTTAGGATTATAAGATGTAATAATCAAACTGCCCATTCTGGCATATGGGGAACAGGTAGCCTTGCAATAGTGAAAAACGAAAATGGCTGTAATTCACTATTAGGACATGCCACACACACCAGGGCATGTCCTACCTTATACTTACAATGCACCCTGCCCTTGGGCCTACCTTAGGGGTGTCTGATATGAAGATAAGGGAAGGTTTAGGGACTGGCAAGTGGGTGCACTTGCCAAGTCGACATGGCAGTCACAGACTGCACACAGGCTCTGCAATGGCAGGCCTGAAACACACTTTACAAGCTGCTTCTGTGGGCGGCACAACCAGTGCTGCAAGCCCACCAGCAGTATTTGATTTACAGGCCCTGGGCACACATGGTGCACTATACTAGGGTCTGACAAGTAAATCAAATAACCCAATGATGGAGTCACTAATCAATACATCAATTTAACATAGGGAGCACTTCCACTGTGGCACTGAATAGCAGTGGCACAGTGCCCAAAGCATAAAACCAGCAAAAACATATCAAAACAGAGGAGGCAATCAGTAAAAAAAATGGAAGGAAACTCACGCCAATGATACCAGGTCTAACACGTGTCCCCTCCAGCTGAAATGTGGGGAGAACTACCCTTCCCCTAGGGAGTCCTCTTCACTAAGGCGGAAAAATCTGGACAGACCATCAGCATTGGCGTGTTCTGTACCAGGGCGGTGTTCCACCGTGAAGTCCATACCCTGTAGGGAAATGGACCACCTCAACAACTTTGGGTTCTCACCCCTCATCTGCATCAGCCATCTGAGGGGCCTGTGGTCAGTCTGAACCAGGAAGTGAGTCCCAAACAAGTATGGTCTCAACTTCTTCAGTGCCCAGACCACAGCAAATGCCTCACGCTCAATTGCACTCCACCTCTGTTCCCGTGGAAGTAACCTCCTACTGATGAAGGCTACAGGTTGGTCTAGGCCTTCCTCATTAATCTGTGATAGAACAGCCCCCACACCATGCTCTGAAGCGTCTGTTTGAACAATGAATTCTTTTGAGAAGTTGGGCGCCTGAAGCACGGGTGCTGTGCACATAGCAGTCTTCAGAGCGTCAAAAGCCTTCTGACAGGTGTCAGTCCAGTTCACTTTCTTGGGCTGCTTCCTGGAAGTCAGCTCAGTCAAGGGTGCAACAATGTTGCCATACCCCTTGACAAACCTCCTGTAGTACCCCGTGAGTCCTAAAAAGGCTCTCACCTGTGTCTGAGTCTTTGGGGGTTCCCATGCCAGGATGGTATCAATCTTGGGCTGTAGGGGCGCCACCTAGCCGGTTCCTACCTGGTGCCCCAAGTACACCACAGAACCCTGCCCAATCTGGCACTTTCTTGCCTTGATTGTGAGGCCTGCCTTCCGCAGCGCCATCAACACTTCCCAGAGGTGGCGCAGATGTTCTTCCCAAGTGGAACTAAACCCCGCAATGTCATCCAGGTAGGCGGCACTAAAATCTTCCAGTCCGTCCAACACCTGGTTGACCAACCTCTGAAAGGTGGCAGGGGCATTCTTCATCCCAAAGGGCATAACCCGGAATTGGTAGTGCCCATCTGGTGTGGAGAATGCTGACCTCTCCTTGGCCCCATCAGTTAAGGCAATCTGCCAGTACCCAGACATCAAATCAAACGTGCTGAGGTACCGGGCAGCTCCCAACCGATCAATGAGCTCATCAGCTCTGGGGATGGGGTGCGCGTCAGTCCTGGTGACTGAATTGAGTCCTCGGTAGTCCACACAGAACCGGAGTTTGGGTGTGGCACCAGGCGCGGCAGCCTTTGGGACCAAAACCACTGGGCTGGCCCAAGGACTGGTAGAGGACTCAATCACCCCTAAGGCAAACATCTTGGAGACCTCCTCCTTAATGTAAGCTCTGACCCTGTCAGTCACTCTGTAAGCCTTGTGCTTCACAGGAGGACTGTCCCCAGTGTCCACATCATGGACGCACCAATCAGTGACACTAGGAACCAGGGAGAACAAATCAGGGAATTTCCCCAGCAGTTGGCGACAATCTTGCTGCTGTTCAGGGGTCAGTGTGGTAGAGAGGCCAACACCATCCACTGACCCATCTTGCTCTGCTGCAGACAGGAGGTCAGGAAGAGGCTCAGTCTCCTCCTCCATTCCATCATCTGTCGCTAGGAGCATGCCCACTTCGGACCTTTCTAAGTGGGGCTTCAGGCGGTTAACATGCAGGAACCGCAAAGGGTTCCTGGGAGACCGCAAGTTCACCAGATAGGTGACATCACTCTTGCGCTCCACCACCTCAAATGGACCGGTCCACCTGTCCTGGAGCGCACAGGGGCTCCACAGGGGCCATGACCCAAACTTTCTGTCCAGGCTGAAGCTCAATCAGAGTGGCATTCTGATCGTACCACCGCTTCATCTCTTCCTGGCTGGCTTCCAGGTTCGCCTGAGCGAGTTCTCTGAAATGCCGAGTCTGGTTCCTGAAGGCCAGCATGTAGCTATATACATCCTGGGGAGGTTTCCTGGGAGATTGCTCCCAGTCTTCCTTGACCAGACTCAAAGGTCCTCTTACCGGGTGACCATACAGCAGCTCAAAGGGGCTGAACCCTAAGGACTTCTGAGGCACCTCACGGTAAGCAAACAACAGGCAGGGCAAGAGGACGTCCTACTTACGCCTCATAGGCTCCTCAAGACCCATAATCATGCCCTTAAGAGTCCGGTTGAATCTCTCAACCAGCCCATTACCTTGGGGGTGGTAAGGAGTGGTGAACTTATAGGTAACACCACACTCCTTCCACAGGGACTTCATATAGTTAGATATGAAGTTGGTACCACGGTCTGACATCACCTCTTGGGGGAACCCCACACGGGAAAAAAACCCCATCAGTGCACGTCCCACCACGGGGGTCGTCACTGTCCTGAGAGGGATGGCTTCCGGGTACCGGGTAGCATGGTCCACCAAGACCAGGATAAACCTGTTGCCCATGGCTGTCTTGGGGTCCAGTGGCCCCACAATGTCAATGCCCACCCGTTCAAAGGGGGTACTGACTACAGGGAAAGGTTGGAGAGGAGCCTTGTGCTTCCTTCCACTTTTCCCACTTGCCTGGCAAGTTTGGCAGGTCCTACAATGAGTATCTGAACTCTTGCGCATCTGGGGCCAATGAAAATGGGAAACAAGCCTTTCAAAGGTCTTGTTCTGCCCCAGATATCCAGCTAAAGGAACGTCATGAGCCAAACCCAGTAGGAAGGCTCTGAAGCGCTGGGGTACCACCAGCACACGGGCTGACCCAGGCTCAGCAACCTTAGGCTCACTCTACAGGAGGTCGTTCTCCCAGTAGATCCAATGTGATCCAGACTGATCACCTGCTGCCTGGTTTGTGGCCTGTTGCCTCAAACCCTCAAGAGAAGGGCACTTCCTTTGCTCCTCACAAAATTCCTCCCTGGAGGGACCTCCTCCTTCCTGCCAATGGGTCAGCTCAGGCAGGTCTCCCAGTTCAGCAACTTGTTTCCCTGTAGGTTCCAGGGCATCCCCCTCAAGGTCTGCCTCCTCCTGGACCGTGGGAACTATGGGGGCTGGTTTCCCACGCCCCCTACCTCTTCTCTTTAAGGCAGTGGTCTGGGCCATATTTTCAGGCTCCAGAACCTCTTGATCACCCTTACTGGCCGCCATGGACCGAGTGGTTACACACGCCCACTCAGGCAGACCCAACATCTCTAAATGAGACCTTCTCTCCACCTTAGCCCAAGGGTAGTCCTCTAAATCATTGCCCAACAGACAATCAACAGGCATGGCTGGCCTCACAGCAACTTGGAGAGTACCTGAGACCCCCCACTCCAAAGGGAACTTGCGCCACCTCACACTGGCTCTGTGAGTTGTCTGCAGCAACAACAGGGAAGAATGCATGGGGACAACCTGCTCTTTGGACACCAACCGACAACTGACAGCTGTCACACTTGCACCGGTGTCTCTTAGAGCTTCCACCCTATGGCCATTGATGGTCACCCACTGCCTGTACTTTTTAGTGTTATCAGGCAGCTGAGCTTTAGGGACCATCTCATTATGAGACAAGGGACATCTCTGCGGGATCCCACCCACCTTGGGCACCCATCTCCTCCCCCCCCCCCAGGGCTACACTGGCAATCTGACGGGGTGGTGCACGGGGTGGTGCTTTGGGATCTCTCATGGGACATTGAGGATCATACCAACGGTGGCCCAATTGACCACACGTAAAACATTTACAGGGGCCCCTCTGAACAGGTTTACCTGTCGGGGCCTCTTGCTTCTTCTCAGGGGGAGGCTGGGAACCCTTCCCTTGGTTCCCTTGGGAATTACTTTGGGGCCCTTTTTGGAACTCCCTCTGTTTACCCTTGTCCCCCCCCACTCTTCTGCTGGGGACCCTGCCCAACTTTGGCGGAGTCTCCCACATGACCCTTGTGGACCCGGGTGCTCACCCAGCGGTCCGCCTCCTCAGCAAGTTTCCTAGGGTTAGTTAACTTGCTATCAATAAGGTGCTGGCGTAGCTCTGGAAAACAGTTAACAGACAAGTGCTCCCATGCAAACAAATCATAGAGAGCTTCAAAAGTATCTACTTTGCTACCCTTCACCCAACCATCCATAGCTCTGCAAAAGAAAGACTGATACTCCACCCAGGTAGTTGCCTCCAGTTTCTTACAATTTCTGAACCTCTGTATATAGAGTTCTGGGGTCAAACCATACCTTGTCATAAGGGCTTCCTTCATATGGGCATAAGACATCCTATTCTCACTGGGCAGGTTTAACAAGGTAACCCTCCCATCACTCACAAAGCGGCCCCACAACCCTGCTCCCCAATCTTTCTCAGGGACCAGGTGGGCCAACATTGCTATCTCATAGGCTGCAAACCACTGCCCAATATCTTCCTGTCTGTGAAACTCTTTGATGACATCTTTGGGAATATAAACTTTACCTTCTGCAGGCACAGATGGTGTGCTGCCACCAGAGGGGTTGATTCCTAAGCCCTGCGCTTTCAGCTCCAACTCCCTCAACATTCTCTCATGTTCCAACCTCATTCTCTCTCTTTCCAAGGCCACCCTGCTATTTTCTAGGTCCCTCTGACCCTCCATTTTGAGCCTTGCCATCTCCAGCTTGTGCACCCTATTTCTCTCCCTGTCTTCCAACTCTCTGGGGGACAGGTCTTTGGAAGAGATGCTACTGCCAGGTGGGGACGGTACCCCTCCCCTGGCTGGAAACTCTGACCTATCCAGTTGCCCATCTGCATCCCCAGCTGGCTCCACCACCAACTCAGGGTCATTTCTTGCTTCTACCCAGGCCCTCAGCGCCTTCTGGAAGTCATCCTTTTTAGAAATGCCTGGTGTAGCAACTTTCAATTTCTTGCAGAGATGCTTGAGCTGTTTCAAAGTGTAGCTTTCTAACCTCTCCTCCTCAAAATTTAGATCCATAGATGCAACAGATGCTGGTGGACTCATGGCAATAAGAATTGGCAGTTCTCAGAAAAATAACAGTCCAAGGAAAAAAAATTCTACCAAAAAGTATGTGGTCGCGTTTGGTCTGCACTCACTAGTAGTGTACACCAATCACTGTATATGAGTCACAAATGCAGGTCCAAATCCTCACCGCTGACCACCAATGTTAGAACTGAGGGTCTCTAGTTGGCAATGGTATGCACCTTTGTCCAAATAGGGACCCTTGCTTCTAAGTCAGGGAAAGGGGATTACACACCTGGATAACCCCTGCTCACCCCCTTGGTAGCTTGGCACGAGCAGGCAGGCTTATCTAAGAGGCAGTGTGTTAAGCATTTGTGAACACATACAGTAATACAGTGAAAACACTACAGATGGACACCACACAGGTTTTATAAAAATAAATATTCTTTATATAGATTTATCACAAGACCACAAATGACAAAAATCCACAATACTGTAATCAATAATACTTCAAGATGGTAGAAATGGTTTAAAAATAGGTTCTTCACTTAAAAGCAGTCTTTAGCAACAAATAACCCCAACTGGAGTTATCATGACGTCGAGGTCAAAGAAATCCCAAAGTACGGCGCCGACCGCGAGGTGCGCGGTGTCGGGCCCGGAGTCAAAACAGACCCACAATGAACAGTACCTTGGAAAAGCAAAAACAAAGTCAGCTCACGGCGTCGGGGAGGTGCGGCGTCGTTGGCGCGTTGCGGCGTCGGTTCCTTGCTTTGGAGGGGATGATGCGTCGGGACCTGGATGCTTGCGCAGGCAGGGGAGGCGTTGGTTCCGGACCGGAGAGGAGGTGACGTCACGATGGCGCCGAGGCCACGGTTCCGTACGATGTCACAATGTCGATAGATTCTTGACCAGCCACGTCGACGATCGGCTCCGCGATGATGTCAGCTTTGGAGTCGATGCGGTACAGCAGCAGGCGTCGGGCCGGCGTCGTAAGTCGGAGCAGCGCCCACGGCTATAGCAGGCTTACGATGTCGCTCGCTGGCGTCGAGGTGGCACGGCGGTCGGCGTCGAGTCTTCGTTGCAAGTCGGAGCAGCGCTCACGGCTTCGATGCCCTATTCAGACCCAGGTGCTTACTCCTCCCACCACTTGGATGCAGATCTCTCTATTCAGTCCAGTGCTGACTCACCCTGTCTCCTGGAGCCACCCCAGCCCCTGTCACTCACAAAGCCAGACACACAATACACAACCTAGCAGAGGCAGGTTTGGAAGGTTAGGCAAGAAAATACACACTTTCTAATAGTGGTATTTTCAAACACAGAATGTTAAAATCAACTTCACTAAAAGATGTATTTTATCATTTTGAGTTCAGGCATACTAAATTCATTTTTCTACCATGTTCCCTGGGTCAGTTAGGATTATAAGAAGTAATAATCAAACTGCCCATTCTGGCCTATGGGGAACAGGTAGCCTTACAATAGTGAAAAACGAAAATGGCTGTAATTCACTATTATGTCCTTGCCACACACACCAGGGCATGTCCTACCTTATACTTACAATGCACCCTGCCCTTGGGCCTACCTTAGGGGTGTCTGATATGAAGATAAGGGAAGGTTTAGGGACTGGCAAGTGGGTGCACTTGCCAAGTCGACATGGCAGTCACAGACTGCACACAGGCTCTGCAATGGCAGGCCTGAAACACACTTTACAAGCTGCTTCTGTGGGCGGCACAACCAGTGCTGCAAGCCCACCAGCAGTATTTGATTTACAGGCCCTGGGCACACATGGTGCACTATACCAGGGTCTGACAAGTAAATAAAATAACCCAATCATGGAGTCACTAATCAATACATCAATTTAACATAGGGAGCACTTGCACTGTGGCACTGAATAGCAGTGGCACAGTGCCCAAAGCATAAAACCAGCAAAAACATATCAAAACAGAGGAGGCGTCAGTAAAAAAAATGGAAGGGAAATTCACGCCAATGATACCAGGTCTAACAGCAGCCATCTTGTGACTCGGTAGAACCGAGTCACAAGAAAACAGTGAAACAGGTTAAAAAACAAGAAAAGGGGGCAGGGTAGAAACACCCTGACCCCCTAAGGCTAATCAGGGGGTCCCACAAGGACCCCCAGGGCCCAAAAAAACATTTTTTTTTTAAATAAAATCGGCAGAATTCGCATTGGGGTCGCGAATCCTGCTGAGAAAATAAAAGAAATGAAGCGCGGGCTTCCGCGCTTCATTTTAATGAGCCCCCGGGTGGGCCAGGTCCCGGGGGCAATGCCAAAATTAAATAGCGGGGGCCCGCGGGGGCCCCCGCAGCACTGGGGACCGCCACCTCCCCGGGTCTATGCAAATTATATGCAGGGGCACGCGGCCCCCCCGCAGCCCCGGGGACCGCCACCTCCCCGGGGCTTTGTTAATAAATGCATGGGGGGGGTTCCCCCCTCACGCTGCCACATACACATTAACACAACACGCAGGTGTATGCAGATACAGTATGTGCCTTGAAACATCACACGAGCAGTGTGTATGCATACACGCACTTATTCATAGAGCACCGAAGATTACATGCGCTCACACCAGGACAATGTCCGTCACATTAAGCGCGCTTACACCTACATATGGAGCGCACATTCCATATGTGCAAACGTACAGCCAGAGAAGGGACCCTTTACACCAGGACACGGCCACAGACACCAGCACAATGCACACGCGCGCGCAATTTCGTTGCGCGCGCTGCATCGCATTTGGCGATGCAGCGCTCACAACGAAATTCGTTTTATTTATTTAAATGTTTACTTACCTGTATTCGGCCGTAATCTGTGGTTTACTACCCCCACCCCACGTCACCGCCCGGCCGGCACTCCTACCACGGACCGCTACTGCTCGCAAAGCGAGCAGCGCATGCGCGCTGCCGCTATAGGCTCGACCTAAAAAATGATACAATTAAAATCTTACTGACATACATACAATATGCACTGTCTGCTTTTCTTTGCCCCTATAACGTGTTCACTTGTTTCTTAGGCAATTATTTATTGGTATAGTCTACAGTAGAAAAGAATAACATTTTGAAACACCAATTTAATCTGACTAGGGCAATCTGAAATCCATTACTAAAATCTTGATTTTCTGTACCTTTCTGTGGTGTGCCATCCCTTTTATGCTCTTTTGGGTTGGCAATGGGTTCGGCATCTTCTGCTACTTTTTCAGATGCTTTTTTGTTTCTTTTCTTGTTTTCTTCAGCTTGCTAAAAGTAGACGTGTTTTTTAAAATGTAGTTATTTGAAATAAACACACTCGACAGCTTCATATTTAATGCTTGATGAAAACTTACAAGTTGTAACTTCTTTCTTAGCTCCAGATTTTGTGCCAAGTACGCTTTCGATGTAGCGTTCAAATAATAAATGCTCATGCTAGACAAAACAAAAACAGGAGCAGTTTCAAATGAGTTGTTTACAGCCAAAAACCCCAATTGTGAGTACAAGCCCTTTCTTATTCTTTAAATACTTTTGTTTTATACTCTGTTCATATATGACCTCTGAAAGTTGTTATGTATCACACCTGGAGTGTAATTTCTCCCTACTCTGAGTTTATGCTTGACGGAAGCCAAACCTCTAGTGAAGAACTAATGACAGTGAAAACAACGCTTATTATTACATCAATTTTATTAATGAAATATGAACAAAGTAAAAAGAATGCATCATTCTGTCTTTTCGTAACACATCAGCCAATGTGATGACAATACAAGAAATTGAGAGATTATTGAATAATAGAACATTAAAATATGGGGGTTTAAAAAGGAATACATGCACACCTGTACTCGTCAGCACTTAGGTTCATTTTAGACTTGCGGGAATTCACATATATTCCAAGTAATTCGTCTGGAAAGTTGTAGAACTCTCGGCTTTCCAGACGGTCTATCATGAACGTCTTGTGACATTTTAGATGTTAGTGTTACTAGAACAATTCTACATTTGTAAAAGTTGGCGAGAATACGCAATTCCACGTTTCCTGTATTTTATACTTTTCTGGGAACCAATGGGAAACTCTTCTTCTATAGCCCCCACCAAATTTGGTAATGTTCAGTTCTCCTTCCCACTCTGGAAATACATCTACGTCAACCACAAGCAGGAGCAATATCTGACCATTTACATCACAGGAAGGTGTCGGAGAGCAGTTTGTGAGACATGTGGGAGCAGCCTTTGATGTAAGGGTTCTGTCTTTCGGGTACATCAATTCTTGGAGCCACAGACACTGGGGTGCTTTGACTCATCCCATGCAACACAACTGTTTGCTCTCAAGGGCAGAACGAAAGTATGTCAGAAATATGTCTTCTCAGAGTAACTGTGAATTCAACAATGATCTTCATGTGTGAAGTTTGAGGAGAGGATGGCAATTCTTGTTGGCGTTGCTTTTCATCCCCTTCTATGAAAAATTAGTGTGGAGGGACGTAGCCGGCAATAGCGGCTCGTGGAGGGAGTGCCGCGGGGCGGTGGGGCGCGGGCGGGGGAGGAGCAGGCTGGGGGTAGTAAACTACGGCATACGGCGGAACAGAGGTAAGTAAACAAATAAATAAATAAAACGAATTTCATTGCGCGCGCTGCATTGCCAAATGTGATGCAGCGCGCGCAACGAAATTTGTTTTATTTATTTATTTGTTTACTTACCTCTGTTTGGCCGTATGCCGTAGTTACTACCCCCCACCCTGCTCCTCCCCCGCCCCGCCCACCACCCCGCGGCACTCCCTCCACGAGCCGCTACTGGTAGCCAGCCCCTAAACAAACTAACTGCTCTGGGTTATGAGACTGGTGACCTTCCTACTGTGCGCTTTCACAATGAAAGAATCACCAGACTTCAAACCCCATGCTTAATGGCAGAAGATGGTAGCTGGCTAACCAACAACATCTAGAACATAAGGTATTTAACTAATCAGCTGACTAGTAGAGAGTAAGTCTCAGACAGATGCCCACCAAGGCAACCTACATTGCAGGGAGGCAACTAGGAAGCCAAAAATGGCATGGAAGTGAAGGTGTGTATTCTCTGTTTCGATTAGGAGGAGACAATTAACAAAAATAGAAGACAGAATGAACGAAAAATCCTACAGTGATCATCATCACAGGAAGATTATGCTGCACATGCACTTAACAGGTCTGAGTATGCAGTAGAAAACAAAACCAGCACTCAACGCTATTGCAGCTACTTTGGCTCAGAAACAGTATCTGTAGCTGAAAACACATTTATATATTTGTCAGGTATTACTTTTCAATAAAACCATATGTTTCATATTTTTGCTTCTTTTCAGTTCTCTGTCCTTTCTCCAAAAAAGAATTACTTTCTTTAAAAATAACGCCTGAAAATATAATAAGCCCTCGTCTATGACACGTACAAGCTTTCTTTTGAAGATTTCATCTGCATTGAAGCAAAAATCCCATGCTTCTAAAAACAATGCACCTTATGCACTTCAATGCAGGTAGCCCCAGGAGGGGATTGATAAACCCAGTGGCCAATTGTCTGATGGTGACAATAAAATGATCTTTTGGGCGATTTAAAAAAATTATTGTCAACGTCTTAAACAAGCAGTGGCCGAGGGGGTTGACCCAAAGCTACCTCTATGCATATTGAGAACAATATGCCTTGTAGACAGCTGAAGTTAATTTTTAAAGTAAAATACTAAAATAATTTCTAAAAGTTGAATAACGTTCTGCCTATTTTGATTTACAAGGGTGCACTGCATCTAAATCTGTAGAAGAAACAAAACATGCTGTTTTGTCTAAGGTACAACTAGCTGCAATCCATATAAAGGAATATCTTAGCAATAGATGCTGAAAATGGATTAAAGAGGATTGATTGGATGTTTCTTTGAACAATTATACTAATTTCACCAGTGCCCATAATCATTAGTGTTCAAACCTCACAGAAATATATGTTACTTATGAAAGCATTTTTACCCTCTTTTTCTCCATTTCTTTCATTTGTATTTAGAGAGCCCGATTTATTAAGGTAAATTTCGAAGTTTGGTCTAAACTGAGACGAAACGTCTAAGTTTACAACTTTAGGAATTCACAAAGGGCATTTACGAGTACTATCTTTAAGTCCACTCACTGTAGATTCTGGTTCCTTTGTTGGCACTCCTCCGCCACTTGAGGTTAGAGTGCAGCTTCTGGGGGCAAAATCACACAGAGCACCATGCTCCACTGCAGATCGGGGAGGGCAAACACAGGTCAGAGTACAGAGAGCGCTGAGATCCGTGGGAAGACCAGTTCAGGAGTGCTGCCCTCAGAGGATGAACCACCAATCAATCAATCAGGGGGATTTAAAGCGCGCTACTCACCTGTGAGGGTCTCAAGGCGTTGGGGGGGGGCAGCTCCGGATCAGCCAAAGAACCAGGTCTTGAGGCTGTTCCTGAAGGTGTGCAGAGTAGGGGAGCATCTGATGCTGACTGGGAGCTCGTTCCAGGCTTTGGCTGCGATGTAGGAGAAGGCTCTTCCATCCGCTCTGATTCTGCGGATGCGCAGGTTTTCTGCCAGGGTGTAGTCAGCGCTGCGGAGGTTCCTTGTGGGTGCATGGAAGGAGACTCTTTCATTGAGGTATTTGGGTCCGCTGTTGTGGAGGGATTTGTAGGCGTGGGTGAGTAGCTTGAAGGTTACTCTCTTCTCGACGGGGAGCCAGTGGAGGTCTCGCAGGTGTTGGGTGATAACCTCATGCCATGGGATGCCGAGGACGAGTCTGGCTGCGGTGTTCTGGATGGTCTGGAGTTTGCGTAGCAGGGATTTGTTGATTTCAGTGTAGATGGCGTTTCCGTATTCAAGTCTGCTAGTTATGAGTGCGTGGGTGATGGTCTTTCTGGCTTCGGGGGGTCCACTTGAAGGTCTTGCGGAGGATGCGGAGGGTGTTGAAGCAGGTGGAGGCGACGGTGTTGATCTGTCGAGTCATGCTGAGGGAGGAGTCAAGTATGATGCAGAGGTTTCGGGCGTGGTCCCTGGGGGTAAGGGGGTGCTGAGTGCAGATGGCCGCCAGGAGTTGTCCCACGTGGAGGGGGAGGGTCCGAGGACTAGGACTTCTGTCTTCTCCGAGTTGAGTTTCAGACAACTGCTGCTCATCCAAGCTGCAACATCTTTCATTCCTTCTTGGAAGCTGAGTCTGATGGTTTCGGGGTCCTTTGTGAGGGAGAGGATGAGCTGGGTGTCGTTGGCATAGGATACAATGCTGAGTCTGTGCTGTCTGACGATGGTGGTGAGGGGGGCCATGTAGATGTTGAAGAGCGTGGGACTGAGCGATGATCCTTGTGGTACTCCGCAGTTGATCTCTGTGGGTTTGGAGAGGAAAGGCGGGAGTCTGATCCTTTGGGTTCTGCCGGCGAGGAAGGAGCTAATCCAGTTGAGGGCGGTTCCCTGTATCCCGGCGTCATGGAGTCTGGCTGCAAGGGTGCGGTGGGAGACGGTGTTGAAAGCTGCAGAGAGGTCGAGTAGGATGAGGGCTGCGGTGTGGCCTTGGTCGAGGAGTGTGCGGATGTCATCTGTGGCGGCGAGGAGGGCGGTCTCTGTGCTGTGGTTGCTGCGGAATCCGGATTGGGAGGGGTCGAGGATGGAGTTCTCTTTGATGAAGTTTGTCAGCTGGGAGTTGACGATCTTCTCAGTGACTTTGGCTGCGAAGGGAAGGAGAGAGATGGGCCGGTATTTATTCAGGTCCGTCGGGTCTGCTGAGGGTTTCTTGAGGAGGGGCAGGGTGCAGCTGCTGGACTCACAGTAGGCAGAGTCTGATGGCGGCATAGAGGTTGATGAAATCCCAGCAGCTGGGCACACACTGATTCAATGAAAATAGCAGGCACAGTAGCCTGCTGATTGCCAAAGAAGTCTTTTAAGGCCCTGAGACGTCGGGAGAACAGAGGTGTAAGCCGAAAAGCCCTGGGGGAACACTTGAGGCACAAAGAGGAGGTGACAAGTAGCAGGCCAGCTCATCCAGGTACTTGCAAAGTGGCAGTTCCTCCTTCAGCCCAGCAATCAGCAGGCCAACACAGCAAAGCAGTAAACTGGAATGGTGGTTTCTCCTGGCAGCACAGCAGTCCTCCTGGCAATGTGCAGATTCAGAGCCAGCAGCGTCTGGTTACAAGTCCCACGCAGTGTCTAAATTCATGAGGTCAGAAACCCAGTACTTATACTCAAGCATGCCTTTAATGTAAGGGATAACTTCAAAAGAACCCTAAGAAGGGCACAACAATCCCTTTCAGCCCAGTCCTGGCTCCAGACGATCAGTAGGGGGTAAATCAGCCCTTTGTGTGAGGGTAGGACACAACCTATATAAATGTGTGAACCACCTCTCCCTCTCCCTACCCAAGAAGGCTATCAGTATGCAGATGAATGCAGATGTATCCCCTGTCACACCCAACCCTTCCTGGTAGGTGGCTGTCTAGAGAAAAATCACAAAGTGTAGCTGTTAATCAGCCAGGACGCATATTGGAGACAGGCTGTAAAGCACAAAGAGTCATAAGCACAGAGTAATGCCCACTTTCTAAACATTCCCTGAGGACTCATTTATCTCAAAATGTAGACTTACCACTGGTCACTAGCAGTGATCCTGTTACTTATCTGCAAAACAATTATTTTTTCAACTCATATATATCAGCATAGATGTGTTGAGGGAAAAACAAGTGTATTTTGTTTTAACAAGTTGTGCATATCTAAAGTACATGCCACATAGTATATTACAAAATTCCAAGCAAAACATAAACACATTTAAATATAAACACTGATGCCACCATACAATCCCATAGTCTTATAGAATATCTATACAATATAAGAACCTATGGCAGTGTAATCAATCCTCTTAACAATATCAGTTTCACAAAAACACATATCCCATCAAGTTAATTTTGCGAAAGCGTTTTTTTTAGGAAATACAGATGGGACTAAACATAGCAAAAGCTGTAGCTCTTATTGTTAAGGAGGATGAGCTGTTGACGTTTCTGTCTTCAGTGGCCAACTCGGTCCACGAACCCATCCTCAGGACTCAGTGTAGAATAGACAATCAATCCTGTATGTACTGATATAAAGATAGTGAACCAGTAGGTATGCAGTTCCTATGGGGGTAGTCTACAGGATCAAAGGGAGACGGGATTCCAGGTAAGAGAGGGAAGGAAGGGAGGGGAGAGCTCCAATAAGGAGCAAGGGCCCTCACACACCCCGAGAAATGTCATGCTTCATCATAGGGCCGCTCCTCGTTGGGCCGGCATTGCAATGCCCAATGGGCCCCACAGGGAGGCTCTTTGCTAGAGGTCTTCTATGTTGTTTGCCAGGAGGCCTTAGACGATGGGGTGGTGGAGCAAGTGTGTAGTGAGTAGAGTGGATGTCAAAGTGAGTTTAAAAATAGCTATGCGTGTCCGAAGAACCTTTATTCGCTGGACACTGATGCTATGGTTAAAAACTGACTAGGAGAGTCATGGCTGGCAAGGAAAATTAAACCTGCTGCAGCCCAGTGTGTGAGGTGAGAGGTGAAACGTGGTCAATAGGTCGACATGTTTCATGCCTTGATTCTCCTAAAGGATGAGCGGCATTTCATCAGGACCGGGGTGAACAAGAATCCTAATCTACTCTTTTGTTGTGTCGTAATTCTTTATTGAATGATTAAAGGAAAATAAAATCCATAAATAAAATAGAACAGCATAATAGACCCACAGTGGTCTAGTGAGAGTACATATATCATTAATGATAATCACGGACTAAGTTAAACAGAATAAATTGTAAAACAAGTGAATATTATAGAAGCATTAAATTGTTACATATATAAAATATGAAATATAATGCATATTAGGAATGGTAAAGAATCAAGAAAACCAATAAACAAATAAATAGAGAAGTAAGTAAATAGGTAAATAGAAAGATAAATGAATAAATCAATAATAATTGGGAAGATATACGATCAAATAAGTGATAGACTAAATGGTAAAGTGAATGAATAAATAAATAAAGAAATAAAAATAAAAGAGAGGAAAATCGTGAGAAGAGACAGACACAGACATCTCCCCACCCGGATAGCAAAAGGGTAAACAAGGAAAGGGTAATCGAAGAAAAGGTAATTGAAGGGAACTTTAAGCAAAGAAAAGTAATAAGTGAGGAAAAGAAAAGAAAAGGTGGGAAAAAGAGGAGAAATGGCAATAATAATGAAGTATTCAAGGATCACGGAGAAAGGAAGCTCATACTTGTTGGAATATTTCTTCTTGATCCTGTAGTTTATATATTATGCGCTCATGTGATGCTGTCTGAATCATCGCAACAATCCAATCCTCTTTGGAGGGAGGGCTGGGTGATTGCCACATTCTTAGGATACAATTTGTAGCAGTAGAAAGGGCAGTATGGAAAAGTTGGCGCTGAGGACGTGTGACATCAGGTGAGCTCCCAAGATCGTGTAATAAAATAATAGAAGAAGTAAGGGGTAAATGAAGAGGAATAGTTTCCTTTAATGTATCTCCTATTTGCGCCCAGAAGTATTGTATAGCAGGGCATTCGCAGAGTATGTGGGGGAGGTCACAATTAACTTCAGAACATCTCCAGCATTTGGAGTGTGTAAGTAATCTTGCTCATTGCAATTTCGATGGTATCCAGTACCAATCATGTGAAGTTTTAAAAAGACAAAATTTCAGACGCGCTTCACGGGTACCGTTGTCATGGGCTTCCAATATGTTCGGCCAAATGTCTTGGTCTATAGTGATATGTAGACGTTCCTGCCATTTCTCACGGAGGGCATTAAGAAGTGGTTGTGAGTACAGACGGCTAGTTAAAGTGCAATATAATCCTGACATTACACCTTTATGCTTACCCGAAATGCGAAGATAGTCCAGGATCGGCGAGGATTCTAATGACCATGGGAAGGGACCAAAACATCTCCTCAGACAGTGCTGTAGTTGTTGATGTCGCGAAGCTTGATGCAGAGGAAGATCAAATTCCTCACAAAGGAGGTCGAAGGATTTCAGTTCACCATTTTTTATAATCTGGTCTAATGTTTGGATTCCTTTTGAACTTCATTCAGACCAGAAGAGCGCTCGATGGTTGAGTCGAATACTTTCATTACCCCATAATGGAGCTTTAGAATGCAAGCGGTGAGCGATCCCTAAAGGACGGTGTGCTCTTTGCCAAGCTTGATGCGTAGCATGAAGTACAGGGTGTGGAGGAGAAATACAGGGTTTGTGGGCACTATATAAGAAATTAAGACCATCGTCATGATCGAGTATTGAGTCTTCTACTGTGGCCCATTGTGGAGGGTCCGTCACACCTGGTAATAAATAGGTCAGTTGTGAAAGATGTAAGGCTAAGGAATAATGTTCCAATGAGGGTAAACCTAAGCCACCGTGTGAGCGATGAGCAATTAGCTTTGCAGTAGTTAAACAAGGACGCATAGTTCCCCATACAAAATCTATGCGATGAAGTGTGGTCAAAGGTACTACAATCGGAAGCATTCCTAAGTCATAAGTAAAATGGGGTAAAGTAACCATTCTAACCACCTGTACTCTGCCCCACATGGAAAAGCCTAAAAGCGACCATATGGCAAAATCAGTTTCCATTTGCGCTGTAAGAGGTAAAAGATTATCCGAAACCATCCCCTCTAGACCTTGATTAATAAAGATTCCTAAATATTTTAAGTGGGACGATTTCCAGCAAAAGGGATATCCATCGATTGAAGCTTTAGTAGTACCAGGAGAAAGTGGAAGAGCTTCACTTTTATCCCAATTTACTTGAAAACCTGAGAAAGTTGAGAACTCATTAATAGTCTCGAGTAAAGAAGGTATAGAGTTGGAAAGATCTTTCAGAGTGAGAAGAATATCATCAGCGTATAAATATAGTTTTGATATACCTCCAGCTATGGGAATACCCTGGATTTGAGATGAATGACGAATGAGGGAGGCTAGTGGTTCCATCCCTAGTAAAAATAAGAGGGGGTATAAAGGACATCCTTGACGAGTACCTCTTTGAATTTTAAAGGGGTCAGAAAGAAAACCTCCACAATTAAACTGGGCTGAAGGATTGTCATATAGTAAACGAACCTTGGAGATGAATTGATCTCCTAGGCCAAAACGTTTCATAGTGGCAAAAAGGTAGACCCAATTAATGCGGTCAAATGCTTTCTCTGGGTCCAAGGAAAGAGTGACTGAGTCTTCTGTCTAATCTTTCGCAGACCATAATGTATGTGCTAATGTTCGGAGATGATTTCTAGAGGAGCGACCTGGGACAAAACCAACCTGAGAATGGTGTATTAGGGATGGAATAACTTTACGAAGTCGCAATGCAAGTATACTTGCCAAAGTTTTAACATCGCAATTTTTTAAGGAGATGGGGCGATAGCTAGCACAAGCGAGCGGATCTTTACCCGGTTTAGGGATGACCGCAATTAATGCCTTATTAGAGATAGGACCCAGAGAGGATGTTTTATCAGCCTCTTGAAAGGCAGAATGAAGAGTGTCAATTAGTTCTACCCCAGACCATTTATAATATTCTGCAGGAAATCCATCTTCACCTGGGGATTTGTGATAGGGTAGTTTAGAGATGACTGTAGCTATTTATTATTTAGTGATATCACCACTAAGTAGGTGTCTGCCTTCATTTGTAAGAAATGGGAGGTCAATATTTGCAAGGTATGTAGATATTTGATCTTCAGACAATGTATTTTCAGGAGTGTAAAGTACTTTATAGAAGGATGTGAAGGCGTTTACTATTTCCTGCGGTTTAGTGAGAATCTCACCCGACTCTGCTCATATGGCAGATATGGCCATGGAAGCTTCACGTTTTTTTAGCTGTGCCGCAAGTAATCGACCTGCTTTCTCACCTTGCTCATAACGGCTATCTTTTAGACGTTGAAGAGCGTATTCTGCTTTGGAAGTATATATATTATTAAGTGTCATTTTAGCTAGTTCTAGGTTTTTACGGTTTGTAACGTTGGGACATGAAGTGTACAGACTACTATGGGAGATGATTTGGGCCTCAAGTTCAGTAAGACGCTGGGATGCTGCCTTATTGGCCATAGCTGCATCTCTCATTAATTGTCTGCAAATTGTTGCTTTCGCGGCTGCCCAGACGGTTCTAGAAGAAGTAACTGATGACTTATTGTTAGTTAGGTATTCAGAGAGATGAGAACTTATTTGAGTTTTACCCTGAGGTGAACGGTATCTTTGGATATTCATACGCCATGGTTTTCGACCCGGAGAGGTTAAACCTATTTCCAGAGCAAGAAGAACTGGAGAATGATCAGATATAGCGGCTTCTAAAATTTGGGATTCATTTGTGATTTTGACTACTGAATGGAAAATAAGGAAATAATCAATCCTAGATTGTGTGCCATGAGCAGAAGAAAGAAAAGAATATTCTTTATCTGACGGATGACAAAGTCGCCAGTGATCTATTAGCCCATGGTCTGTTGGTATATCATTTAATAAAGCTCTGTCCCCAGCATTACATCTGTCCAAAGGGCCTGTCCTATCTAAAATTGCATCCCTAGCCAAGTTCCAGTCACCACCGATGATGTAACTGGATGCTGCAATTTCCGCAAGTAAACCATTCAGGTTGAGAAAATAGGAGCGTTTAGCACCTGTTGGGGCATAAACAGAGCCAACGCAGATAACCTTCTCTCCAATTTTTAACTTAGCAAAGACATATCTGCCCTCTGGGTCAATCCAGGTTTTGATAATTGTGATAGGTAGAGATTTGTGTAAAAGGATAGTCACACCACATTTCCGTGGTTGATTCTTCTCAGAAGAGGACTGTGATGTGAGCCCGCAATGGATAACTTTTCCCACCCAATCTCGTTGTAGCTTGGCTGATTCAAGAGTGTCTAGATGAGTCTCTTGTAGAAGAGCAATATCTGTTCTCTTCATTTTTAGATGAGAGAACTTTTTTATGTTTTATAAAATGCGTAAGACCATTAACATTCCATGAGATTATGCGTAATGGATGAGAGAAAGAGGTTGCGTTCCTTGCCATGTGTGCAATGTAAATGAAAAAATGAAAAAAGTGAAAAGTTTGAAAGAGAAGTTGATATGTATGATAAGAGGTGTGAAGTTATAAAGATGGTGAAAATTAAGAAAGGAATAAAATATAGAGGTAAAGGCTGAACAAGTATTGGAGGGAAAGGTTACAAGAATAAAAGAGATTATGTGAGGGGAGGGAATGAAGGAAAGAAGGAATGTAGGAAAGAAGGAGGAATAACGAAGAGAAAGGATGAATTCCGGGTAAGGAGAAAATTAAGGGATAGGAGATCTTCGGAAAGGCTCAAGGAGGTTAAAGGATAAAGAAAAAATTGATTTTATATTAAATAGGGTAATAAGTAGTGGAAAAAGGAAAGAGAATGAAATATAAAAGGAAGGAGTGATATGTGTACTGTGTAGGGACACCACAGTACAACTGGGATAGAACTTTTTACTGCGGGTCTAAGCTTTCGGGCTTTTTGCACCAGAGGAGCCCCTTCCGGCAACTTGGTATATGATAAAAGACGGTGTCTAATAATTAAACAAAGCCTTCTTAGCATAACAATAATAATAAAGGCACGATCTAAAAATCTACAAAGATGAATATTTTCAGAGTTAGCTAATATTGTATCTAAATAATGTTGCAGTATAATTTAATAATAGCCTGAATAAATATAAGGATTTTCAAATAATATATAATAAGTATAGTCATGGTAAGATTATATCATAATTATTGGCTTAAGATGGAGAAAGAGAGAAAGTAAAGAAAAGAAGAAAGAAGAGTGTAAAAGGTGTAGATAGAAGGGGAGTATGATAACACTTAAAATTTATACCAGGTTCCTGAAATATTAAAAACAGATAAACTATTATTCATGCATATTTAATATTATCTAAATTGTCTATCTTATAAAGTTTAACAGTATACAATGAGTAATATAAATAAACAGTATTTGGAAGATATATTAAAGATAGAAAAGGTATAAAAGATATAAACATAACATATCTTTGAATTAATGTTAGCTATAACTAGAGATTAAATGATTTCCTAAATAAATTTCATGGAGAATTTTATCATGGCAAAATATCAATACAGTATGGTTAGATTTCATTGCAATTACATATTAGGGTAGTTGAATATAAATATTATCAAAGTTAATTAACTTGAGTATCCGTGCGCGATATAAGTGCTAATAACATAACATAACATTAATACATAGATACTGATTAGATACAGAAAGAAAAGAAAGAAGAGCATGAAAAATAAGATTAAGAAAAATAAAGTATAGTGGTGCTTATAATTAATAGATTTATAACAATTTTTATAGATAAATGAGAATCCATATGCATAGTTATTTATTTAAGTTTTTAGAAGTGTAAGATTTGAAAATAGAAAATGATAAAAGAGATAAACAAGTCCTAGAGAAAACTTTAAGAATAGAAAAATGGTAATTTTAAATAGTAATTTTAAATATATATCACCTAATCGCCATGTTTGAAGGTAACGAATGTTCATCCGATCATTAGCTCATAAAAATAAATTATTTAATTGAAGATCAGAATCAACCTTCATTTAATGGAAAAGGAAGGAAACATTAGAACATGCATAAGTATCAACTTTTCCCTGAGTGGAGGGTGTGGCTGCGTGAGGATCTGGGGATCCTATGTTAGATCAATTTCTCCGTCAGTGTCTTCTTCGTCAATGGACATCAAAGTAGCAGGTTTGAATCCAATTCAGGTCACATTTTCTTCTGATGAAGGGGATTTTAGAGGAGAGCGTGATTTGTCTCTATCTCTTTCTTGTGTGGGGGCAGCAACAGCCTGAAGGGCCTGGGCTCGGTCACCCAAAGAGCAGACAGGGCGGTCTAAATCACAACCCCGGCTCTGGGATCGGCCTTGATTATGTCGAAATCCACTCGTAAATGTCATAGAGTTTGTTGATGAAAGCGAGGATGCAAGATTTTGTGAAGTCGTGGTGAATTCCATATCCTGAGAAGGAAGAATATCTAAGAAGATTCGAAGGTCTTCTGGATTAAAGAACTCCTTGGAGATCCCATCTTTGGTAATCCGCAAGCGTGCAGGCTCAAATAGACCATATTTGATATCAAGCTGACGTAGGCGCGGTCTAAGAGAAAGGAAAGCCTTGTGACGATCATTGGTTTCTTTTGAGAAATCCGCAGCTATACTGATCTCGTGACTTTCAAATGTATATGGGCCATGAGTACGAGCCGCTATGATCAATTGTCTAGCTTGCTCGTGTCTTAGAAAACATCTGATGAGTGGACGTGGTCGCATATTTTTCCCTGAGTTGGGTGGACCAATACGATGAGCTCTCTGCATTTCCAGTGGTCGGTCAAAGGAGATGCCTGTAAGCTTTGGAAGAGTTTGTTTGAGGAAGGATTTGGCGTCTGTTCCCTCAGATTGTTCCAGGAAACCAAAAAAATGGACATTGTTTCGATGGCTTCTGTCTTCCAAATCTACTATTTTACTTCTTAGAAACAAACGTTCTTGGTCACGATCCAGTATTGAGTCAAGGCGATTATCTACTGCATCCATCCGTGTCGTAAGACCATCCAACCAGGTCTGGAATCCAGCTATATCTGAGCGGATGGATCTGGTTTCAGTTGTGAGGGTATATATGGAGGACTCCATACCCTCAAATCGTCGGCCCACTGCAGAGATTTCTTGAAGGATCCGTTCCATGGTGGAATCTGATGAGCCTGTCATCATGGGATTAGGTGATTTCTGGGTCAAGGAAGTGACACTGTTCATATCTGGGTTGGAGCGGCCTTGACTTAGGGCTTCTGAGAAAAGAAGCTGTTAGCGGGTTTTCCAGAAGCTTTACCAGCTGGCATCCCCGAGTCTTTTGTGCCAGACCTCAGTTATAAACAATTTACTACGTTGGTAGTAACAATCAGTTCATCAGCGAACATGAATATATAAATATGAGTAGTAGAGAAAGGAGAGAGAGCTAATATATAGGTATCAGTTCTGATTTAACACATAGCTAAACTTGATAGCAGACCAACTCAATAAAAGGAAAAATTGGTAGTTGAGTCTGACTATGAGGGTGATATTCACAAATAATCCAAGTGAAGCTCAATAGTAGTATTAAATTATTTGTTGCCCAGTAAACATGGAAGTCATCCCAGGAACAGCAATAACAGCGTTGAAAAGATACAATGAGGCAGGGGTATTCAGCTCTTCATCTGTAGTATCAGTCTACTAGACACAATGAAGTGGACGGTCAGATAAAGGGTCCAGATCAATTTAATATGACTACTCAGGTCGACATTACTAGAGGCTAATCTTTGGAAGAACCGGAGTCAGAGGGCAGAACAGCACCACATATGTTGTCGCAGGACCGTCATAAAGCCTTAGAATACTGGGTGCATCTATCTAAGGCTTGTCACCTCTATTCCATAGGCCGCAACTATGTACTCCTCAGGTTAATCAAATATATCAATCCAGTAAAATAACAGTGCAACCTAGTCCATTCTGAAGAATGAAAGACTGAGATAAAAAGGCATCACTTCAAAAAATACCACACTATACTTAGGTGGGTACCTGAGCTCTTACGCTGACATTCCCGTAGCGCTGGCCTCTCACTTTTCATTTTTTGTTCCTTTCCCTCCCCCTTTCTTTTCCCCCCTCTACCCTCAGTAACCGTGACCCTCTTGGCAGTGCGCCGACTGTACTTCCGTAGACCCACCGTAGTCACCCATCCTACTTTCCGACATGGCCTCTACAGCTCACATGCTGCCCGGCACCCCTCCACTTCAATATGGCTACCGCCTGCAGCCCCAGAGGTGGACACATACCCTAACATGGCAGCCAGATAACACACCGGTAACTGCCCCTTATAGTCTTGGGGTCTCCAGACCTACACCCCGCTCCTGGGCACGCACCCACCTCCCACCGCCTTGGCGGCTACTTACCTTGATTGTTCACCTTCGTGAAACCTTTCACTTTGTTCCCCTTCCCTTGTGCTAAATACATACCTATTACCATGATTCCCGTGGCCTCCCCACCTCTTTAGCCATCCACTGGGGCATGCAACACAGCACGTTCTTTCTGCCCACCAGTCCTGCTTCAAAGCAGTACCTACACTCACTACCGCTTCCTTCACGCCACAGGTGGTTCACTACCACCAATGCAGCGGTAAATTTGGACATCCAGGCTGGGGATCAACTATCTTCCCTTCTAGGTGAGTTAGATCGCTTCCCCTGCCACCCATCTCTACCCGAATCCGCCTTCTAGACAGTTTGGCCAGGGGACACTGTTGTGGCGGTAGGTCTCTACCGTCCCCCACAGGCTGATCTCATAGATATCCTGATACTTGATCTCTGCAAGTACATATTTCAAGATGGGTACGAATAACCGGTATGTAACTCGCAAGTTTTATTCCCTTTTACAAACTTTTCCACAAGGCTGGCCGGTCACCTTCTACACTGTAACACATATGACAGTCTATTATTAACATTCTTACCACATCAGTCTGTTGTGTCACAGGTTCCTTCATATTACAATACCATGATGTCTTACCTTCGCTGTTTATTCCCCTTCTTTCCTCCAGGTCTTGCCAGAAGGAAGATATTTCTCTCACCCACCTCCCCCTTTCTCTGGATTACCAATGAATCCATTACACAGGGACGGTACTCCTTAGGACATCCTCTTGACCGTCCCGACACTTTAGAGTAGATTAGGATTCTTGTTCACCCTGGTCCTGATGAAATGCCGCTAATCTTTTAGGAGAATCAAGGCATGAAACATGTCGACCTATTGGCCACGTTTCACCTCTCACCTCACACACTGGGCTGCAGCAGGTTTCATTTTCCTTGCCAGCCACGACTCTCCTAGTCAGCTTTTAACCATAGCATCAGTGTCCAGCGCATAAAGGTAATTCGGACACTGATAGCTATTTTTAAACTCACTTTGACACCCACTCTACTCACTACACACTTGCTCACTACCCCATCGTCTAGGGCCTCCTGGCAAACAACATAGAAGACCTCCGGCAAAGAGCCCCCCTGCGGGGCCCGTTGGGCATTGCTGAGCCGGCCCAACAAAGAGCTGCCCTATGATGAAGCATGACACCTCTCCGGGTGTGTGAGGGCCCTTGCTCCTTATTGGAGCTCTCCCCTCCCTTCCTTCCCTCTCTTACCTGGAATCCCGTCTCCCTTTGATGCTCTAGACTACCCCCCATAGGAACTGCATACCTACTGGTTCACTTCTAGTTATATGGGCATGTATGCTGGACATACACTTCAAAAGCCCTCGTCCCTCCCATTGTGTATACTGATATAAAGATACTCATAAGTCAATGATAATTAGACCAACACATCTAGTCAGTATTGTGCATCGCCTACCCACAATCAAACACCTGCATGTGACCAAAATCACTACCAAGTGATATAACCAAGTGCATGACTTTATATAAACTAACAACACCAAAACATGCCAATAAATAAAATGAAAGACACTTCTGAACAGAAGTACAAAGCCTAAGCTAATTATACTACAATACTTTGCTTCTAAAATACATTGGCTCCACAGAGAACGCCACCTCAAATGCGCGGTTCATACTATAAGACAGAAACCTAAATCACAATCACTCATTGGACAATAATCAAGGCGTGTCTAAACCATCACCTAGGCAAGTGTTAGCAGATCTTACCTATATCAATTTAACATATGGGTCTATTTCTTCTACAAAAGAAGTAACAAAATAAAATAAAATAAACAGACTGGAATTATCACCGTAGAAATGATATACGCAAAGTTGAAGTATTAGTTAACTAGAAAGAGTACCTACTAATACTCTATATCGTAATGTCCGGGTAAATACTCTGGTCCATTCAGAAGGTTTTCCAACAAAGACGTGGAACACGCGTCTAAAAAACACACCCTTAGGAGATCACGTGATAGTACCTGGTTAGTGTCTGCCATCTTGAACTCACTCTACTCCGTATCTGTATTATGGGAAACTTGAGTTATAAAGGAATAGAAAATCTCTAATCCCTCATACACATGTCCATTTAATAATAAGATGGATGCCGACGGGCGGTATATTATTGTCCACACCAAGGGATCAACTAAATATATATGTTTGGAGAACCTAAAGTCATCTAAAGGCCAGCATATAACGATGTTTTAATCACCGGATATATAATATAACAAATCATATCGCCCAACACTAAACGAATTAAATAAAGAAAACTAATCACCAATACAATAACGTCAAATATAATTAATAAGGTTTATAAAAGAACACACACTTTACAGCTTATCAACCCAGCCGGGTTACCTCATACTAAACATACAGGTTACAGATATCTCAACACGTATGGAAGCCCGTTTTTACCAGAAAAAATCAACGAAATCCTGTTCCATAAAAAATAAACAATGGTCGTACAACATGATTTATCAGAAAGACATCTAAGTCAAGTTTCATTAGATAAGAAGAGCTTCATTAGAAAAGATCACATAACCTAAAGGCAGTCAAACGGTCCATATTACATTATAATGTGGCCAATGCTTGCCACTCAATATGTTGATTAAGCCCTTTGTCCACTGTTTTAGCCATCCAGATGTATTTATTTTCCTTGATTGTAAGTGGCGATCCACATCCTTTCTGCGTTTAGAACCCCTTACCACCTCCAAAACAAACCATTTTATTTCATTTGGAGCATGTGCCAAGTTAACCTAGTGGTCTACTAGTGGTGCATTCACCACTTTACAACATATGTGTGACTGGTGTTGAATTATACGTTTTTTTAACTTCTTTTGTCATTTTGCCTATATAATTCATCGAGCATCAACATTCAATACAATAGATGACATTCCTTGAACTACAGTTGGAATGATGTCGCAAAACCCAAAACTTTTCATTCAATGTACAAGTTTTAACTACAGGCTTCATACCCCACATGTAATGTATTGACATAGGTTCTGAGTCATTGTAAGCTCTAACTAGGCGATCTCTAAGATTTCTGCCCCTTTTGAAAGAAAACATTGGTCTCTTCCACTTACTGTCGGCCGTGTCCACTAGATGCCAATTTTTTAAAATGGTCTTTTTTTTATCATATTGGACTCTGTACCGAAAGTCATAACGCAAGTCTGTCTTTTTTGTTCTTGTTGATCTTTCACTTGGAGTAGAACATTACGGACATAGGGGTCGATTCCGATTCGGGCCGGAAAAAGCACCGACCGACTCGGAGCCGGAATTTATTCCGACCGACACGTACCCGTGGCGCACGACACGCCAAGTACGATGCAAGGCGCGAAAAATCCGACCGACACGTACCTAAACCAAGTCGACCGACCGAGCCGCACGGAAAACAGCAATCCGGCCGGAAAAACACGCGAATCCAACCGACCGACACGCACCCGGAACAAATCCGACCGAAACGTACACGCGAACTCCAAACCGCAAAGTACGATGCAAGGCGCGAAAACCACGAGCGAGTCGGACGGAGGCCAAGCCGTACGACCGACACGCATACAAAACCGAGCCGAAGCAACACAAAACACCGCGACCGACGCGTACGCAGCATAGAAAACTGCACAAACACAGCGCGAACGAAACGGAGAACACCGTACGAGACTAATGCAGGGTCCGACTCGGTCACAAGAACGTTTCCAACATGCACAAACAGCACAAAGGAAAAATCACCCAAAAAAGGCCAAACAAGCAATTACCAAGCCAATAAATACTGGGGGTGGGGACAGAGAACAGAGACACACCCACAACTCCACCTATATAAAGGACACAAATCACAACCATGAGCCTTTGCAAATGCCATTCCACTGCCAGCACCCAAGAGAAAGCAACCACACACCCACAGCTCATCCCTCACACAAGCCACACACCATCAACACACCAACAAATACCTACCTCACATACACCCAGCAAAACACACACTCACACACCCTCACCTGCACACCAACACACACATCACCCACCATCACCACCCATCACCATGCCCCCAAGAAGAATCCCAAGTTCCTAGATAGTGAATTGGAAGTCATGGTAGACGAGATCCTCAGGGTGGAGCCACAGCTGTTTGGCACACTGGTCCAACAGACCCCCATGTCGCAGAAAACCAAGATGTGGGAGAGGATCATCAACAGGGTGAACGCACAATCACCATGTCGGCGCACAAAGACCGACATCCAGAACAGGTGGTATGACGTGCGCAGGAGGGTACGGGACATGCTGAAGAAAGACTACATCAACAGCCAATACACCGGCAGTGGCCCTCCTGCCAAGCCAATATACCTCAGGCCCTGGGAGGAGAAGGTGCGGGCCATCCTTCCGCCAGTGATCGTATATGGACTAGAGGACATCCCAGAGCATGGTGAGTACACAACAAATGTACACAATATACTGCCACAAAACACACACATCACTGTCAAGGGAGAGTCAAACCATGCACTCATAGCAATTACACAGCAACCAGAACAGAATCATCCCAAAATGTGTATGTCAGTCAGATAAACACAACACATGCCATCCAAAAAGTCACATCCAACTGTGCCAACACATGTACAAACACAACTACAACTACAGCTAGGCAGTGGCACAAATAGAACTAACAAACACATCCACACATGTAGCCACCACAACAACACCAACACACAGTGAAGGCCACTCAAAGGAAGGAATTCTGTGTATGCTGGCCAAGTCAGTGTAGCCAATAGCATCATGGGAGTCGCAGTCACACATATTGCCCCCCCACAACTGTCCCATCAACACCACCATGAACCATGCTCACATCACAGGGAGTGGAGAAGGACTCACAAGATGGCTGACACTGGCTACTGCTGTGGGGAGCACAAGGCCCTGCTGGCAACTGTGCACCAACCAGCAGCAGGACACCACTGACTGACATCCTGAGAGACAACTTACACTACCTGCAATGGAAGCACATTCCATGGTGGGATATCTGGCTAGCTGGGTGGGAAGGGGGACTTGCAGCACTGACCATAGTCACAAGCACCTCCCCTCACACCCCCAACACAAACTCCACAGAACCCACCTGGTAGAATGCAATGCCCCCATCCTAACACAAGATCCCACAAAGAACCACCACCCTGGGTTATGTTGTGTGAAGCACAGGGACACTCTTGGGACTTCCAGCCAAACAACTGCCAGGACAACACTCCCAGCCATCCTGTCAGCACAGCCACCCCACCCCACAGGGAAGCAGAGTCAAAAGGAAGGAAGCATGGGCATGCTGGGAAGGGGGTGGAGGCAATAGCATGATGGGAGTCGTAGTCACTGATATTGGTCACCCCCACAACTGTCCCATCAACACCACCCTGAACCATGCTCACATCACAGGAAGTGGAGAAGGACTCACAAGATGGCTGACACTGGCTACTGCTGTGGGGAGCACAAGGCCCTGCTGGCAACTGTGCACCAACAAACAGCAGGACACCACTGACTGACATCCTGAGAGACAACTTACACTCCCTGCAATGCAAGCACGTTCCATGGTGGGATATCTGGCTAGCTGGGTGGGAAGGGGGACTTGCAGCACTGACCATAGTCACAAGCACCTCCCCTCACACCCCCCAACACAAACTCCACAGAACCCACCTGGTAGAATGCAATGCCCCCCATCCTAACACAAGATCCCACAAAGAACCACCACCCTGGGTTATGTTGTGTGAAGCACAGGGACACTCTTGGGACTTTTAGCCAAACAACTGCCAGGACAACACTCCCAGCCATCCTGTCAGCACAGCCACCCCACCCCACAGGGAAGCAGAGTCAAAAGGAAGGAAGCATGGGCATGCTGGGAAGGGGGTGGAGGCAATAGCATGATGGGAGTCGTAGTCACTGATATTGGTCACCCCACAACTGTCCCATCAACACCACCCTGAACCATGCTCACATCACAGGAAGTGGAAAAGGACTCACAAGATGGCTGACACTGGCTACTGCTGTGGGGAGCACAAGGCCCTGCTGGCAACTGTGCACCAACAAACAGCAGGACACCACTGACTGACATCCTGAGAGACAACTTACACTCCCTGCAATGCAAGCACGTTCCATGGTGGGATATCTGGCTAGCTGGGTGGGTGGGAAGGGGGACTTGCAGCACTGACCATAGTCACAAGCACCTCCCCTCACACCCCCAACACAAACTCCACAGAACCCACCTGGTAGAATGCAATGCCCCCCATCCTAACACAAGATCCCACAAAGAACCACCACCCTGGGTTATGTTGTGTGAAGCACAGGGACACTCTTGGGACTTCCAGCCAAACAACTGCCAGGACAACACTCCCAGCCATCCTGTCAGCACAGCCACCCCACCCCACAGGGAAGCAGAGTCAAAAGGAAGGAAGCATGGGCATGCTGGGAAGGGGGTGGAGGCAATAGCATGATGGGAGTCGTAGTCACTGATATTGGTCACCCCCACAACTGTCCCATCAACACCACCCTGAACCATGCTCACATCACAGGAAGTGGAGAAGGACTCACAAGATGGCTGACACTGGCTACTGCTGTGGGGAGCACAAGGCCCTGCTGGCAACTGTGCACCAACAAACAGCAGGACACCACTGACTGACATCCTGAGAGACAACTTACACTCCCTGCAATGCAAGCACGTTCCATGGTGGGATATCTGGCTAGCTGGGTGGGTGGGAAGGGGGACTTGCAGCACTGACCATAGTCACAAGCACCTCCCCTCACACACCTCCCAACACAAACTCCACAGAACCCACCTGGTAGAATGCAATGCCCCCCATCCTAACACAAGATCCCACAAAGAACCACCACCCTGGGTTATGTTGTGTGAAGCACAGGGACACTCTTGGGACTTCCAGCCAAACAACTGCCAGGACAACACTCCCAGCCATCCTGTCAGCACAGCCAGCCCACCCCACAGGGAAGCAGAGTCAAAAGGAAGGAAGCATGGGCATGCTGGGAAGGGGGAGGAGGCAATAGCATGATGGGAGTCGTAGTCACAGCTCTACATCCCCCACCACATGGCCCAGCAAGCTCACACTCACGCATGCACATCCCACAGAGAGTGGAAAGGCCCATCAAAGATGTCTGACACTGTTGCTGTGTCGTGGGGAGCACAAGGGCATGCTGGGTACTGCACACCAACCAACAGCAGGACACCACTGTCAGCCATCTTGCCATTGCTCTCACACCCACACACACTGAACTCCACACAAAAGCAAGTAAGTATGGGAATGCTGGGAAGTGGGGTGGAGGCAATGGCATGATGGGAGTCGTAGTCACTGATATTGGTCACCCCCACAACTGTCCCATCAACACCACCCTGAACCATGCTCACATCACAGGAAGTGGAGAAGGACTCACAAGATGGCTGACACTGGCTACTGCTGTGGGGAGCACAAGGCCCTGCTGGCAACTGTGCACCAACAAACAGCAGGACACCACTGACTGACATCCTGAGAGACAACTTACACTCCCTGCAATGCAAGCACGTTCCATGGTGGGATAACTGACTGGCTGGGTGGGTGGGAAGGAGGGCCGGCTGTCAACCAAACACAACCAATGCAGACCATGTTCACACCCCAGAAAATACATAGACATGCCCAAATAATGCAGGACAATGTGCCACACCAATATCAACCCCTGACTGTGACGACTTAGGGCAATGCAATGTACAGGCCCGCACCCAGAGGCACAGTCACAACTGTCATGTGTGTCAACCATTGATGCCTGCAGAAACATAACACACATTGTTTGTATCTCCCAAAAACAGGTGATGATGGGGACACAGCAGCAGACGCTGAGGAGTCCCAGTCCCAGGCTCAAGAGGATGCCGAGCTCACTGGCGTCGTACAGCCTCTGTCCTCCTCGGACGATGAAGAACAACCTGGCACATCCGGTGCAAGTCAACATGCAGCACCAGCAGGACCACCAGCTGCAGCAGCAGCAGGACCACCAGCTGCACCCCTGCACCCACCCCTCCAACGACTGTCACCACGAATACCATCCCTGCCGACATGGACAGAACAAGGAGCAACACCAGCACAGGGACCCTGGACCAACCTGGGGCCATGGACACCACCACCACCACTAACCCCCAAGGTGGACCAGGGTTATCTGTGCGTGCCACTGCACACACTGCACATGTCAGCAGGGGTGGTGGGAGGGGAGGGAGACAGAGGTCGCTGCTTGCAGACGTTGCTGGTGTGCATGATGACCCACAACTGGTACGCATAGCTGATGCGTACCAGTCCAGCACCGGAGAGCTCAGCCAGGTAGTGGGGCTCCTCAGAGACATGAAACAGCAGCAGGCTGCCCATCATGCCCGCTTGGACTCCCACATGTCCCACGTGGAGTCACACATGTCCCGTGTGGACTCACACATGTCCCGCGTGGAGTCCAAGTGGGATGCACTGAATGAGATGACGGCGGTGCACAGGGACATTTTACAATGCCTCCGCCAGATGAACAGCAACCAGTCCACACCTCCCTGTGTGCCAACAACATCTGGTGCCGAACAAACTGCAACTGCCACAGGGAGGGAGGAGGACTCTGGCGGAGAGTCCCCTGCACCGCAGCAGCCTGTACTTGAGGGGCCCCCCCAAGAAGAGGGGTCGTCCGAGGAGGGAAAAGTGAGAGGCCGATGGCCAAGCGCAACTCCCAGGAAGCCTGAACCTGTTCTGGATGTTCGCCTTTGTGCACAGACTGTTCACCCTGTTGACGGCAACACTACTCCCACACATTGCATGGGGAGTACAAGTTGGACCAATGTGTCAGACAACTGTGGCCCCGATACTGGGGATCCTGTCTACCCGGACTTTCAATTCACCTAGGAACTTGGGATTGCAAGATTTATGTACAGCACTACCCATCCCATGCACTATTAGCACAAATGTATCACAATAAACACACTAATACACCATACTTGCCTCTGTCGTGATTCCAACGTGGGTGCTGTTATGGGGATGATGAACTCCAAAATTACACTGTGTATGCGAACTGCAACAGCAAGGACAACACAGGCATGTGAGTACAGGCAACGTGACACACATGAGGGAGACACACCACCAGGGCTACACAACACATACACACCTAGGCCATCTGACTCATTGCCTACACTGATGTTGCCAGGGAAGACGGTGCAATGCACAGACACCACACCCATTCCCAGTTGTAGTCAAGTAGCCCACAGGTGCAGTAAGCAAATGGCAGTCAAATGTGTGACCACAGACAACGCACATCACAAAGTGGAGCACAGGTTTATTACACAGTTGCAACATGCCGTAACCACTACAGATGCAAGGTAATCCCACCTGGCAGCGGGCACACAGTCAACAACTGTAGACGGAAGGAAGTCCATGGGTGTGGCGCACATCACCTGTAGGGACACAACAGCTACCAGCCTGGATGTGCAATCACGTCCTCGGTGGACACAGTTGACCAAACGAATCTGAAAGTACCCTGTGAAGGACAGAAATGACACACAGTCAAAAGCAATGGAGTACAGGACAGAACAGCAAAACTCATGCACAATACATGTTACAAGATACCCACCCAGAACCAAGTTAGCATGTCAACACTGTTGGGGAGTACAGCCAACCTGTCACCACACATCGCAACACACATCCAGTCAAGTAGCCCATGGACACACTCCAACAGCACCAGAGCACCACCCACATATCATGCCAACTCACATCATTGACATGACACCTCAGGATACTCACATTCAGCTAAAGAAGTTGGTGATGAGCTGTGTGCGGACATCACCATCACCATCACCATCATCATCATCATCGTCACTGGCATCGTGGTCCAGGCCAGGATCCTCCACAGGTGGCGGATGTTGGTCATTGTCATCCTGGATGAGAGGCAACTCCTTCCGCACTGCCAGGTTGTGGAGCATGCAGCAGACGATGATAATCTTGCACACTTTCGCAGGGGCATATGGGAGGGACCCTCCGGTCTTGTCCAGGCAGCGGAAGCGGCTCTTCAGGAGACCAAAGGTCCGCTCAATCACTCTCCTGGTCCGACCATGTGCCTCATTGTAGCGCATCTGGACTGATGTCACAGGGTTCCTGAGGGGTGTCAGCAACCACGGCATGTTGGGGTATCCCGAGTCACCTACGGACAGACAAGTGCACATTAGCTGACTTGGAAAAGTGGGCGGAATACTACAGATCAGATCACACACAATGGCACAAAGTCAGTACACACCGACAAGCCAGGCACGCTGGTTCTGCATCTGTGCCATCATCCTGGGGATGCGACTACTCCTCATCACAAAGGCATCGTGTGCTGAACCAGGGAAACGGGCACACACGTGTGTGATGGTCATGTCTGCAAGACACACCACCAGTGCATTGACCGAGTGGTAGTGCTTGCGGTTCCTGTAGGCCTGCTCCTGGGCCTGTGGTGGTACCAAAGCCACATGTGTCCCATCAATGGAGCCAATGACATGCGGCATCCTCCCCAGGGCATAAAAGTCACTCTTCACGTCAGTGAGTCGTCGCAGTCTAGGGAAATAGATGTACCGGTTCAGGAAGAGCAACATTGCCGCCAAAACATCGCGGAGCACACGGCTGAACATGGTCTGTGACATCCCACCAGCAGTCGCCACAGTATGTTGGAAGGTACCGGTGGCAAAGAAGTGTAGGGCTGCCATCACCTTCACCTTGGGGGTCAGCGCTGTAGGATACGGCCGGCCAGGCTGCAAATGTGGGGACAACTGCACTGCCAAATCCTCAATCAGCTGCCTGGTGAAGCGGTACCATCGGATGCTGTCCCGTTCCACCATCGTTGCCAGGTCTGGGAATGGTCGATGGACAGCAGGAGCCCTGCAGTGCAGAGGAGAAGTAAGCAAGATTGTCAGTCACCCCACATATGCGGCATTGAACACACTCAAGATCCCAACATACATCATTATGAGGCACAACTACATGAAGTGTGCAGTACCGGAAGGACATGTATGGTACATACATGGCCAACATCTGTCAACACGGTCCAACAGGTGGCATCAATTAGTCCCAGGTTGGCCCATTGGATATCATGAGGCCGTGTCACAGTTCCCATCTCCTGCTTCCGTGTCACAATAACCCCCCACAGTGACATGTGAGGGCAGTTGTGCCCCAGGCACCACAGCTCAACGACAGGTACATTCTCAGGGACCCTGTAATGCCACATGGACACTGGCATTACATGGAGTATCATGTATACACCACAGCAAAACAACCATGACCCCCACAGGTAGTGGCCCCACTTGCCACGGCAGGACAGACATGGACGTCTGTGACACACACACGCACAACATCAGAGTCCATGCACACACAACGTGGATGTGGAGACTGTCTCCCATTGTGCACATGAAATCAGAGACATTGTAAACACTACATGCACAAAGACTGTGGAGGACCATCACTATTGTGCCACTGGGACACCCTGGCTCAAACATACCGTCCCACATGGGACTCACGGGGTATGTGACATGACATACACATACACCACTGTGAAATGTGACCATGGCACATGCACAGATATGAACAGCTGCACATCACAGTGGTCATGTACACGTAACACCCAGGATCCTGTCCCCATGAACACGTGCACAGCCTGGGGGTGGCTGCCCACAGGTGACACCCACAGGACAACATGTACACCAACATACACACAATAGGAAATGCAGCCTTACATGCCTTATGATAAAGTTTGGAGAGGCTGTCGTGATGTAGGTGTGCCCCTCACTACCTGGGAGCTATCTGTGGCTGGCATATGTCCATCTGAGACAGGCATGCTGACATATGCCAGTCACATGTACAGTGATGCGTTGTACTGCAATGGACCGATCGGTGCCTCCGGCCGGCCCATTGCATTCAATGTGTGCGGGTACGCGTTGTACCCCTGTGCGCGTTGTACTGCAATGGACCGATCGGTGCCTCCGGCCGGCCCATTGCATTCAATGTGTGCGGGTACGCGTTGTACCCCTGTGCGCGTTGAACTGCAATGGACCGATCGGTGCCTCCGGCCGGCCCATTGCATTCAATGTGTGCGGGTACGCGTTGTACCCCTGTGCGCGTTGTACTGCAATGGACCGATCGGTGCCTCCGGCCGGCCCATTGCATTCAATGTGTGCGGGTACGCGTTGTACCCCTGTGCGCGTTGAACTGCAATGGACCGATCGGTGCCTCCGGCCGGCCCATTGCATTCAATGTGTGCGGGTACGCGTTGTACCCCTGTGCGCGTTGAACTGCAATGGACCGATCGGTGCCTCCGGCCGGCCCATTGCATTCAATGTGTGCGGGTACGCGTTGTACCCCTGTGCGCGTTGTACTGCAATGGACCGATCGGTGCCTCCGGCCGGCCCATTGCATTCAATGTGTGCGGGTACGCGTTGTACCCCTGTGCGCATTGTACTGCAATGGACCGATCGGTGCCGCCGGCCGGCCCATTGCATTCAATGTGTGCGGGTACGCGTTGTACCCCTGTGCGCGTTGAACTGCAATGGACCGATCGGTGCCTCCGGCCGGCCCATTGCATTCAATGTGTGCGGGTACGTGTTGTACCCCTGTGCGCGTTGAACTGCAATGGACCGATCGGTGCCTCCGGCCGGCCCATTGCATTCAATGTGTGCGGGTACGCGTTGTACCCCTGTGCGCGTTGTACCGCAATGGACCGATCGGTGCGCACCCATTGACAATGGCTTGCCTGGCAACGGACGCGTTTTCGAATTTCGAACGAGTCGGTTGCTGTAAATTCAGTTGGTCACCCACAACAATGTTGCAAAATCATGTATGTCATGAAGTTGAAGATTTGAAGGATGCTGTGGGCGTGTTTTGGTGCTGCTATTCCATGGATTGGCCAGATTCAGAAGATGCAAACGACTTGGACCTATCACTTTGGACACAAGGGACAGTATCTGCCTCTCCAGCACATATATATTGCTGGCTATTCCCCTGAGAGCTCACTTGCCTGCACTACATGCTCCAGGACGACATCTGCCACTGCACTGCTGCTGTCTCTGCCCCTCTGGACCCTGCAATGGCACGTACTGTGGAGAGAGCCCCAGCCTTCAGCCTTGAAGAGAACCAGGCCCTGCTGGACAGCCTACTTCCACAGTACAGCAAGCTGTATGGGACACCAGGGGAGCAGGTGAGTGTTCTGTGCACTGCCTTTCTGAATGTGCATTTTGTGTGACTAGCAAGGCTGAGAGTCTGCACGCCACTGGCTAGCAGGCTCACTGAGTAGTTGTCACCCCCCATAGTGTGTAGTGACTTGCACTGGACAGGTATGGTGCAGTGACAGTGCATTTGAACATGGTTTTACTTCCCATGCAATGATACCATGTAGTGACGTCTGGCAAACTGTCCATGGTCAGCTTTGCACTGCCTGTGTACATCATGTGCCCCTGTGATTGAGACATGTATATACAACTGTGTCATGCACGGATATGTTGCATGTGTGGTAATGGCCTTTTCACTTTGTCATCCTGACAGGTTAATGCCCATCGGAAGCAGGAAATCTGGAAGGACATCGTCCGGGCTGTCCGGTCCGTGGGGGTCTACAAGCGCCGGATCCGCAACTGCCAGAAGAGGTGGCAGGACCTTCGGGGCTGGACCCGGAGGATTGCACGGGTCCAGCTGAAGCTGTCGCCTCCTCGCAGGAGGGGCGGAACACGGACCCTGACCCCCACATGCTCCAGATCCTGGCGGTGGTGTTTCCAGACCTGGATGGGCAGCTGAAGGCCAGACAGCAGCAAGGAGGGGGTGAGTCAAAGACTGCACTGTGAACTCTGTATTACATGCTTTGTGCCCTCCTCTGGCCTGGTTCAACTGCCACAGTGCAGCAGTCATGTTGTCCAGGAGCCATGTCCCTCTATTGTGCACTGCCCACTGCTCATCTGATACCCAGGTGTGGCCCTTACATTCAGGGAATTGTGTCACTTGGGACTGTGTCCTTGCAGTTTGCTTCACTAAAGGTGGGGGACAGCATCTGTTTCCCTAACTCTGTTGTGGGCATCATGGGTGGGTCCATTGTTCACACAACGCCTGGGTTTGGACATGTGATCTGCGTGTTGCTTTGATATGCGGTCCACTTGCTGAGCTGAGCCACCACATGTGCCTGGGGTATGTGGCACACGCCCATGCAGCGGGTGGGAACAATGTTTGGGCCCCAGGAGTGTGCAGATTACGTGTGTCACACATACATGGCCAGCTATCCACTGTCCAGGGCACATCCCTCATTCATGTGGAGCAGGACAGTCATGCCTACTCCAGGCCATGCAATGCACTCTGTACTCCCACTTCCGTGTATCAGCTGACACATTGTGCACAGTGATTTGACCCCTCAGGTGTCTGCCTCTGTGTCAGTGTGCTGTGGATTAGTTGCCAGGACTGCTGGGGTGTTCCTTGGTAGGGGCTCAGCATGCCCCTGGAGATGTGACCATAGGAGACGATACTTGTGTGTCACATAGGTGTTTGATCAGCTGCCCGTGCAGACTGGGGTATGCGAATGTGAAGTTCAGGCAGCTGTTCCCCATTCACAGCAAATTGTGAGGGGCTCAGGTTCCAAGGGTAGTGTCACAGGTCTCCCATATGTCCAATAGGTGTGACCTGGACAGATGAGGGTTAAGATGATGTGTTGTGTGGTGGATGTACATGTGCACTTGTGCAGCTCCAGGACTTGCATTCCCCATGACCTACTATTGTGACACAGTGCATAGTGTTGTTGTCTGGCTGCCAAGTCATACATCACTGAGACAGTGATGTATGACTTAGCAGTCATGCCTCTGCCATGGCATGTGTCAACTTATTGGTGGTCCTGCAGGGGAGTGACATGTGCTACATGCACACCATAGTGGCGCTGGCTATCAAGACATGGGTGCATCATGGTGTCTGTCGCTGGTATGCATCACATGCATTTCCTATTTGACTCTGGGCATCCCTTTCATCCGAAAACCTGTACTGACTCAGTGGCAAGAGCTGTGATGTGTGCATGTCCACATGCTACACCGTGTCCTCTGCACTGTCCAACTACTGTGTACTTGGTGCATGTGTCCACACTGGGGTGTTGCAATCCAACAGACACCAGACAGATGGGTGCAAGGCCATGTGGGATGTGAGTGCCATGCTTGGCATCAGACTGACAATTGGCTTCTCCTGTTCAGTTAGGGCACTTTTAGCAATGTACAACTAATGATGCCAGGGCTTGCTCTGTAATGTGCTGTGCTCACAGTGGTGTCTGCGTTTGGTGCAGGTGACTGATGTCTGTCTGTTTCCCCATTGTTTGCAGATACATCCACGGCCACGGAAGGGGACAGCTCCACGGACCAGGAGGAGCCAGAGAGCCAGACTGGGTCAGCAGCCGAGGAGTGGTCGGAGGGACCCAGTGGCACGGAGGGCGAGGGGAGCCACACCGAGGAGTCCTCAGCACCATCCACCTCAGCTGAGGACCAGAGCAACTCGGAGGATGACTCCCTTGTGGAGGCGGGTGTCAGCAGCCACCACATGCCAGCTAGTGTTGCTGTCCCCGCCACCACCAGCACCACCACCGCCCTCCCATCGGCTCCCATTCCCCAGGTCCGTGGAGGCTCCCATGTTCGGGAGCGTGTCTCCTTTGGCCCAGGCACCGCACCCCTGCCCCTGTGTCCCCTGCTGCCCTGAGTGAGGAGTCTGTGTACCTCCTTCGCCAGCTCCATGTAGGGCAGACAGCCATGCTGAGTGTCCTCCATGCGCACACCGCACTGTTGACTCAGCTGGTGTCGTTCATGGAGGGCATCTCATCGGGCATGTCTGACCTACAGAGGGGCAACAGGTCCATGGACTCCTCCCTGACGGCAGCAGTGTCCCTCCTCAGACAGTCCCTCACCCCTCCTGCCTCTGCTCCATCCACACTCCCCAGCACCTTACCCGTCCCAAGCACACACACACCGGCACAGGCACACACCAGCACACACACGTCCAGCACACAGACACACACGCCACAAACTAAACGCACACGCACGCACAGTCAGGGGACTGAAACCAGACTCACAGGGGATGGGGCCCTGGTACACACACACGCATCCACGGGCACTGCGCAGTCCTCAGTTGCCTCTCCCTCCAAAGCACCCTCCCTTGCCTCACCTGCAACCCCAAAGACCCAGCGCCTCTTCCTCAGTGACCTCGGCCTCTTCCCCTCCGATCCAGCTGCCCCAGCATCCAGGGGGAAGAGGAAGCCCCCACACGGAGCATAGTGCCCCTCGCCCCCGGACACCTTCCCCCAGGCGCAGACAGACTGAGGCCCCCACCCGCAAGTCCCCCGGAGTGCTAAGAGCAAGACCCCACCGCCGCCCTGCAGCTCAAGCACCAGGTCTCCTTCCTCCATCCCTCAGGCCCCCACTCCACAGGTGCCCCCACCACACCCTGCCCCAGGTTCCCCCACCCACAGATATACCATCCCCAAGAGGCTCCGGCCTTCTCCCCTGCCACTTGCTCTCCCGGAACAACACCCCCGCTGCGCTTGTCTGTGCCACTGATGTGGTGAGGGTGTCCTCCCCTCTGGCCAGCCCACATTGCCTGTTCCCCATTCTCCTCCCCTGGTGGTAGGCACTGCAGTGGAGTCCACTACCACCCTGTCTGACTTGGGCACTGCAGTGGCGGACCTGTCCACTCCATCTGCAGGGTCCACTGCAGTCGTGCCGGCACCCACAACATCTGAGCCATGCCCCCAGTTGTGCCGGCACACACCATGTCAGACACCTCCACTGCAGTTGTCAGTGGCTCTCCAGCACCCACCACCCCTTCCCTGCTTCCTCCTGGTGAGCCCTGATCCTGTCCCTGCGGTGCCTGGCCTACCCCCCGGTTGCCCCTCCTAGTGGATTGTCCCTGGTTTTGTGCAGGCATGTGTAGGGTGGCATCTGCCACTGTCACCCACTTGTGACTTTGTTGATGGACTGGCCATTGACCTTTGTTTATGTTCTACTGGACTTCTCCTTTTAATGCCACATATGCTGAATAAAGCAACTTTCTGTTCTCTAGTGCTTTTGCTTCTGATGTACATGATGTTGATGATGCTAACCATGCCCTTGCTGCAGTGATGGTGACATTTGGTCTCATGATAATGAAGTGTTACTGTGCAGGAACCCATGTGGTCCAGGGGGAATGTGTCCTATCCTGTGGTGTATCCATTTCATCCATAGCAGCATCTGAGGGTGTCATGTGTTCAGTATTTGGCAATGGGATTTCCTACTTAGATTGGCAATTTCACATCTGTGGCTTCCACCCCTGCACATCTGTTGTGCCTGCCATTGTTCTATTCGTCTACTTCCGTGACCGTGTGGCCATCTCCACTGGACATGCAGGTTTGGGCATCAATGGGGAAGGACTCATCTGTGTTGTCAGTGCAACATTGCTATACAAGTGTGTTGGATCTGTGCTGATGATTCCGTTGGCACTTCCATGACCAGGCTGATGTGACGGGAGCCCTCATTTGGTGCTAATTGTTGATTGTGTGACCAAGTGCTCAGCTGACATGGTGGGGCCCTACTGAGGCAACATATGGCACAGCTGTCCTCACACAGGAGTGGAGTCCCCTCATGGCAGTGTGTACTCCTGTGACATTGCCTGCGCCCAAGGTGTGTGTTGTATGTGCATGTCTGTGTGTTCACTTCCGTTTAGCTGTGCATGCTGTGATCCCTAGTGTTGTACCTGTTTGTGATGCTTGCTGAGTTGACCTATGTTCCCCCAAGTCTTCTCCCTGGATTCTCTGTGATGTGAGTGCATGGCACATTACTGGTCATCAGGGTGTCACCTATAGGTGTGCTTGCTGTCAGGGCTGAGTTTGTGTGCAGACGCAGCTGGGTCACAGTCAGGTTTCCCCTTGGCACTTGTTGTTTGCCCCTGTCATGTGATTTCCAGTTTGTGTTATCTTTCAGTGATTGTGACACGTTGTGTGTGTGACTGCTGGCACTCCTCAGGTTCCGGGCTGCAATGTTGGTTGTTGTCTATGTGTGTTCTTTGTGGGTGACCTTGGCTTCTTCATTGGTGTGTGACTGTGGCTGTGATCCCATTGGTTGGTGTGGTATTGCCGTCATGTCCATGTACGGCGTAGTGTGCAGTGTGTCAGACATTCAGGAGTCTTGTTTAGTGTCCATGTGTGATGTGTTTCTGCACCTTGGTTCCCACCCACCACCCTGGAATAGTCATGGGTGCATGTGCAATGTCACCAGTGCATGTGTGCTTCACTGCTGCACATTGTTGGAGGTCGAGGGGTGTGGTGTTGAGTGTGTGCAGATGAGAGTTGTTGCCCGGCTAGGCCCCTGCCTCCATGTTGGCCTTGGCTCACTGGCCATGCTGTTTGATTTGTGCTTGTGTAGGTGTGATGGTAGTTAGTTGCTCAGTACACATGACTGTGGTTCACAGTGTGAACCACATTTAGCTTTGTCATCACAGTGGGATTGTAATGCAGCCCAGGGTCACCACATTGTGGGGGCCCTGGGGGTGGTGCTGTGGTGTGTCTGTGTCTTGCTGTGTCAGTTGCTGTCCCTACGTGCCTGTGTGACATGTGTGATTTGTGCTCCCTCTCATCTGACAATGCCTGCTTGCCCACATAGGGAATTTGGATCCATGAGTTACCTTTGTGTGGCACTGTATGCACATCTGTATGATTGGTATTCATGTCTCCTCATGTGTTGTGTGGTTGCCTGGGGACACTGGCACCCCCACCCTCACCTGTTGTGTATGATGTGCAGGGTGGGTCTGCCTGTTTGTGTTTGTGCATCTGCACCACTGCATTGGCATATCTTGGGTGTGCCATTGGCTGTATGTAGTTTGGTGGGTTTCCCCTGCTGTCCCTGGGACTCCTAGGTCATCGGTCAGCACAATGATCATGGTTTGTGTGTCCCATTGCTGCCATGGTATGGTATCTGTTCACCTCACATCTGCAGTCTCCACAGGGTATCTGCATGTGTGTGCCCATTGGTGCAAATATGTGGGTCTGCATTCGGATGGTCACTTCTGTCATTGTGTCATTGATGATTGTTGACGGTGTCAGCCCCCATGGGTGTTGTTTGTCTGCACATGGCCAAAGTTATGTCTTATTTGCACTGCAGGATTTGGCTCCCCCAATTTATGTTGCAATGGGACACATACACTACTTTGCCACTGATGTGTTTGTTGTTCTGTTACCAGGAATCTGTCAGGGATACATTCGTTGCGGCGCCTGCCTAGTTCCCTGAACTACAACTCCCATATTGCCCGGCCACGGAAGGGAATAAAAGCCGGAGAGGGCGTACAGGAAGTTGCGCGTAATTCTGTTGTTTTCTCTCTCTCGGACGAGAGAGAGCTGCCTGCTGAAGCGCCGGAGGATTAAGTGCTAAGAGAACGGTCCTGTGGCTGGAAGGGGTTTCGCAACACCCCGAAGTGGAACCAGTGAGTACCGAGTACGTTCCCAGTGGGAATCCTGTTTATTTCCTTGTGTTCTACGGAATACTGCGGGGCTCCGCGTATTGCCGTTTCTTTATTGTTTTCTCCTTGGCTCGTATACTGCGGGCGGATTTCAGACAGTGCAAGCGGAATACGGCGGTGCTACCGCGTATTGCCGTTCGTTGATACCTTACCAAGCTCTTTTACTAAGGGCGGATTCTGATAGCGTTAGCGGAATACGGCGGGGCTGCCGCGTATTACCGTTTGTTGACAATTTACCTTGCCCTTATACTGAGGGCGGATTCTGGAAGCGATAGCAGAATACGGCGGTTCTACCACGTATTGCCGTTATTGTGCCAAAAGCACTTTCTAATTAACAGTTGTGTCCAAATGGATACAAGCGGGCTACAGCGGTGAAGAAACCACGTAGCGCCGCTGGTGTACTGGAAACTTCGTTCTTTTCATTTATACTATCTGGGGAGACGGGACATGTTTTGAGATTCAGTTCTCAACAAACACTTTATTTCCTCAGTGAAAGCACAGGTGACGTAACCTTGTGGAACTGCCAAACTGTATTCTATATTGATACCTACTTTAATGCATTGGGATAGGTTGACTGCTATCACTGCTTTTCCATCCCCCCCGTTGATGCTTATAGGTGGGTATGCATGACGCCTGTGTGAGTCCTAAGTGACAGGAGAGGTGTGGTGGTACTTACCCTGGTTAATGTTTCTGGTGTTCTTTGTCTTAGGCGGAGGTGTGTTATTCACGACGACCTGTGTTAAGCCCCGAGGGTTGTACCAACAGCAGCATCTAAGCTCAGGTACATACATCTCCTAGTGAGACATTACCGAGAGTAGCCATTATTCCATGTATAAATAACCTGTGTTTCATTTGTTCTTACAGGTCCTATTCCACTGCAGTCCTATTCCCTCTCCTTTTCCCCCGCCTGATCGTTCGAACACCCTGTAGGCAATTGCACCAGGGTGTTGGTGAGATCTGGAGGTGGACCCTTTTTTGCTGCAACTGGACCCTGCGGAGCTGGGCCTGACAGAATCATCCATGCAGTTTGGCAGTTGCACCTCTTACTTTGTCAACACTTACCTTTTGGTCACTGTGATGATGGGGGTTTGGACCCCATTGCCACAATGTTCAAAATGTGCTGCAGCTATGGACCCCACACTTACCTTTTGGTCACTGTGATGATGGGGGTTTGGACCCCATTGCCACAATGTTCAAAATGTGCTGCAGCTATGGACCCCACACTTACATTTTGGTCACTGTGATGATGGGGGTTTGGACCCCATTGCCACAATGTTCAAAATGTGCTGCAGCTATGGACCCCACACTTACCTTTTGGTCACTGTGATGATGGGGGTTTGGACCCCATTGCCACAATGTTCAAAATGTGCTGCAGCTATGGACCCCACACTTACATTTTGGTCACTGTGATGATGGGGGTTTGGACCCCATTGCCACAATGTTCAAAATGTGCTGCAGCTATGGACCCCACACTTACCTTTTGGTCACTGTGATGATGGGGGTTTGGACCCCATTGCCACAATGTTCAAAATGTGCTGCAGCTATGGACCCCACACTTACCTTTTGGTCACTGTGATGATGGGGGTTTGGACCCCATTGCCACAATGTTCAAAATGTGCTGCAGCTATGGACCCCACACTTACCTTTTGGTCACTGTGATGATGGGGGTTTGGACCCCATTGCCACAATGTTCAAAATGTGCTGCAGCTATGGACCCCACACTTACCTTTTGGTCACTGTGATGATGGGGGTTTGGACCCCATTGCCACAATGTTCAAAATGTGCTGCAGCTATGGACCCCACACTTACATTTTGGTCACTGTGATGATGGGGTTTGGACCCCATTGCCACAATGTTCAAAATGTGCTGCAGCTATGGACCCCACACTTACCTTTTGGTCACTGTGATGATGGGGGTTTGGACCCCATTGCCACAATGTTCAAAATGTGCTGCAGCTATGGACCCCACACTTACCTTTTGGTCACTGTGATGATGGGGGTTTGGACCCCATTGCCACAATGTTCAAAATGTGCTGCAGCTATGGACCCCACACTTACATTTTGGTCACTGTGATGATGGGGGTTTGGACCCCATTGCCACAATGTTCAAAATGTGCTGCAGCTATGGACCCCACACTTACCTTTTGGTCACTGTGATGATGGGGGTTTGGACCCCATTGCCACAATGTTCAAAATGTGCTGCAGCTATGGACCCCACACTTACCTTTTGGTCACTGTGATGATGGGGGTTTGGACCCCATTGCCACAATGTTCAAAATGTGCTGCAGCTATGGACCCCACACTTACCTTTTCGTCACTGTGATGATGGGGGTTTGGACCCCATTGCCACAATGTTCAAAATGTGCTGCAGCTATGGACCCCACACTTACCTTTTGGTCACTGTGATGATGGGTGTTTGGACCCCATTGCCACAATGTTCAAAATGTGCTGCAGCTATGGACCCCACACTTACATTTTGGTCACTGTGATGATGGGGGTTTGGACCACATTGCCACAATGGTCATGGCCTGCTTGCATTGTGGGTGCCACACACATATTTCTGTGGCACATGTGCTAGGGGGTCACATTGTATGTTCAAAGTCATGTTCGGTGTTGTAGGCATTTGACACAGTCTACACACGCTTGTCATGGTGTTGGGGGGGATGTCTTCTTCTTGCATTCCCTAGGTTGTGGTGTGCTGGTTGTGTCATGCATTGTCCATCCTATGAGTGGGGGTGGTAGTAGTGATAGGCATCCTGCCCCCCCTGGCTAAGGGTGGTAGTAGTGGTAGGCATCCTGCCCCCCCTGGGTGAGGGTGGTAGTAGTGGTAGGCATCCTGCCCCCTGGGTGAGGGTGGTAGTAGTGGTAGGCATCCTGCCCCCCTGGCTAAGGGTGGTAGTAGTGGTAGGCATCCTGCCCCCCTCGTTAAGGGTGGTAGTAGTGGTAGGCATCCTGCCCCCCTGGGTGAGGGTGGTAGTAGTGGTAGGCATCCTGCCCCCTGGGTGAGGGTGGTAGTAGTGGTAGGCATCCTGCCCCCTGGCTAAGGGTGGTAGTAGTGGTAGGCATCCTGCCCCCCTGGCTAAGGGTGGTAGTAGTGGTAGGCATCCTGCCCCCCTGGCTAAGGGTGGTAGTAGTGGTAGGCATCCTGCCCCCCTGGCTGAGGGTGGTAGTAGTGGTAGGCATCCTGCCCCCCTGGCTGAGGGTGGTAGTAGTGGTAGGCATCCTGCCCCCCTGGGTGAGGGTGGTAGTAGTGGTAGGCATCCTGCCCCCCTGGCTGAGGGTGGTAGTAGTGGTAGGCATCCTGCCCCCTGGGTGAGGGTGGTAGTAGTGGTAGGCATCCTGCCCCCTGGGTGAGGGTGGTAGTAGTGGTAGGCATCCTGCCCCCCTGGGTGAGGGTGGTAGTCATGGTAGGCATCCTGCCCCCTGGCTGAGGGTGGTAGTAGTGGTAGGCATCCTGCCCCCCTGGGTGAGGGTGGTAGTAGTGGTAGGCATCCTGCCCCCTGGGTGAGGGTGGTAGTAGTGGAAGGCATCCTGCCCCCCTGGCTAAGGGTGGTAGTAGTGGTAGGCATCCTGCCCCCTGGCTAAGGGTGGTAGTAGTGGTAGGCATCCTGCCCCCCTGGCTAAGGGTGGTAGTAGTGGTAGGCATCCTGCCCCCTGGCTAAGGGTGATAGTAGTGGTAGGCATCCTGCCCCCTGGGTGAGGGTGGTAGTAGTGGTAGGCATCCTGCCCCCCTGGGTGAGGGTGGTAGTAGTGGTAGGCATCCTGCCCCCTGGGTGAGGGTGGTGGTGCGCATTCAGGCCCCTGTGTGCATATGTGGCATTGGTGATGGGCATCCCGCCCCTATGGTGCTGCTGTTGCTGGTGTAAGTATATTCTGCATCCCTCTGTGTGTGTGTGATGTGTCGTGTACGTGTTGTATGTGTTTCGTAGTTGGTGTCTGGCTTACCTTCTGCGCCGTACGCGTCCGTGCCTGTTCCGGTAGTAAATGTAGAATATTGGTATGATCGGGATGAAGGGATTCATGGTTGGTTCGTGTCGTTCGTCCTTCTCGTTGCTTCGCGTCGTCCTCGTCGCTTCACCTCGTCCTCGTCGCTTCGCCTCGTCGCTGCCGTGTTCGTCTCGGAGCCGTGGAACGTGTTGTGGCGCGAATCGGAGCTTATGTGCGCCTCTCCCGGATGCTTTGACGTGCCGTGCGTAGCGACGGGTTCGGCGCGTACGGAAAGCGCATCGTACTTGTCCGGCCGGACGGGGCTGCATTTTTCCTTCCGTGGACTCGATTCGGCGTTTCCGGATTCTCCTCGGTCGGGGAACAGGACCTGGTTTGGGTGAGTACGGCTCGGCCGGATTCTTTGCTGTTGTGCGCATCGTACTTACTCGTTCGGTGTGCTGTACGGATCGGTCGGGAAACAGGCTTTCGCATGGCTTTTTTCCCGACCGAATGGTACGCCTCCGACCGAGATCGGAATCGGCCCCATAGTATCAAGCTGTTTTTAATGAACGCTTCACTAAGTGTATGACTAGCCTCTTTAGACATCAGAATTTTTGCTTCAGTAAAGTAATCATCCCTTTTGGTGCAGTTATGTTTAATTCTTAAAAACTGCCCAAAAGGGAACTTATCTTTTAAATTCCTAGGCTGATGACTTATATATTTCAAAAATGACTGTTTTGCAGATAAGTAACATGATCACTTTTAGTGACTAGTGGAAAGACTAAATTTTGCGTGATTTAACTAGTTTACTCGGTTTCTAAGGGAAGATTGGGTTGCCCTATGTTGTTATATCACTTTCTGAAAGTGGCATTTCTAAAATAGTAATGGGAAATCCAACTTCACCAGTAAGTAGGATTTATCAATACCATTCTAAACATACCAAACATGGCAATGCCACTCCTTTCTGATCAGGAATTACCACTAAAAAGTATATACGGGAATTCCCATTGCTAGGCTATGAAAGGAGTAGGCCTTACAGCAGTGAAAAATTAAATAGGCTGTATGTCACTACCAGGACATACAAAAAATAATGGTACATGTCCTACCTTTATACTTACACAGCACCCTGCCCATATACTGCTGCCTCAGACCTTTCTTAGGGGTGGCCTATATGTAATAAAAGTGAAGTTTTAAGGATTGGCAAGTAGTTTTAAATGGCAAGTCAATGTGGCAGTAAACTGCTCACACAGGCCCTACAGTGGCAGGCCTGAGACAGGTTTGAAAGGCTACTTCTGTGGGAGGCACAAGCAGTGCTGCAGGCCCGCTAGTAGCATTTAATTTGCAGGCCCTGGGTATATGTAATTCAAGGGACTTACAAGTAAATTAAATATGCCAAACAGGTGTAAACAAATCATGCCATGTTTAGGGGAGAGAGCACATGTAACGGTTAGCAGTGGTAAAGTGCCCAGTGTCCTAAAGCTAACAAAAAGAAGGTCAGAAAAATAGGCAGAGGAAGGCAAAAAGTCTGGGCATAACCCAGCAGAAAGGGCCAGGTCCAACAGTGCTCACCACTGGTATATAGAATTCCAATAGAAGCCCAGGTTAGATGTGCAGGACATCTAACCTGGGCTTCTATTGGAATTCTATAACGCATATTAGCAAGCTCATTATCGCCGTTTTAGCGTCAGTTTCCTGCCGCTAAAACGGCGATAATTTTAACGAGGTTCTTGCTAATATGGCCCCTAATTCCTTAGGCCACCCAGAGGGTGCTTGTCAACTTTGTCACATCCTTTCTTGATTATTATTTAAAAGAGAAGAGGATGTTGTAACAGTTTTCTTGTCTATTTCTGATTGCACAGCGTGATTAGTGACCGAATTCGGGTCTGATTTCGGTTGTGGCTTTGAGCCTGGCATGACATGGTGGCACTGCTCCTCCTTAGTGGTGACAGGTTTGCCGACCTCCGGAACACCACTATCGTCAAGCAGATCTTTGCAGGCAGACATTTGCGGAGGAATGCAAGATGGCATAGAAAGGCGTCCCTGCATCAACTCTGTTTGCTGGAGCTTTCCTGGACCTGGATCTTTGTTTCTTATTTAACTCCCTAAGGTGCTTTATGTTTTACAGAGAAAGGGGGGCTACTAATTCAAGATTTTTATGTTCCACATTGATAGCTGGAGTTATCCTCCCGTCTGTAAGTACCCTACTGGATGCGCAACGCTTGGTAAGAGAGGACCTTCGAGAGGCTCCTACAGCTTCTATGCCATCAAATACGGGACCTGAATCCAGATCAGGATTGCTGTCGGAACATGGGTAATCGCCCTTGGTCTGATAGTTAAAAGTGGCTGAAGCCACTTCGGCGTAGCTTTGCCCTGGGTTTTAGCCAGCAAGGTGAAAGACGGTGAAGGGGCAGCAGGGGCGAGATGCTGTGACCTAATAAGGGAGCAGTAGGCAGGGCATTAAGGGGGAGGTTCGATCTCTATACACCCCTTGCCCTGCCTCTGGTGACTCGGCAATTCTAATCTGTAATTAGGGAAGACATTATTTCTGGGATGGCTTTCAGTTTCTCTACCAAAGGGCTGCAAAGCACTTAGACTGTACACTGTAGGATGAATTATGAGCCTTCATAATTAGTTGATTCAGTTTGTCGAGTTTGGAATTAGTTGACATAATCATGGTGGCTAGAGATTGCAGTACAGTTATTTGAATGTCTAATTTGTCCGAGTGTAGTGTGGCAGCCTGTGCCATCGCTGAAAGCACATTACTAATTGCCTCCCATCCAGGGTGTGAGTCCATTGCCAATTGGGTGGTGAGGTCCCCTTTTGTAACAAATGCAGCGGTGGGCTCTGTCCTTTGGGGAGGGTGGGGGAGCTGCCAGGACTCCTCAACCAGAGCCTCTGAGAGCTCTGGCATCTCTTGAAAGACCCCATCCAGGGGCAAAGGGCTCCAATGATCATTCTTGTGGATTTCAGAGGGTAAGTGTGACTCTTTCTCACAAGGGTGATGCAGTTCCTTAAATTGGTCCGGTTGACTATATGCCAACAGGGGCTTGATGCACCTCATGTTCATAAGGATTTGAATTAATGCATTTTGAGTTTTGCCAACAGGGGACTTGTCTAAGTTGCCTCCCTATGGGTCAGGTAAGTCACAGTTGTATTTTAACGGAGCCTCACCCCTGGAGCTGGGTTGATTTATTATTATGATTGGGCTAAGAGGGTACCCACCATGTGCTGGGGCTGGTAGCGCTACTATATGCTTTCCTGGGTACTCCTTACCTGCTACTTCCAAGACTGGATGAATCCATGTCAGAGACCTTAATACAGTCCTTTGTGCTCTTACTGAGGCGTTGATGGTTGGGCTAGCATGTGTGCTCGCACTCCTCCCTGCGGCATCATGTTCGAGGGGAGGTCCTAGGCTGTCCTTGGCCGGAGAGTTAAGTGCATTAATGGCCCTGCCACTGAGAGATCTCTAAGCTCTGCTGCACAAAACAGTAACAGCTGAGTTTACTGCTAGTGAAAAGTAGTGACGTATGCCTTTGTCTCCTTTTTTAGGTCTGCACACGTCCATAGCATCCTGGGCAGGGAAGTCCGTAGCTTGTCTCTTAAGGTAATGCCTGTTTTCATTTGAATTCGGAGACAGGTTCTGCGGAAGATTGGTTTTATTTCCTTTGTGCTGGGTCAGGTATGTTTCACTAGTTCTATTTGTCAGCTGTTTCCTCATTTGGTTGGTTGCCCAAGCATGGGCTTGTAAACATAATGAGCTACAGGTTTGCATCATATGCTGGCCTTGGAAGTCAACAGAAATGCCCTGGAAGCTTCTTCACAGACGAAAAAAGGAGCTGTAGGCCACACCGGGGTCGCCAGCCAAGGGATCCTGCGAAAAACAAAAGGCAGGAAGAAGGAAGCCTCACCAACCTCATCACCAGCCCTGCAGGCCACCACCTGCAGCACTGCCCCCCCTCAACCAGGAGTCAGACAGCAAACCCCCAACCTTTCCTCCCTTTACCCGCCACTTCCTCGCCCTAATCCACCGACAGCTGGCCAACAGCAATCCCCAGCCAAGTTGGGATAGAACAGGGCAAACAGACCCAGAGAAGAGGGAGAGCGGGGACCGGATGGCCAAGCGGGGGAGAGTGGGCTGCAACCAAGCACGGGGGGAAAACATACAGAAGGGACAACCTGGTCAGTACAGGCAGGGGACAGACGAAGGTTGAGTCCCCCTCACTATCCCGCCAGACACCCTGCAGAGGAACCCCTGTGGCATGAGCACCACCGGTCATGTGCAGACAGGTGTATGGGGTAGTGGTGCAGTGGAATATTGAGGCACTGGAGGGAGTGGCATGGAGTTGGAGTGTGGAGCGTCTTTGTGCTGGCAAGCACAGTTGAGCACTGCCAGAAAGCCTGAAAAGTGGCAGATAAATGCAGCCAGTAAGTGCGCAGGCCCCGCTGGGTGAATGGAGTGCTGTATCCACTCACCGAGTATCCCCCTGCTCCACAGCACTCTCCTGCTACTGGCACTCCCAGCTCCTGGCTCGCCGCACACAGCTATCTTTCATGACCTCCAAGCCTCCTACACCTCACCTCGCCCACGCCACCTCTCTGCGTCATCGTTTCCTTCCGCATCAGAAAATTCAACCTCTCCAGACTTGGTTCAGTATTTAGTATGGTTGGAGGATCTTAGAAACAAACCATTCATTAATCATTTATACTATCCAGGAGCCAACCTCTATATCTGATAAACCTTAATAAAATGACAGTCCTCCTCAAATTACATTTTCTTATAAAGACACATATTAACTAGGGGTGGGCATAACTCACGTAATTTGCAGTAGTGTAATTAAATGACATTGCAGGAAAATTATTCATGATTACGCAGAATTACATGAGGACTATAACTCTGCATTTAGTGCTATTTTCTTAGCTCAAAATGCACCCTTGTATCCAAAGTGAACCCAAGAATGCATTTTACTCTAAGAAATGCAACAGAATATAAACAGCAGCAGCAGCCAGCATCCGCTTGCACTCCTGTGTTTTTGCAATAAGCAGTTTTTCCCCAAATTACTCTACTTTATGTCAACAGGCCTAATTGTGTAATTTTCTGTAATTTCACGTCACAATAGTAACGTGAAATGACCAGAAATTACTCCGATTATTCTACCATAATTAAAATTTCACAGAGACCTAATATTAATAAGCAATAATTTTTACATGCAATTTCTGGGTTTGGTTACAGAGAGAAAATCCATGTATTTATTGCAATTAACTGCCATCATTCAAAACATCAGGAAATGTGGTTCTCCTTGAATCCAAGACAACTATTTGTTGAATCAACTTAAGCACCATTCTTATGCCCCTATTTAGAGTTTGGTGGATAGAATACTCCATCAGAAATGTGACGGATATCCCGTCCGCCATAGGACATAATGCACTTGTAGTATGGCAGACAGAATATTCCTCACATTTGTGATGGACTTTCAAATCCACTGAAGTCTAATTCAGGTACATAGTAATAAAGTAACTAAGAAACTAACAAACTGGACAAAGCCTGATTCTTTCCCTATGATCCAAGAGGACATGATGAACATTCTCAGTTGAATAAGATTGTTTTCCCACTTCTTGGAGACTTTTGAAGACTGTGGATCTAGAAATGGAACAAAATTCAATCAAATTTTCTTTCTATTTGCACTTGCTGACAGTTAACCATCAATATTCGGACCCCCCATCATATTTCCTGAAGGCACTTGTTGCTTTTTGTTCAGCGTCTGAAAGGCAACCTCGTGGAAGGAAGGGAACGCTATGCTTTCAATGTTCATTCAAGGCAAATGCTCCTGAACTTCACTAGCATAATTTCATAAATATTTAGGGGCATATTAGCAAGACCGGCGATAAAATTATCGCCGTTTTAGCGGCAGGAAACTGCCGCTAAAACGGCGATAATGGGCTTGGTAATATGCGTTATAGAATTCAATAGAAGCCCAGGTTAGATGTGCAGGACATCTAACCTGGGCTCTATTGGAATTCTATAACGCATATTAGCAAGACCATTATCGCCGTTTTAGCGGCAGTTTTCTGCCGCTAAAGCGGCGATAATTTTATCGCGGGTCTTGCTAATATGCCCCTTAATTTCTATGATTTATTGTTTGCTAAATAATTATACAGTATTGAAATAATGTTAAAGAGGAGTAACCTTAAACACAACCTTAACATTAAACACAAGCAAAATTATTTGCTAGTGTGAAATAATGGTTCCACAAACTTGTCACTCTGAATACATTTGTCTAAATTTCTCAACTGTGTCAGATCTTTCTGAAAATGAAAATGTTATTGAAAGCAAATAAAAGGTGTATAACATACTAGAATCCAAGTAAATGTTATAGTATGTGATATAACCTTTTTTGCATTTGAACCATGGTTCGAAGGAAAATGACAAAGCACTATGTATGGTGAAATCAAGCTAAGCCATGTTTTGTTTATTAAATATATATACTTAAAATGAGACCAAAGCGATAAAAATGTAACCAGTAGAACTGGAAGTATGCAATATCAAAGATTTCAGGTAAGTATAGCGGCTAAAAGTTCAAAGGGCCACTCGTGGTCATCAAGTTGTGCTAGACCGAGGGAAAGTCCCAATGACCGTTATGGAGCGCGGGCTGGATACAGGCACCACGTTACCTTCATAAAGTCCAGCGCGAAGAGTCCAGTTAGTGGCAGAGGAGGCCGCGCGGAGCAGGGAGAGTGTCGCAGCCTGTCATCGATGTAGTGTGAAGAGCAGGTTGGACATCTCGGATGGTCATCACTGTAGCACAAAGATCCTGTCATTCGCCATGGGTGGTCATTGCTGGAGCTTCATGTTGGCAGTTACTGCAGTCAGTCTGTTGATGCAGTGGTGCCTAGTGCAGATCTTGCATTGCCAGCCTTCGCTGGCTGTCGTTGCAGCATGAAGAGCCGGGTTCACCAGAGATTTGTGTTGGCGGACAGGTTGGGTGGCAAGTACTTGGCGTGAACAGGCCCGTTGGCGGTTGCTAAGAGTCTAAAACTTCAGGATTTCTCCTTTGTGTCCAGAGGAGTGCACTCTAATGCCAGGCAAGGGCCCAGGACTTGGGAAGTCACTTGTTGATAAGGGACTTACTCTTGCAGAGGCCAGGATGGCTCAGGCTGGTCCAATTGCGGGTCCAGTCTGGGAAGTTGCAGGGAGGCCTCTGGAGCTTGTTGTGTCCCTGTAGCTCAGATAGGAGGTCATCCAGTTGACCCTTGGAGTCACTCAGTTATCTTGGGATGAAGGGAGCAGTTCCAGTCGTCCTTCTCAGACAGCAGGGCAGGCCTCAAGCAGCAGGGCAGTCCTCTGGCAGCAAGGCAGTCCTTCTTCTTTAGGATCCACAGGTCCAGGAGTGTTCTGAAGATTGGGACTGAGAGTCTTATTTTTATACCTGGTGCCAGCTTTGAAGTGTAGGAGACCGCTGGAGCTTTCCCCCCACAGATGGTTCTGGAATTCCCTTCCTCTTTCTTCTCTGCCCTGATCCTAGGATGTATGGGGTGACAAAACGCTAATGTGAGGTTTTTTGTGCGTGCAGGGGCAAGCCCCTATTGAAGTGTGGTAGATAACAGCTGAGCCCCCAACTATCTTGGCAGGATGGCCCATCCTGCCAACATCCAGTACCCCTTTGGGACACTATCTGAGATGACTACACAAAGGTCAACTTCTAACTACTCCGAGTCGTTTGACCCAGGGCACATGCTACAGGCACCAAATGGTTAGGACAAGAAAATGCCACATTTTAATTTAAAATCTAACAAGGGTTTTAAAGTACAATTCATTTGAGTGTAAACATGACATTCCCACCTGCTCCCAATCAAACATCATCACTTAATAAATGTAATAAGGTAGCCCACTGTTATCCTATCGGAGCGGTAGGCCTTCCAGTAGTAAAAACCGAATGTAAGAGTTTTTCACTACCAGGATATGCAAAACTTAAAAGTACATATCCAACTTTGTAAATACAATGCGCCATGCAATATGGGCTGTATAGGGCCTACAATAAGGGTGACTTATATGTATTAAAAAGGAAGATTTAGGCCTGACAGAAGGTTTATTTTGCCATGTCGAAATTGCAGTTTTAAACTGCACAGAGGCTGCAATGGCGGACATGAGACATGTTTCAAAGAGCTACTTAAGTGGGTGGTATAATAAGTAATGCAGGCTCACTAGTAGCCTTTAGTTTACAGGCCCTAGGTACATGTAGTACCATTTTGCTAGGAGTTCTGAGTAAATTAAATGTGCCAATTGGGTGTACGCCAATATAATCATGTTTCAGGGAGATAGCACAAGCACTTTAGTATTGGTTAGCAGTGGCAAAGTGCACAGAGTCCTACAAGCCAACAAAAACTGATGGAGAACACAGGAGGAGTGAAGGCAAAACCTCTGGGGGAGGCCCTCCAGAGGGGGGCAAGTACAATAATAAATACTGTACTTATGAGGGCCATCAATCAACTCTCCTTAAATGCCTGCCAAATATTCACATAGTTGTTCAGTTTCAGGTAGCCCATTATGCTGGTAGTAATTCTTCTTTTATGTAATGAGCAGAGTCTATCACCTTGATAAATGTTGGGGGGCGGCTTGTTCTTGCTTAGGACAGTGTACGAAGACAAATTTCTGACCTGTGAAGAAAAGTTAATTATTTTCTTTAGTGAATGTGGTATCTTGAGATTTTCAAAAACAAATCAAAGCCATAGAGGTCAAATTGTAAAGAATTACTCAATGATTATATAACTCTTTACCACAGAAATTAATCTTGTGACAATACAAAATGATGGATCCCTCTGTTGGGAAGTCTAGGTCACACCCACCCATGACAGGCAAGTCATTGACTTTCAAGACAGGCAAATAAACTGTGTATTCCTTACATAATTTTAATACAACATTTGTAAAACTGAAAACCTTGTTTTGACTCTCCCTACCTCAACCCAGCAATACTTGAGGATATTGAGTGTCGAGATCCTCTGCCCATATGTTGCAAGTGAAACATTATGGGAACTGTTGAACAGATGCTGGACTCAGAGAAAAAGCTTAAACTAGTGAAATTAGTGTGGTTGCAGAATAAGTTTTCTAGGGTTGCCTGAACCTGAATCTATTCATACCTGAATAGATGTAACTATATGGGCATGGTGAAATAAGTCAGATAGCTTTAGAGTGTATATGTATAGCAGGGCTGAAATAGAATGAATTTGTTGTTTCTGGTCAATTACCGTCACCAATCAATTCAATTTCTTGTTATCAGTGAAATAATTGGGGCATATTATCAACAACGGCGTTAAAATTAGAAAACTGCCGCTAAAGCGGCGATAATGGGCTTGATAATATGCCCTTGAGAATTCCAATAGAAGCCCATGTTGACACCAGAACATGGGCTTCTTTGGAATTCTCAAGGGCATATTATCAAGCCCATTATCGCCGCTTTAGCGGCAGTTTCTGCCGCTAAAGCGGCGATAATTTTAACGCTGTTTCTTGATAATATGCCCCATAGTTTGTAACAAAAGGAGATAGCTATGGTTTTCAACACTGGGGAACAATGTGTACCCTTTCACTATTTCAGAGTCAGGAATCACAATGGGGCATATTAGCAAGGGCAATATCGCCACTTTAGCGGCTCTTCTTGTCGATAAAGCGGCGATATTTTTATCGCCCTATTAGCAAGCTGTCGCTAACAGCTGTTAGCGACAGCTTAATGGCGATAGCAGCCGTTTTGTTGCCGCTTTGCATGCCAGCGATAATTATCGCTAATGACATGCAAAGTAGGCGTTCCCAACTAAAAGCGACTGCAAACAGTCGCAAACACAACTTCCCCCAATTACCAATGCCCGCGAAGCGATAAAAAAAGTTGCGCTAACCGCAATTATCGCTGGAATTTAACACCTGATAAAAACTTGACTTAACCATCTTGTCAATGGGAGGTGGATTGTAAGGTTAAGTCCTCACCTGCCTTTTAGCGAGCTTTTCATTAGCGCAGTGAATTTATCGCTGGATTTCTCGCGCTATTGCTGGGTTTCGCCGCTATCACTGGATTTTTTATCGCCTTGGAGATAAGCGTTGATAATAACGCGTTATCTCCGCGATGAAATCCAGCGATAGCCAGCGATAAAAAAACAGCGCTAAGTGCGCTTTGCGATAATTATCGCAAATCCTTGGTAATATGCCCCAATGTTCCCTATTTGAAGGCCAGGTTGAGCCCCTTAGCTGGGCATAATTCTCGTATTTAGCAGATAGCATTGTGTGGAATTAATGCTATAGGGGATAGTGGTGTATCCCCAATTATGGCTTGCAATAGGGAGTGCCACAGTACAATGAGCACCACATTTGCCGGTAATGCATTTGGCTGCCTTTTCAAGGATTCTAGTGACAGGTACACCTGTTCTTCCTTCTTCTATTTTGACTCTTAGCTGCTCACCCCTGATTTATGTTTTTTTATTCTTCCAACGTGTTTTGGGGAATATCCTAACTATATGAGCCAAGTCAATCATTGATAGGATGTGGGGAAAATTCCATAACTTATACATAATTCTAAGAAGCTAATGCTCAGTGCTGTAAACTTGTCAGACAAAGATAATGAAAAAATTAACCATCTTTTAGTGGTCACTTTAAAATTCTCTATGACCCTTAGAGTGTTCAGCAGGTAAAGCTTTTAAATCTTTTAAAGTTTTAGGGTAATTCTAATGCCCACATATGTTATATGATATGCTATATGCTATTATATAATGCTTAAATATGTTATGTGATATTTTGCAATTGTGAATCCTTGATTTCTGAGTTACACAGCCAGGAGAGAATTTGCAATTGTTATCATTAGATATTTTTCAAAAAATATATTGTAGCCTTGTACTTTGACATATTCTTCAAAGATATATAAGGGTATATGGTGAGTATTCTAGGGTGTACACTGAAAACATTGTATTGTTTGTTATAGCAATCTTTGTTATGAGACTCTAGTAACCTCTAGTCCCGATTGTGGGGGAGGATATTCTATTAACAGGGCACAAACAGGGTATAAAAATAGGTGTTACTGAAATGCGAATTTCCTATATCCATTTGCAACAACATAGAGGCAGGTCACTGAATAACCCATTAAAAAGTAGTTGTACTATGTCCATGCGGATCTCTAGTGATCTTTATATGTGCAAAAATATGCATATTTGATTTTATATTCTAAGAAACTGTGGTTGTTTCAGTTATTTGTGTACGCATTGTCGGTAATGGGCATATATGTCACCTGTTTGTGGAAGGGCTGGTTATTTTTTGATGGTGCTTGTCTTAACGTGTGTATATATTCAAACTATAACAAACCGTGTTTATAATTCTGATTAGAGGATCAAACTTTTGTTCATGTTAAATTTTCCTAGCATAACATAATGTTTAGAAAGGCCGGGCTGTCTAAAATGCCACCTCATAATCCCACTTGCACCTGTTAAGTCAACAAGCTCAAGATGAAAAGGATGCACAGTGGGTCAACAAGCATCGCAGTGAAAACTTGCTGGAGGGTAGGAGTGTATGGTGGCCTCATAGGTCCCCTCAAAATGGAGCCTATCATGGCAGGCATGATAGAGTGAGCATGTGCGCATGAATTACTTGGTGGAGCGCTGCATTTGACCATTCGGGCCTAATATGTCAATGGTCTGCTTGAATCACTGTGCACCCTGTTCTTCTTCAGTAGATGGGACTGACCATATTTGTCCCAGGGTTTTGCCATTGACACATGCAATTGGTAACCCTTTTTCCAATAGAACTACCTGTTAAAATTGTTCCTTCTTCATACCAAATAGCCTCATCTGCCTCCCACAACCACACATTGAACAATGCCTTTTGAGGTGTTCTCCTTCACCTCAAATATGTTTTTCTTTGATGTTTGCAAATAAAAAATACAAAGCACAGTGGAGTGGTGAGTCAGAGCAGGGTCATCGAGGGCAGGATAAAACCTGGTGTTTGACTCCAATTGGGGGCTGTGATAATGAAAAAACACAATCTCTCTTCAGTCAGTGTTATGGCTGCACTTGTCTGAGAGTGGGCAGTGAGGATTTTGAAGAAGTGTGTGAGGCATCAGCTGGAAGCACCGCCACCTTGTAGGCTAATTTATGCTGCACTGCTACTATGGTCAGAGGAGGACCCTGGGGAAATCTTTACACCAGGGCAGTTGCAGGACATCCGGCAGCAGCCATGCTACCTGAAAGCAGTGAAGGCAGACACCAGGACAAATGTGACCCCTGGAGTGGTGTACAGATCCAAAACACCACCATTGTCTCTATTCCTGACAGGGAGTGGTCCGCATTGTAGAAAAATCCCTAAACTTATTCATTCAAGTATTATATTATTCCAATAAGTATAGCTTCTCAGTACTGTACATTGATGCATCATTTTTACAATATAAGATACATCCAACTTGTAACATTTCTTCCAGAATAGTATAATTAATTTAGCTTTAATAGCTAAAGAACTGTACGAAAAATCACTTCCAAAACTAACAGAAAGGCTGTCAGCCTCTTTAGAAATCAATATGGTGTGACCCTCTTGTCTCAGAAATGCTCTTTTTTAACTCCCTGTTTGCTTAGGACATGCTGAACACGTCCCCAGCACTGGCGTTCGGGTGCTGAGGATGTGTCCAGCACATCCTAGCACCCCCCTACAGGGGAAGCACTGGTGCTGTTCCTGTGGGACCCCCGCTTTATGCCCCCACCTGGAATGGCAACGTAAGTGCTTCCTCTGCCACCCCTAACCTCTCCCCCGGAGATCTGATGATGTCAGCACACCGATGTCATCAAAACACAACAGCTTCCAGTGCGTCCAGGAGGAAGGTACGCTTTTTTCCCCCAAGGAGGGCTCAGAAGGGCAGAGAGATATCAGGAGAAAGGGAAGTATTTTTCCTTTCCCCTGGTGTCTCTCTGCAGTGCATTGCTGCTGCGGGATCACGGGTAGAACTACGATTGAGCAGCAGGAAAACATGCACTAGACACCAGGGTTTTTTTATTGCGGGGAGTGGCCAGTTGGGCAAGGGTCGCACCCAATCATTTAGCACATGATTTGACTATTTCTCGTTCCCCCTGGGGGCAGATCGGTCATTTTTTAGGCCGATCTGCCATTAAGGGAGGCATAAAACCACTAGACATTAGGAATTAATATAGATACATGTTGAAGAGCGGCCCCTTGGGCAAGGGTTTCTCCTCAAATATATTACCACAGGATTTGGCTGTTTAGCCCCCTCCCTGGGAGCAGATCAGCCATTTTTTAGGCCTATCCGCTCCTAAGGGGGGAGGGGGTGAAAAACCAGTAGACACCAGTGATTTTATCATATATGTATGCGGGAAGCGGGCCCTTGGGCAAGGGTCGCTTCTCAAATTTTGGGGGCATGTTTTGTGTGTTTTCCTCCCCCCACGTAGTGGCAGGTCAGCCATTTTGTAGGCCAATCTGTCCGCAAGGGGGGCAGAAAAACAACAGACACCAGGGAATGTGACATTGGTGAATATTGGGGAGTGGCCCTTTGGGCAAGGGTCACTCCTCATTTTTGGGCACATGTTTTGGCTGTTTTTCACCTCCCCCCATGGGCAGATCAGCCATTTTCTAGACCGATCTGCCCACAAGGGGGGTTGGTAAACCACTAGACCCCAGGGAAGTATTGTCCACACGTTTCCTTTGTTTTCTGCTCTCTGTGGGGGAGATCAGACTTTTCTTAGGCCAATCTGCTCACAGTGGAAGCAGAAAACCAATAGGCACCAGGGAATAAGATTCTGTGTGTGTGTGAACTGGCTTTTGTCTGGTGATCTGCGCGTTCTGGGGTTTGGTTGGCAGTCTGTGTGTACTGGCATTTGGTTGGTGGTATGTGTGGCTGGCGTTTAGCTGATGGTGTATTTGAACTGGGGATTTTGCTGGTGGTGTGTGTGGGCTGGCTTTTGGCTGGCGATGTGTGTGACTGGAATTTGGATGGTGGTGTGTGTGAATTTGTGTTTGACTTGTGTTTGGCTGTGGTAAAGGTCACTCCGCTCTAGGGTGCCAATTTCTTGCCTTTGCTTTGTGCCCCCCTTGGGGGTAGATCGGACATTTGTGATGCTGATTTGCATTCAGGGGCAGACTACATAGTGTTTAATAATGTTGACCTTTTTATATCTTGTCATCATTTGCATTTGTGATCGTAATGTTTTATTTCTCCTTTTTATTGTAGTGCAAAGCTTTTGATTTCCTTGGCAGCAACTCCTGCTTGCGGTTTTGGCACTGGTAGATCTGCAGGTTCTGTAGTTGCATGTGTTTGGTAAGAAAACGTAATTGTAATATTTACTTCAAATGAGTATCAATGCCCTGCTTGAATGTTTTTTTAACAGTCGTAATAATTGTAGCATATTTAGCTTATGATATATTCTTTCAAATTCACATTTGGATTTGTGCAAGATCTGTATTATGTTATCTTGTGTGTAATCTTTCTTTCCTCTCTAGTAGGATATCATTGGTGCTTGCTGTGTCTGTGCAGAGTAGATGCAGTTGACCCTCAGTCTAGCTGTCTTTGGCAAGTGAGAAGAATCTTTTTAGGTTATCAAGTTCATTGTGTGGATTGTATTGATAATTTTTTCCAGATTATTTTATGTCAATAGTTATATTTACTGTTTCATATAGCTGAGTTTGTTGAATTCTAATTTGACACAGTGTTGTTTAGTGTTGTCTTGTTTGTTGTGAAAGTTTCATAAGTAAGCATTATGGCTGCCCACAAGCTGACCATCCAGCAGGTTGTAGGTCGCTTTATGGATCTGCCTCTGAACATGGCTCTGAGACTGACTTTGCATCTAAGGCAGAGGACCAAGTTGAAGATTCTGGCTGTAAAATCTCTGTTCAAGAGGAATCATCTTATGATGAATCCCATATTAGTGTTGATGAAGTGCCTCTTTTAGAGGAGGATAGTAATATTCCAGTAGTGCAGCAAGACAAACTGGGCTGCAGCCAGGGGCTGTAAGGCTTACCATTGGAAGTGCTAAACCCTGAGTTGCCCCTTACATGGTGCAACCCGTTTGCCTGCCTTTAGTGGTGTTTCAGTGTGTAGAGTCAACACCTAGAACTTTTTGCCTATCATTTTCTTTCAACTGTTTATTGATGATGTGTTTTTGAATGAAATTGTTGAGCAGACTAATTTGTATGCAGAACAATTTTTGAGGGACAACAGTGCCACACTTAGGACCCACTCCAGAGCTACCCGGTGGACTCCCACAAATCTCCCTAAGATTAAGCAGTTCTGGGATTTAACTTTCCTGATGGGATTGGTAAGGAAGCCATCACTGCCTTTATATTGGTCTACTTGTCTCTTGATGGCAACTGCTATATTTCCAGTCACTATGAGTCAAGATCAGCATTTGCTTCTACAGTGGATGCTGCATCTGTTGGTAATGCTACAGGATTGCCACGAGATTACCCTGATTGTGACCATCTCTTCAAGATTCGCCCATCCTTGACCATTTAGTAGATTGTTTTTCAGAGATCTCTGTTCCAGGGAAAGACATATCTGTGGATGAGTCTCTGGTCTTGTTCAAGAGGCATTTTGTTTTCAGACAATACATTCTCAGCCAGAGAGCATGTTATGGTATTAAACTATGTATGCTGTGTGAAAGTGCCACTGGCTATGCGTATAATTTCAGGGCCTACACTGATAGGGATTCTTCAATTGACCTCCCTGAATGCCCTTCCACTTTTGGAGTCTGTGAGAAAATTTTGTGGGGACTTGCCAGAGCACTTTTTCACAAAGGTCTCCATATATGCATGGACAATATCTACACAGGTGTGCAATTATTTAAAGAATTGTCCAGAGTAGGCACTGTGGCATGTGGCACAAAACGCTCTAACCGTAAAGATTATCCTAAAGATTTCATGTGTAAAAAATGTGAAAAGGGACAGAGCTGTGCTTTGCGTAGCAATGAACTTCTTGCTGTGAAATTTTCAGACAGAAGAGATGTCCACATGTTCACAACTATTTATGATGAAAGGACTGCGCCTATGACTGTTGGGGTCAGGTTGCAGAAGTGCACAAACCAGTGTGCATTCTAGACTACAACAAGCGCATGGGAGGTGTAGATAGGGTAGATCAAAGGTGGAAGCCTTACAATGCTGCTTGAAAGTCGTATATCTGGTACAAGAAGTTAGCTGTTCCTCTATTTCATTTAGTATCCTTCAATGCTTACCTTGTTGTCAAAGATCATTTTTCAGAATCCAAGATGAGTTTTGTAAAGTTTCAGCAGTCTGTAATAGGCAGCCTTGTTGCAATTGAGCAGGCAAGTGTTCCTAGATTTGGAGTGGTGGAGGATTTGGCTAGATTGAAAGATCGCCACTTTACAGAATACATTCCTCCAACAGCCAAAAACAGATTTTCCTTGTCAGAGATGTAGAGTCTGTGTCCGAAGAGGAGCATGAAAGGAGAGTCGTATGTAATGCCCTGAGTGTCCTTCTAATCCTGGCCTATGTGTGCCCATGTTTTAAATTGTACCATACAAAACTCTAGTATTGGAAGCAACCATGAAAGTAAAAGGGAACTGACTGTGCTCTGTAAGTCAGTAGTTTGATGTACGTTGGTTCTTTCTATTTGAAAACAATGTGCTTTTTTTAGCTTGATGTTTTATTTGTCCCTGTCTGTGATTTGTGTGTGTAATATGTTCATTGTGGGAGTGTTTCAAAAATGAAAGTGGTGTGGAGCTTCATGGTGATGTCTGAGTAGTGTTTGTCTGGCGGTGTGTGTGGGTGGCATCTGGCTGAGGGTGTGTGTGAACTGGCCTTTGGCTGCCAATGTATGTGTAGTGACCAGCAGCAAGTCACTACACACACACCGTCACCAAAACACCAGTCCACACATTCCACCAGCTGCAGGCAGTGTAATTGCTGTGTCTGAACTGGTGTCTGGCTGGCCATGCTTGGCTGGCATCTGGGTGTTGCTGTGCGTAAACTTCTGTTTGGCTGGCGGTGTGTAGTTACTTGCTGCTGGTCACTACACACACTCTGGCAGCCAAACCCCAGTCCACATACTCCGCCAACTGCCAGGCAATGTGATTGCTGTGTCAGTTCTGTGGGTGCATGAAAGTGATGGGCCCTTGAATTGCGCTGTTTTTTGATGTGAGTGTTTCAATGTGCTGAGCCCACAGCTGGTGGCGTGAATGGTTTTATGGTGTGACGCATGAAAGGTGTGTGAACGGTCTGTAAAGCGGTTGCTGCCTTGTCATGGATTTACAGCTCACAATCTATGAGTCACTGGTTCAGTACTGTAAAATTATTATCTTATTAACAGTGATTTCTACATTTTAATTTTAGTGAAATCTTTTGTTAATTAAACTTACATTTTGAACTTTTCACTCACCCTCTTGCCAGTATGTGGGTGTACTTCAGTATTAGATGGTGGTGCAGAAATATTTGTCTTTTCTGTCTTTCTCTGCCAGGGTGTACATTTTTTGTAGGGAAAATCTGCTAACCTCAGATATTGTCATAAACTAGGCACCAGGGGAACTCAAGGCTGCTGTGTCTTGCGTGGATCCCACAAGGTTTTCTTACCCAGAAGGCCTTGCAATCTTCAAAAATAGCCAAAAAGCACACCTTTTCTTCATATTTCTGTGACTCAAAGTACTGGAATCTGTGGGGAGCCGCACATTTCCTGCCACCAAGAGCTCCAATATGTCTCTCAATAAAAATGGTACTTAACCTGTGTGGGTGGGTCTAGCACCTGAAAAACGGCGGAGTCCAAGACGCAATGTGGCAACATCAGGAAAAGGGGTAGCTGCAGTTTTTAGGCTTGCGTTCGGCTGTTAACCAGGGAAACCTACCAAACCCAGGCATTTCTGAAAACTAGACACCCCTGGGATCACGGGTGGTGTGTTCCTCAAAGATTCCTCAAAGTTTTCTTATCCAAAATGCCCGGCAAACCACAACATTTGCCTCAAATCGCACTTTTCCATGCATTTATGGTACATATTCTTCCAGAATCAGAAGGAATCTACAAAATTCCTACCACCTAGCGTTCCCCCACTTGTCCCAATAAAAGTGCTGCACCACTTGTGTGGCTGGGCCTTGTGCCCATGACAGGAATGGATCAAACTAAGGTCAATGTGAGTCATTGTGAAGAGACACTCATTGACCTTGGTTTGACCTGTTTCTGTCACTAAGCCCAGCCACACAAGTGAGGTACTATTTTTATTGGGAGACTTGGGGGAATGGTGGGTGGTAGGAAACATGTTGCTCCCTGCAGATTCCTGCAGATTCCAGAACATTCCATCACAGAAATGTGTGGAAAATATGTTTTATTAGTAAAAGTTTGAGGTTTGCAAGGGCTTCTGGGTAAGAAATCCTAGTGAGAGTCACGCATGTCACCCCACCCTGGATTCCCCGGATGTCGAGTTTTAAAAAATGTGCAGGTTTGTTAGGTTTCTGGATGAGCTGGCTGAGCTAGGGCCTAAAATCCATATCTAGTCACATTGCAAAAAAGGGTCAGTTTTCAGTTGGAAAATGTGACATGTCCATGGTGAGTTTTGGTGCCTTTCCTGTCGCGACCACTAGCCCTGCCCACACAAGTGTGGTACCATTTTTATTGGGAGACTTGGGGGAATGCTAGATGAAAAGAAGATTGTGGCTTCCCACAGATTCCAGAACTTTCCATTACAGAAATGTGAGGGAAATGTTTGTTTTTAGTCAAAGTTTGAGATTTGCAAGTGCTTCTGGGTATAAAACCTGGTGAGAGCCACGCAAGTCATCCCACCCTTGCCCCACCCTGGATTCCCACGGGTGTCTAGTATTAAAAAATGTGCAGGTTTGCTAAGTTTCCCTAGGTGCGAGCTGAGCTCGGCCCAAAATCTACAGTTACCAACATTACAAAAAAGGGTCAGTTTTCAGTTGAAAACATGTGATGTGTTCATGTTTCGTTTTGGGACCTTTCTTATCACGGGCACTAGGCTTACCCACAGAAGTGAGATAGCATTTTTATTGGGAGACTAAGAGGAATACAAAATACTAGAGCAAGTGTTATTACCAATTGTATTTCTCAGCATTTTTGCCTCCCAAATGTAAGCCAGCGTATAAGATGGAAGACATTTTGAGAAATGCCCTCTAAATCACATGCTAGTATGGGTACCCACAATTTCAGAGATGTGCAAATAACCACTTCTGCTAAACTCCATATATTGTGTCCATTCCACAAATACATAGATTTACTTAATACCTATTTTGATTGTGTGTGCGACTGAGGAACTTGAGTAGCGTCCTTTAAGATATTACCCGCTTCTCAAAAAATTGTGGGGACAGGTAAAGCGCCTGGGTGAGTGCATGATTAAGAGGGCTTGCATAGTGTCCTCTAAGAAATGACTCGCTTTTTAGCACTTCCTGCTCGAAGAAGTGCTGGTACATGGTAAAGGATGGAAAATATAAACACTGACCTGTGGAACTATTTATCTGGTACCTTCTGTGCATTATATGAAACTGAACTATATATAGCGCATTGTTCCCCAAAGATGTTTCAAGGCATTTTAGGTCAGATGAAAAGGGCAAATGTCTTCAGTTGCCTAGATAGGAACGGGGGAAAATATTGAGATGAATATGGTACCTCTAATCACTGTTAAAACAGACTGCATGAGCTGTACTGTAATATTGCTTTTATTACCCAACCTGCTAATTATTGTGTCGACCTCGGAGCAATCAATGTATGGGGCAGCCCTGGTGTCAGCTATTATTAGAATCTGTGACCAAGTGTATAATTCACTGAGTTATCTTACTGGTTAAGAGTTTGTAATTCAAACTCCTGGATGAGCAAGCGCCTCTATGCACATGCGAGCGAGTAAATTATATAGCGCCTCATTGAAATTTCAGAGAACCTGAGGTGGGGATGCTAAAGATTGCTTTTTTGAAGCTGTGATGTGAGGGGTCTTATGGTATTTAAGTATGCATAAAGCGCTACACGTGCTGCTGGGAAAGCTGCTTCCAGGCACTCTGTAGATGACGCAGAGAAGTTGGGGAAAAGGAGAGAGGTCACAGCAGGGAATAAAGAAGGGCGGAAAGGGACTCAAATATAGTGGGAGGGGCAGTCCTGCTAAAATATGGAGCCTATCCTGTAATGGCAGAAACCTGACCTTTCACTTCTGGTTAAGCCGATTTTTTTTATAAATATGTGAAATGAGTTTGAGGGTCCCACTATAGCTCCTTTTGTTTGCACCCTTAAAACGTGTGTAAAAGTAGTGTGTTCAGTTGCGGACATTCCACGATAGCGAGCTGGAGATACTACATCTGAGTTATAAGGAGGTACTCTGGAGCACTGAGGGATTATATCCATGATCACACATGTGTCTGCAGACAGGGATTAACAGGGAAGCTTCTAATTTGTTTGGGAGTCGGAGGTTTTAGAGAGTTCTGGTTAAAGTGAAACTCACTTTGAGACAAACACACAGCAGTAATTCAGAACGTAAACCAAGAAACACAGGGCCCACTTAAAAAAAAACATTTTCAGGGGTGTGGCTTACTTCTGACTTACTCCTGAATTTACAGGAGTACGTCAGCTCTGGGCATGGAAGAAATGTTTGTGAGTTGGCCTACAAGCTCTGATTCTTTAGTGTTGTTCGGCGTATTTAGGTAGATGGTGGGAGTCCAGTTATATGTTAGCGAGTGGCGAAGTGTCAGACAACGCAGCGCTGCCACTGGCACCATGCGTGATGCTGCGCACACTAATTTGAGTCTGTGGTTGGGTCTCCCACTGCCTTTCACACCCAGGGGCCCTTGTCCCTTAAAGATCTGCTGCCTAATCTAGAGGTATTGAAGAGGGTCTAGGGAAGGAACAGAGAAGCATTAAAGACAGATTAGGGAGGGTGCAAGGAGGTATTAAAGAGGATGTAGGGAGGGGCCAGAGAAGCCGAGTCCAGCTGAGAGGCTGCTGCAGAAAAGGGGTGTTTGGAGAAGCGCAACTGGTCAAACTGGGTTATTTGAAGTCTAAGGTGATCTGCGCTGTGAGGGGCCCCGGACCCCTGAGATCAGCAGCTGAACAGTCACGGCGGGATGGAGTGTGTGTGGGCAGGGGGGCAAGGAATGTATTATATATCTATTTGTTTGAGAGTTTATAGAGTGCTGCATATCTCCTTTACAGTACTTCAGGGCGCTAAGAATGTTGAAGATAAAGAGTCAGCTTTCTAAGGGTCAGTCAAATTATAGCCGGACAAGGTGGCCCCCTGGACTAGCGCATCCACTGCAGGGGCCTGTGTTGAACCTCATGTTCTCTCTGTGTCCTCTCAGACTTTCATCCTTCTGAGGAGCTGGGACCTAAGGGTCTGAGTTGTCGGCATTGGAACTGTGGAACCATCTTTGAGTCCGGCGTTGGCTCTTTCTGTGATTCAGGGCAAATCACTTAGGGCCTCATTTATGAGGTTTTGCCAACACCACAGGCCTTTCTGCTGCGCTATCCTATGGCAAAAGAAAAGGGCCTCAATCTTCTCCTGCTTAAAATATCAGACCTTGTGCAATATAATCTTGTACTTACGTGAAGCGCTCTAATTTCGCTCTAATGTCCCTGGAAGAAGTTCTTGCTATGTGAAAACCGCAAAAAGATAAAAAGGAATCAGTACTATTGAGTTGGGTATCACTAAGTATCCACTGTCTGCCAGTAGCGCTAAGAGGCTCTCTCCAGGGAGAATGTGTGTGCTACAGATGCACATTTTATGTTGTATTAGAGTCTGGTTGTCGAGGTGGAATCTTCTCCAGTGTTCGGCTATTGCAACCCTCTTTCTGTGTAAAAATTTATTTTTAGGTGCGTGCATTTGAAGTTCTGTTCGAACTTTTTCTGACTCACAGTGTAGGTCCCTTGAAGGCCGTGTAGCTGAGTCAATTTGCTGCTGGTTCAAGGGTCACCAGTGCAACCCAGAAGAACCAGTTTTGTGGGCAGTGGGCACACCTGCGAGTACACATGTAATAGACAGATTGGGCAGTGAGCGGGGGGGGGGGGGGAATGGCATTAAAGACAGTGTTTCACACTCCCGCCTGGACACCCCAAGAACTGGATTGGGGTCCTGGCATCCTCGGGAGGACAGAAAGAACTGGTCCTTCTTACACATGACAACCGATTCAAGCAAGAATTGGGTTTCACTTAACACCCCATGCTAATTTTATCAAACAGCAAGGGTGAAGGCTAGGTTTGTCTCAGAGGGGAGGAGCGAGGCTGAAAGGCCAAGTGATGGGCTTGAAGGACATCCATGCTGTGCAGGTGGAGAAGGGAGTAGTGAAAGGGCAAATGGAATTACCTTTGGGACGGTTTTCTTTTATTAAGCGCACACTGCATAAATAAACAGCTCCTAAGCACTCCTACATAAAGTTAGTTATACAAAGATCTTTGAAATAACTGTTCAGCTGTTTGCGGTTGGTTAACTCTTTCTTGGGCCCCATACAGGCCCACGGGTGAACCGAGTCACGCACAGGTCACACGTGGAAGTACAGCTTGGAAGGGTCAACAGACTGTGGATGGCGGTGTTGGGGCATAGCAAGTGGGTGTCTGAGGTGCACACATACAGAGGGTAGGATTTGGAGATACATATGACGACCCAGGGGAAGAGACTCAAAGTACAGAGGGAGGGAGTCGCTAGCAGCTAGAGGTTGTAGACAACAGAGAGACACTATGTAGGTCTGTGTGAACGAATGCGAGAAAAAGGGCAGCAGGCCGAGGCATGAAAAATATTATACTTAAAGGCAGCAGAGAGTTGCACCAGCGGCATAATGCAAGATGATGCCCCCCCCCCCACAAAATTTGATGAGGGACCTCTGAGTCTCCCCTATATCAGATAAACATGATGGGGATGTGGCTGGAATGAAAGGTGCGTGCTTTTAACAAAGAACGGCACTTTAAAATCACCCATATCCGCATAAACAAGAGGACAGCAGAAGCTACCTTTCCTGTTAAGGAAAGGTAAAATTCAATATGTTTACATTTCAAATGCCTTCTAAGCTGCGCTCCAAACACAGCCTTTGTGTAATGATGCCCCTCAGAGCACTCTCTCCAGCCTGGAGCACCCACAATAGAGGCACAAAGAGGTGTGAGAGCTCTGCAATGAAGTGTTAGAGGTAGACAAATGCTTGACCTCACCTAAAGGGTCTCCTTCAATCTGCAGCTCCACCACTACTCACCCATAGCACCTACATAAAGGGCAGAGCTTCAGGAAGTTTAATCAGCATCCATTTGCTAACAAACGTGTTCATTGAATTTGTAAAGGGAGCCCTTTCACCATCCCCTCAATCACACCAGTATTTGCATCTCTTGCCCTCCAGGCACTCGAATGTATGTAATAAACTTCCACTGTCTGGGAAAATGTCCTCACCTTCCATCTGGTATCAATGCAAACCAGAGGCATTTAAATGTAGTCCACTCTGCTGTATAGTTAATACTCTAAGTCAAACCTGAGGATGAGCTGCAGAATCTCTTTTTCAATGTGTACATTATTTCCCATGTATTTTCTCCACATATGGTCCAGCCATTATATTTCACTTTCAATCCTTGACCTGATCAACTGACCTGGCTCGAATCGTGGTCTATCAGTAGTCTAGCAAAAGAGAGATGGTTTACCTGATTCCAATGCCTATTAAAAATGTCCAATAAAGCACAATCTTCACAAGTAAATAATGTTCCTTCTACATTCTTGCATCCTCAAACTGAATGCTATCTCAAAAATATTCACTGCATTCCTTAAGTCCAGCTTTAAAAACTGTCCTTTAATTAAAACCTCTGTTTGTTGCCTCTCCTTTTTTCTTCTCTATTTCAAATGTCCCCTTCCTTCCATTCCATTATCATATGAAATCTCTTTATTGATGTCATAACTACACTTTCACAATTGCCTTATTATCCTTCATGCTTTCTCAAATGTGCTTGAATATGCCCCATTTGTCCACTCTTTTTTCAAAATATTCTCAGGGGAGAACCACCCCAAACACCCTTATGACTGTCAGGCCTGCTTGCTATGCTTCCTCGCCACAGGTCACTTATCCCAAACTTTTACGCCCACCACTTTCAAATGTCACCAGCCACCACTGTCTTTTCTCTCTTTAGTAACCTACTTCTGGTCAACAGAAGTGGTTGTATGTGAGGACAGAGAATAAGGGAGTGAATTCCGACTTTGTGCACATTTCTTTAAATTACCATTAGTCATGCAATGACAAATAAATGCCAGGTATGTAACAGTGCTTTAGTGTGAAAAATACTTGTGATGATGTCTAGGCAGTATAATAACAACATTTGGAAGGTGCGGGCAATACGTACACCATTATCAGAATGAAAGGCAGGATCAGCCCTGGATTTGATGCGTAGCTAAAAACCTTTCCAAACCAAGCCGGGAAGTCATTCTCCAAGGTTTCTGTAATCGCTTCAAACATTTTTTCTTTACCACTGTAAAAAAAAAACAGACAAGTTTATATTAAAGCATATTTTGCCCATGCCCCTACAGTCCATGGCCCAACTTTGAAGATTGAAGGAGTTTGGCAGTTCTAAAGGTGTTTGCAGTGGTGGAGAAGTGAGTAAAATAGGGTTGTGTATCACAATTGTTTATGTTGAGTTTACGGTGTTGTGTTGAAGTTGTGTGTTTTGTGTTCTGGTGATTACTATGGTTTAGTTATGCTAATGTGTATGTGCGTTTGATGCTGAGCAGTTGAAGTTGTCATCAGACTCATCACAGTCCAAGAACCTGGTATAGATAAGAAAATATTGTGGTTTTACTTGTCTGCTGGGTTTTGTGGTGTTAATTTGTGAGGTGCCTTTGACTGCACAATTGAGATAGAGACCTGTAACTGATTGTTGTGATTGTACTAATAGTAATTGGTGCTACTAGAACCTATTGTGCAAAGGGGACCTGCATTAGGCAAGTTCAATTCAATTCAATTCAATTCAATTCAATGATCTTTATTTCGATTTGAAAAACTATAAAAGATTACATTAAAAAAAAAGACATCATATTATAGTGTTACAAAAGGGACTCCGCCAGACAAATACACAATTATTGGTAATCAGTATCCCAATAGAAGACCTTTCTTAAACATTTAAAAAAATTAAATATAGTTAAAATCCCATCATTTAATACATTTGTCAATATAATGGCACTAAGTAGCATTTAATTTTTTGGCATTCATAAAATAATTTCATCTTTCATAGTTTAGCAGGTATAATATTAAAAATTAAAAAAATGTACAAGATTCATAACATACACCTGATATGGTGCATAATAGAGCATAATTCCTCTTAGTGCAGTACCAAACTATTGTAGATCTAACTAGGGGTTCCATATATACTTAAAAACACGCACACAAATTCTCAAAGTTTCAACCCTACTCTCTTTCTTATTAGATTTACGCCAAACAGGTATCTGCTGACACTAAAAACCACTATGTGTGGTATCTGTTCGCAGTATTCTTTCTGCCTCGCGACAGGATCTAACACCCAGAAGACTACAAATGGGTTTGATCCATTTCCTCCTGCAGTGTAGGTAAGCTGGGCAGAAGAATAATAGGTGTAGTTCATTTTCTTTTGCACCTGTATGACATAGAACACAACATCCCACGTTTAGATCCCCATCGCTATGGAGCCATTTTGCTGTATTTGCATTTATCTGTAAGACACCATAGCGAAGTTTCAAATATAAGGATTTAGCCAACTGTGGTTGTATTTCGTCCAAAAAAGACTCAAAGTTCCAGTTTGATTTCATTGAGAGGAACCATGAGGATAGTGTGCCTAATTTTGAACAATGGGACAATGTGTCTTGGTTAAAAGCCCAGAAAATTTGCTTCAACAGTTTTTTGAACCCATGGACAATCCTAGGGGATCGTCCCAAAAATGTTTGAGTCCTAATTTATAAAAACCAATCATGGACGTGTTTTAACCATGGCAACCAAGTGCCATTTTTGAGTCTAAGGATTTCCTCTAGCCCTTCTCTGTAATGAACAAGTTCGTCCGTAGACCATAGGCGGACCCAAAACAATAATGGTCGTAGAACTGCCTGTTGGTCAATGCGGCGTATATTTAGGTCCATTACTATTGGTATTAACGGAGTACGAACTGGAAGGCTTAATAATTTTCTAAAAAACTTGTTCTCGTCCACCATAAAAGTATTGTTAGTGGCAGGGCCCCACAATTCTGCCCCAGGCAAGTTGATTTCCTCAGGTCAAGATTTCATCTGTGTGTGTGTGTGGAAGTTGGAAAGTATTATTTTTGGCTCATTCTTGTGTGAGTGAATACTTTGAATTCTTTAGTAGAGCAGACAATAGTTATTTGCTTATTGTGCTTGTTTAACATTGGTGGAATCAGAAGGAATTCTAAAGGAGTGTGAACTGATGCTAGGAGTGAGAATTGCATCAGAGGATAACAAGCAGGTATAGGTCAACTAGTGAAGTGTATCCCTGGAATTGGTCGGTGAGTCATTAGGTGTTGTGCTGCGATAGGTCCATGAAGAAAAGGGTTGCGCTGAAATTGGGTGCGAGTTTTGACTTGCATTGAATTGTGAACCACCAGAATGTACACTAGGCCATTGTAGGGCAACAAATATAGGGTTTCACACATGTTTGTGGCTTTGTAAATGGCATAAGATCATCAAAAAGGAAGGAGCATTAAGATATCCACATTATGGCACATTTGACCTAAGGGTTATTGAGAAATTGCGGGCCATATTATATGACATGAAACGACCTCCGAGACTGCACAATATGAAGCTCTAAAAGCATGGGAGCATGCAGCACATGCAAAGGAAAATGAGAAATATCAGAATATAGCAACAAGAGCTGTGCGTAAGTACTTTGACGCTATATGGGACGAAGAACAGCATAGGTGGAGGAAATGTATAGTTGATGGAGCAAGAATGTACCCCGCATTGACAACAGAGATGCCAAAAAGTATAGAAAACAGGGAAATGAAGATGCTGATGCCACAGAAAAGTCTAGTACTGATTCTGGTGATGATCTCTTAGATGCTTTGTTATCTTCCCTTAAGGCATCTTATCTTGCTCCATCTCAAGATCCAGATGTTACTACAACATCTAGGGCTAGATGTACGAACAGTAGTAATAGCGATTGCCAAATAGCGATTTTTGTGAATCGCTATTTGGTAATTGCTATTACTAATGTACAAAGGAGTTAACTAGCCCCTATTCTCTAAATAGCTATTCGCAGTGGGTCGCAAATAGACCTACCTCATGAAAATTAATTAGGTAGGTTGCAATTTGTAACCCACTAGGATTCGCTGCCATCACAGAGATGGCGGCCTGCTGGGATTAGCAGACTGCTGTGTCTGTGATTGCTTAAATATATAATGTTTTTATAAATGCAGCCTGTTTTCCTTAAAGGAAAACAGGATGCGTTTCAAAAAAATAAATTAAAGTTTCGTTTTTATTTTTTAAGAGTAGGCAATGGTCCGTGGGACCACTGCCTACTCTTAAAAAATATTATTTCAAACATTCTCAAGGGGAAGGGTTCCCATGGGGTTCCCATGTCACTTGTGAATACCACCAAATTTGAGTTGGTGGTAAAGTGCGAATGTTTTGCGACCACATTTCGGTTACAAAACATTCATACATCCCATCCTGATTCGGTATGTGGAAGGCACGCCCTAAACACACCTCTCGCAAATATCAAATTGGTATGTATTCGCAATTCCAAATTGCGATTCGGTAACATGTTCCCGAATCGCAATTTGGGATTAAGACATGCCAAAATCAATTTTTGTGGTTGGAAACAGCCCGATTCTGTGAATCAGGCCGTTTGCGACTCAAAAATGCTTTGTACATCTAGCCCTTTAGTCGTACTGTTACCGCAGCCCCTGTTGATCCGAATGTGGCTCAGATTGGGGGACCACTTCCAACTCTTCCAATTGCAGCTGCACCTACTGAGACAGCTGCTAATGTAATTGCCCCAGTTGTTTCTACTTGTATCGTGACTGTTCCTGCACCAATGTCACAAGTTATATCGGCTCAAACTTTAGCTATCACTGTTGTGTCTACACCAATAACCATTGCCTTGAATCTTGCTGTTTCAGGAGCTGTAGGTGGAGTAGCCACAACAGGGTTGATCCAAATGTGGCAGATTTTACAAATTGTTGCTTGGAGCCCACCACAAAATGTCCAATCCGTGAGCGAAATAAAGGTGGGCGGAGCTCGCGGAGTTACATAAAAACTCTTCAATAATTTGCGGAGTTCCGTCCACTTCAATATGCTAATCTGATATGCCAAAATTGATGCCGCGCAAGTTGTATGTCATGCATAAAACAACCTCTAATGTCCTGTCATTCAAAGGACACAATGGAATGGACAAGCTCCTACTCGGGCTGATCCAACACCTCTCTCTCTCGTGCTAGTGGCACAAGAGAACTATGCTTACCCAGCCAACGCCACAACCATGTGGCCCTTTCATTGACACATGAAAAAAGAAATCATACTGATTTTCGACTGATAAATACACATTTTCTGATGTGGATCAACCCATGAAGTGAAACAGAGCAGGTCGAGCCACACCATATTTGTGGGGGAGGGAATGTGCATCTGGTGGTTGGAGTGGGGTAGGGGATATCCTGCATCAAGTCAGTAAGCAGACAGCAATAGAGGTTCTGCAAGCAATCGATGGAATGTAAACATTTATGTCAGAGTCCGCAGGTCAGGACACGAGGAGTTGTGAAACAGGAACATAAAACACATTTTTCTTGCTGTTGCAAATTAATATCCACCAGTCATATATAAATGGTCACACGCATACTTCGCAACTTCAAGTCAAACAGCAGCACTCATCGGGGACCCCTACAACATCATCTTCTGCAAATAACCTCTCACATTCCATAAAGAACTGCACTCTGGCTGTGAGGCGCAAATGCAAGAACTGCCTTTACAGTCATCCAGCTGTTCCATCGTTATGCTACTCTTCCAAGGCGTGATTAATTAATGTATGTATAAACTATGACAGAGCCACTTTTCAAACAAGTGACTTTCTCCACACTTTCCCGGCAATGATGCTGCCACTGGCCTCCTTTTTGGCCATGGTTAGTGGAGTGAACAGAAAGCAGTGCCCTGCGCCCCACGCCCCATCTCCCCCCAGTGTCATATCCCTTCCTATGCTGATTGAGGGGGGGAAACCACAGGATTAGATTAACTATTAACTTTGGGCTATGAAGTACCATGCTATCTGACAGAATGTGCTTCAGCGCTTAGTCAGGGGTAGCAGGCGCTATATAAATACCACTTCAATAAAATTATAAAGAAGGCTTCATGGGCCCGTGTTTACCTTAGACCAGAGCTTGGGCTGCCAAGCATCCGACGGGGCTCCCATTGGGTCTGCAGGCCGCTTTCTGCTGGCTAAAGGCTGGCCAACCCCCGCGTCCTTCTTTGTCTCCCCTCGGCACACCCACCAGCTCACAGGTACCAGAAGTGATGACTGCAACAAGTTATCGCTGTTGCATTCACCTCCCGGGTCCCCGGCTGCCATTGGCTGACCCCGTTCTCCTTAGCCCGAAACGCATGACAAAACAAAAGTCTGGTCCCGCTGCCAACTCCACCCCCGAAACGCCCACAATTAGCCCAATCGGAGCGGGTGGCCTGCCAGGGAGAAATTGTCAGTCTAAAGAGATTCCTAGCACTTCTGAACATGCTTGGAGGAATAATGATGTGATCTTGAGACATTCACAAACAATTTCCCTAAATTAAGAGAGAATCCTGCCCAATGGTACACCCAAGTTGAAGTTTTCTTAAGATCTGAAAGGTTTTGTGGACAGATTTGAATACCTTCTTTGATATTGGGGTACAGAGTGACCTATGGCTGAGTGTAAGATAGCTATACAGTGGCCACGTACAGAATCCCTCAAGGGATCCACATACTCGTGCACCATCTCCTGCAGTGATGATAAGATAATCACTTTCCTGAAGAGAAAGATCCCAGCAAGATTTATTGATTGGCTAAAGGTCAATAGAACGACTCTGGAAGCTAAAGAGTCAGTACATGCCTACTATGATTGTTGCAGGTATATAAAGAGCACAGTGGTTAAGAAAATCCTGAAAGAGGAGATATGGGAAACTTTATGTCACAGTTCATTCTTGGGTTGCACCCAGAGATCAGTATGCACATACAAGAGAATGTGATTTGCTGGCAGACTAAACCATTAGATGAAATCCTGTGGTATGCTACGTACTACAGTGAAGAGCAGGAAATGAAGCAGAAAAAACTTAAAGAAAAGTTTATGCTTGCCCAAACGAAGTTGCCACAGAAAGGTTTCCAAAATCGACTGTATGTGGGAAATGTTGCTGGAATGCAAGGTATTGGTTTCCAGAGCGGAGGTCAGATGATGCAAGGTAGAAGTGGTGTTTCACAAGGCAGAGTTTGAGGTTTTTCTGGTTGATCCAAATTCTGGCATAGATATCATGACATTGAAGAGATTGACTCCTTGCCATTATTGCAACAAGTTTGTGTATTGAAAGAGGGAGTCCCAATAGGGAAGTTGGTGATGGGCATATGCAAAATGTTAATCCGACTCAAATGCAGAATATCCCAGTTCAGCAAATGCAGACTCCAAATCAATCACAAGCTGCAATGATGCAAGTCCCTCAGGGTCCAATGCCAACACAAAACATGGATTATCCCAGATGTAATGAGAATCAAGATCAAAGAGCAAACCTGAATCTTTTCCAACCCAGAACACATTTCAACAATGCCTCATATTTGAGAACGCGGGTTTTGACTCTGATAATTCACAATGCCAGTGCTGGAGTGGGGAGGATGATTGGGTACGTGGATCAGTCTTAGAGGTAGACCAGAGTGGTCCAAAGAAGGTGAGGTGAATGGCCACTGAGTGTAATTTATAATCGACTCCGGTGCTACCTGTTCCACTGCTAGAACAGCGGAAGTCTCTGACCTACCCCTCTCAATAAAGAAGATCCAAGTTATACATGTTATAAATAAACAGATAACTAACCCTGTGTCAAAGAAAGTTCCAGTAAAAATAGGCTCATTTGAAGAAGATCAACAATTTGTTATATGTAATTCAAGTCCTGTAAACCTGTTAGGAAGGGATCTTTTGTGCAAGATAAATTGTACTATTCACTGTACACCAGATGGTGTTGAGTTCCAAACAGATGATGAGCATGTTGGCTTCAAGATGGCCAGTCAAGGGACAGCAGTTTGACTGTTCCCTGTGAGAACGATAGAGAACTTACCTCTCGACTTATCAAATACTGTGAGACTCGAAGTATGGGATTTTTCAGGGAAAGACATTGAACTTATTAAAGGGGTAGTACCAGTCAACATAACAACTAAGAAGGCCACCATACAGTCTCACACCGGAGACAGTGGCTGGAATCACTCCGGTGATGGAATCAATGCTATGACAAGGATTTCTGAGAGAGATAGTTGGAAGTCCCTTCAACTCACCGTTCATGGGCGCGCAAATGTCATACAGCAAGTATAGAATAGTGCAGAATTTATGAAAAATTAATGGTATAGTCATTCCATGCTGTCTCATGGTACCGAATCCAGCTACAATATTATTCCAGATATCCTGTGATGCTGAATGGTCCAAAGTGATTGACCTTTGCCAGGCCTTTTTTTCAACCTCATTGCATGAGGATAGACAGTTTTTATTTTATTTGTGGTTCCAAAATAGAATTTTCACATGGTGCTGAGTTACACAAGGGTATACAGGAAGGCCAGCAATCTTTAATCAGATCTTGAAAAAGAATCTTGAGTCCTTACAAATGCCCTGTAATTCTGTTCTTGTGCAGTATATTGACAACCTGCCTGTAGCGCTGAGTACACAAGAAGCCTGCAAACAAGATACAATTGCCCTGCTAAATCATTTAGCTGAGAAGGGACACAAGGTGTCCTCGAGCAAGTTGTAAAACTGTCAAAAAGAAGTCCTTTACCTAGGACATCTCATTGAGAAAGGGAGGAAGGAAGGTGACACTAGACAGAATTATTGCTATCTTGAAAATGAATTCACCTAAAACGCAGAGAGAAGTCAGAATGTTTCTGGGAATGTTGGGCTACTACTATAGACAGTGGATACCCAACTTTCCCTAATGGCCAAGCCGTTACTGAGGCTGACACACAAAGATGTGCCTGATCCGCTTCCATGGGACAACGATCGCTTAATGGCATTCCTAGAGGTGAGAGAAAGTCTCTGTCATGCCCCAGCACTAGGAATGCCTGATTAAAGTACATTTTTTACTTTGTTTTGCTGTGAGAGGGAGGACTGCACTCTCTCAGTGCTTACTCAATTTCATGGAGACACTCGAAGACCTGTAGTGCATTTCTCAACAACCCTTGTCCCTGTAGCCGCAGGACTCCCTGGCTGCCTTAAAGGGGCAGTTGGTGTCAGTATTGAGATGAGCAAGAGCATAGTCATGTGACATCCGCTTACAGTGATGGTCCCACACTCAGTGGAGATTTTGCTTACCCACACTATCACTCAGTATATGACAAATAGCAGATTCACAAAGTATGAACAATTGGTTCTTGCTGCTGAAAATATAATTCTAAACAGATGTCAGATTCGTAATCCATTGCCTGAAAATAAGATTGATAGGAAAGAGGTAGAGCATGACAGTCGCGATGTCCTGGATTTTTGCACCTAGCCAAGACCTGATATTAAGGTTGAACCCCTTGATAAGCCCTATTATGTAATATTTGCTGATGGCTTATGTTTAAGAGCTAATGAGGGGAATTTGAGAGCCACGTATGCTGTATGTACAGGGCAGGAAGTGGTAAAAGCCTCTTGGCTTGAGGTGTTACATCTGCTCAAGTAGCAGAACTTGTCGCCCTTACCAGAGCATGTATCTTTCAGATCAATTGAAGGTGACAATATTTGCCAGCATTAAATATGGCTTTGGTGTGGTCCATGACTTTGGACAGGTATGGTCACAGAGGGGATTCATGACTTTCTCTGCATCTCCTGTCCAGAGCGGAGAATATGTGATGAGATTGTTAGAAACTTCACACATGCCAGTTGTTAAAAGCATATCCCTAGAGTGGAACTGATTATGTAACCATTGTAAACAGATATGCCGACGAGGTTGATCAGTATTATGCAACCGTGGCATGTGCATTTAATGGAGAATACGCAAATAAATCTGATGTGGACACCACTTTTTCTATGCTGTTGTCTGTAGCTGACACATGGGTGGAAATCAAGCGATTACAGCAAGAAGTATCAGAAGCAGAACAACGAGGATGGGTCAGAGCAGGATGTGTTAAGAATGCAAATGAGATTTGGGTTTCAACTGATGGAAGAGCTGCATTGCCTGATAGTTTGTTATTTCCGATGACTGGATATTTTCATGGTCCCGCACACATAGGGAGGGGTGCAATGTTAAGGTTGTTCACGCAGAATTGGTTCAATCCCTGAGTTAGAGTCATGCTGAGGAATTGTGCCACAAATGTGTAACCTTTCAGCAATTAAATGTAGGGAGCAATATAGAAAGATCAAGTGGACCCTTTAATAGAAAGTAAGTGGATTTTATCGAGATGCCTGCCGTAATGGGCTGAGATGTATCCTGGTCATAGTGTGGATTTTCTACCAATAAGTGGAAGCCTACCCAGCATGGAGGAATGACAGTCTCACTGTAGCCAAACTGCTGTTGCAAGAACTCATAACACGATTCAGATTTCCGATTTCTCTGGAGTCAGACAGAGGGACTCATTTTAACAATGAGATCCTTAGAATGCTGTGTGTGGCACTACAACTGGAACAAAGATCACATTCTCATTACAGACTAGAAGCTTCAGGAATTGTTGAACAAATTAATGGCACACTGAAATCTCGTTTGGCTAAAGTATGTGTATCCACTTCTCTAAAATGGGCAGATGCTTTCCCTTTGGTGTTGATGAGGTTCTGAAGTACTTCTGACAGAAGAACAGGATTGTCGCCTCATGAAATACTCATGGGATGCGCCATGCGACTGCCTGCTGGGTCTTTGAATGAGCTAGTAAATATCACAGATTACATTATTCTCAACTACTGAAAAGGACTGGCCGATGTGGTACGTTCCGTCTCTCTCCAGGTTGGAGCTGTTACTGCCATTCTGAATTAAGAGCAGTGCCATTACCTTAGTCCTGGTGATTGGGTTCTAGCGAAAAAAAACAAGGGGACTTATTTGCAAGTTGCTTGCGCCACCAATGTGTCATAATTTATGCATTGGCGGCGTAGTCAGTACTCCACATTTACAAGATGACGCATCTAGGTGGATGCGTCACTTTTAGTAGTCCAGTGTCAAAATGTACCTGCGCCTGAACCAGCTGCGTCATGTAACTGTTAATATGTATATATATATATCGTGACAAAGGCTCTGTGCCGAAACGTGTAGACGCTTTTTACCGATACACTAACTTGATGGAATAAACTACATCCTGTGAAAACTGAAGCCCTGCTGAGTGCCGTTATTTCCCCGTGGATTCCTTGGGAGAAGCAGTTCTTTTTCATATATATATATATATATGTGATCAAGGCCTCTTGGAGGCTGAAACGCGTCATGGCGGACATGAAGGGTTTACAATAAAAAACTTCGCACCGATCTTGGGTCTGCTTCGTCTGTTGAACTGAGGGATTGCAGTGGCAAAGGCTTCCGCATATCTATATATATATATATATATATATATATAGGCAAAGTCCAGCCTTTCTACCGATCACATCCACCAGGCGGGGTTGGTGCGGGCGGGCGCTGGACCCACTGTAGTATAAACGTATCCTTATGTTCCACGTCTGTAAGAAGAGTTGCACTCAGGATTTTGAAGAGAATAAAGTATTTATTATTTAGTCAATAAATACTTTATTCTCTTCAAAATCCTGAGTGCGACTCTTCTTACGGACGTGGAACGTAAGGATACGTATATATATATATATATATATATATATATATATATATATTCCCTGAAAAACCATAGGTTTCAGATAAGTTATAGTTAGAAATTAGCATTTAAAAAACCTTTGAAATTCACTGAAAAAACCATAGGTTTTAGGGACAGTTATAGTTAGTTGGACATTGCACTCGTACAAAACCCGTGAAATTCCCCCGTTATAGTTAGTTCAGCTAACTATAACTCGCGCCCCCGCAATGCACTGCTGATGACATCACATATTACATCACTCATGACATGGTCAGTGACATCACTGATGACATCTCAAATGACATCACTGATGACATCATCCAGTGACTGTGTGTTTCTGTAAAGTTTAAATATTTTTAATATATATAGGGAAAGGCGTATTGAAGAATGAGTGGGTGTATAAGTGTGTGTATGAATGATTTAGTAGGTGCGTGACTAATTCTATAAGTGAGTGATTAAACGTATCTTACTGAATGCATGGGTTAGTGACTAAACTGGGTTAATGTCTGTATCTGTCTGTTGCTGTGTAAGTGGCTGCATGGGTTTGTGAATAGCTGCATGAGTGTCTATAAGAGTTATTGATTTGTTGTCTGAGTATCTGTATGGGTGCCTGAGTGTTTGTGTGGATGGGGTGTGTGCGACTGTGCATAGATGTGTGAGTGGGTGATTCACTGGGTGGATGGTTTCAAGAGTGCATCTGTGATAGACTGTATGGGTGGGTAAGTGTGTGTAAGAGTGTGTTAGTGAGTGAATGTATGTCCCAGTGGTACATGTGTGAGTAACTACATATGTGAAAGGCAGTATATATGTGTATTGGAGTATATAAATAGCTATAAGCGAGAGTGAGTGATTGTGATAGTGGCTGTATGGATGAGTGTGTGCTTGTATCAGTGATTGTATAAGAGCGTAACAATGTGCTAGTATTTGTATGATTAAGTGAGCTGGTGTGTGTATAACTGTATAGGTGAGTAAATGACAGTGTGTTTAATTATTTGCATGACTGACTAGGTGTGTGAGTACCTCTATGGATGAGTGGCGGTGTTTGAGTGTCTATATAGGAGTAAGAGTGCATATGATTGTCCTGTACTGAGTGACCATAAGTATGAGTGACTGTACGGGTGAGTGAGTGGATGTGTGTGTGTAGACCTAAGAATCAGTGAGTGGGTATGTAGTTATTGGTGTTGGAGTGTCTATGGTTTTGCGAATGGCAGTCTGTAATTTAGATTGGGTGTATCAAAGGTTATATTAGGGTGTGAGGAGGTGCATCAGATTATCACGTGGATGATGTCATCAGTGATGTCATTTGAGATGTCATCAGTGATGTCATCAGTGATGTCACTGACCATGTCATGAGTGATGTAATATGTGACGTCATCAGCAGTGCATTGCGGGGCGCGAGTTATAGTTAGCTGAACTAACTATAACGGGGAATTTCACGGGTTTTGTACGAGTGCAATGTCCAACTAACTATAACTGTCCCTAAAACCTATGGTTTTTTCAGTGAATTTCAAAGGTTTTTTAAATGCTAATTTCTAACTATAACTTATCTGAAACCTATGGTTTTTTCAGTGAATTTCAAAGGTTTTTTAAATGCTAATTCCTAACTATAACATGTCTGAAACCTACGGTTTTTCAGTGAATTTCAAAGGTTTTGTAAATGACAATTTTTAAATGTATTAATTGTTATATTAATTTTTTTCATACTGATTTATTACATTTTTTGATTTTTTTTTACATATTTTATTTTTTAAATTACATTGTAATTACATTATACATTACATTACAAAAATACTTTCTCAGAATGAATTACTTTAGTTTAAATACTTTGCACATAGGCAATAGACTTTTAAGTACAGTAGTTACAGTTGTTGCAATGGGCACCACATTTTCAAACACAATGCAACATTCAGCTCAATGTGAATTTCTAGTTAAATGCAATTAGTTACTTTATGGATTACTTTTTCTAACCACAGGACTGGATCCTAGATTCAGTCCTGGTACATCTCCTGTAAACAGTTGAGTAAAAGCGTTTTGGTTACAGTCGTGATTTTTAAGGAATATTATTGTATTTTAAAAGTTGACACTTAGAAACTTTTTCTCATAGAATCACCAATGTTATCCTATGGAAGGAAATTCACTTAGCAGGTAAAAACTTTTATCGTTACTTTTTCTTACTCAGTGTTGGATCCTGGATCCAGCACTGGTCCATCTCCTGTAAACAGTTGAAAGAATGCGTTTAAGTCATACAGGCGATTTTTAAGGAATATTTGTAGTTTGTGAAAATCGACACTTTGAAACTTTTCTGCTGAAAACCAGACAATGGATTCCTATGGAAGAAAATATAAGTTACTGGTAAGTACGGTTAAAATTACTTTTCAGGACCAGTACTGGGCTGAAAGATGCAGCACTGAGGTCTCTCCTGATAACAGGTGAGTAAATCGAAATTCGTATTTCGGCTGATTTTAGAGGAATATTTGTATGTTTCAAAAATCAACACTTAGAAACTTTTTCAGCAAAAAGCAGGCAATGATATCCTATGGAAGGAAATTCAAGTTACTGGTAAGTACGGTTAAAATTACTTTTGAGGATCAGTACTGGGCTGAAAGATGCAGCACTGAGGTCTCTCCTGATAACAGGTGAGTAAATCGGAATTCGTATTTCGGCTGATTTTAGAGGAATATTTTAAAGTTCCAAAACTCCACACTTAGAAGAATTTCCAAGTGAAACCAGTCAATGTTAGCCTATGGAAGGAAATTCAAGTTACTGGTAAGTACGGTTAAAATTACTTTTCAGGATTAGTACTGGGCTGAAAGATGCAGCACTGAGGTCTCTCCTGATAACAGGTGAGTAAATCAGAATTCGTATTTTGGCTGATTTTAGAGGAATATTTGCACAATGGTGAAGGGAGGGGCGGGGCCTGAGGTGACATCTGTGCAAACGCGCCCCGTGGCGCGTTTTAAGTTGGGGGATTAAGTCCCCTTGAATCATGAGGGTCCCTACGGGCCAACTAGCCCACCAGGAACCTCCAGTATGCGCCAGGGGCTGTGTTGCAGAGACATGTACAGAGACCACACCCCTTTTTACACCTCTCTGCAACGCAGCTCTGTGGCGCTTTCTGGACGTACCTGTTGGTCTAGTTGGCCCCCAGGGACCCTCAGGATTGAAGGGGATTTAATTCCCCATCTTAAAACGCGCCACGGGGCCTGTTTGCACACATGTCACCTGAAGCCCCGCCCCTCCCTTCACCACTGTGCAAACGCGCCCCGTGGCGCGTTTTAAGTCGGGGGATTAACTCCCTTGAATCCTGAGGGTCCCTGGGGTGCAACTAGCCCACCATATACCTCCAAAAGCGCCACAGAGCTGCGTTGCAGAGAGGTGTAAAAGGGGCGTGGCCTCTGTACACCTCTCTGCAAGGCAGCCCCTGGTGCATACTGGAGGTTCCTGGTGGGCTAGTTGGCCCCCAGGGACCCCCAGTATTCAAGGGGAATTGTTCTCCTCTGCAAACGCGCCAGGGGGCGCGTTTGCAGAGTGGTGAAGGAAGGGGCGGGGCCTGCGGGCCGATCGTTTTTTGTTGTTGTTTTTTTCCCTGAAGGGGGCTGTGTGGCCCCCTTCCTTTTTCCTATTTTTAGGCCCTGGGGACCCCATCCCCCAGGGCCTTACCCCTTTTTTTAAATTAAAATTTTAAAAAAAAACGGGAAGGGGGCCGCGTGGCCCCCTTCCCTGGGCCTGTATTGGCCCCGGGGACCCCATCCCCCGGGCATGGCCTCTTTTTTTATTTGGAGGGGGCCTGCGTGGCCCCCTCCTCAGGCCATTTAAGGCCCCGGGGACCCCATCCCCGGGCCGGCCTTGCACTTTTTTTTTTTTTAACTTTTTTTACCTTTGGGGAGGGGGCTGCGTGGCCCCCTCCGTGGCCACTTATGGCCCCGGGGACCCCATCCCCGGGGCCTGGCCTCTCGTTGGGGACTGTGGGGGTCCCCAAACCCCCCACAGTCCCGCCGGCTCCCCGTGTCCTACGGGAGCCGGCATTGCTTTTACACATGGGGAGCAGCTAACATGCTGCTCCCCATGTGGAAAGCAATCAGCTTTGGATATTGGAAGAGAGAGCAGGTTTCCTGCCTCTCTTCCAATATCCAAAGCAGTTTGCAATGACAGGACGGGAGCCGCGAAAGCCCCGGGAGGTGGTGGTCCCCGGGGCTTGGGGGTCCAAAACGGACCCCCATTGTAATTTTTCTTAGTGCCCCGGGGAGGTGGTGGTCTCGGGCGTGTGGGGGCTGGAGCCCCCACACAGGTTTATCAAAAATAAAAAGAAGCCCCGGGAGGTGGCGGTCCCCGGGGCTGCGGGAGGGCTCAGAGCCCTCCCGCACCATTATACATAAAGCCCCGGGGGTGGTGGTCCCCGGGGCTTGGGGGCCCTTAGAGGCCCCCACACATAAAATTAACCCCCCAGCATGCCCTCGGGACTTGGCCCACCCGGGGGCCAACTAACTATCGAGCGCGGGAGACCGCGCTCGATTTTTTTCGGCAGGATTCGGGCACCCTGAGCGCATCCTGCCGATTTTTAAAAAAACACCATTTTTTTTTGCCCAGGAGTCCTTGTGGGACCCCCTGAGCAGACCTAGGGGGTCAGGGTGTTTCTACCCTGCCCCCTTTGTGCGCTTTGTGCACTTGTTTCTGTCCCTCGAAAATGGCTGCCAACACTTCCTGATTTGGAGTGTTGACAGCCAATTAGCATGCAGCTCGTGATCGGGAGGGTGCGCGAATCCGACGCGGCCATAGATATATCTATCTTTTTACTTTTGATTTTCTCAGCAACTACTGAACGGATTTACACCATTTAACAAAAGGGTTCTTTCTGAACCAAGAACTACCTCTTTGCCAAATTTGGTGTAATTCCGTTCAGCAGTTCGGGCTGTAGCCGTGTCTAAAGTTTCCTATGGAAAATTGCATGGGGAAAACACGTTTTGGGACCCCCCTTTTTTCTCGGCCCCCGCTTGACGAATCCCCCCGAGACTTTCAGAGTAGGAGCGGACCGGAGCGCCCCACAAAGTTTGAAAATTTTGCGAAGATACGTCAACCGGCAAGAGAGTTATTTCAAATAGAATGTCGCGGATTTCCGATGGATAATAGGTTGTAACTATAACTATCTACTGGCGACCGCCAGTAGATAATATATATATATATATATATATATATAAAGAAAAGAAGGAGCCCACTAGTTGGGATGCACTCGCAGGAGGTAAAGTGAAGATCAGGGAAAGTCCTTGCTATGAGCCCACCTCAGCTTCTCCTGACGCGTTTCGGGCTAGCGCCGTTTCTCAAAGGCAAGCTGCTTGTAAGTAACAACAAACAAAACCTTCCAGGACACTCCCTTTTATTTAATCATAGTTCTCAGGTGAGTATGTCGCACAGTATTATGGGTCTGGAAGTCCTTACAAACCCATGTGGGCTGTTGTTACCGCAGTCCAAAGCCGCCATGTAAAGCTCACACAGGGCACCTCCCCCAGTGCACAAAGAATCGCTTCCTGCTCCATATATATATATATATATATATATATATTCACTGAAAAAACCATAGGTTTCAGACACGTTATAGTTAGAAATTAGCATTTAAAAAACCTTTGAAATTCACTGAAAAAACCATAGGTTTTAGGGACAGTTATAGTTAGTTGGACATTTCACTCGTACAAAACCATAGAAATTCCCCGTTATAGTTAGTTCAGCTAACTATAACTCGCGCCCCGCAATGCACTGCTGATGACGTCACATATTACATCACTCATGACATGGTCAGTGACATCACTGATGACATCACTGATGACATCTCAAATGAAATCACTGATGACATCATCCAGTGACTGTGTGTTTCTGTAAAGTTTAAATATGTTTAATATATATAGGGAAAGGCGTATTGAAGAATGAGTGGGTGTTTAAGTGTCTGAATGGATGATTTAGTACGTGCGTGACTGACTCTACAAGTGAGTGATTAAACGTATCTTACTGAATGCATGGGTTAGTGACTAAACTGTGTGAATGTCTGTATCCGTCTGTTTGTTGGTGTGTAAGTGGATGCATGGATTTGCGAATAGCTACATGAGTGTCTATATGGGTTATTGATTGGTTCTCTGAGTATCTGTATGGCTGCCTGAGTGTTTGTGTGGGTGGGGTGTGTGTGACTCTGTACATAGATGTGTGAGTGGGTGATTCACTGGGTGCATGATTTCAAGAGTGCATCTGTGATGGACTGCTTGGGTGGGTGAGTGTGTGTATGGGTGTGTTAGTGAGTGAATGTAAATCTCAGTGGTACATGTGCGAGTAACTACATATGTAAAAGGCAGTATATATGTGTGTTAGAGTATTTAAATGGCTATAAGTGAAAGTGTGTGATTGTGAGAGTGGCTATATGGATGCGTGTGTGCTTGTATCAGTTATTGTATAAGAGCGTAAGAATGTGCTAGTATTTGTATGAGTAAGTGAGCTGGTGTGTGTATAACTGTATAGGTGAGTAAATGGGTGTGTGATTAATTTTTTGCATGACTGACTAGGTGTGTGAGTACCTCTATGGATGAGTGGCGGTGTGTGAGTGTTTATATAGGTGTATGAGTGCATATGATAGTCCTGTACTGAGTGACTGTAAGTATGAGTGACTGTACGGGTGAGTGAGTAGATGTGTGTGTGTAGACCTAAGAATCAGTGAGTGGGTATGTAGTTATTGGTATTGGAGTGTGTATGGTTTTGAGAATGGCAGTCTGTAATTTAGAATGGGTGTATCAAAAGCTATATTAGGGTGTGAGAAGATGCAAGAAATTATCACATGGATGATGTCATCAGTGATGTCATTTGAGATGTCATCAGTGATGTCATCAGTGATGTCACTGACCATGTCATGAGTGATGTAATATGTGACGTCATCAGCAGTGCATTGCGGGGCGCGAGTTATAGTTAGCTGAACTAACTATAACGGGGGAATTTCTATGGTTTTGTACGAGTGAAATGTCCAACTAACTATAACTGTCCCTAAAACCTATGGTTTTTTCAGTGAATTTCAAAGGTTTTTTAAATGCTAATTTCTAACTATAACGTGTCTGAAACCTATGGTTTTTTCAGTGAATTTCAAAGGTTTTTTAAATGCTAATTTCTAACTATAACGTGCCTGAAACCTATGATTTTTTAAGTGAATTTCAAAGGTTTTTTAAATGCTAGTTTCTAACTATGCCTACAGAGGTAGGACATGTGAAGAAAGAAGAAAAACGCGCAGAAAGAAGCAAAAGAAATGCAGAAAGAAGCAACAGAAGTCCACAAAGACGAAGAAAAGTGCAGGAAGAAGCAAAAGATGTGCAGAAAGAACCAACAGAGGAGCAGAAAGAGGCCATGTTGCAAAATCATCCTGTGCCCACAACTTTTTCAGACGGGTACTGGTGGTAACTGACTCTGACTAACCAGAGTCAGTGCTATGCTAAAAGACACTTAGAATACAGTGAAAACACCTACATACACTAGGGAACACTATGCGTTGGGGTACCCCTGTGATTAGCATGACCTCCTCTGTAAGTCCCTAGTACATAATAGGGCAGGGGGATTAAAACTACCTCTTAAAACGCGTGTGCAAACGTGCCCCGTGGTGCGTTTTAAGTTGCGGGATTAAGTCCCCTTGAATCCTGAGGGTCCCTGGGGCCCAACTAGCCCCCCAGGTACCTACAGTTAGGACCACAGAGCTGAGTTGCAGAGAGGCGTTCCGAGGCCACGCACCTTTTTTCACCTCTCTGCAACGCAACTCTGTTGTGCTTACTGAAGGTACCTGGTGGGCTAGTTGGCCCCCAGGGTCCCTCAGGATTCAAGGGGCGTGTTTGCGCACATGTCACCTGAGGCCCCGCCCCCTCCCTTCACCACTGTGCAAACGCGCCCCGTGGCGCGTTTTAAGTTGGGGGATTAGGTCACCTTGAATCCTGAGGGTCCCTGGGGCCCAACTAGCCCACCAAGTACTTCCAGTAAGCACCACAGGCCTGCGTTGCAACGCCTGTAACAAATTGTGTAGTTGTGTTTAGGTAGTGAAGGGGGTCGTGCTGGGGGTAGTGTTTTAGGGTTTAGGGTAGTGCAGTGGTGTTTGTGTAGTGTAGGGGGTCATGCTGGGGGTATATTTAGGGTTTAGGGTAGTGCAGTGGTGTTTGGATAGTGTAGGGAGTCGTGCTGGGGGAGTGTTTTAGGGTTTAGGGTATTACAGTGGTGTTTGGGTAGTATAGGGGGTTGTGCTGGGGGTAGTGTTTTAGGGTTTAGGGTAGTGCAGTGGTGTTTGGGTAGTGTAGGGGTTCGTGCTGGGGGTAGTGGTTTAGGGTTTAGGGTAGTGCAGTGGTGTTTGGGTAGTGTAGGGGGTACTGCTGGGGGTAGTGTTTTAGGGTTTAGGGTAGTGCAATGGTGTTTGGGTAGTGTAGGGGGTACTGCTGGGGGTAGTGTTTTAGGGTTTAGGGTAGTGCAGTGGTGTTTGGGTAGTGTAGGGGTTCATTCTGGGGGTATTGTTTTAGGGTTTAGGGTAGTGCAGTGGTGTTTGTGTAGTGTAGGGGGTAGTGTTTTAGGGTTTAGGGTAGTGCAGTGGTGTTTGTGTAGTGTAGGGGGTCGTGTTGGGGGTAGTGTTTTAGGGTTTAGGGTAGTGCAGTGGTCTTTGTGTAGTGTAGGAGGTCGTGTTTTAGGGTTTAGGGTAGTGCAGTGGTGTTCGGGCAGTGTAGGGGGTCGTGCTGGGGGTGGTGTTTCAGGGTTTGGGGCAGTGCAGTGGTGTTCGGGCAGTGTAGGGGGTCTTGCTGGGGGTGGTGTTTCAGGGTTTAGGGCAGTGCAGTGGTGTTTGGGTCATGCAGGGGGTCATGCTGGGGGAGTGTTTTAGGGTTTAGGGCAGTGCAGTGGTGTTTGGGTAGTGTAGGGGGTCATGCTGGGGGAGTGTTTTAGGGTTTAGGGCAGTGCAGTGGTGTTCGGGCAGTGTAGGGGGTCGTGCTGGGGGAGTGTTTTAGGGTTTAGGGCAGTGCAGTGGTGTTCGGGTAGTGTAGGGGGTCGTGCTGGGGGAGTGTTTGAGGGTTTAGGGCAGTGCAGTTGTGTTCGGGTAGTGTAGGGGGTCGTGCTGGGGGAGTATTTTAGGGTTTAGTGTAGTGCAGTGGTGTTCGGGTAGTGTAGGGGGTCGTGCTGGGGGTTGTGTTTCAGGGTTTAGGGCAGTGCAGTGGTGTTCGGGCAGTGTAGGGGGTCGTGCTGGGGCTGGTGTTTCAGGGTTTAGGGCAGTGCAGTGGTGTTCGGGCAGTGTAGGGGGTCATGCACGGGGTGGTGTTTCAGGGTTTAGGGCAGTGCAGTGGTGTTCGGGCAGTGTAGATGGTCGTGCTGGGGCTGGTGTTTCAGGGTTTAGGGCAGTGCAGTGGTGTTCGGGCAGTGTAGGGGGTCTTGCTGGGGGTGGTGTTTCAGGGTTTAGGGCAGTGGTGTTCGGGCAGTGTAGGGGGTCTTGCTAGGGGTGATGTTTCAGGGTTTAGGGCAGTGCAGTGGTGTTCGGGCAGTGTAGGGGGTCTTGCTGGGGGTAGTTTTTCAGGGTTTAGGGCAGTGCAGTGGTGTTCGTGCAGTGTAGGGGGTCGTGCTGGGGATGGTGTTTCATGGTTTAGGGCAGTGCAGTAGTGTTCAGGCAGTGTAGGGGGTCGTGCTGGGGCTGGTGTTTCAGGGTTTAGGGCAGTGCAGGCAGTGGTGCTCGGGCAGTGTAGGGGGTCGTGCTGGGGGTGGTGTTTCTGGGTTTAGGGTAGTGCAGTTGTGTTCGGGCAGTGTAGGGGTTCGTGCTGGGGCTGGTGTTTCAGGGTTTAGGGCAGTGCAGTGGTGTTTGGGCAGTGTAGGGGGTCATGCTGGGGCTGGTGTTTCAGTGTTTTGGGCAGAGCAGTGGTGTTTGGGCAGTGTAGGGGGTCGTGCTGGGGGTGGTGTTTCAGGGTTTAGGGCAGTGCAGTGGTGTTCGAGTAGTGTAGGGGGTCATGCTGGGGGTGGTGTTTCAGGGTTTAGGGCAGTGGTGTTCGGACAGTGTAGGGGGTCTTGCTGGGGGTGATGTTTCAGGGTTTAGGGCAGTGCAGCGGTGTTCGGGCAGTGTAGGGGGTCTTGCTGGGGGCAGTGTTTCAGGGTTTAGGGCAGAGCAATGGTGTTCAGGCAGTGTAGGGGGTTGTGTTGGAGGTGGTGTTTCAGGCTTTAGGGCAGTGCAGTGGTATTCGGGCAGTGTAGGGGGTCTTGCTGGGGGTGATGTTTCAGGGTTTAGGGCAGTGGTGTTCAGGCAGTGTAGGGGGTCGTGCTGGGGGTGGTGTTTCAGGGTTTAGGGCAGTGCAATGGTGTTCGGGCAGTGTAGGGGGTCGTGCAGGGGCTGGTGTTTCAGGGTTTAGGGCAGTGCAGTGGTGTTTGGGCAGTGTAGGGGGGTCGTGGTGGGGGTGGTGTTTCAGGGTTTAGGGCAGTGCAGTGGTGTTTGGGCAGTGTAGGGGGTCGTTCTGGGGGTGGTGTTTCTGGGTTTAGGGCAGTGTAGTGGTGTTCGGGCAGTGTAGGGGGTCGTGCAGGGGGGTGGTGAGTCAGGGTTTAGGGCAGTGCAGTGGTGTTCGGGCAGTGTAGGGGGTGATGCTGGGGGTAGAGTTTTAGGGTTTAGGGCAGTGCAGTGGTGTTCGGGCAGTATAGGGGGTCGTGCAGGGGGTGGTGTTTCAGGGTTTAGGGCAGTGCAGTGGTGCTCGGGCAGTGTAGGGGTCGTGCTGGGGGTGGTGTTTCAGGGTTTAGGGCAGTGCAGTGGTGTTCGGGCAGTGTAGGGTGTCGTGCTGGGGGTGGTGTTTCAGGGTTTTGGGCAGTGCAGTGGTGTTCGGGCAGTGTAGGTGGTCTTGCTGGGGCTGGTGTTTCCGGGTTTAGTGCAGTGGTGTTCGGGCAGTGTACGGGGTCTTGCTGGCGGTGGTGTTTCAGTGTTTAGGGCAGTGCAATGGTGTTCGCACAGTGTAGGGGGTTTTGCTGGGGCTGATGTTTCAGCGTTTAGGGCAGCGCAGTGGTGTTCGGGTAGTGTAGGGGGTCTTGCTGGGGGTGGTGTTTCAGGGTTTAGGGCAGTGCAGTGGTGTTCGGGCAGTGTAGGGGGTCTTGCTGGGGCTGGTGTTTCAGGGTTTAGGGCAGTGCAGTGGTGTTCGGGCAGTGTAGGGGGTCTTGCTGGGGCTGGTGTTTCAGGGTTTAGGGTAGTGCAGTGGTGTTCGGGCAGTGTAGGGGGTCGTGCTGGGACTGGTGTTTGAGGGATTAGGGCAGTGCAGTGGTGTTCGGGCAGTGTAGGGGGTCGTGCTGGGGCTGGTGTTTCAGGGTTTAGGGCAGTGCAGTGGTTTTCAGGCAGTGTAGGCGGTCGTGCTGGGGGTGGTGTTTCAGGGTTTAGGGCAGTGCAGTGGTGTTTGGACAGTGTAGGGGGTCGTGCTGGGGGTGGTGTTTCAGGGTTTAGGGCAGTGCAGTGGTGTTCGGGCAGTGTAGGGGGTCGTGCTGGGGCTGGTGTTTCAGGGTTTTGGGCAGAGCAGTGGTGTTCGGGCAGTGTAGGGGGTCGTGCTGGGGGTGGTGTTTTAGGGTTTAGGGCACTGCAGTGTTGTTCGGGCAGTGTAGGGGGTCTTGCTGGGGGTGGTGTTTCAGGGTTTAGGGCAGTGGTGTTCGGGCAGTGTAGGGGGTCTTGCTGGGGGTGATGTTTCAGGGTTTAGGGCAGTGCAGTGGTGTTCGGGCAGTGTAGGGGGTCTTGCTGGGGGTAGTGTTTCAGGGTTTAGGGCAGTGCAGTAGTGTTCGTGCAGTGTAGGGGGTCATGCTGGGGGCCGTGTTTCAGGGTTTAGGGCAGTGCAGTAGTGTTCGGGCAGTGTAGGGGTCGTGCAGGGGGTGGTGTTTTAGGGTTTAGGGCAGTGCAATTGTGTTCGGGCAGTGTAGGGGGTCGTGCTGGGGGTGGTGTTTCAGGGTTTAGGGCAGTGGTGTTCGGGCAGTGTAGTGGGTCATGCAGGGGGTGGTGTTTCAGGGTTTAGGGCAGTGCAGTGGTGTTCGGGCAATGTAGGGGGTCGTGCTGGGGCTGGTGTTTCAGGGTTTAGGTCAGTGCAGTGGTGTTCGGGCAGTGTAGGGGGTCTTGCTGGGGGTGGTGTTTCAGGGTTTAGGGCAGTGGTGTTCGGGCAGTGTAGGGGGTCTTGCTGGGGGTGATGTTTCAGGGTTTAGGGCAGTGCAGTGGTGTTCGGGCTGTGTAGGGGGTCTTGCTGGGGGTAGTGTTTCAGGGTTTAGGGCAGTGCAGGGGTGTTCGGGCAGTGTAGCGGGTCGTGCTGGGGATGGTGTTTCAGGGTTTAGGCCAGTGCAGTAGTGTTCGGGCAGAGTAGGGGGTCGTGCAGGGGGAATGGTGTTTCAGGGTTTAAGGCAGTGCAGTGGTGTTCGGGCAGTGTAGTGGGTCATGCAGGGGGTGGTGTTTCAGGGTTTAGGGCAGTGCAGTGGTGTTCGGGCAATGTAGGGGGTCGTGCTGGGGCTGGTGTTTCAGGGTTTAGGGCAGTGCAGTGGTGTTCGGGCAGTGTAGGGGGTCTTGCTGGGGGTGGTGTTTCAGGGTTTAGGGCAGTGGTGTTCGGGCAGTGTAGGGTGTCGTGCTGGGGGTGGTGTTTCAGGGTTTAGGGCAGTGCAGTGGTGTTCGGGCAGTGTAGGGGGTCGTGCACGGGGTGGTGTTTCAGGGTTTAGGGCAGTGCAGTGGTGTTCGGGCAGTGTAGGGGGTTGTGCTGGGGCTGGTGTTTCAGGGTTTAGGGCAGTGCATTGGTGTTCTGGCAGTGTAGGGGGTCGTGCTGGGGCTAGTGTTTCACGGTTTAGGGCAGTGCAGTGGTGTTCGGGCAGTGTAGGGGGTCATGCTGGGGCTGGTGTTTCAGGGTTTAGGGCAGTGCAGTGGTGTTCGTGCAGTGTAGGTGGTCGTGCTGGGGCTGGTGTTTCAGGGTTTAGGGCAGTGCAGTGGTGTTCGGGCAGTGTAGGGGGTCATGCTGGGGCTGGTGTTTCAGGGTTTAGGGCAGTGCAGTGGTGCTCAGGCAGTGTAGGGGGTCGTGCTGGGGGTGGTGTTTATGGGTTTAGGGTAGTGCAGTGGTGGTCGGGCAGTTTAGGGGGTCGTGCTGGGGCTGGTGTTTCAGGGTTTAGGGCAGTGCAGTGGTGTTCGGGCAGTGTAGGGGGTCGTGCTGGGGCTGGTGTTTTAGGGTTTAGGGCAGTGCAGTGGTGTTCGGGCAGTGTAGGGGGTCTTGCTGGGGGTAGTTTTTCAGGGTTTATGGCAGTGCAGTGGTGTTCGTGCAGTGTAGGGGGTCGTGCTGGGGATGGTGTTTCATGGTTTAGAGCAGTGCAGTAGTGTTCAGGCAGTGTAGGGGGTCGTGCTGGGGGTGGTGTTTCAGGGTTTAGGGCAGTGCAGGCAGTGGTGCTCGGGCAGTGTAGGGGGTCGTGCTGGGAGTGGTGTTTCTGGGTTTAGGGTAGTGCAGTGGTGTTCGGGCAGTGTAGGGGTTCGTGCTGGGGCTGGTGTTTCAGGGTTTAGGGCAGTGCAGTGGTGTTCGGGCAGTGTAGGGGTCATGCTGGGGCTGGTGTTTCAGTGTTTTGGGCAGAGCAGTGGTGTTTGGGCAGTGTAGGGGGTCGTGCTGGGGGTGGTGTTTCAGGGTTTAGGGCAGTGCAGTGGTGTTCGAGCAGTGTAGGGGGTCGTGCTGGGGGTGGTGTTTCAGGGTTTAGGGCAGTGGTGTTCGGGCAGTGTAGGGGGTCTTGCTGGGGGCAGTGTTTCAGGGTTTAGGGCAGAGCAATGGTGTTCAGGCAGTGTAGGGGGTTGTGTTGGAGGTGGTGTTTCAGGCTTTAGGGCAGTGCAGTGGTATTCGGGCAGTGTAGGGGGTCTTGCTGGGGGTGGTGTTTCAGAGTTTAGGGCAGTGGTGTTCAGGCAGTGTAGGGGGTCGTGCTGGGGGTGGTGTTTCAGGGTTTAGGGCATTGCAGTGGTGTTCGGGCAGTGTAGGGGGTCGTGCAGGGGCTGGTGTTTCAGGGTTTAGGGCAGTGCAGTGGTGTTCGGGCAGTGTAGGGGGTCGTGCTGGGGGTGGTGTTTCAGGGTTTAGGGCAGTGCAGTGGTGTTTGGGCAGTGTAGGGGGTCGTGCTGGGGGTGGTGTTTCTGGGTTTAGGGCAGTGTAGTGGTGTTCGGGCAGTGTAGGGGGTCGTGCAGGGGGTGGTGAGTCAGGGTTTAGGGCAGTGCAGTGGTATTCGGGCAGTGTAGGGGGTCATGCTGGGGGTAGAGTTTTAGGGTTTAGGGCAGTGCAGTGGTGTTCGGGCAGTGTAGGGGTCGTGCTGGGAGTGGTGTTTCAGGGTTTAGGGCAGTGCAGTGGTGTTCGGGCAGGGTAGGGTGTCGTGCTGGGAGTGGTGTTTCAGGGTTTTGGGCAGTGCAGTGGTGTTCGGGCAGTGTAGGTGGTCTTGGCTGGGGCTGGTGTTTCCGGGTTTAGTGCAGTGGTGTTCGGGCAGTGTAGGGGGTCTTGCTGGGGGTGGTGTTTCAGGGTTTAGGGCAGTGCAATGGTGTTCGCGCAGTGTGGGGGGTCTTGCTGGGGCTGATGTTTCAGCGTTTAGGGCAGCGCAGTGGTGTTCGGGGGGTGTAGGGGGTCTTGCTGGGGGTGGTGTTTCAGGGTTTAGGGCAGTGCAGTGGTGTTCGGGCAGTGTAGGGGGTCTTGCTGGGGCTGGTGTTTCAGGGTTTAGGGCAGTGCAGTGGTGTTCGGGCAGTGTAGGGGGTCTTGCTGGGGCTGGTGTTTCAGGGTTTAGGGTAGTGCAGTGGTGTTCGTGCAGTGTAGGGGGTCGTGCTGGGGCTGGTGTTTGAGGGTTTAGGGCAGTGCAGTGGTGTTCGGGCAGTGTAGGGGTTCGTGCTGGGGCTGGTGTTTCAGGGTTTAGGGCAGTGCAGTGGTTTTCAGGCAGTGTAGGCGGTCGTGCTGGGGGTGGTGTTTCAGGGTTTAGGGCAGTGCAGTGGTGTTCGGGCAGTGTAGGGGGTCGTGCTGGGGGTGGTGTTTCAGGGTTTAGGGCAGTGCAGTGGTGTTCGGGCAGTGTAGGGGGTCGTGCTGGGGCTGTTGTTTCAGGGTTTTGGGCAGAGCAGTGGTGTTCGGGCAGTGTAGGGGGTCGTGCTGGGGGTGGTGTTTTAGGGTTTAGGGCACTGCAGTGTTGTTCGGACAGTGTAGGGGGTCTTGCTGGGGGTGGTGTTTCAGGGTTTAGGGCAGTGGTGTTCGGGCAGTGTAGGGGGTCTTGCTGGGGGTGATGTTTCAGGGTTTAGGGCAGTGCAGTGGTGTTCGGGCAGTGTAGGGGGTCTTGCTGGGGCTGGTGTTTCAAGGTTTAGGGCAGTGCAGTAGTGTTCGTGCAGTGTAGGGGGTCATGCTGGGGGCGGTGTTTCAGGGTTTAGGGCAGTGCAGTAGTGTTCGGGCAGTGTAGGGGGTCGTGCAGGGGGTGGTGTTTCAGGGTTTAGGGCAGTGCAATGGTGTTCGGGCAGTGTAGGGGGTCGTGCTGGGGGTGGTGTTTCAGGGTTTAGGGCAGTGCAGTGGTGTTCGGGCAGTGTAGTGGGTCATGCAGGGGATGGTGTTTCAGGGTTTAGGGCAGTGCAGTGGTGTTCGGGCAATGTAGGGGGTCGTGCTGGGGCTGGTGTTTCAGAGTTTAGGGCAGTGCAGTGGTGTTCGGGCAGTGTAGGGGTCTTGCTGGGGGTGGTGTTTCAGGGTTTAGGGCAGTGGTGTTTGGGCAGTGTAGGGGGTCTTGCTGGGGGTGATGTTTCAGGGTTTAGGGCAGTGCAGTGGTGTTCGGGCAGTGTAGGGGGTCTTGCTGGGGGTAGTGTTTCAGGGTTTAGGGCAGTGCAGGGGTGTTCGTGCAGTGTAGGGGGTCGTGCTGGGGATGGTGTTTTAGGGTTTAGGCCAGTGCAGTAGTGTTCGGGCAGAGTAGGGGGTCGTGCAGGGGGAATGGTGTTTCAGGGTTTAGGGCAGTGCAGTGGTGTTTGGGCAGTGTAGTGGGTCATGCAGGGGGTGGTGTTTCAGGGTTTAGGGCAGTGCAGTGGTGTTCGGGCAATGTAGGGGGTCGTGCTGGGGCTGGTGTTTCAGGGTTTAGGGCAGTGCACTGGTGTTCGGGCAGTGTAGGGGGTCTTGCTGGGGGTGGTGTTTCAGGGTTTAGGGCAGTGGTGTTCGGGCAGTGTAGGGGGTCTTGCTGGGGGTGATGTTTCAGGGTTTAGGGCAGTGCAGTGGTGTTCGGGCAGTGTAGGGTGTCGTGCTGGGGGTGGTGTTTCAGGGTTTAGGGCAGTGCAGTGGTTTTCGGGCAGTGTAGGGGGTCGTGCACGGGGTGGTGTTTCAGGGTTTAGGGCAGTGCAGTGGTGTTCGGGCAGTGTAGGGGGTTGTGCTGGGGCTGGTGTTTCAGGGTTTAGGGCAGTGCAATGGTGTTCTGGCAGTGTAGGGGGTCGTGCTGGGGCTAGTGTTTCACGGTTTAGGGCAGTGCAGTGGTGTTCGGGCAGTGTAGGGGGTCATGCTGGGGCTGGTGTTTCAGGGTTTAGGGCAGTGCAGTGGTGTTCGTGCAGTGTAGGTGGTCGTGCTGGGGCTGGTGTTTCAGGGTTTAGGGCAGTGCAGTGGTGTTCGGGCAGTGTAGGGGTCATGCTGGGGCTGGTGTTTCAGGGTTTAGGGCAGTGCAGTGGTGCTCAGGCAGTGTAGGGGGTCGTGCTGGGGGTGGTGTTTCTGGGTTTAGGGTAGTGCAGTGGTGTTCGGGCAGTGTAGGGGGTCGTGCTGGGGCTGGTGTTTCAGGGTTTAGGGCAGTGCAGTGGTGTTCGGGCAGTGTAGGGGTCGTGCTGGGGCTGGTGTTTCAGGGTTTTGGGCAGAGCAGTGGTGTTCGTGCAGTGTAGGGGGTCGTGCTGGGGGTGGTGTTTCAGGGTTTAGGGCAGTGCAGTGGTGTTCGGGCAGTGTAGGGGGTCGTGCTGGGGGTGGTGTTTCAGGGTTTAGGGCAGTGGTGTTCGGGCAGTGTAGGGGGTCTTGCTGGGGGTGATGTTTCAGGGTTTAGGGCAGTGGAGTGGTGTTTGGGCAGTGTAGGGGGTCTTGCTGTGGATAGTGTTTCAGGGTTTAGGGCAGTGCAGTGGTGTTTGGGCAGTGTAGGGGGCCGTGCTGGGGGTGGTGTTTCAGGGTTTAGGGCAGTGCAGTGGTGTTCGGGCAGTGTAGGGGGTCGTGAAGGGGGTGGTGTTTCAGGGTTTAGGGCAGTGCAGTGGTGTTCGGGCAGTGTAGGGGGTCGTGCTGGGGGTGGTGTTTCAGGGTTTAGGGCAGTGCAGTGGTGTTCGAACAGTGTAGGGGGTCGTGCAGGGGCTGGTGTTTCAAGGTTTAGGGCAGTGCAGTGGTGTTCGGGCAGTGTAGGGGGTCGTTCTGGGGGTAGTGTTTTAGGGTTTAGGGTAGTGCAGTGGTGCTTGTGTAGTGTAGGGGGTCGTGCTGGGGGTAGTGTTTTAGGGTTTAGGGTAGTGCAGTGGTGTTTGTGTAGTGTAGGGGGTCATGTTTTAGGGTAGTGCAGTGGTGTTTGGGTAGTGTAGGGGGTCGTGCTGGGGGTATTGTTTTAGGATTTAGGTTAGTGCAGTGGTGTTTGGGTAGTGTAGGGGATCGTGCTGGGGGTAGTGTTTTAGGGTTTAGGGTAGTGCAGTGGTGTTTGTGTAGTGTAGGGGGTCATGCTGGGGGTAGTGTTTTAGGGTTTAGGATAGTGCAGTGGTGCTTGTGTAGTGTAGGGAGTCGTGCTGGGGTAGTGTTTTAGGGTTTAGAGTAGTGCAGTAGTGTTTTTGTAGTGTAGGGGTCATGTTTTAAGATGCAACGCTCCAATACCTGACCAGTCTGCACTACATAAAACTGCAAAAAAACTAAAAATAAAAAGTGTTTTGCACACTTTTGTCATTGGGCTATATGTGGGCTACATCTGGGTAATATTTGTGCTACATTTGGGCTCTTTTTTCTCTGGTGGCCATCTTGGAAGACTTCTTTGTTATGAAGTTTCCTAATTTCCTCATTTACTGCAGTCTCCTCAGTAGGAAATGCTTTCAGTTTTTTACTTTGATTCCATCAAGAAGGCATTCAGATGTGTCTCACATTTGCCATAAATTCAGAATGTTAGCACTCTAGTTGCTCATTAGATCACTGTACTAAAGCTACTGCTCACCACGGAGTTAACTGGAAGTCTGCTGCTGGTATTGAAAGTGATTGTTTCAGTCTGCATGTCAGAATTTTCTAATGAAATAGAAGAGGATTTGAGATCTCACTTAAAACATGCCCTCATTTTTCTTTCTGCAGCACTAACCATAATTTCTATTTAAAAAAGAACCCCTCATTTTGTTCCTTTTTAAATTAAATGTTTTAAGTATTAACGGTTTATTCCAATCAAGATGGCTTCAGGTGTGCCATACTTTTGTCATAAGTAAGGCTGTTAGCACTCTAGTTGTTCTTTAGAACACTCTGGGAAGCTGCAGTAGAACACAAAGGCATCAACTGACAGGCTGCTCCTGTTGAAATATAACAGGAAGATATTTGAGATCTCACTTGAAACATGTCCTAATTTTTCTTTCTATAGCACTAACCATAATTTCTATGACAAAATGAACCCCATCATTTTGTTCCTTTTTAAATTAAATGTTTTAAGTGTTACCAGTTTATTCCAATCAAGATGGCTTCAGGTGTGCCATACTTTTGTCATAAGTAAGGCTGTTAGCACTCTAGTTGTTCTTTAGAACACTCTGGGAAGCTGCAGTAGAACACAAAGGAATCAACTGACAGTCTCTGCCCTTGTTGGATGTACATGTTTTACTGAGAATGTCAGACTTCATTCTCACATGACTGAGAAAGATAATGTGAATTTACAGAAAATATGCTCTCATTTTAGCTTCTGGAGCACCTTCCAAAACTGTATGGGACAAGCATGTGAAAATAGTTTTCTCTCAAACATGATTCATGATATCCCAGCAGAAGGTTTTTCACAGGGTAAAATCACCTTAGAACACACCACAATTCCTGAAATTAGTATGGTACCATCAACAAATGAATTCTAATGTAACTAAAGTCTGTTATCACCCTTAATAGTTCTCCTTTTGGTAACCCTCAAAATCTTTGATTCACTACAAGGCATTTCAATGGGGTACTATCATGTATATTGGTCTCAAGATGGCTGCCAGCAATTCCAGGATGAAGTGCTGACAGCCAATCAGATCTCACGATGACATGTGTGGTTAGGCTCCGCCCAGATATATATGTGTATTTACTTTTGATTTTCTCAGCAACTACTGAACGGATTTACACCATTTAACAAAAAGGGTTCTTTCTGAACCAAGAACTACCTCTTTGCCAAATTTGGTGTAATTCCGTTCAGCAGTTCGGGCTGTAGCCTTGCATAAAGTTTCCTATGGGAAATTGATTTTTTGACTCTTATTTTTTAATTTCTCCGCAACTACTGAACGGATTTACACCATTTAACAAAAGGGTTCTTTCTGAACCAAGAACTACCTCTTTGCCAAATTTGGTGTAATTCCGTTCAGCAGTTCGGGCTGTAGCCGTGTCTAAAGTTTCCTATGGGAAAATGAATGGGGAAAACACGTTTTGGGACCCCCTTTTTCTCTGCCCCCGCTTGATGAATCACCCCGAGACTTTCAGGGTAGGAGTGGACCGGAGCGGGCCATAAAGTTTGAAAATTTCGCGAAGATTCGTCAACTGGCAAGAGAGTTATTTCAAATAGAATGTCGCGGATTTCCTATGGAAAATAGGTCCTAACTATAACTATCTACTGGCGAACGCCAGTAGATAATATATATATATATATATATATATATATATATATATATATATATATATATATATATATATATATATATATATATATATATATATATATATATATATATATATATATGTCTCCTTTGGCGTCCGAATCCGGCGGCACCCGGTTAACAAACTACAACTTCACTGCATTCCTATATATATATCTTTATTTCAGCTAAGATGCCATAAAAGAACATATCACAAATAACAGTCAATAAATATATAAATATTCACAACAATTCCATCACAAATCGGTGAAAGGTCTGAGAATAAAATTGCAAGTATAAATCCTGGAAATAATTTAAAGCAGATAAAAACAAATAAAGCATGAAAACGGTCACCACCCACCCATCGCATAGTCCATTTTTTCTGAGATCTGTTGTATATAGCACAGAAGAAGAGAAAGTGCGCTTCTATCTCTTTTTGTAAAGGGCAGTGTGGACAGTCATTTGTTCCTTAGCCAGCTTTTCCCCACTTAGTTGTGACAGTGTTCAAATCCAAAATAATCAATCTAAATTTTACGTACAGATGTTTTGCATGGGGCAGGTAAATTCTGTCCTGGTACTGGTCCTGGTACTGCTCATAATTAGGGAAACACTTGTGGTTATGGAATTGGCCAGTAATACTATCCTCAGTCTGATCATTCCAAATCTTTGTAAATACAGAATTCCAAAACCCTGACTTAATGTCCTGCAAATCACCCGTCCTAAATCTCCTTGGTGTTGCCCATAGCTCTTCCATGTTAATCTTTATGAGCATATATTTGACATATCTAAGCCACAGGGAGCGTATTGAGTATCTAGTGAAATCATTTCTATCAAGGCATCCCTATAAGGCTTCAACTCCTCCATAGCCCAGAAGCATGCCCAATATGGAAAAGGTTTATTAGATGTCAACTGATGAATGTGCTTGAGGGCCATATCAAACCAAAGATAAATGAGTAGAGAGCTTGTAGGTAAATAAAGCAGAGACCTTATAAATTTATGTTCAGACAGCGTGAGTGCTTGACAATTGGTATACCCCCATAACTCAGCACCATATGTCGCTGCTGCCACTGCTGTGGCTTTAAACACTGTAAGAGCTTAGTAAATAGGACCTCCTGAAGAGTATTAATATATGCAAGGTAGGTATTCCAGGGCACTATCCACCATAAAACCAATGCATGGATATTTACAAGTTCTGGGAAAAGTGACGCATCGCCGAGAAGTGTTTTGCCTGAAGGCCAAATGCATCAAAATATCTACGCTTCGGAAACCCACGCGTAGGATATCATATGACACATTGGCTTTGTTATATAAAGAGAAACTAGACAGAACAGTCTGCCAAGCACAACTACACCATGGAACTCTTAATTTTGCAGCAGGGTGTCGAAAGGAGAAGACCACAACCACCACCAGCCCAACAGCACACCCCCCCCTCACCACCACAAATCAATCAATCAAGGTTTATATAGCGCGGCTACCCACCCGTGAGGGCCTCAAGGTGCTGAAGGGAGGTATGGGGGGCAGAAAGCAGAAGACAGAAGGCAGAAGGGAGTGCGTTTATTGGCAGCAGACCTCCCTCATTGAGCTCAGGGAGGATGAGGTCATTACCTACTACAGGCTCAGGAAGTAGTCTATCGTCCAACTGCTACACCGGATAGCACCAAGGCTCCAGCCCCCAACTGCCAGGTCCGCCAACATCCCTCCTCAGATCAAGATCATGGCTGTCTTCCACATGTTGGCATCTTGTTCATTAAAGATTACAACAGCCAAACTACCAGGTATCTCCCAGCCATCTTCCTCTGCTTTCCTACCCTCTGTTCTGGATGCCATCATTCACCTAACACCGCAGTACCTCCTCTTCCCCAACACACAACAACTGCTGCTGAAGTGTGCATGTGCATACATCTTCAGGCACTCCATCATCAATGAGCACTTCCAGAATGACCAATATGGGAATGGCTTACTGGATGGTAAGTACATCTGCAGTACATGACACACCTAATAACAGCAAACATTGAATGACCCAATGGACATATCCGTGTGTGCTACCTGAAACAGTGCATACATACGAGGGGTTGACCTCATACTTGCAACATTCATCAGGGCAGATCTGCAATGCAAACCTGCAAGTCACACATTTTGAGACATGCTATGCCACTGGGTCTGTCTATCAACAGTGGCATGAACCTGAGCAATGCTATGTTTGGAAAAATGCCGTATTGCAACACTGTGCTCAAGGAAGGCCTGCCATGGCTGTTGTCTGTGTGTCCAAATGTAACTCCCATTGTACATGAGGTATATTATGTATCCCACACCAGGTAACCTGTGTAGAATGCACCACAGCTACACACCAGATTACACTTCCTAAAGGTAGTAAACAATTTGAAGGCTCCGTCATTGGTAGGCAGTGCAGCTACAACATCAGTGGTTCCACAGAGACACATGTATGTGTCCGTGTGAAACATGTTCGTACTGGTACTACCTAACTATGTAGGACAACAAACCCCAACTTGTGATCAACATACTGTCACTTACAGTGGCAATGGACCTACAAAACACCTTTCACACTAAGCTACAGGCCAAAAGTGTTTTCCAATAGTGGCACCTTCAAAAGTAGGAGGCCAAGCACATGTTGCAATCTGACACAAAGAACAGAACTAGACATGTAGGCTTAAATGTGATAAACTCAATGTTACCATTGCGGATAATTGTGTTAGGAGTGTGTACGAGTCATTCTGGACACATAACGGTCATGTACTTGAATGTGGGTTGATAAATCACCATGAGTATTGAGTGACTTTTCTCCCTTCGTCTTTCCAGCTGACCAAGGATATGGTCTGCAGTCCTGGGTCATGACCCCCTTTGCACATCCCCAGACAGAGGCAGAGCGCAGTCATAACCATGAACCATGTACTGTGCAAGAACCAGGGGTATCGTGGAGCGCACTTTTGGCCTACTGAAGTCTCGGTTTCGATGCTTGGATATGTCCGGGGGCCGATTGCTGCACTACCCCATTCTGGTTTGCAAAATCATAGTGGTATGTTGCATATTCCACAACATATGTGTATGGACAAATGTCCCATGGGACCAGTCTAATGAGGACCAGAAAGCAGCGGAGGAGCATGAGGAGGAAGATGAGGACAGAGGCAAAAATGTAGGGACAAATGCTAGCACTTGACAAAGGCACACCATTGTGCAGAATTTTTCACTTATGCCTGAAACATTTGGATGGCCATAACTCCTATTTTTGTAATTAAAGAGTGTTAAAAAATTTAAATAAATGAATGAACACTTCCTTGGTGTAAGCACTTTCATCAAACAGTCACTGTAAACATCAATACACTCACATCTCACATAAATGTATCTGGCCCATCACAAAGGTGTGTAGCTAGGTGTTTTTCTCATCCGATCCCAGGACACCATCATGTGGTCCAAAACATGTGTGCATATAAACAAAATGTGCCAAATGCATGTGTGTGTGGAAGACGTACACAAAACAAAGTTAGCAATGTGGCACAGAGTGATCATGCTGTATGTGTGGTGCAACTGTGTACTGACTGTCAGACATCCTACCACAAGCCAAAGGTAGTGTAAATGTAAACAATGTGCAATGACTGAGTATGTGTGTGTTGTAAGTCATTACATTTTCCACTCCTTTACACTGTGGAGGCCGGTATAGTGACCTTAATGTCCTATGACTTTGAACAGAGGCCCATATGATGTGCACAGGCACACAGTGCAACCCAGTTAGTCTACATATGCGACACAAACGTTTGCAAGCACATACCAAAATCAGTGTGGCATCTCACCTAACACATATAAATGTGGACGCCTAACCTGTGCTGGTGCTGTATTGACTACCTAGCCACAATGCAGCCACACTTGACCCACTAGGCAAGGATGCAACCGTTACATGCAGGAATGGATGTGACCGTGTAGCCCTGTCTAACTCAGAAACAAGAAATGCAGTGACCCCTACAGCTCCATCTATGTGTGCTAATTTGTAAGTCTGGGCGGTGAACCCAGCTACGCTCGAGGAGTTTACGGAGTTTTCCGTATTCTGCGTTACACAGAGCTCACAGAGTTTTTTCCCTCGCTCGTGTTCATCAACGTCAAGTTGGCGAGCGCGAGCGTGGAAAATCCACCTCCCGGCGAGATTTTTCCTCGTTCACGATCGTCAACATCAAGTTAGCGAGCGCGAGCGTGGAAAATCAACCTCCCGGTGAGATTTCTCAACGCAGGCAGTCAGATTTCTCTTTACGAGTGGTCGCGTATGCTCACGACCGCTCGGGTTGAGAAACCATCTGTTCGCGTTGAGAAAGGTGCCGCTCGAGTAAAAATCTACTCGAGCGGCAGATATGAAGCAGTGCCCGCTTGCGCTGTGCATGGTGCCGTTCGCGATGATTGCACAGTGCGGACAAGCACCTGGCACTGAAAATCACCGCAAACTGCATTTATCTAAAGAAACTCCGGCGCTTGCGGAGCTCTACATTTTGCGGCGGCTTACTAATTTGTTCAGGACTCAAAGGAAATCTAATAGCCAAATACATGTCAAGGTATAACTACATGTGGTGTCACTCCTCGCAAGGTAGCATGCACTGACGTATCCAAGGTCAGAATGGCATAACCTGTCAATAAAGGCACATATGACCATCTGGTGTGAATGCCTACTAACATTTTAAGTTCATGTAAGCCCTCTCTGTTGCCGAATAATGTGTTGCATGGAAATGCTACACATGAATGGGAGAATGCACACCCTATGATACTTAAGCTTAATACAAACTTCTCCAACTGCAATGTACGGCGTGCAGCTCCTGTTCCGCGCTCTGCCCGTGCACGCTGAATGATGCAAAGAAAGCCGATGAACGTTTTAGTTCAACAGGTGCAGGGTGCACAGCCACGAGATCGGGCCATCGGCCTTTGTTACTCCATATTAAGGTTTGAACAAACTTTTCATATATTTTTCTCTGTTATTTCTTCAAAACTTATCCATATTTTTCATCTCCAATTTAAACAAGTTGAACAATAGGTATTCAAAACTTCCATATTTTATTCACGTAGTGAGCTTCAAAATTGTAACAGTACATAGGACTGTTACAATTTTGAAGCTCACTACGTGAATAAAATATGGAAGTTTTGAATACCTATTGTTCAACTCGTTTAAATTGGAGATGAAAAATATGGATAAGTTTTGAAGAAATAACAGAGAAAAATATATGAAAAGTTTGTTCAAACTTTAATATGGAGTCACAAAGGCCGATGGCCCGATCTCGTGGCTGTGCACCCTGCACCTGTTGAACTAAAACGTTCATCGGCTTTCTTTGCATGGAAATGCTAAACATATCCCTACCTGGAAGTTACCAAACTTGTCAGGCCTACTAAAGCATGACTAGTGAAGAACAAGATATTGGCTAACCATTTTTGCTTACGCTTTTCTGCATTTCTAATGTGCATGTGTCACACATATAATGCCAGACACCAAGCCAAGACAAAAGATGTCTGTATACCCCTATATCATATGGTGGTTGTTGGGTATCATAGTCTGCTACATGATGCCATGAACATATGAACATATGACCTATTGGCCTAGTGACATACCTTTCACATCTATACACCCAATCTGTGAGCTGGATGCCACAAACACTGTAGACAGGCTAAAGAAGCCAGGGTATGTCATTTCCAGAGTGTGCAGTGTCAGTAACACATTCTTTGTCACTAGTGCAGACATATAGTACGATCTTCAAGTATGGGAATCATCTTGTATGACAATGTGGATTTCATTTGCATAGGAGCACAATATCCGTGATTCAAGAATGACTACTACGCAGATATCTACATCAAAGCAAGCATAATACAAACTGTAATACATATTGATTTTTTTCAAGCTATGCCCATTTGACAATATGTTTGTGTATTTCACAGCAATATATTGTCTGTCCTAGTGTCTGCACCATGAACGCAAGGAATCACACATATGCGCACTTTTAACATACACGTGACACATCCCAAGCCTACAAGCATGTCAGCAGAATCATTTTGAGCACGAAAAGTGATCCCTGAGAGTGTTCACCTGCATTGCAGCAATCAATACACTGTACCACACACACAGGGCTAGTTACGTCAATTAAAACTGACGCATTGCCCATTTCTCTAGAGAGTCGTCAGACAAAAACAACACTTTAGTAGGAAATGTGACGCTTTAGGAAACGAGACGCTTTAGTAGTAAAGGTGACGCTTTAGTAGGAAAGGTGACGCTTTATTATTAAAGGTGACACTTTTGTAGGAAAGGTGACCCTTTAGGAAACATGACGCTTTAGTAGTAAGGGTTACGCTTTAGTAGGAAAGGCGACACTTTACGAAACAAGACACTTAAGTAGTAAAGGTGACATTTTAGTAGGAAAAGTAATGAATTAGGACACGACACGCTTTAGTAGTCAAGGTGATGCTATAGTAGTAAACGTGACACTTTAGTAGGAAAGGTGGCGCTTTAGTAGGAAACGTGATGCTCTAGTAGGAAACGTGATGCATCCAGCCAGGAAATGATGCAATGGCTAAACCATGCTGCAAGCCAGGAAGGATGAAGTTCCTTGCACTTTCACTTACAGTCTTTTTGTCTGTGCTGGCTAGTGGATGTGTTTGTTTTGAGCTCTTGCGATTTGGTGTGGTATTTGGTCTTGTTGGTGTCTCTGCTGTCCCTATTGTGTATGTAAACTGTCATTTATATTTTGTAATTGCATTTTGTAAAGTTTTGCCACTGTATTGTCAGGTGTTCGTCCATTTAGGGGTTAGTATTTTTAGGGGTAGAGGAAAGGGATAGTTTTGAGGTTTTTTGGGTTTAGGGCGCTAGTCTGGGTAGTGATATGACAGGCAGGGCCAGATCCAATAACCTGCCAAAGGAGGAATTTGGGGGCCTGCTGTGGCTGTTGGTGCGGTACCTGCCAAACATGGTCAGCAGTGGAAGTAGGGTGAGCCAAGTCTACCCTACACTTGAGAGGGAGGAGCGCAGGGAAAAGGTGCGCTTCCAATTGAGTAGGATATTCAATGTCCAGCAAACAATACACCAACTGAAGCATCGATGGGCCGATGTTGTCAGCCAGATGGCAGATCTCCTTGATCACCTGGGGATTGAAATTGGTGGGCCTACTGGTAAGTCCCTGTATGCCATGAGCTTGTGGCTGTATGGCTTTTGAACACATCTTTAAATGTTTTTTCTTCTGGAAGGCCCAGATATGTATATAGGTTTGCATGGCATGATATGGGATAACTCATTTAAATAAACGGAACATGCCACAGGGGCCTGTTCACAGGGGCATTACAATAGACAAAACATACCATGAAGTGTAGGGGAGGCCCATAGGTGCTGTGGGACCCATCCAGCACTATACAGGGAGTATTGTCATACGGCCTGCTAGGTCATTACTGACTCCAAACTGTGGGGGCCACCCGCCATGTACGTCGTAGGGGAGCACACTTACATGTCATCATGCCACAGGTTACACTGGGGGTTTTGTGTACCCCATGATGGTCACACATACGTGTATATTACAAAAAATGGTACTAAGGGGCTTATTTACAAGCCCTTTGTGCTGCTGGTACGTCACTTTTTCCCATATTAAAAGTGATGCACCAGCGGCACAAGAGACTTGTAAATAAGGCCCTAAATCCTTTATGACCCTGTTCAGGCCTTGAATGATCATTATTCATTCACAGTTTACTGGTCACATTTAAGGAGCGTGATGGAAAAGGCAAACACGCATGGGTACTGTCTGATGTGTGTAGGATTGTAAAGAACATGTATTGACTTGAGAAGGCCCCAGCATTATCATACTATGCAGAGCATGGTCAGTCAAATTAGACTGCTGACATATCCAACAAAGCCAGGCTCATTTGCACAATGTAGCAAGCTAGGTTGGTCTTGCACCTTGTCTGCACTCTGTGCACCTGATACGTGATGTACCTGGTATTATCTGAATACACTGCAACATGGCTTGCATATGTCCAGCATTAGGGTAATCCAAATTTGCCTTATGCTACAAGTCCAATGTACAGACAATACAAGTCATTTGCGAAGTCAATGTACTGTGCTTCATATTTACACAGTGTACATCTTCAGCATTCACAGAGCAATGTACCATCTTTTTGTCTTGTAGGTGGAGCAAACACATACGCCTGTGGAGAGGTGAGAGCTTAAGAGATCCCAATGCTACTAGCGAGTGTCATCTGATTGTTCTTGTGCTCTGTAAGGATTGTGTATGTTCTCGTAAATTGGTTGCAGTGAGATGTATAAGGGGTGTCATCAGTCAGTGGAAACAAGCTTTTCCTTACATATAGATTCACAACAGTAGTTGAACAAAGTTGCATGTGCAATTGACAGGGCCAAATTGGTATGTGAAATAATTCCCAATGAATGCAGACCCACATGATGAATGGCTCTGAATCTGCTGTGCAAATGTTGTGCCAGCTATGGAGTGGATGCTCATGGCACATGTACCATCACCTGCCCCAAAACCAACTGATGTTCATTGGTTCAAATGTCTCTCTCACCACTAATATACACAGAAAGTGACAACATTCTACTCGATTTATGTGCCAGAAATGTTGCATGGGATAGGCTGTGATTTTCCTGACACAGTATGTTTGCCCAAATCCAAATTTGAGCAGGACACAGATGTGGTTGGGGTGTAACACATATACCAGACAATAATACCAATTATCAACAGCACATCGAATGTTGGCATGTGCACAGTAAACAGCTTTTCCAATAAATTGTTCCTCCTGTTGTATGTTTATATCATACCATGCACATGCCTGCAAAATAAGTTCCTCCACCCTACCAAAATTGGTACCGTCTAAATGATTGAAGGCATGTCAGACATTAATGGCACTCAAACAGCAAATTGTTCTGGGATCCATACAAGTACCTGTAGTTCAGCGTCTAGCCAAAGTTTGGGCTCCAATGGACTTGGGTGACCATGTGAGCAGGCTCAGCATACCGAAACAAGAATCCTTAGTAGTATAGATGCTGCATATGTATTTGTGATGTGCCATATTTACAATGTATTATTCATGATAACAAAACCAGAAGTCAAGTTGCATATCCCCATTTGTTGCAGTGAGTGTGTAAGTCCATTGCGCATACTAATGACTTACTTGGGTTCACCCCTTAGCCCACATTTATCATGATATGTGGCAAATGTCATCCAGCATCATGGGTACCTGCGCATCCCTCAAAGTACTGCATATTGGTGACATGTTAGATGGGGTGACAGAGAAGCAATTGCCAAAATGGCATCGTGTTCTAAAGAATGTTGTCACGAAAATTGATGTGCACATAGGATTGGTGGGATGAACTTCAATCTGCCTATCTGATGCTCATTGCTAGTGTAGGGGTGCACATAGAAATGTATGGTCAAATTTGTGTGGCAGGTTCACACAGGCCGTGATTATTCCTACCTTAGTGCAGACTGATTAGGTATTAGTCGATGTGGGACATGTCACCGGTCCACACATGCCAATGCAGCTACATGCCTGACTCATGCCCTCATATACCTGATGCCCTATAATAGAAACTTGTCCATACCTTTGCAGTGTTTTGTGAGAAATAAGGCTGATATGTTAGATACCACAGGCATGTATGCACTGTGTTCACAGTCCACCTACTGCTGCCATTACCCATACTGTATCCCCCAGGAATTGTCACCATTGAGCCTTTTCAGCTAATTAACTGCAAGATACAGCACAATATACTCAAATATATGAGATCTACAGCATGCATGCACACACTCATCACATGGATTAAGTATGAGTTGATGTGCATCTAGGTAACAATCCATATAAAAATGTATGGACAGACTCTTGGGTATGTAAAGGACCTCATGCTATTTGTTGCATTACATTACGTGCTCTATTTTAAGTGTTCCAGGTATGTCCATGTGTCAATCTTACAGAAGTGCCTAACAGGTCTGTTGAACTGCATGTAGCTAGCCACATTCCGTCTATGTTTCAACTACCTGGAACAGAGTCAATCTATGCTGCAATGTGTGTGGCTTTGTGTATTTGCCATAGCAGTGAAACATTGCTGAGGCACAATATGTGTACTTGCTACACATTACTCCTTTCACATAGGTGATTGGCCATAGATTTTACCCTCTTGCAAGTTGCATGATAATCCCCAGGGAGTACCTAGATGGACCATGTGTACCATTCCAAGTGTACACAACATCATTGTTCATAATCTGTCTTCACATGCACATGGGTCTACGTTTATGAGGCCAGACACTACCATTTTCTGTACATACAAGGCTAAGACCTGAATATTTTATTATTGTAATTTTAGGGGAAGTACATGTTTCTCATGACGGTTGTTCACGAATCGTTCCATAGATGTATTTTTTTGGTCGGACATGGCACTTATGCTGCTAATTGTAATTCATACATTTAATTGATGACAACTTGGACAAATTCAGCATGTCTGATACGTATGTCCTTCCTCTCCAATAGACAACATGACACCTGATATGGGGTTCGGGGAACATGGCGGCCGGGTAGAGGCGGGTCACGGGAGAGCTCGAAGGGTGCCAATGTAAACATACGGGCGGAATACAAAACTTTACGCGGATGATGTAACAAAGTTCAGGAAAAGGATTTTCATCTTACCTCATGGAGCCACGGAGTCATGGAGTCAAGGAGGAAGCGGGACACGGCGTAATCACGGCAGACGAGGGCGATCAGCGATGTGCGAGAGCCGCACTGGAGCTGCGTAGAGAATGGTGCGCGGCTGCTAGAATCCCCTTCCGGGGTAGAGGAGGCAGAGATAGCGGCAGGAGCGAGGATGAGCGGACAGCCAACCGGCAGGAGATTCAGGAGCAAGGGTAAGCAAAGATCGATCCACAGCGGCGATTGACCCGAGGAACAAAAGTGCAGGCAGCCACTGAGGCAGGTAATAGAGAGAGTGAGGGAAAGCTGGAGAACACAATTCTGAAGGGGGAGATGGTGTTTTCCAGGTACTCATTGAGAAGCACGGGGAAGGGAAAGGAGTTATTTGAACAGGTTACAGGTGGGGGAAAGTCTGCTGTTGGAGGGTCGGAGGGGGATAAGAAAGAAGCTGTAAACCTAGCTGTTGGTAACAGAACAATCCTGGATAAAAACGTAAGCCACAAAAAAATAAAACTAAGACAAAGTAAATCGGACCAGAGGATTAAGGTCATACCCTCCCTCAGAACATTTTTTAAAGTCCTGCCAAAAACATTAATACTAAGTGAAGGCTGTATGTCAAACAAGGAAGACCAACAGAGGCAGGTTAACAGGAGGCTGGCAGTCTCCTCGGGGGGATCAGACATGTCCAACTGGGCAAAAGACATAAATCCAAACAGATTCCAAGCATTAACGATAGATGACCCAGCAGTTTCAGTTGCGGGGCAGGATAGTGATCAGGCAACAGCATCAATACCGCTAAGCAGCCCGAGACAGCTCATGGAAGAAAGAGGCTTGAAGGAATCTGAGAGAGAAGAAGGTAACTTAAGCAGCGAGAGTCCTTCAGTAGCGGCTCTCTCTTTAGAGATCAAGAGCAGGTTCGAGGTATCAGAAATCAATCAAAAAGAGATAAGGTTGGCATGCGAGAATATGGAAAAAAAATAGATGATCTCACAAACAGAATGGCTATTTTGGAGGAAACTGTTAGGGATCTCAGAATGACTGTACAAACGAATAAAGCAGACATTAAAGGCTTAAAAATGAAAGAGCAGGAGCAGCAGGACAGGCTGGAGAGAATGGAAAACTTTCAGAGGCGGAATAATTTACGGATTTTGAAGGTGCCGGAGGGGAGAGAGGGGGATGATCTGAAGTCTTTTATAGTTAAGTTGAGAAAGAATGGACTGCAAATGGAAGGTGCAGAGCAGGAGATTGCTAAAGGATATCCAGAGAATCCATAGAGATCCCTTCATACAGAACCCCAATAGAACTAAACCAAAAAAATATTGGTGAATTTCCTCACTTACTCGTTAAAAGAGAAAGTTTTGCTAAAAGCAATGAGAACAAAGTCAGTGGACGTGGATGGGGTTAAATGCGAAGCCAGGTCAGATATCTCTAATGTTACCTCTAACAGGCAATGGGAACTGGGAAAGAGGATAGATCCATTGAAGAAACTGTGGGCCACGGTTCAGCTAAAGTTCCCAGCAGTTCTGAAACTAATGTTGAATAACAAAATGCATAGCTTTCGGTCAGTTAGTGAGGTAGATTAATTTATAGAGAGCATACAGGTAGGAGTATAGTATTTGGAATTAGGACTGATTACACTGATTAGACTATAGGTTACTTGTCCCGATGTAAATAGGTTATTGTGGGAGGGCACACCCACAAGGCTGAGGCCATGGAGAGTCAGGGGCAGGATCTCCGGGGGGGGGGGGGGAGGAAGTCAGTGGGCACTGGGTGGGAAGCATGTGGGAGAAAGTAAAAAAAAAGATCCTCAGAAGTTTCGGAAGCACCAGTCTCTTATTTTGACACCAAGGGGGATGGGTGAGAAACAAATAACACACATCAAAATTCTGTCCTGGAATGTAAATGGATTAAGGGTAAAGGGAAGGCGAGAAAGGCTACTGCAGTATATAAAAGATTGCCCTGGTCAGATAATAGTATTGCAAGAGACACATTTGACGGAGAAAGAATGTCTGGAGATCTTTAAGGTAAAGAGATGGGTGCAACAAGTAGTATGCACAAGGCACTCTTTAGTAACAAAGGGTGTAGATTTCTTTTAAAACAAGATGCCAAGCTCACCATTTCGGAGAGTGTCTCAGACAGTGCAGGAAGTTGGGTCATAGCAAAACGGAGGGTATCTGTGCAAGGCTTTACATTGGTGGGGTAATATGGGCTGAATAAGGATGAAACAACTCCTCTCAAGGAGATGTTAGCAGAACTGCTGAATTTCCCTGACCCGATTATCATGGCTGAAGATTTTAATGTATTTCTGGATAGTATCTTAGATAGATCTACTAAAAGCAGAGCACTAGTGAATCAAAAGATGGCAGAACAGATAAAACGAATCATTGAACAAATGGGTCTATGTCTATGATCTAAGAGAGGATATACATATAATAATAGGAAATATCGTCATCAGTCAAGAATTGATTATTTTTTAATAGATATTAATTTAAAGGATCTGGTACAGGACATCAAGCATATAGGGGCTCATTTATCGGATCACTCCGCCATGTTGTTAGATTTAAGCTTAATAGATAAGAATATTCAGACTAGATGAGCAATGGACTGTTCCCTGTTATTGGACAAAGATGTAGTAGAAATGTTAAATAAGGAAACAAAAGAGTTTTTTGGAGTTAATTTAGGTTCCACCCCTGTGGGAATAGTGTGGGGTGCATACAAGGCTTACTTAAGAGGTAGGGTAGGCAGTTTATTGGCAGAGAGAAGGCGGACTTACCGGGAAGCAGTTACAAACCTGGAAAAGCAAATCCGAGCAAAAGAAGGGGAGATTGATAGTTTAAATGTGAAACAGGGAGAAACTCAGGCGTGCAGTCTGAGGTATCAGGTTTTAAAACACAGTTAGCCAACATTTTGGAGGGTAGGGTCAGAGAAAGATGGGAGGCTAGTAGGCTAGCCCATTTTAAATACGGGGAGAATTGCAGCAAATTGTTAGCATGGAAAATCAAAAAAGACCGGGTGAGGAATTTGGTTAAGGAGATTAAATGTAAACATACTGGAGCCGAGTTGAGGAGCAAGAAAGAGATTGAAGGAGCCTTCTATAGTTACTTTGAAAAAGTGTACCAAGAAGAGGTAAAGATCAACGAAGAGGAGGTAAGAGATTTGGCTAAAACAGGAACATTTTGAAGCCTTAAATGAAGAAAACACAAGATCTTAAATGAGAAGATGAACATGTTGTAAGTGGAGCTAGCACTTATGCTCGTAAAGCAGGGGAAGGCACCCGGGCCGGATGGCATACCACACGAAATTTAAAGAGCACTGGCAGGAACTTTAGCGCCAATCCTAACTGAGGTATTTAATGAGATATTCATGAAAGATACTCGCATGCCCGAGTCTTGGAAGGAGGCCATCAATACATTAATCCTGAAGCCCGGGAAGTGTGCTAAGAATTGTTATTCATACAGGCCAGTGTCGTTACTAAATTGTGACTACAAAATCTTTGCAAAGATTTTGGCGAAAAGGATCAACGGGATTATGAAAGATCTTGTACACGAGGATCAGAAGGGGTTTATACGAGGAAAATCCCTACACGAGCTGACATACACTCTCATTGGTTCCATAGATTTGGCCACTGCTCATAAACTTCCTTTAGCAGTGACTGCGTTAGACGCTACAAAAGCATTTGACCGAGCAAATCAGGTTTTTCTACAAACAGTTATGAAATCTTTAAATCTGAGAACGAAGTTTTGTAAGACACTTGCTGGAACTTATACTTCTCCACACGCGAGAGTGCTTGTGAATGGTACTCTGACGCCCTCATTCAAAATAACCAGAGGAACGAGACAAGGCTGCCCCCTGTCACCTCTATTATTTGATCTATATATCGAACCTCTGGCTAGTAGAGTCAGAAAGGATCCGTGGATCTTTCCTTTTAGATACAAAGGCTGGAAGAAGAAATAAGCCTTGTATGCTGATGACCTTCTGATTTATACAACTGATTTGCAGACTACTATGAGACAGGTTATGAAATTGACAACGGAGTTTGGCAAGGTCTCGGGATATGAGATTAATAGAGTAAAGACTGAGATAGTGGTCTGGAATACGGAGAAGGGGAATGAAAAGGTTAAAAGGGAGATGAGGTACTTGGGGGTCAGGATAACACAGGATATTACCAAACTATCAAAGGCAAACTTCGATAAAGCTAAGAGGAAAGTGCGTAACTTGATGGCAAATTGGTCACATTTGCCTCTAACCATATTTGGTAGAGTCAACTTGGTAAAAATGGTTATCCTCCCGAAGTTCACATTTCTATTTAACTCAATCCCTTTACCTTTCAAGAAGGAGTGGTTTGGAAAGTTGCAAGGTCACATTAGTAGCTCTATCTGGTCTTCCAAAGGACCTCGTATTGCATGGAAGAAGCTGGGAAGAAAAATAGAGAAAGGGGGGTTAGCCTTACCAGATCTACAATTTTACTCCTGGGCGTTTTTGCTTAAAAACGGGAAAATGCTCTTGGACAGACCTGTGTGCTCAGAATTAGGCAGATTGTTCGCTGAAATGTTAACAGATGTGAAAGGAGGGGAGGTTGGGTACTTACATAAGTTCGCAGATCCCAAATATTTCAAAAAGGTTAGACTGAAACTATTACAGGGCATGGCGGAAACATGGTATCGGATTAAAAGAAATATAAAATTACCATATTTCAGTAACTTAGCCCCAATCTGGGATTCTCCGGGCTCTCCGGTCTGGACAAAGGATAAGTTGGCAAGTCCATTGAAGGAAGCGAGTGTGTTGAGATGGGAAAATTTAATGGATGAAGGACATTTGATAACATGGGAGATGTACAGAAAAAGGACGGACAATATGGTGTTGAGATTCAAATTTCTTCAAATCTAGAGCTGGTTTCAATCCCTCAACATGAAGATAGGGGGCCCAAATGAATTGGAAGAGAAACTGATGTGGGGTACACCTATGAAGAAAGAAATTTCAGTCTGGTATTGGATGATGGTCGACATGACTGATGGGACGTTTACGTTGCCGCAAGAGTTGTGGGGAGATTACTTGCCGGAGTCTTCGCTGGAGAACTTATGGCAAGTATCTAAGACTATACTTTATAAAGTAGTAAAACCTGCCTATTTAAGAAGGAACCATTTGTTTTCAAATCATAGGGCATATTGGACTCCACTAAGACTATTGAAATTTGGGAATGGAGGAGATGTGGCATGTCCTAAATGCGGGCAACTGAAAGTGGATGATGTACACATGTTTATGCAATGCCCAAGAATTCAGGCATTCTGGGAGGATGTAAGTAAGGCTTTATCTGATATCCTGAAGATGCAATTTCAGGTAAGCCCATCTTTGTTTTTTTTTGGATTAACGGATGTACAGTCAAAAGGTAATAGAGAGCAGTTGAAACTGATGTTTTACGTAATACTGTTGGCACGCAGGGAGATCTACAGGAAGTGTGTAGACCCAAAGCCCCCTTCCTATAAGGATTGGATACAGTCTGTTAAGAACATTGCCAGACTAGATGTGGTAGACCATGGGAAGAAAAGATATGATTTTTGGCCACCTCTAACCAGGTGGCTGGACATGATAGGTGATGGGTCCTATGATTAAGCCTGCTTGCTTCAGTCGGCACAGATCCTACCAGGTAAAGTCTGCCTGGAGGATAATGGAGTGCAGAAGCAAGGTCCACAATCGAAGGGCGGTATCTGACTTTCTCTCTTCCAGCATAAGGGCAGGAAACCTAAGAACATGCTATAGAAGGTGTTTCTGAGGCAAAGAGAAACAAACAAATAATGACACCTGATCAGGAAAAATCTTAATGGATTCGCTTGGAGAGGTAACACCATATCAGGCATGTAGCCAAGGCCTACAGAAGCATGGGGTTCCAGTACAAGAAATCGAAGGCAGAATGGACATGGAAGTCACCACCTTGGGGACAGAAAGCCCTGGACAGGGCAAGCACCAGGCCGAAGTGGAGCTTTCTCATAGTGGTGATCCGGCATCAGGTCCGGGACCCTCCATAGCCCTGCCAGCAGTGGCACCACAAGCAGTCAGCACAACACCAGCTCAGCCAACCAACTTGGAGAGGCAGTGTCTGAAGGACAATGCAGAGACAAGGTCAAAGCTGGCAGGCATAGAACTGCAGGTGGTGACACTTATGAAAATGGTTCACACCTTGCAACAAACAGTGGGCAGGATTGAGCAGCAACTTTAGGCCCTCCCTCCAACTGTCTGGCCCTCCCCAGTTGATATTGGTTGTTTGTAATGTATATAGTTTTAGTATAGGTTAGGATAGGTTTTAGCATAGTGATAGGTTAAGTTAGTTTTAGTGCGTTAATAGTTTTTAATACTTATCTGTTGTTAGGTGGGGATATGGGTGGGTAAGTTGTGAAGTGGGTGGAGGGATAATGTGGAGTATGTATTTAAAAAACTATATATATATATATACATATATATATATTAGGCTTTCATCTTTTGGTCATTTGTGTATAGGTGTAGTTTATGTTTGTCTCATGTGCAAATGTGTATTAAGGGGGTGAGGGGTTGATGTTTAACCTATCTGTTGTGGTATATGTGGATAAGTTAAGGTTAGGTAGGTTAGGTTAGTTTTAAGTTGTGATAGTCTAGGTAATGTGGCATAGATTATTTTAGGCATAGTTTAGAGAGGAATAGTCAGTGTAGGTTATTGATTTTTAGAATTTTAGAATTTTTTATGTTGTGTTAAATAAATATAATTTTGCAATTTCACAACTGCTTACTTATTACCTGCGCGGCAGTTGTCACATCTGCTTAGGTTGGGTTAAGCACATGCTGTCGGAATTCCTGGCAGTGTATATATACATGTGTTACTAGGTGGAGTACCTAAGGAGCAGATCATGTCAAGTTTGCAATGGAGTCACTTAAGAGATCTTCATACATGATTGTGCCCCGTAAGGGGCACTCTTGTTGTGAATGGACGCACAGCCCAAAACAGGTATTAACCTGCTGTTGAACTGTTTGTGTATGTGATGTGACATGTTTTGTATGGATGATTAAGTCCAACCATTGTGACTAATCTAAGATGTGTTGGGTGGCACACTGATGGCAGCCACTTACACACTCTCCCTGGCACCATTTTGTTGTCACATCACTGTTGTTTGCTGGCTAGTATGCATGGAAGTATCCACCACTTGGGCAGAAATGTCGTGCCGACTTATCATTGACTGATTGCAAATTGTAGCACTTCATGCCTGTGACCTTGGGTAACTTCTTGCTACTTTAGATGCACATAGGGATCACAAACTATTTTGCATGGCCTGTGCAGATTTACCCCTAGGTCTATGAAGCCCAATTCCCTTTAGATAGTAGGTAGTGTCTTTAGGGTCAGCATATCCACCAGGGTCTACCTAGTCCAGTCATGAACAGACATACAACACGCTTGTTTCGGTAAGTGATTTTATTGACACATGAACTAAGGAGCAAGAAGCAAGTGGCTGTCCTTGTGGCAACAACCCCAACATAGTTTGTGAGCCACTGGATGTCCAGACAGAGTCCATGGCAGATACATTTCATGGGACATGTGGAGTAGAGGAGTGTTTCAGTGAGGAGGAGGACCAAATTGTCGTTAGGGAAGATAGGTTACATCGACTGTCCACAAATGAGTGTAATCAACATGTGGGAAAGCAAATAAAGGGCAGTACCACTTGAGAAGGACACTGGCATGGCTGTAAGCACAGGTCAATAGAGAAACTGGCCAAGTGGCACAAGAAAATGTTACCGGACAGTTTGTCGGTGGAAAGAGGTGAAGTCCACATTTTCGTCCTCTGATGTGTGTGGTGCCTCCCATGAGGGGGGTGTTGTCAGTACCGGAGGCAACGGAGGCACACACACATCAGGGGTTGAAGATGTGGATCCCCTGTCCCCAGCAGCATTTCTCTGCACCAACAAGTAAGGCAGCACAGCACTAAGAAGGAAGTCTGGACTCCTGGTTTCCCAGCACAACAAAAATGCTGCGGTGTAAGGCACCCATTCTTGCTATGTAGGAGTCCTGCTTCCGCTCCATGGACTCCATGATGTTGTGAATCACCCCCAGCTGGTTGGCACCCTCACTGGTGCCACTATGGCATTGCAGTTTGCCTCTGCCTCATGACACCAGCCATGTCAGCCAGGGACTGTTCCAAGCTTGGGAGCGGAGGGTAGGTGCCTCTTATAGCCTCTGAGGTGTCCTTATTGGGACTGAGGCACCTATGGACTCCTTCTAAGGTGCCCACCATAGTGTTCATCCCCGCCCGCCACACATCTACCAGCTCCCACTGGGCTCCTACTGCAGGATGATAGAATTCAACTTGGGGGTCCTCGGAGTCCAGGGCTGGGGGTGCACTGGCTGGTGGTGTTTGATGGGTGATAGATGGATCTTCTGGAGACAGTGCCTGAATGGAGACAGTGTGTCTGAATGGAGTTCAGGATTTGCTGCAGGGTGTCTTGGTCGAGGGTTGGCGGGCTGTCATCCTCAGCAGGATCCTCATCCTGGACAGGCAGCTGATCAAGAGTTGTTGGTATATACTCTGCAATGAAATAGATATATGTTGATGTTGATCTATTTTAGATGGTGACATGAGTAATCTGGCATTCAGACTTCCTACTAATTCCTTTTCAGGTCAACATTGATGCTTAGGACATCTGTTCCTCATAGGTTTTGAGGCCAAGTTGCAGTGTAGTTGCCTTTCAGTATCTCTGCATTGTTCACACAACCACTGTGTGACAAGACTAACTTGTCATATTGTGACACATATTGCAATACAGTTACACAGCTCACTTGCCCTGCCATTCCTCCACAGGTGATATGAGGTAAGTGTAATAATCAAAGAAGTCTCGTAGACAGCTCTTGTAGTTGGTAGTTTATTCTCCAAGTTACATCTTAGTAAGTTCCAATGTAAGCACCACCAGGAGCAGCCTCCTGGCTGCTCAGCCCATCTTCTCCAACTGCTCTCCACCAGTACAAATATTCCTCACATTCCAAATGACATCACATAGAGCACAAGGGCAGGGAAGATGCATTACCTCACAAGCAGATTACTACACATCTTCCCCTTATAATGATTAAACAAAATCAAACAGTATACACATATATAAGCATAGGAAAAGAAGATAAACATTCCAGAAATAAACGTAATAGAACACAGTACTAATATCGGTAGTAATAGTACTAAACTCTCCTCATGTAATAATAATAGTAATAAAGTAAAATATAATAATAGTAATATAAGTAATAAATTGCCTTCCCTATGTAATAATAATAATAATGTGATAATAATAATAGCAATGCAGTAATAATAATGTAAGTAATAAACAGTAAAGTAGAAATCTTAAACATAAACAAATAGCAGGACCAGGGAATATCACACGCCCTCTACTGCACGCACAGTAATGTGCCATATACTTACCCCTACTGCATACTTTTGCAAGATCAGAGACTCACACTCCCGCAATAATACTCTGTTCACATACTGCATTCCCATGCAGTCCCAATAACTTTATAAAACGCTGTAATAATAATAATAGTAATGCAGTAATAATATTGTCAAGGGGGAATCCACCTCCTATAAACCACACACCACAGTAACCTCCCAAATTATTGTAAAGGGGGAATCCACCTCCCTATAAACCACACACGCAGTAACCTCCCAAAGGGGGAATCCACCTCCCTATAAACACACACAGTAACCTCCCAAAGGGGAATCCACCTCCCTATAATACACATAGAGTATCAATTTAAAATATAACACGTTGCATATTAAAAGCAGATGTACATAACATTGGTACATATCACTAAGTTCAACACATATACAGTATCACTGAGTGACTTAGCAGTCATCTCATGCAGTACAGGTCTGGGTTTGATAATTCATACTGTCTCTTTCTCCAGTTTCATCTCTCTGAGGCAGATCAGGGATCACAGACGTAGACATTTCTTGTCCCGGTTTTGATTTTTTGAAGGCAGGCAACTCAGCATCAAGGCAGGCCATTCGCAGTACAGGGAAGCAGCAGGACACACAGGCAGAAACTCGCACATTTCAGATGTGGGTGACAGGAACTGGCACACTTCACTTGTGTGCAAGCCGGAACTGGCATGCAGGCAAGTACTGCTGGCAAAACTGGAAAACATCAGGATCTGCATTCATAAACTGGTACATTTCAGTTGTCAGGTAGCAGGTCAGCAAGTAGAAACATCAGGTAGAAACTCGCACATCAGTTGTGGGCGACCGATGGGAGGTCACTGGTGGGGCTCCAGGGGTGGCAAGTTTCTTTAAGAATTCGTACCTTTAAGTTTCAGGAGGTTCATGCGGTCACTTTGTAGTTTCTTCTTATTTTAACGTTTGTAATCCATAAAGTACGCGTAGATTGTATCCCACTCTCGTCGCCAGTGTAATAATCAAAGAAGTCTCGTAGACAGCTCTTGTAGTTGGTAGTTTATTCTCCAAGTTACATCTTAGTAAGTTTCAATGTAAGCACCACCAGGAGCAGCCTCCTGGCTGCTCAGCCCATCTTCTCCAACTGCTCTCCCACCAGTACAAACATTCCTCACATTCCAAATGACATCACATAGAGCACAAGGGCAGGGAAGATGCATTACCTCACAAGCAGATTACTACAGTAAGGTTCACCTCTGCCTTGGTGATTTGCTTTTTTTTAGATTAGATTGGATTTTTATTGCACAATTAATTAAAATCATTGCAATCTCGCTTGATGATATACAAAATAAAGTGCATGAGTTTCAATGTTAAAAATAAAATGTAACAAGGTAACAATCTATTATTAAAAATTTAAAATTACAATTTAAATTGGTGTTTACATTAAAAAAGATTAAGATAGATGATAGTGGGATGAACATTATGGCTCTATAGATTTTTCAGAGGTCAAAATGTCCTTTACAGCAATCAGAAACTTCATAAAGCGCGCCACCAACTGTGCTGAATTGCCCTTCAAACATTCTACCAAGGCATCCTGGCATGTCCGAATATTTAAAATACGCCAGATGGGGCGAAGCCAATAAGTTTTTAATGGGCGCAGTGTCTCACAAATACATAATATGAGTTAGCGATTCTTCTTCTCCCCCACAGGCTCAGCACTGCGTGGCTACCATTTCTTTATAACCTTGTCCATACTTGTATGCCAATAGGGGGATCAAGCCGAATCGTAGCCTCATTAGTCGGCACTTCATTGTTGGCTTTAGGGGGAAGGAAAGATAGTATGGTAAGCCTCTGCTATTATACAATTTTAAAGCCCAGCTTCCGTGCTTTAGTTTTTTCAAGCTTGTTGCATCATTGACCTCTGACATTATTTTTGTTTGTTTTCTTAAAAGTTTTGCTGCCGCCAGTATGGGTATTGGGGCGGCCCATATTTCACGGACTTCCAATGTTTCAACTGAATGAGTAGGGAAATTATGCCAAGATGACCCAGGTTTGTTTATGATTAGCCAGATGTGTTTCTTTAATGAGTTTTCCTGTGCTTGTTTGGCCTTTAGGCAGTATTCTATGAATCTTGCTTTGAGTATCCACTTTCGAGATTCCAAGTTAAATTCCTTGCGAATTTGCACATGGGAAGTGGAAGATGGTAAGAAGAAAACTTTGCGGAAGCAGGCAGATTGGGCTCTGTCCAGCCATAGTGACATCTTGTCTTTAAAGGCTATAGCGCCATGGGATACCGACGATAGAAATTTTGCCCCCATTGCTTGAATTAGAGGAGTAAGATCGGGTGAGCACATGGCTTTCCTTGCTCTAAAAAAGGCAACCTCCAAGGATTGTGCCAGGTCGTGCATTGCTGTCATGTGGGTGGACTGCCTTCCTTTATGGTCTGTCCATACTCCAAGGTACTTGTAAGTTGAAACTGTCTCAATGGGTTTACCGTCAACTTGCCATAAACCTCTTCTCTTCGTTTGTCTGGAGATTATCATCGCCTTTGTCTTCGTCGTGTTTAATTTTAGTTTATTTACTTTGCAGTATGACGACAATGCAGTTAAGAGCCGCTGCAAACCGATCGGAGTTTGATCGAGCAAAATAGTGTAGTCTGTGTATTGCAGCGATTGGATTATAGATAAAGCGAGTTTGGGAGGGAAGGCTTGGACCTCTGCCAGAAAGTCAGGTAGGTCAGCCAAATACAGGTTGAAAAGCATTGGGGCCAGTATGCATCCTTGCTTTAGGCCTTTGTTAGTTGTTATCTTTTTTGTTGTTGACCAGTCGGCGGATACTCTCATCTTGACCCAGGTTTCAGAGTATAGAGCTACTAGTGCATTTAATAGTGAGTTATCGATGCTCCAGTTTTTTTGTTTTGTCCACAGTCTTGAGCGGGCCACACTATTGAAGGCTGTTTGGAAATCAATGTAAGCTAGATAGAGTGCCCTCCCTTTCCTGTCCAGTGTTATTTCTATCAAGTGGGACATACAGATCAAGTTGTCTTCGATGCTAGATCCCTTTTGAAAGCCAGTTTGGGTGTACGGGATCAGGTTACATGCTTCAGCCCAAGCTGTCAGTTCTTTTAGCAGCAAGCTGGCGTAGCAATTCCCATCTACATCTAAAAGGGCGATCATACGGTAATTTTCTGGGTTCGATCGCGTGCCTTTTTTGTGTATTGTGACTAAGAGGGAACCAATCCATGACTCAGGAATATACCTTCCCGATCTGTACTCTGTGAATAGCGGCGCCATGATGGTGGCCCATTTACGAACTGTCCCTTTATATACCATGAGTGGAATGCCGTTCGGGCCGGCAGCCCCGCCGGGGTGCATTTTGTTTATAATGGGCATAACCATATCAGTTGTTATTTCATTCAGGTCGCATAGTCCAGACTGTGGTTCGAAGCGAGATGGTATTTTGGTGGTAGTACTCAATTTGTGGCTTATGCTGTCTTCGCTGGATGACTCCACGTAGAGAGCGTCTATGTGAGTTTCCCATGCTTGAGCCGAGATATTTGTGACGATGGGTTGCAGGTTTGATTTAAAGCAGTTGTTCATCCACTTTCAGAATCACTTCTGATCTCATGACTTTATTATTTCATGAGCTTTGTTCCAGTGAGTTTCTTCCGTCACTCTCCGAAGGGAGAATCTAGCTTTCCTGTAACTCCGACGAATTGCAGCCACCTTTTCCTGAGCTAATCTATGCTCTGAGATGTCATTGGTGATGTTTCGCATAGTGTTGTTTAATTTGCGTTTGATTGCCGAAATGTATTCTTTTTGTTTTGTGAAACGATCTACTTTTAAATATGATTTACATGATCTTCGCTTTGTCCCTGTGAGTTTTTCCCTTATCTCTTCCAAAACTTGTTCCCAGGATATTGTCGGGATTTGATTACCATTATCCTGAGTTGCTCTAGACAGGATTGATTCTACTTCTTCTTCGATTTTTTCTTTGTGTTCAGTCGACCACTTTATTTTCTTAATTGGCTCCAGATTTGCCTCCTCTCCGATCAGTTTGATTTTTGGCCGATGCCATTGCGATGATAGAATATGACAGGTGATAATGGCATGGTCACTTGCCGCTGAGGGGATTACAACAAAATCTTGTGCAGCGTGAAAATGCGCAATCGAGATCCAAGTATAGTCTAGAGTAGCCAGTCTGGAGTGAGAGTAGTGAGTGTAGGCTGCAGGTGAGTCTGTGGTTGATCTTCCATGTAAGATTCGGAAGCCCAGTCGGTTAAAATAGGCTGACAATTTAAGTCCATGGTTGTCCTTTCATTGATACTGGCTGCTTATTTCTGGGAAAGACCAAGTTGAATCATCCAAAGCTACCAGTGAGGAGTTTAGGTCTGATTTCATTAGGTTTGCATTGAAATCTCCCATTATTATCCATAGATCGTCTGGGTGTTCAGCATGTAAATAGCTGATTATCGGCAACATTCTATCTAACGTTATATCTCTTTTAGGCTTAGATGGATGGAGGTAGATGCAGCCTGGGATCATTGAATGCTGATCCTGGCTGAGTGTATCGGGATTTTGGAGCCTTGCATTAAGAGTATGTAATCGCCATTTCCCTCACGTTGCAGGGATACCTCGATTGTCAAGTTGTTCTTGATGTATATTGCCACTCCTCCCGAAGCATGGCCCCCAGCTTGTGAGGGTGCTGCAAGCGATTAGTAGGCAGTGTAGTCCAACCATGGAGTTGAACTCAGAGCCCAGGTTTCTTGCACTGCTATGATGTCATATACCTTCAATAATTGTAATGCGTCTGTTTTCTCTTCATTGTCAGTTAGACCCCGGGTATTCCAAGAACAGATTTTTAACTTAGAAATTGGATTGTTCTTGTTAGAGGTGGGGCCCTGGTTGTTAGGAGCAAGAGTTTAAGGCCCTCGGTACCCAGGACCAGTCTTTGGGGTTCTTTCCCTTGGGCAGGCATGTTTGTTTTCCCTCTTCTGGATCCATAGTGATTTGTGTTTGATTGTTACTCCATAGTCTAGTTCTCGGACCAGCTTTGATGCCGTGCAAAATGGAGCTGGTTGTAGGATTTATCTTGTTCTTTCTATTCTCCTTACATTGTGATTTTCTTTCTTGTTTTGATAGCTGTGCTGTGTCTGCTCCTATTTTCAGGATTGACGGGTATTTCGTTTTTACTGGATTTCTAACCTGGGTCGTCCAGACGGTTTTTATTTTCCCTTAGTGCTCTTGCCATTTCCTGGTTAGAAAAAATTACTTCTATTGCCTCATTTATGTCACCGGGGTGGGGGTTCAAGTTGGTTTATAGTGGAGGATATCTTAGAAGGGCTTATGTCCAAGCCGTCCTGGCCCGCTGTTGTCTTTGTTGTTATATTCCTCCCAGGGTTCAAAACTTCCCACGGTTGAATTTTCTGTACTGACTATTCGAGGTTGTTGCTCCTAGTTCTATTGAGCGAGGGGGGAAGGACATCACTTCTTATTCTGTGGATTTTAATTTCATTGTTGTCGGAGCTTGAGGCCGTCGGGACTCTTTGATTTGTGTGTGTAGAAATTTCTTTAACATCTGATTTTGATTTATAATTGTATCCTTTTATGGTACTAGTTGTAGTTGTTTCTTGAAAGGTGTTGTAGTTGTTTGAATTGCCCAATTCGATTCCTGTTTGCCGGTGATGTGGGTTTACCAGGTCGCCTTTAAACATTCCAAGACTTTTATCAAATTTGAGAGTTTTTTCTTCGAGCACCCTTGCTGCAGGTGGTCGTCTATTCTGGGTTCAGGGGGTTCTTTGTTCTTGTACCATTCATCACCAACTGATGCTCCTTCTGGGTGCTCCAGTATTGTTGGGCGTAACTCTTGTTCTTTTGTGTTCTGCTCTGCGGCCGAGCAACCTGGGCTTCGCTTAGGGGCATGCGCATTTATTGTGTCGCTTGATGTTCTGCCCTGTTGCCCTCTACTCTATGAATTCGATTTGAGGGGGATCCGCAGGGCCGATGTTTACCTTAATGTCAGTCTGGAGCCACTGCGTTAAAAGCCCATCCTTAGTGTGCTTGCCCTTGTTGGATTTTTTTAGTTTTCTTAGTTTTTTCTTATTTTTCCTGGATAAGTGCTGGAATTCTGTTGGACCAGTTATCGTTTCCAAGCTTGTTGTCTGTTGAAGGAGGGTTCCTTTATCGGGCTTTACATCATTTTTGAGATCCAGAACTCTGGTTTTTTTTCTGTCAATTTCAACTTGTCACTCCCCTCGTACTGGTCAATTTCCTTAAGTCTCCCCAGCTCATCTTGGGTGCCGTTAGCCATTGTCACTTGGGTTATGTGCGGTGTCTGGTTTTCTATTCCTCTTGTTCTGTTTATAAATACTCCTGATTTACCCAGGGGCTCAGAGTCCCTGTTATGTGAGATAGACAATAGTGGATGGTGAGGATTTAGAGTTATATCTTTTTCCTCTTGTTTGGGGAACGAATTAGATCTGGCTGCCTCTGTTTTGAGGCCGTTCACTAGGGAGCTCATTATTTCGGGGAGCGTTTCCAATTTCTGTAATATGGGGCTACATCCACATGTTTCCTGTTTGATGGTTAAATCAGCACTTCTCTGGGCCCTGTTGATCGGAGAATTCAGATATTCGAGCTTGGTGTCAAGGCCAGATATTAGACCAGCTACTGTCTGTAGTATGTTTTTATTGCGCGTCGAGCTTGTCCGCATGCATGAGGGCTGCATTTGCCATTGAGATCAATGCATTATTAATTAATGTGAGGTGGTTTTCAGTTTTTGGAAACGGTGCTGGAGGGTCCTCTATGTTTGATGGAGATCCAGGTTTCAAGGACTCATTATCCTGGATAAAGAAACAGGAGCTTAAAAGGTTTGAGCTTGATGGGGAACATTGGTTTTTTGGCGCGGTAGCCAGTACCTTTGGTGGGGACTCTGTGAGGTCGAAGTTTACTCCAGAGAAATTTACTCCTGCAGGGGTTGCTGGTAATCGCGAAGCATCGTCTCTTGTAGCAGAGGTTATAATCCTGGCTTGTTGGTTTGGCTGGTCTGACTCCTTGTGATTTCTAATTAAGTTATTGCTGTTGACCAATTGGTTATGGCCAGAGCTAGGGGGTGGTGCTGGAAAAATGTTCATGCAGGGCTTATAGAGCGGGCTGAGATTCTCTAAGGCGTCATTCTTTGAGTTTATGGCCATTACTAAGTTTTTGTTTGTTAGCAGACACAAGGCTATACCTGTCAACTTTGAGTGACTCATTTGCATTGTTGGCAAGACCCTGGTGGGGGTTGATTTAATTGCCTGTTGGTGTAGTTGATGATGCCACCGGTCTGGGGCTATCGGGAAGCTAAGTGTTGCCACATCAGGTCTGATTCCCCGCATATATCCTCCTTGGATGGAGAGCTACTCTCCACTTCGGGTCAATCCACTTTTGCAGAGGCTGTGGGGCGATTTTCAAGGCCATTGACTTCTTCGGGGCCTCTATCGGCCGTTGGTGCATTCATTATTTTTGCTATGATAATTATTTCCGGAGATAATGGAATTTTTGAAAGAATTCTTTCTTGTGATTCGTCATCTTTACTATCAAAACTGGCTTCTCTGTCCAAGCTGTCCACCCTATCCCCTCCTGGTGAATTTGCCTTTTTTCCTTTCTGGGTTTTAGGTTGCAGGTAGGCTCTAATGTCCCCACTACTGTTGGCGTTCGAATTCCTATTCGCGGTAGGTAGTGGTGTGTCTCGCTGTATGTCTTGCTGCTCTTCGCGAGGGGCGACTTCTGTGTCCATACCCTCCCTCCTTGAGGGTACAGCTTTTTGATTTTTGCCTCTTCGCTGTTTTATGTGGACGACAATGAGCTTGCTGCTGTGCCTGGATGGATTTTGTGTCCGCATTATTTCCTTAAATCGGCAAAAAAGGTTTATTGGTTGGTTATTAGTTGATTTTGTTGATAGTACAGGGTTACTGGATCAGGCTTTGTTATTACTTTATTACTTTATTGTTGCTTTGTTACTTTGTTGCTTTATTGCAGCCTTATTGTAGCTTAATAGTGGCTTTTGATGCTTATTGTTGATCGTGTTAATCATGGTTTTTTGTGCTTTTGTTGATCCAAGCCACTAGACACTGAACACTTATTGTTGCTTTGTTACTTTGTTGCTTTATTGCAGCCGTATTGTAGCTTAATCGTGGCTTTTGATGCTTATTGTTGATCGTGGCTTTTTATGCTTTTTGTGCTTTTGATGATCCAAGACACTAGATACTAAGGGGCCGATTCCGATTCGGGCCGTAAAACGTACCGACCGACTCGGTACGGGAATTAAGTCCGACCGACACGTACCGGCACTGCCCGAACCGGGTAGTACGATGAAATGCATGTGAATCACGACCGACTCGTACGGAACTCAAGCCGAACGACCGACCCGGACGGAAACAAGCTATCCGGCCGGAAAACCACGCGAATCGAACCGACCGACACGCACCAGGAATCAACCCGAACGAAACGTACCCGCGAACTCCGACCCGCGCAGTACGATGCAATGCGTGCAAAACCAGACCGACTCGCACGGAGCTCAAGCCGTACGACCGACACGCATACAAAAGCCAGCTGAAACAACACAAAACTCCGCGACCGACTCGTACGCCGCACATGAAACCTAGCGGGAACGAGTCGGAGAAGATCGCACGAGACAACTGCAGCGTCCTACTCGGTCAGAAGAACGTCTCCTACATGCACAAAAAATACAAAGGAAAAAATACGAAAAAAAGGGCCAAACAAGCAATCACAAAGCCAATAAATACAGGGGGGGGAAAAATGGAACAAGGACACACCCCCAACTCCACCTATATAAAGGCCACGAATCCCTACCATGATCCTTTGCAAATTCCACTGACCTGCCAGCACAGAACACCATCAGGCAGCAACCACAGACACACTCACAGCTCATCCATCACACAAGCCACACACCATTAGCACCTCAACAAATAGCACCCTCACACACACACAGCAAAACCTACACTCACCCACCCTCACTTGCACACTCCACACACATCAATCACCACCACCACCCATCACCATGCCCCCAAAGAAGAATCCAAAGTTCCTAGATAGTGAATTGGAAGTCCTGGTAGACGAGATCCTGAGGGTAGAGCCACAGTTGTTTGGCACATTGGTCCAACAGACCCCCATGGCACAGAAAACCAAGATGTGGGAGAGGATCGTCAACAGGGTGAACGCACAATCACCATGTTTGCGCACAAAGGAAGACATCCAGAACCGGTGGTATGATGTGCGCAGGAGGGTCAGGGACCTACTGAAGAAGGATTACCTCCTGAGTCAGCACACCGGCAGTGGCCCTCCTGCCAAACCAGTATACCTCAGGCCCTGGGAGGAGAAGGTGCGGGCCATCCTACCACCAGTGAGCTTATATGGACTAACTAACATGCCAGAGCCTGGTGAGTACACAACTAATATACACAATATGGTGTGACAATACACACACATCACTGTCAAGGGGATAGTCAAACCATGCACCCTTAGCAAATCCACAGCAACCAAAAGATAATCATCCCAAGATGTGAATGCTAGTCAGACAAACACAATACCTGCCATCTCATAGTGACATGTAACTGTGTCATGACATGTACAAACCTAACAACAAATACAGCAAGGCAGTGGCACAAATATAACCAACAAACACAGTCAGATATTTTGCCACCACTAGTACACTACCTCACAGGGAAGCACACTCAAAGGAAGGAATTCTGTGTATGCTGGTGAAGTCAGTGTAGCCAATAGCATGATGGGAGTTGTAGTCACAGATATTGGTCACCCTCACAATTGTCCCATCAACACCACCCTGAACCATGCTCACATCACAGGGAGTGGAAAAGGACTGACAAGATGGCTGACACTGGGTACTGCTGTGGGTAGCACAAGGCCCTGCTGGGAACTGTGCACCAACCAACAGCAGGACACCACTGACTGACATCCTGAAAGACAACTTGCACTCCCTGCAATGGAAGCACCTTCCATGGTGGGATATCTGGCTGGGTGGGAAGGAGGACTCACAGCACTGACCATAGTTACAAGCAGTCCTCCTCACACACCCCCTCAACACTAACTCCACATAACCCACCTGGGAGAATGCAATGCCTCACACTCTAATTGAAGATCCCACAAAGAACCACCACCCTGGGTCATGCTGTGTGAAGCACAGGGACACTCTTGGGACTTGTAGCCAAACAACCGCCAGGACAACACTGTCAGCCATCCTGTCAGCACAGGCACACTACCCCACAGGGAAGCAGAGTCAAAAGGAAGGAAGTATGGGCATGCTGGGAAGGGGGGTGTAGGCAATAGCATGATGGGAGTGGTAGTAACAGCTCAACATCTCCCACCCACATGGCCCAGCAAGCTCATACTGAAGCATGCACACCTCACAGCCAGTGAAAAGCCACTTCAAAGATGTCTGACACTGGCCTCAGCTGTGGGGAGCACAAGGCCCTGCTGGGAACTGGGCACCAACAAACAACAGGACCACACTGTCAGCCATCTTGCCATTGCTGTCACACTCACACACAGTGAAGTCCACTCAAAAGGAAGGAAGTATGGGCATGCTGGGAAGGGGGTGTAGGCAATAGCAGGATGGGAGTTGTAGTCACAGATATTGCTCACCCTCACAATTGGCCCATCAACACCACTCTGAACCATGCTCACATCACAGGGAGTGGAAAACAACTGACAAGATGGCTGACACTGGGTACTGCTGTGGGGAGCACAAGCCCCTGCTGGGAACTGTGCACCAACCAAGTGCAGGACACCACTGACTGACATCCTGAAATCCAACTTGCACTCCCTGGAATGGAAGCACGTTCCATGGTGGGATATCTGGCTGGGTGGGAAGGAGGACTGACAGCTCTGACCATAGTCACCAGCAGCTTTTCTCACACACCCCTTAACACAAACTCCACACAACTCACCTGGGAGAATGCATTGCCTCACACTCTAATTAAATATCCCACAAAGAACTACCACACTGGGTTATGCTGTGTGAAGCACAGGGACACTTTTGGGACATGTAGCCAAACAAACGCCAGGACAACACTGTGCCATCCTGTCAGCACAGGCATACTACCCCACAGGGAAGCAGAGTCAAAAGGAAGGAAGTATGGGCATGCTGGGAAGGGGGGTGTAGGCAATAGCATGATGGGAGTGGTAGTCACAGCTCAACATCCCCCACCCACATGGCCCAGCAAGCTCACACTGAAGCATGCACACCTCGCAGCCAGTGAAAAGCCACATCAAAGATGTCTGACACTGGCCTCAGCTGTGGGGAGCACAAGGCCCTGCTGGGAACTGGGCACCAACAAACAACAGGACCACACTGTCAGCCATCTTGCCATTGCTGTCACACTCAGACACAGTGAAGTCCACTCAAAAGGAAGGAAGTATGGGCATGCTGGGAAGGGGGTGTAGGCAATAGCAGGATGGGAGTTGTAGTCACAGATATTGCTCACCCTCACAATTGGCCCATCAACACCACTCTGAACCATGCTCACATCACAGGGAGTGGAAAACAACTGACAAGATGGCTGACACTGGGTACTGCTGTGGGGAGCACAAGGCCCTGCTGGGAACTGTGCAACAACCAACAGCAGGACACCACTGTCAGCCATCTTGCCATTGCTGTCACACTCACACACAGTGAAGTCCACTCAAAAGGAAGGAAGTATGGGCATGCTGGGAAGGGTGTTGTAGGCAATAGCATGATGGGAGTTGTAGTCACAGATATTGGTCACCCTCACAATTGGCCCATCAACACCACTCTGAACCATGCTCACATCACAGGGAGTGAAAAAGAACTGACAAGATGGCTGACACTGGGTACTGCTGTGGGGAGCACAAGCCCCTGCTGGGAACTGTGCACCAACCAAGTGCAGGACACCACTGACTGACATCCTGAAAGCCAACTTGCACTCCCTGCAATGGAAGCACGTTCCATGGTGGGATATCTGGCTGGGTGGGAAGAAGGACTGACAGCTCTGACCATAGTCACCAGCAGCTTTTCTCACACACCCCTTAACACAAACTCCACACAACTCACCTGGGAGAATGCATTGCCTCACACTCTAATTAAATATCCCACAAAGAACTACCACACTGGGTTATGCTGTGTGAAGCACAGGGACACTTTTGGGACGTGTAGCCAAACAAACGCCAGGACAACACTGTCAGCCATCCTGTCAGCACAGGCATACTACCCCACAGGGAAGCAGAGTCAAAAGGAAGGAAGTATGGGCATGCTGGGAAGGGGGTGTAGGCAATAGCATGATGGGAGTGGTAGTCACAGCTCAACATCCCCCACCCACATGGCCCAGCAAGCTAGCACTGAAGCATGCACACCTCACAGGGAGTGAAAAGCCACATCAAAGATGTCTGACAATGGTGCTCTGTTGTGGGGAGTACCAGGCCCTGCTGGGACCTGTGCACCAACCAACAGCAGGACACCACTGAATGACATCCTGGGAGTCAACCTGAACACACTGTAAGGGTGGCATGCTTCATGGTGGGATAACTGGGCTGGGGGGAGAAGGAGGGCCGGATGTCCAACAAATACAACCAATGCTGGCCATGCACACACCTCAACATTCACATTGAAAAGCCTCAGGTTTGCAGGACAATGTGCTATACCAATATCAACCGCCTACTGTTACAACTTAGGACAATGCAATGTACAGGCCCGCATCCAGAGGTACAGTCACAACTGTCAGGTGTGTGAACCATTGATGCCTGTAGAAATATAACATACATTGTGTGTCTCTTCCAAAAACAGGTGATGATGGGGACACAGCAGCAAGCGAGGAGGAGTCCCTGTCCCAGGCTCCGGGGGACACTGAGCTCACTGGTGTGGAACAGCCTCTGCACTCCTCAGATGGCGAAGACCTACCTGGCCCCTCTGGTGCGAGTCATCATGCAGCACCAGCAGGACCAACATCTGCACCCCTGCACCCACCCCTCCAACAACTGCCAACACACAGACCACCCCCGCCGACACGGACAGACCAAGGACCACCAATGACAACAGCACAGGGACCCTGGCCCAACGTCGAGCTACGGACAACGACCCCAGTAACAACCCCCAAGGGGGCCTAGGGTCACCTGGGCGTGCCACCGCAGGTCCCGCACGTGTCACCAGGGGTGGTGGGAGGGGTGGTAGGCAGAGGTCGCTGTTTGCAGAGGGGTCTGGACTGCATGTTGACCCACAACTGGCAAGCATTGCTGATGCGTACCAGAATAGCACCGGAGAGGTCAGCCAGGTAGTGGGGATCCTCAAGGACATCCAACAGCAGCAGGCTGCCCATCATGCCCGCTTGGACTCACACATGTCCCGTGTGGAGACACACATGTCTCGCATGGAGTCCAAGTGGGACACATGGCAAGAACTGACAGCGGTGCATAGGGACATATTGACATGCCTCCGCCAGATTAGCACCAACATGGCCACACCTCCCTGTGTGCCCACAACATCTGGTGCTGCAACAACTGCAACTGCCACAGGGAGGGAGGAGGACTCTGGCAGAGAGTCCCCTGCACCGCAGCAGCCTGCACGTGAGGGTCCCCCCCAAAGAAGAGGGGTAGTCCGAGGAAGGAAAACTGAGAGGTTGATGGCCATGTACATCCCCCAGGAAGCCAACACCTGTTCTGGAAAGTCTCCTTTGTGTGCAAACTGTTCACCCTGTAGAATGCAACACAACTCTCCCACATGACATGGGGAGTCTAAGTTGGACTAATGTATCAGATGACTGTGGACTTCACTCAGGACATTTCTGCTACCAAGAATTCCAACTCATCTGGGAACTTCAGATCACAATCCCAATGTACAGCACCCACCATCCTGTGCACTATACTCACACATGTCTGTAAATAAAATCACTACTACACCATACTTGCCTCTGTTGTGATTCCAACGTGGTTACTGTCATGGGGATGATGATCTGCTAAATTACACTGTGTATGCTAACTGCTACAGCAAGTACAACACCGTCATGTGAGTCATGGTGATATGACACATATGAGGGAGACACACCACTAGGGCTACACAACACAGAGACACCAGGGCCATCGGACTCTTCGCCTACACTGATGTTGCCAGGAAATACTGTGGAATGCACAGACACCCCACCTATTCACAGTCTGTGTCAACTAGCCCACAGGTGCAGCAAGCAAATGTCAGTCAGATGTGTGACCACAGACAACGCACATCCCAAAGTGAAGCACAGGTTTATTACACATTTGCAACATGTTGTTTCCACTACAAATGAAAGGTAATCCCACGTGGCTGTGGCCACAAAGTCAAAAAGTGCAGAAGATAGAAAGTCCAGGGGTGTGTGGCACATCACCTGTAGGGAAACGACTGCTGCCACCCTGAAAGCGGAATCATGGAGTCGGGGATCCAAGTTGACCAAACAACTCTGTAAGCACCCTGTGAAGGTCAGACATGACACACAGTCAAAACCACTGAAGAACAGCACAGAACTGCAATACTCATGCCCAATACATGTCACAAGATAACTACACAAAACCAAGTTAGCATGTCAACACTGTTGGGCAGTACAGACTACCTGCAAGAACACATCGCTGCACGCATCCAGTCAAGTAGCACATGGCCACACTCAAACAGCACCAGAGCACCACCCACACATATCATGCAAACTCACATCATTGACATGACATCTCTGGATACTCACATTCAGCTGAAGAAGTTGGTGATGAGCTGTGTGCGGACATCACCCTCATCATCATCATCATCACTGGCATCGTTGCCCAGGCCAGGATCCTCCACAGGTGGCGGACGTTGGTCATCGTCATCCAGGATGAGAGGCAACTCCTTCCGCACTGCCAGGTTGTGTAGCATGCAGCAGACGATGACTATCTTGCACACCTTTGCTGGGGCATATGGGAGGGCCCCTCCTGTCTTGTCCAGGCAGCGGAAGCGGCTCTTCTGGAGACCAAGGACCTGATTCACAGAACTAACTTACGTCAAAATCCTAAACTTACAACAATTTTGGTATTCACAGAATGAACTTACACATTTGGGTATTCACAGAATGAACTTACACATTTGGGTATTCACAGAATGAACTTACAACAAATTTGGTATTCACAGATGAACTTACACATTTGGGTATTCACAGAATGAACTTACAACAATTTTGGTATTCACAGAATGAACTTACACATTTGGGTATTCACAGAATGAACTTACAACAATTTTGGTATTCACAGAATTAACTTACTCATTTTGGTATTCACAGAAGGCACTTACTCATCAATGAGTAAGTGCCTTCTGTGAATACCAAAATGTGTAAGTTACACAAAATGTGTAAGTTACACAAAATGTGTAAGTTACACAAAATGAGTAAGTTACACAAAATGTGTAAGTTACACAAAATGTGTAAGTGTCTTCTGTGAATACCAAAATGAGTAAGTTTATTCTGTGAATACCAAAATGAGTAAGTTCATTCTGTGAATACCAAAATGGTAGTAAGTTTAGGATTTTGTCGTAAGTTAGTTCTGTGAATCGGGCCCCAAATGTCCGCTCGATCACTCTCCTGGTCCGACCATGTGCCTCATTGTAGCGCATCTGGGCTGGTGTCACAGGGTTCCTGAGGGGTGTCAGCAACCACGGCATGTTGGGGTATCCGGAGTCACCTACAGACAGACAATTGCACATTAGCTGAGTTGGAAAAGTGGGCGGAGTACAACATAGCAGAACACACACAATGGTACAAAGTCAGTACACACCGAGAAGCCAGGCACGCTGGTTTTGCATCTGTAACATCATCCTCGGGATGTGACTACTCCTCATCACATAGGCATCGTGTGCAGAACCGGGGAAACGGGCACACACATGTGTGATGGTCATATCTGCAAGACATACCACCAGAGCATTGATCGAATGGTAATGTTTACGGTTCCGGTATGCCTGCTCATGTGCCTGTGGTGGTACCAAAGCCACATGTGTCCCATCAATGGAGCCAATGACATGTGGCATCCTCCCCAGGGCATAGAAGTCACTCTTGACGTCAGTGAGTTGTTGACGTGTTGGGAAATAGATGTACTGGTTCAGGCATCTCAACATTGCCTCCAAAACATCGCGTAGCACACGCTGAACATAGTCTGTGACATCCCACCAGCAGTCGCCACAGTGTGTTGAAAGGTACCGGTGGCAAAGAAGTGTAGGGCTGCCATCACCTTCACCTTGGGGGTCAGCGCTGTAGGGTACGGCCGGCCAGGTTGCAAATGTGGGGCCAAGCGCACTGCCAAATCCACAATCAGCTGCCTGGTGAAGCTTTACCGTCGGATGCTGTCATGTTCCACCATCGTTGCCAGGTCAGGGAATGGTCTATGGACAGCTGGAGCACTGCAGTGCATAGGTGAAGAAAGAAAGATTGTCAGTCAATCAATCAATCAATCACGGCATTTATAGAGCGCGCTACTCACCCGGGAGGGTCTCAAGGCGCTGGGGGAGGGGGTAAGTTACTGCTCGAACAGCCAGGTCTTGAGCTGCTTCCTGAAGGAGAGATGGTCCTGGGTTCGCCGAAGGTGAGTGGGGAGGAGTTCCAGGTCTTGGCTGCCAGGTAGGAGAAGGATCTTCCTCCGGCGGTGGCTCTGCGGATGCGTGGTACGGTGGCGAGGCGTGGCTGGTTGATCGTAGCTGGCGGGTGGGCGTGTAGAAGGTCATGCGGTCGTTGAGGTACTTGGGGCCCAGGTCGTGGAGGGCCTTGTGTGCGTGGGTGAGGAGTCTGAACGTGATTCTCTTGCTGACGGGGAGCCAGTGCAGGTCTTTCAGGTGTCCGGTGATGTGGCTGTGCCGGGGATGTCCAGGATGAGTCGTGCGGAGGCGTTCTGGATGCGTTGGAGTCTTTTTTGAAGTTTGGCTGTGGTTCCGGCGTAGAGGGTGTTCCCATAGTCCAGTCGGCTGGTGACGAGTGCCTGGGTGACGGTCTTCCTGGTTTCAGTCACCCCACATATGTGCCATTCACCATACTCAATTTCACATGATACATCATTACGAGACACAAGTACTTGATGTGTGTGCTGTTCTGTTTGGACATGGCACCTACATGGACATCATCTAACATCTCAGTTCAACATGTGTTGATAACAGGTTCCAGGGTGTGCTATGGGAAACCATTAGGCTGTGTCACAGTACCCATTTACTGCTGTCACGTTCCACACACACACCACAGTGACATGTCTGGACAGATGCGCCACAGGCATCACAGCTCATTGACAGGTAGATTCCCAGGGACCCTGTCCTGCCACATGGACACTGGCATGACATGGCGTATCATGTACACGTCAGAAAAAGAAACATGACTCCCACAGGTAGTGGCCCCTGTTGCCTCTGCAGGACAGACATGGACGTCTGTGACACACACACACACAACATCAAAGTCCATGCACAAACAACGTGGATGTGGAGACTGTCTCCCATTGTGCACATGGAGTCAGAGACATCGGAAACACAACATGCACACAGACTGTGGAGGGCCATCACTATTGTGGCAATGGGTCACCCTGTGACGTACATGCCTTCCCACATGTGAGCCTGGGGGTATGTGACATGTCATACACATACACAACCTGGAAATGTGACCATGCCACATGCTCCAAAATGAACAGTTGCACATCACAGTGGTCAGGTGCACAACACTCAAAGGATCCTGTCCCCATGAACACGTGCACAGCCTGGGTGTGGCTGCCCCCAAGTGCCACCCCAAAAACCACACGTTTACCCCCATACACAGAAAAGGTAATGCAGCCTTACATGCCTTAGATACAGTGTGGACTGGGTGTGGTGTTGTAGGTGTGCCCCTGAGTCCCTGGAAAGTATATGTGGCTGGCATACGTTCACCAGTGACAAGCATGGTGACATATGCGTGTGACCTGTACAGGGACGCGTTGCACAGCAATGGACCGATCGGTGTGCCCGCACGGCCCATTGCATCTGTTGTGAGCGGGTACGCGTTGTATCCCGGGATACGCGTTGTACAGCAATGGACCGATCGGTGTGCCCGCACGGCCCATTGCATCTGTTGTGAGCGGGTACGCGTTGTATCCCGGAATACGCGTTGTACAGCATTGGACCGATCGGTGTGCCCGCACGGCCCATTGCATCTGTTGTGAGCGGGTACGCGTTGTATCCCGGGATACGCGTTGTACAGCAATGGACCGATCGGTGTGCCCGCACGGCCCATTGCATCTGTTGTGAGCGGGTACGCGTTGTACAGCAATGGACCGATCGGTGTGCCCGCACGGCCCATTGCATCTGTTGTGAGCGGGTACGCGTTGTATCCCGGAATACGCGTTGTACAGCAATGGACCGAACGGTGCGCACGCATTGGCTGGGGCCTGGCATGGCAACGGACGCGTTTTCGAAGCTTCAACAAGTCTGATGCAGTGAATTCAGTTGGCCAGCCACAACAATGTTGCAAATTCATGGGTGTCATGAAGTTGAAGTTTTGAAGGATGCTGTGGGCGTGTATTAGTGCTGCTATTCCATGGATTGGTCAGATTCAGAAGATGCAAACGACTTGGACCCATCACTTTGGACACATGGGACAGTATCTGCCTCTGCAGCACACATATAATGCTGGCTGTTCCCCTGAGGGCTCACTTGCCTGCATTACATGCTCCAGGACGACATCTGCCACCAACACTGCTGCTGTCTCTGCATCCTCTGGCTACTGCAATGACACGTACTGTGGAGAGAGCCCCAGCCTTCAGCCTTGAGGAGAACCAGGCCCTGCTGGACAGCCTCCTTCCACAGTACAGCAAGCTGTATGGGACACCAGGGGAGCAGGTGAGTGTGCTGTCCACTGCCTTACTAATTGTGCATGTTGTCTGACTAGCAAGACTTCCAGTGTGCACACCACTGGCTAGCATGCTCACTGAGTAGTTCTCACCCCCCAAAGTGTGTAGTCACATGCACTCAACAGGTACAGTGCAGTAACAGTGCATTCCAACAAGGTTTACTTCCCATGCAATGACACCATGTAGTAACTGCTGGCAAACTGTTCATAGCCATCGTTGCACTGCCTGTGTACATCATATGACCCTGTGATTGAGACATGTATATCCGACTGTGTGATGTACGGATATGTTGCTTGTGTAGTAATGGCCTTTTCACTTTGTCATCCTCACAGGTTGAAGCAGGAAATCTGGCTGACCATCGCCCGGGCAGTAAGATCCGTGGGGGTCTACAAGCGCTGGATCCGCAACTGCCAGAAGAGGTGGCAGGACCTTCGTGGCTGGACCCGGAGGATCGCAAGGGTCCAGCTGAAGCTGTCGCCTCCTCGCAGGAGGGGCGGACACCGGACCCTGACCCCCCACATGCTCCGGATCCTGGCGGTGGTCTTCCCTGACCTGGATGGGCAGCTGAAGGACAGACAGCAGCAAGGAGGGGGTGAGTCCATGACTGCACTGTGAACTCTGTCTGACATGCTATGTGCCCTCCTCTGGCCTGGTTAAACTTCCACAGTACATCAGTCTTGTGGTCCAGGACCCATGTCCCTCAATTGTGACATGCCCACTCCTCATCTGATACGCAGGTGTGGTCCTTACGGTCAGGAAATTGTGTCACTTGGGTACAGGGTCCTTCCATTTTGCTTTGCTCAAGGTGGGGGACAGCTTTTGTTCCCGTGACTTTGTGGTGGGCTTCATGGGTGGGTCGATTGCTCACACAATGCCTAAGTCGTGAAATGTAATCTGGGTGTAACTTTGATATGTGGTCCACTTGCTGATCTGAATCACCACATGTCCCTGGGGTATTTGGCACACCCCCATGCTGCGGGTGGGAACAATGTTTGGGCCTCAGGAGTATGTATGTCATGTGTGTCACACATGCTTAGCCACCTGCCTACTGTCCAGGGCTCATCCCTCTTACAGGTGGAGCTGGACAGTCATGCCTACTCCAGGGCATACAATACACTCTGTACTCCCACTCCCGTGTATCAGCTGACATGTTGTGATCAGTGAAATGTTCCCTCAGCTGTCTGCCTCTGTGTCATTGTGCTGTGGCTTCGTTGTCAGGACTACTGGTATGTTTATCGATTAGGGCTCAGCATGCAATCTGAGATGTGACCATGAGAGACGATACTTCTGTGACTTATAGGTGTTTTATCACTTGACTGTGCACACAGGTGTATGCGACTGTGACTTTCAGGCAGCTGTTTTTCATTCACAGCACACTGTGAGGTGCTCAGGTTCTGAGAGTTGTGTTTCATGTCTCCCATATGTCCAATTGGTATGACGTGGACAAATACGAGTTCAGATGATGTGGTTTGTGGGGGATGGACATGTGCACTTGTCAGTTACATAACTTGCATTCCCCATGTCCTAGGATTGTGACACAGTGCAGACTGTTGTTGGCTGGCTGCCATGGCCATGTGACTGGAGACAGTGATGTATGACTTTGCACGCATGCCTGTGTCATGGCATTAAACTTCCTAAGAGTGATCCTGCAGGGGAGTGACATGTGCAACATGCACCCCATTGTGGCATTGACTATCCGGACATGGGTGCATCATGGTGTCTGGTGCTGGTATGCATCACATGCATTTCTATTTAGACTCTGGCCATCCCTTTATCCGGACACCTGCACTGACTCAGTGGCAAGAGATGTGATGTGTGCATGTTCACATACTTCACCGTGTTCTCTGCAATGTCCAACAAGTGTGTAGGTGGTGCATGTGTCCACACTGGGGTATTACCATCAGACAGGCACCAGATAGATGGGTGCAAGGGCAGGAGGGGTGTGAGTTCCATGGTTGACAATTAGACTGACAATTGGCTTCTCCGAATCTGTGTGAGGACTTTTGGCAATGTTCAACTAAGGATGCCAGGGCTTGCTCTGTAATGTGCTGTACTTACTGTGGTGTGTGCGGTCAGTGCAGGTGACTGATGTTTGTCTGTTTCCCTAATTGTTTGCAGATACATCCACGACCACAGGAGGGGACAGCTCCATGGACCAGGAGGAGCTGCAGAGTCAGACTGGGTCAGCAGCCGACGAGTGGTCGGAGGGACCCAGTGGCACGGAGGGCGAGGGGAGCCACACCGAGGAGTCCTCAGCACCATCCACCTCAGCTGAGGACCACAGCAGCTCGGAGGATGACTCCCTTGTGGAGGCGGGTGTCAGCAGCCACCACACCCCAGCTAGTCTGTCTGGCCCCGCCACCACCACCACCACTGCCCTCCCATTGGCTCCGATTCTAGAGGTCCGTGGAGGCTCCCGTGTTCGGGAGCATGTCTCATTCGTGCCAGGCACCGCACCCCCTGCCCCTGTGTCCCCTGCTGCCCTGAGTGAGGAGTCTGTGTACCTACTTCGGCAGATCCATGTAGGGCAGACAGCAATGCTGAGTGTCCTCCATGCACACACCACTCTGTTGACACAGCTGGTGTCGTTCATGGAGGGCATCTCGACGGGTATGTCTGCCCTACAGAGAAGCAATAGGTCCATGGACTCCTCCCTGACGGCAGCAGTGTCCCTCCTCCAACAGTCCCTCACCCCTCCTACCTCTGCCCCATCCACACTTCCTGGCACTCTACCTGTCCAAAGCACATGCACACCTGCACAATCACCCAAACACACAGACACGAGCAGCACAGACACACCCAAAAGAAAGGCAAGACGTGCACACAAGCATCCTCAGGGGACTGATACCACACACACAGGGGATGGGGAACAGACACACACACAGGCATCCACAGTCACTCCGCAGTCCTCCAAATCCTCTCCCTCCAAGACCCCTACCCTTGCCTCACCTGCAACCCCACCTACACAGCAGCTCTTCCTCTGTGACCTCGGCCTCTTCCCCTCCGATCCTGCTGATCCAGCATACCGGGGGAAGAGGAAGTCCACCCACACAGAGGGGAGTGCCCCTCGCCCCCAGATACCCTCCCCCAGGCAGACTGAGGACCCCATTCGGAAGTCCCCCCGGACCAGGAAGGGCAAGACCCCACCACCACCACCACGCAGCTCCATCACCCAGTCTCTCTCCTCCATCCCCCAGGCCACCACTCCACAGGTTCCACCGCCACACCCTGCCCCAGGTTCCCCCACACATCGATACCGCATCCCCAAACTGCTTAGGCCCTCCCCCCCTGCCACTTGCTCTTCCACCCCCAAACCAGACACTCTGCCTGTTTGTGCCACTGGTGTGGAGACCGGGTCCCCCCCCCTCTGTCCTGCCCACCTCATCTGCCCCCCTTCCACTCCCTTGGAGTCATGCACTGCAGTGGAGTCCACAACCACCCCGTCTGACTCGGGCACTGCAGTGGGGACCCAGTCCACTCCATCTGATCGGCCCACTGCAGTGGTTGCAGCACCCACACCATCTGACTTGTGCCCTACAGTGGTGCCGGCCCCCCCTGAGTCAGACACCTCCACTGCAGTTGCCGGTGACACTCCTGCACCCACCACCCCTTCACTGCCTCACTCTGGCATCCCCTGATCCTGTCCCTGCGGTGCCTGGCCTGCCCCTTGTATGCCCCTCCAAGGGGGATGTCCCCTGTCCGTACCAGTGCAGGCAAGCAGTGGGTGACAAGTTGTCACATATCACCCTGTTGGGACTGTGTATTTGGACTGGCCATTGGCCTTAGTTTATTTTGGACTTCACATTTTAGTTTGACATTTGCTGAATAAAGCCTCTTTTTGTTTACTTGTGGTTTTTCTTTTGATGTACATGATGTAGATGAGTATCATCATGCATTTGCAGTTGTAATGGTGTTCAGATCAGGTAAATGAAGTGTTGCTGTGATGGACTCCATGTGGTCCATGGGATATGTGTCCTAATGTAGTCTGGATCCATTGCATCCTTTGCTGCAGTCTGAGGGTGTAATGTTCTGCATTTGACACAGGGATGTACGTTTTGCATTTGTTAATTAACATCTTTGTCTTACACTGATGCACATCTGGTGGGCTTACCACTGTTCAATGTTTCTATTTCCCTGACTGTGTGCCCATCTCCACTGGACATGCAGTTTAGCACATCAATGTTGAAGGACTCATCTGTGTATACAGTGCAACTTGCTTGACACGTGTTTTGGGTGTATGCAGATGACTGACGTGACACTCCCGTACCCAGGCTGATGTGAGCAGAGCCTTCAGTGTGTTGTAGTTGTTGACTCACTGACCGAGTGTTCTGCTGACATGTTTGAGTCGTGCACAGACAAGGTTTGGCACAGCGGACCTTCCACAGGAGTGGAGTGCCCTCATGGCAGTGTGTAATCCCGTGACATTGCCTGGGCCCGTGTTGTGTGTTGTGTAAGCATGTCTGTGCGTGTTCCCTTCCCTTTACCTACACAGGCTGTGTCCCTACGGATGTTCCTGTTTGTGATGCTTGCTGAGTTGTTCTGTGTTCATCCAGCATCTTGGACCTGGTTTCTCCGGGATGTGGGTGCATGGCAAACTAATGTTCATCAGGTTGTCATCCCTAGTTGTCTTTGTTGTCAGGGCTGGGGATGTGGGCAAACGCAGATGGGACACAGTCAGGATTCCCCTTGGCACTTGTTGGTTACACAGGTCATGTAATTTACAGTTTCTGGTAGCTTTCAGTGATTGTGACATGTTGTGTGTGTGACTGCTGCCACTCCTCAGGGTCAGAGCTGCAATGTTGGAAGTTGTCTACGTGTGTTCTTTGTGGGTCACCTTGGCTTCTTCATTGGTGTGTGACTATGGCCGGGATCCCATTGATTGGGGTGGATTTCACGTCATGCCCATGTACCGCGTACTGTGCAGTGTGTCAGACATTCACGAGTCTTGTTGACTGGCCATGTGTGATTGGTTTCTGCACCTTAGTTCCCACCACCACCCCTGGGATTGTCATGGGTGCATGTGCAATGTCACCAGTCCATGTGAGCTTCACTGCTGCGCATTGGTGGAGATCAAGGTGTGTGGTGTTGAGTGTGTGCAAATGTGAGTTGTTGCACGGCTAGACCCCTACCTCCATATTAGCCTTGGCTGGCAGGCCGTATTGATTGACTTGTGCTTGTGTAGGTGTGATGGTAGTTTGTTGCTCAGGACACATGGCTGTGGTTCACAGTGTGAATGACATCTACCTTTGTCATCACAGTGGGATTATCATGCAGGCTAGTGTCACCACAATGTGGGGTCCCTGGGGGTAGTGCTGTGGTGGGTCTGTCTCTTGCTGTGTTAGTTGCTGTTCCTACAAGCTTGTGTGACATGTGTAATTTGGGCTCCCTCTCATCTAACAATGCCTGTTTGCCCACATAGGGGAATCCGATCCATGAGTTACTTTTGTATGGCACTGTATACACATCTGTGTAATTGGAATGCAGGCCTCCTCATGTGTTGTGTGGTTGCCTGGGGACACTGGCACACACCCCCATCACCTGTTGTGTTTGATATGCAGTGTGAGTCTGCCTGTTTGTGTTTGTGCATTTGCACCACTGCATTGGCATATCTTGAGTGTGCCATTGGCTGTATGTTGTTTGGTGGCTTTCCCCTGCTGTCCCTGGGACTCCTAGGTCATCAGTCAGCACAATAATCATGGTTTGTATGTCCCATTGCTGCCATGGTATGGTATTTGTTCACCTGACATCTACAGTCTCCACAGGATATCTACATTTGTGTGTCCATTGGTGCAGATATGTGGGTCTGCATTATGATGGTCACTTATGTCATTGTGTTATTTGTGAATGTTGACAATGTGAGCCCCCATGGGTGATGTTTGTATGCACATGGCCAAAACGATGTTTCATTGGCACTGCACTGTTTGCCTCACCCAATCTATGTTGCTATGGGACACACGCACTGCTATGCCACTGATGTGTTTGTTGTTGTGTGACCAGGAATCATCCATGCAGTTTGGCTTTGGCAGCTTTTACCATGACTACACTTACCTTTTGGTCACTGTGGTGATGGGGCTTTAGGCCCCATTGCCACACTGTTCAAAATGTGCTTCAGCTATGGACCCCACACTTACCTTTTGGTCACTGTGGTGATGGGGCTTTAGGCCCCATTGCCACACTGTTCAAACTGTGCTTCAGCTATGGACCCCACACTTACCTTTTGGTCACTGTGGTGATGGGGCTTTAGGCCCCATTGCCACAGTGGTCATGGTCGGCTTGCATTGTGGAGGCCACACACATTTATGTGTGACACATGTGATGGGGGTCACATTATATGTTCAATGTCATGTTCAGTGTTGTAGGCATTTGACACAGACTACACATGCTTGTCATGGTGTTGGGGGGATGTAATTTTCAGACATTCCTTATGTGGGAGTATGCTGGTTGTGTCATGCATTACCCGTCCTATGAGTAGGGGTGGTGGTGGTGGCAGGCATCCAGCCCCCCATGAGTAGGGGTGGTGGTAGTGGTAGGCATCCAGGCCCCCATGAGTAGGGGTGGTGGTAGTGGCAGGCATCCAGCCCCCCATGAGTAGGGGTGGTGGTAGTGGCAGGCATCCAACCCCCCATGAGTAGGGGTGGTGGTAGTGGCAGGCATCCAACCCCCCATGAGTAGGGGTGGTGGTAGTGGTAGGCATCCAGCCCCCTATGAGTGGGGATGGTAGTAGTGACAGGCATCCAGGCCCCCCTGAGTAGGGGTGGTGGTAGTGTCAGGCATCCAGGTCCCCATGAGTAGGGGTGGTGGTAGTGGCAGGCATCCAGCCCCCCATGAGTAGGGGTGGTGGTAGTGGTAGGCATCCAGCCCCCTATGAGTGGGGATGGTAGTAGTGACAGGCATCCAGGCCACCCTGAGTAGGGGAGGTGGTAGTGCCAGGCATCCAGGCCCCCATGAGTAGGGGTGGTGGTAGTGGTAGGCATCCAGCCCCCCATGAGTAGGGGTGGTGGTAGTGGTAGGCATCCATCCCCTATGAGTGGGGATGGTAGTAGTGGCAGGCATCCAGCCCCCCATGAGTAGGGGTGGTGGTAGTGGTAGGCATCCAGCCCCCTATGAGTGGGGATGGTAGTAGTGACAGGCATCAAGGCCCCCCTGAGTAGGGGTGGTGGTAGTGGTAGGCATCCATCCCCCTATGAGTGGGGATGGTAGTAGTGGCAGGCATCCAGCCCCCCATGAGTAGGGGTGGTGGTAGTGGCAGGCATCCAGCCCCCCATGAGTAGGGTTGGTGGTAGTGGTAGGCATCCAGCCCCCTATGAGTGGGGATGGTAGTAGTGACAGGCATCCAGGTCCCCTTGAGTAGGGGTGGTGGTAGTGGCAGGCATCCAGGCCCCCATGAGTAGGGGTGGTGGTAGTGGTAGGCATCCAGCCCCCCATGAGTAGGGGTGGTGGTAGTGGTAGGCATCCATCCCCCTATGAGTGGGGATGGTAGTAGTGGCAGGCATCCAGCCCCCCATGAGTAGGGGTGGTGGTAGTGGTAGGCATCCAGCCCCCTATGAGTGGGGATGGTAGTAGTGACAGGCATCCAGGCCCCCCTGAGTAGGGGTGGTGGTAGTGGCAGGCATCCATCCCCCTAAGGGTGGGGATGGTAGTAGTGACAGGCATCCAGGCCCCCTGAGTAGGGGTGGTGGTAGTGGTAGGCATCCATCCCCCATGAGTGGGGATGGTAGTAGTGACAGGCATCCAGGCCCCCTGAGTAGGGGGTGGTGGTAGTGGCAGGCATCCAGCCCCCATGAGTAGGGGTGGTGGTAGTGGTAGGCATCCATCCCCCTATGAGTGGGGATGGTAGTAGTGGCAGGCATCCAGCCCCCATGAGTAGGGGTGGTGGTAGTGGCAGGCATCCAGCCCCCCATGAGTAGGGGTGGTGGTAGTGGTAGGCATCCAGCCCCCATGAGTAGGGGTGGTGGAAGTGAGTAGGCATCCATCCCCCTATGAGTGGGGATGGTAGTAGTGGCAGGCATCCAGCCCCCCATGAGAAGGGGTGGTGGTAGTGGCAGGCATCCAGCCCCCCATGAGTAGGGGTGGTGGTAGTGGTAGGCATCCAGCCCCTTATGAGTGGGGATGGTAGTAGTGGCAGGCATCCAGCCCCCCATGAGTAGGGGTGGTGGTAGTGGTAGGCATCCATCCTCCCATGAGTGGGGATGGTAGTAGTGAGAGGCATCCAGGCCCCCCTGAGTAGGGGTGGTGGTAGTGGCAGGCATCCAGGCCCCCATGAGTAGGGGTGGTGGTAGTGGTAGGCATCCATCCCCCTATCAGTGGGGATGGTAGTAGTGATAGGCATCCAGGCCCCCCTGAGTAGGGGTGGTGGTAGTGGTAGGCATCCATCCCCCTATGGGTGTGTATGGCATTGGTGATGGCCATCCCACCCCTATGGTTATGCTGTTGCTGGTGTACGTCATTTGTGCATCCCTATGTGTGTGTGACATATTTCGGGTACGTGTCGTTTGTTTGTGTTGTTGGTGTTTGACTTACCGTCTGCGCCGTACGCGTCCGTGCCGGTCCCGGTAATAGATGTAGAGTATAGGTAGGACGTGCGCGATGGGATTCATGCTTGGGTCGTCTCGTTCGGGTTTCGCGTGTCTTCGACTCGTACTCGTCGCTGGCTTGTTCGTCTCGTAGCCATGGATCTTCTTGTGGCGTGAATCGGAGCTTATGTACGGCTCTCCCGGATGCTCAAACGTGCCGGACGTAGCGACGGGTTCGGCGCGTACGGAGTGCGCATCGTACTAGTCCGGCCGGAAGGTGCTGTGTATTTGGTTCCGTGCGACTCGAATCGGCGTTTACGGATCCGGCTCGGGCGGGGAACAGGAGCTGAAATGGGTGAGTACGGCTCGCTCGGAATCTGGGCTGTTATGCGCATCGTACTTGTTCGTTCGGACGAGTGTTCGAATCGGTCGGGAAACACGCATTCGGCTGGTTTTTTTTCCGGACGAATACTGCTAGGTGCGCTTCCGGCTGAGATTGGAATCGACCCCCAAGCGCTTGAATTCTGAGAGAGTATTTGCTAAATTGTTTTGTCCACTTTTCCGTCTTTTGCCTCCTCGCCCCAGGGGGGCCGTAATGATGGCCTGGACACCACAGGGCGCACAGTGAATATTCCGAGAAAAAACTGAAGAGGCGGGTGGGTCCCACTAGGTGAACGCAGGTTGCACCCGGGACTAACCGGGTCGCCTCTGCGGACCACCTGTGAAGCACTCTCGTTGATCACTGGCTGATCACTGGCTACCTGTGACCACAGGAATAAAGAAACAGAGCCTCTGCAGGCCCGGTTCACCTGCCTCAGGTCCACCCCAGGTCCACCCAGCTTGGGCTTAGGGATTTAGGCGGCTTTGGGCAGCTTTTGAGTGAAGTTATGACTCCTTTTTGCTCCTTTGTGGGGCTGCTACACGTACCCGTGTCCCAGTCCCGGCCCCCCGAGGAGCAAAAATCGTCTCAGCCCGGGAGTGGGTATGCGGGCACCTTTCCGCGGCCACTTGCTTGCCTGCTCGATGCGGCTCAAGTCTCGGCCGCCTTGCCGTTTACCGCTATTTGATGGGCACTTGAGGGGGTCTGCGGGAGTCCTCGAGAACTCCCTCTGGCCTGGAGAGTCGGGAGAGTTGGCGTTGGAACGAGCAGAGAGCGGCGGAGCGCAGCGGCAGGCTCCTTCGCCGCTTCGGCTTTCGGCTTCACTGGATCACTGGTTGCACGCTGCGGGCTCTCTGGAAAATCCGGAGCATCGTGGGAAATAGTCCACGAGCAGTGGAGAATCAATGACGGAGCATGTGGGAGGGAAGCAACAGAGTACGGTTGAGGAAGCAACGGGCTGAGGGGGGGCAACGAACGGGTTTGATTTGTTTTGTTTTTCATGAACCCTAAACTGATTGTGCTTTGACGTATTGGCACCACTACTGTGTACTTTGCACCTAGCTTCCAGGGTGCACAGTACTCCACCCACAGCTCCTGTGAAGGTGATGTGGTTTGGTCATGAATTAGTTAAGATCCTGCATTCTGCCTTTCATACAGTACACCATGGCACTTAGTTGTGCTGTCTTGCATGGACTTTGTGCTTTCATGTGGGCAATGGTTCAGTTTTTCACACATATTCTGCACACCTATATACAGCTTCCAACCTTGCTACACCGCATGAATGTGTGAGCTCATTTACTTAAATGGTTTTCCAATTTGTGTATACTCATGTGATTTCATTGTGCACACAGTTGGCTCCATATTTGTGGATAGTGGGCACTGCTTAGCAACTCCAAGGGGATGGGCCCAGTCAGACAAGGTAGATTGCTACCACTTACGCTCAGCCAATTTCATCATTGCCTGAGTTGGTAATATGCAGAGTTTTACACATCGTTTGACTCAGGCCCCCTCACTTGTACGTGTGCATGCCTCCTCTGGTAATCCTGAATTTGGGCCAGACATCAACTTACTGCTACACACTGATGTAACACAGATAATACATTAACTTGCATCTGCCTACAACACCAACAATATGCATGACCATATCCAATGGACTGACATGGCTGGCTGTTTTTGAGGTCTATGGGACAACCTGAAGCCCATATGGTAGTAGTGCTGGAATTGGTGACGTCCCTACCCAGGTTTGCCACACAACTAGGCCCATCCACCTCAGCCTCCAATCATCCCTGACTCCTGTCCTTTGTGGTGGCAAACTTCTTCATCCTATACCTTGACAGATGCCTGGTTCTCATCCTCCCACTTTGACATATGTGGCATGGTGAGACAATTTGCCTTCTGACTCCCTCCTGTCACGTGTTACATCTTCACCCTGGGCCACATCACATGTAGGATGTAGTTCCACAATGGTCTCTTTTCTGTCATCCCTTCACAGCTGCGGCACATGTGTGACACTGTCAGACACAGCAGTACATGTGTCTCAGTCAGGCTACTTTGCAGTACACATATCCCTTCTTACCTCGTTGCTATGCAATGTCTCCCCATTCAGACATAGTGGCAGTTCAACATGCTCAGCCAGTGCCTACAGTGCACTGCACTACCAGGGGCCCACCAGGGCACACACCATCTTTTGTTCCAACACACATGGTCCTCGGGTATTCATCACTTACATTCATCTCCACACCTCCACTAAGGGTGGGCGGCAAATTCCGTTCCGCTCGCGAAACTTGCGAAATTTCGGCATTTCCACGTTCCGCGCGGAACGCGGAAATGTCGAAACTTCCGCGATCCGCGGCGGAACGGAATTCGGGTGCAAGAAAGCACTGAAGCAGGTGCCCGAGTTGATAAATATGCAGGGCAGGTGTGCAGAATTCGTGAGCGTGGTTAAGCAGATGTGCCTTCTCTCCATTTCCAACGTGAAAAGTTAGCTGTAATCCCCGATGGAGGTCTTTGCATCCTTGCTTTTCTCGAGCGCAATCCTCGTGTAGAATTCGTGAGCGTTGTTAAGCAGATGTGCCTTCTCTCCATTTCCAACGTGAAAAGTTAGCTGTAATCCCCGATGGAGGTCTTTGCATCCTTGCTTTTCTCGAGCGCAATCCTCGTGTAGAATTCGTGAGCGTGGTTAAGCAGATGTGCCTTCTCTCCATTTCCAACGTGAAAAGTTAGCTGTTATCCTCGAAGGAGGTCTTTGCATCCTTGATTTTCCCGAGCGCAATCCTCGTGCAGAATTCGTGAGCGTGGTTAAGCAGGTGTGCCTTCTCTCCATTTCCAACGTGAAAAGTTAGCTGTAATCCCGATGGAGGTCTTTGCATCCTTGATTTTCTCGATTGCAATCCCCGTGTAGAATGATGGACAGCTTAATCAGCGGACCCCGGCGCTTTCGGCGCAGTGGCAAAGTTACAGACACACAGGTCACTGGGGTCAATTCTTCTGGACCTTTACGCAGCTGTAGTGTAGGAAAGGCACTATACATTTACCCAACGAGGTAGCACTTACTGATTAGCCAGTAGAAAGTACTCCAGTTGAGTAGAGGTATTGCACAAAACGGTGGCATCTTCGTGGATAAATATGCAGGGCAGGTGTGCAGAATTTGTGAGCGTGGTTAAGCAGATGTGCCTTCTCTCCATTTCCAACGTGAAAAGTTAGCTGTAATCCTTGATTTTCCGAGCTCAATCCTCGTGTAGAATTCGTGAGCGTGGTTAAGCAGATGTGCCTTCTTCCCATGTCCAGCCGGAAAAGTTAGCTCCAATCCTTGATGGATGTCTTTGCATCCTTGATTTTCTCGAGCGCAATCCTCGTGTAGTTCCTGTGACCAGGAGGTTCCTTCTCCTCGTCTGCCGCTGAGATCCTGCTCTGACCCTTTTTAAACAAGAGGCATGTGAACTGGCCTAGAAGCCCCGCCCGCTTGGCCCCCGCCCCACATACACTAGCGGTATGCAACGTCTTCCCGCCCTTTCCCCACTATGATGGACAGCTTAATCAAAGGACCCCGGCGCTTTCGGCGCGGTGGCAAAGTTACAGACACCCAGGTCACTGGGGACAATTCTTCTGGTCCTTTACGCAGCTGTAGTGTAGGGAAGGCACTATACATTTACCCAACGAGGTAGCAGTTACTGATTAGCCAGTAGAAAGTACTCCAGCTGAGTAGAGGTATTGCACAAAACGGTGGCATCTTCATGGATAAATATGCAGGGCAGGATTCAACAAGCGCAGCAAAATCTCCGCGAGCACGCGAAATTCCGCGTGCTCGCGGAGATTTCTTGCCGTTTCGCGGAATTTCGCGGAACGCAACTCCGCAAATTCCACCCACCCTTAACCTCCACACCCCGTCTGATGTAGTTCATGACAGGAGTTCAGCAGGTCCCTACCATGGCAGATGGCACCTGTGTGCCCTCATCCCAAACATCGGCACAGCTGCGTGCTATGTAGTTTCATGCAGTTTACTATACATGTGACTCTTGGCATGTTCCTATGTGCTGGTCCTTCACATGGCCCACACCTGACCTCCTTCTCAGGTCTCCTGTGACAAGGCCATTCCATTCCAGTGCTTTACAGTCCAGATTTTTGTGCATGAGACCAAGTTACATACAGTGGCCTCATGGTGCAAGGTGGCCTGCATTGTAGCAGTCAGGTTGGGCAGGGTTAACGTGTCCATGCATGATGTGTTGTTCCATTCATGTTTATTGTTTTGTATTCTGGGACTTGTAGTTCTGGTGAGTCATGTTATACATTCCACTACAGGTGCCAGTATACAAAGGTGAACCTGAACTGGTGCTTCCCTCCACACATGGAAAGGAGAAACCTGGCGGAGCTGGATTGAGCTGTGCCACATGTAACTTGGCAGTGTGACTTACACTTACTTGAGGCTTAATGATACATGACCTAGATTCCTGCCCTTTGCCCTGCACACAGCGCAGTGGACTGCTGGGGCATAGGTAGATGCACTGCACAACATTACTTTTTTGCCCACATTACCCCTTGTTGCAACTTACCCTGTAAGTCTTGCTGTTCCTCCTGGCCTGCAGTGTCCTGTCCGGGAACTCCTGCCACCAACTCCACTGGGATGACAGCTGCTACAAGTTCGTCCAAGGCATCGAGCTCCTACTGTGGTGCCGGACTTCCTCCTCCAGTCTGCATGGCTGCCTTCAGGGTGTTGGCCAGTTTCTCCTTCATCCTACGCTTATAGTTGTGCCAGTGTTTTTTACAGTCAGTGACTGTCCTCTTGGCTTGTCCCACACTGTTGATCTTGCCACAATGGACTGCCAAATGGCCTCGTTCAATCAATCAATCAATCAATCAGGGGAATTGTAAGCGCGCTACTCACCCGTGAGGGTCTCAAGGCGCTGGAGGGGCGGGGGTGGGGTCTGCAGCTCCGTTCAGTCGAAAAGCCAGGTCTTGAGCATCTTCCTGAAGATGTTCAGGGAGGGGGCGCACCTGATGTCCATCGGGAGCTCGTTCCAGGTCTTGGCCGCGATGTAGGAGAAGGTTCATTCTTCGTTCATTCCTAATGGCAATTTTGAGGTGACAAATAGCTGATGTTGGTTGTCTGTCACCTCAGTGATCAAGATGTCATTTTCCTCCTCACTAAAGTTGCACTTCCTCTTTCCCTGGGACATCAGTCTGGACATCCTGGCTGCTGCTGGAGTTGTTGAGGTTGAAGCAAATTCTTGCTTCCACTCAGCAACTTAACATTGGCGAGCTGCGCACAAGAAAAAACTCCACCACACAGTAGTTGGCAGAGTTGTGCCAGAACTCTGCATTCAAAGTGGACAAAACTCTGCGAACTCCAATGGCAGAGGAGATTTATTCGCCCAAACCTAGAAAACGCACATTCGGAAGTCGTTCTTGGAACAAAGGTGGAACGGGCCCTACCAGGTGATCCTCATCACCAACATTGCTGTTAAATGTGGTGGACTGCCTAACTGGATACAAGCCTCCTGTATCCAGGGAGTGAGATGCCAGCTTGACTAAGTGATGACGTTTGAAACAGTTTCTTGATCTCCTGTGCCGGACATCCTGGAGGACCAGAGGGGTGATGTCCTACATCAGAGTTCTCCAGCTATCCAAGTACCCAACATCTCCCAGAGTGATGTATCTCTGGAGGAGGAAAAGATGAGACTAGAGAGGGAAGATGCTGTAGAACAACCACAATGACAAACAAGCGACCCTGGTGAAGGAACGAGTGGGAGGAAAGGGAAAGTCCAAAAGGGAGAAGAATGGCCAAAAGCAGAGAGCAATCAACACTAGTATGTCAATTGGAAACATACCACAAACCATCTTCGAAGAGACAGAATCAAGTGGTGTGAGCGACAAAGAATATCAGCTGACACCTAGGAGATCTAAAAGAGCAGGAGCACCTTGTTGCAGGTACCCTGATCCTGAATGGACTTATTAAACTGACAGTGTGCCCAATCCACAGCCTATGATCCGAATGAATTGAGAACATAACCACTTGAGCCTCCATGACATATGCCACCTCATCACAGCATACAATATAAATTTATGAAACTAACATAATTGAGTTTGACTCATTTGACATTTGGTTGATTCAATTCAGCAATACAATTGCTTCTGCAAATAATGAACTGTTTCAGAACTGAGTTATTGAATACAACTATGACAATTGATTTAAACGATCTTTACAGCTATACAGCTATAACTATAACAGAGAAAACAAATCCTACAATTTGCTTCAAGTAATATTATTACATAAACAAAGAATTAAGAAGATTCCCTAGGGCCAAGGTTGCTGTAGAAGAGTAGGGTTGTCATTTTAGAAGAAAATGGAGTAGGGAGATATATATAGGGATATATATATATATATGCGCTAAATGAGATAACTGTAGATTAACAACAATGAGTTCTGCTCATTTTGCGCAAGTAGAACCAAACGCAGAATGTTTCAAGTCTGCTTGCTGCTATTGTCTTGTGGTTTGCGGCGGCCTAGCCCTGGCCTGCCTTGCTGGGTTGGCCTGGGCCTGGCTGCCATGCTGCTTTTCTTTGCACACGTTACTCTGAGCTGTTGTTCTATCGACCTCTGCTCCTGCTATGTTATTTTAGCGCTGTCTGCATTTTCTGTCTCTCACCTTTTCTTCTGTTCGATTTGGGCTCAGACTGCACAACATGTACAAGGTCGAATAACAGCGTCTCCTTGTTCTTGCTGATTTGGCCTGTCCCTCGCACCTAGACATAACACCATGTACAGCTGCCATGGAGAAATTAGTGTGCCTTTAATATTGCGGTTCGTCCGCTCTAGAAACAGTTGGAGAAAACCTTTCCAGGGAGAAGAGCTGTGATTGTCTGCTGATGTAGTTTTGCATCTAGAGACTGAGGTATGGGGGTTCGCTAGTCAAAGCCCAGAGGTCTTCTATTTGTATAATAAACTAGCTTCCAGCACGGGGAGGGTGGTAATGTTAGTTAGACATATATCCATTGCTTTATGAGATGCTTTCCCCGTTCGTATTCTATGGAGTTGTAACTATGCTGATTATACTATTCATATGTATTATGCTAACAGTACTGACACGTGTACTGTATCTTAGAGCACGTAAGTTGAAATAAACATTTTGAACTATACAGTGTCTCTTATTACGCACGTTGTGGACAGGTACGAGTGTGACGAAAGAGTGTTCTTGCTTCTGCTAGTCCTGAGAGAGAGAGATACCGTGTTCTGGGTTGTCTAATCATTGGTACATTGGTGCTAATGGGACGCTAAGGCTAGTTGGGTTGGGGTTTTGGGTGCTAAGGTCTTTGGTTGGCTCACCACTATATTCCGAGGTCCTATTATCCTGTGCATAGCTCTGTATGTGCAGAAACCTTATGACATGGCGCGACCAACGGGTGGGGCAGCTTATCTGCGGGACGCTTGAGTAGTACTTGTGCTTGTCCACAATACCCTCACATACGCTTCCGGAGGCGTGTGTGACGGTGATACCTCCTATATTGAAGTTTTTGTAGGTTCTTTCAAGCTTGAAGTTGTTAAAAAAGGTTTCTTAAACATACCCTTTTTGTGCTGCCTCTTGTAAGGTTGTCGAATAAACCAGTTAGTAATGGCGGGTATAGACATAGCGGCGCATAGCCGCACAGCACTCCGGGATCACTTACGGGTGTATGGAGTGCCAGACGCGGGAGTTGATTTAGTCTTTGTGGTTCAAGCCGATCCGGCTTTCCACTTTGAGGTGTTCTACTCTTGGATCACTTTTCCAGCGGTGAACGCGAATGATAATCTGTTCCATGAATATGAACACACTAACGTTCCCGCTGTCTATCGACCGTATACTACTCTTGAAGTACCGCTCACGGCTTGGCAACACCGTGTTTGGTTTAATGGCGCCCTCCCACAACCGACTACCACGGTTCGTTTAGGCCCCTTATCTATTGAGGGGGCCTGTTTTGGCCGGGTACACCCCACATCCGCGTTATATGACTATACCAGTCGCGGAACTGCGCACTATGTATGCGGCCTTGGTGCAGGTGCATCAAGCTTTAGTGCGATATGTTACAGGCAGCATCCATGGAGCCGCTCCTGGAGTTGCCGGCCAACCAGCTGCTGCAGGCGGAGTGACCATAAGTCCTGTCATGGTGAATTCGGTGATGGGCAAACGTCCACAAAATAAGGATGATTTTCCTTATTGGCTTGCAGAAAAATTTGACCAGTTGGAGGCAGTTTTTCCACACACAACCCCAGTGGATAAACACCGTATTTTAACGATTAGTTTGCCAAAAGACTTAATTCCCGAGTTGACAGCATGTGACAACTGGGGTAAGGTATTCGCAGCAGTATATTCTAAATGTTTTGGTACTCCTTCCATGACGGTTCTCCCTCTGTAATTAAAAAGTACAGGATGAACATGGCCCTGAAGCGGCTGTGGAATTAGGGATGAGACTGGTGGGAGTGTTTGAAGTAGTAGCTGAGCTGATCCTTGCGAATGTCAAGGGCGATGCAGTGAACTTTCAAGTAGCTAACGCTTTGGCTCTGGTCCCAGAATTGGACAGGCCTCGCGAATTACCGTAAATTATTACCCAGGCTTACAAAACTATTGGTAGAAATAGCCTGGGTAACAAGCCTTTGCAAAACAGCAAACACAATCGCAACAACAACAACAACAAACCAAATCTCAATCTGAGAAAGATGAGAAACCAGTCTTCACTAAAAAGAGCTGGAGGCTGAAAAACAGGGTAAGCAACAAAAGAAGCCGGGGTCGAGAGGCGCATCCCCGGTTTCAGTTTCTTCTGAGCGCACTTATGATTTACGCGATAGAGCGAGAATTAAATCACCGGATAGGTTTCAGATCCCTGATGCGCATTCTCCTTGTTCTTCACAGGCACAGACTTCGTCACAGGCCGGTGGAGGAGACCGCCAGGATAGAGGAAGGGACCGAGAGGCTCCCCAGGGACGAGACCAACCTCGACAACAGGTCAGAGGAAAAGCGGAAGACCTTCAACGTTTCCGACCACAATTTCAGAAGAAGAAAGTTGCCGCTGTAACAGCGAAATATGCCACAGACGGTGAGAACGAGGCTCCTGAATTGGACGTGGGCAGTAACCCTCCTAGACAGCGCCGCGGAAGTTACCATAGTGCGGGAGGCGCTACGTCCTCATATGGAGGCGACAGCAACTGAAACGTTCATTACTGTTGAAACAGCAGACACCAGAGTGGCACCCCCTGACAGACTATTTAATATTGTCATCCAAATTGAAGGTGATATACAGCGTGTAATTAAAGGGATTTTTGGGAAAATCTGACCTCTTCATATGACATTTTGTTAGCAGAGGCGGATTGGCCACCCCCATTCGTTCTTGCTGCACGTAAAGGGGAGGAGGTAATCCTTCCGAGCTTTTCTCGACATGTCCCAAAGGACAAAGCGGAGGCTCTTGCAGCAGAGTGGGCTGTGTCCCTGGCTCCTGCGTTATACCGCAACCACGTGGGTTGGGACGAAGATTCTCCCCCCCATGAAATACCTTTGCGGTCACTACCGCAGCCACAACCCCAATATCCCATAAAACGTGAAGCCAAAGGCCCCGTTTCCGAAATTCTGACTCAGTTGGAATATCAGGGAGTAATTGAACCCTGTGTATCACCTATGAACAATCCCCTTTTCGCGGTTTCTAAACCCGATGGATCGTACCGTTTAGTTTTGGATTACCGGCATTTGAATTCTCATTGTCGGACCTTTGCGGTGCAAAACACCCATAGTTCTGCGCTTGTAGACAGTCTTGTTCGTAAAAAATACAAAACGACCCTTGACCTTTCAAATGGATTCTACACGCACAACTTAGCCCCGGAGAGTGGCCAATGGTGCGCTTTTACTTCCGGTGGTAAAATGTTCAAATTCAGGCGTCTTCCTATGGGCTACAAAAATAGTCCAGGCGTATTCGCCGCTCGTGTTGTCTCTTTGTTAGACGGCATTGATCCAGACGCCTGTTTGTACGTAGATGACATTTATCTGACGGACGACGAATTGTTTCCGCATCTAACCCGAGTAGACCGCATTATTCTTGAATTTGCGGTTCAAGGTTACAAAATTAACTTTGCCAAATCTCATATTGCTGAATTTACCGTTTTATTCTTGGGCTATGAGCTCAACAATGAAGGTAAGGGCTTAGCCCCCCATTTTCTGGAGAAATGTGCACTTCTGTGCCCTCCTACAAATCTGAAGAAACTTCAGTCATTGCTGGGCTTTCTGAACTTCGGACGTACATACATTCCCGAATACGCCCAGCGTATCAAGCCACTGTATGCCTTGATACAACCTACCTTTTCGAAGTCTTGTTGGCTTCCGGAGCACACCTCCATACTACAGTCTTTACAGACTGACCTACTTGAGTCTAAATATCTTTTGACACGTGATAACCACACAAACCTGGTGATTAGAATCATTCCAGGAGCAGTGGGTTTCACGTACTTAACCTTTAATGAATGTGATACAGTACCCATCGTATACAAATCACATCTGTACACCTCCGCAGAAATGCGGTTTTCATCTGTGGAGAAAGTTCTGACAGCAGTGCAAATGGCGATTCTAAAGGAACGCGCACTGGCACAGGGAAAACGCATTCTGGTGGTAACACCATATCCTGCTCTAGAGGCAGTGACCAAAGCAAGTGTACCGAACTCTAAAGCTTTGCACCCCCGTTGGAAACAATGGGCAACCTCTTTGACGTCTCCGGATGTCACTTTCATATTCGATTCTTCTCTTCAGACTCAGGAGTACTTACAGTATGAATTCGTTCATCCTCCTCCTCTGTCTTTATTGCCGCTTGAGGATTACGACTGTGTGATCTACACCGATGGTTCGGCACAACCGGCCACGGGGTCCAAGCATGCTTATTCAGCCGCATGTGCTATTGTTGCAGGTACGTTTGTGAACGGAAAGTTCAAATCCACTGTGGTGCACACTCAGACACTCGGGGACAGTACCGCACAATAGGCCGAGTTGCGTGCATTGGTGCTTGCGCTTGAGTTCGTCAATCCTGATGTGACCACTTTAATAGTGTGCGATTCTTACTACTGTGTTCAATCATACAATGACAATCTCTTCTTTTGGTCGCAAAACGACTATAGAGACGCTAAAGGCATCACAATCAAGCATAAAACGCTTTGGGTTCGAGTGGCAGAATTACAACGACGTCTGCCGCTCACACAGGTGGTCACACCCTGGGCCATCAGCAGGTGGGCGCACACGCTGTTGGTAACGGTCTGGCAGACGAAGCAGCCAGATCAGCAGTAGTCACGTGTTCAGTAGCAGCAGTTACTAGATCCATGTCTAAAATAGACACTGATATCTTGGCAGCTATTGCTGCAACAAAGGAAGGAACGAATTACCCTAGGGGTTTCCCTTCCAAATATTCTTACCAGTTAGGTCCCGATCAGGCTCCTTATGTAACAATACCTGACGTTGGTGATCGGCTGATCCCCAACGCGGACCGCAGACTTTCCTTGATAACGGCAGCACACGAAGGCATGGCTTCGGCTCATGCTGGTGTGTCTGCGACAATTTCCATTTTGCAGCAGCGTTACTGGTGGCGTGGTTTATATAAAGATACCCGTACTTATGTGCTTTCCTGTGACGTTTGTCAACAGATCAAGCCTTCCACGGTCACACGAACACCTCAGACCTCGCTCGGAATTTCAAACAGACCCTTTGGGTGTGTTTACTTGGATCACTGCGGTCCATTTTCATCGGACACTGCCTATAAATATATCTTAGTGGCAGTGGACTCGTGCACACGGTTCATCTGGGTCTGGCCACAACGGAGTGCTGACGCTCGAAATGTCATCAGGGATTTGCGTGTCTTTGTGGGAATTTTTGCATGCGGCACCTTCCATTCTGACCAAGGTCTGGCGTTTGCCTCTAAGACTTACAAGGACGCAATGGGTTCCTTGGGGGTGCGGGTGAAATTTTCGTCTCCGTATAGGCCTGAAGGCAACTCTATCGTTGAACGAATGAACCGTGACTTAAAGCAATCCTTGACAGCTAGAGTTATAGGTACTGGCAGGAACTGGCTGGCCCACTTGTATACCGTTCAGCGTGCACTTAATAATCTCCCTAGAAGACCTCTGGGTGGGCGGACCCCTTACGAAATGCTCTTTGGCATACGAATGTTTGTGCCTGACCTTGATGGTCTAGACATGGCGGCGCAATCCGCCAAGTTTGATGTAGATAACCATTCTACTATGTTACAGGACTTAGAAGAATCCCGAGACAAACTTGCAATTGCACATTTGCCTTCAGCCACAGACCCTGCTCTGCAGATTCCGGTTGCCGGCTGGCTTCCGAAGATTGGCGACCTGGTTCGAGAGAAGGTGGAGAACAAAAAAGAATTCGGCCCCTCTTTTCGTGCACCGGTTCCAGTCCTGGGCTTGAAGGGAACACGTACAGTCATCTTACCACCGCTTCCCGGTCGCAAGGAGAACAGATACATCTCAGTGGAAAATGTCAGGCTACCACATCTGGCCGATCCTGAATAGTGTCACACCAGCGGTCTCTTGTCCTGCCATTTATCGGACATGTGTTCGAGGCACACCTGCCCGAACGGTCACTGATGTTACCATGGAGATGGTTGATTTGCCTGAAAATATATTCGAACCCCCTGTCTCCCCCTGCATCGACGAGGACGAGTATACCTATCCCACCACAGAGTCGGTGGCACACCAACCAACAACGCCACTGAGCCCGACACGTTATTCCTTTGACTCGGATTCCAACTCATCAACGGTCCCGTCCAAGTTCAGTCTTTTTGTATCCTGGTTTAGAGACAATTTTTTGATTCCACCTTGGACATACATCTGGATGGTGCTTTTCTTGATTTTTTTGTTCATGTCCATTGGCTTTGTCACAGTGTTTTTTCTACTCATCAATGGTCACTATTTATCTGAACGCTCTGCTGTGAACAGTGTTGCTGGAACTTTGGCTCCACATTCCTCTTCACACATCATGAAGCGTGACCACACATTTGTGAACATTTCAGCGTTTCCAGTTGCTGATGGCATCGTATGGGATGCGGTAAACTTTCAAATACATGGCCCGACAGAAATTATTAATGTACCAAATGTCCTTCGAGTTTCGGTGGGTGATGTAGTAAAAAGTAATATTCATTCTGACGATTGGGATGTGCATGCCGTTGAAGCATTGTTTGCTGATTTAAAATATTATGCTTCCTTTAATGCTGAGGATTTGTATATGAATTCTGCGAATTATGCCGATTTGTATTGCTATCAGCATTGGGGCAACCATTTTCTCCACAAACCGAGTGCACTACGCAGCCCTGTTACCTACACTCAATGGGAACATTGCCCAAACCCCTTACCAGGTAGCTCCCAGACTCTTCGAAATAAATTCACCTATTTCACTGATTTTAATCGATCGAACCCTGGGTCCTATTATTTTAAATTGAAAGCCCCATTGACTCAAAAAATAATGTTGACCCACACCAAATTACTTTATTCGAGTTCCTTTTGAGCGCCTTGGCGGTGGGTGGTTATGAGTATTGGAAAGACACAGTGGATTTAAAATCCATCTGGGGTTCAAAGCCATGGCAGGTGCAAGGCACCGAGGCTTTGCACCGTGCTTGCCTTATCCCGGCCCAAATTGTGTTTCTGAATGCTTCCATTCATCAAACCACGTGTTGGGGGTTGGCTACCATTAAACAATTAAATGCGCCAGCCATCCCATCCTTGTCGAGTTCTCCAAATGATTGTGTTTTAATATGTCCCTTGTGACGTTGCAGGCTCAGTTTCAAAACAACTTCTTTAACGTTTCTGCACTGATACAGTCACCCTGGTTGGCATGGCCCATATCATCGGATGCATGCCAACTGCGTTTTCATGGCACAGTTCCTGGCTACAGACAGGACAAGCCTCATCCGAAATTTGCTGAAACTCGTACTGTCACCACGTATTCAGTTGGTAAATTATGTAAACAATGGCTACACCATTCGTCCCTAGACTCTGTTAAACAACATTTGTCCCTCCTATCAGGCACTATTGATCTGTCCGACTTTATCTTGGGACCTCGTGGTCCCCGACCGAAGAGATTCATTTATGAAGCGTATAACGAACTCTGGAAGCTGTCACAAATGGAAGCTGCTTCCCGTCTTCGAGAAATAGACCAAGCAAATTTGGAAAAGGTGCTTGCTGTTGTAGACAATAGTATAAATACCCTGTCTTCACGCATTTACACATTAGAGAATATTGTGTCCTCTGTTGTTGATATTGTACAAGATGATGTTTCTATTTTGTATCATGGTCAGAATCAATTGCGTTCAGTAATGCAATTTGCGTGGACTTTGCAAACCCTTAAGTTAGGTAAAGTTCCTTGGAATTTCTTGAACACCACTGCCCTTTTTCTGCCTTTTAATTTGACTGAAAAGCAGCAGTTCATGTCCATGAAAGATGCATCTTACACTTTGTTACATATCGAGAAAGTGGATCCTTTACCATTCTCTGTAGCGGAACTAGATTCTGCTGTGTGGCTAGTTCATGGGGTTATCGCTTTACCTTTTTCCTTGTTTGAATTTAGCTCATGCATGAAACATTATCCTGTGGGCCGTTTCCAGCCTTTGGGTAGTGCTTTCCTGCATGAACTCTGGTCCTTGCCTTTCATGTATAAATGCCTTAGAGACGGCAAGGAAGTGTTTCTCACGGGGGAGTCTTGTGATTCAACTGTGGGTCATTCGCTTATTTGTAAACATATTAAATTGCACGGAGCTTGTAGCGTTTCTGTTCCGAATCTTGCATGTGTGCTAAAGGGTATTCCTGCTCCTGCTATTTCCCCTACTTTTACTTTGCTTACTAACGGTAGCTATTTGCTTTTAAATAACGAAGACTGTTGTGGCCTACAAGCCGGCATTCCGTATATCGTTACGGTTTCGCACAGAGTTGTCTGCTGCAAGAATGTGCTTTTTCCTCCCCCTCACGACATCGTTGATAACTCTATTTGTCCTTCCATTCCTACCATGGAGGCAGACTTCAATAAGTTGAGCAGAATAAAGGCCCTATTATTGAATGAGGAGGTGACGCTCACGTCCGCCCGGGAGACATTCGTTCTCCAGGTGGCGAGTACCCACAGTGAAATACAGGCCCTTTTGAACACCAACCTCCCCCAACCTTTCGGGGAGTTAATTCATCGTATTTTTAACGCATCAAACACTGAGGGTCTAGTGCATTTTTTTTAAGATTGTGGGGTCTGGCCTGGTGTCCACCTTCCAAACTATTTTCGGTGTGATACCGGCGTTCATTCATTCTATTTTTCTAGCGTCTTTGGTGGTTTCCCATTAATCCTCGCTTTGGCGGCTGGTGTCTTGCTGTTGGTCTGTTTTCTGCGCAATGGCTGCTCACCACTGGGCCCTTCTCGATCCCGAACGCCTCCAGCTGCTCCGTGAGCGACTTCTGGTTGGCTTCGGTGTTCTGCCCTTGGCGACTATCAGTGTGTCCTACACCCTTTCTTTTCGCTTTGCGTATTTCACTTGCGTGCAACCTGTGATGTCTTGCATCCGCTGTCCTTTCACATGGACCATGGATTATTGCCTCTCCAATTCGTCATTGTCTGTTCCGGATTTTGTTCAGTTGGTGGGTCCCTTAGAGGCCCATGAACGGGACTGTTCCGTTGCTGGCTTTATGATGCGTGCGGCTGCACTGGGGATTTTGGCACAATGGGATATCTGGGCGGCTGCTCAGGATCTCCTACAACGAAGTTATATTGAATATCACGCAAGCTGTCCCGCATTGTTGTTGGATGCTCCCTCCTCTGAGGAACATTCCTGCTCGTTTGTTCTGTTGGACTGGATGGCGTCTATGTTTTCTGACACTTCCCACGATGTCCTCCTGGATGCTATTGCATTTTTCTGCACTTCTACGTTTCTGGATTGATGTGGCCTGCCTCGCTGACCCTCGTTGTTCGATGGGTCTTTTTGTTTTTTTGTCCCTCGCCCTCATGGTGCCTGTGTGACCGGACAACATTTCTGTTCTGCTCGACCTATTTGAACTCTATTTTCCTCCTTTAGCTGGTCCGATGGACTGTCCAGGGGAGGGTGTCTTGTGGTTTGCGGCGGCCTAGCCCTGGCCTGCCTTGCTGGGTTGGCCTGGGCCTGGCTGCCATGCTGCTTTCCAGGGAGAAGAGCTGGGATTGTCTGCTGATGTAGTTTTGCATCTAGAGACTGAGGTATGGGGGTTCGCTAGTCAAAGCCCAGAGGTCTTCTATTTGTATAATAAACTAGCTTCCAGCACGGGGAGGGTGGTAATGTTAGTTAGACATATATCCATTGCTTTATGAGATGCTTTCCCCGTTCGTATTCTATGGAGTTGTAACTATGCTGATTATACTATTCATATGTATTATGCTAACAGTACTGACACGTGTACTGTATCTTAGAGCACGTAAGTTGAAATAAACATTTTGAACTATACAGTGTCTCTTATTACGCACGTTGTGGACAGGTACGAGTGTGACGAAAGAGTGTTCTTGCTTCTGCTAGTCCTGAGAGAGAGAGATACCGTGTTCTGGGTTGTCTAATCATTGGTACATTGGTGCTAATGGGACGCTAAGGCTAGTTGGGTTGGGGTTTTGGGTGCTAAGGTCTTTGGTTGGCTCACCACTATATTCCGAGGTCCTATTATCCTGTGCATAGCTCTGTATGTGCAGAAACCTTATGACACTATATTCTACTTAAGGTATGACTCTAGACAAACATGTGTTTCCTCACCAAGACTAGATTTAGAGAAATACTTGCTGTGACAGTTATAGTGTTAGCATTTATAGGACTTTTAGTTGGTATGAGTATTGCTCCTATACTAGATACTCATAGATCAACCCCTGCACTTACATCACCTGAACATTTAGGGGCCGATTCCGATTCGGGCCGGAAATCTCTCCGACCGAGCCGGACTCGGAGAGATTACCGACCAAACGAGTACGATGCGCACGTATGCCATCGGACTCGATTCGGTCGGACTCCCATTGAAGTCAATGGGAGCCAGTCGTACGACGCGTACACGGGCTCCCATTGACTCAATGAGCACGACGCGAACAAGGGCGCCCCCTACAGCGTGTTCGCGTCGATGCGGGTCGCGCCGTACATGCACGTGTAGGGGGACCCATGGCTCCCCCTGTGTGCGACTCACGTGCCTACGCTTCCAGGGGGTCCGACACGGACCCCCAAAGTGCGGCTCCGACAGCTCCTTGGAGCCGGACTGCGCGAGTCGGTCGGAGCGGTCGAGGTGCGCATCGTACTTACCCGGCCGGGGAACGTCTCCATTGCGCGGTGCGAGTCGTCCCCGTGCGTGTCGGTCAGAGCGGTCGGGTCCTGCGAACGAGTCGGTCGGAGATTTCGCGAGCGCACGCATCGTACTCGCTCGCCCGGACGCACGTACGATTCGGTCGGGAAATAGGGCTCCGAATCGGATCCGGTAAAGCCGAATCCGATTCGGAGCCCTACCGGCCGAGATCGGAATCGGCCCCTTTGTAGGAGAGAGAAATTTAAAGCTTTACCTATAGCTGTTTCAGAAGGAGAATCCACATCAAACATTAGTGCAACAGTACACATGTCTTAGATGCTAAGGATTGTTATGTTTATGTACACCTACCTGCTTCAGCTGCTGAGGATGTGACATTCCACTTTCATGTGCAATCACCTGTAGTACATTGCTTAGTTTATTTTATAGGCAAAATCATTTTGTGTGTTATTTTCCAAATATAATTTTATCCTTTCAAAGGTTCCCCTCGACAAGAGAATGAACCCTCATCCACAAGGTATGGAAATGAAAACGACTTGCTGTTTCTTTAGATCCCCAACTAAAATAGACACTGTTAAGGCATATGATTGCAATTTGACATGTTTAATGAATCCATTAGAGACAAAATTCACACAAGCTTTAGAGTTAAGGAAGGCTCAAATGTTTCATAAGGCAACAGAGAAGGAAGATGTTTAAAGGAATCTGTGGAAAAAGGAGGAACATGAGTACAAAGGAAAAATGGTGTATCCGAGATTGGAATTAGACAGACGGCAGAAAGGGAAGCTATGCTTCTACAACAGAAAAACTCACATCAAAGTAAGACACATAAGAATAAGTAGTTGTGAACACACTCGAAGTTCTTGGAGGGCCTGTTCAAATTTTACCCGGAGAAGAACCAGTTATCCCTGGAGTATACTTTGCATGCGGACAGAATGCATATTTCCAACTGCCCATTGATTCAGAAGGTACTTGTTATTTAGCTTTGGCATCCCGAAAATGTATCATGTGAATAGTATAGAAGCTTTAATGATGAATCCATGTCATAGACCTAGACGTGGTACTAATGATGGGGCACAATTAATGGAAAATATCTTCAGTGCTCTTATTCCTCCAGTAGGAATAGTCCTAAATGATGAGAAAATTAGAACGCTTTTGTAGAGATAACACAGGGAATTATACAGGGAATGTAGAATGTGATAATGGGAAAGTGTCATCAGAGTGAAATGGAGAGACTTACTGGGGAGCTGAGAGGACAACAAGAAGGTCAGCTGGAGATGGATACCTGAATCTACAATTAAAGACACAGTTTATTGAATGAGTGCAGACCTCATGTTTACATTGGCGATGAATATGGGATAGGAGAATTGTCTGTACAGGGCACAGACTTTTGGACATCTCCACCCCTGGATTACAAACAAAGTGACTGTGTTGTGTGTGCCAACAATGATAAAACCAAGGTAATGAGGCAAGCTCTGTTGGAGTTGATGGTTTTTCCTGAAAGACCAAGGAAAAGTTGGCTATTGATTTCCTTGGGCCTGTAGCAAGGCTGGGATCAAGAGACAAATACATTCTGGTATTAGTGGATTATCACACTAAGGGGCCGATTCCGATCTCGGCCGGTAGTGCTCCGAATCGGATTCGGTTTTACCGGATCCGATCCGGAGCCCTATTTTCCGACCGAGTCGTACGCGCGTCCGGGCGAGCGAGTACGATGCGTATTCGCCGACCGACTCGTCCGGGCGACCCGACCGCTCCGACCGACTGGTTCCCGGATCGTACCGCTCCGACCGACTCGCTCGGACCCGATTCGCACCGCGCAATGGAGACGTTTTCCGGCCGGGTAAGTACGATGCGCACCTCGACCGCTCCGACCGACTCGCGCCGTCCGACTCGAACTCGCTGTCGGAGCCGTACTTTGGGGGTCCGTGTCGGACCCCTGTACGCCGTACCCGTGCGAGGCGCACACAGGGGGACCCATGGGTCCCCCCTACCTGTGCGTGTACGCCGCGAGCGCCCGCGGCGTACTCGCTGTAGGGGGCGCCCTTGTCTGCCTCGCACCCATTGAGGCAATGGGAGCCCGCGTACGCGTTGTACGACCGGCTCCCATTGAGTTCAATGGGAGTCCGACCGACTCGTGTCCGGTGGCATACGAATGCATCGGACTCGTTCGGTCGGACTGCACGGGTCCGATTCGGTCGGAAATCTCTCCGAGGCCGGCTCGGTCGGAGAAATTACCGACACGAATCGGAATCGGCCCCTAAATGTTTTTTTTGTAAAAACTCTGGAAGAAGTGAACACTGCAGGGGTCATTGAATGGAACCTGGCAGGGAGGAATGCCCTGTGTGGTTGAGTGGAAAAGTGAATATAATAGTGAGTTGATCATGAAGAAGTGTGGAAAAGAGTCAAGGAATCACAAGAGAAGAATGAAAAGTATTACAATAAAAGGAGAGGTGTGAAGAGGCACTGTGTAAAAAAACAGAGATTGGGTAGTTGTAAGAAAAGGGGCTCTGTCCATAAGAGAGACAGTAAGTATTTCACTTGTGCAGAGTAAAAAAATCAAAAATAGTGTGGTAATTCTGGAGGTTGGAACTATGAGGAGTATGGGAGGTGTGTGTAAAGTTAATGGGTAAAGGAAGTATGCAAGCTGATATTATTATCTGTCAAGAAGTATGTATAATAATGTGGAAATAACATAGGGAATTACCCATGGAAAGTAGAATGTGATGATGGGAAGCTGACATCAGAGTGCAATGGAGAGAGTGGCTGGGAAGCTGGGAAGCCTACAAGAAGGTCAGCTGGACATGTACATCTGAATAAACAATTAAAGACATAGTTTATTGAATGTGTGCAGACCTCATCTTTATAGCTTTCTACAGTAGTAGATAAATTAGCCACTAGTACATCTGGTGCTTTGTTAGCAGTAAATACAGAATTAGTAGCTATTAGCTCAATGATTTTGCAAGACTGATTAGCTTTAGACCCATTGTTAGCAGAGAAATACGGAGTCTGTAAGATGTTGAAAATGCCACATTGGTGCGCATACATACCAGACAATAGCAAGGAAATAGAAGAATTTACAAATAACATTTCTGACTTAAACCTGAATTAGGGAATTTAGAAGCAACAAGTATTTTAGGAACTTTAGATAAGAGAGTTTCTGCTACAGGTAGTTGGCTTGGAAACATTGATGATGGATTTTTAGGTGCTATATTAAAGCCTATTTAAAATATTGGTGTTTGCTTGATTGCCTTACTTTAGGGATTTAGAAGTTTCTTGACAAGGAAGAAAAAGGAGGAAAGAAAATGGCAAAGGAGAGAAAAAATAGGAATGGAAGAGAGAAAGAGTAAGGCTAACAAAGAGATGAAGGAGATGCAAAAACTCAAGGGGCAAGATAGATGACTCAGCAGGGAGATGAAGTGTTCCTTGAACATTTATTTGTGTTTAATGTGATGGCTATTCTAGCCATCATAGGGAGTATCTGATAGAGTGCAATTTCTCAATTTGCAAAACTAGATGCATTCATTAATAAAGTGTGATTCACCATGCAAAATAACATGTGCACATTTACCATGTAATTTAAAGAAGGTAACCACATTTAGCTATTATAAGCAAACCCTCAGATTAATATGCTGACATGAATTAAGTTAGTTTAATATTAATACCATTTTGAATGTCAATTTTACAAGTTAAGACTAAGAGGACAGCTCTCATATATGCACGGTTACTTTGCACAAGATGTTTTTCTTTATTTTCCCACTGCAGATGCTGTATTTTTCCAGAAGCCTTCTGTTAGCTAGTAAATAGGCATTTGTTATGTATTTAGACAACTGATAGTGAGGTTCCCATTGGGAGGAGAGGAAGATGCCTCTAAGCGGGACTCGTGGGAAGAACTGTCTGAACCACAAGATTCTGTCCAGTGTAACAACTCAAGGATGTAGTCATGTTTGTACCATTGTCATAGTCTGAAAAATATCGGAGTTTACCTGATCCCAAAGCTTGGAGAAAAATGATCGGTTTATGAGAGTGGGAACAAGCTGAAATGCTGGAACTAATGTCTTGTTGGATTATAATAGCGTGTGTTCCTTAGACTAGCTAGGAGAAGGAGTGCAGTTCTCAGAGATGCTTGCTGACTTCGACCTGAGATGGCCCTTTTTTCCTCTACTAATCTCCAGAGCCTTAGTGCTAAGGCTTCATGCCTATGCATTCCTATTCTCTCATTAGAAACCTTCATTTGGTTTTCTGAAGATGATACCTTACCTTATTTACCTAAACCAAACTCCTTCCTCGAGCTACTCTTCCTTAATTTAGATTAGCGATTTTCTTTATGGAACACAATTGTTGCATATTCTGCATTCTATTTGTAATTCTAACTAATGTTGTGGTTCATCTTATTTTGACATATCGAATTTTAGATCATTTACATTTGTACTAATGCTGACAAAAATGTAAAAACGTAATAAATTAATGATTTGGTTTGGATTAATTATTAATAAATCCCTTTAAACTCAGGGCCATATTTATTGAAGGGTTGGGTTGCTTGTGCACCATGCAACAGGGTGCATGCACCACACAACCCTTAAGTGCGATTTATCAAGCCACGCAAGGCCACCTTGCTTGGCCCTAAGTGGCTTGATAAATCTGGAATAATGCAGCGCAAATCACTGTGTTGCGTTACTCTGCCCCAGGGAGGTGTTCCATGGGTGGTGCATGGGAATTCCCAAGCAGCACCCATGGATTTTGATGCATTCTCAGATTTACCATAAGTGATAGACCTGGGAATGCATCAAAACAGCTATGCATCACCAGGGGAGGGGCAATGAGGAGAAATGTCTTTATTTCTCCTTGTTGTTTTCTCTTTCTATGTGTGCTGCATTCTACAGCACACATAGAAAGAGGAAAATGCCTCTCAGGAAGGTGGACTGTTTACAATACAGGCACCTTTTCACCATGGTGCAAGAGTGCCTGCATTGGTGCTAGGCAGAACATTGTGCGCCTGCGCTGGGAACAGACAGGAATGTGCTGTTTTATGTTAAATACAGCACATTCTTTCCCTTTCCTTGTCACACAGCTCAGCAAGGTAGCTTGTTGCGCTTACTGAGACCCATATTGATAAATATGCTCAATTATTCACTTTTTATGGAAACTACATGTAAATGATAGCTCTTGTTTATTAGTAGGTGTAAGTAGGTTCTTACCACTAATAATAAGGCCACAATCAAAATAAAAAGGCTCAGTCAAGGTCTCAATAATATTATTCCCTTGCTCAACCAAAATCCAAAACCAATTTAAAAAAATGGGATATACTGTGAAATGACAAAAATCCAATGTAAGGAACCAGAGATATGAATTTTTAAAGATTAAATACTTTCTAGCGCCAATTTGGGACATCTGGTTCCGCTTGACTGCGACAAAGTCAAAGTTTGAGGCCGACCGCGATGGAGCATGGGTCGGGTACACTGAGCGGGAGGCCTCGGTTCAATTTTTACCTTCTCACTTTTCTGGAGCTTTTTCTCTTGACGTCAAGCGAGGCTCCTCGTTAGGCCGGGTTTTGAGTCGGCGGCGGTGGCTTGGCTCAGTATAATGCCTCGGTTAACCCCTGGAAGTCTTGTCGACGACAAAAAGTTCCGTAGCTTCAGCGGGGCAAACCTGAATCTCAGGCCGGTCGCAGTTCGACGTTGTCGGCTTGACTCTCGTTGACAGGTCGGTCACCTTATGGAGCTTTTTACAAATATTTCTCCAATCTTCTCCAAACCTCTGGATCTCCTTCCAGAAGGTCCTCTTTGGGTCTCCAAGTGTCCAGAACACAAATCCAAATGTCTAGAATCTCTGAGATGGTCCTTGGGATGTTGGGACCGCATTTCCAACAATGCACCTGGCCAAAACCTTAAAAGGCTCCTGGGTGCTCTCCAGCTAGGATCTTATTGGTGGAGATGATGCAGGTGGAGCTGTGTTAACAGAGAGTCCACTCCTTCACTTCATGAAGCAAGGCAAAGTACTTAGAGGTGTTGTTCCACAGTGTGCAGCAGGTGCAGTCATTCAAAGTGCAATCCTTTTGGGGTGTAGACCAGGCTTCCAGCAGGGCAGTCCTGCTTCAACTTGAAGTTTCAGGCAGGGATCTTAATTCCTGTGGAGCTCTCCCATTTTTATCCAGTGTTCCTGGGTGACAAGCGGGGGGGCACCCCTTACCAATGGGGTGAAGGATGCAACCGTCAGATATGGCCACTTCCTCCAAAGTGTGGCATATTCTTGACCCAGAAAGCACTATTCTTCCAAAATCCGAAATGGAGAAACTCTCTCATGGAGGTTAAGATCTGGCTAAGCCATCCCATTCGTGTGGCTGAGTTTCCCTAACACTCCCCTTCCAGCCCCTCTGCTAATCTAATTACTGGGGCTCCTGCCTGGTCGGGATGGCAGGATGTGGTGGTGAGCCTGTGTCCTGTCCTAATTATCATTCCCTCCTTGAAGACCAGTTTGGCTACCCCACCCCCATCCTGGATTTTGTTCTGAAGCTGCTGATCTCCTCCCACCAGAGGATTCCTTTGTCTCAGCTCAGGCCCACTCTACCTCATTAAGGCAGCTTGACTCAGCCTGGCAGAGGTTGACCAATCAGAGAAGGACTTCTTTTCTGTAATAGTTATAATAAATCTACCAGTGGCAAGTTACTAGCTTTATTCTAACTATCATTTTGACACTTTGAAGTATATTTTTAGCTCACTTCTATCAGTAGTTATATTTTATTTAAGTATTCCTATGTTAGACTATGGAGCTTGGCAGTTGTTCCCTCACCAGGACATATAAAACATATTTTTCTAATGTCCCTTCTTATAGTTACAAGGCACCCTACCACTGGGGCACCAGGGAGAGAGCTTAGGGGTGAACTATATGTATAATAAGGTAGTTTGAGGCTGTGGAAGTACCTTTAATTCCAAAGTCAAATTTGCTAATAATTTACTTTTAAAAGCAGCCTACAAAGCAGGGCTGCCTTTAAAATGACAGGAGGCAGCACAGCAGTGCACACTTAAGGGCATGAAAGCTACTGGACCTCTAAAACTACATGCCCTACCATATACTAGGGTCTTACAGGTAGTTTGTTATGCCAATTGTAATTACACCTAATTATCATATACCTTTTAAATAGAGCACTGGCCCTGGGTCTGGTTAACAGAGCAAAGGGCACAGTCAGCGTCAGTAACCACCAGTCTCAGTCAAAAAATGGGGGTGATCATAGCAAAAAGATTGACTTTCTCACACTTATCCACTCTCCTTGTCAACTAAGAAAAGGTCCATACAACCAATGGCAGGGTTTGTAGGATGATTATACCGGACGTTTGAGATTCACAAATCCCCGCTCCGGCAAGTGCCCCTACAGGGACACAATTGTGTATCTAGTGCTCCTGAAACTCGGCCTTGTCTTTTCTATCCATTCATTGTAATTGCCCAACTACTCGATCATAGTCCTCCTCACTCTGCCTCTGCATCCTTCACAAGGAGCTCCAGAATGTGTAACCTATCTCACGTCTGACATCTCTTTCCTTGCATCACTGACTTCTGATGGGGTACTTCAAAGTGTTGCTCCATAGAATCAACCAGGTAGACTAGCTTCCAGTAACCTGCTCATGGTAATCCCACTTTCAAGGCCACAGAGTCTTTTTTTAGCTTCCAGCACCCTTCTGGATACTTGAATAGCTTTAAGGCCAAATTGTAATCTATCAATCTAGCCCACAGCCACCTTATCTCTGGTTTGTCTATGACATCTAGGAAACAGACCATCAACAATGACATGGCTGTCTGTTTTGCCTCCTGGGTTTAGCCATGTCTGCAGGGGTGAAGGGAGAGAGAGCACTGCCTTCACCACCATGTAGGTAAGGGTTTCCACACAGCCAGTCAGTCCTCCACATCTGGCATCAACAGTTCTTAAAAGACCTTCACATTTGTATTAAAAAACGAAAAATTATGTTCGGAAAAGTTGAAAGTAAAAATAACAGTAAAGTAGGGATAAACTAAAATTAATTAAAACATAAAAATAAAATGTGCCTTATTTTCACCTTGACAACGGATCATGTAAGAGCTGAAACTAGTTTGTTTGGTTTCCATGTTCAGCACCCAGTGCACTCAGATTGATGGCACAAGTGTGTGATACATCCACAGGTTGAACCCACCCTCCAACCTAGAGGATGTCCCATCCCAATGGGACTGCATTGGCTGTCCAAAAACCTGTCAATGTTAAATTACATTTAATAAATGAAGGTTTTTCACTTCATCAAACTAAATGAATTTTACTTTACAATGATAAATGCGATAAAAGATAAAAACAATTGAAGGTTAAGAATTATAGGGTGAAAGCATTCTAACCTGCTACACGTATTGTTAAAGGGGAGTGGTGAGCTTAAATACCTTGAAAGTGCCCCTTTTCACATCTTTATTGAATCATATAACAATTGAATAAGTGCAGACATATGTCACAAGACCTGCTGCACTTCAACCACAATACTATTATGTGGAAGAGCAAAGGTTTTCGTAAATCATAAACTCTAATACTGCATAGATAGATAGATAGATAGATAGATAGATAGATAGATAGATAGGTAGATAGATAGATAGATAGATAGATAGATAGATAGATAGATAGATAGATAGATAGATAGATAGATAGATATTTGGATATAGATATATAAATAAATGTGAATCACCTGAATGGACCGCAGTCAAAAGATGGTGGAATGGAGACAATTGTGTAGACAACGGGTAGCATGGACAAAAACAGGATGAAAAGTAACATTGCCATGTAAAAGTTGTTGGACCTGGAAGCTTTAAACACTCGTGCATGAGGAACATTGCAGCACATGACGGCCCAGCACTGCAGGTACATAGAGGTGTGGAGACGGAGGACATTGATAGCAGGAAGGCATGGCGCATAGAAGGAACCCATCCTGGAAAACATTTAAAAAAAATTATTCATAGGAACTCTTATATTGATGCAAAATAATTTAAACATATCTGTTCCACTTCAACTATAAACAATAATGATATCACTTACAGCTGCAAACCATAGAGGTACTGTTTAGAGGTAATTTCAATATAATATGCATGCTGCTTCATGAGGCATTACGTATGCCAGTTCCCTCAAGAAAAAATAACACTGTTGATCTTTAGCCTTATGGAGAGAGAGAAAGAGAGAGAGAGAGAGAGAGAGAGAGAGAGCAAGAAAGAGAGCAAGAGGTAAATGCGAAAGCTCGATATTCTCCATCTCTCTCTTTCGTTGTCTTTCATTCTCTCTTCTTTCTCACTTACTTACTCTGTTGTCGCTCACTTTCTGACTTTCCCTTTATCTCTTTTGCCTGCCAGCTATCGCTTTCTTTTTCTTTTCTTTCTAACTTTCTAACTCCATCTCCCTTTGTCTGTCTTTAGTTCTCTCTGCCCCTTCTCACTCCTCGTCTCTCTCTCTCTCCATCTCTCTTCTCATGTCTTCCATGGTTGTTCCTGTGGTAAATCGATTAGAATTGGAAAGTTTACATTGGATTCTTGATGGGACAAAAATGACAGAATCCTTCCTGTTTTTATCCATAGATGTCGATTTACCAAAATGCCAGGGGCAGGGGAATTGATATCACTTACCCTTTGTCCTTAATGACATCACATGAAGGGGCATTGTTGGGCTTGGCGCTTTCTGTAGAGTCATTCCCAAACTTTTTGCCTTTGCCCTCCACTTTTTGCTGAATTTTTATTTGTTGCTTTAGGACTCTGCACACTTTACCACTGCTAACCAGTGCTAAAGTGCTTGTGCTCTCTCCTTAAAACATGGTAGAATTGGTTTACACCCAATTGGCATCTTTAATTTGTAAGACCCTAGTAAAATGGCCCTACCTGTGCCCAAGTCCTGTAAAATAAATGCTACTAGTGGACCTTGCAGCACTGATTTCGCCACCCAGTCTGTCACCCTCTTCGTACTATAGCCTCCGCCACTAGTGGGGACCGCCACCGCAAAGCTCCAGTGAAGCCTGTCCATGAAACTCCAGGATCTTCGCGCTATGCTGACTGCCTCCCGCGACACTCTCCCTGCTCCTCGCCGCCCCCTCCACCATGAATGGGACTCTTGGCATGGATTTGAGAAGTTATACTTCAGCAGGCCCAATCTGGAAACTGTATCCGACCTGCGCTGCCTCGGGTTCAGCCTGAAAGTATGACTTTGACCCGGTCCATCATGACCAGATAGCCACAGTTATTTTCACTAAAATCTTTACAAATATATAACTCCGGTTCTGATTGGAATTTGTCATTTTGGTCTTGTTTTATTTATTACATTTTACTCCATTTTTCTAACTTGGTGTGGGATCCTTTTTGTGTGGTGTTTTTCACTTTATTACTTTTTGAAGTGTTTCACAAATACTTTACACATTACCTCTAAGTTAAGCCTGACTGCTCTGTGCCAAACTACCAGAGGGTTGAGCACAGGTTAATTTAGGGTTGACTTGTGCCTTACCCTCACGCAGACTGGGGTTGCTGCTTTATCAGGGCTCATACCCCAGTCAACCAACAACCCAATTTCACACAGACATCATATGACCTATGACCCAGGAAGTGTTGTCACCTGACAATATATTTGATGACATGGCAGTAATTGATATTGTGGAAGTCCCATAGTAACTGCATGATTGATATAGGAACACAACACAGACAAATATATATTTTTGATACCACCTATATCAGGGGGCTGACATGATCTTTGAAAGTAGTGGGGTGTAATAAGTGGCCAAACAAAGCGAATGAGCCAGACCTCAAGTGTGTGTGTGGGGGGGTGTATTCCTGCAGGATGGTTGGGGAGGAGCTGTGCCATGCCCTGCCCTGATTACATTTCAAGGGACCCTGCCTATAGCACAAACAAAAGAACACAAGGCCTTCCCTTGCATTTGTCCCCCTAGACAATTATCAGCCATGGCCAGGGAAAGGGGAAGAACTGTCTTGAACCAGTTTTGGGGGTAGGCTAGGGAATTCCCCTACTCAAAGGCTGGCACCAGGAATAAAAATGGAACCCTCAGACCCCTTCATTTGAACACTCTTGGACCTGTGGAAGATTCTGAACGAGGACTGCCATGTTGCCTGTAGGACTGCTCTCCTGTTGGAAGAACTGCCTTGCTATCTGAAGAAGGGATTGGACCTACTTTCTTTGAACACAGGATACCAATAGTGACTCCAAGGGTCAGTTGGCTGACCTCCTGTGTGAGCTACAGCGACACAAACAGATTCCATAGGCCTTCCTGCAGCTGCCCAGCTGACCAGTATCAACTGGACATGCCTTGAACACTGCTGCTGGCCTCAGCTGGAGGGAGTCCTATCCCCCAAGTAGTGCCTTTTTAGGTCCTGGACCCTTGGAAGCAGTGCTTAATTTGTAAAATATTAAGTGCAGGTGCTCAAATATTTTTAGGAGGCCACACCCACGTCCCCTGCTCCACCCACTTCCTCCACCGGCTCCACCCATTTACTCTATTGTCTCCACCCACATCCCCAACTGGCACTGCAGAAAGCCAGATGTAATACCCGATCTGAATTTCAGCAAGTAAGGCTTTCATAGGAGTTTGAGGGAGGACGAGGTGAGTTAGTGAGAAGTGCATTCAGTGGTTCTAATCTGAGATAGTTTGTACTGGAGGAAAAATAGAATTACATGCCACTGGCAGTGAGACCAGCCAGAGATATGTAGTGGGGTGTGTAAGAGTATGGATAGAACTGTGTGAAGGGGATAGTTTCTGAGCGAGAGGATTTTTGTTTTCTTTCTTTGCAGTTTTATATAGCACGACCTCAACCCGAATGTACTGGAGCGCTTTACATGAGTACCACCAGTTACATTACACAAGGCAGGCTAAGCTTCAGAAAGTAATGTAATCACTATCTCAAGGAGATGAGTGCAACGCATGAGGGAATGCAAGTGGAGTTTGCAAATGCCTGGATGGAGGTCTCAAGTACCAGAAGAATAGCACAGGTGGCATTGTCAAGGGTTCATTTAGTGGACCATGGGCAGACGCAATATGATGGCTGAAGTGAAGCAGCAGGACAGTAGCAAGTAGTGGGTGTCCTACAGTACCTATCCCAAAGGACTGTAAGAGAGCCAGTGTTGAAAAGGAGATGCCTTTTTACGTTTTTAGGTCAGGATTACAAGCTATCCCGTATCCCCACTTGAAAGGTCTATCTCTTTGTTTTACAGAATATCAGCACTTCATGTGGGTCTTCGTTGAGTGGCTGCTCAATAAACGCTATGGTTCCCCATGGGTTTACATCTCAATTTAAGATCATTCTAGCTGTGGCTTTCAGAAGGTGCCTTGCAGCTGATCTTTTGTCCTATATGACGTGCAAGGTCCAGACTGTCACAGTTATCTGAATGAAGTCAAGTGGGGTATTGCTCTCAGCTTTGCGGGCGGCATGCGGTCTGTAATTATAAGGAGGTCCAGCTTTTACGCTGGTGGCGCCGGGTGCGATAGTCTTTCTTGGCGCCCCCCTATAACATCATCTCCATGAACTACTTCATTACCACTCTCCAACAGTGCTCCTCCTCTCTCCATAACCTCTCTCTGACATGCATTCCATTTTTTATAGTGCTTCTCATAGTTCACTCACACTCAGTTCTGTGGTCTACATAGTACACGCTCTTTGCAGCAAGCACATTAACCATCCACGCTGCTTTATGATGAGCAAAAACTGCCACTAAATAAAATTCCAATCTCTCACCAGTAGGAACATTAGTTAAATTGACATTTTTATTGCTGCCTAAAACTGCTGGACGAACAAGGAAGTTTATGAGTTTTCAAAACCAAAAGTTATTTTTGGAGGGGGTGGATTTCAGCGCAGGTGCACCAGTGACCCCAGGGGCTGGGACTAGGCAATGATGAGAACAGCCCCAGTCTTGTACCTGGAATCATGCAAGCTTCCTGCAAAGAAGTCAGCCTACGCTCAGACCTCAGAACCATCTACCAAGCAACCGCTGACGTAGCCCAGAAATAGCCGAGCTAGGTGGACTAGAGCATTCATTGAAGAAATGTTTGTGAAAATGGAAGGTCCAGGACTTGAATCTTGTCTTTTGGTCTCCCTGGTCTGAAGAGTGATTTTGATTTCAGAAATAAATAAATATCTCATCATTGTCAAGTATTGTTAGTAAATGCAGAGGACAAAATCTGCCTTAAAGATAAACACATTGCGAGCAGATTGGCCATAGACAAATTTTTGGGCTAATTTGCATTAAAAAAAATTAAATCTACTTTCATAGGTTTACACCTTCGTTTGGAGTAGATTTGATTATTTATTTGAATTCTCAAATAGTTCCAGGAGTATTTCGGAAGGCTGCGATAGTACTCTTATGCATAAGTGCACAACTGGTGTTTATTCACATATGTATTAATGCTTAGCAAACGTGTATTTAAACCTACACACTTTCTACCACAGACAAAATATTTTTCTTGTGCAGACACACTTCCTGTAAAGCCCACTGATCATAGGAACAAAATGGATGCCTAGTGACTTCTGCCCTTGACTGGAGTCAATCTATGATCAGATTCAGGTTAGGAATGGGCTTGCAGACGATTGTGAACATCCACAAACTCACTTTTTAGGTCTCGCGCCTAGCGATGCAGTGCGCAGCACTGCTCGCGCAGCGCGAGACCTTTAGAAAGGGCTTCTGAAAACGACCCACACGCTCGTGCGTGTGGTTTTGTTTTCGAAAGCCCTCATTGGCTGTAGCGTGCTTTTTTTTTTAAATACCGGCACGCGATTGGGCGAAGGCGGGCGCATGTCCCGCCTTCGCTCCGCCCATTCCCGTCTGTGTCTAGGACGCGCATCAGCGCGCGGCACAGACGGCAGGCTCCCTCGTTTAAAAGTTTCCTCCCTGGACTATTGCTGCGGGAGCGAGCAGGGACGCGCACGCAGTCCCTGCCTTTCCATTTCCAGCGCCATGCTGTCTTCGGCATTGCTTGCACTTTACAGTGCCCCTGGGGCACAAGCAGGGACTGACTAGAGTGCTACTGTATCAGCGCGCACTCTACAGTCCCCCAGGGCACAAGCAGGCATCCACTCCGGTGTGCCTTTCTTGCTGGGAAACCCGTGTGCTGAGGGTTTTCCCAGAGACCGGCGTCTTTCCCAAGGACTCGCGCTGCATGGATGGTGCGCGCCGAGTCCTCCAAGCTGCCTGCTGACATTACCGCCGCATAGGGGAAATGGTATTTTTCGATTTCATTTTATGTGCTTCCACATTGTGCTGCTCGTTTTGTAAGCTGCTGCACATAATGGATGCCACTTTATAAGAATTTAATGCTAGTCCCATCTGTCGCAGTCATTGCCATATGGGTGTGATTAGATTCCATAACTCTTTAAATACTCTACTCTCCCTGGTTTGATTCATACTTTCACAGCTAGCGGGCGGACACCCTACTCCTGAGTATTAGTGCACGCTACAAATACCACGTTAACATTCTTCAATTTACTGACCTTACACAGAAAGGTTTAATCTGCCTCATCTGTCTCGAACCTGTGACCTTCAGATCACTGCAGATATCAGCAGCGAGTGTTTTCCTACGGAGTCATCTTGTCAGTGATATGTTGTGCTATCATTAGCTGTTCTGCACATCTTCACATAGTAAACTAGCTGCCTATCTGAAGGGAATGGTGGGTCCAGACTATTACTTAGTATTGGTGTGTGTGCTCAGTGTCAAAGTAACATTTGTTATTTTCTGTCAGGGATCTTTGTAGTGTGAGTGTATGGAGTTATGGAAGGACTTTTGTGTTTATTTCATGTCACTGGGGTGAACGGCGTCCAGTGCCTGGAAGACTGTTCTCACGTTTGGCATTGATAGGTTTTTGGTAGCCTTGATATTACGTTGTGCACGTGAGGGTGTGCCATGTTCTACTGAATGTTGTTAAGATGGTGAGGAGGGCCCACTCCGAGGGAAGAGGTGGTGTGAATATATCTTGCCAGAGTATCTCGGGGATGTTCGTCCAATAATTATGGAGGATATACTGTTTATATTTCTTCAATGTGACTGGCACATCTACAGGGAGCATGCAGTGTTATGTATGGCAGAGTAGAATTAATTTCAAGTGGCCTCCAGTGCCACATTACAAACTGAATGAGTTTGATTAGATGTGCTTTTTCGGGGATATGCTTTAGTGAGCCTGGGGGTGATGGATTGTTATGGCAAAAAGTACTACACTGTTCTTTAAAATTTCGAGTGAGCTGATAATGTGGTACAGATTGTTACACATGTTAAGTAAGATGTTCTCTATGAAAAAATAATACTTGTTCGGGAAAAAAGATGTTGGTGTAATGGGCGGATATGCTGGTGAGGTAACAGCCCTTTGCAGTGTTCATCGTCACCGCTCAGTGGTGGCGAGTCACAATGATGTTGTGGAACAACGGGAGAGTCTGTGATGAACGTCAGCCGTTTTATATGATATTCCTAAACATTGGAACCAGAGCCAATATAGGACTTCCTCACTCGCCCTTGAGATGCTGATGTCGCAGTGGGGTTCACACACGTTTGTTCAAGTGCATCTTGAATATGGTATAAAATGGATGAAAAAGCTGAGATGCTCACTGGCATCTACTTTGTGACTGGAAACATAATTCTGTATGGTGCTGAGCACCCAGAATTATGTGATTCTGCGGCTCTAGCCTTTGTGCATAATAATGATTTATCGTACTTGCCACATAGTTCACCATCTGCTGCATAATCTCCCGATTTAAAGGACAACTTCAACGTTCTCAAAATATATTCATACTTCCAATGTGGAGGTCAGATTCGACCCATCAAACCATTTACAGAAAGTAGACCCAACACCTGCCCGCCGGCGAGAGGCCTAATGGATTCATTTCCATTGGCGATAGGCAGGGCCACTGGAACTATGCGATTGTGTAGCCGTGGGGATATTTACATAATTGTATATTTGCCACACTTGCCACATAATCCATCATCTGCCACATAATCTGCAGATTTTTACAAAAAATGTTTTGTTTATAGCTCAAACGGTTCAAAAGTTAGTAATATAACAGCAGCACATGTTGCCATGCAGTGGAAGGCCCTTTGGAAAAGCAGACTGGCCACTTCTCTGTAGCTTATTACTATATGTTGGTGTTAAACTGGTACTAATGAGGTGCACCTAATGCCCAGACAGTGTTAACAAGTTTAAAAAGAACAAAATAATGAAATAATACCATCACAAATTCTGCTGCATAATGCCGCATAATTTGCCTTTTCTGCTGCAAAATTTGCTCAACCCTGTCACATAATTTGACACTCCTCTGCCACATAATTCCAGTGGCCCTGGCGATAGGGCAAGTGTCCAGACAATGCCCCCTGCATGTTTTGCATCCCTTGGCTATCAAACCTCCCTCTCCAGTCCAGCTTTCAGAAGGGTCCGATGACTAGAGTAAGAAATTCCTTAAAACACCTTTTTATTTTATATTGTGTAGTTGGTTTTTGGATAGCAACAAAATAAAATACTAAATACATCAGCAAAGCTGAGTGTACATTTTAGGGATACATGATGTAGAAGGGTGTCGAACACACAGTAGTGTCATTAAACGGTTTTTGTTCACATGCTGGCTATCGACAAGGTGTGGGCGTTAAATATGTAGTAAGCAATGAAGAGAGAAATGCCAAGAGAAAGGTATTGGAAATAAGAATGCTGAGATGGGATTCTGTGGATAATACACAAATATATTGTATAATTAGCAGTTATATAGATTATAGTCAGAGCAACTGGAATTATGTGATTTTTGCAGCTGTGGCATTTTCTGCTTAATTAATTATGAATTTGCTGAATGTGCTTCATTATCCATATTCTGCTGCATAATCCGCTGGTGCTAACAAAAACTATTCTGTTTCTAGCTCAAATGGAGCAATAGTTACTGAAAACACAACACATGTTACCACACAGTACTGGTCACCTTTCTGTTGCTTATTTCTGTATATGGGTGTTAAACTAGTACTAATGTTAATAAAGGGGTGAAAACTTTGCCCAGACAGTGTTAACCTGTAAAAGAATGACATAAATAAAAGAATCCTTTCAAAACAGTGCTGCATTACGCTGCATAATTTGACTTTTCTTGACGCTTAATTCAGCCAGGACTGCAGCATATTATGTCACAGATGTTCTGTTTAAGAAGCCGACAAGTGGTGTCCATATGACCTTTGTAGAAGCTTTCAGTGTGTCACTCACTGTCTGGAATCTTACCTCTAGTTCTGTGGAACTGACATGTTGTACTCCCTCAATGAGAAACGTTCTTGTGGGTTCGGCTGCTTTCGACCTTCTAGCTTGCATAAAGGACATTTTCAGGTCGAAGCCTAGCAGACAGCGCAGCTGTCTGGTTTGGTAAATACATCTTGGGGACATTTAGAAAGCTGACCTAGAAATGCATTCTGCCTGTTGCATTCCATTGATTTTGTGGTTTGTTACTTACATTTTCTGGCTTTCTATCTGCTGGCATTTTGTTTTAGGCTGTCCAGCTTGAGTTTGTCACTCCCGTTGCCCAAAATTTGTTTACTGTATTCTTCCACGAACTCGCTTTATTATGAGTTTGGCAGTGCAGGAGTGGGACCACCCCGCTTCCTCACCGCCAAACCGATGTCTGAACCGCCCACCAGATTAGGACTTATCTCCCGTCTGGCGGGCTGTTCTTTGGCATTCCCGGGGCGATGCCTATGAAATAGGCACCGCAATGGGAACATCAAAGGCAGTATCTGGACGGCATGGACTGCTGGAGTCCATGCTGTGCAGGTACTGGTGTGCATGTACGCAGGGGGCACACGTTGTGCTCCTCAGTGTGCATCCATATGGTGTGAGGCACAAGGGGCCCTGAAGGGTCCCCTTTGTTTGTTTCCCCACCGCCACACTTTTCATGGCGGTCGCACCGCCATGAAAAGTGTGGCGGTGAGGAAACTCATAATATGCTGTCCCACCAAGCCTATTGCAGCCTCAGGCCCGCCAGCGCAACTGCCAGGGAACGGCGGTTCCCTGGCAGCTGCGGTGGTCCCAGGGCAGCCCAACCGCACTAGTCGTAATAAGGTGGTCAGGAGACCGCAACCTTGAGTCTAGCTGTCTGTAGACCGCCAGACTCATAAGGCCCAAAATCTTGTTCTTATCTTGTCACATTTTCTGTGCATTCAAAGACAGAGGTCAGATGTCATGCTCTCTCTTCCAGGGAGCTTGATGTCTATTTTTATTTCTCTGACTTCAAAGTGAGAGAATGTATGTGCCAATCCTTCTGAGTACCCATATAAGAGGAGAGGGTGAAGGATTTATTTTTCTAGCTCACAACAAAAACAAGCATTTGCAATGCAATAGGTCTCGCATTTGTTAAAGTTAGAGCTGTTGGCGTGAAAAATTACGACAATGTTTTTAGTTTTGCTTTTTTATACCAATGCCTATAGTGCTATGCAAATATAATTACTCAACTGCATAAATAAACAAAAGTAAAAAACATTGCCATTTTCAACGCCAACAGCTCTTACTTTAACAAATGCGAGACCTATTGCATTGCAAATGCTTGTTACATTTTGCACACTCCCCAACTCTGGGGCAGATGAACTCGCTTGACACAATGTAAAGCTATATATGAGTAAATCAATTTCCAAATATAAGATAATGTTTTGTAGTTTGCAAACATGGAGTTTACTAGCAACTCGTGCTATTTGCATACCATTCTGATTTCCAGTGGCTTAGGTAAGGCAAAACCATTACTTACTGCGCCGCCATAATTAATCTGAGGCCTGCTTCTGCAATGCTTGAGTCACGAGTCAGAAACGCTGCTTTCAGTTTCTTCTTCTTTGAAATCACTGGCTAGCACCTGCGCAGTATGCTGCGGCGAAGGGGCGGGCAAAAAGTGGGGACACTAATCTCTGCATTGGTCCCACTCGGGCCAATGAGAGATGGGCTTCCTACTATGATTGGTGGACGTGACCCAGCCCAGGCAGTTTCTGGCAGCGTGTGTGTGCCAGTTCCTCGTGATAAGGTGGGCAGCGGCCGTGTGGCGGCAAATTTAGAAAGGATTACGCACACACAGGAGTCGGACGACCAATACCAGCCCAATCAATCAGTGACCCACCAGTGGTGATTTTTACCGCACATATGAGAAAAAATATTGCCGATTTGTGTGGGAAATCACCTAACTGGCAGGGAACACTGATACCCAGGGATGGGTTTACTGTGTGATGATATCAGGTCTTCACCGAGAGACAGTGTGAAGTAAGTGCCGATATATATATCGTGTGACACACTTTGCCACCACGCCATGTGAGTTGGCATTTACTTTACAAGTTTCGAAAGTAAATGATACTCAAAAGTCAAAAATATATATTTTTTAATTAGTTTGCACGGAAAACTCATGGTGATTTTAGGGATGTGACATTGAAAGCACCGTTGTTCTAAGACACTCTCGTTTATACTGAGGGACTCACTTTGTGAGAATTCTTCCACATTATCACCCTGATGACACCGACACTTTAACCGTGTATGAATTAACAGCTGTTTGTGTTTATTTTTATCAAGCCCAGTTGGTGAGAAATTGGCATTTTCTGTCCCCATGCCCTTTTTTGCTGCCGGGGATGTATGAAATGCATGAGGCCAGATTGAGAGGTGGCGAAGGGGTTTGCAAGGGCCTCGCCTTGGAAGGGTCCTCACCCATGCCTGTCCTGAGATGTATGTGTAACTGGATGAAAACATGAGGCTGGTGGGAACCTATTATGAGTGCCCGGGATCTGCAGAAGGGTAACCGCAGCTGGCAAAGTAATGGGGCACATAGAAAGTAAAGATGCCAATTGTGTAGGATCCTAAACACGACCCTCTTCAGGCTCGCAAGTATTAGGGGCGTTCCTCATTGAGGAAAGGACAGTAACTGCCATATCTGTTGTGTGTTACTGAGTTCTTATTGCTAGCAGTTTTACAGCTGTTAATTGGAACCCTGTGGTCCTTTCGCCCCTTATTGCAGAGGACCCAATCGAACTGTGTTTTGCCTCTCTGTATCCTGATGCGTCACAACCGTACCTGCGTGAAAAGGCGATCGTTAACAGAGCCATTATTGTGGGCACTGCAGCAGAATCTGGTTAGGGGCAGTGTTTACACTGAAGGAAAAGTGCTGGGACTGAGAAGCAGTGTGTCTCAAAGGCACGGACTGTATTCTGGCTTGTTATGATAATTACACAAACAGTACATAGCAGCGACTCTACTGAACATTAAAAAAACATGCGCCTGAAAAAGCAGTGCCTCCAACTAGTTCCTATTAGCACTTGTGGTCGCATTTGTTATGAATTGTCTCACTGTTCAAGGTGTGCAGTTGCTGGAAGCTGGCACACATTGGAGCTCTTTTGAAAATGGCAGTCCATGCCCAGCGCATCCGAGCACGAGTTTTGCAGAAGGCCGGAAAGATGCTGCGGATCACTCATTTGCAAAGGACACGGCCACCTTCAGCAGCGAGCAGTCCTTTCTTCACCGCATGTTGGAATTCAAACGGCGCGAAGCGGCTCAAACCCAGGTCCCCAAGTTCCAGAGTCACCTTTCGACTAATGCGTTGCTTTCTAACATCGCTTTCCCCGGGGGATCTCTTTCCATTGTTTCTTTTAGCCTACCACATCTTGAGAGACGCCAGCGTGTTAGAATGTATTGCTTAACCACATACATGGGTTGCTTGTTTGTCAGTTCTGCAGCTGCTTTTCCGGCCTTGTTTTACCTCCTCACCCCTACTTCGCAGGTGTGTCATAGACCCGGCCCTGAGCAATAAGTGCCAGTGCTAAGCACCGGAAAGCTCCGGCACAAATTAAGCACTGCTTGGAAGTGGAGTTAGTGGGTACTCCTCCTACCTAACACAAAAACCTGGAAACCTTTTCCAAACTTTCTGCCTGGAGAATTGACAGAAGCCTGGGACCTATCTGCTAGCCAACCTGCCAAAGGTGCATTGCTGGTGGGCCTGACTTTGCTCCTGCTGCGTTCTTCTCCTCAGCAGCAGATCCAGTTCAGCCAGACCTTACGACGGTGGTGACCAACCTTGTGGTGTCCACGAAGGTAGAAATTTTCACTGGGCCCGACGCTGAGCTGCACCCCATTGATGATGACAACTGCCTCAGCACAAAATCTGTGCTTTTCAAGCACAGAGCTATTCCTGCCTTCATTTATGGCTTCACTGAGACTTCATCTGGCAGCTCCCTGTAGTTGATGACCTCCTCCTTGGCTATTATCTGCCACCCTGCCCTGCTAAAGACTGTACCTTCTCCAGAAATCTTCAAGAATGTTTCTAAGTCCAAAGGTAACTCATAGACCAGGATGAACCTGGACCCTGTATCCGGCCCGCATTTCACTGCATTGGTCCTTAACTAGTGACTTTGTCCGAGTCTCGCAAGACCAGATAGCAGTACACAATTGGGGTCTGATTACAACTTTGGCAGTCTCGCAGCGGGCCGCCACACCAGCGCCCCACTGCGAGACCACCAAAACCATCTGCATACCACCCGCCAGATTAGGAGTTTAATCCTGGTCTGGCGGGCAGTGCTTTGGCAGCCCCACGGCGGTGCCTTTATAAGGCTCATATCTTAGCCATGAAAAGGCACTGCACTGGGAGCGCCAAAGCACGTTCCTGCATGGCATGGACTGTGCAGTCCATGCCATGCAGGAACTAGGGATGCATGCATACAAGGGGGCACACCATGTGCCCCCTTGCATGCATCCCCTGGCCCAGAGACAACAGAGGGCCCTGTAGGGCCGCTTTAATTTCCTCACCACCACCCTTTTCATGAAAAAGGTGGATGTGAGGAAACTCATAATATCCTTGGCTGTACCGCAGTGGCACCGCCAGCATATTGCGGCCCCACACCACTACAACACCGCCAAGAGACCACAGATCCCCAGCGGTTGCAGAGGTCCTTTGGTGGTCTGACTGCCAAACTCGTAATAGGGCGGTCGTACCGCATCGCCATCATCACGGCTACAGCGGTCCATAGGTCGTAATGGGGCCCTAGGACTTTTTTGAGCTATTCTTTACTAAAAGCTTTAAATATTCATAACTCCAGTTCTACATACTGGATTTTTGTTGTTTGGTATATTTTTGTTTATTAAAATGTACTCTAGTTTTCTAAATTAGTTTGGATTTTTCTTGTGTTGTTTTGTCACTTTATTACTGTCTGTGTAAAGCATGTACACAGAGGGTTAAGCACAGGTTAATTTAGCAACTTCTGCGATTCACCCTGACATGGGTTATGTTTATAGTGGGGCTTGCACTTCTCTCAACTAATAACCCAATGTACTGCAACTGGGAACTGAAACCTATGACCAGGAATAATTTGGAGGAGCAGGGTGAATGGTCTGAATGATCTCCTGCCTCAATCCATCTTTAGTATTTAATATAAATGTTTAGTAAATGTATTACTGGATACATTTAAATAATTTCTCTTTTCACCTGGTGCCCCTACCTAGTCCAATGTTTCTGAAAAGCATTCACGTTTTATAAAACGTTATAAATAAATATGTTTGACTGGTCTTCTAAACAGAAAAATCAGGGCTCATAAGCACAGCAATATACCAATAAGACCATGTCTACAGCCTGTGGGCAATGTTTAATTTTGTAGTTCTTACACTATGTACAGAAAACATATCACGCACATGGATTGACACCATTAGATGCAAATAAATTAGCATCCACATTTACAAAAGTGTAAGGCTTGGCAGTGACGCCCACAAAGACTTTGGGATCCATTCACAACGGTAAAAACAATTGTGAATTTACTCTACACTTTGAAGTAAATTTACTACTTTTGTATGTTCACCATTTCCGAACATAAATTTACTCCAAAGTATAGAATTACATGCCTGCACCAGGGCTGGAGCCACATTTACAAGTCTAATGTTAACACTTGTAGCTTTTCACACATAGGCGAAGATCTTGTGCACCTGGATGGAGATCTCTGACACTATGGTGAAGATCTCCATCATTGAAGTGGAGATCGTCCTATGAAAAGAAAATGATTAAAGTTTGCTAATTTGAAAAAAGTGTATGTATTTGATTTGTTTTATCATAAAATATGAAAGTAAAATATATTAAAATACTTATTTTACCCTGAAACTATTAAAATAAAATGCTAGAGCACATTACCTCTTCAAAATAAATGCTTACCAAATATTTATTTCTATTCACTATTAGTCATATTGATATCTATTCATTTGAATGGAGAAGAAACAAGGAAATGTATGTGGAGCAGTGCAGCAGAAGTCAATCAATCAATCAATCACAGAATTTGTAGAGCGCACTACTTACCCGCGAGGGTCTCAAGGCGCTGGGGAAAAAAAAGGGGGGGGGTCGCTACTGGTCGAACAGCCAGGTCTTGAGAAGTGGGGGTTTGGTGACAAATGTTTTTGAAGCCCACTGGCAAACTACATTATATAGTGGGGAAAGAACTGGATTTCGATTAAAGGGCCCTAATTTAAGGCCTTGTTTATGATATTTATGTTACTAACATAACATTTTCCAGTTTGTTGATCTGTCCAAAGCTTCCAACATCAAGGACCTGATGTGCCAGTGTGATGACAGACACAGGAGCCAGAGCTACACCACACCACATAGGGCCTGATTACGAGAATGGCATACTTGCAGTGGTGGTACGACTACCACCACACTTCAGCACTGTGCGCCGCATTCTGAGTGTGACAGTCGGACCGCCACCTGCGTCAGGATCTAGGTTCCCACGGTGTGGTGGTCTGAGGCAGAAAAAAGCTGGCGGTATCACAGCAGCACAGCCGAGCATATTCTGAGTTACCAAACTACCACCCTTTCCATGGCGGTAAGCCCGCCATGAAAAGGGTGGCAGTGAGGCAACTAAGGGGGCCCTCATAGGACTCCCTGCTGCCTTTGGGCCCAGGGGAGGCATGTGTGGGGCACATGTTGTACCCCCCTGGATTTGCACCCCTAGTTCCTGCATGGTGTGGCATGTATGCCACACGTGCAGGAACATGCAGGCGGTGCTCTGACAGCAGCGGCCTGCATGTGAGACTCTTCCATGAGCCTGGCAAACTGCCGCTGTCAGACTGCCGCAGCACCGCCTGCCAGACCAGGATTTAACTCTTAATCTGGCAAGTCGCAGCACCACAGCTTTGGCATACTAAGTCCCATAATGTTCAATTTGGTACAAAAGGACTGAGATGGTCGGATGATGGGCAGCACAACTATGTACCTGGTATGGGCAGTGGTGAGTGGAGCCAAGGACATCTGGGCACATCATGTACCTCATGGTCTTGTTACATGAGAAAGATCCACCTCCTATGCTTCCACACCCATTTTGGTAATAATAATGAGTACCACCCTAAAAATATTTCACATGTAGTTGAATCATTTTTCACTTTCTCTTAGTTCTACTTATCTGTTGCTTATATAAATCAGGGAATAGTCTTTCTATCTCAATGGTTGCAAACTAGGAAATGCTCCTGGTTCACCTGTGTACTATTTACCACTGAACCCAACTCTAACCCGCAATATTTCAAATGAGGAAGAGATTTGGCTCACGGAATATAGGTAATGCTATCGGGGACAAGGGACCTCACTAAGGATAAGCCTGTGAGAAGGTCCCGGCAGCAGTGCAAAACCAAGAGCTACCCCAGGAACCACACTTTCTAAGATTCTTCAAGGACACTGGAAAAAGGATACAGCTCCTAGCCCTATGGTTAATACGAGAACATTCTGCTCATCAAACAGAGAAAACGGGTACTAATCAACAGGATGAAAGGGGTAAGAATGTGTAATTGATTAAAATCCTGAAAACAGTGAAGTAATCTGGAGAGTTCCTTGAAAATAAAAAGAAGTAGGAAAGAACACAGTACTTATTTGTTCGACCTTTGCAACAAGAGTAGCTGTCACATAGTGAACTACCAGAATACTGAGAGTTTTTTTATATTTTACCTACAAAAATTGACTGCAGAATACTGACTACCACTATCATTAATTTAAATATATATGGGTAAGTATAGATGTAATGGTCTTAAACCTACATTTGTTTCATTGACTATATATAGCTTCAAGGTTTGTAGAAGTGATGTTAGGAATATTAAATCAATACTTGCCTGTTTACTGTTCCACTACATCATGAAGGTAAGTTGGTATGTCTGTATAGGTAAGTGTAGATTTCCTGTTCTTAATGCAACATCTACGTATCTTGACTTTATTTATCTTCAAGGTATAAACACAGATGCGTAATTAAGAACAGTGAATATATATTTTATCCGGTACTTAAATATATACTTATTTTCACAATATAATGGTAGTTGGTATTCTGCAGTTGATATCTTTGTAGGTTGAAATGTTTCATCTCGATGTTCTGATATACAAACCTTTCACATTACACTCACTGTGACAAACATAGATTACAAAGGACCATCATTATAGAGGCTGTGCAGGGACACAAGAAACATAGACAAAGGTAAGAACAGGCAGTTAACAATCAAACATTATTAAAGTATTGAGTTCTATAATTCTATCCAGGCACGGGGATACTGAGGATTTAATTGAACCTCTGGTTTGTGTCGAGCACTTTATTAATGAACGGGCATGAGATCCGCTGTCACCTATTGGTCTTCACAGCTTCACACGCTTCCTACACAACAAAGGAATTAGTGGAGGGAGATTTCCTTGGCCTTGCAAAAACTTCAGAAATTGGTAAGAACAGTCAATCATACTCTGCTTTTTGGTGTCACTGATCGACTCTCTCAACACTGGCACTAATAAACACAAAAGGAAAACTGCCTTATTTTTAACCATTTATGACATGGTGAAGGGTTTACAGTTCTAGATAGAACGTTCTCTAGTAGAAAGGCATATGTAAACTTGGCTGGGTGTGATGTGACCAGTGAGACTTCTCTGACATTAAGTCAAGTTTCACTGCTTCATTTTGCTGAAAATAATGGCGATAGGGCACTTTAAGAGCAGCTAAATATTTGTTCAGTGGTACCTACAAATGATGACACATTAGTCTGTCATGTTTTTCAACAAAGTGTCTTACGTCTTCATCGTTCCTATCACTTGGTTTAGGACCAGCGACATATGTGGGGCAATCATTTTATTGGAAGAAAAGTGGGAAAGCCGAATGATAATACTTTTGCCATTCCTTTATATGTCAGCTATGCCATAAATCATAGGCAGCTGTTATTGATCTAATTAGCCAGTTTCAGCTGAAAAGAAAGCGAGTTCTGAGCATCTCTCTCAATAAGGGGTGTTTGGACAAAATATCTGATAAAAAATATCGAGATACAGAAATACCATGTCAAGAATACCGGGACTTCAAATATATGTCAAGGACAGGGATATCGAAGGTAAAAATATCATTTTTAGTGTTGCTTTTAATATGATTGTTAAAAATATCGATGTAGGAAATATTGTTGTATATAATATTGTTTTTTATTGTTAATTAGTATGTAATATATTGTATTTATGTTTATTATGTGTTTATGATTTTGTAATTGTTTTTTTTAATAAGTTTTCAAATTTTTAAAAGCATTTTTTTTAATGTATTCATGTTTTTAAATAATTATTAAAATATATTTTTAGTAGTGGGATGTTGAGTTGTTAGAGGATAAGGGTGGGGAGTTTTTAAAAGAAAGATATATATTTAAATTGAAACTGTTCATTTAATCACTTTAACAATATGTAAATTAATTTTTCGGATGTTCAAAATATATTTTATTATAATAATGAAAAATTAAAGTTTTACATGAAATAATACACATTTTAATGGAATTTATTACATTTTATTTAAATTAAAAATTTTGGAACATCTAATTTCTTTTTCCAATTTGTATTAAGTAGTATATTTGCTTTTTTTGGGATGTTTAAACAAAAAATAGAAAAAAAAACCATTACATTCTAATAACTGTAAAGAAAAAAATGACAACATATTTTGATAATTTAAAAAAATTGATATTTATAAATTCTAGAATGTCAAAATATAATAATTAAAAAAAAATGTGTATTGATAATTTTGGGACAGATTACGAATTTGGTGTCTTACCACTGTCGTTGTGTCCGCATCGGATTCACCTCCCCCGACTAGGCGGTCCGCCCGCCGTATTACGATGTTGTCGGATTGCTGTACGAAAGACCGTCAGAGCACTGCTGATGCCGACATCGATAGCCATTCGCAGACCGCCTCATTGGCGGTCGGGTGGAGAGCAGCTGTCATTGGGCGGTACAGAGAAGTTTCGCCGCCATCTGAATTATGGGTTGGCTTTCTGACGAGCTGACCGTGTCCAACATTTTCCACAAGTTAGTTTAGATTGGAGTGGGAACAGTAAATGTCACCGTTTTAGTGTCCAACAAGTTCTTTGAGTTGGTTTAGATTGGAGTGGAAACAGTAAATGTAATCCATTTAGTGTCCAAAACCTTCTAAGTTGGTTTAGATTGGAGTGGCAATAGTAAATGTCACCCCTTTAGTGTCCAACACTTTCCCCAAGTTGGTTTAGATTGGAGTGGGAATAGTAAATGCCACCCCTTTAGTTTCCAAGACTTTCTTCAAGTTGGTTTAGATTGGAGTGGAAATAGTAAATGTCAACCCTTTCGTGTCCGAAACTTTCCACAAGTTGGTTAAGATTGGAGTGGGAATAGTAAATGTCACCCCTTTAGTGGCCAAGACTTTCCCCAATTTGGTTTACATTGGAATGGAAATAGTAAATGTCAACCCTTTAGTGCCCAAGACTTTCCCCAAGTTGGTTTAGATTGGAGTGGGGATTGTAAATGTCACCCCTTTAGTGGCAAACACTTTCCCCAAGTTGGTTTAGATTGGAGTAGGAATGGTAATTGTCACCCCTTTAGTGTCCAACACTTTCCCCAAGCTGATTTTTATTTGAGTGTGACTAGTAAATGTCACCATTTTAGTGTCCAACACTTTTCCCAAGTTGGTTTATGTTAGAGTGGAAAAAGTAAATGTCACCCCTTTAGTGCATGAGATTGTTTTTAAATTTAGTATAATAAAAATATGTCACTCATGTTTTACATTTTTTATTTTTTTATAATGTTCTATTTATTGTTCAGTTTTACATTTTAATAAATATATTTTTTAAGTAAAAATATAATTACGAAGTGAAGTAAAAAAATGCTTTTGTTACTTTTTAATAGTATAAAAACAAAAGTACATCATATTTAATATATTTGTCAATTTTTTCACAATATTTTAACAATTTTTTAATTAGTATATATTAACTAATCATATATATTTTTTACTAATATTTAATGTATACTTTACAATTTTTTGAACATTTTTTACAGCATTGTTTGTAAGTAGTACATTTTTAAAAATGGATTACTTTTTTTAACATTTATTAAACATTTTTACTATATTTCCCATTGATTTCTATGAGGAGATAGTCTTTTTTTTTTAGTTTCATTTTTACCGCTACCTTCTATTTTGTAGTCTATTTTTGTTATTTTGGCTAATTTTTCAAGGAACCAAGTTGCAGTTAGGTGCTTGTGTTCGTCTGAATAGATAAGTCCTTTTTTAAGGATTTTGAGAGTAGGGGGATTTGGGATACATGTTTAAAAGTTGGACATGGTGTTGTTTTCGTGTTTTTTGTATATTTTGACATGTTTTTAATAGTGTTTAACACTGTTTTGAAGTTTTGCGTGTTTTGTAAAAATGTGATGTACATGTATGAATGTTTTATGTTGAATTATATGATGTTATTTATATTTTGATGATTCAGGGCTTGATTATGACCCTGGCAGACACACCGCCAGCCCACCCCGGCAGCGGTCGGGAACATGCCGCCAAGCCGGCGGCACCCCTACCACTGCATTATGACATTACAACAGGTCTGGCGGTGTGTCAGTGGTGCAGTCATGCTGGCAGCATGCTGTGGCTCTAGGAAAGAGCCTGCAGCCAATGCCAGCCATGCTGCAATGCCCCTGGGCAGTTGGGTGCACAGTTTCCCTGCAGCGCGGTCTGCAGGAGAAACAGTGCATGCAACAGTGCCAATGGCATGCGGTAAAACACAGCTGGCACCAGTAACAAGTCTCAAGGGCACACTCGCCTTGGAGACATGTTTGCACACCAAAACCTGCCTTTCTGCTGATCTTTTCATGGTGGTGTCCCTGCCATGAAAAGGTAGGTGGAAAAGCAGGTCGTGATCAGCCTGGCGGTGGAAATATTGGGACCGCCTCTATGGACCGCTGTTTATACTGCCACGGCGGTAGCAGACATGTTGGCGTGGTGGCGGTCTTGCGGGGGTCCGCCCGCCCTTCTTGTGATCCGGCGGTCAGACCGCCAGGGTAGCAGGTAGTCAGACCGCCAAAATAACACTGCAGTTCAAGAACCGCCATGGTCATAATCGGGCCGTAGGTGATTTGCAGTTGTATATTTTGGACTGTAATCTATTATGCTGGTAGGTCATTAATGTTTGTCTAACAGGTTTTTGTTTCTGAACAATTTCTATGGGAGTTTGGAGTTTTTCTTTTTTTTTTAAAGGAAATCTGTATTGGTTTACTATAAACCAAAGGTTTTTACTTAGATTTCCTTTACTTTTTCAGGTTTCCTGGAGCAGTTTTTCTGGGTTTTTTTTATGGAACCTGCAGATTTTGGGTTGCTTCAAGGGAATTTGATTGCATCGCTTCTATGTTTGCATTTTTGGGGGGGCTTTCTGCGGGGATGGAGAAAGATCTGCAGCTACAAAGTAGTAAGTTTTATTTCTTAGTGGCTGATTACGATTGCGGATGGACTTTAGTCCGTCCGCCATCGTACCTGGGCTTGGGACCGCCTGCTTATATGGCGGCGGTCCCGCACATGGAATTACAATGCGACCGCCACTGTGGCGGTCGCATTGTGCATTTTTACCATTGCGGAGGGTGCTGCTGGCTGCAGCACCCGCCACAATGGTGAAAATGCAAGTTTTGCATTTCCCTGCACTACGTGGCAGGCACCACGTGGTGCCTGCCACATGGTGCAGGGAAATGTCGGGGGCACTTACGAAACTTAAGTGCCCCTGCTGAAAGGGGGCCCGCTACGGGCCCCCAAAGTACATCCCCACCAGCCTGTGAATGGCGGTTGAACCGCCATTCACAGGCTGGCGGGGATGCAGCGTTCTAATCTGGCAGATGGTGCCTGCTAGGCACCGCCACCATTTTAGAGATGCTTGGTGGGTCCGCCAGGCAATTGTAACGATTCCCTGTGGCGGACCCGTGGCGGACCGACTCTGCGTCCACCAGCACAGCGCCCGCCATCGTAATATGGCGGGCGGAGATGTGCTTCACGGTGGCGGAGAAACCGCCACCGGCAGGCTGCCGAGTTGCGGTTTTTCCGCCATCGTAATCAGCCCCTTACTTTTTTGTGTGGATGGGAAATGTGATATTATATTGTTTATGCTATGTTTATGTTAACATTATGTGCAATTATTTTGAATATGCGTTGTATTTATTTGATGTTCTGTATTGAACTTGTTTACGTTAGTTGGTGGATTATTGGTATTGTTTTAAAAAATTTACTGGATATATTTTATTATATCAGTGTTTAATAACTTGGTGATTTTATACAATTGTTTCACTGATGTAATAAAATATTAATGTTAATATTTTAAAAAGAAAAAGGATCTGATTTGTTGGATTACAGTTTGTTTTAGTTTTTGAGGTTTTTGATGGATTTATATTTAATTTATAATATGCTTTTGGCTATCATTTCTAAGTAATGTGGTCCTTTATTATTTATGAAGAGTTTGACTTTAAATTGCAGCACATTGTACATTATTTTAGTTTGTTTGCTTAGTTTAGGGCAAATTTGGGTAACAGATTGTTCTATTCTTAGTTCTTGGCAGCTTTGCTCTTTTTGTAATGCTTTGATAAATTTGTATAATGTAGGTTGAGTTCTGCCTAGTGTGCATTGGAGGGCATTGTGCAATCCTTCCACTGCATTGTTGTTTTGGCCTCTTGTGCCGGGGTGCTGTCATAGACATTCCAACATGGTATCTGGTACTTGGCTTGGCGTCTGTGTCCTGACTGATGCGGTCTGCCAACCCATGTATCTTTGAAATAGTCCATTAGGGGACTACGTTTTCTAACAGTTTGTCTTCATTTTTGTTGGTAGAGAGGGATTTCTATTAGTAAGTTATAGTGGTTGACTAACCCTGTGACAGGGACTTGGGCTAGTGCTATCATTTTTTTTTATTTCGAAAACAAATTGGCTGTTAGTGGAGTATTCTAGACTTAGGGCCTGATTACGAGTTTGGTGGTCCAACAGCCCAAACGCTGCGGCTCTAGCAGACCGCAGTGCAGGTGATCTTCCGACCGCCCTATAACGAGTTGACCCCGATGCGCGCGTTGTGGCTGCTGAGATCTAGTGGCGGTAGGGAATTGTTTACCGTTTATAACGATGCCTGTGTGAGCATTTCAACTGCATATTTGTCGAATGGACACATAAACATGATTCATGTGGAAAAATACCATCTACCCATTGCCGGAGTCCGGCCCATATGTGGGCAGTCCGGGCAATATGTATACGGTACAAAATGGACTTGCCTGTAGATTACCACAAACAGGGCCATATTGTTCGGGGTGAGGATGCTGCTGTGAAGGTGGGACCTGGAGAAAGGGATCCACATTGAACTCGGCCTGGAAGAACAGGAAAGGGGTGAGTATGCACTCAGAATCCTTTGTTTCCGCTGACCTGAAGATGGTGTTTCCATTACCGCGGTCAGCTCGTCGGAAAGCCAACTCATAATAGGGACGGCCGTGAGATTCCTCAGTACTGCCCTATGGAAACTGCTTTTCCCCTACTGCAGCTGCGGCGGTCTGTGGATGGCTGGCGGTGTCGGTGGTTTGACCGCTGTTTGCAAAGGCAATCCAACAATCTCGTAATATGTAACTGAGCTCGCAGTGGTCAGGCTGCAACTGCAGGTTCGGCTGTTCATGGACTGCCAAACTCGTAATCAGGCCCTTACAGTAGATGTTTTCGAGTTGTCTCCATATACTTTAATTAAAATAATAGTAACAGTCTTATATGACTGTGCAGTGGTATATTTTTTAGAATTGTTTGAATCATAGCTTGTTCAAAGTCTATGATTATGAACTTTCTTGGCCTAACACTATAAATATATTATAAATTGACATTAAGGGCCTGATTACGATGGCGGTGGGACCGCCACTGTCAGGCCAGCAGTGGCGGTCCCACCGCCATCTGCCCCTGCAGGTCTGCCTGCCGCATTACGATGGCTGGTTGATGGTGAGCGGGCGGAGAGACCTTTCGCCACGCATCCAATGAGCTCAAGGAGCCCGTTGGAGGGACTGCAATCCCCTCAACAGTGGCGGTGCCTGCTCAGGCACCGCTTTAGGGATTAAAATGTCGCTTTCCGCAGGCCGTTTCATGGCGGTTAACCTGTCACGAAAAGGCAGATGGAAAGTGACTTTGGGGGCCCCTAGCGTGCCCCCCTTCTCCCCTGGCCCACCGCTATGGGCCCTGGGGGGCACCTATTGTGCCCCCCTAAACATCCCTGCACCATGTGGCAGACATTGCGTGGTGCCTGCCACATAGTGCGGGGATGTTTACAAACATGCCTCGTAGCATTAAGGCTTGTGCTGCAGCCCTTTTGCAAGCCGTAGCACAAGCCTCAATGCTACGAGGCATGTTTCCGACCGTCTCCACAGCAGTCGGATCGTAATTGGCATGGCAGGACCGCCAACTCCCTGTCGGACGGTCCCATTCCCAACGAGCGTCCAACCGCCATCGTAATCAGGCCCTTACTTCTTTGTTATTCATTTTTTTTTAAATGAGGTTACTTGTTATTTATTTACTTACTTGTATGTTTTGTTGAGATGTTTTGCATGGTTTTAAAGCTTTTTTTTTACCTCATTTTAACAAAGAGCAGGTGCTGAATTTTCTGTTGAAAGAGAAACAAAAAGTTATATTATTTAAATATGGTATTTTGTTGCAAGTTTGTCCAGGTTTAGGGAGTCAGGTTTTTTTGGGGTGGTTGGTTGGGAGAGTTTTAAAATGAAATTTTATGCATCTTTACTTTATTACATATTCATGGTGCTTTGCTATAGTTGATATTTTCCTGCAGTTTGTTGGTTTGGGAGCTGGTTTTCCTTTCCTTTAGGTAGTCTTTGTATAAAGATTAAAGTTACAGAGTGTGTTACTATTTATTTGTTAAAATATATTTTTTTGTTTAATTGCAGTTTATTTTTAGTTTACATATATGTATTACTTACTAAATTTGTAGAGATGATTTATTTCTGTTTTAATCGTTTCTTGTAAGAATCTGGCAGAGTTTCCTCTTTTTGCAGTGTTTATCATTTTTGGAATATTACTTTTTTTTAATTAGTGTGCCTTTTATATTGCTGACTTAATTGTTTGCTGATTTTATTGGTTAAAGTTGTTTATAGAGTTATTTTATTGGTTGCTTTAGTATAGTGTGAAAAATTTTCATCAGTTGAGTCCTTGTTTGGTAAACGCTAATTTATGTTTTATTTTTGTTATATAATATATAGTTTGTTTTATTTATATATGAATTAAGTTGCATACATATTAATTTATATCAATCAATATGTTTATATGTTTATAGTTAATAATAATTGTTTTTTTTTTTTAATATATGTGTTTTAGGTGTACGATTATTTTGAAATATTTGTTACGTTTTTGGGTAGGGTAATATATTTATATTTTATTATTGTTCTTTATTATAAGTTTTGGGTTTATTTAAGTTAATGTTTTAAGTTAAAACTGCATTTATTGGTTTATTATTAAGGATTTATTAGTTATGTTGATGATAATATTGTGATCGATATTGTGTTAATCAATATTTTTGACATTTTACATGTTTATGGGCGACGACATTAGTGTTTCCGATATTTTTGTTATCGATATACTTGAAAATCGAGTTTCTTGTAAACGATATTTGTGTGTTCGATATTAGTGATTTCATCAGTTAAGTATGTGGAGTCGATATTTTTGTTATCAATATTACATTTTCAATATTTATGTATATCAATATTTGTAGGATCATTATTATGACAGTGATCCCAATAATGATTCCGATAAGGGTTTCCATAACTTGACCATTTCTTTTAGGAGTCTTTCACTTTACACATTATATTCAATACTAATATTCAATATCCCCAAAATTGTTGGGTTGCCCCAATGACTTGACCCCACCTGATCCCCGGAATGTGCCACAGAGATTTTTTACTCTTCCATAGGAAAGCAAATTATGGGAAGCTAAAATCCAGGCCTTCCTCTATGCCTGAGAGAAAAAGAAATGAGACATCCTGTGACTTACAGAATTCAAGACTCTCTTCTATTCCATATTCCTCTGTATATCTTAATTTATTAACTTTTTTTTGGGCAGACATTGCATTAATTTTCTGTTAGTATAGCTTTTACCTTCTGTAGATACCAAAACTTGCAATGAGAAGACCTAAATTAACATATATTTGTTTAGTGTTAGCAGTGGCTCTGGGGTCTCCCGTCAACAAGTGATGGCCTGGCCCAAATTGTATCAATTGGGATTGTTTAACTCTGGTGTCCTGGCCTGGGGTCTCACTACTATTGGACACAAACTGAATTCAATGTACACCTCTATTAGCAATTGACTCTCAGCATAGTGAGGCCGTGCAGACAAAGGCATACACAGGAAGTCGATATAGGATAGAAACTCAAATCTCTGCAAAACAACACGCTAACATAGAGTAACTCAATGTCCAGCCAGTGTTTTTACTTTGAAAAAGGAAAACACTTTAATTCACACACAACTAACCACCTCACAGACAAGTACAAATAAATAGTACCTTCTCAGGGAGATCCCCATTATCTTTCCCAGACCCAATCCTCAATCTATACAGAGGGGAGAGATCACTTTATGCTGACCCTTGCAAAGGGGGTGGGGTGGGGGATGAACCAGTGCTAGTGCAATCGAATCCCCTTGCATGCCACATGCCGTAAGGGAGAGCCATACAGCTGGTGCCTGCAGGTAGCAAAGAGCAATAAAGTTTTGCTAAAAAGCCAGGTGCTCCCTTGGGATCCAGACCCTCTGGTCTCATTCAACCCTTAGCTTCTCATTGAGTAGTTTTCTAAGCACCACTTTAAAAAGATTAACTTCCTCTGTGATAGCAAAACCATTTGGTTCAAGGTAGGATGCCTCTCATAAAGAGCCCCCTTACTCTTATGAAATTAAGAGAGCTGTCAATGATCATTTATGTGACTTAACACAGTCTTAAAACATAGAATCCCCTAACATCCATAATATCACTATATAAGAGCTCAACACTTAGCTGAAAAAATGCTTACTATTAATATAATACCTTCTTAACAATTCTTTATAGGCTTGAGACTCAAGAAAAAGGGCACATCAACACCTTTTCAAGCTTAGAATGACATAACTGTCTGTCCACTAAAATCAGTAGATTTGCTACTATTGAGTGCTAAATCTCATTCTTCATGGAGAAAGCTGGAACACACTAAGGCCCATATTTATCATGGGTTTGCGCTACCCTTGCACCACACGAGGGTCATGCAAAACCTTGAATGATATTTGCCAAGCCATGCAAGGCCATCTTACATGACCCTGCATGACTTGGTAAATGTGGAGTAACACAAGGCAGCGCAAGTTGCTGCCTTGCGTTAGTCTCTCCTAGGGAGGCGTTACATGAGAGGAGCGCCGGTGTTCCCACGCATCCACTAATGCATATTGGCGCTTTGCCAGGTTTACTGCTGGGTCTCCCCAGGAGAGGCGTAGCGTGGAGAATATGTCTATTTCTCCTCGTTGTTTCCTCTTTCTACATGTGCTGCATTCTGCTGCACACATAAAAAGAGGAAAACGCCTCTGAGGATTGTTTTTGTGCAGAAAGTTATGCCTTCCTGCATAAAAACAATCCTGCCTAAATGCACAGTGGTGCAAGAATGCCTGCATTGGTGCAAGGCAGCAGTTTGTGCGCCAGCGCAGGCAGAGAGCAGGAATGCACCGTATAATGTTAAATACGGGCATTCCTGCCCTCTCCCTTTAAAGCAGTAAGGTGGTGTGTTGTGTTGCGTTGCGTGTAAATTTGATAAAGATGCCCATAAATGAATTATAATGTGAATGCCAAGTAACAAAACAGTGTACAATTACCCAAATGATGCCATCAAAAAGCCTCACCAAATTACATGATTCATGTCTTTCTGTGTGCTTCTAAATGCTTGTGAATGCAATGTGCACCTAATAATTAACATGCACCATTAAAACACAATTAAGCATCACCTACCAGATCATGCCCTGGTTGAAGATTAATCCAAGAACATTGCCACTGATATCAAATTCACAGTAAGAAGGCTGCAAAGGCAAACAGATTGCTTTATGAAAAATGCAAAGTAGAATTCAAATGGAAAAGGAACACGTGTACTCAGTTTCGAAAAGATAAAAGACAGTTCCGTACAGTGCATGCTCAATAAAATTAGAACCCCATTTTTGGTAAAGGAAATTCAAGGGTTTGGGCAGAAACACCACAGTCTTGATGTGAGCTGGGACTGAGCTTCCACAATGCTACAAGGATAAGGGCCTTATTATGACTTTGGTGGTCTTAAAGTAGGCCGCCATGCTGCCGCCCCACTCCGAGACCACCAAAGCCATTAAAGACCGCCCGCATGAGTACGACTTATTTTTACTCTGGCGCCCGGTTCTTCTGCAGTCCCACTGCGGTGCCTTTGAAAAAGGCACCGCAAGGGGAGTGTCAAAGGTAGTTCCTGCAGGGCATGAACTATCAAATCCATCCCCTGCAGGACTGGGGGTGCATGCACACAGGGGGCACAACATGTGCCCCCCTGCATGCACCCCATGGTGCAGAGGCAACATGGGGGCCTGTAGGGCCACCATGAAAAGTGTGGAGGTGAGGAAACTCCTAATATGCTTGGCGGTGCTGCTGCGGCAGCACCAGCATATTAGAGGCCTCAGACCGTTGCGACAGTGCCAGGGATCGTGGATCCCTGGCGGCAGCAGCGGTCCCGTGGAGGTCCTAATGCGGCAGGCGGACCGCCACGGGTTCGGCGATTCACTGGTGAACTCATAATAAGTGCCTAAGAGTGTGATCCACAAGTATTAAACTGGTTTCTGTGAGAAGAACTTGGCTCATACTTGTTTTTTTTTTTTTTTTAAAACCTTTATTTAATCACTGACATATTCTCCACAGCAGAGTGCCCACATCCCTGAAAGGGCCGGCACAGCAAGGCATTGCTCGAGGATTTACTGTAAAGGGAAAAGGGATAACACAGCAAGCCGCCTACAACCACATCGGGCCGGCCGCGTTAGGTGATATAGTAGCAATGAACAATCTGGGATTAAATCATGAGAATATGCCGTGAAACAGTAACTTTTAACCAACAACTTCTCCATTTTGTGTTATGTGCTCTCCAACTATTCCTCGTGTGGAAAGGCGTATGTCATGCGGGGAACAATATATGGATGCGTCCGTGTATCCCCGGATATCTTGTGCAAGGGGTGTGACACCGTGGGGCAGGATCAGTCGCAGTCCATGCGTCTCATATTTGTGGGGCAGTGGGGGGGGGAGGGGTCGTGGTAGATGTATTAACCGTGCGTTCCAATAAGTATGTCTGCAGAGGTGCCCAGATGTCCCGGGGGCGGGAGGGGAGGGGTAGGAGTTCAGCGTATGTGTGTAGTTGTTCTTGACAGTAAATAAGATCTTGAAGCCATTCTTTGAATTTCGGAGCCCTCCCTCTTCCCCATCTGCAAGCAATCTTTCTCTTGGCGAGGAGGAGTGCGATGGATGTATATTTACGAATTGGAGTCGCTATAGGTGCAGTGTATCCCAGGAGTGCAGTCAGAGGGTCTGCCGGAATGTGTATGCCAGTCATAAGATCCAGGGCTGTCATTACCTCCGTCCAATATCGACGGATTGGCGGCCAGTCCCAGGCTAGGTGGCGGAAATCCGCTCCTTCACCGCCGCATCGGTCGCATGTGTCGTTGTCACGAAGTCGCAGTCGCTGTAAGCGTGCCGGTGTGTAATATAGACGGTGGATGAATTTATAGTGTAGAAGTCGGAATTTGCTGCTAGCAGAGATGTCCCCTGTTTGTCGACAGCAAAAGGACCATTGAGCGTCGGTCAGGGGATGGCCTAGTTCTGTTTCCCATTTGGTCTTTGCTAGCGGAGGATCATATTCCCTATTGTCCTGGACAGTTCGATATAATAGTGAGATGACATGGGATGGGGTGACTTGTTGCAGGAGAGCGTGCAGGGGGAGAATGGTGGGAGGTTCTTGAGGGAAGCAAGGAGTGAGGGTTCTTACAGCCTGTCGCAATCTTATATAATAGAAACGTTCTAGAGGGGAGGGGGTAGTGGTGCCAAAGAATTCGTTGCTCGTGCGAAATTTGCTCTTTTCGTACAATTGTCCCCAAGTATGAATTGATAATTTGCGTAATAATCTGCAGCATCCTCCCTCCTGGGTCACCGGGATGTCTTGTCTACCTGCAAGGGGAAGGAGGGGGGAATATAATAAAGGAGTGCGGGTGGCGGTTGCTAGGTCCTGCCATGCTCTGGTGGTGCATTGGACGGTGGTGGAGGCGTGGTTTCGTGTAACTGCCGGGGTATGCAGTGCTGGGAATAGGGTGCATATATCCGTCTTCAATGGCCAAGTGTGGCATGTAGGGGGGGGGTGCATCCAGTAAGAGGCAAAATGGGCTTGAGCACAGCTAAAATATAATTCCAGGTCTGGTATCTCTAATCCTCCCTCGCTGAAGGGACGTGTCAGGATCTCCCAGCGTAGTCGAGCTTGTTTACCGCCCCACACCAGTCGGATTAAAAGGCTTTTGATGTTCGAGAAGAAGTGACGGCCAGGGGCATAGGAAATATTTATGAATAAATATAACAGTTTGGGCAGTATTACCATTTTTATGAGGGCGGCTCTGCCCGCCATGGATAGTGGCATTGCAATCCAGCGTGTGTCTTTGTCCGCCAAGGAAGTCAGTGCTCTGCCGTAGTTAGCCCTCATAAGTTCTTCGCGATTGCGGGATATGACTATTCCTAAATAGGTGAGGGTATCCTCGCACCATGCCAAGGGGTAGTCTGGTTCGAATCTGGGGGTGGAATCAGTGAGGGGGTAAATTTCGGATTTTCCCCAGTTAATGTTTACTCCCGAAAGGCGCCCAAAAAGGAGGAATTGTCGGAGGATGGGGTTCAGGCTTTCCTCCGGACGTTGCAGATAAAGAGTAATATCATCCGCATATAATGAGATTAAGATCTGTCTCTCAGGGTAAATGAGGGCGTGTGTTCGGAAATGTTGGCGTATTTTGGCAGCCAGGGGTTCGATAGCCAGGGCGAATAGAAGGGGGGATAAGGGGCATCCCTGTCTGGTTCCTCTAGCAATCGTAAAAGGGGCCGATCGCTTTCCGTTGATCATCACTGTAGCCCTCAGGCCAGTGTATAGCAGGTTTATCCAGGCTAGAAATGGAAGGGGGAATCCCATTCGGTTCAAGACGAAGGCTAAGTAGTCCCACTCGAGGGAGTCAAACGTCTTAGTGGCATCTAAAAAAATGGCGACGGCGTTGGTATCAGGTTCTAAATCATGAAGGATCGCAAAGAGGGTGCGAAGATCGTGAGAGGTGCCCCTAGTTGGCACAAATCCCGACTGGTCGGGGAGGACCAGGATTGGCATGAGAGGGCTGATGCAATTGGCGATTAGTTTAGCAAGAATCTTGGCATCCACATTGATAAGGGACAGGGGCCGATATGAATCTACTTGTGTCGCTGCTTTTCCCGGTTTGGGTAAGGAGATGATAAGTGCTTCGCGCATCGACGGAGGCAATATGCCCGTCTCTCGGGCCTCCTCACGTACATGACGCAGAGCAGGAATAAGGAGATGTCTATATAGCTTATAAAATTCGGCCGGAAGGCCATCAGGACCTGGGGCTTTTCCCGACTGTAATTGCATAATTGCGGAGATTATTTCATCATCTTCAAAATGGGCCAGTAGGGGCTCTCTCTGGCTGTCCCCCAGCCACGCGATGGCTGTGTCCTCGAAGAATGAGGTAAAGTCTTCAGGGCATGTTCCTTGTGTGGTGTACAGCTGCTTATAAAACCTTTGAAAGGTGTTTACTATGTCCAAGGTGTCCCTATGGGCCTGCCCCTCTTCGTCTGTTATCTCTAATATTGTATTAGCAAAGCGGGGGGGCGAATCACGGAGGCTAGTGCATTTCCTGGTCTTTCTCCTTCGCCATAGCGGCGTGCTTGGTAATATTTTCCTCTAAATTTACATTCTCTTTCTGCCGTTTCTCGATAATCAGTAAACAACTCGTGTAACTGTGCCCTGTGTTCCGGTGTGGGTGTATTTTGGAGATTCTCCTCCGCTTTTTTTATTGTTTGTTCTAGCTTCTGTAGTGTATTTCTGATATCCCTCAACACCCCACCGCTTTTGGCTATGCATATTCCTCGTATGGTGGTCTTAAAGGCTTCCCATACGGTTGCGTATTGCGGAACCGAGTTGTTGTTCCGGGGGAAGAACTCCGAAATCTCCTGTTCAATCTCGTCTTTAAACACAGGATCTAATAGTGATTGGGGATTGAGTCGCCAGGAAAAGTACGGTGAGTCTTCATGTGGCGGTGCGAGGGAAAGGAGGACGGGTGAGTGATCCGAGTATGTGCGTGGGAGGTGCGATGCGTGCATTAACCACGTTGTTAGGCCACTATCTATGATCCAGCCGTCGATGCGGGACCAGGATGAGTGAGCAGTGGAGTAGCAGGTCCCCTCCCGGGTGTGTTGGTGGAGGGTCCTCCAAGCATCCATGAGGCTATGTTCCTCCATGATACCTAAGAGGGTCGCCTGCGCATTGGAATAATGACGCGGTTGTGGATGTGATCTGTCCAGTTCCGGGTTTATGGTCACATTGAAGTCTCCCCCCATATGATGTGTGTGGAGCCTATATCCATTATTTTGCCCCAGAGTATGCGGAAAAACTCAGGGTCGTCATTGTTGGGCCCGTAGCATGAGACAAATGTGATGGATTGTGCGGCTAGTCTGCCCCACAGAATACTATATCGGCCTTGCGGGTCTCCGTATGATCCAATAGGGGTGTAGGGGAGTGAGCGTTTCACCAATATGAGGGTACCTCGGGCATAGGATGAATAGGATGAGAAACATTTAGTGAGTGCCCATCGAGCTGCGAATGTGGGAGATGGGTTGGGGGCAAGATGTGTTTCTTGAAGCATGGCACAATGAATGTGGTGTCGTTCCAGATACGAGATGATGTGGCAGCGTTTGCGGGGATCCCCCAGCCCTCTGATGTTCCAGGTCAAGAAATTATAGTGGGCTGGTTTAGTGCTTGATTCCATTTGTTCCGTGCCTTTCTATCAGTTGAAGCATGTCAAGGATATATGTGGGAGTTACATCATGAGCATAGCTTAATGAGATGGAGCAATAACATTTTGTATCTAACCCGTTCCTATACCCTCCCCCCTCCCACACCAGCGACCCAAACTCCCCGTGGCCTATTCCTCCCCCTCCCCAAAACAGACTGTGGCCGTCTCCCCAACGGGGGGAGAAGGGCTCAGTAAACTCCCCATGTATGATATGAAGTACTTAGGGTTCACCTGTCGGGTGGGTCCCAGAGGGCGGTCAAGTTCTCCTCGTCAGAGCGAGGGTGCTCGGGCATCTTTATACTGCTACATCTCAGCATTAGTTGAGAGGTAATCCTGTACACAGAGGAGGGTATCCATCCAGGCGCTGCGCTCCCAGCGCGGTGCGCCAATTGTAGAGTCCAGCAGCTGGGTACACAGGTGGAGAGAGGGCTGTATATTTGGGACATTAGCTGCCTCCTCTCGATCGGCACAGCCAATAATAGTCGAGAACAATCTGTGATGAGCAGCTGCTGCATCAGTGTTTGCATCACATCATACCATTCACCGTGTTTATGTTCTGTGGCTGTTCTCAGAGGGACTCTGTGCAGGGCGAGCATTGGCAGTTGCATGAGTGTTGTCCTGTCGGGCACTAGTGTGTTATAGCGACGATGTCGTCGGGCTCTTCCTCGCCAGGGAGAGGGGGGGGGTGCGCTCCCCTGGAGGCTCAGGATGTGTTACGTAGCAGAAAAAAGAAAGGGGGGGAGCATTGTCAAGTTGTACTATTCGACATCCGATGTAGTCCCGTCTTCTCCAATGCGGTGCGCCGGGGGCTGCTGATCCGCGGGCGTAATGGGCAAGGTCCTGAGGAAGTCCTGGGCGTGCTGCGGGTTTGTGAAGAAGTGCTGTTTACTTTGGTGCGTTACCTTGAGGCGGGCGGGGAATAGCATGGCATAGGGTATACTAAGTTGCTGAAGTTTTTTCTTCACTTGTAGGAATTTGCGACGCTGGTCTTGAACGGCCATGGTGAAATCCGGGTATATTGAAATCGTCATTCCTTCATGTTTCAGTTGCCCCTGTTCCCTAGAAAGGCGGAGGGCAGTGTCCCGGTCACGATAATTTAGTAGTTTGGCGATGATGGGTCGAGGAGGAGTGCCCGGGGCCGGTCGGTTCGCCAGTGATCGGTGCGCCCTTTCCACCACCAGAACTTGCGAAAATGCCTCCCTGCCAAATAATGTGATAAGGAGTCGTTCTACATATTCCTCCATCCTTCCGGTGGTAGTGGACTCCGAAACACCAAGAATTCTGAGGTTATTTCTCCTCGAGCGGGATTCCAAATCCTCGTTTTTGGCTGCGATCACCTTCAGGACTCGATCCATCTCCAGGGTACGGCTCGTGGTGGCGGCAGTCGTGTCTTCTAGATCCGAAATACGTCGTTCTGCCTCGACCAGGCGGTCATCGTGCTTTTCCACTCTGTGCGTGAGGCCTTCCAGTCTGGTGTTCATGGAGTCCATTTTGGTCTCGATGGAGGTTAAGCTTGATTGCATTGCCAGCAGTAGCTCCTTCAGATCCGCGGTGGATGGGGCCGACGCGTCCTGCTGGTCTTCGTCAGGTTCCGATTGGGATCTGAGACGATTTGCGGGTGTCAAAATTCAACTTTGGCTGCCTCCCGTCTGGTTTCCCCATGGTCGCAACAGAGGTAGTTGAGAAGTGCTGCAGGTCAGGGAATATGTGATGAGCGCGCCGCAGAGGTCCCAGCCAGAGCTCGCCACCGGGGTCGCACCCTCTTCGCACAAGAGGTCGGCGTCAACAACTGGGCCAGAGGTGTGGGGAGATATCCAGTTCCGCAAGCTCTCAGCTGACCTGGAGGAAGGTCTTTCCCCCAGTTGAGCGCCTTTTAGTGGATGCGAGCGTGTGGGTAAGGCATTCACCTGTACCGTCACAGATCTGTAGGCCGCGATCTGCCTTGCTCTCCTGTAGGTCGGCTGCCTCGCTAGTGGTCCCTCCGCGACTCAGTCTCCACAAGATCCCCGGACTTTGCTCCGGCGGGAGGCAATATAGGGGTTATGACAGTTCGGGCGATCTGTAGTCCTCAGGGTCGCCTTCCCCCGCCGGGTTCCAACTTGCAACAGGGGTCGGGTTTAGCGCTCAGGCCCCCCGGGCGCACAGCATAGGAGGTGGGCCAGTAAGGCCTCAGCGCGGCCCGGGATGGTGCAATGCGCGTTCTTTATTTAGTCCGGGCAGTCCCTTTGCTATTGGCTCCTAGTGAGGGTGATCACTATGTGCAGTCGGTCACGGGCGGCCCCGGTTGGGGCGTGCGGGGTTGAGAGCAGCCTCTTCTTACCTTGGTCTCAGCCCGTCGCGTTTTGCACTCGGTGGTGTATCTGGCCCATATAGGCTGTCCCTGTAATCTCCAGCGTCCTCCTCAGCGTTTGCGGGTCCGGGGCACCGTCCAATTGTCAGATTCCGCACAGGGGCATCCCCGGCCCCCCGGCGGCAGCGCGGGGCCGACAGCTCCCCCGCCAGGTGCTTCGCGTCTCAGCAGGTCTTCGGAGCGAGGATCATCCGCCGGCTCCGCGGTTCCCTCTCGCCAGGCTTCTCCGACAGGTGCGGGCCCAGTCTCTCCCCGCGGCAGCCTCGGTCTCGGTCTCCGCCTCCGACGGTGGGGTAGGGGCGGTGGGGTGGTGGGGACAGTCGGTGCCCCACAGGAGGGCCCACTACGCCCAGTCACAGCGTCGGCCCGGCGTTAGCTCCCAGCAGCTCCTACGCACTTTCGGGATGGGTCAGGTCGCCATTTTGTCGTTGGTTTCAGGCAGGATATTGCTTTCAGCTGCGTCGTTCTTCGGCTTGCAAACGCGAGTTATGGCAGTGCATCGGGTTCTCTGGATTGTCCTCTTTTAGAATATGCCATTGAACTGCAGTTCCATTTAGAGATGTGCAGGATTTTTGCCGGATATCGGCCCGAGCCGCAAGAGCATCACAGCAGTGCGGCCATCTTGCTTGGCGCCCTCTAGCGCCCCCCAACTTGGCTCATACTTGTTAGTGTGTGTAATGTGCAGTATATGTGCAAGAGTTTACCAAACAACTACACAGATATGATGTAAAGAGCATAATGGTTCAAGGCAAGTTTGGGAAAATGAACTAACGTTTTTTAAAGAGGGACAAGAGACACACTAGAGAAAATGATCCAAAAAAGTTCACAGCTGATTTTACTTTTGACAGCAGAAGGCAAAGCCACATCATTAATATCATCATGTAACTTTTAATGTCGCATCGACCATCCGGGGATCTGAGAACATAATCAGCAGTACTGAGAAAGAGGAAGTAGAATGTGTCTGTATGCTGTGCTCCGGATAGACAGGCTCTAACCGATAGACAGTCTGTCGAAAATTGCATATGTTTTAAATTTAACTTTGTAACAAATATAACAGTGGTCAACAAACTAATACATTTTCTGCAAGACATGTAGAATATGGTCCATTATTTTGACTTACCTTAGTTTACCATGCCAAACAGCTGCATAAAGGATCAAGCAGCTTCTACAATTGACATATTTTAGGAATCCTTTGCTGGAGAAACAGCATTCTAAATGCTCTCATTCTCTAAGAAACACTTCGTCAATTGAGTTGTTTTCTGTGGAAATGATCTAACCCTTACCTCATGATTATACTATTTATTAGTCTTCATATTTTACTTCATGACTTTTCTGACGCTAGCTTGTTTGTGCTCTCTGGGGCTGAAGATCGCTGGATTGTAGGCTTCTATTTTTTCCCTAGGATTTGGTGGGATCACAACAGAGCTCAGTTTTCGGGACAAAGCTGTCCTTACATACATATATCATATATCCTGGTATTTCCTAAGATGAGGCTCTTTTCAGTATATCTTTGTCATCCTGTCCTATAAGTCAAAAGCAACAGAAAGGGATTTGTTAAGCATAACAATGTTTGTTTGTATCTTGTCAAGTATGATAACGACTATCATCAGCCAATCCAAAAGGTTCCCTTTATATAAGTCTGCATTGGGGAATATTGAATGAATCTTAGTTTGCTCTTCAATTCTCATGATTTGTGAGTGGACATAGCTTGGTTCTCTTAATGCAGCAGGGTAAAGTTTACAGTAACTACAATTTTAATTTCAACAGTGGACCGCAATAGTATTAACCCCTTCGATGCTCATGACGGAATGGTTCCGTCATGAGCATCGGTGCCCCTGTGCTCATGACGGAACCATTCCGTCATGAGGCCTGGGGCACGAAATCCCTCTGCTGCAGACAGCAGAGGGATTTCTATTTCACCCCTGTGACCTTGGGAGCTGGGGAAGAGCTTCCCCAGCTCCCGAGGCCCCTCCCTGGTTTCTGTGCCATGAGGATCAGCGTGCACGTCGCGCTGTCCTCATGGCACAGAAACCGAAACTGAAATGAGCATTTAGGCTCATTTCAGTTTCACTTTCTATGTGCTCAGGGGGCTATCTTAGCCCCCCGGGCATGTAGAAAGATGGGAGAGGTATCATTGGAAAGGGGAGAAGCATTAGCCCCCTAATCTGCCCCGCCCAGGGGGGCAAAAAGCCCACTAGACCGCAGGGAATTTTTTGGGGCAAATTTGAATTAGGGTGGGGGCTACCAAAATGGGCATGCCCATGTCCCACCCCCTCCCCCGCAAAAATAACAGCCTTCCTGCCCCCCCTTGGGGGCAGATGGGGCAGTAGCCCCCAATCTGCCCCCCGGGGGAGCAAAAAGCCCACTAGACACCAGGGATTTTTGGGGCAAATTTTAATTAGGGTGGGGGCATTGGCATGCCCGTTTTGGGCAGCCCCCACCCTAATTAAAATTTGTCCCAAAACTCCCTGGCATCTAGTGGGCTTTTGCACCCCTGGGGGCAGATGGGGGCATTAGCCCCCAATCTGCCCCGCCGGGGGGCAAAAGCCCACTAGATGCCAGGGAGTTTTTGGGGCAAATTTGAATTAGGGTGGGGGCTCCCAAAACGGGCATGCCCATGCCCCCACCCCCTCCCCGCAAAAATAACAGCCTTCCTGCCCCCTGGGGGCAGATGGGGCAGTAGCCCCCAATCTGCCCCGCCGGGGGGCAAAAGCCCACTAGATGCCAGGGAATTTTTGGGGCAAATTTTAATTAGGGTGGGGGCATTGGCATGCCCGTTTTGGGCAGACCCCACCCTAATTAAAATTTGCCCAAAAAACTCCCTGGTGTCTAGTGGACTTTCTGCCCCCCCTGGGGGGCAGATGGGGGCATTAACCCCCAATCTGCCCCGCCGGGGGGGCAAAAAGCCCACTAGTCGCCAGGGATTTTTTTGGGGCAAATTTGAATTAGGGTGGGGGCTGCCTAAAATGGGCATGCCCATGCCCCCACCCCCTCCCCGCAAAAATTACAGCCTTCCTGCCCCCCCTGGGGGCAGATGGGGCAGTAGCCCCCAATCTGCCCCCCCGGGGGGGCGAAAAGCCCACTAGACACCAGGGATTTTTTGGGGCAAATTTTAATTAGGGTGGGGGCATTGGCATGCCCGTTTTGGGCAGCCCCACCCTAATTAAAATTTGCACAAAACTCCTGGCGTCTAGTGGACTTTCTGCCCCCTGGGGGACAGATGGGGGCATTAGCCCCAAATCTGCCCTGCCGGGGGCAAAAGCCCACTAGACGCCAGGAATTTTTTGGGGCAAATTTGAATTAGGGTGGGGGCTGCCCAAACGGGCATGCCCATGCCCCCACCCCCTCCCGCAAAAATTACAGCCTTCCTGCCCCCTGGGGGCATATGGGGCAGCAGCCCCAATCTGCCCCGAGGGCAAAAAGCCCACTAGACGCCAGGGATTTTTTTGGGCAAATTTTAATTAGGGTGGGGGCTGCCCAAAGCGGGCATGTCAATGCCCCCACCCCCACCCGCAACAATTACAGCCTTTCTGCCCCCTGGGGGAAGATGGGGGCAGCAGCCCCCAATCTGCCCCCGGGGGGCAAAAGCCCACTAGACGCCAACGATTACGCTGGCTTTTTATGTGTGGGGGTGGGGGCTGCCCAGAATGGGCATACCAATGCCCCTACCCCCAAAAAAATAGCCACAGTGTTTCTGCCCCCTTGGGTGCATATCGGGGCAACCCCACCCCGATATCCCCCCAGGGCGGCAGAAAGCCGACTAGGCACGGATTTGTTTTTAGCAATATGCCTACCTGTGGATTTTGGGCCCTAGCGCAGCCGGCACATAGGGAAACCTAGCAAACCTGTACATTTTTGAAAACTAGACACCCAGGGGAATCTAGGATGGGGTGACTTGACTGGCTCTCACCAGGTTCTGTTACCCAGAATCCCTTGCAAACCTCAAAATGTGTATAAAAAAACACATTTTCCTCACATTTCTGTGGTGGAAAGTGCTGGAATCTGTGTGGATCCACAAAATTCCACTCACCCCGCATTCCCCAAAGTCTTCCGAGAAAAATGGTACCTCCCTTGTGTGGGTGGGTCAAGTACCCGCGACAGGCAAGGGCCCAAAACCTAGTGAGGCAACATAAAATTACCTATCACAAACCAACCTGGTTTTGCACGGGGGTTACCTGGGTTTTTGGCCCCGGGGTCGGCGGCCATCTAGGGAAACCTACCAAACCCACACATTTCTGAAAACTAGACACCCGGGGGATTCCAGGGAGGTATGGCTTGCGTGGATCCCCCAACGTTTTCTTACCCAGAATTTAGCTGAAAAGAATCACTTTTTCCACACATTTTTGTGTGGGAAAGTTGTGGCATCACTGGGCTGACACAAATTTCCTACCACCCAGCGTTCCCCAGGTCTCCCGATAAAAATGGCGCCTCACTCGTGTGGGAGGCACAAGTACCTCGCGACAGGCAAAGGCCAAAAACATAATGAGGCGACATCAAATTGCCTATCACAAAACGACCTGGTTTTGCAAGGGGGTCACCTGGGTTTTTGGCCCGTGCTCGGCGGCCACCTAGGGAAACATACCAAATCCACACATTTCTGAAAAGTAGACACCAGGGGGATTCCAGGGAGGTATGGCTCGCTTGGATCCCCCAACATTTTCTTACCCAGAATACCCTGCAAACCTGAAATTTTGCTGAAAAAATCACTTTTTTCACACATTTGTGTGTGGGAAAGTTGTGGCATCACTGGGCTGACACAAATTTCCTACCACCCAGCGTTTGCCCAGGTCTCCCAATAAAAATGGTGCCTCACTCGGGTGGGAGGCCCAAGTACCCACGACAGGCAAGGGCCCAAAACGTATTGAGGCGACATCAAATTCCCTATCACAAAACGACCTGGTTTTGCAAGGAGTCCCATGACTTTTGGCCGGGGCTCGGCGGTCACCTAGAGAAACCTACCAAACCCATACATTTCTGAAAACTAGACACCTGGGGATTCCAGGAGGTATGGCTTGCGTGGATCCCCAACGTTTTCTTACCAAGAATCCCTGCAAACCTCAAATTTTGCTGAAAAAATCACTTTTTCACACATTTGTGTGTGGGAATGTTGTGGCATCACCGGGCTGACACAAATTTCCTACCAGCCAGCGTTCCCCTGGTCTCCCGATGAAAATGGTGCCTCACTCGGGTGGGAGGCCCAAGTACCCACGACAGGCAAGGGCCCAAAACGTATTGAGGCGACATCAAAATTGCCTATCACAAAACAACCTGGTTTTGCAAGGAGGTCCCATGACTTTTGGCCGGGGCTCGGCGGCCACATAGGAGCCTACCAAACCCACACATTTCTGAAAACTAGACACCTGGGAATTCCAGGGAGGTATGTCTTGCGTGGATCCCCCAACGTTTTCTTACCCAGAATCCCCTGCAATCCTGAAATTGTGCTGACAAAATCACTTTTTTCACACATTTGTGTGTGGGAAAGTTGTGGCATCACCGGGCTGACACAAATTTCCTACCACCCAGCGTTTACCCAGGTCTCCCGATAAAAATGGTGCCTCACTCGGGTGGGAGGCCCAAGAACCGCGACAGGCAAGGGCCCAAAACGTATTGAGGCGACATCAAAATTGCCTATCACAATATGTTTTGGGCCCTTCCCTGTCGTGGGTACTTGGGCCTCCCACCAGAGTGAGGCACCATTTTTATCGGGAGACCTGGAGAACGCTCGGTGGTCAGGAAATTTGTGTCAGCCCGGTGATGCCACAACTTTCCCACACACAAATGTGTGAAAAAGTGATTTTTTCAGCAAAAGTTCAGGTTTGCAGGGATTCTGGGTAAGAAAACATTGAGGATCCACGCAAGCCATACCTCCTGGAATCCCCAGGTGTCTACTTTTCAGAAATGTGTGGGTTTGGTAGGTTTCCTAGGTGGCCGCCGAGCCCCGGGCCAAAAGGCATGAGACCCCTTGCAAAACCAGGTCGTTTTGTGATAGGCAACTTTGATGTCGCCTCAATATGTTTTGGGCCCTTGCCTGTCGCGGGTACTTGGGCCTCCCACCCGAGTGAGGCACCATTTTATCGGGAGACCTGGGGAACGCTGAGTGGTAGGAAATTTGTGTCAGCCCGGTGATGCCACAACTTTCCCACACACAAATGTGTGAAAAAGTGATTTTTTCAGCAAAAGTTCAGGTTTGCAGGGATTCTGGGTAAGAAAACGTTGGGGATCCATGCAAGCCATACCTCCTGGAATCCCTGGGTGTCTAGTTTTCAGAAATGTGTGGGTTTGGTAGGTTTACCTAGGTGGCCGCCGAGCCCCGGCCAAAAGTCATGGGACCCCTTGCAAAACCAGGTCGATTTGTGATAGGCAATTTTGATGTCACCTCAATACGTTTTGGGCCCTTGCCTGTCGCGGTACTTGGGCCTCCCACCCGAGTGAGGCACCATTTTATTGGGAGACCTGGGCGTACGCTGGGTGGTAGGAAATTTGTGTCAGCCCGGTGATGCCACAACTTTCCCACACACAAATGTGTGAAAAAAGTGATTTTTTTCAGCACAATTTGAGGTTTGCAGGGGATTCTGGGTAAGTCAACGTTGGGGGATCCACGCAAGCCATACCTCCCTGTAATCCCCCGGGTGTCTAGTTTTCAGAAATGTGTGGGTTTGGTAGGTTTACCTAGGTGGCCGCCGAGCCCCGAGCCAAAAAGTCATGGGACCCCCCTTGCAAAACCAGGTCGTTTTGTGATAGGCAATGTTGATGTCACCTCAATACGTTTTGGGCCCTTGCCTGTCGCGGGTACTTGGGCCTCCCACCAGAGTGAGGCACCATTTTTATCGGGAGACCTGGGGAATGCTGGGTGGTAGGAAATTTGTGTCAGCCCGGTGATGCCACAACTTTCCCACACACAAATGTGTGAAAAAAGTGATTTTTTCCAGCAAAATTTGAGGTTTGCAGGGGATTCTGGGTAAGAAAACATTGGGGGATCCACGCAAGACATACCTCACTGGAATCCCCCGGATGTCTACTTTTCAGAAATGTGTGGGTTTGGTATGTTTCCCTAGGTGCCGGCAGAGCTAGGGTTCAAAAACTACAGCTAGGCACTTTGCAAAAAAAGGGTCATTTTTCACTGTGAAAATGTGGTGTGTCCACGTTGCGTTTTGCGCTGTTTCCTATCGCGGGCACGAGGCCTACCCACACAAGTGAGGTACCATTTTTCTTGGAAGACTTTGGGGAACGCGGGGTGGGTAGAATTTTGTGGATCCACTCAGATTCCAGAACTTTCCACCACAGAAAAGTGAGGAAAATGTTTTTTTTTGGACAATTTTTAGGTTTGCAAGGGATTCTGGGTACCAGAACCTGGTGAGAGCCAGTCAAGTCACCCCATCCTGGATTCCCTGGGTGTCTAGTTTTCAAAATGTATAGTTTCGCTAGGTTTCCTAGGTGCTGGCAGAGCTAGGGTTCAAAAACTACAGCTAGGCACTTTGCAAAAAAAGGGTCATTTTTCACTGTGAAAATGTGGTGTGTCCACGTTGCGTTTTGGGCCGTTTCCTGTCGCGGGCACTAGGCCTACCCTCACAAGTGAGGTACCATTTTTATCGAGAGACTTAGGGTAACACAAAATTGTAGAGCAACTGTTATTATCTATTGACTTTCGATGCATTTCTGCCTTCCAAATGAAAGACAATGTGTAAAAAAGAAGTCATTTTGAAAAATGACCTATAATTCTCATGCTAGTATGGGTACTCCAAATTTCGGAAATGTGCAAATATCTACTGTTTCTAAACTCTATATTTTGTTCCCATTTCAGAAATACATAGGTGTCTTTCATACCGATTTTTCCATGTATAAATTTTCCCAGAATAATTGCTATATACCCGGGACATAATAAAAAACCATTGCAAGACGCTGCTCAGTTATTGGCTCTGGGTTCATCGGGTTCTTGGTGAACCTACAAGTCCTATATATCACCACAACCAGAAAGGTCTAGCGGATGTAATGGTATATTGCTTTCAAATAGCTGTCATAATTAGAAGAAGTTACAGGTGAAAACGTTGACACAAATAGCTGTTTTTTTCAACTAATTTTCAATTTTTCCTATATTTAACTGTTTGTATCTATAAAGAAAACTTGAAGGATCTACACAAATGACCCCTTGCTGAATTCAGAAGTTTGTCTACTTTTCTGAAATGTATGGCTTTCCAGGATCCATTATTGCTTTCATACCTATTTCTACCATTAACTGGAAGGAGGTTGAAAGCACAAAAAATAGCAAAAGTAGGCTATGTCCCAGAAAAATGCCAAAACTGTGTACAAAATTTTGGTTTTCTGACAAAAGTCTGCTTGTCCCTGAAAGCTGGGAAGATGGTGATTTCAGCACCACAACCTCTTTTTGATGCCATTTGCAGGGAACAAACCAGATGCTTTCATCTGTAGCCCTTTTTCGCATTTTTCCCCAAAAAACAAAATGTAGCTGTATTTTGGCTAATTTCTGGGTCCCCTCCAGGGGAATCCACAAACCCTGGGTACCTTTAGAATCCCCATGATGTTGGAAAAAAAAGGACGCAAATTTGGCATGGATACCTTATCTGGTCAAAAAGTTACAGGGCCCTAAGCGCGAACTACCCCAAATAGCCAAAAAAAGGCTTAGCACAGGAGGGGAAAAGGCCTAGCAGCGAAGGGGTTAAGCCTGGCAGACCTGCATTTAATGTAGGGGTGGTATTTGGTGGGTGGTAAATTACAATCATGTTAACAACCTCCAAAGTTCTTAATAACACATTATCAAATAGGTATTAAAAAACAAATATTTTAAAGGTACAGCTTTGGTAAGCGGTGGGCTGGATTCTACATCCATCTAGGTTTCTGGAATAGCCAACACATCTAAATACTTTCCACTATCAACACATGTACCAATGAGCTGCCATCGGACAAACACTGATAAGTGCATAGCTTCTAGCACCCTGATTGCTCTTGCAAATGTCTGCCTACTGCTCCTAAGTTACAAATTAGAATGTGGGGCATAGGTAGGGACATGCTCAATCAGCCATATCCTCAAAGTGGCGCATAGTTTGGAGGTGGATGGGTGAGAGGAGGCCTTCACCAAAGTCTAAATAGACCCATAAGAGTCAGGTTCACTTTGAAAGTGCAATTCTAATATCAGCTCAGGAGGATGGACAACACCGATGTACCCATTCAAGCAATGTTGAATTCACCAGGAGCCTCGTGGAAGGCTCAAAGATGCAGCACTGGAGATCTGTCTCGACATCGTCAAAAAGTAGCCAGGAAAATGTTGAGTCACTGAGTGGGAAATCTTGAACCAATGATAACTGTGCTTGCTCAGTCACTGGATCAAAGAAGCTTGATGGTGCTGAAGCTCCAGCAAGGTGGTGTCAAAGATTGGGTCGAACTATGAATAAAATAAGTGAGGGCTGCCAACTGGAAACAGTGTTAAATCAAGGTGTGCAGTTAATTCTGACTACTTGCAGCTGCTGAGTTGGTGAGCTTGGTTTGGCTCGAAACCCAGCTCGTCCTGAGTTTTTCATATCCTGGAAGAGTCACATTTCGGAGTTGAAAAACGCTGTGTACTGGTTACAGATTTGTTCGAAGGCAGTACAGCTGAACAAAGCCCCCTCCCACTGTTTTATTTGCTTTCCCTGACCACAGGTTCTCTACAACTTCCTTGCTGTACAGGATCCCAGCGAAAGGCAACTCCAGCAGGGCAGCCCTTTCCTATATGTTAACTATATTGGAGATGTAAGACGTTAAGAGTTGGGTACACACTTTAAGCTCACAGACAGTAGTAAGACTGGCAGGGTGTGACTACATTTTAGCAATTGAAAGAAGCACAGTATTTCTTCAAGTGTTCCCGGTATAAATCTGCCCCCTTTTGAAAAAAAAAAACTTTGCAAGCATCACAACACTTACAAAGTCGTGATTCTCCTGACTTTGAAACTTTGCACAGTGCTAAGTCACAAGCGCATTCCTGTTGGCCGTGCCAACTGTCAATATTGCATTATCATTTTTCATGTAACAATCATATAGTACATTTGAAGAAAATGCCACTCACCCATCCATATTCCAGGTCCCAGCACCAACAATAATTGAAAAAACGGACAAAAACAGCTTGCAGGAAATCTCCAGCGAGTATGGTAATGTATGTCGTCATTATGTCAGATACCGTAAGACGTACAAATTCCTGTGAATACACATAAGCAGCTTCAATGAAAACAAGTCTCATAATATTTGAGTTTACTCTGGGTCATAAGTAATAGCCCAACTCATGAAAGGGGAATGTTTAACCACTGCATGTATGCACATTTCTTTAAGCTTCGTAGGGTATTACCATGTTTCTTTATAGTCTGGTGATTGCTCCCATCGACTGGTAATGTCAACAAATCACATTCTCCTCTATTGTAACATCATGTTCAGATATAAAAAGTCATTTTAATGGGTGTGAAATAATAATTAGAAATTGCTGTTTTCCTAACATGACAGAACTTGTCTGCCATATATTTGACATGAACCATGCTACACAACACTTTCTTCCACAGGAGTGGGAATGGGGACAGCTCTCTCGGTTCCATTTTGCCAGCAGCAACAGAACATACAAATGGCAGTTAGACCTCGTGCAACCGTCATCGCCACATGGACAATTCTGCAAATGTACATTTTTATGAAGCATATGTCTAGCTCTTGGAGGGAGCAATGGAAAAGGATTAAACAGGGGCGAATAAATCAGCTGTGTTTGGTACCTGAAACGGGACACCACGGCATAACTCAATCTTTAATAATACCTAGTTTCAATAAACATCATTACTTTCTTGCCTACCTCTTCAATATTTTAGTGATGCATTTAAAAGAGTCATACAACACATACTCTCACATAAGGTGGTAATATTAACATCCAGCTGTATCATAATGTAACTTAGTGAATTGATTTCTGTCAGATTTATTGACGTAAGATATTGTGGAAATATTAGACAACCTGCAAGCCATATTCAAGGACAAAATCTGTGAGTATGATGCTTTTGTGAAATACATAGTATAGACTTGCCCAGAGTGTTTTTTACTACATCTGGTATTACCTGCCCAACCATTGTCTCCCAGCAGGGTCCTCTGGGAACGTCGGCCGGATCCACTTGAATGGGGGGTGCAGTGGAGTTTCCAGAAACTGTTCCATTGTACAAACTTGCTTCCCATATAGTCATATTATACATCACTATCTTTTCTTCTTCTCGCTAAAAGTATGAAAGAAGGCAGGTTAGCACTGCAATATTGGCACAATCGATGCATCCCTTTATGGGTAGCTCGTGAGGGTGAACGTAATGTAAGCTGCTTGCCTTCAGATTGATTTCATCCATCAGAGCAATAAGGAACGTGTACAGGTTCCCCAAAAATAGAGCAAAGATACGTCCCAGTTGCCATCTCAGTGCTATTCTAGGATGATAGTTTTCCAAACCGCTAATTACATCAAACAAAGTTGGACAAAACATGCCCAGGAGCGACATAACCATGTTAACCTATAAAAAGAGAAAGACAAATAAAAAATATCACTTATTGTTACCTTTCAGGCGTGGCATTTCTTTTATTCATATATGTATGTATAAGGCATTTCTGTACATATACAAATATGACATATTTGAGTTGGATTTTACTTTCAATATTCCCAAAAAAGAAATGTAATGTAATTTTTATATGAACGTGCAAATAATGGAACCAATTTGCAAATGACATTTTGTAGTACGTTTATTATTACTACAATGGTACTAATAATATACTACAAAATGCTATTCACAAACGTATGTGCGGAGGTTCCACCTTCGCCTATCTTGTCTTTTTTTGTGCGGATAGCTTTGCTTTAACTGTGGAGTATCTGCATACGTAGGTAAACATTTCAGTAGTAAATGTGGGAGGGACAAGGGGTATGGCTGGAAAACGCTGTGTACTTACTACTGAAGGGGAGGGGTTAAGGAAGGAGTAGGGGCAAGTTTAAAGGAGGGTTACAGAGCAGTTTGCGGAGGGATGTGCACCCTCCCAAAAACAATAAGCCCATTATCATTCACAAACTGCACTTCTAAAGTTACTACAGCCAAAAAGGACTCAAAACAGTCAGAAGAGTATTACAGATCAGAGCTGGGGTAAGTCCAGGACCAAACATGGCCACTCACAGGTACTGCAAACCCCTCCAATAGAAAGTAATGGAGGTAGAGGCTTAAAATAAAACTTCATAGAAAATAATGTTAAATTAAATTAAATTATTTATAATAGCTAAAATATGAATAATTTTAATCAAATGTTAAAAATCCAAAAATAAAACATTTTTTATTTTATTTTAACATATTTTAATAACCGTTTTTAATGTAAAAAATAATATACCAATATTTTAAATTAAATATAATTCAATTGCTTGTAATCAATTCCATGCATTACTTTCATATATATTAATACATAATAAAAATATATATATGTTTACTTTAGGTGTGTTTTTTTATCCAAACTTTTTTAAATTTAATTTATGTATTAAAAATATTCAGATTATACATTTAATTTAAGTTATTAATGCAATAAAATGTTTCCTTTTTTCTTCTATATTTAAAATAAATTATAAAATTCATTTACAATAATATTTAACATAAAAATATTTTTACTAATTTGTTTTCAAATTTTCCCTATACATTGCCATATGCAGAAAAAAGTTATTAAAATATTTTTATTAAAATAATATTTATTTTTATTTATATTTAATTTGTTATTATTACATTTATTTTAATGTGAATATTTAAAAGGTCCTTGCCTCCCTTCTTTTCTATGGAGCAGTGTGGCAGTATCGGTGATAGGCCAGGTGTGTGTTGGACTTAGTACTGCTAAGCACTGAGGGCCTGATTACGAGTTTGGAGGACTTACCGCCATACTGACACTGTGTCAGTCGCTTGAATACTGCTGCGGCAGCGGTCTCCCGCCCGCCGTATTACGATGTGACCATTGGGCTAGCAGAGGTGTTTCTGACAGCTTTGTATATTTTTCCATATATGTCAATGTATGTGTGTATATTTTGACTGCACAAGTGTTGAATGTACATATATGCATGCCATGTGAAAAAATACATACTATCCATTGCTCTAGTCTAGCCCATATGTGCCCAGTCCAGTCAATGGGTAAATAGTACAAAACGGGCTTACCTGGATTTCAGTGCCAAAAGGGTCATTTTTTTCGGGGTCAAGAGGCTGCTGTGAAGGGGGGACCTGGGGAAAGGAATCTACGTCGGAGACTGAAGGGAAGAAAAATGAATGGATGAGCATGCCCCCCAAATCCTTCGATTCTGCCGACTCGAAGCAGGCGGTCCAACTGCCACTGTCGGCTCATCGGAAAGCCAACTTGTAATTCAGACTGCAATGAAACTTCTGTGTACCGCCCTATGACAGCTGCTTTTCCCCGACCGCTGTCAATGCAGTCTGCAAATGGCTGACGGTGTGGGCTGTGCTTTGGTGGTCTTTCTTACAGCAATCCAGCAACATCTTAATATGGTGGGTGGACCGCCTTGTTGGTGGCAGTGAATCCAAAGCAATGACTCCTAAATGATGACTAGCCAAAAGTAGTAAAGTTACTCAAAAGTGTAAGAGTAAACTTACATGTGTACATTTACTCATGCGTATGTTTACCTTTGTGAATAGGCCCCATTGTATCATCATGTGCCAGGAAAGGTTTTCTAAACTGATGTCCTTCCTGTTTGGGGCTAAGCAAATTTACCCTGCATCATTATGCTTATATATGTATTTACCTATTTAATTGCTCTGTAACCCGCTAGCTTGTGACAGGAGTCACTTCTGAATGTTTTTGCCACAAAGGGAGGCAAACAATAATATTGGTGAATCCCTTTGCATGTGAATCAATTTTAAGGGTTGAGGTAGGTTTGGAATCTCATAAAAGGTTGATTTAAAAGTTTAGTTGTTCCTCGCTCCTTGGGATCCAGATACTATTACTAGTCAGCATAGTCCAGGCCATACAGATTGAGGAGGGGAAAGCCTCTTTCAGTGAGTGGGTTTTAAGTTTTTTTTTAAAGATGTCAAACTTGGACTGTTGGGATGCCCTTCAGTTCAGCTTGAGTGAGTTTCACAGTTGTACTTCCATCTTATTCTCTTTTCTTGCTTTTCCTGGTTGAGTATGGATTTCAAGGTAAGTCACCTAGTTGAGTCTCAGGATATGAATTTGCCTGTACATAGAAACTGGAGCTTGTATGTATTTTGAACCTCTGCCCTTCTGTTCTTTCAAGTTGGTCAAAAGTAACTTGTATTTTATTCTAGCTGCTATCACAAACTTGAGAAGCTCTTTGAACACTGGCATGCTGAGAACATATTTTGTGCATTAAAACAGAGCCTGGTTGCTTAATTCTGACTCCTCTATAGTTTCGCAAGTTCTTGCTTTGGTGGTACCCATATGAACAATGCTGCAGTACCCGAGCCTCAATGGAACATAACATTGTTACTGTGATGTATTCTTTACTTTGGAACATAAGAGACAGTCTTCTTACTACCATTAGGTAGACATTTGTGTTCTTGGCCATTTCACTGATTTGTTGGCCAAATGCTGTTCTTTGACCCATATCACAAGTTTCATAACTGCATGAGCTGATGCAGCTATGATTACTGTCTCTATTAGTAAGGTGAACGGTAGAGCATTCTCTGAGGGTACTACAACTTTGAGGAGTTCATTCTTGCAGCCATTCAGACACATGTATATGTATCCTAAGTAAGATGTGAGGTTAATATTTTGTTCCTCGTGGTTGATATGTAGTTGAATGTTGTATAAAATATATGGCATTGGATGTGGATTTTGTATTGAAAAATGCTGAATAGGAGGGATATAATTGGGATCCCTGTGAGACCCTGCATGTTGTAAGTTTCGCCAAAGAAGATGAGCCAACTCTGAGTTGATGCCTGTGATAATAAAGGTTGTGACTGGTGGAGCACTATCTTTTAATACCAGATCACTTCAGTTGAGAGGGTGCCACAATTTCTAATACATTGGTGATTCTGTGGTGTAAGACATAGAGGAGATCATCTTGTTCAGAGATTGCTGTTTAGGATGGGAGGTGGTCCAAAGCAATGAAAACTTTATAGAACCCTTTTGCAGATACCCTACTCCGGATTTTAAATTGGGTTGAGCTGACCATTTGTGAGGTTTTTGCTTCCAGTGTCTACTCTCAGACCTTGAGTAAAACGCAATTATAGAGTAGTCTGTCAAATGTTTGAGCTTACTTTTCACTTCTGAAAGTGTGATGCCTTAGGGGGGTATGGCCTGTTTTGGGAGTTGATTCTTATATGGTTTAAAGGAAAACTAAATCATAAAGACTTTCAAGTATTTCAGTGGCTACTTTGTTATTCAGTAAGTTAAGTCACAGCTTGGGGTTCTGCTTGAGAAGGTGTTTGTTGCCATTTCAAGGTCTGTGGTTTCATCAATGAAGGCTGGATGTTATCAGATTTGTCACATATACTAGCAATAAAAAATAAGAGATTGCATTTGCGGGAGAATCTCATTCATAAGTGTTTGAATGATGTAGTGCTTGAGCTTGCAATGTCTGAGAACTTCAGAGATGCATGATGAATGAGTACAAAGTCCACCACAAAATCTTATTTTTTATGAGGATTTTAAACTTAGAGGGCAAGAGAGAACCCTGCAACGTGACTGTGCATTGAATTCAACAATTATGCTTCTTCAGGCAAGGGAATTTAATTGATCATTTCGATCAACAACCATATCAAAATCAGTCTAAGGGGTTTTATCACTAGTTTTAGATATACATGGGATATCAGTATTTGGAGTTTGTGGTTTGATTGCTGTATTATTTGATTATATTGTATTGGTATTTGTATGAGGTTAGATCTCAGGGTTACATCTTCTTAAGTAGTGTATATTTGATGATTAGAACTGAAGGTTTGGTGTAGGAGAGTAGGATCTGCTTCACATGGGTACCCCCACTTTTTGCTGATGCTTCACTGTTTTTCGACATTAGTCTGGCTGGGGCCCTGCTAATCAGAACCCCAGCCTAGCTGCTTCCTCTCTAAAATGGTTTCCATGTGCCTTAGGCACATCACTGATTGGGATCTGGAGTGCCCTTATAAGTCCCTAGTATATGGTATACTATGTACCAAGGGCATAGGTACCTCAGAGGACTGCCAGGGGCTGCAGCATGTATTATGCCACCCCTGGAAGGCCATCCAAACTGACACCACAGGTCTGCTACTGCAGCCTGGGTAAGGTGGTGCATGCACTCCTTACTGTGATATAGGTTACCTATATCACTAAATACATACACACATATAAACCTATAAGTCACTCCTAAAGCAGGCCTTATCAATCCTAAAGGCAGAGTGCATGGTTCCTATGTGAGAGGGTGCCCCTGCATGAGCAGGGCCCCTCTGCAGCGTTCGGAGACCATCTCTGATGCTGTTTGTAGTGCAGCCTGACCATATACTCTTAAGCGCATTATATCCTCGCGGTAAAATGCTAACTTTGGAATGGCTGCACCTAAACATGTCGTGTTTGGTGTCAAACATCTTGGAATACTACCCCCCGCCAATTCTGGCGGCGGGGGTAGCATTCCACCCTTCTAGAGGGAAAGACATGTTAACTCTGACTAGTCCGGTAACTTCTTTCCAGAGCCCTGGCATCACAAAATGGATGCTGCTGCCACAGACACGAGTCTGGCCTCCTGCTGCTGGACGAAACTCCGGCAGGGGAGGCCTGGACAATAGGTTTCCTGTCCCAGGGAGGTGTGACCACCTCCCCAGACAGGATAATGTGTATTGGGGCTGGGCGGGAGCACTTTCGGGTGCTTTGAAGTCCTGCACTGGGGGCACATTTGGTGTCCCTGTGCATACCCCAGTTCAAACCGGATCAGGGGCTTACAGCCCCTGCTTTGGCGCGAACTGGACAAAGGGAAAGGGGTGTAGCCACCCCTCTGCCCTGACCCACCCATAGGTGGGGCCACAGAGTAGTCCAACCCCTATCTTTAGTATAAAGATAGGAACCCAGTCCTTAGGACTTTAGATTATCCCTGGACGAAACTCTGAAACTGAATCTTGGACCTTCGACGCTCTACTCACGATTAGAGGACAGAAGAATCTCCCTTGGGGTCAAGGAGTGACTCCCCTGCTTGGCAGGCACCAAAGAAGCATCTGTCCGGTTCGCATTTCTGAAGCTCCCGTCGGACGCCGAAGTCATCGCATCACCAGAGGTAGATTCTCAGATTTCGCCGAGGCTACCCTGAGTCCCCAGCAAAGCTGAGGCCCGTGGCTATCGTGGGTGACTTGAGACCGTGACCCCTGGACACCGAGCACATTTGCAAGTGCATCCTCTTCTGGGTCTCCCAAGAAGTCGTGCTTTGGGCTCCGAGTAGCCCTAGCCTCCAGCACCACCTGCACCGAAGATCACTGGCCCCCACTCCACGAGTGTCCTGTAAGCCAGATCCACGTGCGGCGTCACGAGGCTCCTTTGCGGTCGCTAGCCCGTTGGTTAGTAGCCCTTAACGAAGGCCAATCCTTTTCTTGCTTGGCATCCTGGTTGCTCCAGGCCTGCCCTCACTTACCCTTGCTGGGTGAGTTCCACAGACCTTGCTGGTCTGCACCATTGACGATCTACATCTTCACCAAGACTTGCCGTTGCCAAGGCTTGTTGGGTCCAATCCGGTCACCGACACCTCAGCACTCGACAGACATCGTGTACCAGCCTGAATCCTGCTCCTGGTTGCCGACAACGCCTCCTGGACCTCGTGGCTGAAGAGTCAAGATGACCATCAATGCACCTGAAGCACTCGACATCGGTGGGCATCTGTCCATCGCCTTCCTGGTCACTGGCTAGTGACCCAGACTCTGTCCCCTCTGCTTTCAGGTTCTTCAGAACTCCGATCCACTCTTGGATCCACCCGGACACTTTTCTCTTGGCCGCCAGCAGCACTTTACAGCAGATCGCCATTCGAATCGACGACGAAACTCGACCCCGAAAGGCACCTATGCACCCGGCTTCCCTGGGTGAGGTAACACGAGTACTCCGGTGCTCCCGTGGGTAGAGACTCTTCAAAGTCCTAGATCTCAAAGGGTTTTCTCCTAGTCCTCTTTTAAGTGTCCCTTTTCTATAATTTCCCGATCCCGACTTTCTCCATAGAAGTCAACGCCGTATCGCGGTTGTGTATTTACACTGCACGCGTCTCCCGTGGGTCCCCTGTGTCACTACCTTGGGTGGTTCCTTGTGGTCCAAGCACTTCTAGAGGCTCTAGGCCTAGTTTCTAGTTCAGTCGTGGTTCGCATACCACTTTATTGGTATATGGTTTGGTACGCCCCTAGGGCCCAAACGTGTATTTGTGCTATTACTGTGATTTAATAACTTCTAACTTATGTATTTCGAACTCTAGCCTCATAAAGAGACTAGAGGGGTGTGTTTAGCAATAAATACATATATTTTGAATATATACCTGGTGTGGTGCTCTTTCATTTGGTCACTCAAGAGATTATAGACTGGTAAAACAAGCTGCTTTACATTCCTTCAAGACTTAGCCTGAAGGCTGCTCTCCATAGCTACCACTAGGATAGCTTTCAATAAGGTTGTCTTTAACCTATCTCCAATAAGGGGTTGTTTGGACTGGTGCAAGGTGCCCACTATAATTAGTGGACAGCATATGCCAGGCCAACTTCTCACATTGGTGTGCAGCGTGTGGGATTCCAGCTTGCTATTGTTTTACCAGATAATCTCAATTGAATTGATCAACTGAAAACCACTAAAGGTACCTAAGGTACATATAATTTAAGCTTAGAATACAGTAAGTTCTACTGAACTTAGAGTTGTGTGTTAAGGGATAGCACAACCCTTTCTACAACTCAAGAGAGTTTAGTAGGCCACACTAGAGTAGGTAGTGCATACACCACACCACACTAGTAATGTCTTTAAGGGTAGGATCTAAAGAATCCTTGCAGGAAGCCATTGAGCTTCCACCCTCCAAGTATGATACACTCCCATTCTTGGAATTGAGAGCTTTATGTAACTTGAGAAAACTAAGGACAGGCTAAAGCCCCACCACCCAACACCTCAAGGAGTTGTTGGTGGCTTATGACCTTAGTAAGCCCTTGGGGACTGAAGGGGTAGGAGCTGAGGGTGGGGCAGGGGAAGAGGAGGAGGCCAGGGGTACCAATACCCCCAGCCCCCTCTGAGACTGGCCAGGAGGGTGACAATGACCCTGACCTGGATAACCCAATCCCTCCTGTGGAAGATGATGAGGATGATCAGGATGATGCCCTCTTTGTCCCCCAGGAAGGATTAAGAGTGTGCCCAGGAAGTCTAGATCTCCTTCTCAGGAGTCTAACCACTCTGGCACCTCCATAGGGAGCTCTATCTCCTCTCACAGGAGGGAATCCTCTCATGAGAGAAGAGACAGACTGGTCCAGTATGAGGAAACTCAGCTGGAAATCAGAAAAAGCAATTGGCTTTAGATAGGGAATCCCTAGATCTCCTTAGAGAGAGAAGAAAGTTGGGACTAGAGTCCCATGGTGGCAGCCATGTCCCTAGAGACAGGGAAAGGTCCTATGACCATAGGAACCTGAGCAAGATTGTCCCTCCCTACCAGAGTGGGGATGATATCCACAAATGGATAACTGCATTAGAGAGGGCCTGTAAGGTACAGAAGGTCCCTCAGGAGCAGTGGGCAGCAATCTTGTGGCTCTCCTTTGCTGACAAAGGTAGAGATAAGCTCCTCACTGTTAGAGAGGAGGATGCTGATAATTACAAGGTCTTGAAGAGTGCTCTTATTGATGGGTTTGGCCTAACCACTGAACAGTACAGGTTGAAGTTCAGAGACACCCAAAAAGCACAGACTCAAGACTGGGTAGACTATGTGGATTGTTCTGCCAAGGCTCTGGAAGGCTGGTTGATGGGCAGTAAGGTGTGTGACTTCTCAGGATTGTACAATCTGATAATGAGGGAGCAGATTCTTAATAACTGTCAAAATCAGCTGTTGCATCAATACTTGGTAGACTCTGATCTGACCTCTCCCCAAGAATTGGGAAAGAAGGCAGACAAATGGGTCAGAACCAGGGTGAAGCAGAAGGTACAGAACCAAGGTGGGGAAACCAAGAAGCAAGATGCTAAGAACTCTGAAAAGGGTGGGGAGAAGGGTAAAGATCAAAAGTCTTCATCAGGCCCCCAAAAATCTTCTTCTGGTGGGGATTCACAGTCTACCAAAGGGAAAGGCCAAAGAAAACCATGGTGCAAGGTCTGTAAGCAAAAGACCCACTGGACCAGTGATTGCACCAAGTCCAAAGACTCCAGTCCAGCACCCACCAATGCCCCTAAGGCACCTGTTCCCCCTAGTACAGTTGGTGGGAGTGCTCCAGCAAAGGGTTTAGTAGGGTTCACCCTGGGAACTGAGTTGGGCTCTGACCTAGTCAGAGAACTGACTCAGGCTGTGTTAGTCTGTGATGGAGGCATGGATGTGACCTCCACTGTGAGTCCCAGTAACCTGGGCAAGTACAGACAACAGCCTTTAATCAATGGACGTGAGGCTTTGGCATTTAGGGACACAGGGGCAAGTGTCACAATGGTGACACAAGACCTTGTGCTTCCTGGGCAAGTTATGCTTGGTGAGATGTACCAAGTGACCAATGCTAGCAATGTCAGAACAGACCATACTCTGGCAGTTGTTAACTTCTCCTGGGGAGGGGTAACTGGCCTTAAGAAGGTTGTGGTAAGTGCAAACCTACCAGTCGAATGCTTGCTTGGCAATGACTTAGAGACTTCTGCTTGGGCAGAAGTGGAGCTCAGGACCCATGCAGAAATGCTGGGGATCCCTGCAGATATGTTTGCTGTGACCAGGTCACAAGCCAAAATGTCTAGCACTGAACAGGCCTTGGATTCTGGAAGAATGGACCAAGTGCCTTCCAAGAGGAGGAGTAGTAGGGTTAAGGCAGTGCCTTCCCCTTGGCTCAGGAGGAAGATCAGTCCCTTGAGGGGGATGATCTCAGCCCTGAAGAAGGAACTGTCCCAGAGGAACTTGAACCTGACCAGGTTGAGTTCTTGGGGACAGGGGGACCTTCTAGGGCAGATCTGAGCCAGGAGCAGCAGAGCTGCCCCTCCCTTGAACCCCTCAGACAGCAAGCTGCTGCTGAGGCTGCTGGGAAAGCTAGTGGTCCCCATACAGTGTATTGGGATGATGGACTCCTGTACTCAGAGAGTAGAGACCCCAAGCCTGGTGCTACCAGGAGGTTGGTAATACCTCTGAAGTTCAGGGGCTTCCTATTGACCCTAGCCCATGATATTCCCCTAGCAGGTCACCTGGGCCAGAACAAGACTTGGGACAGAATTGTCCCTCACTTTCACTGGCCCCACATGTCTGAAGACAGTAAGGAGTTTTATCGCTCCTGTGTAACCTGCCAAGCCAGTGGCAAGGCAGGTGGCACTACAAAGGCCCCCTGATACCACTACCTGTGGTGGGGGTGCCCTTTGAAAGGGTAGGGATTGACATTGTTGGTCCCATGGATCCCCAAACAGCCTCTGGGCACAGGTTTATCCTGGTGGTAGTGGATCATGCCACCAGGTACCCAGAAGCTATTCCCCTCAGGACCACTACAGCACCTGTGGTGGCAAGGGCCCTCCTGGGAATCTTCTCAAGAGTGGGCTTTCCTAAGGAGGTAGTCTCAGACCGGGGTGCTAACTTCATGTCTGGGTACTTAAAAGCAATGTGGAAGGAGTGTGGAGTGACTTATAAGTTCACCACACCCTATCACCCACAATGCAATGGTTTAGTTGAGAGATTCAACAAAACCTTGAAGGGCATGATTAAAGGGCTCCCAGAAAAGCTTAGGCGTAGATGGGACATACTCTTGCCCTGCCTTTTATTCGCATATAGGGAGGTGCCTCAGAAGGGGTTGGTTACAGCCCTTTTGAACTTCTGTTTGGCCACCCTGTGAGGGGTCCACTGTGCTTGGTGAAGGAAGGATGGGAGTTACCTCTCAAGCCCCCAAAGCAAGATATAGTGGACTATGTACTTGGTCTCCGCTCCAGGATGGCTGAGTACATGAAAAAGGCAACCAAAAACCTTGAGGCTAGCCAGGAACTTCAAAAGGCCTGGCATGACCAAAGGCTGTTCTGACTGTTTACCAGCCAGGACAGAAGGTGTGGGTGTTGGAGCCAGTGGCCCCAGCAGCTCTCCAAGATAAATGGAGTGGACCCCACACTATTGTTGAGCAGAAGGGTGAGGTCACTTATTTAGTAGACCTAGGAACACCCTGGAGTCCCCACAGGGTTCTCCATGTCAACAGGTTAAAACCATATGTGGACAGGGCAGACATGGGCTTGCTCATGGCTACTGATGAAGGGCAGGAGGAAGAGAGTGACCCACTCCCTGACCTGCTCTCACAGAACCCTGACGATGGGTCAGTTGATGGTGCAGCCTTGGCAGGCAGCCTCACTACCCAGCAACAAACTGATTGCAGGCAAGTCCTCAATCAGTTTAGACATATGTTTTCACTGACACCCAGTCAGACCACCTGGTGCACTCATGAAGTGAACACTGGGGACAGTCTGCCTATTAAAAATAAGATTTATAGGCAACCTGACCATGTCAGGGACTGTATCAGGACTGAAGTCCAGAAAATGTTGGAATTGGGAGTTATTGAACCCTCAGATAGCCCTTGGGCTAGTCCAGTGGTCCTTGTACCGAAACCTCACACCAGTGGTGGAAAAAGAGAGATGAAGTTTTGTGTGGACTACAGGGGTCTCAATGCAGTCACTAGGACTGATGCCCATCCAATACCCAGGGCAGATGAGCTCATAGATACTTTGGCCGCTGCCAAATATCTCAGCACATTTGACCTAACAGCTGGCTACTGGCAGATCAGACTAGCTGATACTGCAAAGCCCAAAACAGCATTCTCAACCCCTAGTGGGCATTATCAATTTGTGGTAATGCCCTTTGGTCTGAAGAATGCACCTGCCACTTTCCAGAGGTTGGTGAATACAGTTCTCACAGGATTGAAGCCTATAGTGCAGCATATCTAGATGATATTGCTGTCTTTAGCTCCACCTGGGAGGATCACCTGGTCCACCTCAGGAATGTTTTACAGGCCCTGCAAAAGGCAGGCCTGACTATCAAGGCCACTAAGTGCCAGATAGGGCAGAGTCAGGTTGTGTACCTCGGCCACCTTGTGGGTGGAGGCCAGGTTCAACCTTTGCAGAGCAAGATCCAGACCATCATGGACTGGACTGCTCCCACTACCCAGACTCAGGTGAGAGCCTTCTTAGGCCTGACTGGGTACTATAGGAGATTTGTCAAGGGGTATGGATCAATAGTGACACCCCTGAATGACTTAACTTCTAAGAAAATGCCCAAAAGGTTCAGTGGACAGTTAGCTGTCAAAAGGCATTTGATGACCTGAAGCAGGCCATGTGCACTGCTCCAATTCTGCAGAGTCCTGATTACTCCAAGAAGTTCATTGTTCAAACTGATGCATCTGAATTGGGGGTAGGGGCTGTACTGTCACAATTGAATGAAGAAGGTCAGGATCAGCCAGTAGCTTTCATTAGCAGAAGGCTGACCCCTAGAGAGAAACGTTGGTCAGCCATAGAGAGGGAGGCCTTTGCTGTGGTCTGGGCTCTGAAGAAGTTGAGGCCATACTTGTTTGGTACACACTTCCTGGTTCAGACAGACCATAAGCCCCTCTTATGGCTAAAACAAATGAAGGGTGAAAACCCCAAACTGCTTAGGTGGTCCATTTCTCTACAGGGGATGGACTTTACAGTGGAACATAGGCCTGGGAGTAACCATGCGAATGCAGTTGGACTCTCTAGGTATTTCCACTTAGAACATGAAGACTTAACTGGGCAAGGTTAGTTTAATGTCCCTACGTTTGGGGAGGGGTTGTGTAGGAGAGTAGGATCTGCTTCACATGGGTACCCCCACTTTTTGCTGATGCTTCACTGTTTTTCGACATTAGTCTGGCTGGGGCCCTGCTAATCAGAACCCCAGCCTAGCTGCTTCCTCTCTAAAATGGTTTCCATGTGCCTTAGGCACATCACTGATTGGGATCTGGAGTGCCCTTATAAGTCCCTAGTATATGGTATACTATGTACCAAGGGCATAGGTACCTCAGAGGCCTGCCAGGGGCTGCAGCATGTATTATGCCACCCCTGGAAGGCCATCCAAACTGACACCACAGGTCTGCTACTGCAGCCTGGGTAAGGTGGTGCATGCACCCCTTACTGTGATATAGGTTACCTATATCACTAAATACATACACACATATAAACCTATAAGTCACTCCTAAAGCAGGCCTTATCAATCCTAAAGGCAGAGTGCATGGTTCCTATGTGAGAGGGTGCCCCTGCATGAGCAGGGCCCCTCTGCAGCGTTCGGAGACCATCTCTGATGCTGTTTGTAGTGCAGCCTGACCATATACTCTTAAGCGCATTATATCCTCGCGGTAAAATGCTAACTTTGGAATGGCTGCACCTAAACATGTCGTGTTTGGTGTCAAACATCTTGGAATACTACCCCCCCGCCAATCCTGGCGGCGGGGGTAGCATTCCACCCTTCTAGAGGGAAAGACATGTTAACTCTGACTAGTCCGGTAACTTCTTTCCAGAGCCCTGGCATCACAAAATGGATGCTGCTGCCACAGACACGAGTCTGGCCTCCTGCTGCTGGACGAAACTCCGGCAGGGGAGGCCTGGACAATAGGTTTCCTGTCCCAGGGAGGTGTGACCACCTCCCCAGACAGGATAATGTGTATTGGGGCTGGGCGGGAGCACTTTCGGGTGCTTTGAAGTCCTGCACTGGGGGCACATTTGGTGTCCCTGTGCATACCCCAGTTCAAACCGGATCAGGGGCTTACAGCCCCTGCTTTGGCGCGAACTGGACAAAGGGAAAGGGGTGTAGCCACCCCTCTGCCCTGACCCACCCATAGGTGGGGCCACAGAGTAGTCCAACCCCTATCTTTAGTATAAAGATAGGAACCCAGTCCTTAGGACTTTAGATTATCCCTGGACGAAACTCTGAAACTGAATCCTAGACCTTCGACGCTCAACTCACGATTAGAAGACAGAAGAATCTCCCTTGGGGTCAAGGAGTGACTCCCCTGCTTGGCAGGCACCAAAGAAGCATCTGTCCGGTTCGCATTTCTGAAGCTCCCGTCGGACGCCGAAGTCATCGTATCACCAGAGGTAGATTCTCAGACTTCCCCGAGGCTACCCTGAGTCCCCAGCAAAGCTGAGGCCCGTGGCTATCGTGGGTGACTTGAGACCGTGACCCCTGGACACCGAGCACATTTGCAAGTGCATCCTCTTCTGGGTCTTCCAAGAAGTCGTGCTTTGGGCTCCGAGTAGCCCTAGCCTCCAGCACCACCTGCACCGAAGATCACTGGCCCCCACTCCACGAGTGTCCTGTAAGCCAGATCCACGTGCGGCGTCACGAGGCTCCTTCGCGGTCGCTAGCCCGTTGGCTAGTAGCCCTTAACGAAGGCCAATCCTTTTCTTACTTGGCATTCTGGTTGCTCCAGGCCTGCCCTCACTTACCCTCGCTGGGTGAGTTCCACAGACCTTGCTGGTCTGCACCATCGACGATCTACATCTTCACCGAGACTTGCCGTTGCCAAGGCTTGTTGGGTCTAATCCGGTCGCCAACACCTCAGCACTCGACAAACATCGTGTACCAGCCCGAATCCTGCTCCTGGTCGCCGACAACGCCTCCTGGACCTCGTGGCTGAAGAGTCAAGACGACCATCAACGCACCTGAAGCACTCGACATCGGTGGGCATCTGTCCACCGCCTTCCTGGTCACTGGCTAGTGACCCAGACTCTGTCCCCTCTGCTTTCAGGTTCTTCAGAACTCCGATCCACTCTTGGATCCACCCGGACACTTTTCTCTTGGCCGCCAGCAGCACTTTGCAGCAGATCGCCATTCGAATCGACGACGAAACCCGACCCCGAAAGGCACCTATGCACCCGGCTTCCCTGGGTGAGGTAACACGAGTACTCCGGTGCTCCCGTGGGTAGAGACTCTTCAAAGTCCTAGATCTCAAAGGGTTTTGTCCTAGTCCTCTTTTAAGTGTCCCTTTCTCTAATTTCCCGATCCCGACTTTCTCCATAGAAGTCAACGGCGTATCGCGGTTGTGTATTTACACTGCACGCGTCTCCCGTGGGTCCCCTGTGTCACTACCTTGGGTGGTTCCTTGTGGTCCAAGCACTTCTAGAGGCTCTAGGCCTAGTGTCTAGTTCAGTCGTGGTTCACATACCACTTTATTGGTATATGGTTTGGTACGCCCCTAGGGCCCAAACGTGTATTTGTGCTATTACTGTGATTTAATAACTTCTAACTTATGTACTTCGAACTCTAGCCTCATAAAGAGACTAGAGGGGTGTGTTTAGCAATAAATACATATATTTTGAATATATACCTGGTGTGGTGCTCTTTCATTTGGTCACTCAAGAGATTATAGACTGGTAAAACAAGCTGCTTTACATTCCTTCAAGACTTAGCCTGAAGGCTGCTCTCCATAGCTACCACTAGGATAGCTTTCAATAAGGTTGTCTTTAACCTATCTCCAATAAGGGGTTGTTTGGACTGGTGCAAGGTGCCCACTATAATTAGTGGACAGCATATGCCAGGCCAACTTCTCACATTTGGCACCCTTACACATGGGGGTTCTACATGAAGATGAATGGCTGTTGGTGTAGGTCTGAGAATTTGCTATTTATTTGATAGGTTTTGTTTGTGATTGCACAGCTTTTGGAAGTGTGCATTGAACACAGGTAGTTACATTTGACAGCTCAGCTCAATACATGCTTATGCTGAATTCTCCCTTTCAATTTGAAATTATATTGCATGGTAATCCTCACAACTTTCAGACTTTTCTGTCCATCAGACATAGCAAGTAAGTCAAGTAACGGAAATATTTTTTCCTTGCAATTGATATGTTATGAGATTAAGTTTGTTGAAAATGGCCCTTTCTGCAGGGTCACCCCCAAACCTATTGCCTTCCGTTTCCCCTTTTTGCTGAATTTGTTTTTGTTGGCTTTAGGACTCTGGGCACTATACCACTGCTAACCAGTGCCAAAGTTCATATGCTTTATACTTGAAACATGGTAACATTGACTTGCCCACAATTGGCATATTTAATTTATTTACCTATAAGTCTCTAGTAAGGTGCACTATATGTGGGCAGGGCCTGTAAATTAAAGGCTATTAGTGGAATTGCAGCACTGATTTATCACAATCAGTGCTGCAAGTCCACTAGCAGCCTTTAATTTACAGGCCCTGCCCACATATAGTGCACTTTACTTGGGCCTCCCACTTCAGTAGCCTTTAAACATGGCTCAGGCCTGTGACTGCAAGAGCATGTGTGTATGGTTTGAACTGCAATTTTGACCTGGCAAGTTAACCTACTTGCCAGACACATCCTTCCCTTTTATTACATAGAAGTCACCCCTAAGGTAGGCCATAGGCAGCCCTATGAGCTGAATGTAATGTATTCAAAAAGTAGGAAATGTACGTTTGAGATTTACATATCCTGTTAGTGAAAAGCTGCTAAATTTATTTTTCACTACTGCAGGGCTTATCCCTCCCATAGGTTGGCATTTGGATTGCCTCAAAAAATCTTTTAAGTGTAATTTCCAATTGGGAAAAGAAAGAGATTTGGAGTTTGGTGTCTCTGTACTCACAATTTAACATCACATATTATGGTGAAGTCGGAATTAAATTGTAAGGATGAAAATGCCACTTTTAGCAAGTTGGCATTTTCTTACCTTATCCATTTTGTGCCTCTGCCTGCCTCTGAAGACATGTCTGGGTTGAGATTGGGAGGGAGAAGCCAACACTTGTACCTGAATAGGGCTGTGCCTATCCCCACAAAAAGACCTGCAAACCCCCCCACCCCCCGTAGTGAGTCTGGAGCCAGGGCAGGAAATTCAGGGACCTTATGATCTTCAAAGGCCTCTTTGAAGTCTCCCACACTTCAAAGGCATATTTGGGTATGAGTACTGGGCCCCTGACACCCCCATATCAGAACTTTGCTGAAACCAAAGATATTCTGCTTGGAAGAAGAGCTGCTGTGCTGTAGCAGAGACTGCGACTTTGCTAACTGCATTGCTGTGTTGCTTGATGCCTGCTGTTTGCTGTGCTGCAGGAGGGACTGCGACTTTGCTACCTGCTCTGCTGTGCTGGCCTGCTGCCTGCTGCTACTTTCCTGGGAATGAGAGGGGTTGGACCTGTTCTCTACATCCTTGAACCCAAGTTTCTCCAAGGGCCTGTTGGCTTGCCTCCTGTTCTCTGATGTCTCAGGGTCACAAATGACGTATTGCAACTCTGCTGGTGCTGCTGGATTCTGCAATCTGTGAGTCCGACCCTAGCCTGAGAAGTGAATTATACAGCTGTCTTCTTAAGAAATCGATGCAGCGGCCCCTTTGCGCCGATCAGAACTGACGCAGTGTCCTCTGACACTGACGCAGTGCCAATTCAATGACGACACAGATCCCAACTGCGAGGTTCGATGACGACGCAGAGCCGATCCTTCAATACCACCTACCAGGCTCGATGACGATGCAGCACTGATCCTTCAACACCGTCTGCGAGTCTCGACCATGCAGAGCCGATACTTCGACACCGTGTGCGAGGCTACACTCTGACGCATCGACCCGACTGTGTGGAAAAGATCGACGCATCGCGCTCTCGATGCGACACCTCCATACAAGGCAATTTTTCAGCCATGGTGGTTTTTGTACAATCTGTGTCTGGAATAGGTGCGGGTGAATATGGGAGGGTGGAACTCACAGAGTTTCACTCTGCAGAATTTCGTGTGTGACCTAAAAACTCAGCGAGATTCTGCTGAGTTTTGCAATGCAAATGGCACCACACAGTGTACCAGAGGGCGCTGCTTCCTTCTGCCACTTGAGTAGATTGCCTACTCGAGCTGCAGCTTTCTCAACACAGCTTTCTCAACGCGAACGGCAGCGAACTGCCGCAACCGCCCGTGTTGACAAATCTCGCCAGGAGGTGTTCTAGTACTCAAAAATCTTGCTAGGAGATGCAAATTCTTGCTCACGCTCACCACCTTAATGTTAGCGAGCCACACACAAGAAAAAACTCTACCAAGTGGCGGTTGGCGGAGTTTTTCCAGAACTCTGTGCTTGAGTGGGCAAAACTCTGCAAACTCCACTGACAGAGTGGAATTTTTCATCCACCCCTATTGGTGACATTAAGGGATATAGGATTGTGGTGGTGACAGTGAGGAAAACAGGATTTTCCAGGCATTCGTCCCACTTTGTTTCATAGGCGTGTTAGCATTTTATGGACTGATTTTCATGAAGTGCTGGATCAGCTGAGACCTGCAGAATATAAACAAATGTGTCAGGGTACAAAAGCTGATAATATGGTTGAAGAAAGCCTTGTCATAAGTGCGTTCCACCCATTTAATCCCTCTGGATTTTGTTTTTTTTTAGATTAATTGATTTATGGACTTCTGCCATGAGTGATTCTGAGTCATCATCTGGTCTGTTATAATGGTTTGGGAGTGCTAACTGGCTATGTCCACTTTTAAGATAAGGTCCACTGCCTGCACAGCTAGGGAAAGAGGCTTTGAGCTGGTTGCATGTGAACACATGCATATATGCATGCACACACATGCTGGCTGAGCTTGTGAGACTACCATCTGGCTCAGCCTGATATCTGCACTCAGGTGGCATGTCACAGAAAGGATCCTTCAAGAATTGGTACTGACTTGTTCAGGCCTTACATTATGAGTGGGCATTATTATTGTGTGAGTACGTACATCTGTAGTGATTACTGTAGTCTATCCTATGGGCAAAATCTATTTTAAACTACAGAGTTGTCATAGTTAAGCATATAGGCTCAGTTGGTACATGAATATTATGGTAAATCATGATCCTAAATGCAGATTTGATATTAATTTCCACAAATTTGCACTCCTTCTGACATTTGAGGATTTAACTTATTTCGCTGACTTGGTTTTTAATGGGAATCTAGGCCTTTGTTCCCCTCTTGGGCCATGACAATTACTCTGATGGTAAGCTGGAGGATCAAAGGCCTCCCAAAACATTAGGGTCATTTGCCAGTAATTAGGCCTCCTCCTATGAGAGAAGAGTGTGCAGGTGCTAATTACCTTTCACATTACACTTGGACTAGGATGGTTCACTCCCACAGAAACAAAAGAGGACAGCCAGACCTCTGTAGCCAAACACAAGAGGGGCTCCCCTTTGAAGTTTTAGACGGAAGGTATAAAGCAGCTGTAGCAGTGAGGAACATAGTTTCAGAGTCTCAGAGAGATCTTTCAGTGGATCCTTTCAAGTCCCCATGTTGTCCCAAAATGGCGGGCAGGACAATGGGGTATGGGTGGAGTAATGGTGTGTCACCCTAGAATTGGGCAGAGGTGACTAACTTCTAGAACTTTTCACCCCGCTTAAAAACCACTTCACCAGAGAGAGGCATTTGAGAACATTCTAGGCCTGGGGAAAGCGATGCAGGAGGAATGGCCACTTGAAAGAGACAACACACCTGATCCCTACTGCAAGGATAGATTCAAGAACATCTGACTTCAGTTGATAGGTACTAAGATTTGCTTCTCTAGGGCCAGTGTTTCTGCCCCCCCTCTGCCCTCTAGGGAACAGTAGAGGGATGGGCCTGTTGGGTGGCCGAGTAGGACTCCCCTTGATCTTCTGTGGACTGTTCCTGCAGGAGTGTGACTTCTAGAAGGAAGGGGACTATGAATTCCCCATGTACTCCACGTGTGGCCAAATAGGAGGCTGTGGGACTTGGAAGATGCAAGTGGGGAGGCCACTCCACCTTGGGGTCTGCTGAGGACGACCACGCTAACAGGAGAGGTACCTGGTGCACATACAGGAAACATGTGCTGCCCAAGGCGGGACCATGTTACAAATCAAACTCCTGACCAATGAATGAACAGTCCCACTAGGAGACCTTTTCCCTCCAAACTGGCCCATCTGTACCCAAGAAAACAGCTTGCGACAATGGGGGAAACTAGTCCAGTTGGTCACGAGTAAAGTCCCTCCTTGTACCTCCAGGATACTCCAGGGGGGACTAAAACCCAAGGGTTGGTGCAGGCAAAATTGAGGGTGGAAAGGGGTATATCAGTGGGCCCCCTCCCCAGAAATGCCTATTAATCCCAGGAAGCCCCAGTTCCTGAGAACCAACTCTATCATTGAAGCAACTGATGCAATAACCAACAGACTAGCTCTCCAATTGCTCTGGTCCTTGGGTGCCCCCAGTTACCAGTGATCAAAGGCACAGGCAAGTGTGTCAGGTGCTTTTCCCATGCCACATGGTGATTTCTGGGAGGGGCGGGCATACCTGACATTTAGCCTCCCACCTGCAGCCAGCATGTACAGAAAGAATACTGAAACCTACTCCTGCCTGTGCTGGTGCCATTCAGCAAGAGAAGAGAGGGAACCGGCTCCAGCATGACATGAATTAATGCTGTCAGGTGCCAGAAGCCTGCAAGAGCCACAAGAGCATTGAGGCTTCCCTTAGCACCCAATGAAAATGAAGAATATGGCTGCCAGTAGCGGCTGTTACCGGACAGGGGAGGTGAGGCGGGCGGATGAAAAAAAAAGAAAAAAAGGACTTACCTGGGATGGCCGGCCGGCCACTGCCTCTCCTCCGTTCTCTTCCATCTTCCTTCTTCCTGTCTCCATTCTCGGCCAGCAGCAGGAAGCACCTGGGCGCACAGGCTCCCCTGAGTCAAACACAACGCTGAAATGCAGCGCTGTGATTGGTCTGAGCACCGTGGTTCGTGCTCAGACGGGGACAGGAGCCTGTGCATGTTCCTCACCAGGCTGTGTAATGCAGCCTGGTGGGGAACATGCAAAGTGTGCATGACTGTTTGGCCGGCCCAAGAGGCCAGCCAAACAGACATGCGCACTTAGGGAGTGCAAACCACTCCTCCCCCTGCCCTGGCCAGCCCGCCTCGCCACTGACTGCAATAGGAAAAATAAAATGATAATAATATTATCATTTTATTTTTCCTTTTGTGCAGTGTGGCGATGCTCCTCCGCCTTAGCGGAGGAGCCACCACTGATGGCTGCCCAGATTGGTACTGGAGCACCCTTTACAGCACAAAGGTATTTGGAGCAGTGAAGCTACTCATAGGCCGCCCCCACAAAAGTAACCCCTACATCCTTTTTAAATCATCAACCTATGTCTCCAAGGTTAGAGAAAGAGTGACCTATGGAAGCTTTCAATAGAAAGTCAAGCATCCCTGAAGCAAGGGCTTCTGGAGTGTGGGGAACAACTCTTGGTGGGTCTTAATCCTGTGCTTCCAGCTTGTTAAAGAAAGACTCTGACACGCATTTCATTCAACTGAAATGCTTTTTTTGAAAACCACAAACTTGGAATATTTTATTGATAATCAAAAAGTTAACAGAGACTCATCACATATTTTAATGAAGCTCATTTTAAGAAGGCAACATCCTTAATGGTGTTGCATTCAGTTATTATGGCATATTTTTGCTTATACTAATGTTGTGACGCTCTGACAAATCCAGTAGACTGCTTTTCGGTAAGTACACTCCATTATATTGTATTTAGTGTATGTGGGCTGCATTGTGGTTATAGGGTTCAGGGCTCGCAAGGAGTATAAACTGTTAGGAGGGTGTCCCTATAGGTATTTCCACCAGACATCATATAAATTAAAGCCTAGTATTGATTATAATGATCATAATAAAGTACTTTTCCTTCTTATAAGTAAAGGTACTGGCTAGACAAAGATTTATTGGATGTTGTTTGTTGCCTGTAGACTCGGGTACTAGCACACCTCCTCCCCAGAGTAAGCATTGGACTGCTCTGCCTCACCACTTGAGAGAGTCAAGTGCTACAACTGGATACTAGGTTCCCAATAGACAGGAGTTTGCGGACATATTACTTCTGAAAGAACCTACATCCTTCGCAACTAATAGCACAATTTCCTAAATGCCAAAATCGTTTTCATGGTATTCTAATTCTTTGAATACATAGTTATGTGATGTTTGTTGTGATCTGTCCTGCATATATGGTACCACCCCCTATACATTCTGCAATGTGGTTTACTTTTCCCTTTTGTAGGAAACTGATTTAGTTGGTTATACTACAATGATAAACACACTGAGGTTAAATTATTATCTCTATGGGTTCCATTGATCACTTTTATTTGCTAGGCCTAAGCAGTAAGTCAATTCCCTGAGAAACTGTATTAGGTGTTATATGTAGCAGCACATCCAAACAAAAGAATAATTAAGAAATAAAGAATGTTAAAGTCCAACTCAAATGGAATCAAACAGAAATGACTGTGCCAAGTCAAGTATCCTAAAAATAGTAATACAGTAAACCAATCATAGGTTATAACAGAATTAAAATTGATTGAAAATGTGTTGCAAAATAAGAACTGGTAAATAATGAAGCAATAAAAACCTGCTGTCCACCAGGAGCAATAAGTACATTTAATTAGGTTATTGAAGGGAAAGTTGATTGTAAGATGGATAGGGTGGGGAAAAGTAATTTATCATAATTTGAACAACACTTCTCTTCTAATGGGGATATTAAAGGAAGCTTTGAAATAGTTTGTTAATTTGTAATAATTTTTTAACCTACTTACCCCATGGTTTGGGGACCTACACACACATTTGCTCTAACCTCTCTAGTACTCTACAAGTCAGGAACAAAGTGTTCCATGGCAGAATGACTTCTCTAGCTTGACAGGCATATCGCCACCAAACTCACACTTCTTCAAGACTAAAATGTGAGTACACAGGTCACGTACTTCATGGTAGTTTGTTATCAGCACTTTCTTGAGGGACCAAGACATCCACTGCTTCAAAGCACATAGTATGTTTGAGGAACCTCCATCCAGCAGTTAGTTTTTTCTAGAAGGCACAGGTCAAAATATCCTTGTACAAAGAGTTCTGAATTTGTCTCAACAGTTCTGAATAAAATTCCTGGGCACAGACATTCAGTACAGGGAGAGAAACAAACTCTTACAATGTCCTTTTGGCAGGCATTCCTGCAGCAAGCAGGAAATACCCATCTTCTTAATCCGGGATCCCACTCAAGTTCAAAAGCACAGAAGGCAAAACCATCATTGCTGAATGGCCAAGACCCCTCTAGAAAGGAACACAAGCAATTCCAGGCCTTTTGTGGCCTTTTAGGCCTTATCAGTGAGATGCAGCTTGAGTCCAAAGGCACAGTGAGCATGAGAATCTTGTCTGGACATACCTGTTCGACTTAGGGGTTCCGATTCACCAAGGGCCTCCGCACTTGTGGCAGAGGCCCCACAGCTACGGCTCGTGGTGGGGGGCACGCTCGTGGCTGGGGCTCCACACTCGTGTTGGAACATCCACAATGAGTGACTGCAGTGCAGAGTTACAGCTCCGAGTGTGGACCACCCGCCGTGATTGCGGGTCCTGCGCCAAGACTGCAGGGCCTTCCTCCACGAGTGTGGAGGCCCTTTGTGAATCGGCCCCAGTGTGTCTGCTAAAACACATGCATATAATAACTAGAATGCTTGAATTAGCCACATGTAACTACTCAGGCCATATTGTATTCCAACATTTTTTACCCACTTTACTAATCTAGAGAGAGTACTTCTACATACAAATCAGAATTGGTGCTGCTCAACCAGGAACAGACCAGCTTGGCCTGCCAGATCAGATACATTCCAGTTGTGAAAATAATCAACCCCAGACAGATTTTGGGTATTTTGGAATAATTATTATTGAGGTGCAGCTTGAGTCCAAAGGAAGATGGAGCAGAAGACCTTTGGGCTTACCCACAGCATTTACAGTAAATCGGGCTTAAACATAGCACTTGTGACATCTCACTTAGAAGAATAAAGTGATGGGTGGAGTGCTTGAATGAATTTCATGAATGAATCTCATCTCTGATGATTGCAATGCTTGATCCTCCTGAATCTTGCTGAGACGCTCTTCAACATACGTTAGTGTAGCTAAGTCAAACAGCCAACAACCAAGCACAGGAAAAGTTTAGTGGTACGTTTTATTGAGTTTATTAGAGAGCAATTTATGGTAATTTCTTTTAATGTTGTACTTAATACACTTCAATAAAGTTGACTCAGTTTGCTATTCTTCTCCTATGCCCCCTTGAGAAGCGGCATTTTGGTGGGGAGGTTGTATGTCAAAATGTGAATTTTATAATTTGCTATTTCTAATGAATTGAAGAATATTTTATTTTAACATTTATCTGATGGGGGTTTGTTTTCCTGACTGTGTGGCAGGAGAATCAAGTGAACTTGATCCGGAACATATGTTGCTGTATATCCTGGTTTAAAGTGGCTTTCTTTACTTGTGTATTCTGCCAACGCAACAGGAAGAATGAATAAATGAGTAGAATCGTTGGGGTTGTGTGTCTTTTTAAATAATCTAGTGACTCAGTCTCCTGTAAGAAATCCTAGGCTTGCCCTGACACTGTGGCCTATACGAAACGGTTCACTCAGAAAATATGAGGGTAAAGTATTTTAACAGCACCAAAAAGATAATGTCTGAAGTAAACCAGATAAAATTCACAAATGAAATTAGCAATGAAAACGTTAATGAAGAAAACCACATTGATATAATAAAAAGATGTCAGTTTAGGAGTAATGCACTTTTATAGAAAAGACCACATAAAAAAAGGGTATCTCAATAGTCCATATTAGTCTGGCATTCATGGATGACCAGATATTAGGTGTATTTGCAGGTAGCCACAATGGAATTCTGGTACGGTGAAGCTTAATAGTTCCATCAGTCAAAAGGCAGACACAGCCTTTAAAACAATGTTTTTACCACTCAATGGCTATACCAGTGGGATGGGTGCTGGCAAGGAAGCTGGCAGGGCTGCAGGAGCCACGGACCTCCCCCCACAGCCCCAATGTGGCAGATGTTATGGGGTGCCCATGGTGAACACCAGAGCACCCCACTATTTAAAAAAAATAAAGGTGGCCGGCTCCAGCACTTCTAGGGAGCTGGTGTGGCTGTGGCCCAGCAGCCAAAAATTATAAAAATGATGCAGGGTGCCCCAGTGGGTACGGGCACACCAAGCAATTTTTTTAAAATGGTGTTGCTGTCTCCTGTATGGACCCGTTGAATGGGGCTGCATGAAGAAAGCTGGTGAAGTTGCAGGTGCTCTGGGGCTCCCCCACTGTCTACTACAACAATAAAAACTGTGGGTGCCCCAGGTGGCACCAGGACACCCACAAAAATAAATTTAAAACAGAAAAATAGTAATTGAGCGGCTGGAGCCACTCATTTATTATTCACTGTTCTTGGCAAGGAGTGCTCCATAATGCCCTGCATAAGCTAATTTGCACACATTTTCCTGCATGGTGGTGCTCCAATATGGGCAGGGGCACCAACAGCATATTAAGTGTTGTAGAAGCTATAGGGTGTGAAGCAGCCCTCCATAAACAATATTAAAAAAACCTATTTTTTCTGGGATCTATAGAATATTAGGGATGGTTGCAACCTGCTTAATTTGGTGTAGCTTAATCACATGGAATTATCCAAGAATTCTGCAGCATTATACGGACCTATGCAAAAAGACTAATCCTTCATTTAGCACTATTTTCTTAGCGCAAAAAAGACCCCTTCTAGCCAAAATGGAAGCAAGGATGCATTTTGTGCTAAGGAATAGTGCTAAATGCAACAGAACATGACTAGAGAGCTTGAGCAGCTGGTCGTGCTCACTAAGGGCCCGATTACGAGTTTCGGTGGTGCAAGGGCAGGCGGCACGCCACTCCCACCCCCCGAGCCACTGCGACTCACCGCCACCCACCTGCCAGATTACAATTTTAAAGTGGTCTGGCGGGTGGGCGGGATGGCAGTCCCAGGGCTATGCCTCTTACAAAGATGGCGGCACTGAAATGGGAACGCCTCACAAGGAACCTGCACGGCATGGACTCAATGTAGGGCCCCATTTGTTTCCTCTCTGCCACGGTGTACATGGAGGAGGAAACTCCATGGCATCGCCAGCGGAGAGGAAACTCGTAATATGCTTGGCAAATCATATTACAGCCCCCAGACTGCCGCCCAATTTCCAGGGAACGGTGGTTCCCTGTCAGCAGTGGCGGTACCAGAGTGGTTTGACCACCCAACTCATAATGGGGCGGTCAGAACGCTGGTGCGGTGGCGGCTGGACCGCCACCGCTGCGCCCCAGCGAGTCTGGCAGTCCTCGGACTGCCAGACTCACAATTAGGGCTTTAATGTGCACTTGGGGTGGGATATTCCCGCATCTTACTCCCAGCATTTAGCGCTATTTTCTTATTGCAAAATGCACCCTTGCGTCCAAAAAGAAAATAGCGCTAAACGCAAAAGTACTGTTAGACCCCAAACTTTTTGCCTCCACTCCTCCATTTTGCTGAACTTATTTTTGTTGGCCTTAGGACTGTGCACTTTACCAACGCTAACTAGTGCTCAAGTGCTTGTGCTCACACCCCTAAAACATGGTTAAATTGACTTATACTTATTTGGCATATTTTAGTTACTTATAAGTCCCTTCCAGAGTGACATACCATATGCCCAGGGCCTGTAAATTAAATGCTACCAGTGGGCCTGGTGCACTTATTGCACCACTCACTTGAGTAGCACCTTAAATCATGTCCCAGGACTTCCACATCAGCCTGAGTGCGGTTTTAAACTGCCATGTCGACATGGCATTTAAACCCCCTTGCCACTCCTTGAACTCCCCTTTTATTACATATGTCACCCCCAAAGTAGGACCTAGGTAACCCATAGGGCAGGGTGATGTTTATTTGAAAGGTTGGACATATACTTTTATGTTTTACATGTCCTGGTAGTGAAAAATTCCTAATTTCATTTTTCACTACTGTGAGGCCTACCCCTCTGAAAGGATAACATTTTGGACTCCTTATTGCATTTAATAAGCTGTAATTTCCAATTGGGAGCAGGTAGCTATGTCATGTTTGATGTTTTTGGAATTGTAATGAAAAACTCTATTTAATGGTAAAATCTGTTTTTCACTACAATTCTGAAAATGCCACTTTTAGAAGGCTGGCATTTTTCTGCCCTCATCCCTTTTGTGCCTGCAGCGTGACCTGGGTCACATAACTGGCTGTAACTGACAGTTAGACTTTGTGAATGCCTTCACACAAAGGACCTATCACCTCCATATTGTGACTGGAGTCAGCTTAGAGCCAGGGCAGGGGAGTCAGGAATTTCCATACACTTCAAAACCACTGTCTAGAAGCTGCTCCCACCTTTCAGAAGGAGGGCCCAAGGGTATAAAAATAGGACCTTAGACTCCAACTCTTCAGTACACTTCTGGACCTGTGGATACTCTGCTAGGAAGAAGGACTGCTGTGCTGCTGAAAGGACTGCCACTCTGCTGGACTGCTGCTGTGAAGAATTGCTGTCCTGATGTGCTGACCTGCTGCCCTCTTGCCTGGGTGTGAAGGATTGGTCCTGCATCTGTGGAACCCAGGACCTCCAGAGTGACTCCAAGGGTTAGATGACTGGAATCCTGACTTCAGCCTCAGGGACAGAACGCTCCAAAAACCTTGAACCCAGCACTTGGACTCTGCCATCTGTGAGTCTACCCTGCCAAGTGATGCCACCCCAGTCCTGGACCCTTGGAAGTGGGCCTTATGTGTTCTGGCAACCTCTGTGGATCCAGCGGAATAGACTCATCTCCTCTGCTGTGCGGTGCAAACTCAAGCAGAACCAGCACATTGACGCTGCTGTGTGGGTCAGAACTGTCGCAAAAATTTGCAGCGCCTCTGCATCTTCTTCAGAACTGCCACAGCGCGATATGTCCAGGGCCGGACTGGCCATAGAGGGCACCGGGCATTTCCCCGGTGGGCCGCCAGCGTTGGGGGCCAGTTGTGGGCCCCTGGGGGCCGATTTTGTTACAGGGCCGTTTTTGCAGCATAGCTGCAATATCGGCCGCTGTAACGAAATCGGCAGAAACCGGCCCTGGTAAACAGCTCGGCCGCACCCCCAAACCCCTGGGGGCTGGCCAAGCACTTTGCCAGGGCCAGTTTTGGGTCCCAGTCCGGCCCTGGATATGTCCTTGGTGCAGGCCCTCTCATTCCTCATCGACTGCAGCCTTGATGATGAATCTAGACTCCACATCACAGCCTCATAGCACCTCGGAACCGACACATTGCCTTGACTGCACGATGCATCCTCGATGCTGGACTTCGCATTGTGAGCCCTCGTCAGCAGGAACCTTGATGACAACATAGGAACTAACATCGCAGCCTCGCTGCATCTCAAAACTGATGCATCGCTTTGCTGCACAACACATCTTTGACACAGATCCCCGCAACGCTCCGCAAAGACAGGATTTAAGATACTTTGTTCAGCTGGCCTAACAGGGTCCCAGTAGCTGGTCTGCACTCTATTGCGGTCTGCCTGAATTTGTGACTGTACCGGTGTGACCGGATATCCAAAGTTGGCCCTCTGTGCTTTTTGGCATTACTTTCCCTAATATCTATAAAACTGCAAATCTCCGGTTCTAATGATTGGATTTTTGCTGCTTTGGTCTTACTTTATTTATTAAAAATGACTCTAATTTTTTCTAAACTGGTGTGGTATTCTTTTGTGTTGTGTTTTTCACTTTATCACAGTTTTAAGTGTTGCATAAATACTTTACACATTTCCTCTAAGTTAAGCCTGACTGCTCTGTGCCAAACTACCAGAGGATTGAGCACAGGTTAATTTAGGGTTGGCTTGTGCCTCACCCTAATGAGGATTGCGGCTGCTGCTTGACCAGGGCTCACACCCTAGTCAACCAACAAACCAATTTCTTACAAGAATATAAATAGCAGTGGGAGCATCCGCTCTTGCTCACTAAATGTGCTCTCTTGGTAGGATTTTATTTCCCCAAATTACTCTCAATTACATGAGCGGGCGTAATCGTATTATTATCGGTAATTCCGTATCAAAGAGTGATACAGAATTACCAGAATTACTGTGATTACTCCAGCATAAATGTAATTTGGCCCAGGCCTACAGAATATGATCTCAAGAAAAGGTATTGTTATATTAAGCAGCCCCAGAACTGGAGCTTTTACTTTTCAGCTTGTGAATGCAGGGACCTCTTGTGGTTGGTCTCATGGTTGCATTATGGTGCCTGAAGAGTGTAAAAGAAAGACGCTGACACATGTTTATTGCTGTTTCTACGGTCAATACTTTATTTAGATGTTCAGTGCCAAAAACAATTGGCTTGCCCTTTATATATTGACATTAACTTACATTTTTTTTTAAACTAGAAATTCACAGAAAGAACAAAATGTAAAGTGACAGGTATTTTTAGGAATTAAAAAAAGGTTAAAGGGACTGTATAGTTAGGTGAAAATGTCAGTTAAAAAGATACCATTTTAAATTAACAAAACCACTGAAGTGCACCAATTATAGCTATCTCAGGTAATTATAATCGTGCCCTAACGTCACTATAACTCAACTCACGCCCTTGCCATGCACTGCTAATTACTTCACACATTACATCACTCATGGCATGTTCGACGACATCATTGATAACATCACTGCAACATCTAAAATGGCATAATTAATGACAACACTTTGCATGGCAGGGGGGGTTAAGAAAATAGGAGGGTGAAGGCAAAAGGTTTAAGGATGACCCTAGGAGTGATGTATATGTTGCTACTGCAAGCCCTACCTCTCCCACAGCATAACATTGGATTACCTTATTACATTTAATAAGTGATGACTTTCAATGTTGAGTAGGAAGGAATGTCGAGTTTGGTGTCTAAAGAATTGTAATTTCAAAACCCTCTTTAATGGGAAAGTCAAATTTTAAGTCACAATTTTGAAAATGTAATTTGTAGAAAGTTGGCATTTTCTTATCCCAACTATTTGGTGGCTGCAATCTGGATTCTGGGTCACATGACTAAGTGTAGCTGGCAGATGATCTTTGTGTGTTGCTCCCAGATATTGAGACAAACAGGAATAGGTGTTGGCATCTCTGTCAGAATGAGGTGGAGGAGCTGTCACCCACCACACTTGCACATCACAAAGGGTTTTCACACTAGTCTTTTGTGCCCCCAGACAAGCTGGGGCCAGGGCAGGGAGGAAGGAAATTCCAGACACTGCTGTAGGGAGAGGGCTCCAGAAGCTTCTCCCACTTCAAAATGGGCACCTGGTATAAACCCTCAGACCCAACTCTTCAGTACACATCTGAACCTAGACTCAGAAAAAGGACAGCTGTGCTGCTCTGCTGCCAGAAGGACTGCAACTCTGCTGACTTGCTGCGCTGCTACCTGAATGATAAGGACTGGACCTGCATCTGGAACCCAGGACCACAAGGGTTTCTCCAAGGGCTAGTTGGCTGCACTCCTGATCAGAGCCTCAGGGACATAAAAGGCTCCCCCACCTTGTACACCGTACCAGAACTCTGCCTGCTGTGAGTTCATTCCCCAGTGCTGCAACCCTAGTCCTGGATCCATGGAAGTGGCCTGAAGGTGCCCTCTCAGTCCTGTCATGGTTCTAGCAGAACTGACGCAGCACGACACAACGCCTCGCAGCTCTGCATCGGGATCGCTGGTACATGACGCATCCCTGACGTAGGACCTCACAGTTCGTCTGCACAGCTGCTGTGCAACGCATCCTCAATGCAGGATTTCGCATCTCAGACCCGCTGGTTCCCGGAACTGGCACTGCACGATGCATTCTAAAATGCAGAACCTCGCATCGCAGCCCAGCAGCTCCTCAGAACTGCCACTCTGCTATGTATCCTCGATGTAGGACCTCACATCTCAGCCTCACAGCCCATGGAACTGCTGTTGAGCGATACATCCGCAACGCGGGACCTCACAATGCTCCACAACCAGAAATTCAGCGGCCTAACTTGGTATCTATATCTGGCCAGTGCTCCATCGTGATCAGCCTGAACGTCTGACTTTGTCCCGGTCCAGCGCAAACGGATAACCACTGTTGTCGCTTTGTGCTTTTGAGCACTATTTTGACCTAAACCTTTAAAATTGCATATCTCTCCAGTTCCACTGATTGGATTTTTGCTGTTTTGGTGTCAATTAATTTTTTTAAACATATTCTATTTTTCCAAGCTGGTATAGGATTTTACTTGTGTTGTATTCTCACTGTATTACTGTTTGAAGTGCACCATAAATAGTTTACACTTTGCCTCTAAGTTAAACCTGACTTCTTGTGTGCTAAGCTATCAGAGGGTTAAGCGGAGGTTCATTTAGGGTTTGCTTGTGTTTCACCCTGACAAGGATTGTGGTTGCTACCTGAGAAGGGTTTCACCCCCCTCAACCAGTAACCCAATGTCTTACAGTAAGTACAAATAGGTAAGCGTAGATTTATTCTTGACTGCTCATCTATGCACCTTGAAGCAAAATATATAGTCAAAGTATATGTACTTGGAATGAAATAAAATAGGAAATATACTTATCTATATAGTGATACCTGTTCAACATTTTAGGCCTCAATATTTTTTGCCACAATATTATGGTAATATTTTGAAACAATACCTACGTGAAATACCCTCATGATCAAACAACATGCTTTCACGGATGAAATCTTATTCTCTATCATTTATAGCCCTCCTAACATCTAGTCTGCATTGCATGCAGTAGCCAGCATGTTGTGCTCTAGCATTCTAGGCAGAAACCCTGGGTTTCGCAATAATGCAAAAAAATGTAATGAAAAGATACAAGGCATACATTCATTTACTCTTCCTCTAGACATCCACCCACTTGACAAAAGAGTGAACATTTTAGGAGTCGACTTTTTTGGTACTCACACAAACTTGCAATTAGTTGCTGTCATAGTCAGTTATATTTCAACAGGCTGTCAATTTCCAAACGTCTACCTAACGTATCAGGTGTGCGCTTAAGTCAAGTTCAGATAGGTGCAGGGAAATGATCAAACTTTTCAAAATGATATTCTGGGATGTCACTCAATCCTCTCTGTTCATCAAACACACTAATATTGTTTAAACTAATGTATCACTAGCCAAAACAGAATCCAGTGGCTCACCACAAAGGTCATTCTTCCACTGGCAAATAGGAATGAATAGAGAAAAATAGGAGGAAAAATCCTGAGCTTGCAATATCCTCAAACAAAAAACCTAAAGAAGTGCAGGCACAAGTTAAATATTATCACACTGAGATTTCCATAACCTGAGAAGTAACTGCTAGCGGTTTTGAGCCCTAACCAATTCCTGGAAGGATGATGAACAGATCTTCCATCCTATCTCGACGAAACATTTGACAAGCAATCTTCACTATTTATTTAGCCACTGAGGGAAGCTTCGTACTGTAAGCCTACTTGTAAACACAACCCATGTGCAGAAAATGAGAAACCTATTGACGCCCTATCACTGTGTATTTTTAAAAAGATACAATTGTTTTTTATGCACTATATAACTGTCACCCACACGGTGGTAACAGTTAGGGTTCTTTGTCATTATTTTTATTAATCATCCCACTTTTAATGTTCCTTAACAGGGAGCCAAACCTATGTGTAAAACTGTCTTGGTAATGTTCTGTGGTACTGGAAAAGGCAAGGAGTTCATCTGTGAACTGGAGAAAATACAGGAATGTGCTCAAGTGCTAAATATAACATTGATAAGCCATCAGTGTCTTCCATTGGCAAACTGTTTCTGCCTGTGAAAAAAATGCAAATACTACAAATAATAAATATCTGCAAATATGTCTCATTATGTTGCATGAATTAACATGGCTGAGCGAAAAGTAATCCTTTTACAGACTGTAGTGTCGTGGTGGGCTGATATAATCATGGCATTTATTTTAATTGTAACCATTTGTTTAGTATGGGTGTCAATGCTCTGAAATACATGAAGATCCCTGTCTTCTTGGATGAACACTTTTTCTTGTAGGTGGTGAGTCCTTGTGTTCACAATTCAGTTGTGTAGGTCAGGCATACTGGATCTCCTCGTGCCTTGAGGGCAAGTTCAGTTTCCTCATGAATCCACGTCCACCTCTCTTTCTAAAATGCCCAGGATTCTCTGCAGAACACAAGGCTATATGAACCCACAAATCTCATTTACCTTGTGGTGTACCACTCTCTCAGTTGGGATGCTGTTTGCTACTCCATAAGCTCTTTTAACCTCCCTGGGCACGATCCACAATCCAAGTTATTATAGTCTAGTTGTCCTTTTTGTATCCTGTCCCGGAAAGTTAATCTTGGCAACGTCAGGACGTAGAGCAGCTCTTGTATTTCTCTGTTATAGCTAAGGACAGGTGCAAGAAATACAGAAGGAAGTGTAGTGTAGTTCCTATTTCCCTAATAGGCTCTGCGCATTGGAATAATATAACCTATAGGCTTGACATAGGACTAAGGTCGGTATGTCCCTATCGAGTATATTAAACTTAATTACTTGTGCCAGCTAGCTCAGAGGCCACTAGAAACTCCTTGAGAACAAGAAGGGAGTAGTTTCTGGCAACCGAAAAACATGACTACTTTGTTTCCTTTTAGAATCGGAACACGTCTCAGAATCGTGGAAACAATAGATAACAGTTTCACTCAGTCAATCGTGCATGCTTCGTTTCTACAGAGTTACACAGAAAGGAAAGACGGGCGTTTCAATAAAAAGAGTTTTGTTGAACAGTCTTGTTTCTCGTGTAAGAGATATGTGCTGTTACGATCACAAGACAGTATGCAAGATAAATAATGTACAGCGTAAGCAGTAGAAATAAATAATACTGCGCTAGCATTATCTTTTAGCATATATTCACGTACATAAATAGTATGAGCTAAAAATGCGAGTACTCATAAGATGCGTCTCTATGCTAGTTCTACCCCAATGTACCTAACCTAGTCTAGGTGTAGGGAAAGGTAGAAGTAGGTGGAGTATTCTCTAGTATGGTATACTAAGAGTATGTTAAGTCTAGTATGCCAAGAGTCCCTCTAGGTTCTAGTCAGCTCCATACCTTGAGAATGAGAGAGGTGGGAATCTCTTGCCGGATCTGAAACTCTAACACCCCGTGAAGGGAGTCAGAACACTGGAAGCTGGATTTGTCTGCGTGCAGGAATGACATCATCTTCTCAGTGCGTCAGGCCGGGATACGGGCTCCTCTGAAGTCGAGGTCTCCTCTAACTTGCTTGGGCAAGGGAAGGTATATTTATAACTGGTAGGTGTCTTGGAATGTTAGCATTGACGTGAAGTCGGACAGAGGAAGACGTCAGGAATGAACCATTAAGGTATAACGATTCATACATAATAGATGAGTTCTTGGAGAAATCAATAGTCCTGTGCTAGGGAACTCCCGAAGCTTAAGGGTCTGGTTTCTAAGAACTCGTTGTAGACGTTAGGGTGGACGGATGTCGGTGACCATGCCTGTATTTGGAGTGCACGGTTAATGCCTAAATAAGGACTGGGATTCTATGCCTATATAAGGGCAATGCGAATTGTTCCTATATAAGGACATGATTCAGGAAAACCTATATACGGACACCTAAAGCGGAATACAACACCCACACCACTTTCGATTGAACAATAATACTAAATGCTAAACATTTAAATGCTAAACATAAAATTGAGTACCACATGTTGCTAAAAACATTTCTAAAAGCATTTTAAAAGAAGCTCAAAACTGTTGAAATGCAATAGGTACTGTACATTTTAAAGCATCGTTTTCATTCTAAGCATATAACGGAAGTAAAATGCAACGTGAATGAAACAGAAATATATACATATGATGAAATGGTCGATAAGTTCTTAAAATCAAAGCCATTGCATATCATGGAATTAAATGAAATGTTTGACAAGTAAGGTGACAATGTGTCCCTGGAAGTATTCAAAGAAGTCCGTTTTATAAGACTAGTTCTACTGTAAGCAGATTGTTCTTTGCCATGTCATTTCTATCTAGAATTTTTTTTTTTTAAAGAAAAAGTTCAATTTCTGGGAAAAGTTCCAAGTTTTGAAAATATGAAGGCCAAATTTCATTGTTGCCCTGGTACACTGTGAGCCGAATCAAAGTCAGTGTATGGGTCTGGCGTAAACATTAGATCATCTATTTCCATAGCCAAAATATCGTCCACCGAAGTTGGTGACATTTGGAACACCTCGTTCAGAAGGTTAATCGCACAGAGATGAGAAACATCGCCTTCAGCAGAAGATGCAATGTTTGCGTCCGTTGTTACCTGTGTGCCCGTCGATCCATCTCGTACCTCAGCAGCAGCCGGAAGCGTCTGTGAGATCTCAATGAATGCCGCAATCAGGATTGGAAGCCTCTGGGGACAACACACAGCATGGGCCGTTATCGGGTCCAGCAGAGTATCGATATCCATTGGCATGACTGATGGGAGTGTTAGACAGGTGTCTAGCACGCATTCTTCACCGCAAAACAGGCAGCGTAGAACAGGTAAGATGCAAGCTTGCCAGATTGGTCTGAATGACAGGAACCACGTTGTATTAAGTTCCCGTAGACGAGGCATGCCCAAAAGCTGTATTATTCGCTCACGTCATTTCCATTCAAGGAGGGCTTTCTCCACATCGCTCGGAGTGATGTTGGCGAAGAGGCTTGCCATAGCGTAGTAGGAGGAATAGAAACAGAATTCCTGCAACAAGTGCTAGAATTAACGGCACATCACCAAACACCGAATGTGCGAAGTTTGGGATGATTCCGAGGACAGCCTGGAAAGGTGCTAATAGTCCGGAACAGATGGTCTTAAATACATGTACAATTCCGCTTGTATCAGACATGTTAAAGATACGTCCTATCATTTCTACGAAATGTATAGGGCAGTTTGTACGAATTAAAGCTTGTATCTCAGCCGAAGTCCTTGCAACTTGTAGATCATAGGTTTCTTTGGCCGAGGTCAAAGGCACTGATTGTTGCATAAGCATGGCTTTCATTCTGCTTAAAGTATCAAATCGTATAAAAGAGACATTCAACGAAGGCCATAGAGGCGACTCCCTGACTGTGTCTATTGGGGCAAACAATACTTGCATACAGCAAGTGACCCTGGAGTTGACCGTTACTAGATATGGGATGCCTGGCAACATGCCACAGCAACTCTGATCATTCAACATGAGGTAACTCCCATTAGAAAGTTGTCCAAAAGTTGGATTAATCACAGCAGCTGGTGTACCTTGCTGGTGGCAGGACAAATTTGCCACAGAACCATTACAAGCCCCGTGTAAAGAAATGTCCTGACAAATCAGTGAACCGCTTAGTGCACTTTCACAGTGTGTACCGCTCAGAAACACTTCACGATCCCCACTCCAACATCTATATGTGTAAGGTAGATTCCAGGATGTCTTAATGTATTCTTTACCCAACCTTTCATATTTGCCTGCTTGCATCTGTTTAAGGCAATACTGAAACTGAAAAGTAGTCACAGGTAGACTAATTTTGCCATGAATAAGCCATTCTGTAGCTGGTTTTTCTGCCACTGTGAATGGTAATTTTTCAAGTTTTTCAATGCTCAGTACTGTATACTTTGCTCCCCTTTGTGCCAGTTCGATCTGTTTATCAGTTAGATTGTATTCTTCAAACAGAGCCGACGTGTTGATAAAACGCCAAGGCACATAGCCCGCACGCAAAGATTGCAGCATCCAGCTTAATAACATAATAGAACGTAACTGAGACTGGCCTTGCTGTAACATGGCTAAATCTTGTTCCAGTATGTCGATAGCAGAGGATAAAATACTGTCCAATGAATAAATTCTGGAGGACAAAGTTGTTAACCCATTGTCGACCACAGAGAGAGTTTTCTCTAAATTAATACAATCAAGTTCACGTATTCATTCTGCGGCCTCCATCTGTGACACCTTCCATGCTTCATTATAAGCAGCATAAATGCCGGCATATATGAAACGTTTTTGACGCGGTTTTCTTGGTCCAAGCAAGAATTCCCTAAGGTCTGCGTCTTCTTTAAGTAAAGATAAGTGTTGTTTCACATCCTTAAGTGTAGATTTTTGCAGCCAATCGAGGCATAATTTCCCTACACTGTATGTTGTTACTACCCCCGGATGCTGTCTTTGGACGTATCGTGGGTCTGGCCTATGAATAGTAAACCCCTGTGTTTTATTCAGGAATCTCTCTTGACAGTTGTTTGTGTCTGTGGGCCAGATCAACCATTTTCTCCAATCAGGATTTGTTCTGTTGAGTTGTAGTATGGTGTCAACTGTAACCGCTGCCTGTGTATTGTTATCACTTGCAGGTGTTGGTACAGAAGGTGCTTTCATGTCTTTGATCTTGGCTAACCCAAGGCAAGACGTTTGTTGGACCGTGTCATTCAAAAACATTATTTGCTGAGGGACGATACAGGCTCTAAACAAAGCTTCTATCCCCTGCACTTGCCAATCTTTAGTACCCCAGACAGATTTTGTGTCTATCGTGTCTTTCCATAAGTCGAAACCCTGTCTAGACAGTTGGGCAATAAATGCTGCAGAGTAAATCTGTTTTGTATTTGTTAACATAATTTTCAGTCCTGTTTTGTTTACATTCTTATAGTAAAATGTTTCTGGATCAGATGTATTGTATCCTGAAAAATATGGAAACTTTTTAGCAAATGTTTTTGAAATACCTTTTGGTGGTGTAGGACAATGCTCCCATTGGTTAAACATAAACACATTTCTAGGTGTTGCAGTTTTATGCAAAAAATGATGACCATAGTGGTTATAGCAATACAGCTGTTCATAGTCTAATGAACCCTCTAAATATTCATTATTAGAAAATGCAGCAGATTTTTCTAGGTCAAACATCATGTCATTTACAGTTTCAAAGTCCCAATCATCAGAAAAGGTACTGGATGAAACAAAATCACTTAGTGAGATCTTAAATAAATGTGGAATGTTCAAATGTTCCGTAGGACCGAAAATATCGAAATCTGTTTTGTCCCACACTATACCATCCTGTATAGGAACGGCTGTGATGTTCACTGCAGACAAGTCTCTTGTTTCACGATGGGATGATTTGTGAGGTTTCAAAAGTAAGTTCACTTCTTTTCTTTCAATGTCCAAATGGATGTATCTGCCATTTATAAGCACGCTCATAGTCATAACCAAAGCTAGCCAAAGCAGGAAGAAAAATATTCCAGAAATAACCCAAAGTTCAATCCATGGTGAAACCAGATAAGTCTTTTTCAAAAAATGTAAAAAGTCTTGTACTTGCTGTTTAAAAGTTTTTGATGCTGGCGACGTCTCGGGCTCACTCGGATCCTCAGAAAACGTTAATGAAATAGCCAGAAGCAGTTCTGTCAATTGTTGGAATTGCATCAGGATTTGTAGACATTGCTGGAACCAGTTGATCACTTGTTACATTGGTGTAGACAGGTGTATTTGGACGAACTGTTACTTGAGTTTCAAGAGGGATGAGTTCCATAGCATTGTTGCTCAGTCCTTCATCTTTTACTGCTGAATTCTCGATGGTTATCAGTCTTTCAGTCTGAACCTCTTGGATAGTAGCGAGAGGAGTGTGTCTGCTACTAGGTCGAAGTCCACGAGGCCTACTATTTAGTATTGGCCACATACTGTGGTTTGATGACGTCGATGGACACAAATCTTTTCTCCTTTTTTCCAGCAAGGGGCGACAGAAGTACTGTTCTCGTTCCGTGTATGGCCAGGACAGGTACTGGTTGTCTGTAAGAAGGTCCAAATTCCTTCTTGTCCGCAATTTTCTCTCTGACTAGATCCCCAACTTTTGGAATCCAGACAGGCCCTGCTGGGACCGCCGGTTTTTCCCCAGTGGTGGTTGGCTGCAGGAATACGTTGCTTTGTTTCGATCTTAGTTCATTTACGTCCTGTAAAACAGCCAAACGATCTTTGATATCAAAGGGTTTATTTTCCACCACTGTGCCTCTACATTCTAGATCGGGCACCCACATTCTTGTCCCAAATAGGACCTCATATGGAGTGACCCCCCCTAGAGAACTTCTTGGCAAATTGTTTAATGAGCGTTGGACCCCATAAAGATGTTTGACCCACCCATCACCCGAACCTAATACCCTAGCTGTTATAGACGGCTTTATGTCCCGGTTTTTCCTTTCCACAACAGAATTTCCCTCAGGATGAAACGGAGAGGAGTACCGCAATGCAACGCCCAGACTGGCCATGGCGTCTTTGTAAGCCCGAGAGCTAAACTCAGGGCCCTGGTCAGAACAGTTCGAGCGTCAGCTGAGCGCTGAGGCCATATCCATAGGAACCTAGAGCAAGAATCCACTGCGACCATGATATATTTATAGTTACCGTCCCTTTGCAGGGGACCGCAGTGGTCCAGGTAAACACAAGATAATGGTTTGTCTGAAATTAACAGGGGTGTCTGCGCAGGATGTTTCACTGGAGACTTTCATCTGTTGGCATATTTCACATTCCAGAACATAGTTCTTGGTCTGTTTCCTAATGCCTGGCCACCAATATCTTTGTTTCAGTAAAGATACTGTTGCGGAAATGCCTGCATGTGCAGAGGCTATCCCTTCATGTGCTGCTAGGATTAGTCCTAATCTGCGTTCCTTGTTTGGAATTACCCTATCCCCCTCTCCAGGGATTCGAGCAAAAGGAACGTTGTTCGCATCAATTACATAAGAGTACTTGAGTGGAAACTTTTTGGTAACGCTGCACCACTGCCTTTGCTCGTAGCATTGACAGCCAACATTATCTCACTCTCTATTCTCGTTTTTGAACGAGTGATCGCAGCTACGGAAGCCGTCTGAACAGCCCCCTTTGCGGCTTCGTCAGCCAATGAATTCCCTGCAACGTGAACGCCATCACGTTGATGACTCAGTGTATGGATCACGTGAGCCTTTGGTAGTTCGCTTTTAACTGAACTACTTGTTCCCAAAGCGTTTTATGCTTTATTGTGCCACCTTTTGCATCTTTGAACCCATTTTCAAGCCAAGTTTGTATATATTCATTATACGACTGCACACAGTAGAAAGAATCGCACATTATGAGTGTGGGGAATTCTCGATCTGTACTTTCAAGTGCCAGTTTGAATGCTTGTAGTTCAGCTCGCTGAGCTGTACAATCTCCTAGAGATTGAGTTTTTGTGACCATAGGTCTGAAGTTGCCATCGCGCATGCGACCTTTAACTATTGCGCACGCTACACTGTAAGCTTGCTTACTCCCTGTTTGCGGGTTGTGCGGATCCGTCAGTGTAAATTATAAATTCGTACTGATCGAGAGGCAGAATCTCAGTGGGCAGAGCACATTCATGTTCATATTGCAGGAACGCTTGTGTTTTTAGATCAGGATCAAAAACATATTCAACATCTGTTGCAGCAAGAGAATTAACCCATTGTATCCATCTAGGATGTAATGCTTTAGCATTTGGAATGCTCGCTTTAGTGACCGCCTCTAGAGCCGGTACTCGGGTTACGACAATAATGCATTTCCCTTGGGCTAGAGCTCTTTCTTTTGCTACAGTGGTTTGAACTGCTGTCAGTATTTTTTCAGTTGAAGTGAAGCGCATTTCTGCTTGTGTATACAAATGTGATTTGTATGCAATTGGTACTTTTTCACCCTCATTAAATGTTAAGTAGGTGAATCCGCATGGACCCGAAATTATTCGGATCACTAAATTGTGTTGACTTACGCGTGTTTGTAAGTGATTTGTTGCTAACATGTTAGCTTGGAGTGAACGCAAGATTTTTGTGTGTTCCTGTGTCCAATTTTTGATTGAAAAATCAGGTTTGATTAATGCGTAGAGAGGTTTAACCCTTTCTGCGTAATTTAGAATGTAAGTTCTTCCAAAATTTAGGAAACCCAAGATGGATTGTAATTTTTTTTGCGTTTTTAGGAGGTTGGAGCAGCGCACACCTTTCTAAAATGTTGGCTGCCAAGCTCTTGCCTTCACTTGAAAGCTCATATCCTAGAAACAGGACATTGAGATCGGCAATTCTGGACTTTTTGAAGTTGAACTTGTAGCCCTCCGAGGCGAAGCCCAGTATAATGGTGCTCACCCTGTTCAAGTGTTTTTCTAGGTCATCGTCTGTCAGATAGATGTCATCGACATATGACAATGCCTCATTATCATAAATTTGTAGTAACTCTGTTACTCTCGCTGAGAATAACCCCGGGCTGTTCTTGAACTCTTGTGGGAGTCGACAAAATTGACGCTGGGTCCCCATTATTGAGAAAGCTGTTAAGTACCTGCTTTCAGGTGCTATGTTTTGACAAAAGAAACCATTTGAGATGTCTAATGAGACTGGAAAAAACCTCTATTCTCCCCCTTCTGAAGAAACCGAATCTTGATACAAAAGACCCTAACAATTTTAGACCAATATCCAGACTTCCTGTACCTGCTAAAATCATCGAGAGAAATTTAAATACGCAACTTAGCCAATTTCTTGAGTCTACACAAGCATTGGACCAAACTCAGTATGGTTTTCGAGGGGGCCACAGCACCGAAGCTGCCCTCCTGAAATCTACTGAAGAGATACGGACCATTTTAGATCAAGGTGGCAAGGCTGCTCTGATCCTGTTAGATCTTTCTGCAGCATTTGATACGGTCCATCACGATTTGCTGATGGACCGGCTGCAGGAGATTGGGGTACAGGGTTCGGCCTGGAGACTCCTAAAATCATTTTTGTCAAACCGGAGTCAGCGGGTAATGTTGGGGGAATTTGTATCTAAACCTTTTTCACTACCATGTGGGGTCCCGCAAGGCTCCTCACTGAGTCCGACACTATTTAATATATATGTGTCCTCTTTGGCGCCCCTTATTCAGTCATTTGGGTTTAGTCTAACCACTTATGCGGATGACACTCAAATTGTGGTGTCTCTTCTACCAGCTGAGTCAAAGAGTACGGCAGTTCGTTTTAAAGAGTGCATGAATGCCGTAGGGATCTGGATGGCCCAAAACTGCCTTAAGCTAAACTCCAGTAAGACGGAGGTGGTATGTTTTGGGAATGATCCTAATTTTGGACTCTAGATTGGTGGCCAGATTCCCTGGGCCCCCTTCCCGCACCTAACAGGAAGGTTAAAAACCTAGGTGTGTGGGTGGACCAGAAGCTCACTTTTAAAGACAAGGTTAACTTGGTGGTCTCTGCTACGTCTTTCGTTCTGAGGTCATGCAAGAAAATTCTGCCACCGTTACCTACAGAATGTCGTAAAACAGTTATCACAGCTCTCACTATGTCGAGACTGGATTACTGTAATAGTCTGTACTTTAATATTCAGGAAGGCTCTTTGCAGAAGTTGCAACTCCTTCAGAATGCGGCTGCTAGACTGGTGTCGGGCATCCCAAAATACGCTTCAATAGCGAAGGAAATTCGGAAATTGCATTGGTTGCCGGTAAGGAAGCGTACTATGTTTAAGGCAATGTGTCTGGTTCATAAGGCACTGTATGGAGCCGGGACGGCCTATTTAAAAGAGCGGCTGTACTGGTATACGCCAAAGAGACTACTGCGCTCATCTGATGCCAAACTGGTTTATGTGCCATTTGTAAAAAAGGCCAACTGGGGTGGAAAAAGCTTTGTAGCTAATGCAGCCAAAGCGTGGAATAAGCTTCCCCTGTATCTTAGAGGTATATCGACCCTTTTGGCCTTTCGAAAAGCTTTAAAAACCTGGCTGTTCACTGATTAGAATGACTCTGGTTCAATCCTCGGGTAAGATTTCACATAGCGCCAGGACACCTACGGGTAACAATAGCGCTCTACAAATGTTATAATAATAATAATAATAATAATGTGGTTTTATATTTTTTACGCTCATTAATGCTGTACTATGTGCATTTTGTACTGCAAAAGTTTTTGAACAAGTGTTTAAGTGTCTGTAATCCAAAACTAGACGATATGTATTGTCTGGTTTGGAGACAGGAAACAAAGAATTGTTCATTGAAGAGGTGCATGTTTCAATCACCCCTTGGTTTTCAAGTTGATCTAAGATCTCCCTGACCTGTTTTTTAGCTTCTTGCTTTATTGGGTACTGCCTTTGTGCAGTAGGTTCATTTTTTAGATGTATTTCATGGTGATGTGAGTCCTCATCCCATCCTACATGATTTTTGTATAATGCTGGGGCCTGGGCAACTGCCCATTTCCTGGCATAAGTATATTTTAGATGAATTGGAATATGGTTAGAGAAGGCAGGCATAATAATGTCCTCGCCATGTGGGCACTCCCTGACAAATTGTGGTGGCCAGTCTTTTTCTGCTAGAAGTATGTCATAACCCCTTGAAAGTTTTTCCCAAAAGAGTGCTTTCACCTGTCTAGGTATTGTCTCCCTCCATTAGGAGTGTTATTTCATATAACTTTTGTGGAGTACTAACCCTGGTGTCTACAGTCTCAACTGTGATGTACTCATTCAAGTCCACTATCTCCAGAAGTTCCTTCAGGTTCTGGCGAGCTATTGTGACTTCTGCCGCACTGTCCAGCATTGTCTGAGCCCATTCTCCGTTCTTGAGTTGTGTTCTCAGTATCCTCGGCATGTCTGATCTTCAGACCTGCTACCTTCTTTTTTGAGAATTGAGGTTTAGATTTATTTTTCTGAACGTGTTTGTCGTCTTTCGATTTCACCCGTTCTTCTCTATGTTCTGACCGTCCTCTTCTTTCCGATGTCTGTGACGAGATCTGAAAGGTACGAGAGGAACGTGTATCAGTTTCTTGATACCTGTCAGGTTTTTTCAAATTATCCCTATTCCTGAGGTTATACCTCCTTTCAGAGGGCTCCTTTTGAGGAGACCTACCTCGGGATTGAGAACGTTTCTCGTTTGAATTTTGTTTATTAGTTTCCCACTTCTTTTTAGTAGATGTAGGAGATTGTTTAATAGAGTCCTTTTCAGGACTTTCAGATAGTTTTGGCTTCAATGGTCTTCCACCTAAACTATCTCTGCCTAATTCTGCATAAGATTGTTCTATTATTCTGGGTAGTTCTGTTTGATGTTCTGTAACATCGAATTCCCTTAATAGTTGGCGGATCAACACTGCTGCTGCCTCCCCTTTAATATTAGATAATATTATTGTTGAGACCTGGTCGAAATTTTTCAGTAATTTCATACCTAAATTCAGAGCAGGCTCTGCCCCGTATTCGTTTTGAATTTGTTTCAGGACATCAGGTATTACCGCAATTGACGGAACACCATGTGTTTTAGTATAGATGGCAGCAAAGACTGAGCCCCAAGTGGTGCAGTCTTCCAGTTGTGGTGTGATCCCCATCGGTAAACAGATTGTTAGGATTCTGTGTTTCTCATACGGGCTAGTATTTGGAAATACTGCTTCGATTTGAGTAATTTTTGAGCTATCCAGAATTGAATTTGCTCACGTTTTGTGGGCATTTTTCCCATGACTGCGTATAGAGTCTGTGGTGTAATTTTTAGTGTATTCCCCTGTTGAGGAGTTTGATTTGGAATGGTTAATGGTGGTTGGACTGTGAAAGTCCGCATGACATATTGGACTAATTGTCTGTAAATTTTTATTAACTCTGTAAGTTGAGTAAGTAGTTTCTCGTCTGACATTATATCGAGGTCAGGATGAGGAGTGTAGCCGGCTAGAATCGGCCATGTTGCTCCTGGTCTATCTAGTGGACCGAGCCTGGTAATGTTTTTGTGATGTTTTAGGGCGCCTTTAAACCAGAGCTGATGCTCCTGGTATGTTAGTGGAATTTCAATATCCTCGAAAGGAATATATTCCTCTGGTGGTTCATCTTCTTTGTAGAAGTGAAACAGTCTTGTTACTGAATTTGATTCAGGAAATATTACCCATGAATAGAATACCTCTGTCTGAAAGGATTCGTGTGCCTCTATCATGAAAACTGCTCTACCGCCTCTTGGTGGTAGTCTTCTCAGTGCGTCAGGCCGGGATACGGGGTTTTCTGAAGTCGAGGTCTTTACTTATGTTGTATTCTCACTGTATTCTCACTGTATTACTGTTTGAAGTGCACCATAAATAGTTTACACTTTGTCTCTAAGTTAAACCTGACTTCTTGTGTGCTAAGCTATCAGAGGGTTAAGCGGAGGTTCATTTAGGGTTTGCTTGTGTTTCACCCTGACAAGGATTGTGGTTGCTACCTGATTAGGGTTTCACCCCCCTCAACCAGTAACCCAATGTCTTACAGTAAGTACATATAGGTAAGCATAGATTTATTCTTGACTGCTCATCTATGCACCTTGAAGCAAAATATATAGTCAAAGTATATGTACTTGGAATGAAATAAAATAGGAAATATACTTATCTATATAGTGATACCTGTTCAACATTTTAGGCCTCAATATTTTTTTGCCACAATATTATGGTAATATTTTGAAACAATACCTACGTGAAATACCCTCAGGATCAAACAACATGCTTTCACGGATGAAATCTTATTCTCTATCATTTATAGCCCTCCTAACATCTAGTCTGCATTGCATGCAGTAGCCAGCATGTTGTGCTCTAGCATTCTATGCAGAAACCCTGGGTTTCGCAATAATGCAAAAAAATGTAATGAAAAGATGCAAGGCATACATTCATTTACTCTTCCTCTAGAAATCCACCCACTTGACAAAAGAGTGAACATTTTAGGAGTCCACTTTTTTGGTACTCACACAAACTTGCAATTAGTTGCAGTCATAGTCAGTTATATTTCAACAGGCTGTCAATTTCCAAACGTCTACCTAACGTATCAGGTGTGCGCTTAAGTCAAGTTCAGATAGGTGCAGGGAAATGATCAAACTTTTCAAAATGATATTCTGGGATGTCACTCAATCCTCTCTGTTCATCAATCACACTAATATTGTTTAAACTAATGTATCACTAGCCAAAACAGAATCCAGTGGCTCACCACAAAGGTCATTCTTCCACTGGCAAATAGGAATGGATAGAGAAAAATAGGAGGAAAAATCCTGAGCTTGCAATATCCTCAAACAAAAAACCTAAAGAAGTGCAGGCACAAGTTAAATATTATCACACTGAGATTTCCATAACCTGAGAAGTAACTGCTAGCGGTTTTGAGCCCTAACCAATTCCTGGAAGGATGATGAACAGATCTTCCATCCTATCTCGACGAAACATTTGACAAGCAATCTTCACTATTTATTTAGCCACTGAGGGAAGCTTCGTACTGTAAGCCTACTTGTAAACACAACCCATGTGCAGAAAATGAGAAAACTATTGACTCCCTATCACTGTGTATTTTTAAAAAAGATACAATTGTTTTTTATGCACTATATAACTGTCACCCACACGGTGGTAACAGTTAGGGTTCTTTGTCATTATTTTTATTAATCATCCCACTTTTAATGTTCCTTAACAGGGAGCCAAACCTATGTGTAAAACTGTCTTGGTAATGTTCTGTGGTACTGGAAAAGGCAAGGAGTTCATCTGTGAACTGGAGAAAATACAGGAATGTGCTCAAGTGCTAAATATAACATTGGTAAGCCATCAGTGTCTTCCATTGGCAAACTGTTTCTGCCTGTGAAAAAAATGCAAATACTACAAATAATAAATATCTGCAAATATGTCTCATTATGTTGCATGAATTAACATGGCTGAGCGAAAAGTAATCCTTTTACAGACTGTAGTGTCGTGGTGGGCTGATATAATCGTGGCATTTATTTTAATTGTAACCATTTGGTTAGTATGGGTGTCAATGCTCTGAAATACATGAAGATCCCTGTCTTCTTGGATGAACACTTTTTCTTGTAGGTGGTGAGTCCTTGTGTTCACAATTCAGTTGTGTAGGTCTGGCATACTGGATCTCCTCGTGCCTTGAGGGCAAGTTCAGTTTCCTCATGAATCCTGGTCCACCTCTCCTTCTAAAATGCCCAGGATTCTCTGCAGAACACAAGGCTATATGAACCCACAAATCTCATTTACCTTGTGGTGTACCACTCTCTCAATTGGGATGCTGTTTGCTACTCCATAAGCTTTTTTAACCTCCCTGGGCACTATCCACAATCCAAGTTATTATAGTCTAGTTGTCCTTTTTTATCCTGTCCCGGAAAGTTAATCTTGGCAACGTCAGGACGTAGAGCAGCTCTTGTATTTCTATGTTATAGCTAAGGACAGGTGCAAGAAATACAGAAGGAAGTGTAGTGTAGTTCCTATTTCCCTAATAGGCTCTGCGCATTGGAATAATATAACCTATAGGCTTGACATAGGACTAAGGTCGGTATGTCCCTATCGAGTATATTAAACTTAATTACTTGTGCCAGCTAGCTCAGAGGCCACTAGAAACTCCTTGAGAACAAGAAGGGAGTAGTTTCTGGCAACTGAAAAACATGACTACTTTGTTTCCTTTTAGAATCGGAACACGTCTCAGAATCGTGGAAACAATAGATAACAGTTTCACTCAGTCAATCGTGCATGCTTTGTTTCTACAGAGTTACACAGAAAGGAAGACGGGCGTTTCAATAAAAAGAGTTTTATTGAACAGTCTTGTTTCTCGTGTAAGAGATATGTGCTGTTACGATCACAAGACAGTATGCAAGATAAATAATGTACAGCGTAAGCAGTAGAAATAAATAATACTGCGCTAGCATTATCTTTTAGCATATATTCACGTACATAAATAGTATGAGCTAAAAATGCGAGTACTCATAAGATGCGTCTCTAAGCTAGTTCTACCCCAATGTACCTAACCTAGTCTAGGTGTAGGGAAAGGTAGAAGTAGGTGGAGTATTCTCTAGTATGGTATACTAAGAGTATGTTAAGTCTAGTATGCCAAGTATGGTATGCCAAGAGTCCCTCTAGGTTCTAGTCAGCTCCATACCTTGAGAATGAGAGAGGTGGGAATCTCTTGCCGGATCTGGAACTCTAACACCCCGCGAAGGGAGTCAGAACACTGGAAGCTGGATTTGTCTGCGTGCAGGAATGACAGCGTCAGCCCGGGATACGGGCTCCTCTGAAGTCGAGGTCTCCTCTAACTTGCTTGGGCAAGGGAAGGTATATTTATACCTGGTAGGTGTCTTGGAATGTTAGCATTGACGTGAAGTCGGACAGAGGAAGACGTCAGGAATGAACCCTTAAGGTATAACGGTTCATACATAATAGATGAGTTCTTGGAGAAATCAATAGTCCTGTGCTAGGGAACTCCCGAAGCTTAAGGGTCTGGTTTCTAAGAACTCGTTGTGACGTTAGGGTGGACGGATGTCGGTGACCATGCCTGTATTTGGAGTGCACGGTTAATGCCTAAATAAGGACAGGGATTCTATGCCTATATAAGGGCAATGTGAATTGTGCCTATATAAGGACATGATTCAGGAAAACCTATATACGGACACCTAAAGCAGAATACAACAGAAGTGCTGGTTCGGATGCTTTGCTGATGTTTGTGTGCAAATGTTGGCTGTAAAAGACATATTCAGTGATTGTCCTATTTGCGAGGGTAATTGCTACGAATTAGGTGGTCAAAGAATGCTCTAGTAAAATGTAGGTCACGTGCAACCTTGCGGTTTCCTAGCATATGTTCCACCCTGGTTGTTCTCTTTCAGCTTCTCGTGATGAAATGATGCTCGTAGTCTGATGGTCACGGAACCCAGGGTAATTTAGTGGCAGATGGCTCACTTGTCATACAGCTAAACTCAGGGCTCATAAGTCTCTCTGTATTTTCTTGTAATGTATTGTATTCCTTAGTGTGGTTGTGGTTTTTGATACCATCCCTGAAATATCTCTTTCAAGGTTGGTATCTTGAAGTCATCATTCATTTGTGGATAGCTTACCTTGACCTCATTGCCCCTCTCTGTGCACACAGCTGTTCATCTTGGATGTTGGGACTGTCGCATCTGGGTGAGTGACTTCGGTGAACAGTATATTTTCTCAAAGCTTTCTTGTGGCAAATGATGTGATCCAGTATTACCTGTCTCTTGAGTTCAGACATTAGGTCTCCTTTGGCGAACTGTCTAGTTACTTGTAGATGACTGCAAGTTTTTCTGCGTGTACATTTGATATAGCATGGGTGCTACTCTTTCATAACACAAATTTGAAAGGATTACTCTTTGACCTTGAATCAGTTTCCTTTCGGACCCTCTGATCCACAGATAGGACTCCTTTTAGGGCTACCGATTTGAAGAAAACTGACTAATGAGACACCTCACAAATAGTTTTTCGAGGGTGTGAATGCCGATTCCTCAGTTAATAATCGTGCATATTAACTAGTACTAATGAACCACAAATGTTGTTTATTTGCGGTTAAAATGAAATGATTGCTTTAACATTGACATGAGTGAGACTTGGAGCCTGATTACAAGTACAGCGGTCCCAAGACCTCTGCATCCTCAGCGGTCCAGCCGCCTGTTTAGGGCCACTGCCAGGATCTAGGATCCCACGATGGTGACGGTGGGGAAAGGCGCGATCTGTGGCGATGGTGCCGATGCCGGCACCGCCATGCAGATCATGACCTTCCTTTCTAACAACCTTTTCATGGCAGGGACCCCGCCATGAAAAGGTTGGTGAAAAGGAAAGTAAGGGGCCCCAAGTGTGGTAGTGGGTGGGGGCACATGTTATGACCCTCCTATGCTTCTACTGTCATGCGTGCACTGTGAGCCATGCACGACATGGTACATGGCAACCGTGCACGCATAACAGTGGAGGTGCTGCAGTGCAGCGGCATTGCCTTCAGGCTCTGTATATGAGCCAAAGCATGCTGCCGCCGCAAGAACACCACTGGTGACCGCCAAGGTGACCGCCAAGGTCGTAATCAGGCCCTTAGACCTACTCATGTTTTAAAATATAACTGAATATGACCCAGCACTCAATTTCAGAGTATTTTCTTCTTAAGACATTAACATTACATCTCATATAGTCCAAATCTAGCAGATGAGGGACACATTCTAGTCAGATGTAAAAACATAAAAAATATGGTCTTCAAAGGTGCCACGATGAGTCACAATCTGATTCAATTACTCATCCTTTATTAACGAACAAATATTGAAACATGATTTCCATTTGTAGCCAAAGCCAACACTTTCCAGGGCTTATGGGTACTTGCCCTCAAAGGTACAGATCTCTTGTATTCCATAAATGCTTCATATCCAATGTACGGGCATGGTCACAACACGTCCGATCCAAGTTTAAACAGTTCCTAGCATACGGCGTGCTCTCCGCATTCAGAGCCTTTTACCAAACCTCAGCCTTTCTTGTAAATTCTACTCATGTTTTAAGTCTGTACATTTTGGATGTGAGCAGTTTTTGAACTCGACTCCAGTTTGTTTTCCCCATCCCAATTTGTGTTTCGCCAAGCAAAAGTGCGTCCTTCATAGTTTATTTAATTGCATGAAATTATTTCTTTCAGCTGTATTGTATGCTCTGAAACATTTATAAAATGTAATAAATTTGTGCTCCTGATGCTCCTAAACAGGAAGGATCTTTGATGGGTATACGAATTTAAGGTCATTTCTTTCAGCCAAACTGAGGTACTGTTTGCTGTTTATATTTCTGAATGTAATATTGTTTATCTGTGTAAGGCATAGTACACCATGTTCATTAGATGCAGGGCAAAAGTTATTTCTACTATGTGATGTGTTTTCTGTTAACCTCCTGGTTGTGTTATGTATCTTTCTTTGAAGCACCTCAGTGACTGCACAGTTTCTCGGTCTAAAAGTTTATAAACGCTCATCATTTTGGGGATGAGCCAGAATTCTTTCCTGATTCCCATTGAGGCAGACTTCACGTCAAGCCTTATTTACTTAATACTTAGAATATTTTTTAGGTCCTTTTACCCTACTTAGCAGTCCACATGACAAATGCTCCTTGATTCACCTACTGTCTTGGGCTAAGCCATATGTATTTCTGGCTTCTGAATAGATTAGGGCTTAGTTTCACTGCCAATGATATTTTACATATATTTGCTTTTTTAGCATGTTGATGTGAATTGACTAACCAATGCATTTTCCTGAAACCTGTCTTCCATGGATGTTCCTGAGTGGATTACCTTTGTCTCCTGTTTAAATATTATACAATTTGTCAGGCTGTCGTCTGGAATATACTCACATTTAGCCTGATCCACCAATCTGCCCTTTAAATGCTAAAAAGCGCACCGACCAGGGCTGCTACCAGTACAGTTTTTCATGAATGTTACAATTTCCTGCACATAATATGGTTCTCTCTTTCACAGATCAACACTCTTGTACACAACTTATATTGAACTTACATCCCACACGTGGCCATCACATGTAATGGAGCAGTGGCAAAATGGGGAATTTCACTGTTTCCACTCTCTGGGATCTACTGTCCCCTATACAACACGTTATCTACTGTAGAGGCCTTCCATCAAATTTATGATGCCTGAATGAGACAATAGTGGTATAACAGAGCTCTACAATGGCCCTCAATCTGTCACTGCTGATGGAAGGAAGGGAGTACCCTCAGATGTGACCAGGTAACATTGTACAAGAAACAAATGTATGGCCTTGTTTGATCTTTCATGTTTTTGGCTCAGGTAATCCTTTACACTTTACCAGGTAGCAATCTTGCTTGAGCTATGCATCTTGGAATTAGAGCCTTGTGTTCATTTCCTTGAGGGCCCACATTATGTTCTGCTCTGTGTCTTTCCAATTTGCACACAAACCCTTGGTGTTTGGACAGAATATAGAAAAAAATATTGTGATACAAAAATATCATGTCAAGAATATCTGGACATCAAAAATATCGTCGACAGGAATATCGAAGGTAAACATATATTTTTTAGTGTTGTTTTTAATATCATTGTAAAAAATATCAGTGTTGAAAATATCATATGTAATATTGTTTGTAAGTGTTAATTAGTATGTATTGTAGTGCGTTTGATTGTATGTTTTTATTATAATAACAATGTCGAGCACCGTCTTCACGGACATTATTACCAGGTGGTTCAATTCTTCAGTTAACACTCTTCACCTCACTTTTTGCCAGCACCAACATTTGCCTTTGCTGTGCCACAGACCTTCTTCATTCTATTTTTAAGTTCTTTGTGCTGTTTCCTGGATGTCATTTTCTGTTCATACAGCCCATGCCAGGCAAGTCTGTGCTTGGGCTCATTCTTCTTTGCATAGTCGAGAGAGTCGAAAATCATACCAAAGCCAGCTGTCTTGCCACCACCAAAGTAAGTTCTGAAGCCAAATACAAAGATGACATCTGGGGTGGTTTTGCACATTTTGGCCAGCTTATCCCGGATTTTAGTCTCTGGGACTGTGGCCTTTCCAGGGTGAAGAACATCCATGACTATCTGCTTCCATTGCAGAAGTTCCACTGTGACACCCCAGGCCATGTCTGTAGGCAACTGGCCCCTTTAGAAGTGGAGCTGCTGTACTTGTTCCCTGGTGAAGTTGACCCAGGAGTAGTGCAGGGCGTTTTCTCCCTGTGAAAGGTGACCCAAATATCCTCAGCTTTTGATGGAGTCAAGTGTAAAGGGAGAAATATGTGCATATAGTGTCCTCATATGTGGAATACTAAAAAACTGTCAAAAACCATTGAATGCTATGAGTATAGATGCTTCGAATATGGCACACATACTTTGTGCTTATTAAGGTCCTGTTTTATTTCGATTGAGCGACTCAATGGTTCTAGAATGTTTTATCTCCCCTCTGGATATGTCTTGGTTCTAAAGACAGACGCTGTGGCATTCTAAATGATTGTGGTTGCATAATTCTGAGGATCTGGTTCCGTCATCTGCCATTAAAACAGATATTGAAATGGGAAACGTATCCCAGTCGGTCCTATATTCATGCCCTTAACATTAATGCCAAAAACACTGATTGATTTATGAACAATGAATGTTATAGATGTTAAGGTAGTGCGTGTCAGCGACTTAGGGTCTGATTATGACTTTGACGGTCGGTCCGCAGACAGCCTGTTGGTGGCGGTCCGACCGCCGAAAGTCCATCGGTCCAACCGCCGTATCAGGAGTACATCAGGGGACCGACATCAGCCCGATGACACACCACCACCACAATCATGAATCCCAATGGTGCGGCACTGAGGATGGTTGAGGGGATTGCTGGTGGTGCTGAGGAAGGCACCGCTTTGCAGATTACAATCTGTATTTCTGACGTCCTTTACATGGCAGTGACCCCACCATGTAAAGGATGTTGGACACATGAAGAGGGGGCCCCAAACAGGCCCCCCGGACAATTTTGCCCAGAGGGCATAGTGCATGGGGGCACATGTTGCGCCCCCCTCTCTATGCACTGTCATGAATGCACTGTGTGTCATACATGACATGGTGCATGGTAACAGTGCGTGCTTGACAGTGGATTAGCAAGCATCTCTAGCTGTTATTGGAATATATTTAAAAACATATTATACAGTCAATGAGCATGAAAAACTACTGACCTCATTTCGTTCCCACCATCCGTAGTTTTCGAGGCCTGCCAGTGCAAATTTTTGGGATCGCCTCACGACAAAGTAAATTAGGTAGCCACTTCCAGCAAGGGTGCACAGGGCTAGAAAGTTAGCCAGCACTCGCAAGAATCGTGTCAAATGAATATTTTCTTCTTTACGGTTTTCCTGCTCTTCTAAAATAGATTCCTGTGAGATTTTTTGGGAAACAATGCAAATTATTTTCTGCAGTAGAAATATACAAATTGAGGAAAAAACTATGTAAAGTGTCATCCTTGTAATTTCTATTTGCCAGCAATAAGCTCACTGTTCCTTGGATGAAGACTTCTGAGGCTGACACAGACAATAAAAATGCATGCAGACCTAGAGTCCACCCTGCACAAATATAGTGAAGACAGTACACATACATGCACACAGAAGGACAGGGGATGAAAGCATTTAAAGAAAGAAGGACAAGGGATGAAAGCATATACAGAATGAAGGACATTTCATATTGTTCAAAATACGCTATCACCAGTCTCAATTAAAAAGTCTATGTGCAATTTATACTGAATATAACAATATACTAACAAGGATGCTTTGCACAGGTGAAGCTGTGGAATCCAGAGCCAGCACAAGATTTTGCACTGACTATCAGGCATTGCAAATGGATCTGGCAGGCATGGTCAGATTGGTAAAGGAGGAAGTTGATATGGACTTCTCCATCCGGCATGCCCACTGAGCATTAGCACCAAAGCTGCCCTACACCTTAAAGATGATATAGGACATGATAAAGGAGCTGAAAATGCTACACTATGGAAAGAGGAGGAACAGAGTAGGAGGTGGTCTCCTACAGAGGTAAAAGGCAGAGTGGTTACATAAACCACTGGTAAGGTAGAGGAAATATTAATGCCATTGCTTAATCAAACTTTCGCCTCTCATTAGAGACATTGCTTCCCCTGGTTTGTGGGAACCAAACCACAATAATCATCTGAACCTCAATATTTAGATATCCCGAAATTTACCAAAATAATTTAGCTCCAACTTCTCCAGGTGATCTAGTGGTTAGAGACTACACTCCTCATCAGGAAAACACAATTTACTAGAGTTGAAACAGGAATAATTATATTTGTAAGCGTAAGGAACTGAGTTCAAGGCCAAAAATGAAGCAAAAAGTGTTTTGTATTACAGAAACTTGGCACCCTGCATTGTTCATGTGGACAGCCAGGGGCCAGGGCAGGGGGAACAGGAAACTTCAAGCTTTTCAAAGGGAATTCTCGAGTAACTTCTCCTACTTCAAAGAAGATGCCAGGTATAAAAATAGGACCCTCAGACCCATTCTTCAGTACACTCCTGGACCTGTCGATACTACAGAAGAAGGACTGTTGTGCTGCTTTACTGCCAGAAGCGCTGGCACTCTGCTGCCCTGTGACTTTACTGCTCTGCTGCCCTGCTTGCTGAGAAGGAAAACTGGACCTGCACCCTTCATCCCAGGCTGGACTGACTCCAACGGTCAGCTGACTGCCCTCCTTTTCTGAGCTACAAGGACATAACAAGCTCCAGAGTCCTTCCTGCATCTGCCTAGTTGAGCTGCTGTCTGGACCTGCAACTGGACCTGCAATGGGGCCTTCCTGAGCCCTTCTGGCCTCTGCTTGAGTGAATTCAAGAAACCCAAGAGGTCCCCCTCAGGTCCTGGACCCTTTTGTGACATCAGTTGAGCTCCTCCCTAAAAAAAAGGAGAAATCCTGAAGTTTGGGGCTCTTCGGGATCGCGAACAGGCCTGTTCATGCCAAGATCATGCCGCCCACCCTGAACACCAACACAAAGCTCCAGTAAACTCGACTCTTCCCGCTACACCGTCTGTCAGTAATGACCGGCAACGCGAAAGCTGCACTTCGCGCCACAGCGTCAACAGCCCTTGGTGACCGCCAACATGAATCTCCAGCAATGGCTGTCTGTGACAGGATCTTTACATTACAGTGACGCCCATCCGTGACACCTGGCCTGCTCTTCGCCCTACAGTGACGAGCATCTGTGACGCTCTCCCTGCTCCTCACAGACCCCTTCTCCATGAACGGAACTCTATGCCCTGGACTTTAGAAGGTAACTCTTGCAGTGGGACTAACTTGGTCCCTGTATCCGGTCTACACTGCATCGCGGTCGTCCTGAACTTGTGACTTTCACCTGATCTCGCATGACCGGATAACCACAAGTGGCGATTTGTGCTTTTTGGCGCTATACTTACAGACATCTTCAAAATTGCATATCTCCGGTTCTACTGATTGGATTTTTTGCATTTTTCTTGTGTTGTGTTTTCACTTTCTTACTGTTTGAAGTGCTGTAAAAATATATTACACACTGACTGCTTTTGTGCCAACCTACCAGAAGGTTAAGCGCAGGTTAATTTAGTGACTTTTGTGTTTCACCCCGACGAGGATTGTGCATGCTGCATGAGAAGGGCTCACACACCCCTCAACCAGCAACGCAATTTCTCACAAGTGTCTCTTTTATTATTATTCATGGTCTTTATTTATGAATGCATTTTGGGATTGCTTCTTATTCTATTAAATCGCCTCCATTAAGAAGAAAAATAGAAACATTAAGGTAAAGCCATATTTACTTTCAAGAAGCCTTTAACTTTTACTTTTACAATCATCTTTGGCACTTCAATAAAGTTTCATTGCAAATCTGAGATGGCATTTCATATAGGACAGTACAAACAAACCCACTAGGCTCCCCTCTTACCTTAAAGCTAGTTGTGATTGACGCAAACTTGTTGTCAGCAGTTTCTGGGTTGCCAATCAAGTAATCCCAACTTGTATACATTTTCCAGCTGAAATTAAAACTGTTGTCATCCCCGCCGCCTTCATCATTTGCATTTTTTGCCATCCTATTTTGAGATACATTGTATGAGTTATTACATATACACTGTGTTGACAAAAATACATGACCGGGCAAGAAAGGTTTGCACGTTCCGCTGTACCAAAAATCGAAAAACATGTTTTGATAAGTTATAGGCATAAGTATTGACAACCAACAATTGTACAATCTATTCATAATTTAAACATAAATGAGTCGTGTGTTACATCAGTGTGGGTTTTGGATGCTTGCTGAAATTTTTGCATATTCCCACGACATTACAAATAATAATGTAAAATGCATACGAAAAAAACCTATTTTTTTACACCATCACTGCTTAAATAATCATCACTGCTTGCAATAACTAATTGCTATGTACAGTATGTTGTAAAGTGTTGTGTGATTTTCCTTCTGGGCCCTCTTTGGTTCTCTCTTAGTTTTGCGTATTAGATGTGTTAGGCTGCCTCTGCTTTAAACAGGCACACATAACAATTTTTTTTTCATGACATCATTTTAGGAATACACTGTACATATCGTTTTCTATTCAGTGATTCTTCTCAGGATGCAGTCTGCACATTTTATCTAAGCTTCCCTATAATACATATCAACATGGGGGGATATTCTCAAGAATGTGCGATAATCATCGCCAAAAAAGGCTAACGCACGTTTTCATATCGCCGTCTATCGCGGGAAAATAACTCTGTGTCAACGTGGTATTCCCAACACGGCGGTAACATGCGATAGTCTCCCAATAACGCGTCAAATGTCCGCGATACAACTACCGCGACGGCGATAAAAAAGGAAACCCGAACGTGAAAAAAGTTGCAATGGGCCCAACCGCGATAGAAAAATCAGCGACAAGCAGCGCCAAGCTTGCAATTCCCACGTCAGGCGGGAAAAATCACTACAAAAGCAGAAAAAAACCCACAAACTAAAACAAAACAACTGCGAAGCACAATGGAGGCAGCTGGAGCAGGAACAGAGGACGAGCAGAACCCCACAAGCCCCCCAGAGGACCAGGCTGGGACCTCGGGGTCAGGGAAGGGCAAGGAGAAGAAGAAGAGGAAGACGCGGTTCAGTCCGCAGGAAAACAGGATCCTGATTACGGAGGTGATAGAACACCATCAACGACTGTTCGTCACCTCCACTGTGTCATTGGCAACAAAAACTGGAATATGGCAGTCCATCGTGGACAAGGTGAATGCAGTCGGAGTGCTGAGGAGGACAATGGACGAGGTCAAGAGGCACTGGAATGATGTGAAGCGCAAAACCAAGCAGAAACTCACCAACAACCAGAAGGCAGCAATGCAGACTGGAGGTGGGAGTCCAGCACCACAGGAGGAGCTGGAGGAGATGGAGGAAATGGTCTCCACAGTCATCAGTGTGGAGACGGTGGCAGGAGTTGGGGGACCGGACACTGCTCGACAGGAGCCGACACAACAGCAACAGGGTGAGTAACGACGAGGGACTGGGGGGATGGGGGGAGATGGGCACAATGGCACACATGCACAATTAAGCATAGCACAGTGCACACCCATGATTACTCTGGAGCATGTCCCTGATCCCCTTGGCACACTGCAGCACATCCAGAAACTGCAAGTAGGCCCCCGTCGACTATGTGCCCAGAGGGGGCCCTCCCCACACATCACTAATCTCACAATAAACCCATTCACAAGTACAAACACACATCTGTGATGTTGTCGAAATGTCTACTGTCCCGCATCAAATAGGCAGCTCCTCCCAAACAGTCACAATGTACATTGTCATGCAGTTTGTATGTAAACCTGTACAATGCGTCAACATACATGTGAAAACAATGTTAAACTGCATCTCCCCTTTACATTGCAGAGGGTGAATCAGCACCTCCTGCCGAGCAGACGGTACACCTCTTCACTGATGATGAAGAGGACCTCCCCTCCATCGACACCGACGCCCTCCAACGGCTCATGGACAGCTTCGGCACCCCACCTCCAGGAGCAGGGCAGCCCAGCTGCATCGAGGAAACCCCACCCCCTGCACAGACCACACAGCAGGAAGCACCCACCACCACGGCTGGCTCCCAGGACCCCCACGAACAACACATGGCCTTCCAACGCCGTGTGTTAGAGGGCCAGGAGAAGATGGCTGATCAGGTGCGGGTGGGGTTCGACCTCATGGCAGCCAAACTAGATGCCATACGTGGGTGTCTAAGTCCCATCAGGGACCACTTACAGTCCCTAACGGACACCCACAGTCCGCTCCATGCTCTCCAACGATCCATGGCTGACATTGCTGGAGTCCTGACTCTGAGACAAGGACAACTGTCTAGTCAGAGTGGCCCCAGCGATGTCAGCCGGGAGTTGGGACACATGCGGAGGATCATGGAGAACAGGGAGCGGATGCAGGCGGAAAGAATGGCTGCCACGGCTGCACACCAGCGTGATGTAGCTGGGATCTACCATGCCCTGCAGATCCTCATCATGGCATTGCTGCCACAAGGCCTGGTGCAGATGAATGCTGCTGCCGCTTCGACATCCACATCTCCGCCTCCTGATATGTCAGTGCCTCACAGTGCGGCACACAATCCACCTCCGGCACCTGATGTGTCACTGCCACACAGTGAGGCAGCCAATCCACCTCCGGCCCCTGATGTGTCAGTGCCACACAGTGCTGGAGAGAAAACACCACCAGCCACATGTGAGGCACATGAGACATCAGAGGACGAAGATGCGGATGAATCTGCCTTACTGGTAGTAAGGAAGCAGTAGCATTTATCTCCGCCATATGGCCTGTTTCTGCTTGGTTCTGCCCTCTGCATCATCACCTTCCACTGTCCCCCGATGCACTCTGCGACATTCACCTTGGACCTCGACATGGACTGCCATATTCTGTTTGGTCACCAATGACACAGCTATCAGACTGCGGACTGAACTCTTCCTATTCCGATGTACTTGTCATTCCCTGAGGGACTCTGGCTGGCTCTCCACGGGCCAACAATGTAAAGTGGGGTTTGCATGGCCCTGTACTGCTCCAGCCACAAAACTCCACTGAATGTGCATTAAACAATCAAATTCACACAGATGTGTCATGTCTATGATCATTCAAGTATGGAAGTATGGATGAATGTAGGGTCAGTGATTCCCCCTTACGTCCATGTTGCACATGTTGTGGGACTTGAGTCACAGGGTGCAACATTACCGATTGCGGACCGGGTTGCGCCGACACCACATCAGAGACACACGCATTAGTTACCTTCTTGTCCAGCTCAGAACGGAACCACGCCCAGAGCGCCGGGGTCATCGTTCACACCCCTACGCTGGACTGGCATACGCCAGGCCAGCCCACTCCGCTTACGCTTACAGGGGGGGACAATGCTACATGTCCCAGGTCTTCCCTGTAGTGATCTGCTGATCACAGGTCTAGTTGTCAGCATGCCACAGCCACTCCCTGAGGGCTGGTTCACACCCACACCACACCCATCCAGCACATGCGTCACAGGACATGTGACCCTGCCAATAAAAGCGGCCGGACGCACGTGCCCGAGGCCATTTCCACTATCTAGCTGAGTGTGTCCGTGTGGTCATTATTTATGCATGAGGGCCTAGGGCCCTACCACATCATATTCCCCACTGCCGGAGGTGACATGATGGCGTCCGCACGATGGGACCCAATCATAAAGGGCACATGACTTGAGGTGCACAGAGTTGGTGGCATCCGAGGCACTTAGGCCGGCATGGGCCTACCGCCACGGGACGGTGACTTGAGGTGCACAGAGTTGGTGGCATCCGAGGCACTTAGGCCGGCACGGGCCTACCGCCACGTGGCGATGACTTGAGGTGCACTGAGTTAGTGGCACCAGAGCTGAGCGGGTGTGCAGCCTGCGATGATGCGTAGGCCTCGATACGCCGTCCTGGCAATCAAGATTCGATTTGAATTGTGATCCCAGCTGGACCGCAGTGTGCGCCGAGGGCAGCAGTCTGCACAGACATGACTCCGCGGCGCCGTGCTGCAGGGTGTGCTGGGGGCCTGTGGCGCGGAATCCAGCGATCGGCTGAGGAGGCTGCACCGGCACGTGGTGGGCCCTCCTGGAGACACACCGGTGGCGGCAGGTGAGCATTCAGGCCTGGGTGCGCAGGGGCGGGCACTCATTGCTGGTTGGCGGACTGGTCTGGGGACCAGGGCTGGGGTGCAGCAGGCGCACAGGATCGCGTAGGCACCACCGGTCACGGCGGCGCCCTCATGGCTGGGTGGGGGTATTGAAGGTGCAGGGGTATCAAGCTGATACAAACCGTGATGCTTACAGGTATGAGTAATCCTGCATCATGAGACTGTAACAGAAGTTAGTGTGACCGTAACCTTCCTTTTCTTTCCTACAAAGGTTACGACCACACGTACTTCTGTTACGGTCTTTTTGTGCAGGATTTGCCTTTCCTGTGAGCATTCCGGTCTGTCCAAGTGCCATACACTGTACCAGTTTAGGTTTGTGACTATACGGACACTTGACCATTGTCACCATTTGTCCAACAGGTTTCTGGATACTGACTTCCGGAGTATGGAATGGTATTGGGGAGTTCCCGCAGCATATGCAGTTACTTGAATCCACACGTTGCCCTGATGAAGTTCCCCATTGGGCGTTGGCTGTGCTTTTCATATTGTTTATTGTTGTATTTGTAGTAAAGGACTGTTTTTCCACTACCGTTGACTGCTGGACTTCATGACCTGCGGGGGAGGGTCTTGGGGGTGGTTGCGGTGGGTGTTGTGGCCCTCTTGGGTCTTCAGGCTGCACGATCATTGTCTCCATGGCATCTGTTGGTCTTCAGATGTGGCTCTGGGCTGGGCTCCCTTTCTACTGCAGTTTGTCATCCTGCTTAACACCAGTAAAGGGCAGGTGTTAGATCCCTGCTGCTAACACGCCTTATCGCCTGATTTTGGATCGCAGATCTGGCTGGTCGTTGTGAATGTCGCGAAGTGGTGTTTTCGTGTGTTTTTGCACGGGAACGCCTACTCTGCATATCATTAGCGTTAGTTGTCTCTCTCATCCGTGGCGATGTTTTTTGCGGCAGCTATCGCTGGAAAACTGGCGATGTGGTCAGTTTGCACCAGCTTGGGAATGGGCCGATAAATCTTTCGCCACTTCTGCTGCGCTAAAGTGCCGATAACTTGGCGATGAGTCCTTGAGAATATGCCCCATGGTGTACTGTTTTCTTTGCCTGGTCAGCAACATCTCCTAACGTTTTAGATATAACATGGTAGCACAGCTGCAGCTTTCGAACACAGTAGATTTTATCCTATAAACATCTCTCGTCCCTTTGGGGGCAGAGAGGAGAATTCCAGCAGAGAGACCAGTCCTGGAACGAACGCCCGCAGATCCCAACATACAGCCTTGCTTAAACTCAGTCTACACAATTTGTTTTTGTTTGTTAAATATGCCTTTATTGGAATTTGAACATCATGGCATTACAACAATGAAGGCATTGGTATAATGTAACGGGCATATCGGTCACGTCAGCGCACAAAATAGCAAAAGTCCCAGCCTGATAAAAAGAAAGTATGAGGCATCTCCAAAGGAACATTTGTAAGAAACAATGCCCAGAAGACCCAGACTTCGATTGTCACTCCTGTGGAAGGGAGGGAAAAAATATTAACTGGCACTCCATGTAAAGGTGCCCACAATTCGTACTTATTCAACAATAATGACCAATAAAGTGTATTATCCAAAACAATCAACAACAAAACCAGGCAGCAGGGGGCAATCGTGGCGAATCTAAGGGAATTGGTTAAGTGGAGTAAGATGGTGAGACAGCGGGAGCATCATGTACTGGCCATGCGTTAGACAACACTCTCCTACCCATTGAGCAGCCAATCTGTGGAAATAAGAGGGGGAGGAGAAGGATCATATCTCATATGTGATGTATGGACAGGGGACAACAAGGTTCTGCCCCTGGACTCCGTAAAAGTTCTATGTTGGCGATCAGTTAATGGAGAGTAGGGAGGTGGTGGCACTCCTGAATCCAACAATGATCACGTGGAGGCATCCAGCTTATCTTGAAGCTTAAGTACATAGGTACATAGGTATCCCAGAGGGTGGCAAACCCACCCCCAACCCGCAGGCATGCTTGCCTTGTCATAACATCAGCCTCAGCCGACGACCATTTCAGTACTACTCGGAGCCAACATTCTATCGAAGGAGGCTGCAGGGTTTTCATGACAGTTATGAGGCGCTTGAAGAGGCCCTTGGCCAGATTGGCTAATTTCAAGTAATGTTTAGTGTGCCTTGTGCGTTTTGTGATACCTAACAGGCAAATTAGTGGATCAGCTGGTAGTTGCACATCAATGATCTTTGAAATATGGGTCATGGGGGGCATTCCCACACCATGTGAATAAAAGTTGAGTTATTTTGACCACATCTAGGGCAGACTGGAGTCACTCTCAGGAACAGTCTGTGAAGACGGTGCGGGGTGAGGTAAGTGTGGTGCAAATAATGAAACTGGGTGAACTTCAAGAGAGCATTGAGGGAAATCCGTTTCACCTGTGCAAGTGCCATCCCCCACTGTTCAGGAGTAAGCACGGTACCCAGACATGCATCCCATCTGGGCATGCCAAGCAGCGCCAGATCCGTATCCACTGCTTGTAGCTCTGCAAAGAGTACTGTAACAGCTCTGCGACCCAATCCATGCATCAGAATACATTGCTATCCAGCATGAATTGCAGGAGCCTCCTGTCCCACTGTCCAGATGTTCCTCTTTTCGAGTATCAAGGCATTATACATAGGAATTGGCCAGCTCCCAACATAGTGCTGTCTTGTAGCTCCTAAAAGGAATGTAGGTTTCCGTTGGTGTATAATTCACAGAGGCAATTCACTCCTGTCTCATGCCAAGGTGCGGGGTCATGGGTGGCCAGCACAGCCCTCAACCCAGGCATGCTCCATATTGGCAATTGAGGGGTGTAAGGCAGTGCCCCTCAACATGGGAAAATACATTTATTCCAGCACTGCTTCACATTGTGAGTCAGTCTGCTTATACCCCTGGAAGGGCCTCTAGGCAACAACAGACATTCCAGTATACCTAGGTCATGCATGTCATTGCCAACCAATTTACCCTCACCCACAGCATCACCAGTTAATGACCGCATGGGCCATTACAACTGTGCTGCCGCACAGTAGGGTTCTAGGTCAGACACTCCCAAATCACCTTCCAAAATTGGACATTGTAGTGTACGAATAGAGACTCGTTTGCAGGTCCCTCCCCATACCAAATCAGACAGGAGATTCCTCAGGTCCTTAAAGTAGGCCCTGGTGGGGATTACAGGCAACACTGTAAAGAGGTAGCGGAGACGTGGTAATGTTAACATTTTTGCTATAGAGGCCCTGCCCATAGGGGACAGGGTTCAAGCACGTCCAGAAACCCACTGACAGCTGCAGAGCCACCAAGGTTCTACCATGATTTCCGTCCAGGAGATATTTGTCAGTGTGATCGACATTGACTTCTCGGTACCAGAACGACTCGAGTCACCAAAGGAAGCAATCAAATTCCAGTCTCTCCACCTCTTCACAGCTCACCACTGCAGGTAAAGATACATGATTTACCCCAATTAACTCGAAGTCCCATCTTATCTCCAAACAGGTCCAACAAATTAAAGAGAGCAGGGAGGTCCCGAGCAGGCTCCCGTACATAAACCAGAACGCCATCGTCATATAATGAGACTGTGTGCCATTGAGGCCCCACCAAGATGCCCAGTCTGGGTCACTAGCTCGTAGCAGAGCGGCCAGAGGTTCCATAGCCAGTTCAAAACATTACAGGAGACAGTGAGCACCCTTGCTGAGTCCCCCTACCTATAGAAAACTGACATGGTATCCCATCTGCAACCTGGCTCGCGGTGCCGCATAAAGCAGCCAAACCCATCCCAAGAACTCAGGACCCATTCCCAGGGCCTCCAAGACATGCAGCTAGTATGACCGCCCCAAGGTGTCGAAATCTGTTTCAAAGTCAAGGGAGATCGCGACTGGGAGCTTTGTGGACCCCTCAACTGCCCCCATGATATGACACAGCCTATGTACATTTCCAGAGGTGGCCCTGTGGGGTATGAACATGCATTGTTCGGTATGTACCAATGCCTGTAGGAGCAGAAGCAATCAATTCGCTAACACATTACTCAAGATCTTATAATTAATGTTCAACATTGATACGGGATGATAAGAGCTCACCACCAGGGGGTCCCTACCAGTCTTGGGTAGAACCACAAGGAGGGCTTCACATATAGAGTCAGGCAATCTGCCCTGTTGGTGGGCTTCGCGATATACCTCAAGCAGCCCGGGTTCTAGGGTGGCCCTGAACGTGACATAATATTCTACTGGAAATTCATCAGTACCCAGGACTTTATTGTGAGCCATCTGACTTACGGCTGCTTGGATCTCCTCTATGATCAGTGGTCGCTTGAGTTCCTGGAGCTGAAGGGAATTAAGGTGAGGGAGGGCAGTCCCAGCAATGTAAGCCCTTGTGGGCTCTAGAGGAGGATCTGGGGGAGTATAATGTCTCATAGTATTGTGCAAAAACCTCACAGATCTCAGCTTGGGAATTCACAATCCCACCAATGGGAGTGCGAATAGCTACAATGACAGTCCTTGGGACCTCAGAGTGTAGGAGCAGTGCCAACATGCAGCCTGGTCTTTCGCCGTCCACATGTTGACTGTTGAGAAGCCAGAGCCGCCTTATAGTCGATGTGACAAAGGAGAATACAGTACGAATGAGCGAAGCTCGCTTCCCCCACGAGGTCTTAATGCAATGCCTTCTCATTACTACCTTCATGGCATCCCATTCCAAGCCCCTAGAACCCACGGAGCCGTCATTCCCCAGAAAGTAGTAAGCCAGGTGCATGCCGATGACATTCTTATAAATCGTGACGAGTAAAGCCTTGATCTGCAATGGCCAGGTAGGGATTGGCGCTTTGTCTCCCCAATGAAATGGCACTTTAAGAGTGCTGTTATCTGACATCGTTCGCCTCAGATACTCTGAGCCTTGCACATGGGGCCAAAGCTCCCTGTTGCATAAAAAACATAGCCTTGACTGGTATGGACCTGATGTCCCAAGGCATAGTATGAGTATTCGGTATCTCTCGGGTACCCCAATCACCAAACATGCAACTGTGTGGTGACTGTCTATTGTTGAAAATGCTTGGTGGCTTGTAGACCCTTTTTTACAGACAGAGGGGGTACCGACCTATCTTTCTCAGTACAGTGTACACAGTTAAGTCCTCACCCCAAAGGCCAGGGGCTCATGAGAGAGTAAAGCTGGGGATAGTGTACGGAGGAAGTCCCCCTGAAGTGTAATAGGTACGCATAATGAAACTAAGGATAGAGGATGCCCATCCAATGCCCCCACAAGTATGACAAAGTGGCCATTTGGGTCCACCACTGATCTACTCTGACCAAAGGGGACTCCAGGGGCTATCTATATCATGACTTCCCTTGCAAACATGGAAAATCCAGTACTATTATCTGTCTTCTCCAGCGCCTGGAGACTTTGTCTAATTCAGCGGCGGGAAAGTGTGTCTCCTGTAGACATGCCACATGAATATGTCTCCGTCTGAGGTAGGCATAGATTCTGTAATGAGGTATTGGAGTCGCCATCCCCCAAATATTCCACATTAATGCATTATATGTGGTAGCCATGGGAGGTAGAAAGCACCCCTCCTTGGAGACTCAGTAGCATTAGTGCACAACCCAGAACCCACATCTCCCCTCATTGCCTCCCAGCCACCCTGCAGAACCCCTAATAACAACAAAACACAAAATAAAGGAATAACTTCCACTCCCTTGGCTTGGACAACAACCGGCATCTTGCCAGAACATTCGCAACTAGGCAGTATGTGGTGAACACGTGCCTTCAATATGAAAAAGTCCATGTGGAAGTCTGTGGAGGTCAGGCCAAGACATGTACAAGGCAGTGTCTGATGTGGTCAAATGCATCCTGGGCTTTTGTGGGGAGCATAAATGCCCCCAATTTGTCACATAACACAATCCACCCTCCCAGTGACTAGCAGTAAACCAGTACACCTTTTAACACTATCAGTTCACTCACCTGCATGTCCCTATTCCAGAGTTACCTGTTGGTGCGACCTTATTGAGGCAGTGGCATAGTCCGCATCTGAGGCCACAGAGCCGGGAGCAACCAGCACAGATTGCTGGTTGGTGTCAGGCACCAGAGTATGAAACTGATTCACACTATGCAGCGAGACCTCTGCCACTACTTGCGCTCACTTTTTAGCCGCTTGCTCCCTGGTTGGGCCCACACTAGTCTTACATCAGACCATCCCCGCAGGTCCTCTCCTTCCATCTCTGACGGTGCCTGAACCCCCTTAGTGTGAAGCCACTACCAGGCCTCGTCCGGTGTGGAAAAGAAGTGTGTAACATCAGCATCCACCACCCTGAGCCTCGCAGGAAAAAGCAGAGCATAAGAAAGTCCTAGATTCCGCAGTTGCTCCTTCACAACCCCGAAAGTGTTGCAATGCCTCTTGGCCTCAGCTGTGTAGTTAGAGTAGGCATTGATAGTATGTCCATGTTAGGTCCATGGGCCCCGGGGGTGGAACAGCTGTAAAATTCGATCTCTGTCGCTGCAGTTGACCAGGCACGCAATCACTGTGCGTAGAGGGGAAACTGAGTCTATATTCCTGATGCGGACCACCTAACTACACGCACCAGACATGGGGTCTGTTGGAAATTCCAGCGATCACTCATATATTCCTGTGCTCACACAGAAAGGATAGGCCTAGACATATAGATAATTTGCCATGGTTGGGATGTTTATTTTATACAGCCTGCTATTAATACTAATTACTTTGTTTAGTTTCATCTGCCCAGTGATCGCAGCACATTTACATCATAGTAGAGTATGATAGTTTCAATAAATATATTGTAAACTTTCTTCGTTTCTTTCTTTTGTTTACTACAGGCATGCATGAGTGAGAGACGAAAGGTGATGATCTGTTTCCCTGGTTCCCTTGGGGACCAGAGGGTCATGTTCTAGGTTGCCAAAATCACCTACTAGTCTGGGAAGGTTAGGAGTTCAGGTGATGCACTGTGAGCTAGCCAGGATTTGGGCCGATAGATACTGATGTAGAAAGACTCAGTCCCTACATTCTGATATCCTGACATCCCAAGGCACAGTTCTGCTTACCAGCAGAATCCCTACGACATGGCCCCACCAACATTGGCCAGGTACTTATTTAACAGGTCTCCTGAGTAGTACTTGTGTGTGCCCCTAGTACCCTTACACCTCCTCCGGAGACATTCATGGGATTGGGGTATGATCCTCCATAGTATTTTTAGGAATCACCTTTTTTTCTGTTGGTTGTTCAAGCTTGAACATTTAAAAGGATTAGCCATATTAGTGCTTGCACCCTGTTTCCATTACAGTTTTATTAATGGCGGCTCCACAGCCTATACCTACAGCTGACAATTGCAGACATTTACATGGCCTTGGCAATGCCGATGGAGACATAATCTTCGTGGTTGAGGCCCAAAATGCCTATTGTTTGGAAGTTTTTTATTCTTGGGTCGATTTTCCAGCTGTGGATGCTAATACATAGACAATTCATAAATATACTGACGTTGCACCACCACAAAATTATAGAGCATATCAACTCTTAGAAATTCCACTTCCTCATGGGGAACATCAACATTGGTTCCAAGGTGCCCTAATACACAAACTTAGTCATGTACACACTGGTGCCCTTAATAATGAAGAGGCCACCTGCCCAGCACAATCTGGTTATACACTGTACCCTGACCTACAACAAAACCTCAATGTTAATGAGCTACAGCAATTGTACACTGGTCTAGTTAGACTATATAGAAGCATATCTCAATATGTTATGCGCACCTTGATGGCTATCCCAGCAAGGGCAGCTTTAGCAGGACAACTACAGTTGCCTGCAGCATCTACCATAAGTCCTGTAATTATAATTCAATAATGGGTAGAATTACCGCAAACCGTGAGGAATTTTTTTTTAGATAGCCCAAAAATTGATCAGATTCAGCCGTATTTCCCCTTACAGGACCACAAGAGAAGCAAAGATAATTGGATATGTGCTTACCCCATGGGAGGGTTCCACAAATAGGTGACTGCGCCACTTTGGGCACAGTCTTTGCTGCAGTCTATACAATCACACATGGTACTCCAAGTATGTCAGTCTTGCCAGAAGTGTTCAAACAAATACAGAACCAACAAGGGACAGCTGCTGTCCTAGATTTGGGGATGAAATTAATAGGAAACTTTCCCGTGGTCTCCTCAATAATTCTGTCAAACATTAAAGGTGATGCAGCATCTTTGGCTATACGCTAGAGGCTTACGAAGGTTGCTCCAGTCAACCAGGCACGTGAGCTACCTATTATTATTGCTGAAGTATATACTTCTATAGGTTGCAATAATTTGGGGCCAGACCCAAAAAACCACAGCTTGGCAAACCTGGTTCCGACAAGGACACTGCCAAGCAGAGCCCGGAGTTTGCTAAAAAAACGATGTGACAAACCCAAACCTAAAGAAAAAGCTATGTCTCCACCATCGGAGCCCTCTGAAAGATGCTATTATTTGCCTGATTGCACACAATTGAAAGCACCTGATAGTTATCAGCTTTCTGATACTCGTCCTTCTCGTTACTTTCAGGACTCATCTGAAAAACAATACGAGAGAGCAAGGCATTCTGAGTGCAGACAGGAAGAGTAAGTGAAACCGAAAAAGGACTCACAATGCTCGTCTGACGTGAAGATAAAAAAGGAGGGCAAACCTCCACAATTTAAGCCCCAATTTAAGAAAAAAAGGTTGCAGCTATAACAGCAAAATATCCCACAAATGCTGGGAACTCTCCTCCTAAACAGGAGGTGAGCAGTGGCTCTCCTTGACAATGCGGCAGAGGTCACTGTAGTGCGCTGGAATCTCCAGGAGATTCTGGAAGCGAAAGCAACTAATTAATGTGTTACTGTTGAAACCCCAGATAGGCGCGTAGCCCCTCCAGACAGATTAAATAAATTGGATATGCAAATTGAGGATGACGTACAGCACACCATTCGGGTAATATTCTGGGACAATTTAACATTATCATACGCCATTCTTTTAGCAGAGGTCGATTGACCGCCAGAGTTTGTACGAACATCCCCACAAGGTGAGGAAGTTATAATACCATCATTTTCTGCACTTGTCCCTGATGAGGTCAAACAAGCCTATGCCGCAAATTGGGCTCTTGCACAACCCAGCTTTCTATTGCAATCATGTTGGCTGGGATAAGGACTCTCCTTATCATGTAATACCCATACAATCCAGCCCCCAAGTGCAGCCACAATACCAAATAAAATGGGATGCTAAAGTACCTGTTAAAGAAATACTCTCACAATTAGAGTACCAGGGAGTAATTGAACCCTGTGTCTCTCAATTGAATAACCCCCTTGTTCCTGAAAAACGGATCATTCCTATTGTATAGCCTTAGACTATAGACATTTAAATAGTCATACATGCACATTTGCAATTAAAAATACACACAGTACGGCACTTATAAATTACTTAGGGCCAGATGTATGACCGTGGAAATAGCGCCTCGCAAATTGCGAGTTTTTTGCGACTCACAATTTGCAAGGCGCTATTTCCAATGTACAACAGTGTTTTTCACACTGTTAGCGATTCCCAATGGAGTCGCAAATAGAGAGGCTCATGAATATTAATGAGCCTCTCGCAATTTGCGACCCCATTGGGAATGGCAGGCTCTCCCAGGTATGGTGGCCTCTTGAAGAGGGTGGTAATTTGCAAGTGTTTTGAGCCCGCAATTGCGGACGCAAAACATTCTTACATAGGGTTGCACTCGCTATTAGGAAGGGAACGCCCCTTCATAATAGCGAGTCGCAAAACCCTATTTTGCGAGTCGCAAAAAATTGCGAGTCGCAAAATAGGGTTTGTACATTTCCCATGCTGTTTTTGCCTGCATAAATGGGTTCGCAAACCCGTTTGCGCATGCAGAAATGGTCATTCATCTGGCCCATAGTCCATAAAAAATATAAAACAACCTTGGATATTTTCAATGTCGTTATTCTGCCAGAATATAGCACCTGAAAGCAGGGATTGGACTGCCTTCTCTGCGATAGGCTTTCAACGTCCCTTTTGTAAACTTCCTATGGGGTATAAGAACATTCCAGGACTGTTTGCTGACCATATTGTGTCAATTCCACATAATATTGACCCAGATGCATTGTCCTATGTAGAAGATATCTACCTAATGGACGATGAGTTAAACTCACATTTAGCCAAGGTAGATCGCATAATATTGAGATGTACCAAATCTGGATACAAGTTTAACATTAGGAAATCTAATATAGCATTTCTAAGTGTTCTATTACTAGGATATGAACTTACCCATGAGGGAAAAAGACTTGCACTACACTTCCTAGAAAAGTGGGCTCTGCTACAACCGCCAAACACTCTTAGGAAACTACAGTCCTTATTGGGATTCCTTAATTTTGGCAGAACTTACATACCTGATTATGCATAACTCATTAAATCATTATATGAATTAATTCATCCTGATTTTTCCAGCTCACATTGGACATCAAAATATACAGACATACTCAGATCACTGCAATCTCACTTGCTTGCAACACGTCACTTACATACACGGGTAAATACTATGAGCCTGGTCATTCATGTAGTCGTGAGTGCCATTGGCTTTACATATGTCACCTTAAATGAAGGTGAAACAGTGCTGATTGCATATAAATCACATTTATATTCCACTGTGGAGATGCGTTTTGCACCCACTGAAAAAATACTGACTGCTGTGCAGATGGCTATAATTAAAGAAAGGCCACTTGCAGAAGGAAAATACATTATTGTTGTTACTCCCATTCCAGCCTTAACCACTTAACCGCGGCGGCAATTCCGCTGCGGTGCGGCGGTTTTATTGAGTGGGCGGGGCCGCGTCGGCCAACGGACGTGCGCAGCACTACGGAGGTAGTGCTCGCGACGGCCGTTGGCCGACGGGCGCACGGAAGGGGTTAGAGGCTGTCATGAAAGCAAGTGTTCCAAATGCTAAAGTCCTCCATCCCAAATAGATACAATAGGCAACATCCTTAACATCTGCAGATGTAGACATCGTCTTTGACCCGGCTTTACAGGCACAATATTTTCTTCAATATGAGCTTGTTTATCCCATGCCCAACAATGTTTTGCCTCTTGAGCAGTATAAGTATATTATTTACTCTGATGGTTCAGCACAACCTGCTATAGGGACCAAGCACCAATATTTGGTGGCATGCGCCCCCGTTCATGGTGTGATGTTGGACGGTCAATTCCGACCACTAAAAACTCACACACAGTCCTTAGGGGACTGTACTGCGCAGTTGACTGAACTAAAAGCCTTGCTTCCTCCACCAGAACATACGGATCCTGAATTCCCCACACTTATAGTGTGTGATTGGTATTATTGTGTCCAGTCTTTTATTGACAATTTGCATTATTGGCGCCAGAATGGATTCAAAGATTCTAAAGGCAAAACTATAAAGCATAAATCACTTGGGTGAAGGTGGCAGACCTAAAACATAGGTTGCCACAGACTCATGTCATTTATATATTGAGTCATCAACGTGTGGGAACACACGTTGTGGGGCATTCTTTGGCAGATGAAGTGGCCAAATCTCCAGTTTCAACTGCAACAGTTGCTGCGATTACTCATTCTTATACGAGAGTAGATGACAATGTACTGGCTGCTGTTAATGCTACACACGACAGCACCCCTTTGCCTGAGGGCTTTTCAACTAAATATACATACTGTTTAAGCGAACAAAATATGACCTTTTGTTACAATTCCAAGGGATGGCGATTGCTTGATTCCCAACCTAGACTGCAGACTAGCCTTAGTGAAAGCTGTGCATGAAGGTGTTGCTTCTGCACATGCAGGTGTGGTGCCCACAATTTCATTACTACAGCAGCATTATTGGTGGCATGGCTTATATAAACAGGCTGAGAAAAAAGTCCATTGTTGTGACATTTGTCAACAAATTAAAAGTTCTACCATGGGTCGTTCACCGCAGACACACCTGTTGATTTCCAACAAACCTTTCAGCTGGATTTATTTAGACCATTGTGGTCCTCTTAAGTCGGATGGAGCGTTTAAATTTATCCTACTTGGGGGGCGTGGCCGGGATGGCGAGCGGGTAAGACGTGTCCTGTTCGTCTCCCCGCTCCCGTCGGCTGCCCGTGGTCGCCCCAGCTGCCTAAAGCGGAGAAAGCCCCCTGAGCCGCCGCTGGATAGTGGCGGAAACATGAGGGCCAGTCCTGGGGTGTGAATAGTGCCCCCTGCAGCTCACGGCGGCTGCGAAATCGGTCGAGGAGCGGACTGCCGGAGCACCTAAGATGGCGGACGCGGCGCCATACAGGGAGTGACGGAGAGGCCGGGCGCTCAGGAGACGCGCTCCCGTGATCGCCGGAGAAGTGGACCCATCAAACAGCTGAGGGTAGGATTGGCGACGGTGGAATCCCCGACTGCGGAGGGCTGCGGCGATCGGCGCATTCACGACGAAGGGTGGCCCGGGCAGAGAAGTGGTCTGGCCTGGACCTCGTCGCTGCTGTCTTGACCCGGCCTGGCGAGCGCTACGGGGGTGAGTGAGGAGGCCCGGGGTCCCGGGGGCTTGCGGAGCACCAGTGACTACACCTGGAGGCGAGACGGCCTGCATGTAACCCGCAGGGGCGGCAGGCTGGGAGTCGAGAGGACCCTGGAGGAGCTGCGAGGCACTGTAGGGAGAGCCGATTGCTGTTGCTTGAGCCAGCTGGAGGCGCGGTGGGGCCCCGGGGTGCCTTGGCGGAGGGGCCCGTCGCACGGGAAAAGCGGGCAGTGACACTGGAGAGGACCTAGAGGCAGGATACTGATCCTGGGGACACTGTGCAAAGAGAGCCGGCGGTGTTTCCTGGCCTGAGGGGCGGAGGAGGGCAGAGGATCTTCGAGGCCCAGGGCCGGCGAGCGGTGCCTGGAGGTGATCTTCCAGCGCTGCAGTGAACCTAGGGGGGTGCTCGGGTTCTAAGGCGACAGTTGCTACGGGTGCCAAGGGGAGCGCCGGATCCTAGGGGCCTGGGCGCGGCCCGGTCTATGCCTGGAAGTGGCCAGATCTGAGGGAGCAAGTCGAGCGATTGGGAAGCGAGGAGGCCCATCAGGTCAGATTAGGCGGAGGACATTGCGTGGGACCTGGAGTCCGCAAGGACGTGAGGGAACACGAAGAGGGCTGGAACTGGACTACCTTGCGGCTGGCGGCCCCTGGATAGGGACGGGCGGGGCCCGGGAGTGCGGAGGCGAGGCCCATCGACACAGCAGCAGGGCGGTGGCGGAGGGGTGGAGGTAAAGGGAGCCATTTGCGGAGGCCCTGGCGGGGGCGCTGGGCTCGACTTGAGAGCGTCCACCATGTCCTCTACTAGAGGCAAGAAAGACAGGACAGTGAAGGACATGTTTACTAAGGTGGGGGGACAGGCCGGGGGAGACAGCAGGGCCTCGTCCCCGACGCCAGGGGGGGCGGATGCTGTGGCCGCGGAGGAGCCGGTGACCCGGGCATTCCTCACCCAGCTGTTTTCCACTTTGAGAGACGACATCCAGAATCTCCGCCGGGAGGTAGCTGCAGAGGTCAAGGAGGTGCGTAGAGACATGGACGTCATTGGCGAACGGGTGGCCTCGATTGAAGAGAAGGAGGACTCCAGGGAGGAAGAAATTGAACACCTGAAGCAGGAGGTACTACGGCTGCAAGACCAACAGGTGGACCTACAGTCCCATGCGGAGGACCTGGAGAATCGTTCCCGGAGGAACAACATCCGGGTGAAGGGCATTTCATGGCAAGAGGAGGGCCCGGACATTACACTGTTTCTCCAGGGGCTCTTTCGTGGCATCTTGCAAGAGACCACTGACTTCCCCATCAAAATCGATCGAGCCCAAAGGGTGGGTTTGCCGAGGAGGGCTCCTGCTCCGCCGCCGGACATCCTGGCTTACCTGCCGGACTTCCAATTGAAAGAGCGCATTATGAGAAAGGCCAGGGAGACACAGCCATTGCAGCATGGAGGCCACGACATTGCTCTTTACCAAGACTTGGCTGCGATCACGCTGCAAAAGAGAAGGACCTTCCGGCCAGTCACCTCGCACCTGCGCAGCCAAGGGGTTAGCTATTCCTGGGGGCACCCATTTCGCCTTATTTTCAAAATAGAAGACAAGCTTTGTCAGGTCCGATCGGTGATGGAGGCTTGTTGGATCTTGAACATAGACTTGCCTACGAAGGAGGCAGAGCCCGAGGGACCAATTGGCAGAGACACTCGCGATGGATGGCAGAGGGTGAGCCGGCAACGACGGAGGCGGGGGACTCCTGCCAAGCCTGACCCTGAGACGATTGCGCAGGAACGGCGAGGAGTACTGGAGACGCTGGCTTCGGGACAGCCCTCTTGATAAGAAGGATGACGATGCTTCATAGGGGCAGATAAGGGACTCACAGCATGCTGGGGGCGGCCGGGGGAGGCGGGAGTGGGGGGATCCAATGGCCACCGAATGCACCCCACTGACTTTCTCACCAGGGAGCTGCGGAGGCCACCCGCACCTCCCGGACAATGTTCTAAGATTTTACTAGTTGGGGTTTGGGTTTTTGTTTTGGGGAGTTGGGAGGGGGGGAAGGGTGGGGTGCCGGCACTTCATGGTCCATCGGAGGTGGAGAATTCCAGGGAAGGGAGGTCCGTGAGGGAAAGGGGGCACTTAATCTTTGAGGGCAGAGACGCGGGGGGCTATCTCCGGTATGTCCTCCAGGGGAACGACACAGCTCAGTGGGGACGACAGTGGAATGGCTAGGGGGGATGTGTCCATTCTAACCTTAAATGTCAAGGGCCTCAATAACCCGGGTAAACGTAGAGCAGTGCTTTCCTTCTTAGAGCGGGTGGAGGCGGACATCTGCCTCCTGCAGGAGACGCATTTATTGACCAAGGACTGCCGTCGCTTGCGATCCAGGGCATTCCCACAACAATACTTTTCCTGCGCTGGGGACAAGAGAGCTGGAGTGGCCATTTTGATTTCGCAAAGATGTAAGGGGGTGGTGAAGGAAAAGGTCGCTGAAATAAGGGGTAGATTGCTGGCCTATACGATTCAATTTGGGTCACAGACGATAGAAGTGGGATCCCTATACGCGCCTAACTCGGGACAGGAGGAGTTTTTAAAAGTAGCTCTGTCGGACGCTGTGGCACCCCAGAATAATATGACTCTTATAGGGGGCGACCTGAACGTGGTTATGGAGGCACATAGGGACAGGTCACATACATCATATTGGCACAAGGGGGAACTCTCGGGGGAGGGTAAGCAGTGGCTTGCGGAAATTGGGTTTTTAGATCTTTGGAGGGAAGCGCACCCACACGCGACTCAGTACACGTTTTTCTCTAATGCTCATAAGTCATATGCTCGCCTCGACCACTTGCTGGGCACCAGAGACATCCAGGGGAGGGTGGTCGGGATAGAGATTGAACCAATGGCTCTTTCAGACCACGATGCAGTGGTCGCCCAGCTTGCGTTGCCGATAGGCCCACGACGCCAGGGGGGTTGGAGACTCAGGGAGGCGTTGCTTTATAAAGACCAGGTGATACAGCAGCTCACTAGGTGTGCCCAAGATTACCTCATACACAATGACACGCCTGATACCCACATCACTACACTTTGGGAGGCAATGAAGGCGGTGCTTCGGGGGGAGATAATAGCGATCGCGGCAGCGGAAAACAGGGAACGCAGGGAGACGCGGAAGGCCCTGGCCGAGCGGGTGCAGGAGCTGGAGAGAGTCCATGGTAGGACGGGAGCGCCGAGGGTCTGGCGCCAACTTAAGGCAGCTAGGTCACAGCTCGCCGGCATTGATTTGGATAGGGCAGAATATGCTGCGCTACGCCTAAAACATGCTTACTATGTGGGGGGCGACCGCACGGGGCGCCTGTTGGCTAACAGACTTCGAGCCCGGAAGCAACGGTCGAGGGTTTCCTCACTACGCAGTGACGCTCAGCGAGAAGTCACGGATGACCAGGGTATTGCGGACACGTTCGTACAGTTTTACGAGGAGTTGTATGCGGCTGAGCCGGTACCAGAGGCAGAGATATTGGATTATCTCCAGTCGGTCTCTCTGTCGGCATTAACTCCTGATCAAGCGGCAACGCTAGAGGTCCCCATTCGTGTGGAGGAGGTCATTGTGGCGATCTCGCGCCTCAAGCTGCTTAAATCCCCAGGACCAGACGGGTTTCCAGCCCTCTTTTATAAGAAATTTTGTCATATAATTGCTCCTCTCCTGACTAAACTCTTCAATTCCTTTGGGGGGGAGACACCTATTTCCGCCTCGATGTTGGCTGCAGCTATAGTGGTGCTACCCAAGCCTGGTAAGGATGGCCAGAGATGCGGATCGTACCGACCCATATCTTTATTAAATGTCGACTTCAAATTGTTCACCGGAATTTTGGCCACCCGCCTCGGCCCCCAGATGCTGTCCTTGATCGAACCAGACCAGGCAGGCTTCATCCAGACGCGTCAGTGCGCAGGCAATACAAAAAGAGTACTTCATTTGATCGACAAAGCCCACTGTACGGGGATGGACGCCCTGCTCCTGATGGTGGATGCCGAAAAGGCGTTCGATCGTGTCAATTGGGGGTTCCTAGGCCATACACTAAGTACGGTTGGCATAGGAGAGCGGTTCAGGGGATGGGTGAGCTGCTGCTATAGGGCTCCCACTGCGACCATTCGGGTGAATGGTGTTACATCCAGGCCTTTTCCAATACGGAGGGGCACTAGACAGGGGTGTCCGCTGTCCCCCTTGCTCTTTGCCTTATACATCGAGCCCTTGGCGCAGCGAGTGAGGGAAAACCCGCGGATTACAGGGATTCCGTTTGGAGGGGAGTCCCACCCAATTAGCCTGTACGCGGACGATGTGATAGCGGCGCTGAAAGACCCTGTTGACTCATTACCCGCTTTTTTGGGATGAATTGTTGGAGTTCGGGCACGTGTCGGGCTATCGAGTTAATGTGGATAAGTCACTGATATTACACTTAAATCCCGGCCTGGATCCCCGGGGGAGGGGGGTTTCGGCCCTACAGGGAATTCAATTGAAGGACTCCATACCCTACCTGGGACTGGAACTAGCTGCTTCGGTGCAGCGCACGGCTCAACTGAACTACGGGAGGTTGGCACGCCAGGCAAAACGGGATTTGGGAGCGTGGAGTAAACTCCGGCTCTCATTACTGGGAAGGGTGGCGGCGGTAAAGATGTCCCTATTACCGAAAGCTCTATACTTATTCCAGACCCTACCGGTGCCGCCACCGGCGGGATCCCTGGTAGCGCTACAGAGGGATTTCAACCACTTTGTGTGGGTAGGGGCGCGCCCCCGGATGAGTAAAGCATTGGGCTACATGAGGTCAGATGAGGGTGGACTGGGGATCCCTGACTTACTTAGTGTTAGAAATGGGATCTCTAGTTGGCAAGGGCTTGCACCTTTGTCCAAGTAGGGACCCTTCTTCCTAGTCAGGGTAAGGGTTGTTACACTCGTGAAGTAACCCCTGCTCACCCTCGTGGTAGCTTGGCACGAGCAGTCAGGCTTAATTCAGAGGCAGTGTGTAAAGCATTTGCACATAACCAACAGTAATACAGTGTAAGCACTACAAACGGACACCACACCAGTTTAGAAAAATAACCAATATTTTATATACTCAAGACAAGACCAATTACGACAAAAATCCACAATACTATACTTTACGAATGAATACTTGATACGTTAACTTCTTCTTTGCAGGAATAGCACAAAAGCAAAGTTCGTACGAGTCGGTAGCTCCGTCCGAGCCTACCGTGATGCTGAAAACCACAGAGTCTAACAGTTCCAGCCGACCGCGTCGATACGGGCCAGCAGAGTCGTGAGCAGACTCGGTCACAGTACCTTTTCTCGTTGTGGCTGGTACGGAGTGTACGAGCCGGTCGGCGTTCGTCGCGGTTGCGGTGCAAGACGGAGCGATGCAAGGTGCGGTGTCCCTCGATGCAGTGCAGGCAGCGGCTCGATGAGCGTCGTACAGACGGAGTCGGTGAGTCCAAGGCGTGCGATGCAGGGCGAGACGATGCTCGATGCGGTGCTGACAGGTTGCGATGCAGGCGACCAAGCCGGAGTGCGGGAGCTGGCGTCGGACAGCGGTGCAAGTCGGAGCGGTGCGTCGCAGACGTGCGAGCGGTGCCCCAAATGCGGTGCGGTCTCGACTCTGGAGCCAGTTGCAGCGACAGTGTCGGTCTGGTCCGGCTGGCCCAGTGAAGCGATGCGATGCGAACTGCGGTGCCCATAGGTCACGGTGCAAGCAGCGGCTCGATGTTGGCGGCGTCGGACGTCGCCCACGGTGAGACCAGGGTTGCGATGCGAAGCGGGGCGATGCAGTCTGCGGTGCAAACAGGTCACCGGCCAGGGATGGATTCAGTTGACGGAGTCGGTTGCGGTTCCCTTCCTCTGTGGCGACTGAAACAGCGTTCCAGAAGCGGTACCCAGAGGCTTGTGAAGTCTTTGCAGTCCCTGAGACTTCTTAACAGGAGGCCAGCTCGGTTTCTGGCCCTTGGAGATACTCAGCACAAGTTTGGAGAAAGTTCAGTCCAGTCCTTTCACTGCCCAAGACAGAAGCAGCAACTGCAGGCCAACCCAACAAAGCAACAACACAGCAAAGGGGCAGTACTCCTCCTGGCAGCTCTTCCAGCTCTTCGTCTTGGCAGGTTCCTTGATTCCAGCGAGATCTAAATTCATGGGGTCAGGGCCCCAATATTTATATCCCAAATTCCTTTGTTCTCTGAAGGCAGAGAGGCCTTCGCCTAGTCCAAACCAGTTCTGGAGCACTTTGTTGACAAGTCTCCGTCCCTTCTTTCAGTGAGTAGGCCAGGGACATCAGACGCACCACAGGAGGTGGAGCCAGCATTGTGGAGGGAAGGCACTGTCCTATTCAGGGCCCAGGTGCGACCCCTCCCACCCATCTACAGGTCGATCTGGCTATTCAGCCCTGCGCTGACTCACCCTGTCTCCTGGCATCCCCCAGCCCCGGTCACTCACATTCCAGACACGGAATAAACAACCTCGCAGAGGCAGGCTTGGATGGTTAGGCAAGAAAATACCCACTTTCTAAAAGTGGTATTTTCAAACCCAGAATGGTAAAACCAACCTTACTAAAAGCTGCATTTTATCATTCTGAGTCCAGGCATACTAAACTCGAATTTCTACCATGTTCCCGGGGTCAGTTAGGATTATATACTGTAATAATCAAAACCGCCCGTTCTGGCCTAGGGGGAACAGGTAGCCTTGCAATAGTGAAAAACGAACTAGGCTGTAATTCACTATCAGGACATGCCGCACACACCCGGGCATGTCCTACCTTTCGCGTACAACGCACCCTGCCCACAGGGGTACCTTGGGCCTACCTTAGGGGTGACTAACATGTAGCAAAGGGAAGGTTTAGGGACTTGCAAGTGTGTGCACTTGCCAAGTCGACATGGCAGCCCCAGGCTGCGCACAGGCTCTGCGATGGCAGGCCCGAGTTACACTTTACGGGCTGTTTGCGTGGGTGGCACAATCCAGTGCTGCAGCCCACCAACAGCATTTGGTCTATAGGCCCTGGCACTCGCAGTGCACTTTACAAGGGACTGACAGATAAACCAAATAGGCCAATCATGGAAACACCAATCCATGACACATTTTATACAGGAGCACTTGCACTTTCCCACTGGACCGCAGTGAGGAAAGTGCGCAGAATCATCACACCAGCAAAAACAGAGTCAAAACCGGGAGGTCAGAAAGCAAAAAGTCAGGGGAAACACGCCAAAAGATGCCAAGTCTAACACATGTCCCCTCCAGCTGAAAGTAGGGAGAACTACCCAACCCCATTGGAGTTCTCTTCACTAAGGCGGAAGAACCTGGACAGACCATCTGCGTTGGCGTGTTCTGTACCAGGACGGTGCTCCACCGTAAAGTCCATTCCCTGTAGGGAGATGGACCACCTCAGCAGTTTTGGATTCTCACCCTCATTTGCATCAACCATCTGAGGGGCCTGTGGTCTGTCTGAACCCGGAAGTGAGTCCCAAACAGGTATGGTCTCAACTTCTTCAGTGCCCAGACCACAGCAAAAGCTTCCCTTTCTATGGCACTCCACCTCTGTTCCCTGGGAAGTAGTCTCCTGCTAAGGAAGACTACAGGCTGATCCAGGCCCTCTTCGTTCAGTTGTGAGAGCACCGCTCCCACACCATGCTCTGAAGCGTCAGTCTGCACGACAAATTCTTTGGAGAAGTCAGGTGCCTTGAGCACGGGCGCCGTGCACATGGCTGCCTTCAGGGCATCAAAAGCTTTCTGGCAGGACTCCGTCCAGATCACTTTCCTGGGCTGCCTCTTAGAGGTCAGCTCTGTTAAGGGGGCAACGATGGTGCCATAGCCCTTAACAAATCTCCTATAATAACCGGTGAGACCTAAGAAGGCTCTCACCTCTGTCTGGGTCTTGGGGGCTCCCAAGCCAGAATGGTGTCAATCTTGGGTTGTAGGGGCGCCACCTGGCCGCTTCCTACCTGGTGTCCCAAGTATACCACCGAACCCTGCCCGATCTGGCACTTACTGGCCTTGATCGTGAGGCCTGCACCTTGCAGAGCCCTCAACACTTTCTCAAGGTGCTGTAAATGTTCTTCCCAGCTGGAACTGAACACAGCAATGTCATCCAGGTAGGCGGCACTGAAATCCTCCAGCCCAGCCAACACCTGATTGACCAACCTCTGAAAGGTGGCAGGGGCATTCTTCAACCCAAAGGGCATCACCCGGAATTGGTAATGACCTTCTGGGGTTGAGAATGCTGATCTCTCCTTGGCCCCATCGGTTAAGGCAATCTGCCAGTACCCAGACGTTAAATCAAACGTGCTGAGGAACCGGGCAGCTCCCAACCGATCAATGAGCTCATCAGCTCTGGGGATGGGGTGCGCGTCAGTCCTGGTGACGGCATTGAGCCCACGGTAGTCCACACAAAACCGGAGTTCTGGAGTGGCACCGGGCGCCGCAGCCTTTGGGACCAAGACCACTGGGCTGGCCCAAGGACTGTGGGAGGGCTCAATCACCCCTAACGCCAACATCTTAGAGACCTCCTCCTTGATGCTGGCTCTGACCCGGTCAGTCAACCTGTAAATCTTGTGCTTCACAGGATGGCTGTCACCGGTGTCCACGTCATGGGTACACCAGTGAGTAACACCGGGAGTCAGAGAGAACAGTGGGGCGAACTGTCCCAACAACTGGCGACAGTCCCCCTGCTGCTCCTGAGTCAGAGTAGGGGAGAGGATCACACCCTCTACTGACCCATCATGCTCCTTGGTAGACAGGAGGTCAGGGAGAGGCTCGCTCTCCTCTTCCACCCCATCATCTGTCGCCAAGAGCATACTCACTTCGGACCTCTCGAAGTGGGGCTTGAGGCGGTTCACGTGAAGGACCCTCAACGGGTTCCTTGGAGCCTGCAAATCCACCAGGTAGGTGACGTCACTTTTGCGCTCCTTTACCTCATATGGCCCAGTCCACTTGTCCTGCAAGGCACAAGGTGCCACTGGGGCCATTACCCACACTTTCTGCCCAGGTTGAAATTCGACCAGAGTGGCATTCTGGTCATACCATCTCTTCATTTCTTCCTGGCTTGCTTCTAGGTTCGCCTGAGCGAGTTTCCTGAAGCGGGCAGTTTGGTTTCTAAAGGCCAGCATGTAGCTAAATACATCCTGGGGAGTTTTCCTGGGAGCTGCCTCCCAGCCTTCCTTTACCAAACTCAGGGGTCCTCTGACAGGGTGGCCATACAGGAGCTCAAAGGGGCTGTACCCAAGAGACTTCTGAGGCACCTCCCTGTATGCAAAGAGTAGGCATGGCAAGAGGACGTCCCACTTACGCCTCATGGGTTCTGTTAGACCCTTGATCATGCCTTTCAAGGTCTGGTTGAATCTCTCCACCAGACCGTTTCCTTGTGGGTGGTAAGGAGTGGTGAACTTGTAGGTTACCCCACACTCCTTCCACAGGGATGTCATATACTTCGATATGAAATTGGTCCCCCTATCGGAAACCACCTCTCTGGGGAATCCCACACGGGAAAAGATCCCCATTAACGCCCGGCCCACCACTGGCGCCATCGTTGTCCTGAGAGGGATTGCCTCCGGGTACCGGGTGGCATGGTCCACCAAGACCAGGATGTACCTGTTGCCCATGGCTGTCTTGGGATCCAGTGGCCCCACTATATCCATCCCTACCCTTTCAAAGGGTGTTCCAACAACCGGAAAAGGTTGGAGAGGAGCTTTGACCTTCCTCCCACTCTTACCACTTGCCTGGCAAGTTTGGCAAGACCTACAGTGTGCATCTGACTGCCTTCGCATTTGGGGCCAAAAGAAGTGGGTGACAAGCCTGTCAAAGGTCTTGTCCTGCCCCAAATGTCCTGCCAAAGGCACGTCATGAGCCAGACCCAGTAGGAAGGTCCTGAAGCGCTGGGGTACCACCAGCACACGGGCTGACCCAGGCTCAGCAACCTTAGGCTCACTGTATAGGAGACCGCTCTCCCAGTAGATCAGATGTGACCCGGACTGATTACCAGCTGCCTGCAGCCTGCCGCCGCAGACCCTCCAGAGTAGGGCACTCGTTCTGCTCCCTGCAGAACTCCTCCCTGGTGGGACCCCTTCTTGCTGCCAATGGGTCAGCTCAGAGATGTCTCCCAGTTCGGCTACCTGCTCCCCTGTAGGCACCGGGGCGTCCCCCTCGAGGTCCGCCTCCTCCCGGTCCGTGGGAACTTCGGGGGCCGGTTTCCCGCGCCCCTGCCCTTTCTCTTGGCAGGGACTTGGGCCACTGTTTCAGGCTCCAAGTCCTCTTGATCACCCTTTCTGGCCGCCATTGACCGAGTAGACACGCATGCCCACTCTGACAACCCAAGCATCTCCAAGTGAGACCTGAGCTCAACCTCCTTCCATGAGGACTGCTCCAGGTCGTTTCCTAGCAGACAATCTACAGGCATGGTAGGGCTCACAACCACCCTCAAGGGACCTGAGACCCCCCCCATTCAAAGGGAACCTGCGCCACCATACACTGGCGCTCAGAGTTGTCGACAGCAACTACTTGGTGGAATGCTCCTGGGACTACTTGCTTCTCAGACACCAGGTGACACCGGACTGAGGTCACACTGGCTCCAGTATCTCTGAGAGCCTCTACCCTGTTCCCATTAATGGTCACCCAGGTGCTATATTTCTTTGTGTTAGGGGGCACCTGGTTTCCTGGGACCATCTCACTGTCCCCGAGTGAGACAAGGGTCATTTCTGCGGGATCCCCACCCTCCTGTGGGCACCCCTCCTCCCCAAGCGCTACACTAGCCAACACTTTGGATTGTCCACCGGTGGGTGGCTGTGTCCCCTTCGGGCACTTGGGGTCCCCCTTAAAGTGACCTACCTGGTCACATGCATAACACTTGCGGGGGCCGGTCTCAACAGGCTTCCCTGTAGAGACCCCTTTCTTCTTATCACCGGGGGGCTGGGAACCTTTACCCTGGGTACTAGTTTGGGGCCCTTTAGAGAACTCCTGTGCTTTACCCTTGTCCCCCCACCTTTCTGCTGGGGACCCTGCACACCTTTGGCTGAGTCTCCCCCAAATGCTTTCTTGTGGACCCTGGTACTCACCCAGCGGTCCGCTTCCATAGCAAGCTTCCTGGGGTCAGTTAGCTTACTATCAACTAGGTGCTGGCGCAGATCTGCAAAACATAGACTAGACAAGTGCTCCCATGCAATCAAGTTGTAGAGCCCCTGAAAATCTGTTACACTACTGCCCTTCACCCAACCATCCAGAGACCTGCAGAACACATCCACACATTCCAACCAAGTGTTGACATCAGACTTCTTACTGGACCTGAACTGATCCCTGTACTTTTCAGGAGTAAGACCATACTTCGTGAGAAGGGCATCCTTCATGTCAGCATAGGTGAGGTGATACCCCTTACCCAAAGCTATCAGAGCATCCCTTGCTTCTTCCGGGAAAAGTGGCCACAATCCTGCTCCCCAATTCTCCTCAGGGACCCCATTCATGTGTATGGCTGCCTCATAACCCTGGAACCACCTTTGTATGTCATCCCCCTTCTTGAACTCCTTGCCTACGTTCTTGGGAATGTGCACAATCCTGTCTGCCTTTCTGGACGAATTGCTGCCACCATCGGAGCCTGACTTACTCCTAAGTTCTAGCTCCTTCAGTTCTCTCTCATGCTCTAAGAGCATCTTCCTCTCCTCTATGGCCAATCTCTTCTCCTCCCGCTCACTCTCCAGCCTGAGCTTCTGCAGCTCGAACTGCCTTGCCTCCCGCCTGTCCTCCAGCTCCTCTGGGGACAGACTGCTGCTGCCTGACCTGGCGGGTTCCCCCTACCCAAAAGCACATCCACCCTGGAAATAGGCTCCTCCGCCTCCTCACTGAGACCACCAGGCTGCCCATTGGCATGTCTGGCTGCTACCCAGGCCCTCAGCGCCTTCTGTAGCTCCTCCTTCCTTGTGAGGCCTTTAATTTGGACTTTCAGATTTTTACAAATCGCTCGTAATTCCTTTACGGCGTAGGATTCCAACCTGTCCTCCTCAAAGATAACTTCCAGAGATGCAACGGATGATGCAATTGATTCAGGCATGACAAAAGTCGTGAGTTGAAAACTGGCAAGATCAAAAATAGGCCAAAAGAAAAAGAACCAGTATGTGGTACGTAATGGTCTGCGATATGGTAGTAGTGCACACCAATCACTGTAAGTCAAGTGCAAACACAAGTCCTATCCTCACCGCTGACAACCAATGTTAGAAATGGGATCTCTAGTTGGCAAGGGCTTGCACCTTTGTCCAAGTAGGGACCCTTCTTCCTAGTCAGGGTAAGGGTTGTTACACTCGTGAAGTAACCCCTGCTCACCCTCGTGGTAGCTTGGCACGAGCAGTCAGGCTTAATTCAGAGGCAGGGTGTAAAGCATTTGCACATAACCAACAGTAATACAGTGTAAGCACTACAAACGGACACCACACCAGTTTAGAAAAATAACCAATATTTTATATACTCAAGACAAGACCAATTACGACAAAAATCCACAATACTATACTTTACGAATGAATACTTGATACGTTAACTTCTTCTTTGCAGGAATAGCACAAAAGCAAAGTTCGTACGAGTCGGAAGCTCCGTCCGAGCCTACCGTGATGCTGAAAACCACAGAGTCTAACAGTTCCAGCCGACCGCGTCGATACGGGCCAGCAGAGTCGTGAGCAGACTCGGTCACAGTACCTTTTCTCGTTGTGGCTGGTACGGAGTGTACGAGCCGGTCGGCGTTCGTCGCGGTTGCGGTGCAAGACGGAGCGATGCAAGGTGCGGTGTCCCTCGATGCGGTGCAGGCAGCGGCTCGATCAGCGTCGTGCAGACGGAGTCGGTGAGTCCAAGGTGTGCGATGCAGGGCGAGACGATGCTCGATGCGGTTCTGACAGGTTGCGATGCAGGCGACCAAGCCGGAGTGCGGGAGCTGGCGTCGGACAGCGGTGCGAGTCGGAGCGGTGCGTCGCAGACGTGCGAGCGGTGCCCCAAATGCGGTGCGGTCTCGACTCTGGAGCCAGTTGCAGCGACAGTGTCGGTCTGGTCCGGCTGGCCCAGTGAAGCGATGCGATGCGAACTGCGGTGCCCACAGGTCACGGTGCAAGCAGCGGCTCGATGTTGGCGGCGTCGGACGTCGCCCACGGTGAGACCAGGGTTGCGATGCGAAGCGGGGCGATGCGGTCTGCAGTGCAAACAGGTCACCGGCCAGGGATGGATTCGGTTGACGGAGTCGGTTGCGGTTCCCTTCCTCTGTGGCGACTGAAACAGCGTTCCAGAAGCGGTACCCAGAGGCTTGTGAAGTCTTTGCAGTCCCTGAGACTTCTTAACAGGAGGCCAGCTCGGTTTCTGGCCCTTGGAGATACTCAGCACAAGTTTGGAGAAAGTTCAGTCCAGTCCTTTCACTGCCCAAGACAGAAGCAGCAACTGCAGGCCAACCCAACAAAGCAACAACACAGCAAAGGGGCAGTACTCCTCCTGGCAGCTCTTCCAGCTCTTCGTCTTGGCAGGTTCCTTGATTCCAGCGAGATCTAAATTCATGGGGTCAGGGCCCCAATATTTATATCCCAAATTCCTTTGTTCTCTGAAGGCAGAGAGGCCTTCGCCTAGTCCAAACCAGTTCTGGAGCACTTTGTTGACAAGTCTCCGTCCCTTCTTTCAGTGAGTAGGCCAGGGACATCAGACGCACCACAGGAGGTGGAGCCAGCATTGTGGAGGGAAGGCACTGTCCTATTCAGGGCCCAGGTGCGACCCCTCCCACCCATCTACAGGTCGATCTGGCTATTCAGCCCTGCGCTGACTCACCCTGTCTCCTGGCATCCCCCAGCCCGGTCACTCACATTCCAGACACGGAATACACAACCTCGCAGAGGCAGGCTTGGATGGTTAGGCTAGAAAATACCCACTTTCTAAAAGTGGTATTTTCAAACCCAGAATGGTAAAACCAACCTTACTAAAAGCTGCATTTTATCATTCTGAGTCCAGGCATACTAAACTCGAATTTCTACCATGTTCCCGGGGTCAGTTAGGATTATATACTGTAATAATCAAAACCGCCCGTTCTGGCCTAGGGGAACAGGTAGCCTTGCAATAGTGAAAAACGAACTAGGCTGTAATTCACTATCAGGACATGCCGCACACACCCGGGCATGTCCTACCTTTCGCGTACAACGCACCCTGCCCACAGGGGTACCTTGGGCCTACCTTAGGGGTGACTAACATGTAGCAAAGGGAAGGTTTAGGGACTTGCAAGTGTGTGCACTTGCCAAGTCGACATGGCAGCCCCAGGCTGCGCACAGGCTCTGCGATGGCAGGCCCGAGTTACACTTTACGGGCTGTTTGCGTGGGTGGCACAATCCAGTGCTGCAGCCCACCAACAGCATTTGGTCTATAGGCCCTGGCACTCGCAGTGCACTTTACAAGGGACTGACAGATAAACCAAATAGGCCAATCATGGAAACACCAATCCATGACACATTTTATACAGGAGCACTTGCACTTTCCCACTGGACCGCAGTGAGGAAAGTGCGCAGAATCATCACACCAGCAAAAACAGAGTCAAAACCGGGAGGTCAGAAAGCAAAAAGTCAGGGGAAACACGCCAAAAGATGCCAAGTCTAACACTTAGTTACCACCGGGCGGCGCAGCTGCGGTACCTGGTGGAATGGGCACGGCCTGCGTCAGAAAAACGGTGGCTCTTTCAGGACAGGGCGATCGCGCAGATACCTCTATGGAAGGTCCCCTTCCTGAAAAAAGCTCAACGCCCACAGGGATTGATGAGATCACCAGTCACCAAGTCGGTATTGACGGCATGGGATGCGGTGGTGACGAAGAGGAAGTTGTCCACCTTCCCTTCTCCACTCACTCCGCTATTTGGAAACAGTGAGTTCACCCCGGGGATGCCTGAGTCGGCCTTTGCGGCGTGGAAGGCTACCCCTTGCCGCTCTGTGGGTCACCTCTTCGATCTAGAGGGTGTTATCCAGTTTCCCCAATTGAAATGAAAGCGGATTATGGGATTCCTGAGACCGAACGTATGAGATACCTACAGTTGCGTCACTGGGTGCTCCAGGATGAGGTTCGGACGCAGGGGGGCCGGAAATTGACGGCGTACGAAAAATGGCTTATCACTAAAACCTCAGACAAAAGCCTCATAACAGATATGTACAATATGATTAGACAGGGTCCCACGGCACAAGCAACACCTAGTCAGAGGAGATGGGAGAAAGAAATAGGGGGAGCACTTACACGTAAGGACTGGGAGGGGATCTATTACAGGGCAAAACACACAGCTCGAAATGTTGCCAGTGTGGAATCCGCAATGAAGATAGCAACATACTGGTATCTTACGCCAGCGAGGTTGAATAGGGGTAATCCACAGCGGAGTTCCACTTGCTGGAGGGGGTGCGATCAAGAGGGCACCCTGCTGCATATACTATGGGAATGCCTGCTCCTAGGAGACTACTGGACTAAGATATTGGACACGGTGGACGCACTTTTTAGCACACAGATACCGAGGCTTCCGGTGTACGTGGTTCTAGGGTTACCTAACCCTATTACGTATCCTCTTAAAAGCCTGCGCGGACGCCAGATGGGGATAGCAATAGGGGCGGCATTACAAAATATACTGGCACACTGGGGTACAACCACACAACCTAACTATACAGGATGGCTGCATAGAATGTGGTTTGTTCTAGGGATGGAAAGAATCTCAGCCACCCTCCATGGTACGTCTGAATCGTTTGCAACAATATGGCAGCCATTTATATCGCTTCTTTCCTCCGAGTTTAATGAGCTCACACAACCTAAATATCTGCGAGTGCTTCGTCTCCCTAGTTTGTGGTCCGAACAAACCCAAAAGCCCGATACGTAGACTCTGAGATAGAAAGGAGAGGGCGGACATGGAGTGGTAGGATCAGGGAGAGTGCCGGCACAGGGTGGGGGAGGGAGGGACGTTAGTCATGTGTTTTTTGTTCTGTAATTATTTTGTACTCCAGCAAAGCGACAAGGATAAGAGTGGCCGTACAGGCCCAGGACGTGGATGGACACCCAGACCAATGCGAACGCTTTGGGGTAAAACTGGGGGTACCCACGATGTTGTTGAAATAGGTAGCCTACTTATGGAATGGGGTCCAGGGCTTTGCGTCCTGTGGTCTGTTGGGGTTTTGTTTGTAAGCAGCAAAAATCAATAAAAACCTTTTAAATATAAATTTATCCTACTTGCAGTTGATTCTTGCTGAAGGTTTCTCTGGGTGTGGCCCCAACATTCATTTGATGCTCGCACTGCAATTAAGGATACCCAAGTTTTTATCGAAAAACATGCATGCACTACATTCCATTTGGACCAGGGCCCTGCTTTTGCCTCGAAAGCATATAGGGATACTGTGGCTTTCCTGGGTGTAGAGGTGCATTGCTCTTCCCCCTACCCTTCTGAGGGAAATTCGGTAGTAGAGAGGATGAACCATGATATAAAGCAATCCTTAACAGCTAGAGTATTAGGTTCAGGGTATAGCTGGATCCATCTCCTATATGGGGTACAAAGAGTACTTAATAACCTCCCTAAACAATCTCTCTGTGGCCGGACCCCATACAAGGTCCATTTTGGCATCAAAATGTATGTTTCAGACCTTGACGGTCTGGACTTCATGGTGGTAGCCATGCCTTTTGACATAAATGATCATTCTACTGTCTTGCAGGATTTGCAACACTTCCGTGACGGCCAATCAAATGAACAGTTGAAGAAGTCTGCTCTGCTGGAATCAAGGAGCAGCCAGCGCCTTCCGGCTGGATTCCACAATTTGGTGATCTCGTTCGAGAAAAGGTTCGGGTGAAATACGTATGTGGCCCATCATACTGCGCACCGATGGCAGTCCTTGGCATTCAAGGGACAAGAAGTATAATATTGCCATCGTTTGATAGTTCTAAAGACAATTGTTTTGTCTCCATTGATCACATCAAGTTACATCATGTGGCCGATTCTAAACAGTAGGCCACAGGGAGCCCTTGGTTCCTCCTGAACTACTCTCACTACCATACAGGAAATTCCTCTGCAACTTGTGAGGAACATTAAAGCTGTTTCGCCCCAGCTGGGGGGATGGAAAATGAACTTCAGTTAATTCCTAATGCCACTAAAAATGACAGCCATATGACGGAAGTACGTATTGTACTTACTGCTGCTTCTCCTGCAGATGAAGTTGTTTCTACTGATCCACCTCTTGTGGAAGCTACCAATTCATTTACTACACTCCTGGCTCCTGTTTTTCAACAAACTGCTTCTGGTTATTATGTGGGACAGATGATTTTTCATCTGACTCTTTTGACAGTTCCACAGTTCTAGACGCTCCGCCTACACGGGTCTTGTGTTTTACTTTCATGGATGAAACACACTCATCTGGTCCGTCCTCGGATATATGTTTGGAGAACACTTTCCTTGGTTTTCCTTTTTCTTCGGATTGGATTTGTGACTATTTTCTTCTTGCTTATAAATGGCCGTTATCTGCCAGAACGCTCTCCCACAGAACTGGTAGACAAGGTGTTAACACCTTACTCATCTTCACATAAACTGAAAAGAGACATGACCCTTGTGAACATTTCAGCTCTCCCAGTAACTGTTGGAATTGTTTGGGATAAAGTCCCCATTGTTTTTGTTGGTCCTACAGAAATTCTGCAGATTCCTTTTGTCTTCAAGGTGTCTATGGGTGATGTTATTGTACCTGGTTTGCATTCTGATGATTGGAATGTTGATACTGTAAACTCCAGGCTCTCGGAGCTGGAATATTATACTGTTTTTGAAAGTGAAGACCTGTATCTAAATTCTGCTAATTATGGTGAAAACGTTCTGTTATCATCATTATGGAAATCAATATTTACATTGAGCTAGTGTTCAAAGCACACTTTCTAATTACACATAATGGGAACATTCTCCGACTCCCCCACAAGGGAGCTCAAAAACATATAGGGATAAATTCACATATTTTTCTGGACATGATTCATCAGACCCGAAATCTTTTAATTTTAAACTTGTCCCTACATCAGCAAAGAAATAAATGCTGATACAAACCATGCTAATATGTACAGATTTGTTTGTCAAACAATTAGCCTTGAAAGGCTAGGAGTATTGGAAGGATACCATTGAAATAAAATCAATTTGGGGTACCAAACATTGGCAGGTTCAAGGAACAGATACCTTATTTAGAGCCTGCTTAATTCCAACACAAATGATTTTTCTAAATGGCACAGTTCAACAGACTACTTGTCTAGTATTTGCTAAAATTAAAGACATGAATTCACCCAGCATTCCTTCCATTGGCCAATTTGATAATTGGCAACATTTAACAAATTATAGTGAAGAACAGCTTAATCGTATGGTGCAGAATGGTACATTTAACTCCACACTTTGAGATTCAAATGGTTATTGTGGTCAGTGGACACAAATGGTTGCTATGCTTCTTTTTGGATTCCAGACCGGGGTTTAAGGCAAGCAGACCCGACCCACTTTATCCCCAGTCTCAACACTCAGGGATAGTCACCACCTATTCGGTAGGGAAATTGTGCAAGCAATGGTTGGAACACTCCATACTGTCTGCAGTGAAATTTGGAAAGTGTCACAAATGGAAGCAGCTGCATGTTTAAGGTAAATTGATCAAGATAATTTGGATAAAGTACTTGCTGTTGATAATAGCTTTAATAGGTTGTCTTCTCGCATTTACAGTTTGAAAAACATTATGTCCTCTGTTATTGATATTATGCAAAATGGCATGTCTTTATTATACCATGTGCAAAGTCAGCTTATATCTATTATGCAGTTTAGTTGGACACTTGAGGTCCTAAAAAGTGGCCACATGCCATGGCATTTCCTAAATTCTAAGTAACTATTCTTGCCTTTCAACCTGACACGTAAACAGCGACTCATGGCCAAAAAGGATGCCACTTACACAATGTTACACATTGAGAAGTTAGAAGAATTGCCATTCAAAGTAGCTGAAACACCCTCTGCAGTGTGGTTAATACATGGCGTAATATCTTTGCCAATTTCAGCATTCCAGTTTACATCTTGTATGAAACATTTTCCAGTAGATAGATATGAAGCCCTGGGAGGTAGCTTTATTCACAAGTTGTGGTCACCTCCTTTTGATCACCGATGTGAATGGCTGACAGAGAGGTATTCCTTACTGGAAACGAATGCGACTCATCTGTCAGTCACTCACTTGTTTGTAAACATGTTCCCATTCATGGAGCATGTAATACTTCAGCAGCAAATTTGGCCTGTTTTCTAAAAGGAATACCAGCACCTACAATTCTCCCCCTCATTACTGCCCTTTCCAGTGGAAGTTATTTAATGTTAAGCGACCAAGATTGTTGTGTAATGAAGGCCATTAACATCTGCTAGAGAAACTTTTGAACTTCAGGTTGCAAGGACATTGAGCAAAATACAGTCCTTTTTAAGCACCAATTTGGCGCTATATTTCGGCAAGCTTCTAAATCGCTTCTTTATTGCTTCCAATACTGCTGGCATAGCACACGTTTTTAAAACAATCAGGACTGGCTTAGTCAGTACCTTTCAGAAAATCTTCGGGGTGATACCTGCCTTTATACATTCTTTGTTTTCCAGATTTTTTAGGGGCATACACTTGGTGTTATTCCTTTTTGCTGCATTTTGGTTCTATTTGTTATGCCGCAATGGATGTTCCTTTTCGAAGCCCACTGGTAATGGAACTACCACTGGTCTAGCTGTGCCGTGAGCGCATGATACGATTCTTTGGAATCCCCCTGATCCAGGAACTGAATACTGACTGGTCATTGTCATTCCAACCCACCTGGTTTACCAGCGTACAACCAGTGTTTCATTGCCTATGGTGTCCTTTCGAGTGGGCACTTGATGTTTACCTTGTGCTGCAATTGCCTGTTCCTTCGGGCATGAACCTGTTGATGAGTCCAATAACAACCCATTTTCGGAACAGTCCCATGAGCTAGCAGTTGCTTTAAGATGCAATGTTATGAGTTGCTCTCTACTGGGGAGATGGGTGCTTCAGCACCAGGATTTCAGAATTCCGTCTCTAATAAAGTGGATGTAGGACAACAGACTAATTACTCAGCATCGGCCGATAACAAGGATCATATCTGTTCTTTGGAGTTTTTGAATGAGGCTATTGAGGAATCATCGTCTGCAAAGACTGAATCCATTCTGGATTCACTAAACATTGATCTCCTGGAAGACATCTTGCTCAACCTAATTTGGCCCCCTTTTCTAAATGTTCATGTTCCATTTTTTTATTTATTTTATTATATCTATAAATTTGAATATTATGCTTATTAGCATCGAATTGAGTTTGCTTGGCTTGTAATTTTTATTGATTTGCTAGTCGCTAAGTTACTCTTCCGACCTAGGAAGGTATGTAGTGATTTCCCTTCTGAGCCCACTTTGGTTCTTGCTTAGTTTTGTGTTTTATATGTTTTAGGCTGCCTCTGCTTTGCACAGCCACACATAACACATTTGTTTTTGTGATATTATTTTAGGAATACGCTGTACATGTTGTTTGTTATTCAGTGATTCTTCTCGGGATTCAGTCTGTACATTTTATCTAAGGTTGCCTAGAAAACATAGCAACATGGTGAAGGAAGTGGCCCGATTCACTCCGGTCACTACCGACCAACTCTCAGCCTTCCACTAAAATGAAGAGTCGGTCAGACAGTAGAGAATACAAACCAATAACAGTTTATTAAGAGTACACTCAGAGCGGAGCCCAATCTGCACAGTCGCTTAGGAGTGCTGCAGAGGGACTGACATCAGCAAGCATAATGATACATTATGTACACTTCGAAACCAATGAAAGCACGCCCACCATGGAATTTTCCAGAGAGATGCAGCAGGACAGTAAATTACAAAGGAGTAAGTTTCTATTCTGGGGCCGGGCACACACTATCTACTATTCAAGGTCACTCTGCCTGTACCCAACACTAGACAAGTGGGAGAAGGCTTACATCTAAAGGAAAGGTTTGCGCTAATAAGAACAGTGCATTCATTAGTGTAGCAAAACTCAGCTCAGAGGAAACATAACCTAGAGAAGGCCGTTTCTCGGAAATGGCAAAGGATGGGTTTCGATCATGATACAAAATCTCGCCCCTACACAAAATGGCGCCGCGAATGCTAACTTATGTGAAACAATGCGAAAGCATAATTTTTATTCCAAAAGATCCTCCTTTTAGCATGAGCTAAACATATTTTGTATAATAGCAAAAAGACATATAAATCAATAAATCATGAATAAATTGTTTTAGGAGCACTCCATATTTTCAGCTTCAGGAAGGGAAATAGTAAGGAGGGAAGAAGTCTCAAAAATACCCTCATCTATTTGCATGTGGTCTTCTACTTCCTTTTGAATCATAATTGTTGCATTAGTATCATGAATTGATATTCTCTTAGGAGCGAGAAGGGTGGTGCAATAAGAGCAACATAAGTGGAGACACTGGACCAGGACACAGCAAGCAATCAAAATCACAATGAAATAGATCACCTTTTCAAGGATCCAACCCCATCCACAAAGAGTGACCAACTCCTATTCCCACTCTCCATTCCTTTAACATTTTCCAAGATGTCTAAAATGTGTTGGGTAATATTCTTTTCCATATTAGTGATCCCGACTACACACTGGTCTTCTACTACTGCGCACACACCACCGCTCTTAGCTAGGATGAAATCAACAGCATATCTAGTTTGCTCGGAATTTATCCGCATACTTTCCAATTGGGTGGTGATGTCACGCAGAGCCGCTACTGTGGAGTTAGACAGTATCTGCAGCTTACATCCAAAATATTCTCTAGCTTTTTCACCCCTGGCCATTGCAGTACCACCAAAGGTAATAATGGAGGAAAGAATATACCCAAAGGTGATACCATTACTATAATTGTTGACTTCCAAATCCGTCACCCCATCACATAACTCTGCAGTCAACGTTCTTTTTACCCATCTCACATTTGGCTTACTGTACTTACAAGGCACGCCGAGAGGGAGCACCATTCCTAGGGCAACATCATCTGTATCGTTATAAACATTTGAATAAGTACCATTAGACAGAAAATAAAATCCAGGGTGTGCATAAAGGGGACCTTGATAATCTACAGGAGCATATCTGGTGTTCATTCCAAAAGTACTCAGATCCTTCTTTTTCACTAAAGACATCGGATTTTTTAGCAGTATTATTCCAGAACCATTAACATACAAAAATGCATCAGTACTGTTTACTATCAGACTACATGCGGGATAATAACCAGCTTTTCGAGTAACCGTTAAATCTCGGTAATGCCAGCCCACTAAGGTGATGTTCTGCTCTCTCATATACAGATTATCACAATACGTATTATTGTCACAACCCGGATATCCCTTTCCTCGTGGCTTCCTATAATATAAACAAGGACCAGGATACCCCATTCCAAACTCACCCCTTACTTCCACAAATTGGGCTGGACGGATATACGTATAATTGACCAGTGACAATGGGTAAGCAGTCCATAAACTTGTATCGGATTCAGTGGGATAACAAGCTGTACCTTCTCCAAAAAATCTCTTATGTGTGTCTAGAAAGACATTACTCGGGCAGCCCTTTTGGTGCGTATTTGAGAAACAGCCTTACGTTTAGTGCATGACGGTGCATACTGATCACATTCCAAGACACAGGACACCCCACCCAGAATCAACAGCAGTAGTAGCACAAGAATAGCACATAATGGGGCAGATTCACAGAACTAATCTGATATAAAATCCTAAACTTACTACTTTTGGTATTCACAGAAGGCATTTAGTAGTAGTAAAGTTAGGACTCCTAACTTTACTACTACTAAATGCCTTCTGTGAATACCAAAAGTAGTAAGTTTAGGATTTTATCTCAGATTAGTTCTGTAAATCGGCCCCAATATCTTTTTCTTGGTAGACCAAAACATGAGTTTATGAACAAGGGGAATCACTGGCTGCTCTTCATCAGCAACTATTCTGCCAAAGGGGTGCATAGCAAATGATAAAGCAAGGGGGCAAAATGCAAGCAGGAGGAATATACAAGTTCCCAGTGACCGTCAGAGCCTCACTGGTACAGGCTCCTATTGTCCATCAAAACGTTGGTGCTCTTGAGCACTGGCGGGGGAGCTTGCTCTGTCCTAAGCTCGGGTTACCACGTTGATCAGGATAATGTACCCCCAAGAGGATACTTTCAGTCTATCCTGTCCAATGTTCAAACAGTGCACAAATCTCACATCACCCTAAACTAACTCAGTTGGTACTATAGCAAAGTACACCTAACTTACACAGTCCATCCCTGACTTAATCTGACTTCTCCTTTGGTGCACCGTTCCTCCGCCAAGGGCGCAGAGGGATCAGTGAAAAGGGGCTCTTGGATAGCCCGTATTTCCAGAGGTACTGCTGCATTCAGCACTTCATCATTTTCCTCATCCGTTTTGGTCCAGGTCAGCCTGGTGTCACTAAAGGGGACAAACTGAGGTACCGTCTCACACTCAGAGTCCCCTAATCCATCTCTCACCCATTGATCATAGGGCAGGGGTAGCGGTATCCTGCTATAGTGAGTCGCATGCACCCAGTTCTTTCGGCCAGCAACCTTGACAGCTGTACATGTAGCCAGGAGGACCTGCTCCGGGCCCTGCCACAGCGGCTCCAAACTCTTATTCCGCTGGAAGTTTTGGACCAGCACAAAGTCTCCAGGCTGAATATTGTGTTCGGGCCCCTCTGGTATAGCTGGCAGGGCTTCCCGGACCTGTTGGTGAATAGAACGCAAATTTTCAGTTAACTGAGCAAGATAGTCATTCAGCAGGGTCGCGTGATGCCCCAGACATTTGCCGGGCGTCCGAACACGACCTTGTACGGTGACAATCCTGTCCTAGAATGTGCTGTTGTTCTTGTCGACAAAAGAGCTAATGGTAAAGCATCTGGCCACTGTAACCCTGCTGTCTCCTGAATCTTTGCCACTTTAAGTTTGAGAGTACCATTATACTTCTCAACCAAACCTGCTGACTGTGGATGGTTAGCGGCATGAAACTTCTGCTTTATGTGCAAACCATCACAAATTACCTGAATCACCTTGGCATTAAAATGACTTCCGTTATCACTCCAATTAAACGGGGCAAGCCGAAATGAGGAAAGAACTCCTTCAGGAGTACCTTTGTGGTCGTAACAGCTGTATTGTCTTTAGTGGGATAAGCCTCAACCCATTTACTGAATACACAGACAACCACCAGAACATACTTCAAATTATTGCATCTGTCTAGTACAATATTATCTATCTATAGGACCTCAAAAGTAAAAGTGGGTGGTGCAAAATTACCGGGTGGTGTAGGGGTACCTTTCCCAGGATTGTGCATCATGCACACCATGCAGTACTTCACTAAGTGTGCAGCTGTTTTTGAAATATTATCATTCTGCCATACAGGGTCTAACAACTTGCAAATACCCTTAGCACTGATATGGGCTGGGCCATGATCCATCGTAACTACAGGGAGAACATATGCATCTGGTAACATCCATCTTTGTTTCCCTGACTTATCAATCCAACATCCCTCATCGTTCAACTGTGCTGTACTTTCATGCCACGTTGCTAATTCCTCTATTGTGGTCTCAATTTGTATTTCTTTCACATTCTCAAGTGTATCCTCAAACATGGTAACTTCAGGCACCCACCTAGCGGGACCTGCTACAAACATTCTTTTCATTTTAGTCCGGGCTGTTTCCTTAGCTGTCTGATCTGCAAAAGAATTTCCCCTACCTACATCATCAGTGACTTTCCGGTGGGCACTACACTTTATTATAGCCAATTTCTTAGGTAGTGTCAGAGCGGACAAAAGCCTCAATATAAGGTGCCCGTGCTGGATTTTGGTGCCATGCGAAGTAAGAAACCCTCTCTCAGCCCAGAGTCACCCAAAGTTATGTGCGACTCCAAAGGCGTACTGGCTGTCAGTATAAATATTGACAACCAATCCCTCACTCAATTCGCAAGCTCATACTAAGGCAACAAGCTCAGCAGCTTTGGCCGATTGATAGGGACCGCGTGATGTCTCAACTACTGTACGCAGCGTGGTGATAGCATATACAGCAGTTGTAGTGCCATCTGGTAATTTAAAACAAGAGCCATCGACATATAGTTCTCCTTGTGGGTCGGATAAGGGAACATCAGTCAAGTCTACCCGTCCTTTTGTCTCTTCTTCCGTCTGGAAGATACAGTCATGTTTATCAATCTCATCATTCTCAGAAGGGAGGGGCAGTAATGTGGCTGTATTCAGAGTGGCACATCTTTTGATCGTGATGTGTTTAGCAAAGCCAGTCAGACGCACACTGGTGAGGTGCTGTGTCTTAGTTTTATTTAAAAGAGTGTCCACGGCATGGGGTACCATGACTGTGAGATCAGTATCAAGTACGAGTCCAGCCGATTGTCTTATCGAGACAGCCACGACCACGACCGCTCTTAGACAGCTCGGGAGGGCTTTTGCAACAGGATCAAGAACATCAGAGAAATAAGCACATGGCCATTGCTTATCTCCAAATTTTTGTGTTAAAACAGAAAGCGCGCAACCAGCCATATCATGGACGAACAACACAAATGGTTTGTTAAAGTCAGGGGTGCCAAGTACTGGAGCTGAACAAAGCGCAGTTTTCAATTGCTCAAAAGACTGTTGACATTCAGGCGTCCAAGGTAGGGGCTCATGCACGTCTTTAATGGTTAGTGCAAGCAAGGGTTTGATTAGTAACGAGTAGTTAGGTATCCACTGCTGGCAGTAGGAAGTGATACCTATAAAAGCGCGCACATCTTTCTGAGTTTGTGGAACGGGCGTTTTAACAATGGTACTGATGCGCTCCGGGGTCAATCTCCTACCCTCCTTCGACAGTAGGTGACCTAAATAGGTGACCTCCTGTCGACAATATTGAGATTTAGAAAGAGACACCTTATGTCCATGTTGGGCCAAGTGCAACAACAATTTAACTGTACTGTCTTTGCGGGGGCGGAGCTTGCTCGCGACCAAGATGGCCGCTTGAGCTAAGAGCTCCGTGACATCGTTGCACTATCCTCTCATTATCCGGCAGCTACACGACCTCTAACGCATCCAGAGGTGAGGTCAGGACACCGGAGGACTGCCGTGGGAGAACGACCCAGCTCCGGTCCTGCTGTGACCGCGGCTCCCGAAGATACGCCGACCTGACGACAACCGCTTGGCCAGGCCCTGATCCCCGGGCTAAATTTTGGCTGTGGTGCAGCGCTTGATCCGGCGCTGCGCCACCTGTGTCCCTGGAGCTTGCCCGCCACGTTGGGAGGCCTGATTGCTGTCGGAGCTGGCACTGGCAGGGGTCTCTGCCGCCGATTCCTGTCTGGAGTGCGGGCTTGTCCCCTGGTGGTGCGAGGCCTGGTGTCGTTTGGGGTCGCGCTGCTGGGAACCGCCCGGAAGATCTGCGGCGTCCAGGCGAGGCGGCCTGCTTCACTGTGACCCCATCGCTGTACTGCCCCTGTCAGCCCCGGTTGTGTGGACTGCACCTGGGGAGTGGCCGCCTTGTGGGCCGTGATCATCGCTGCCTTCTTCTGGGAGCACGGGAAGGTGTGACGTGCTCCGACCACCGGATCTGGCATCTTGAGGCCTCGAGTCGCGGACGCGTCGGGCTGCGATCGCGGAGGCAGGCGACAGTTTCACCCCTGGGTGGGGCTGATGGCGAGTCTGGCATGGTGCCTGCGGAAGTGCTGATTGCTGCTCTGGCTGGTTCGTATCTGGATGCCCGAATTTGACCTGCGGCGCCGGTGCCTCTGCCCATGACCTACGCCCTCCACGGTAACGTTGCCCCTGCTGGGTCTCTTTGGGGCCGTGACTGCCCTGCCTGCCGCCCCGTGACTGGCTGCTTCCTTGTGGGACCCCCTCTGCTATCCTTTGTGGGGTGCCCAGCGCAGGGGGTCGAGACATTGCTTTGCCCGTGGGATGACGGGTGGTGGCTGGCGGAGCTGAGACACCAGCGGTTCCATCCTACACTTCTGTTGCAGGGCTTGCCTGCGCACCGGACTTCAGTGTCGCGGCTCTGGTGCCGGGGTCTGCACTCCGTAGTCAGGACTTCCCGATTGAGCTGTTTTGGAGGAGTGGGTGACCTACGCTGTCCTGCCAATGGTGCCTCTCTGCCTGGCCGATTGCTAGCGCATGGAATTGGTGGTGCATATCACTGCTTTGCTCAAGATCCCGCCATACATCACGCCGTGCCTCGGTTCGGAGGTGCATCGACGGCCCGACCGTTGGGACATACTTGCTGCGAGGATGGGCAGAGTAGATAGAGCTCAGCCGAAGCTCTCATTTGATCAGAAAAGGTCGAAGTCCCACGACGCCTCCACTGAAGACGCTGCCAGGATGATGGGGCCTACGCCTGAGGACTCGGACGCTGACATCCGGAGCATGCTGGTGGCAATGGAGAAAGGCCTACAGAGCGGTTTTTCTTCATTGGGCACTAAGATAGACGCTTTATCTTACAGGATGGACAGAATGGCTGAACGTCTTGACAAACACGCCGAAAGGCTAGATATGTCGGAACGTAGGATAACGGAAGTGGACGAAGCGCACACGACCCTCGACACTGAGCATAAACAGCTTGGATGAGTCCTGCGGGTCCTCCAGGACAAGACTGAGGATTTGGAGGCCCGCTCCCGTCGCTGTAACCTTAGAATAACAGGCCTGCCCGAGTCCACCCCTACAGGTAACATGGAACTATTCATCGAGAAATTGCTGGTTACCTTACTTGGAGAGGGTACTTTTTCGGCTATGTTTGTGGTGGAGAGGGCACACCGCTCCTTGGGTCCTCGCCCGCCCCCCGGGGCGGCACCTAGGCCGATCATTGCCAAACTGCTCAATTATCGGGACAGGGACGTCGCGTTGAAACTGGCAAGGGAAAAGCAACCTCTGGCTTATGAAGGTTCCACAATCTCGCTGTTTCCGGACTTCACCATCCGGGTGCAGGAAGCACGCAGGCAGTTCGTACCCATGAAGAAGCAGCTACGTGACCTGGGCATCGACTACGCCATGTTGTACCCTGCTAGACTCCGGGTTAATAGACAAGGATGTTCCCACATTTTCACTGATCCAAAAGCCTTGCAGAAGACTCTGAAGGACTGGTCCAGGGAACAACGTCACAGCCCGGAGCGGCACATGCAAGACGGGGCGACAGGAGGAACACTGGATGACCAGGACTAGCTGTGGCACGTCCCCTCCAGACGATAAGTATGGTCCTGGGGCAGCGGTTTGGGTGCGTGGGTTGTGACGTGGGTCGCCAGGGTATTGGTAGTTGAAGACTGGCACTAACTCGTGACTTGGGGCTTCGGCAAGTGGGGACCCCGATTTAGTGCAACAAAGCGAAAATTTGTTATCATACGTTGTTGCCAGGGATGGCTTTAAGAATGTGATTGGGGGTTGGCCGGGACATGCGCTCTGCGAAATGGGCGGTCTGGCTACATAGCGTGGCTATTCCAGGACTATTGGGAGACGGCTGGCTTCGGCCACTGGGCCGCCAGGTTCCGGAACTGCAGTTGGAATCGTGGGGTCATGTCCCCTATTGTCGCCGGGGTCTGAGACTTTGTGGGTCGTGTGGTTGCATATTTTTTCTTTGACGATGCACGGGGTGGGCTCTTTCATGTTTAGACAGTTCTCCTTGCTGGTCTAGCAACATCCGCCCACGAGTGAATCACACCAGGGGGAGTATTTTGTTTTGGTGGGGTGGGGGGGTAGGCATTTGGTTGGTAGCTCAAAGGGATGTATCGCGACCAAGTTGGGGTTGGCCTGCTGTGGGTGGGGGGAGGATGGGCTGAGAATAGGGTATTGTTGTTTTTGATGTTTGGGGGGAGGGGATTTTTATTGGTTTGCACACGGTGTACTAGTATATTGTTCGCTATACCGGTCAGGTTGCTATTTTTGCTCCAACCCTCATGATGGCGGGACCCAGTAATATTCAAGTTTCCGAGACAATAGATACCCTCCGTGCTCTTACATGGAACGTTAGGGGGGCTTAATGATTATAGGAAACTCTGTAAGGTATTGAATTACTTACATAGACAGAACATTGACATAGCTCTCTTACAGGAGCCACACCTCCCTCTCCAGAGCCCTCTACTTCGCAGTAGAGGATTGTTAGATAATATCCATGTTTCCGGTTTCACTACCCACGCGCGTGGGGTGCTGACTTGGGTTAACCCTAAATCCCCATTCTCACTGATACCATTAGAGGCGGATAGTGACGGCCGTTATGTGGTTTCTAGATGTCATGGGAAAGGTATGGATTTAGTTATAGTGAACATATATGGCCCCAACTACGATTGCCCTGAATTTTACATCGCACTGGTGAACACTGCCAAAAAGTACGCGGAGGGACAATTCCTCTGGGGTGGGGACCTTAATCTGGTTTGAAACCCAAGCATAGATAGATCGGGGGGCCCTACGAGGCGCCCATCTGCCGCAGCTAGAGCACTCGAGGGCGCCATGGCCAGTCTAGACCTTTGCGATATTTGGTGCACGCGGTATTCGGACAGGGGAGGTTACACTCACTACTCAGCTTACCATAATTTGCACACTCGTATTGACTATTGGTTGGCCTCATCGCAGCTCACGGCTCACACCAAAGATTGCTTGGTTCTCCCTCGCTCTCTGTCAGACCATTCCCCCCTGCTGCTTGTTCTTACCACGCCTAAGAAGACTATTCCACCATTCACTTGGAGGTTCCCCCCCTATTCGCTGCTGGACCCGGTCTTTCGAGAAGACCTATCCGAAGCCTTAGAATCTTTCTTTACAATTAACGTGGGATCCGTGGATAGTTTCCAGGTAGTCTGGGAGGCCTTCAAGGTCTATATACGTGGCATTTCCATGGCCAAACACTCGGGGGTTTTCCGCTCCATCCGACACAGTTTGATTGAGCTGGAAAAGAAACTCTGAGCCTTAGAAAAACGGCAATTACTGTGTGCGGATGAGGCTATATCGCGCGAAATTAAAGAATTGTTGGGAGAGTATCAGGAAGCAGCCGACAGCGAAGTTAAGCACTTAGGCAAATACGCCACCGCGCGGGTTTATGGGGAGGGAGATCGGCCGGGCTCTGTGCTGGCACAAATACTGAAGAAAAAGGGCAGTAAAACGATGGTCACTGCACTCAAATCAGCGGACGGTGTAGTGCTCACTGAGGAGACAGACATAGCTGACAGGTTCAAACAGTTCTACGCTGAGCTGTCCACCTCTCGGTCTACCGGTACGGACGTTGAAATTTTAGATTACCTGGCGCATACTAAGCTTCCGTTTCTCACTAATACGCATCGTGAGTTTCTTATGAGACCTATAGAAAAAGATTAAATCCAATTGGCCTTGTCGAGTATGAAAGCCTCGAGTGCGCCGGGAGCGGACGGCCTCACGGTTGCCTTCTTGGATATTTTGCTCCCGCACTTGTCTACGCTTTTTGATGACATGTGCGTTTCGGGCACAATGCCGCCTACGATGAGGGAGGCGATTATTGTAGCTATTCCCAAACCAGGTAAGCCGCTGGAGGAGTGCGGGTCTTATCGCCCACTCTCTCTGCTCAATGTTGACACCAAATTATTTGCTCAAATTTTAGCTAACCGTTTAGTCCCCTTGGCTCCGTTATTGGTGGCTCCTGAGCAGGCTGGGTTTATCCCTGACATGAACCTCACCTACAACCTCCGCACGGTCTTCGGAGCAATACAACATGTCAAGCAGGACTCTAAGGCGGTAGCGGTCTTCCTGGACATGGAGAAGGCCTTCGATTCTGTCGAGTGGCCCTTCATGCGTCAGGTGCTGACTAGAATGGGATTGGGTCCAGTCTTTCTTCAACTGATAGGGGTCCTATATAACTCCCCCTCCGCTAGAATAAAAATAGGAAACTTGGTGACGGATCCGATTGTTATTACCAGAGGGATGAGACAAGGCTGCCCGCTGTCTCCCCTATTGTATGCACTGGTGGCTGAGCCCCTGGCGTGCGCGTTGAGAGAGTACCACAGTTACAAGGGCATTCGATTCCCGAACTACGAGCTCATAGTATCCACCTACGCGGACAACACGTTGCTATACGTCCGTAACCCGGAAAGTAATCTCTCTTCTGTCCTACGGGAGGTTGTACACTTTGGGGCGCTCTTGGGGTTGCGAGTTAATTGGCCCAAATCCATAATATTCCCCCCTCACTCCTGCCACGGCACCCTTCGAACCGGACTATCTGCTGCAGTGGTCCCCGGAAGCGATACGATATTTAGGCATCCAGATACATACTGACTCCGAATTGGTACTTAGGGAAAATTACGGCACGGCAGTCAGCAAACTAGAGGATGATATCGAAACCTGGATTAGGTTGCCTTTGTCTTTACTAGGCAGGATTTTGATCATGAAAATGGTGGTGCTCCCCAGGTTTCTGTTCCTTTTCACTAATGTCCCTATAGTTCTACCTTGCTCTTTTTTTCATAGAGTCACCAAATTGTTAATAAAATTGGCATGGGCGGGCAAACAAGCGAGGGTGAAATGGCAGATACTCACTTTGCCGTATCATATGGGGGGGCTGGGCGTGCCAGATTTAAATCTATATTATAGAGCGGCGCAAAGCGCTCAAGCTTATAGTTGGATTCACGGCTCGCCAACCGTCCCGCATCTCCGCCTAGAAACAATTATTGCTGATCCGCTCCCACTACCGGCTATGATATTCGAAACCGTAGATCGCAGAACAGGGATACTCGACTCCATTAATACGACCAGACACGCTTGGCATCACTTACTCCAATTACAAGCCGGAGTTCTCCTGTACTCCCAGGCCATGCCCATTGAATGGACCCCCCGTGCAGAGACAAAGGGGTTCTCCGTGCATTGAAATCCTTGAACATCCGGACGGCTGGGGAACTGTTTTGCGATGGTGCAGCAAAAAAATGGGAGGATTTAGCAGGCTTGGCCGACACTACCACCCTGCTACAACGATTCCAGTTCCACAGAACGCGTCGTGCTTTGTATGACATCCTAGGGGTAGACCTCCAGGAACCTCCTGAGATGCTGGAATTGACCTACACTATCAAGGCTAAATCCCCCCGCAAGATTATCTCAAATATTTACAAGCTATCAATGTCCCATAGGGCAAACTCTTATACCAAAGCCAGGCTGGCCTGGCAGCGGGATTTACAGCGGGCGATAGATGACCCTATGTGGACTTATTGTTGTGTTAGTACTCGGCGAATTTCTTTAAATGGCCGGCACAGGCTGATCCATCTCAAGTTTTTAAACAGGGTGTATTACACTCCAGAGCGGTTACATAGATATGGGCTGAGGGACAGCCCAGCTTGTGACAGGTGCTCAGCACAGACTGTGGACTTCTTACATCTAGCTTGGTCTTGCCCGGGACTGTACAAATTTTGGGAATCAGTCTTCAGCGAGCTGGGGAGCATCGCTGACTCGGCACTACTTCCAGATCCTGCACTGGCCCTTTTGGGATACTCTAAGCAGACGCCCAAGGCCATACGTAGACTGGTGGACATGGGACTCCTCCTGGCGAAGCGCAGGGTAGCGATCAGCTGGTCTAGAGGCCCCACTCCCACGGCTGCACAGTGGTCGCACGACATGCTTTATTGTAGCACACAGACTGAAAACTACAGCGAACTACTTCCCCCCCGGAGCCGCCCTAAAAACTTCTGGGGGCTCTACACGACATACCTGGCCGCTAAAGTATCTGACACGAGTGTTCATAGTACAACCGCGCCAGATAACAATAACCCCACTTCTATTAATTAATACACTATTGGCTCTGCACTTTTAGCTTTGTTTGTTAGATTCCCTGTGGCCCCTGACACTCCGTTCTTAATATACCACACCTGTGAGGATGGGAGGGATAGTGTTTCTAGAGTTAGTCTGATAAATGGGTATTCTGCCGGAGCAATACATTTCTTTACAGGTGATATGTATGTATTTTGTATTTCTGCAATCAACCGACCGCCGTATGCTGTACATGCCTTTGTTATGATGTTACACCGTGCACCACAATTGTAATGTCTCAAAGTTCAATTAAAAAAAAAAAAAACTGTACTGTCTTTGCAACCTTGTTCTGTATCAGAAGCGATGAGCAAGTCATCAACAAACTGCACCAATACATTACCTGAGGGAATCGAAAGAGAATCCAATTGGGACTTTAAAGCCTGACTATAAATACTTGGACTCTCAGTATAGCCCTGAGGAGCTCGACAGAACCTAAAGCTTTTGCTAGCTAGTGTAAACCCAAACAAGTACCTGCTATCTGGATGAATAGGAATACTGAAGAATGCATTTTTCAAGTCAATGACAGAGAAGAATTTCGCAGTAGAAGGAATCATTGTCAAAAGAGTAGTGATGTCAGGGACCACGGGAAACTGGGGAACCACTATTTCATTAACTTCATGCAAATCAATCACGAAATGGTAAACATCCTCATGTTCATCAAGGGAACCTGAGGGTGTCCGTTTAAGAATTGGAAGGATAGGGCTATTACAAACATTAGCTGTTGTTTCCTCAAACACTCCTTTCTTAATCAAATCCTGAATAATTTGCAATAGGGCTCGCTCTCCTGCCTGTGGTATTTTATACTGAGGGATACAGGGTAAAATAGCACCATCCTTAACCTGTATTGAGACTGGAGATATCTGCAGTAGTCCCACCTCTGTATAACCTGTCGCCCACAAAGTGGGTGGCACATCTGCAAATTCAACAGGAAGAGGCGCATCTTTGAACAAACACTGTTTAGCACGTACTACATCTGGTCCCATTGTCATATACACACCTGCTGGGGAACAATAAATAGTAGCATGCAGTTTCTTCAACAAATCCAGACCCATCAAATTTTCATCACAGTTGGATGTCAGTAAGAATGGTGAATCCACAGTGAAAGGACCAATAGTCAACGCAAGAGGTCTTGAAATGGTGCTTACAACCGGTACACCAGAAAAACCTACCGAAACATTATTATGGCCAGACAGAGCCGCCCCAGGGACCATATTTCGAGAAACAGAACTTTCCGTCGCGCCTGTGTCCACCAAAAACTCCTTAGTCAAACCTTGCAGTTCCGCTGTTACATAAGGACCACGCTGGTCCGGAATTGGTCCCCCACTCTGTCCATGGCTGTCCTATCTGTAAGACACTCCTGTCACTTCCTCAACATCATAATTATCATGATAGTATTGTCCATCCTGAGGGTCATCAAAGTAATTATTATCAGAACGACCCTGTGGGGCTACGGCATTCTGAGCCCTATTTGCCCCACCAGCTCCACGACCCTGTCCGCAAGAACCTCGCCCTCTCGGAACTGCTACCTTCTGCAAAAGCACAGGACACTCGCTACGCCAATGTCCCTCCTCTTTACAGTACGCACACTGATTCGTACCCAAAGGCGTAATTGCTATCTGCCTACTAGTGCATGGAAGCTGTCGGGCAGGACCACCACATCCTCTCCCATTCCCTCTAAAAGCCTGCTGCAATAACACCTTTGTCTTTAAATCCTTATGCCTCTTCTCTGTCCTTTCCTTTTCCTCATTATCCCTGTGTTCATAATACTGTGCCATATTCAAAATAACAGAGGGGAAAGAGGTGGACCAAGTACTTTCAGAAGCCTGTAATCGAGTCGCAATTTCAGGAAGTAAATTAGAGACAAATCTAATAACAAACAACCGAACACCTCCCTCAATAGACCAAGCCTGCCCACTGTAATCCCAAAATGTACCTTCAAATCGGGTAAAGAAATCATACACACTCTCATCTTTCTTTTGTCGACAAGCTGACAATTTATCCCAGTCCACCTTTCTCGGTGGACTAAGAGAATGCATGTATGTAATGATGCGACCTGGCAAAGCAAGTATCTCCGCCCGAGGCTTATCACCTGGCTTTCTTTCCTGGTCCCATGCCTTAATTTGATACCAAGTACCACCCAACTCCAGAACATGATCTTGAGTATGGACCTGCCTCCAAATATCAACCGGAACAAGAAGGCCAAAAAACATTTCAATGTCAGCAAGAGTCATTACCGTCGAAGAAGCAGCTTCAGTCAATTCATTATAATAAGCAGTAGGATTTTTCCTGGGATCTGGCAAATGAGTCTTATAGGATAAAACCTCACCTCTTTTCCATGGAGTATAAACCCATTGTTCTTGAAACCGGGCCGTCACTGCCGCTCGAGTAACATTACCTCGCCCATCCGCTAACTCTGGTATCTCTGGGTGATATATAGGATGAACCTCTCTCATCGGAAACTGAGACACCGACTTGGGACTTTTCTCATGCAGTCTTCCCCTATAAGCTATTATTGTTGTAACATTAGCAAAGACTTGTTCTGGCCCCAATTCACTAATATACACTCGATCTCTAATGTCATATAAAATTTGGGGTGCTTCCGCTTCGAAGTACTGTTGTCAGAGACCAATCAAAGTAGCAGACAAGTGTTTGAGGGCATACTGCTGTATAAAGGGCTCAAAATCTCTCATAGTCGCCCAGACATCTTCTACACTATAGATAGGATTACGGGCCCACTGTGCAGACTGATTGGCTAGTACCTGTTTCTCTTCATCTCCCACAACAGATCGCACTAACGGTCCCATGCGCTCCTTAAATTTCGTCCAATCCCTATCCTCAAATCCACATACCGGTAATGTCGGAGCATGAAAAACCACAGTGGGAGAGGCAACAGTAGTAACAGACACTATCGTCGACGAGGGTTGTGTCGTGGGGGAAAGAGCTGGTGAAAGGGACGCTGAGACAGTAGGTGTGGCAGGCGTACTAACAGTCACAGGGGCCACAGACGGCAAAGAAACGGAAGAAAGAGGAGGAGGAGCCAGAGCCGTTGACTTAACAACAGTAGACACAGGGACAGAGACAGTGGACGCAACTGTAACGGGCGGCTGTGAGGGCACCGGGACAGTGGGATATATTCTTTGCGGAGCATATGGAGGTGGGGGTCGGACATCCAACAATTCTTCCACAAAAGTATCATCTTCCTCCTGAGCCACAAACGATTTATCAATATGTAATCGAAACCTTCTATCTTCACACTCAACACCCTTCTCCTGTTTTTCCCTGTCATATGCTACAGCTTTCTGAGTCAATGTCTGCATTCTCCCTTTCCGGGCCTCTTTTTCTGCCTTCAATCGCCTCTGTCTGGCTACTTTCTGCCATGTTCTGAGGGAATCAAACATAGACTGCCTACTTCGTTTCTTAAACAACTGTTCTAGTAAATACTCAATCTTTTGTTCATCAAAAGTGCCTGTCAACGGCCACTGTAACTTGGTATTGTCTGTCGTATATTTGTGCCATAGTGTACTAAACATAATAGGGCCAAGACCATGCTTCACATATATATCAAAATTGGGAGTGCCGGGGGGCGTGGCTTGACAAGCCATCATGGCGGACGCGGCTTAGCTGAGCTCCGTCTACCCACGCCATAATCCGTTAATTATCCTGCTTAATCCTGCCCGGAGAAGACTCACCTAGCTCCGCTGCATACCCTACCTGCTCTGGAGTGTGGCGATCTCCGTGATTTGAAGATCGGTGGGGCGGTGGCTGAGAGCGCCACGGATCCTCAGGCCGGACCGCCGATTGCCGTTCCCGCTGCTGTGGTCGGCCCGGGTACTGCTGGATAGAGCTGCGGTGCGCGCACTGTACGGGGCTCAGGAGTCGGGCCTCCGGCAGGCTGCTGTGGTGTGGAGCACAGCGCCGGTGCGCGGAGCTCGCTGTTGGCCCATCCCCCTCAGCTTTCCAGCCGCCATTGTACTGGCGCGGTGCAGGGAGTGAGACGCCGTCTACACCTGGTCACCACCTTGGCCCTTACTGACTCGTTGGTGCCTGGGACGCACGCTTCGGGGGGGGTGCGCTGTGCCCCCGGGCGATACGCGGCAGTGGAGCGCCGTGCCATTATGTGAGGTTTGCCGCCCGGCCCCTCCCCCCCACCGCTCGGCGCCCGCTGTCTCTCTGGAGCCGCGCTGGCGTGCGGCGGCTTCCTGCTGCGGGAGACCCGAAGACCTAGCCGGCTGGGCACTAGTGGTCGGGGCGCGACCCAGACGGTGAGTGACCCCGTCATTACTCCTCTTCCCCCCCCCCGGTCCGGGACAGGCAGACGGCACCACCGGCGCCCTGGGGGCGGACCTCCACCATTTATGAACATACCACAGCTGCGGCCCTGGGTTGGTGCACGGGTGGCCCCGAGACCGCTCTAATTGCGGTGCGGTGCGGGGCTGATCCTCATTGGGCCCCACAGCTAGGCCTGTATTGCAGATAGCTACTGGTGCACTGCCCTGGGGGTGTGGAGACGGGCCGCTAACACAGTAGAGGATCCCAGAACTGTGGTGGCTCACGGTCTCTTCCGGCGACCATCCCTTGCGGGCTCCCCCTGGGCCTTGGGTGCTGGCCTTGGTGCATTGGACTGCGCGGCCGCCCTTCCGCCGACGGACACTGTTCCCGGCCTGATCCTCTGCGTGGGCCAGGTGCTTCCTCCAGGACTGCGCCCCCCTGGCCTAAGCCATCACAGTTCCACCCGGGAGGGCGTCGCCGGACCCGTGGGGGCAGGCTCGTCGCCCCCTCTTGTATACCTCATCCTCATGGGCAAAGGCGGGCCGAGTGGGGCTGGTCCCAAACAGGGCACTATGGACCAATACACTACCGCAGCCGGGGGTGCCACTGGCAGAGAGGGGGGCAGCTCGGCCCCAGACAACGCGGCCCTCCTGGTGGCAATCAACAGTGCCCGAGACATGCTGGACGCCAAGATCGGTGCGGTGGGATCCGAAGTCTCATTCCTCCGCCAGGATCTTCGTAAGGCAGTGGACCGGATCACCGAGGCTGAAACTAGAGTCTCTACGGTGGAAGACTCTGTGACCTCCCTTCAAAAGAAAGTAAATAAGCTAACTGTCGTCACGCAGGAATTTGCCTCTAGGGTGGAGGATGCGGAGGGCCGCGCTCGGAGGAACAACTTGCGCTTTGTGGGCCTGGCCGAAGGCTGTGAGGGGGCCTCCATGACAAACTTTATCACAAAATGGCTCACAGACATCCTGCCTAACGACCTCCTATCCTCTGCCTTCGTCATTGAGAGGGCGCACAGGGCCCTGACGCAGAGGCCCCCCCCGGGCGCGGCCCCAAGGCCGGTCATTGCAAAGATCATGAACTTCGCCGACCGGGACGCCATTCTGCGATTTGCCAGGTCACACAAAGACAGCTTTATGCACGACTCACACTCGATCTTGGTATTTCCGGACTACACGCGCCTGGTCCAGCAACAACGCCAATCCTTCATGGCCGCGAAGCGCAGACTTAGAGAGTTGAACGTTCAATACATGCTGCTATATCCGGCTCGGATGCGAGTAATATACAACTCCAAGTCATACTTTTTTGACACCCCTGAGGCGGTCTTCGCGTGGTCGGATGAGCGTCCACAGCTCCGAGCGGGCTCTCCATCTGCCGTGGACTCGGACTCCTCTCGCAGCTCTCGCACTCAGCGGCCACGCCGCAACAAGTCCCAGAAGCGGCGGGGGCCGGACAGAGCGTCACCGAGCCCTGAGCGACCGCCTTGAATGATCCGGACTGCCCCACACTCCGAATGGTGAACTGTAAGACACTGCATATGGTTGAATGAATATTAGTTCTGTTGGTCTCCGGGTGGGCGTGGGTACTAGAGCACGAGCTGCGTGGCCACGGGCTTCTTGCACTCCCGGTTTTCCTGGGGTTATAGGGTGGGGAGGGATCCTTTGGTGTGATTTCTGGCGGCCCCCCGTTGGGGGTCCGCTGCTCATTACACCGCGACAGATGCTCCTTGTTTTTGGTAGTGACGGGTGGGGGGGTGGGGGGAATATCCCTTTGGATATGTTGTGTTATAAAGTTTATATGTTTTTGTACTTGCAGGCGGTGGGATATTTTTCATTTTGTCTTTCAAGCAGATCTCCTAGCTCTATCCAGCTTTTACTTCGACCCTCATGACACCAGGTGACGAAAACCTCCTTGGGGACGTAATAATGGTATCTTGGAATGTCCGTGGGCTACTGAATAAGGTAAAACGTGGGGCCGTTCTGCGACAGGCAAAGAGGTATGGGGCGGATATCCTCCTTCTACAGGAAACCCATTTACTGGGAACAAAAGCCCCGTGCCTCGCCCGCTTCGGTTTCTTTCACATCTATCACGCAGGGTTCACGAGGGGCTCTAGGGGGGTGGCAGTTCTTATTCATCGCAGGGCTCAGTTTAAATATATCGCACACAGGGCGGATCCTGGGGGCCGATTCCTGTTTGTCACAGGTATGATTTGTGGCGAACAGATCACTTTTGGCAGCATTTATGCCCCCCCACCATTAGGCACCACTTTTATTGAAAACTTGTTGGGGGCTTGGGGCTCCCTTCCAGCTGGATTGACCCTGATGGGGGGCGACTGGAACGATACCATGGGCCCTTTGGACCGCGAGCGCATCCTCGACTCCCCGCAACCACTGGGTCCGACCAAATTGTTTACTTTGACATCGACAATGGACTGGGCAGACATATGGCGGGAATTTCACCCTACTGAGCGTGAATATACATACCTATCGATGGTCCATGGGTCACAGTCCCGACTAGATTATTTCCTGGTCCCCCGGGTTTTTCTTCATCGATTCTCGGAAATACAACATCGGCCCCGCGGTCTATCTGATCATTCCCTGGTTACAATGCAATTCCACACGTGCTCCCGCAGGCCCCCATTCCGCTGGAGAATGTCCCCTTGGCATCTCCGCAGTCTGGCCTATCGAGATATGCTCAACACAGCGATCACCAACTATTTAGCCGACAACGGTCCCTCTGCTCCTTCGAACGCAGCTCTCTGGGAAGCCCTCAAGCCGACTGTCCGGGGCTCTGAAATTAGCTATCGTACACAAGAGAAACGTAAGCGCCGCGAACAGCTCGATGCCCTAGAAATGTGCCAGGTGTCCTTATCTTCCCAACTTAGCGCTAACCCCTGCCCCATCATTCGTCGCCAGTTAGTCCTCGCTCAGCAAGAATTACGTCAATATCTGTTGGGCGAAGCCAAGGAGATTTGGGCGGCATCGCAACACCGGATATATCAGTGGGGGGATAAGTCCAGTAAAATGCTCCACAGATTGTGCCAAGCAGACGGAGCCCCGGCCGTCACACCCACTATTCGTGGCTCAGACGGGTCCTTGCACATGTCGCCAGTGGGGGTCGTGGAAGAATTCGCAAAACACTTTACGTCCCTATACGCCCGGAAGGAGCAGATCTCAGCTGAACTTATAGCAGAGTTCCTTGCCTACACCCCACCCCGCAGACTCTCCGACTCCGTTCGCGAGCGCCTGGAGACTCCAATAACCCTGGAAGAACTGACTGGCGCCCTCAATGCGATCCAGCCGGGTCGCGCCCCGGGCCCCAACGGGTTCCCCATGGAATTTCTCCACTCCCACATGCCTCTCCTGGGGCCTCATTTACTAGCAACCATTGTGGATGCAGCTGACCAGGCAAGGCTACCAAGTGACTGGCGTCACGTGGAGATTGTGCTCTTTCTCAAACCCGGCCGACCCCCCAAAGACCCATCCTCCTATCGCCCCATTTCTCTCATAAATTTCGAACCCAAATTATTAGGGAAAGTCTTGGCCGACCGCCTTAGAGGGTGCATTACCGATTTGATCCATCCTGATCAGTCGGGCTTCATGCCACAGAGGGCCACCAGGCATAACATCAGGAGAGTCCATAACGCCATTGCTGTGGCCCCCGCTTTAGGCCGTCCAGCTGCCCTTTTGTTAGCGGACATCGACAAAGCATTTGACTCCCTAAGTTGGGTCTACCTTTTCCAACTGCTCGAGGCAATCAACTTTGGTCCCCGTTTCTTGGCGCATATACGCCTGCTATACACGGAGCTGACGGCATCAGTTCGCATTGCGGGACACAGCTCACGCCCCTTTCCGATCCAGAGGGGTACCCGTCAGGGTTGCCCACTGTCTCCATTGTTGTTCGCCTTGGCGGTTGAGCCTCTGGCGGCCTGGGTCAGAAGTGACCCGGTGCTCCGGGGGTTCGATTGGTCCCGCTCGAGATCGGACCGCATAGCACTGTATGCGGATGATGTTCTCTTTTTTATGACAGACCCGTGGTATTCTGGACCGCGTATATTACAAATCCTTAGGGTATTTGGTGGTACCTCTGGCCTCCACGCAAACCCTGCTAAATCCATCCTCTTCCCTGTATGTGGGCATCAAGGCCGTGAGTCGTGGGCCGCGCAGCTGTCCCGGGCCACAGATGGTTTCAAATATCTGGGGATCTTCATTTCCCCGTGCTCCAAGATATCATGGACGCACAATATCGCCCCATTGTTGACTAGCCTCAAAAACGAAACAACAATATGGTCCGCTCTCCCTCTCTCCCTCTATGGGCGCTCGGCCATCTTTAAGATGGTTTCCTTGCCTCGGGTCATATATCGCCTCCAAAATTTCCCTTACCCTGTCCCTCGCGCGTGGTTTGCTCAGGTAAACGCAATACAAAATAAGTTCCTCTGGGGTGGCGGAGCTGTTCGTGTGGCGCTCCGCACCTGCACACAATCCACGTATTGTGGGGGGATCGCGGCTGCTGACATTTACTCATATTATGTGGTGTCCCACATCCTTGTAATCAATGAATTATGGTACAATTCTCCCACCGATCCGGCATATGCTATTGAACACGCCGCGATGGAACAAGTCCCCCTACTCCACCTACTATATAGCTACACAAGGCTAGACCATTTACCACCAGCTGGCAGGCAAGTCATACAGTTATGGAGGGCAACGACCAGACAAATGGGATGGAAAGGGCGGCTCACTCGGGAGACCCCCCTGTGGCATGGCACATACCTTAGATCGGTTAACACTCTGAGCGGGTTCTGGGGATGGGACTCGGTGGGGATTTCGACCCTTGGAGATGTGATGAGGGGCGATACCCTAAAATCATTCCAGCAACTACAGACCGATTTTGACCTCCATAAATCTCAATTTTATTAATTTTTACAGGTCCGACACGCACTGTCACCTCAGATCCGACATGGAGACTCTCCCCGAGTTCCAGCCCTTGGAGGGCCGCCTGTTGATGGGTGACCTAGGACTCCACAAAATTAGGCAGATATATCAAACCCTGACGACACACATTCCCACCACTCTGGACAAGACCCGACTGGCCTGGCAGGCGGATATTCCTGAACTGACCGATGATGATTGGGCTGAGGCGATTGCTAGTCCGCGGGGCGCGGCAGTCTCCACCCGTTACAGGCTCATCCAATTCAAATACTTGCATAGAGTTTACTACACGAGAGTACGACTGTGGCGAATGGGGGTCATCCAATCCCCAGTGTGTCTGCGGTGTGGCAGAGAGGAAGGGTCCTTCTTCCATACGATTTGGACCTGCACTGCCCTACATCCCTTTTGGAATAGAGTTCGGACATGTCTTAATGAGGTGCTGGGGTGGGTGCTCCCACTGGACCCCGACTGTTTCTGTTGCATTCGACTGACGACATTGGGGGAACCGATATAAACAACATCTATTGTTCCTCGCCCTCACTATCGCCAAACGAGACATAGCACAGGGATGGAAGGCACCATCTCCCCCGACTATAGGCAAATGGAAAACCGAATTGATAGGTGTATGGGAGCCGAGATTGCTGTATTTGAGGCTAGGGGCTGCCCACGGAAACATCGCAGGATATGGTCGCGGTGGGCGACATACCGCGGTATCGACTTGCCCCCTCTACCCGAGGAAGACTAATGAGTGGCATTCCCCGCTCCCTGCCATATGTCCCCCAAGTTCTTATTGCTTGACTGTTATATTTTCTCACTGGGATGTATATCTGCACTTGCTGAACTATGTGCTCTGCCTCGAAATTTGACCACTGTCTGCATTTTGTCTAGATTACTATTTTACCGGCATGTTTGGCTGGGTTTGTATATTTTCATGGAAATGGTTATTGATGCACATATTGTTCGAATGATTCAACGTGCCATTGTGGGGCTGTCGCCCGCTGTATCGCAAAATGACCAAATAAAATTTGTTGTTAAAAAAAAAAAATTGGGAGTGCCTTCTGGAGGCGCCGGCTGAGCTTCTTCCAATCGAGCATCTGCAGAACAACAGTGGCAGCACAAAGAAATCAATTTGCTAACACTAGGCATTTTCAAACATTCACTATTTTATGCCTGACAAAACAAGTGCAAACGCTTCTTATCCAAAGATGGTCCTTAGACCGCACCAAATACAAACTAAAAATGGTACCATATCCACAAAGAACCAAAACAAACTCACCTGAAATATGCAGGTCAAAGCAAATCGATTCTCCACTGCCGACTCTTCAGACCAAACGGTCAGATCCAAGGGTTTCGCAGTTCAGGACTCCAGTCGGGATGACCACTGGGTGAGGCACCGTCCGGCAGGAAAGAAGGGGCAGCTGCGAGCAATCAATGCTCCTCATACAGGGATCCCTGATCCGTCAGTCCGACCCGACAATGGCCTCGACCTCCCCCCATCTGTGGAAGGGGAGGGGTCACTGACCCGAAGTAGTCCCTGTTCGGGCTCCAACTGAAGGAAGTGGCTAGATTCGGGGCACTCGGATCACGACCACCTCTCAGCCTTCCACTAAAATGAAGAGTCGGCCAGACAGTAGAGAATACAACCAATAACAGTTTATTCAGAGTACACTCAGAGCGGAGCCCAATCTGCCCAGTCGCTTAGGAGTGCTGCAGAGGGACTGACATCAGCAAGCATAACGATACATTATGTACACTTCGAAACCAATGAAAGCACGCCCACCATGGAATTTTCCAGAGAGATGCAGCTGGGCAGTAAATTACAAAGGAGTAAGTTTCGATTCTGGGGCCGGACACACACTAACTACTAGTGTGTACCCGCCACTAGGCAAGTGGGAGAAGGCTTACATCTAAAGGAAAGGTATGCGCTAATAAGACCAGTGCATTCATTTTTTTTAATTTTTTTTTTCATTAGAGTAGCAAAACTCAGCTCCGAGGAAACATAACCTAGCGAAGGCCGTTTCTCGGAAATGGCAAAGAATGGGTTTCGATCATGATACAAAATGGCGCCCATACACAAAATGGCGCTGTGAATGCTAACTTACGTGAAACAATGCGAAAGCATAATTTTTATTCCAACAATGGTGTACTGTTTTCTTTGCCCGGTCAGCAACAACTCCTAATATTTTAGACATAACACAGTAACACAGCTGCAGCTTTCCAACACAGTAGTTCTTATCATATAAACCGTGTCTAGTCCTCTTGGGGGCAGAGAGGAGAATTCAAGCAGAAAGACAGGTCCTGGAACGAACGTCCACAGAGCCTGACATGCAGGCTTGCAGAAACTGAGTCTACACTTGTGATGCAGACCACCTAACTTCATACACCAGGTATGGGGACTGTTGCCAATCCCAGAGATCACTCATATATCCCTGTGCTCACACAGTAAGGATAGGCCTAGCAGATAGATAATTTGCCATGGTTGGGATGTTTATTTTAAATAGCCTGATAGTAATGCTAATTCCTTTGCTTTGTTTAATCTGCCTAGTGATTGCAGCACATCTGCTTCATAATAGACTACAATAGTTTCAATAAATGTATTGTAAACTTTCTTTGTGTCTTTCTTTTGTTTACTACAGGCATGCATGAGTGAGAGGCGAAAGGTAATGATCTGTTTCCATGGTTCCCTTGGGGACTAACAGGTCAGGTTCTAGGTTGCAAAAATCACCTACTACTCTGGGAAGGTTAGGAGTTCAAGTGAGGCACTGTAAGCTAACCAGGATTTCGGCCGACAGATACTGATGAGAAACTCAGTCCCTACATTCTGACGTCCTATTATCCCTAGGCACAATGCTGTTTTACCATCATAAATCCCTGCAACAGTGTATGTTGTGTATTGTGTGCAGTGACTGGCTTGCGGTGTTGCCAAACTGGTAATGTTGTCTGTAACCAAACCTAAAAAAGTTATGAGTACCAATAGTAATCTACGAAAAATAATGTCCACATCATGTATGTCTTCAACAAATTTTACAAACAGCAATCTATCAATGTGAAATGCAACATGAAATTTTGTTTGAATTTTCTAATCGAAATCAATTATCTAAATTGTACCTCAGAATATTCTAATCAATGTCGCAGAGAATATGTCAACATTTTTGCTCCGCCACTGCCGAACATTGTGCAAAAGAGTATCGATCGTTTTGCAACAATGTATGTCCGTTTAAAAAAAAAAAGGCAATTATGAATGAAAGCAATTAGTAGGTCCATATCTAGAGCTGTGTCCCTTGAGGCTAACTGGAGGTTAGCTTGGAAATTCTTTATAACCTTCATCATTTTGTTGTTCTTCACATTGTATGTGGAAAATTAATTTAAAAATAGTTCAGTGCAGTGTTTATAAAATTGGACCGTGAAAGTAAAATGCAGTCAAATTACTCTGTATCGTATCTGTTGTCAGAATTTAAGGCATCTTGAGATAATTGTACTTACTGTACTGGCAAGATTTAAATTTTGCTGACTCCACTGTATTTGTCGAGTATCTCTGTGATGATAGTAAATCCACTGATGTCTGAGATCATCTTTCACCTCTATTGAATGCAGAGTGGTCTGCTATGTTGTTTCATTCAGCTTGGTACTTTCTTTTGCTTTTCAGTTGCTGCAAAGCAGATTAAAAATTTCCTTGACACACAGAGTTTTTTCTGTGCACATTAGGGACATTTTTAAACTTTCCTTCCCAGGACAACATGGCGATCATGGGAAGAACAAAAATCAATGACTTCACTTCATCCTAACTATGGTGGTCTGCTGAGAGAGCCAAATGAGACTCCTTTGTCACAAACCTATATGTATCCCATGGTGAACAGACATAATATCGAAACAAAAATATCGAATTGACAGAATATCGAGTTTTTTATATAGAATGGACAGAATATCGAATTGCCAAAATATAGTGGTGCAGAATATCGAAATTCAGGTAAGAAATATCGATTTCCATAATATCGAAGTTAGTAATATCGACAGTCATAATATAGTTGTTAAAAATATCGATTTTTTTTATAGTGTTTTAAGTGTTAGTATATGTGTTAAAAGTATGCATTATTTTTGTAATGTATGTTTGAATTTTTTTAAAGTAATGAATTTTATGTTATTTAATTTTTGTGTAATTTAATTCCGTACAGGGTTGTGGGTTTATAGGGGAATAGGGTGGGAAGTAATTTAATTATAGTAAATTAAATATTAATTTTTAGGAATTATTAATTATTTTTAATTTAATTTTGCGTTTTAGTTCTGTAGCGGGTTGTGGGTTTATAGGGGAGTAGGGTGGGAAGTAATTTAATTTTTATTAAGTAATTATTTATTTTTATTTATTGGTATTGATAATTAATTTATTGTTAATTAATTATTAATTGGTCATTAATTTTTATTAATTGGTAATTATTTTTTATTAATTGGTAATTAATGTTTATTAATTGATAATTATATTAATTGTATTAGTTTATTATTCGTAGCGGGTTGTGGGTTTATAGGGGAACAGGGTGGGAAGTAATTTAATTGTAATTAAGTAATTATTGAAATTATTTTTGTGTATTGATAATTAATTTACTGTTAATTAATTATTAATTGGTATTTTTTATTACTTATTAATTTTTGGTATTGAAAATTAATTGGTTGTTAATTAATTATTAATAGGTAATTCATTTTTAGTAAATAATATTTATTGGTATTTATAATTAATTAATTATTAAATATGTTGTAATTGGTAATTAATTTTAATTAATTTTTTATTGGTATTGATAATTTTTTTTTTTTTATTTAAATATTAAATCATTACTTTCCCTACTGTTGCACTCACTGGAGTGGAAATAGTAATTTTTACCCTACGCTATCCAACGCTTTCCCTACTGTTGCAGTCACTGGAGTGGGAATAGTAATTTTTACCCCTACGGTATCCAACGCTTTCCCTACTGTTGCACTCTCTGGAGTGGGAATAGTAATTTTTACCCCTACGCTATCCAACGCTTTCCCTACTGTTGCACTCTCTGGAGTGGGAATAGTAATTTTTACCCTCCCGCTATCCAACGCTTTCCTTACTGTTGCACTCACTGGAGTGGGAATAGTAATTTTTACCCCTACGCTATCCAACGCTTTCCATACTGTTGCACTCTCTGGAGTGGGAATAGTAATTTTTACCCTCCCGCTATCCAACGCTTTCCCTACTGTTGCACTCACTGGAGTGGGAATAGTAAATTTTACCCTCCCGCTATCCTACGCTAAAAATATTGAATATTTGTTATTAATATTACGTTAATATATATATGTATTAAAAAATAAAAATGCATGTTTATTTTTTTTTACTTACATTAATTATTTATTAATATTAAGGTTATTTAAGTATTTTTAAGTATGTTTTAGTTAATTACATTTATTATTTTATTAATTTTACATTACTTTTAAGACATTTAAAAAATTCGATATTTTGACTAACTATATTTTTTACAACGATATTTTGGATTCGATATTTTTGTACTTACCTGTTTGTAGATAGGAATTCGATATTCTGGCATTCTATATTTTTCCTCGATATTTTGGCAGGTCGATATTTTGCTCCTCGATATTCTGTCAGTGATCCGTATCCCATCTCTTCATGAGTTGGCTGGACAGGGGCTCCACCAATGTATAGCAGAACTTCCACTCTGCAGAACTTTAAATGCTAATGCATTTTAATTTGGTGTAGCATTTTCTAAATGATGAGTGGAGGGAACTGTCATTCTAGCTCAAATTCTGCCTTTATTCAGTCAAGTTCTGGAGGCAACTCCAAGCAGAATGGACGCATTGCCACTGCTGTGTGGATTGGACCCGTCGCAAAAACCTGCATCACATCACAGCCTATTGGAAACATCCGCTGCGCGATCCATCCTCGGCGCAGGCCCTCACATCTCTCGTCGACAGTAGCCTCGACAACAATGACAGACTCTGCATCTCAGCCTCACAACTCCCTGGAACCTACACATCGCCCTAACTGCGCGACACATTCTCAACGCCGGACTTCACATCGCAAACTCTCGTCTACGGGATCCTCGATGATGAGGCAGGACCTCACAGCACAGCATCACCACATCTTGGAACCGAGGCATTGCTTTGGCTGTGCAATGCATCTTCAAAGTGGATCCTCACAATGCTCCGCAAGTCAGGATTTAAGGTACTCTATTCTGGAGGCCTAACTGGGTCCCTGTAGCTGGCCCACGCACCATTGCAGTCAGACTGAACTTGTGGCTTTGTCCCGGTCCGGCACAACCAGATATCCACAGTTGGCACTTTGTACTTTTTAGAGCTATTTGTACTCAAATCTTGAAAACTGAATATCTACGGTTCTACTGATTGGATATCTGTCATGTTGGTCTTGTTTTATTTATGAAAAAGTACTCTATTTTTCTAATCTAGTGTGGGATCCTTTTTGGTGTGCTTTCACTATGTTACTGGTTGAAGTGTTGAACAAATACTTTACACAGTGTCCCTAAGTTAAGCCTGACTGCTCTGTGCCAAGCTACCAGGGGGTTGAGCACAGGTTAATATAGGTTTGGCTTATTCCTTACCCTGACAAGGACTGTGGTTGCTGCTTGACCAGGGCTCATACCCCAATCAACCAACAACCCTATTTCTTACACTGGTGATGAACAGTGAGGATTTGGACTTGTGTTTGTTTGTGCAGTGCCATACAGTTATTTTGTGTTACACTACCATCCAATAAATAATTCAAGATCAATTCCAGACTTTTTAAAAGTTTCCCTAGCTTTCTGATTGGCTGTTTTTACTTTTTTCTAAAGTTAAGTTCCCTACCTCTTTGTCTTATATCATGTAAGTGGAGAGGCTCAATACACATAGCCTCAGCAGGGCTGAGCTGCAGAAACTCTGCAAGGAGAGGGGACTACATGGTGGAAAGAAGGCCACAAAGGTGGACCTTCAGATAGCTCTACGGGCCTATGAGGAAGACCCTAGGATGCAATCCCAGCCTGAGGATTCTGAGTATGACGATCTTGATTTGGAGGACCTGGATGAAGAGGAACTTGATTTGAGAATGGAGGATAACATGGCCGTGTGCCCTGAGCAGGAGCTCCTAGAGGAGGGAGTCCCTTTACCCATTGAGAGAGTACCCAGAGTGAGGCAGGCAACAGTGTGTCTTCTAGGAACTTGTCCCCAGAAGAGCTGGCGGACAGGAAAACAGAAAGGGAGTTCAGACTCCAAATGACAAAAATGAAAACAAAGGATAAGGAGGCTGAGAAAGACTTGGAAGAAAAGAAAATGCTACTGGAGCATGAGAGGACCCTGAAAGAATTAGAGATCGAAGGAATACAATGCTCAAAATCCAGCAATGGTGGCAGCTTGCATGCAGTGTCTGAAAGTAACAAGAAGGTCTACATACCCAATGCCCTGGTGCCCAACTATATGGTGGGTGATGATATTGATAAGTAGTTTGCTGCTTATAAGGTTGCCCTGAGGGTGCACAAGGTGCTTGAGGAACACTGGGGGGTGGCTTGTGGAAACATATGGCTGCAGTGGGGAGGGATACAATACTCACGCTAGCGGTAGATGACCAGATCAAGTATGCCCCATGAAGGCCATCCTTGTCACAAAATTTGGGCTGACCCCCGAGAAATACCACCAGCAGTTCAGGGACAGCCAGAAACTTCCACATCAGTCTTGGGTAGGCTTCTTAGGTTACTCTAGTAAGGCACTGAATGGTTGGATGAGGAGCAGCAAAGGCAATGATTATGATGGGCTGTAACCCCTAATTATGAGTGCGCACATGCTCAATATTTATTTTACAGAGCTGTACCAGGACCTAGTGGACTGATCCCAGGAAGCTTGCTGAGGAGGCAGACATCTGTGTCAGCTCCCTGGTGTCCAAGAAGGCATTGGTGGGGACTCACAAAAGAGTGGTCAGGATTTCCACTAGAAGAAAGAGGGGGGAGGTAAAAACAAAAAAGCGTTCTTGCAAGGCCCCCAAAATAGTTCTCAGGGGAAAGGGTACCATTCCCAATCTGGCCACCAAAAAGAATGATTTTGTGGACAAAATTACTAGTAAAATTGTCCCTAAATACTACAAGTGCAACCAGTATGCGCATGTCAAGGCAGATGCCAAGTGCTCTAATAGGGCACAGCCCCCCCGGTGGTGGGCAGTCTCCGGGGTTGGCTAGTGTAGAGCTTGGGGAGGAGAAGGTCCCAGTCAGTAGAGGGGGGAAGCTGAGGTAACCTTAGTGTGCCTGGGTGAAGGAAAGATGGTACCTAAGGCCCACATGTCTGCAAATACTTCCAAGTATAGGCAGTGGGTTACCATCAATGGGCAGAGGGTCAAGTCTCTGAGGGACTACTGATAGGTGTCCTCTGGTATCCTCCGAGCAAGTGATAACCAATACACTTCACCAGATTGTAGTAACGGAAAACTGTGAGAGACACTTCCCAGTGGCTCTGGTTCCTTTTGAGTGATGGGGTCGTTTCAGGTAGCTGAAAAGCTCTGCCATGTTTGTGGATTCTTTTCTAGGGAATGACTTGGAGAACACTGTCTGGAATGAAGTGGAGCTCAAGTTCCACCTGGAAATGTTGGGGTTGCCTCAGTGCGTCTGTGTGACCACTCGGTCCATGGCTGCCCAGGAGGAGAGTCAAGAGAGCTGGAAAAATGGCCCGGGTGGGTGCAAAGAAAGGGAAGAACAGGAGACGGGGGAAGCCCACATCGGAAGCTCCCACAGTACCGGTGGATGGGGCACCAGAGGAGCTGTCCGGGGAGGCTATTACCTCCCTATGTGACCTGCCTGAGCTTGATGGGTGGCAAGTTGAGGGTGGGCCCACCAGCAGAGGAGTTGTGCCAAGCAGAGAGAGTGCCCAACCCTTGAGAGGCTGAGGCAACAGGCCAAAGCCCAGGCATCTGGTGACACCTCTGGATATCACCAAATCTACTGGGAGAGCAACATCCTTTACAGTAAGCCTGAGGCACCTGTACATGGGGCAGCACGTGTGCTGGTAGTACCCCAAAGTTACAGGGCCTTCCTACTGGATCTGGCTCAAGGGTCATGAGACACCCTTGGCAGGACATCTGGGGCAGGACCAGACCTTTCACAGACTTTTCTCTCACTTTTACTGGCCCCAGATGAGAAGAGCCTCAGATGCTTTCTGTAGGACTTGCCTTTCCTGCTAATTGAGTGGGAAGACAGGGAAGAAGCTCAAGGCTCTCTTGACTCCCATACCGGTCATTGACACCCCTTTGAGATGATGGGCATCGACATTGTTGTGCCTTTGGACCCCAAAACTGACTTAGGCAATAGGTTTATCCTGGTTTTGGTGGACCATGCCACACGTTACCCAGAAGCCATCCCTCTGAGGACCATAACTGCACTGGAAGTGGCTATGGCCTTGATGGGGATTTTTACCTGAGTGTGTTTCCCCAAGGAAGTGGTGTCAGATAGGGGCACTAACTTGTTGGCCTACATGAAGTCCATGGGGAAGGAATGTGGGGTAACCTACAAGTTCTCCACTCCCAGACTAATAGGCTTGTTGAGAGGTTCAACAAGACCCCTAAGGGCATAATTATGGGCCTACCAGAGCCCATGAGGCAGAAGTGGAACGTCTTCTTGCCCTGTCTGCTCTTTGCCTACAAGGAGGTACCACAGAAATGAGTGGGGTTTAGCCATTTTGAACTCTTCTGTGGTCAACCTGTCAGGTGACCTCTCAGTTTGGTTAAGCAGGCGTGGGCGCAATCTCCCAAGAAACACCCACAGGATGTGGCTAGCTACAAGCTAGCACTCCACAACCAAATGTAGAAGTTCTGGAAGAAGGCTTCTGAGAAATTAGAAAGCTAGCCAGGAGGTGATAAAGCAGCGGCAGGACCAGAAGGCCCCTCTGGACAAGTTTCAGCCTGGTCAGAAGGTGTGGGTTATGGAGCCAGTTGAGCCCAGGGCCCTCCAAGATCATTGGACAGGGCCCTTTGAGGTGATTAAGAGGAAGGGGTAGGCCACCTCCCTGGACCTCAAGACCCCCAAAAGCCCCTCTACAGGTTCTTCATCTCAATCGCCTGAAGCCTCACCATGAGAGGTCTGAGTTCGCCATGGTGCTGGTGACCGATGATGAAGTAGAAGAGGAAAGTGAACCTCTAGCTGATCTTCTGTCATCCAAGGACAAGGATGGGTCAGTAGAGGGTGTCAGCCTCCCCGTAATCTGACCCTCAGAGCAGCAGAGGGACTGTAGCCAGCTATTGTGACAGTTTGCTTCTCTGTGCTCCCTCACACCTGGGCTAACACACTTGTGGACCCACAATATTGACAATGGTGACATTCCCCCGGTCAAGAACAAAATCTACAGACTGTCAGACAAAGTGAGGGATATAATCAAGGCAGAGGTCTCCAAGATGCTGGAGTTGAGAGTGATTGAGCACTCAAGAAGTCCCTCGTCCAGCCCTGTGGTGCTGGTTCCAAAGGCTGCCCCACCGGGCACCACACCAGAACTTTGGTTCTGTGTGTACTACCTACATGGGGCTCAACTCAGTTACAAAGACTGCTGCTCACCCCATTCCTCAAGCTGATGAGCTCATTGATCGGTTGGGGGCTGCCAAGTTTCCTGAGAACTTTTGACTTGACTGCAGGGTACTGACAGATTGCACTGACTGAAGGGACTAAAGAGAAGTCTGCACCAGAGGGCCACTTTCAATTCAGGGTAAAGCCCTTTAGCCTGAAAAATGCCCCTGCCACCTTCCAGAGGCCGGTGAACCAAGTTTTGTCTGGAATGGTGGCCTTCAGTCCTGCTTACTTGGATGACATAAATGTCTTCACTAGTAGCTGGGAGCACCACCTTTTTCACCTCCAGGAAGTACTTCAGGCTCTGCAACAGCAGGCTTGATATCAAGGCCAGTAAGTGCCAGATGGGGAGGGGTCTGTGGTGTACCTGAGACACCTGATAGGCACGGGTAAGGTGCAGCCCCTCCAGGACAAGATATAAACCATCATGGCCTGGGAGCCCCAAAGACACAGACAGAAGTGAGGGGGGCCTTCCTGGGTCTCACTGGCCACAATGGGTAGTTTGTCAAAGGATATGGCACCCATGTTGCCTCTTTGACTGAGCTGACTTTGATGAAGCAGGCAAGCAAGGTGATCTGGACAGAGGCCTGTCAGAAAACCTTTGACTTCTTCAAACAGACCATGTGTACAGCCCCTAGATTCAAGGCCCCTGACTTTTCCGAGTAATTTATTGTGCAAACTGATGCCTCAGAGCATGACATAGGGGCAGTAATGTCCCAGTTAAGTGAGGAGGGCCTAGACCAGCCTGTAGCCTTCATCAGTAGGATGTTACTTCCCCAGGAACAGAGGTGGAGTGCTGTCAAGAAAGATGCCTTTGCTGTGTTCTGGGCACTGAAGAAGCTGAGACCATACCTGTTTGGGAAACAAATCCTGGTTCAGATAGACCACAGTCCCCTTAGATAATTGATGCAGATGAGGGATGAGAATCCCAAACTGTTGAGGTGGTGCATCTCCCTACAGGAAATGGACTTTTGGGTGGAACACCGCCCTGAGTTAGACCACGCCAATGCTGATGGTCTCTCAAGATGTTTCCGCCTTAGTGATGAAAACTCCAAGGACGTTGGGTAGTTCTCTACACTTTTAGCTGGGAAGACACGAGTTAGACCTCTCAGTGTTAGGGTGGTCTTCCCCCCAAATGTTTTGCCGTCTTTCCCTTATTATTACTGATCTTGTTTTTGTTGGCCTTAGGACTCTGCATACTTTACCACTGCTAAACAGTGCTAAAGTGCACATGCTCACTCTTTAAAACATGGTAATATTGGCTTATACTCAATTGACATATTTAATTTATGTCTAAGTACCTAGTAAGGTGGCACTACCTGTGCCCAGGGCCTGCAAATTAAATGCTGCTAGTGGGCCTGCAGCACTGATTGTGCTGCTCACTTAAGTTGCACCTTAAACATGTCCCAGGCCTGCCATCGCAGCCTGTGTGTGCAGTTTTAATCGGCTATCTCAACAAGGCAAAATAAACCTTTTGCCAGGACCAGACCATCTGTTTTAATACATATAAGTAATCGCTAGGGTAGGCCCTGGACAGCCCAGAAGGCAGGGTACAATGTATTTAAAAAGTAGGATATGTACTTTTAAGTTTTACATGTACCGGAAGTGAAAAACCCTTAAATTAGTTTTTCACTACTGCATGGCCTACCTTTCCCATAGGGTAACATTGGAGCTACCTTATTACATTTAATAAGCTGCAAAATCCAAATGGGAGCAGGTAAACACTTTGTGTTTGGTGTCTTTGGAATTGTAATGAAAAATCCTAACGTATGGTGAAGTCAGATTCTAAATTACAATTTTGAAAATGCCACTTTTAGGAAGTTGCCCTTTTCCTGCCTTAGCCTTTTAGTGCCTGCAGCCTGCCTGTGGGTCACATGACTGGGTGCAGTTGCCAGTTGGGCTTTGTGTATTCCTTCTAGACAGCCACACACAATAAAGAGCTTAGGTGTGTCTGGATGGGCCATCACTGACATGATATGAGGAAGGAGCTTGGCACAGCCCCAGCTATACTTGAATAGGCTATGTCCTTTCTCCACAAAAGGGCTGTATTAGCCTGGAGCCAGGGCAGGGACATCATGACGCCTGTGCACTCCAAAGAGAATTTCTAGAAGTTTCTCCTATTTTCCAGAGAAGGGCACCAGGTATAAATCCTGGGCCTCAGATACCATCTTTTCAGTACACTTCTGGACCTGTGGATACTCTGCCAGGAAGAATGACTGCTGTGCTGCTGAAAGGACTGCCGCTCTGCTGACCTGCTGCTGCCCTGCTGTGCTGACCTGCTGTCAGCTGCCCTCTTGCCTGGGTGAGAAGGACAGGACCTGCATCTGTTGAACCCAGGACCTAAAAGTGAATCCAGGGGCTAGTTGTCTGGCCTCCTGACTTGAGCCTCAGGGACAGAAGGCTCCAACAACCTAGAACCGAGCACCTGGACTCTGCCATCTGTGAGTCTACCCTGCCAAGTAGTGCCACCCAGTCCTAGTCCCTTGGAAGTTGGTGCTCTGCCAGCCTCTGTGGATCGAGCGGAGCAGACACATCTCCTCTGCTGCACAGCACAACTCCAAGCAGAACTACCGCATCACCGCTGCTGCGTGGATTCGACCTGTCTCAAAGACCCGTAACACATCGGAGCCCATTGGTACCACCACTGCACTACACATCCTTGGCGTAGGCCCTCACATCCCTCGCCGATAGCAGCCTCAACAACAATGCCGGACTCTGCGTCACTACCTCGCAGCTCCCCAGAACCGGGATATCACTCTGACTGCGTGTAGCATCCTCGACTCTGGTCTTCGATCGCAAGCCGTCGTCAACGGGATCCTCAACGATGACGCAAGACCTCGCACCATAGCCTTGCTGCATTTCAGAAAGGACACATCGCTTAAGCTGCGTGAACCCTCTTAGAAGTGGATCCTCGCAACGCTCTGCAACCCAGGATTTAGTGTACTTTGTTCAGCAGGCCTACCTGGGTCCCTGTAGCCGGCCCACCCTCTATCGCGGTCAGCCTGAACTTGTGATTTTGTCTCTGTCTCTGATATCCACAGTTGATCCTTTGTGCTTTTTGGCACTATTTTTACTAAAATATTTAAAATTGAATAACTTGTGGATTCTCCTGGAGGGTACTGATAAAATAGCCAAATTAGGCACATGCCAGGTTTTTTTTTTCCAAACGGGAAAAATTGTTGCACAAGTTTATATACAACCAGACATCCATATCTGGTTACCTATTTTACTACAGCCTCAACGTTTCTCATATACCCCTCTATGGTTATACTAAACAGTAATTAAAGAGACCCTATCATATGTGCATATTCACTATCCCTAAAACTTTTACTACATCAGTGTGCTCACTTTACACATCATTTTTAGGATACCAAATGTTTCTACCGTTGTGAATACTGTCAGAAGAGTCGTTAAAACTCAGTGCCTCAGATTTGAACTGCTTCATTCTCCCAGCATGGCTCATTTCCCCAAGAGCAATATTATATTCTAATATCTTTTGGTGCTGAAAGGCTTTGTGAGCCTCATGGTCAGCCTGAATATGTTTTACAAGGTCTAAACACTTCACTTACATTTTTTTTTGGATTGATGCTTCAGTAAGAACTCACATTACTGGAATTGGAAGGGGATTTGGTAGTTTTCAGGGTCTTAGCATCATTAAACGTCTCTTCAGTTTCATTTTGAATCCCTAAATGTTGGCATTGTCTCACTTGGCCTTCTTTCCCTACTTCTCTGTGGGGTGCTAGCCCTCAGTTCCTACATTACTGTCTTAGTACTAAGGTCAATAGGAAGTTGAAAACATTTCATACATTCTAAGCACTGGTAAGCAATGTAAAAAAAAATCACCACTCGGGCAAAGGATGTTTGGAGACAGTCTAAAGGCCTCATAAGTATTAAACAAAGGACTCCCTTATTGTATTATTGTCTCAGCCTTAGGTAAGAAGCACCAAGTACAATCTTTGCTTTAAGGGAGGTGCTGTGGGTGCAATGAATTAGCAACTCAAAAAGTAATACATTAAAAATATTAATGATTGTAAGGCCCAAACAAAATATTATAAAAAAGAGCATTTATCCGCTAACTACCACAAACAGTTTGAAATAAACCAACAGAAGGCGACTGGAAAAAAATAGTTTTAGCAATTGTAATAATTCATTAGCAATTAAATCTATGGAATGAATGTCCTCTTATGCAAAATGAGGAATTTGAAAAATCCCTCAGTGGTACTCTGTCTCTTTTTCAGGAAAACCGTGGCAAATTTAGACAAGCTTGTAAATGTATAGATGGAGAAAGGACTGGGGGCTTTCGTTACAATGCCTTGCATTCCATTAGTAACACACTAACCCTAAGGCTAAAATATGTTTAGGGAGCTCACTCCAGAGGTTTGTTTCAAGGCTGTATTAAACCTGGAATATACAGGACTGGATAAGCTGGATGGAAAGTCACAGTAGCAGGATTGACAGTTGTCCCTTTACCAGATGAATGATTGAGTTTTGTCCCAGGCCTTGAACGGGTCTCTAGAGAGTATTCTTCAGTAAGGCTTTACTGCTAGAAGTTTAGTATAGTCCAGTTTCAATACTTATTCGATTTCATAATAAATTCATAAAAGTGCAGTGCATTACATTATAAAAACTTAAAACACAATATAATAAAAACAGTTCATAAAACAAAAAATTTCTTTAAAAAACAATGCCCAATGTTTGTCAAAAGCAATTTAAAATTTTCTTTCTAGCATAAAATACAGCCCACAAGAAGCTTGGCATACTGCAGCATATATCCATGGTAGACAAAGATTGTAGGTAAAGATAAGCAGGGCGGCATTGTGTGAAGTTGAGCGATCTTATAATGGGCAGAATATGACATTTTCTCAAATTGCTGTAACTTTTGCAGAAAAGAACTACATGCATGGTACTCTGTGCCGTCAGAGTATCACAGGGACAATTTATTAGTTTTGCAGACCAATCGTTCATTTTAGGAAAACTAATTAAATGATGATAAGTATCCATTCTTAAGCCGGTGAGGATAAATCTATGCCTAGAGTTTAATACAGATTTCAGATAAGGCTGCATTTCATACGTAGTTCGGATGACTTGATTTTTTGTACGCTAGGCTTTGATATTTCAGTGGTCAATCTAAGATTCTCAAGGTGTGCCATACATTCATTTTTCAAGTCTTTTCTATTAATGGCTTCCAGGGATTCGGGCTTCTCGTAATAATAAGAATGACCCAGATCAAGGAAAAAAACGTTGTATATATTTCAACCAGGGTATACGTAAAGTGGAGCTCATCTTGAGGCAATCCCTGATAATGGCACGATTTAAGCCGGTATAGTCTGATAGCCAAATTTTATGCCATAATAGAATGGGCTGCACCATTATTAAATCTGTAAGGAACGGCACACCCAGTTCCGCATGACAGAGCACGAATGGGGGCCCGCTCTTTCAAGTACCTAGCAGCAAAAACTTGGAACACTATGCCAATTGACATAAGAACTGAACCAAGCGAAAGTATCTTTCGCAGACAACTGAAGACCTGGCTGTTCGCAAAAACTGCGTAAATACAGCTCGTCGGGCCTGCAGGGGGCAGCAGTAGTCTCACTAGCTATGTCTCAGCGCGGGGACACACCGGGCGGTGTAACCATGCGCTCTACAAATGAATAAATATAAATATAGACATTTGCAGAGGAACTCTTTGGAGTGGCAAGAAGGTACTTTAAGAATTCATTTTCCACCTCCTGCAATGCACTACAGTTAGTATGTCCACTCACGTGGGTCCATGAGCCTTCTTTGACAAATAATATGCCCAAATATGAAAAGGTAAAAAGTGCAAAAAGAACAAATGATGCCCAAATATGAAAAGGTAGCTGTAAAACCAATATTTGTACCCTTGATTTTTATATCTCGACACATCGCTGTTCTTCTCCCACATTTCATGATGAACGTTGTAGATTGGTTAACTAGGAGAATTAAGTCCTGCATATAATTGACAAAGTTTGTAAGAAGGCTCTGTAGGGCCTGGGGAGTTCGAGACATAAGAACGGCATAATCTGCATAGAGGAGGGCCGGGACAGGGCGATGTCCAATTTGCAAAAGGTCTTTACATTGGGTGGCTAGCACAGTCCCTACACTGTTTATATATAATGAAAAAGAAATGGTACTAAAATACAGCCCTGTCTCATCCCTCTCTCTATATTACAAAATTGTGTACATTCTCCCCTGGTGCCATATCTCACCCTAGCTCTACATCCCGAATACAACTCTCTTAAAAAGTTTATAATCGATACCTCCACCCCTAAATCTCTCATAATTGCCCACAGCTTAGCATGATTGACACAATTGAAAGCCGATGACAAATCAAAGAAGGCCAAATAGATGTTCCCCTCTTTGATCTTGGTATTCCTTCCAATTAGCATGCTTTAATTTAGTGACTGCTCTATAGTCCCAATTCCAAGGTGGAATCCATATTGCAGATCTGACAAAATATCATAAGATTCCGCTCAATCCTGTAGCCTATTCAAGATGATACAACCAGCTATCTTTGCTAAGGAATCGAGAAGGGAGATCGGTTTATAGCATGCAGGATTAAGACGATCTCCTTTTTGTAAATCAGGACGATAATTGATTCTGCCCACATGGGTAAAAAGCCTGTGTTACAGCATGCGCTCAATGCCAACATCAAGAGAGGACAAGATAAAGGGGCATTGTCCTGAAACAAATCCACTAGTATAGCATCAGGGTCAGGGGCTTTCCCACCCATACTTACATTTATTGCCATGTTAACTTCCTCCAAACTGAAAGGAGGGATGGTGGAGGCTTGGGGAATGACATCGGTATCAGTATTGCGAATGTCATGGCCCATCTCTTGCATACTGATGGGGATTAAGTATTTGCTAGAAAAATATTTTATCCACTCATCTTCCAAATTTGCAACCTCCATCATTGGACGTTCCTCTACTCTCAATGGTATAGTATAGTTTTTGAATACCACTCAGCATATTTCTGCAGATGGTAGTTTGCAGACTTCAGATTCTGAAAATAAGACAGGACTGTTTAGGATGGTCATCTTCAGACCTTGAGGATACATGTGTCTGTCGAACTTCTCCTGCAAACAGCTAGGTGCAGGGCTTAGCATAGCTGGGCTTTTGCTTTAAGAATGGTCTTTGACACGTCTACTGATCCTTCTTCCTAGATACTACAGCCACCAATCAGGGCAACTGCAGCAGACACTAGCCCTGAAGAATCCATCAAAAAGATGTTTCCTTAGTACCAAAAGGCATGTTGAGTTTAGAAGAGAACAAACAAGAAAAGCGATTTTCTGTTCTTGATAGAGAGTCTTCATAAGGGGTACACCAATTAATAGGAAGACCTTGGCAATATGTAAGATGCAATTGCCATTTATTTTATAAGTAGAAGCTTCAATTCCATTGGTGTGATATTAAAGCTATCAGGGTGGCATAAATCCTTTGCTTTTCCTAAGCTAGTTAACAACACCTTTTGCCTACATATGACATCTCCAATTTCTGACACATTTAGTTTGGGGCCGACCAAGTCATACAATGTTTTTCTTACCACAATCAGGATATTACAAGCCTTTGCAACCTGAAAAGAGACACTCTCGTAACGTTACCCACCCTATCCATATCAAAGGCAAAAAAGTAATCAGTCAGAGCAGGAGGAGGAAACCACCCATCAGGCTTTGGGTTAGTAATCGGAACTGGATCTTCAGAGAACAATAATCCTAAGTACTGAGGTAATTTTCAGCTTGATTAATACACCTGTTACAACTTGTGGTAGAGTGTTCCAGGCAAGATAAATATTATGTAGATTATCATGTTCAGCTCTGCACCCCCCCCCAAAAAATACATATTGGCCATATCGGCTGACTGAATTTCTATAACACTTTTCTTAACCTCTGATAAACACACAATTTGGAAACAATATCTTACTTGAATCAGGCATTTTAAATAACTTTGCATATACCTTTAAAATGTGGTCACCACTAGGAAGATGTGTTTGTGGCTCAATTAAAAGGTTATCAGACCATGTGCTGACAGATTTGCAGAACGAGCTAAAAGAAGATAACTGTGTATTTGTCACTATGTATGCCTTAAATGTAATTATTTTTTGCAAAGGCTTCTGTCAATATACAAATAAAACGCTTTTCTACGTGCACATTAAGAGTTTATTTCATTGTACATCAGGCCTGTAAATGGTTGTTTTACTAGTGCGGTCTGTAAAGTGATTCCATGTTGCTTGTACACAGAAAAACATGAGTGATGCGGCTAAGTTATAGGCCACAATGAGCAGCGGTGGTCAATGTCGAGATATGTGAAAAAAAATAAACGTTAAAGGGGTTGACAAGCGGCAGATGGGTGCATGCATGTCCTTCTCCTCCCTCTTTCTCTGTCTCCATCTTGTACTCAGTCATACTTTTTTCATTCTCTCTTCAGGTCTCTAACTTTTTATACCCAACTTTCTCATTCTTTCTACCCCTATTTTATCATTCTGTCTTGGTTTCTCTTTTGCAAACTCTCTCACTCTATATATATCCATCTCTTTCCTTTTTTTCTTTCCTTATGTCTCTTTAATACTGACCAGCTGCGTCGCCCCACCACTTTAAGAGCAGTGCAGAGGAAAAATAAAATGATAATAATGGGAAGTTATCATTTTATTTTTCCATTCCTGCTTAGGTGTGGGGCTGGGCTGGCCAGAGCAGGGGCCAGGGGGAGGATTGGTGAGCATACTCGAAAGTGCACATGACGGTTTGGCCGGCCGTCTTGGGCCGGACAAACAGTCATGCGCACTTTGCATGTTCTCCCCTGGCTGTATAGCACAACCTGGGTGGAGAACATGCCCAGCCTCCCAGCCCCTCTTTGAGCACCAAACCACAGTGCTCAGACCAATCACAATGCTGCTGAAAAGCAGCGTTGTGATTGGCTGAGAGAGTCTGGGAACCTGGGTGCTTCCAGCGCTGAGGAGAGGTGGCAGCTGGCGACCAGCAGGTAAGTTTTCTTTCTTTCTTTTTTTTATTTTCTAGTTGCAGTTATTTCTTGCATTTAAGACAACTCCACAGAAAAAATCTGAGGCTGTCCTGTTCTATCCTGGTATTTGTTGCATGCAATCATTTGACCTTTCTGCAGTTACTTTCACCCCCAAGGATGTGGCTTGTCTTCTGTGTACACACACCATATTCAAAACCAAACATTTTTATAAAATATAACATGCCTTCTAAATACTCACGTTCTGATTACCACCATGAAGCTATAAGCAAGGATTCCAAGTCCCACTAGAAGATAGGAGAGTGGCAACCGGAACTGCAGCCAGCCAACTGTCCTTATATTGTTGTAATAGCCATAGAAAAGGACAGAGTATTGTGCATATCCCTATAAGCATAATACATGTTTTGAACTTTTTTTCGCAAATATGAAACACAACAAAATTAAAATAGGATCTGATATGTGTCTGCATTTTTAGATTGGGAATAGCTAAATTTGCAACAAACCAGGCAAAAATCTCATTCCCACACAAAGGACATATGACACTCACTATACATGTTTCTTGTACATTGCATACTGATTGTTGGAAATTGGGTTACTGGTTGAGGGGGGTGAAACCCTGCTCAAGCAGCAATCACAACGTTGGCCAGGGTGAAACACAAGCAAACCCCAAACTAACCTGTGCCTAACCCTCTGGTAGCTTGGCACAAAAGCAATCATGCTTTTTAAAGACACCCAAAGTACTTGCTTGCACTAAGGATCAGATCCAGCCGGCGCGCTCTTCAGCATCCAATATCTCCCCTACGAGTGACAAAGGTCGGATGGGGGAAAAACGAGCACACTGGGAACATGCAAGCAAGTACTTTGGGTGTCTGTAAATAGAGCCACTTACTAAAATATTTCCTGAGTGTGGGAGAATTGTTTTGCATCCTTCCACCAAAGTAATGTATTTTATTTTCCTATGGGGAGATGAATATAATTTGACTCTCTTCCATCACTTTGCGAAGTCTCCTGGTTTAGGCTCAGAGAACGCAGATAAAAGCTAATACTGCATGTAGGCGACTTTTCCTTGAACTGTTGGGCGCTTGAATACTTACTGAAACAGAAATTATTTTTGGGTGCTCAGATGGGACACGAGCGTCAGCGGTGTCTGTAAGAAATTATGGCACACTTATTTCATACAGTTCACTGAGACTTTCCTTTGAAGCTGCATTTGACACATCTATGGATATGGGTCTCTTTGCCCCAATTCCTTGATGTCTCCTACCTTTATTCTGTTCTGATGATGATCCCCACCTAAATAATTGTTCCAAAGGGGGTCGAAACGTCGACAACAGCGAATGTGGACTGGTTTTTAAATTTGATTGTGGTTTATGACACTCATGTTTTGAGTGCCATCTGTAACAACATACTGTCCCAATCAGTCACATGTATATCTTGCACTTTTTTAGTCACTTTGCTCACCCTCTCTGCTATGAGAGTGTTGAGAAAATCAAAGTAGATAATTGCACTCAATGGATGGGAAATGGACATTCCAAGCCACCGACTGCCTTGGAAGTTTGGAATGACCCATAAATGTGCATTTGTGAGCATTCCATTATTCCTCACTGGCCTCTTTCCACCCTTGAAATGGTAGGAGATATACTCTAGCCAAGGGCTGGAGTAACTCCTCTTGGAGTACTGTAAAGGGAACGGATCACTCCAGACTTGCTGAGGGTGCAGGGAAAAATGGTTTCCTTATGAGAAAATAATGTGCATTTGCATAAGAAGGTCAATTCCCCCTGTGAGAAGTTTTTTGTTATGGGGAACTCTGCTCAGGGGGTATAAGAGCCTTTAGGTAAAGTTACATGACTGACACACCTCTCCAGATGTTTCTAAGTAGAAAACACTTTTATAAAAGTATACTCAAAAGATGTAAATCATAAGCCAGTATTTTATGAGTTTTTCCATGAATAGGACCCAATATGTCTACTGGTCAAATACCAAAGCAGATCCCTAACTTTAAAGTGCCAACATATTTTCAGTGCAGTTTTACAGCACACAGAGGTTAAAAATGTAACCCCTATAATTAAATAGAACATTTTTTATATAATTTTCTATAGAAAGTGTTTTTAGAATTTAAAACATGTCACCTTTTTTAGCGATTGCTAAGAAATATTAGTTGAGTGAAATAGTGTTGGAAAGATAAATGTATATGCCAATCTTAGATTCTGGGATCCATGCAGCAGATGTTTTTCCAAAGAATGTGCAGTCAATGTGCGACTTGCACCAAAGGAGGAAAGGTTTTGTTTTGGGGTGAATTCTTAACTGACCAGCGACGTTAAGTCAACTGTTGCTAGCAAATCCCCATCTGAACTTACTTGATTTCAGGACAATACACTGACAGAAGCCACTGCATCAGCCTTCAGAAGGGCCTTCTGCTTGGTGGTTTTACAACTCTGCAAGATGTAGTGGTTCATTTGTAAAAGAGTTAGGGCCCGATTCTGATGCGGTTAGGAAATCTTCCCGATCGAATTGGTTTGGAAATGGTTTCCGACCGACTCGGATTGGGAGAGTCCGACCGACCGAGTATGATGCATCCGGATGCTTCCAGATACGATTTGGTTGGACTCCCATTGACTTCTATGGGAAGCCTATGTTCCTAACCGCATCGTAATCTGGCCCTCGGTTGGGAAGACATGTTCCCGATCCGATTCGGAAGGAGCAAATGCCATTAGGAGGCCTTCCTAACCGCATCGGAATCGGGCCATAGGTGGGAATGCTTTCCTAACCGCATCGGAATCAGGCCCTAAGTGTCAGGTGTCCAAAGCTCTACATAGAAACCCACTGCTGGCGCTATTTAATGTCAGAGCGCCTAATACTGAGGCTGCATAGTCTCAAATCCACCTCCTGCCTCTTTAATCCATGGCCAGACACTCCCTGCCCCTTTGTCTCACTCATGCAGGTCCCTGCTGTATCCCTTTAAATGGTTTTTACATTGTTCTTTTCCTCCGACTTTCCGTTTTGTGTTTTTTCTTCTCTTGATCTCTTTATATGTCTGGGGGCTTATTTATGTCCCAGTTTGCATCACATTTGCACCACACAACGTGGTACATGCATGACACAAACCTTAAGTGAGAATTATGAAGCCATGCAAGGCCACTTTGCGTGGCCCTGAGTGGCTCCATAAATCTGGAGTAAAGCAACACAGGCTTCTGGCATATGAGAAGCTGTAAATAAATAAATAAATAAATAAGGAAATCGAAATTGACTCTCTTTAATACGCCTTTGATTAATTAATAGTAAAAAATGGGCAAGTATTCAAGCAATGTTCAGAAAAATGTATATACATATATATATATATGAAAAACAATGCGCCCTGCAGCAGAGATGCACTCAGCAATAGAAGTTCCATTCGGAAATTAAAAAGACAGGAACAGGCATTTGCGGTCCGATTGTCTTTATTGCCTGACGCGTTTCAAAGCATGTGTGTTTCTTATTCATAGGCTTCAATATGAGGGAAACAGATTCACAGGCATGCCTTTTATCTCCTTTGCCTCGTGACTAATTGCCCTCCGGTGGGCCTCAGGTTAGTTACAACATTCGTGCATACAGGGAGATGTAGTTCGTACCTGCGCACCTGCGAACTATGCTGAGCCGGAATCTGCACATTAGAAGGACGAATTGAAGAATGGGCATGCAGTCTGAGGCCCACTGAAGGGCTGGACAATATTATGAATTAATGAGGACCCAGAACCTACTAAGGTGTTTAATGCGCAGGTACGAACTACATCTCCCAATATGCACGAATGTTGTAACTAACCTGAGGCACACCGGAGGGCAATTAGTCACGAGGCAAAGGAGATAAAAGGCGTGCCTGTGAATCTGTTTCCCTCATATTGAAGACAATAGGACCGCAAATGCATGTTCCTGTCTTTTTAATTTCCGAATGGAACTTCTATTGCTGAGTGCATCTCTGCTGCAGGGCGCATTGTTTTACATATATATATATATATTACCTACTGGCGGTCGCCAGTAGGTAGTTATAGTTAGGACCTCGTTTCTATTCAAAAAGCGTTTTTTCTTTTGCCAATATCTTTGGCGCCGTTTGACGAATCTTCGCGAAATTTTTAAAACTAATGGGGCGCTCCGGTCAGCTCCTCTCTTGAAAGTTTTGGGGTGATTCGTCAAGTGGGGGCCGAGAAAAAAGGGGGATCCCAAAACGCGTTTTCCCCATGTTAATTTCCATAGGAACTTTAGACAAAGCTACAGCCCGAACTGCTGAACGGAATTACACCAAATTTGGCAAAAAGGTAGGTCTTGGTTCAGAAAGCGCCCTTTTTTTTAAATGGTGTAAATCCGTTCAGTAGTTCCTGAGAAATTAGAAAAAGAAAAGTTTTGATATCTGAGCACCGAGGAGGAGTCGCGACTCCTCCTGAGCACGAGCTGACTTCTGATTGGCTGCCAACACTCCAAACCAGGAAGTGTTGGCAGCCATCTTGTGACTCGGTAACCGAGTCACAAGAAAAGAGTACAAAAAAAAGGTGAAAAACAAGAAAAGGGGGCAGGGTACAAACACCCTGACCCCCTAGGCCTGCTCAGGGGGTCCCACAAGGACCCCCAGGGCCAAAAAAAGCATTTTCTTTTTTAAAAATAGAAAACAAACGAAGCGCGGGCTCCCGCGCTTCGTTGTATTTAAGCCCCCGGGTGGGCCAGGTCCCGGGGGCATGTCAAATTATGTTGCGGGGGCCTGCGGGGCCCCCACAGCCCCGGGGACCGCCACCTCCCCGGGGCTTTATTTATGATGTGCGGGGGGCATGCGGCCCCCGCAGCCCCGGGGACCACCACCTCCCTGGGGCATTATGCAATACGAGGTAGGGGTGGCCTCGCGGGCCCTCCCAAGCCCCGGGGACCGCCTTTTCCCCGGGGCATTATGAAATAAGGGTGGGGGGCCTTGTGGGCCCCCCCAAGCCCCGGGGACCGGCACCTCGCTGGAGCTGTAATAAATAATTGTGTGGGGGGCTCGAGCACCCCCACACTGCCCCGGAGGCCACCACCTCCCTGGGGCACTCTGTATGTAAATACGGGGGTCCGTAACGGACCCCCGGGCCCTGGGGACCACCACCTCCCCGAGGCTTTGCAAACATTGGGAGGGGGGCCCATGATGGCCCTGGGGACCGCCACCCCCCAGGGCTGGCTCCTGCAATATCCCGGGGTGCCCACCCCCGGGACATTGCTGTTTGCTATGGCAGAGCGGGAGCTCAGGACACAAGAGGACCTCATCGCCCCACCAGCAGTATGCCAAGAGGAGCGTTTGCAGAGTGGTGTAAAAAGGGGTGTGGCCTCGGACCACCTCTCTACAATCCAGCTGTGTGGCGTGTACTAGAGGTACCTGGTGGGCTAGTTGGCCCCCAGGGATCCTCAGTATTCAAGGGGACTTAATCCCCCAACTTACAACGCGCCAGGGGGTGCATTTGCAGAGTGGTGGAGAAAGGGGGCGTGGCCTGTGTCCACTTCTCAGCAATCCCACTATGTGGGGCTTACTGGAGGTAAGAGGAATGCTAGTTGGTCCCTAAAGGACCCCCAGCAGCGAAGGGGACTTCAATCCCCATCCAAGAGCACGCCAGGGAGCGCGTTTGCAGAGTGGTGGGCAAAGGGGACGTGGCCTGTTATGAGAACTTAGCAATCCTGCTGTGTGGGACCTACTGGAGGTAATAGGAGGGGTAGTTGGCCCCCAAGGTTGTTGTTGGGGGCAAACTACCCCTCTTGTTACCTGTAGTAAGTCCCACACAGTAGGATTGCTAAGATGTCTAAGGAGGACATGCCCCCCTTTCTCCACCACTCTGCAAATGCGCCTCCTGGCAGACTACGGGATGGGGGATGAAGTCCAATTTACTCCTGAGGGACTTTGGGGGCCAAGAAGCCCTCTTGGTACCTCCTCTAAGTCCTATGCAGTGGAATTCCTGAGCGCTGGTCGGAGGCCCAGTACCCTTTCTCCACCACTCTGCAAACGTGACTACTACTTAAAGAAGCATCTTTCTGCACCTCTGACTTAGAGGGAGTTTTAACCCCCCTGCCCTATTATGTACTAGGGCCTTACAGAGGAGGTCATGCCAATCACAGGGGTACCCCAACGTATTGTGTTCCCTAGTGTATGTAGGTGTTTTCACTGTATTCTAAGTGTCTTTTAGCATAGCACTAGCACTGGCTCTTAGTCAGAGTCAGTTACCACCAGTACCCGTCAGCAAAAATTTGGGGGCTCAGGATGACTTTGCAACAAGGCCTCTTTCTGCTCCTCTGTTGGCTCTTTGTGCACATCTCTTGCTTCTTTCTGCACCTTTCTTCGTCTTTCTGGACTTCTGTTGCCTCTTTCTGCATTTCTATTGCTTCTTTCTGCGCCTTGCTTCCTCTTTCTGCACATGTCCTACCTCTGTAGGCATAATTAGAAATTAGCATTTAAAAAACCATTGAAATTCACTGAAAAAACCACAGGTTTCAGGGACGTTATAGTTAGAAATTAGCATTTAAAAAACCTTTGAAATTCACTGAAAAAACCATAGGATTCAGGGACGTTATAGTTAGAAATTAACATTTACAAAACCTTAGAAATTCACTGAAAAAAACACAGGTTTTAGGGACCTTATAGTTAGTTGGACATTTCACTCGTACAAAACCAGATAAATTCGGCCGTTATAGGTAGTTCAGCTAACTATAACTCGCGCCCCCGCAGTGCACTGCTGATGACGTCACATATTACATAATTCATGACATGGTCAGTGACATCACTGATGACATCACTGATGACATCTCAAATGACATCACTGATGACATCATCCACGTGATAATCTGATGCACCTCCTCATACCCTAATATAACCTTTGATACACCCACTCTAAAATACAGACTACCATTTTCGAAACCATAGACACACCAATACCAGTTAGTACATACCCACTCACTGATTCCTAGGTCTACACACACATCCACTCATTCACCCATACAGTCACTCATATATGCAGTCAACCATCAATACGGCACTATCATATGCACTCACATACCTATAAAAAACACTCACACACCACCACTCATCCATAGAGTTACTCACACACCTAGTCAGTCATGCAAAGAATCAATCACACTCCCATTTACTCACCTATACAGTTATACACACACCACCTCACTTATTCAAACATATACTAACACATACTTACACTCTTATACAATAACTAATACAAGCACACACTCATCCATACAGCCACTCACAATCACTCACTCTCACATATAGTCATTTATATACTCCAACACTCACATATACTGCCTTTTACATATGTAGTTACTCACACATGTACCACTGAGACATCTAAACACTCACCAACACACCCATACATACACTCACCCACCCATACAGCCCTTCACAGATGTACTCTTGAACCCATACACCCAGTGAATCACCCACTCACACATCTATGCACAAAGTCACACACCCCCCACCCACCCACACAGACACTCATGCACCCATACAGATACTCAGACAACCAATCAATAACCCATATAGACACACATTTAGCTACTCACCAACCCATGCAACCGCTTACACACCAACTGACAAGCTAAACTGTGTGAATGTTTGTATCAGTCACTAACCCATGCATTCAGTAAGACACATTTAATCACTCACTTATACAGTCAGTCACGCACCTACTAAATCATCCATTCAGACACTTATATACCCACTCATTCTTCAATACACCTTGGCATATATATATAAAAAAAACATATTTAAACTTTACAGAAACACACAGTCACTGGATGATGTCATCAGTGATGTCATCAGTGATGTCATTTGAGATGTCATCAGTGATGTCACTGACCATGCCATGAATGATGTAATATGTGACGTCATCAGCAGTGCATTGCAGGAGCGTGAGTTATAGTTAGCTGAACCAACTACTATAACGGCCGAATTTCTCTGGTTTTGCACGAGTGAGATGTCCAACTAACTATAACGTCCCTGAAACCTGTGGTTTTTTCAGTGAATTTCTAAGGTTTTTAAATGCTAATTGCTAACTATAACGTCCCTGAAAGCTATGGTTTTTTCAGTGAATATATATATGAATCTTAATTTCACATCCCATGTAAGCAAAACCAACATTGAATTCTTAGATGTGAAAGTTCAGGCTAAAGATGAAAAACTTGAGACTACTTTATTTAGAAAACCAACGGCGGGCAATGCTACGCTACATGCGAGCAGTGCCCACCCTAAGCACCTCATTAGGAGTATCCCCTACAGGGAAATCCTGAGGTTAAAACATATCTGTAGCTTAGAAGCGGATTTCAGCAACTGTGTGGAGGATACTATAGCCAGACTCAGGCAGCGAGGATATAGTGAGAAGATTTTAAAGGAGGCCATTAGCAAAGCTGAAGCGAGGCCTAGAGCAAGTCTCCTCATAAGATCAGAGGGCAAAGAGATACAAAAAATCAACTCATATTTGCCTGAGAAAAATGAGGGTCCTCGATTAATAACCACATATAGCAACGAAGAAAGGAAAATAAGGTCCATAATTAAGAAGAACTGGCCAATAGTGCTCACGGACAGTGTTCTTGGAACTAGACTTCCAAATGTCACCACGATTACTTTTAGAAAATCCAAGACTATGGGATCTCAATTAGTAAAGAACAGCCCCGAACTGGGTCCTATTGGTACTTGGCTAAAACCCAAACAAGGCTTTACTAAGTGTTCTTCGTGCAGAGCCTGCAAATTTGGAGTTAACACAACGCATTTTTTTACTCCATTCAGTAAGAAGGAAGTTGCCATTAAAGGGAGCTTCAATTGCAGAACCGAGTATGCGGTCTCTGTCCTAACATGCACCTGCGGTCTAAAATACATTGGGAGTACCAAGCTGCAGGTGCATGTCAGAATACTGCAGCATCTCAGAGTGATCATTAACAATGATCCCGCATACCCGGAAGCACAACATTTTAAAACGACACACAACAATGAGGTAAACTGTCTAACGTACTATGTGATCGACGCCATTCCCAAACTCCGCAGAGGTGGGAATAGGGAACGACAATTAAGACAGCTAGAGACACGGATGATTTTGGAGTTTGACAGTAAAGAACCAAATGGACTCAACAATACCGAAGAATTGCACAATTTCCTGTAACAATAAAAAGAATTAGCCAGGATATTAAGGCAGTAAGAATAAATGAATAGAGGAAATGACAATATGTGGATATCTTGGCAGCTACCTTTTATCATGAAGCAATGATTTTAGTTTTTTTTTAATCGCTGCCCCTGTTTTGCTATTCAATGATTTTAGTACATATATATAACTTCTTTTTGTTTTTAAACCTCCTAAATAGTATTAAATGTATTGAAGTTTTTACTGTTGACAACAACTTAGTTGGCTTAAATTTTGCACAATGATAACTAGGCACTTTAGAAATATGCACTTTTTTGCACAAACTATCTTTGCACATTTAGGTTGGCTGCTAAGCACTAGGGCACTTTGATATAATGAATTGCGAACAACTACAATATAAAAACACAAAAATATAAGAAAAAGAAACAAATGATCCTTTAACTGTTGAAATGTTTAAATGATGTCACAAAAAAATCGTATTTTTGCAATCTCTAAAGAATATTTGGGCATTAAGGCCAAAGATTGTTGCCATTGTACCTCCGATGAGGTAACAACGGCAAATTACAGCATTTGAGCAGAAAGACCACATGAATTGGCTCAATCAATTAGGAAGGGAAGGGCAAAAAACATAGTAGCGTAGTTGTAAACAAAATGTGCTTATTTGCATGTTTTTTATGCGTGTCTTTTTCTTACAGATTTATCCATATATTTATATATTTATATATTTATTGAGCCATTTGCACTTTCAAACATTTTATTTATTTATTGTAATGTGATGCAAATCAAAGATTATCAATTTTTGGGATGTCTTAAAAATATGACAAGAATTAAGGATACATGAGACTGTTTTTTATGAGCAAAATGTTGACAGTATTTTCTTTATGTTCATTGACATGTGACACGGGAAGGAGGGTGTGTACAAAGCAATTATAAAAGAGGAATGGCGGAAAGCACTCCGTATGTGAACAAGGGCACTTGTTGCCCGAAACGCGTCATCGATGTGAGGAATGAGAGCAAATAAACATCTTGCCAAAATTATCACCTGGGTGTCCGTTACTCTCTCTTCGCCCGGAGGAGGTTGCGAGAGTGTGGAGGATTTGAATATATATATATATATATATATATATATATATATATATATATATATATATATATATATATATAAATATATATATATGTTATACACATTTATATCGCGCGCGGTTACTCAGGAGTGTCCCGGCGCAGTACCTTGCTAGAGAATGGGAGTCAGACAGAGGAGTTTATGCAAAGAGTAGTGTTTACAGCTGTTTCCTGAACAGCTTAGCATCTTGGATACAGCGAAGTTCCAAAGGGAGTGTGTTCCAAGCCACAGCAGCCTTATAGGCTAAAGCGCTGCCACCCATTCTCACCCGGCGAAAACGTGAAATCACTGCCAGGAACTGTGCCATAGAACGCAGATTTCTTGAGGGCACGTAGAATTTAATACGCTTCCTGAGATAGCCTGGGCCGGACTGATACAAGGCTGCATGCACCATGGTGAGGGCTTTAAATCTCACTCTTTCCGCAACCGGCAGCCAGTGGAGATCACGCAGATGTTGTTGTATGCTTGATCTACGGGGGATATTCAGCAAAACCCTGGCTGCGGCATTCTGGATAGACTGGAGTTTTTTCAACTGGTACCCAGGAACGCCCACATAAAGTGAGTTCGCGTAATCAATACGTGACAGTATTAGGTCCCGAGTGACCATCTCTTTAGCAGGCTGAGGAAGAAGCGGCAGAAACTTCCTAAGTGATCTTAGGGCACCAAAACATTGTCCTGCTAATTTTTTAATCTGAGTGGTAAATCTAAGATCCTCATTAAACCAGATCCCCAGATTTTTTACGGGTTGGCCATCTGAATTAGGTAGAGGATATTCGGCCGGCCAAAGGGATTCTTTGAACTGAGAGGCAAAGGTACCGTACAAAAGGATTTCAGACTTGTCCTTGTTGCACTTAAGCTCCGCAGCATGAAGCCATTTAAAAACAGCCGACAGGCAAGCTCTGGCCTGAGCAGGAGAAGAGTCATCTTTACTCCAAGTGAAGAGGAGCTGGGTATCATCAGCGTAGGCGATGATCTTGGCACCCAACTCCTCTGCCAGTTAAATCAGAGGAGTCATATATATATTAAAAAGGAGAGGGCTCAGAGTGGAGCCCTGAGGGACTCCAGTGGACAGAGCTTGTGGCGAAGAAGAAAACGGGGGCATCCATACTTGCTGAGAGCGTTGGTCCAAAAATGAACAAACCCAGCTCAGCGCAGAACCTGTCACTCCAATGTCAGACAGGCGGGCCATAAGCAGTGAATGAGGGACGGTGTCAAATGCCGAAGAGAGGTCTAATAAAATCAGAGCCGCTCTGCCGCCAGCGTCCAAACACTCTCTGATGGCCTCAGTCATTTCAACCAGGGCAGACTCAGTACTATAACTGGCCCTAAATCCTGATTGGGCTGGATGAAACAAGCCTCCGGCTTCCACAAAGGAGGTAAGTTGTTTATTTACCGCCTTCTCACAGACTTTGGCCACGGCTGGAAGTAGCGAGATTGGCCTGTAGCTTGTAGGGATCAGAGGATCAAGAGAAGGCTTTTTTAGCAAAGGCAAGAGTTTGGCCTGCTTCCACGACAGAGGCACAGTGGCTGTCCTCAAGGATAGATTAATCAGAGTGTTAACCTCAAGGTTGACTGTCTCAGCTAATGAGGCCAACAGCCTGGCTACACAGGGATCGGACGGGGAACCAGATTTAAGTGATTTTAAAATTGCCAAAGAATCTTGCAAAGTAATCGGGGAGAAGGCAGAGAAAGCCGAAGATCCATGCGGTCCCCCTAATATGGCTGAGGGGGCAGAGCACTCGACTGATGAAGTCGAAGTTGAGGGCGTTTTAAAGTTTTCCTTAATTGCCAGAATTTTGTCGATGAAAAAGCTCGATAGTTTCTCACACCAGGCAACCGAAGTAGGGAGAATAGTACTTTCAGCAGTAGGTGCCAGGAAACTCTGTACAATGGAGAAGATTTCTTTAGCATTGTTTTTTGAAAGAGCAATTTTCTCAGCATAGTGCAGGCTCTTGGCCTGCAATATGGCAGCATAGTACAGTTTTTGAGCTTTCCTCAGCAACCCTTTTGCCAGGGGGCAATAGGTTTGACGCCAGCTCCGCTCTAGTTTTTTACATGCGTGCTTCTGTGTTTTGAGCTCCTCAGAGACCCAAGGTTTCGAAGTGGAGTCTCTGGCTCGCCTGGGGGGAAGGGAGGGGGAAGAAAGCTTGACCGCCTGAGCAATCCAGCTATTAAAGTTTTCCCAAGCTTCCTCCAGATTTTGGGCTAAGTCTGGCTTTGACCCTGCCAAAGCTAATCTGAAGGCATCTGGGTTGATTTTGGGCGCCAGTCTGTACTGGGTGGGCTTTTTAGGTGGAAGAGGATCCTTAAGAGACCAGGAGAAAGGGATAACAGCATGATCAGTCCAGGTTACTTGAAAGGGAGGTTTAGCAAAAATCGGAAAGTTCGAACAGATAGTGTCCAGGATGTGACCTCCGCAATGGGTGGGGGAAGTAACCCATTGGGATAGCTGGGCCAGTTGAAGTGAGTCAGCAAACTCCCGCGTGTCCCCTTCCTCAACACAGTCCAGATGGATGTTCAAATCACCAAGAAGTAAAAAGTGGGAGAAATGAAGTGAGCGAGGGATAATAATATCATCCAGTGCTTTAAGAAAGATGCCTGCGGGACCCGGAGGTCTGTAGACCAAAATACCACCCAGTGTAAATTGGGGGGAGATGGTCAGGGGAAAATCCAAGGCCTCCCCATCTTCATGCTCACAATATCACCCCGTTGAAGGGACCACTTATCCCTATACACCACCGCAACCCCACCTCCTCTGCCCGTAATGCGGTCGACCCGGGACACTTTGAAACCCCTGGGTATGGCTAGTTCTATAACAGGGTTGGAGAACTCGTGGAGCCACGTCTCCGTAATAAAAAGCAGATCCAGAGACTCGTCCTCGACAAGCTCCCAAACATCCTGAAAGTGGCAGGCCAAAGAGCGAGCGTTAATTAGGGCTGCCTGGATAGAGGGGCCTGTCAGACTATCCCCACCCGGAAGCTCGAGGGCGGGAGTGTCTGTGGTAGCGGTACACAGTGAAAAATTACACAACTCACAAATAGTGTCAGGATTATATATATATATAATATATAATATATATATATATATGTATAAAGATCTCTCCAGGGACAAGATCTTGTCTGAACAGAACTGTACTGAGACAAATAATCAAGACCAGATAGAACCCGTTACGTTCATCAGAAGGTACAGCAGCCACGCAGAACAATTGCATAAGATCCTGAAATATAGGTGGGGGATCCTAAGACAGGATCCCATACTAAGAAACAAAATAGGACTCAATACATCTGTGACCTATAGGCGAAGCACCTCACTCAGGGATATGCTTGTACACAGCCATCTACAAACCAAAGAGTATAACTGGCTGAAACAAACTAAGGGTTTCCGTAAATGCGGAAACTGCAAAGCCTGTAGACACAGCAGTAATGTTACAGAAATCACCTTAGAGAGAGTCAAAACTTTATGGAAGATTCCCAGGCTGATCACTTGTAGTACTGACTTTGTGGTGTATGCCATAGTGTGCCCATGTGGACTTTGGTACATTGGCTCTACGACATTTCCGGTGAAAAAACGGATCTTAGAACACTGGAGAGCCATAACCAACAAAGACCACAGCTACAATACAGCCAGGCACTTCACCGACAAACATGATGGTGATTGGACCAAGGCCAAATATTTTGGCCTAGATTCGGTGAATCTTAACCCCAGAGGTGGTAACCAATTAGCGGCCCTGCGCAGATTAGATCAACGCTTCATTTTACAAGCCGGCAGCAAGTTCCCAGGAGGGTTGAACTTAGATGAGGAGATGCACTCTCACGTGTAAATAGTTCATACTGTTGATAACCTCATAGACTGTTGTCCTAATGCTCCATAACCCCCATTCCCATTCCCCCCCCCATTTTTTCTTAGATTGCACATGTTTCACTGTCGTGAGCACAGCATTGCATTCATGTGGATATATATGTTGCTTCGTATTCACAGTCCTAGACTAACTAATGTGATTATAGGAAATCTGTGAAACAGTCACTGGTTTCTCTGGTGTGTTCCTAATGTGATGAGTACTTCACTTATGTTGCAGACCTGATTGAATTCAGTAATGTATTAACGGTTGTTATTTAGCATTCCTATTACAGGTACACTGTGCTGTTGGTTTACATTGGATTCACTCACCCACGATAATGCTATACGCACCATGAGTGGAAGGACGACGTCGGCTATCCTCCATACTCTTAGACACCATAGACATTAGTTGAATATTGACTTTGACCTAAGTATGAGTTAATCTAGCAATTCACATATGGTACTATACCGTTACTGCTTCATTGATCTATGCTGCATTATACATAGTAGGACGCTAGTGCCGCACCTTTGGTTGCATTTTTTCAACCACACTACACTAAGTGGTACTATACCATTACTTGTACACGCACCCAGCCGGGGGTACATGTGCTAATACTCTACCAACGACACCATACACGGCGTGAACCTACATCTCGTTCGCTAGTATCTACCCAATTGGTCTGCACATTTAATCAATCACACTCAAACACCATATTGAGAGTGGAAATAGGAAAGTAGAATTTAATTTAATTTAGTTCACATGATGAATGCTTTGTATTTTAAAAATTATTTTTTCTATGTCTATCACTTTGTCACGTGGTATGTATGACCACAATGATGGTATTTAAATGGAGTATGACCCGGGATGGGGTCAGGTGACCAAGACCACGGACGTGGTCGAAACGCGTCTCTTTGTGATTTGAATAAAGAACTTCTAACCTGATCAGTGGTCTCGTGGAGTTGCTTTCGTTGTTACCCGCTACATTTGGAATATATATATATATATGTTATTTTTCATCCAATGGCAATCTTAGTTCATCGTGGTGAATTAGATTAGCACCATTGTATTTTGTTTAACATTTATTACTGTTCTATAATGGACTTCGATGATAACAGGGAGGAACTGATTGGTGATCTTTTTGGTAAACGTGACAATAGTATGGCACAGACTACACTAAAATCACCTAAAATGAGGGTTTGAAGAATAAATTCATACGTTTAGAGAGACTGAAGAAACAAGAACTCGCCAAATGGTGGGATGGCGCGACTCAAACAATATTTAGAAAACAAGAGAATCCCACGTGGCCTTCTTATCCTCATCTTTCCTAATTATGAGGACCTAGACCCAGACCATCTAGAAGAATGGGATGAAGGCTTATATGTTGCCTCATATAAGATGATGGACATTTTAATAAGGAACTCTGAACGTAAAGTAAAAAAGATTAGAGAGGACATAGTGACATTGGAAAAAGAATTTAATGATACAAACTTGACAGATGTAATACAAAAAAATCATGTCATTTTGAAAAAGGAGTTAGCTAATTATCAGATCTATCTCAAAGAGAAAAAACAACAGAAAATACATAGAGATCAGGGTGACTACGAGAGGGGACGTATATTTACTTTCGCTAGGAAGTATGATGACATCACTAGTAAATCTATACCCGTTCCCTCCAGTGAAGTGAGAGACTCCAGTATATCCTCTAGTAGCACTTCTATTTCATCTGTAGAAAGTCGACCCGGGCGAAGGCCCTAGTACAGCTATCACCAACCCACCTTCAGTTTTTTTACGGGAGGTACAACACTATCGCCTGATCAACAAAAAGAAAAATTTCAACGATGAACAAGGAGGGGTGGCAAAAAATACACGGGTAGGCACAAAAGCAAGAATGGAGAATGTACAGAGCAAAAAATAGTTGAGAATGTGAGTCACCATGTGGACAGCAGTAATGATGTAACTGATACAAAGACATTGAATGTTGTAAACTTGTCTTCTAAGGTTCTGAATGATCAAGAAATCTCAGTTCTCTGTAAAGGGCAAAATTTTTGTCCCACAGAAAAACCGATCTTTGAGAATGTACATTTAGATTTGTTCAGATTCGTGCGCAAGTTAAAATTTAAAAAACAAAATTGCAGAATATCCATCTGCATGTCATTCTACTATTGAAAATGTACGAGACTCAGAATTCACCATATCAGATATTAATGTGACACATTTAATTGCAACTTTACATGATGAAGATGATTTGGGTGATTTGGTTGATTTCGCATGCAATTTGAATATAGTAGAGGATGTAACCGTGGACAGTGGTCTGTGTAGTACTTCCTCCAAACTGTACGAATTCTGTAATTGACGAATTTTCATCTAGGGTGACTCAAGATCTTTATCGCCTGGAAGATAGTCATGCTACTAGTAAAAAGTGTCCACACCAATCAAATATGAGTAGAGAGGATAGAGCTTTTCTCCAATCTATTAGAGATGATTCTAGTCTGGTGATCCGCGAAGCGGATAAAGGTGGCAATATTGTGTTAATGAACCTTACAGACTACATGGCAGAAATTGACCGACAACTTGGTGAGGTCAACTGCTATGAAAAATTGAATTCCAATCCCACGATGACCATTGAGAGAAACATCAATGCCAAGTTAACAGAATGGCATTAGTCATGCCTTATCACAGACTTAGAATATAACTATCTTTTGGCACAAAATTCGAGACATCCCTGTATCTACGTACTCCCCAAAATGCATAAAGGTGGCCCCTTCCCTCCAGGAAGGCCAATTATATCGGGCAATGGGGGCCCCATAGAACATTTGGCGGAGTACGTAGACACATTCCTTCAGCCCTTTGTTCAGAACCTTCCTTCCTGCTTGAAGAATAGTGGAGAATTACTATGTAAATTGGAAGATCTCAAGTGGGAGGAAGGAGTTTTCACATTTGTCACCATGGATGTGGAAAGTTTATACACTTGTAGAGAACAGAAACATGGACTTAGAGCACTGACCTATTTTTTGTACAAACGCAATGCATGCCATTTGGAACACACTTGCATGCTCCTAGAGATGTCGGAAATGATTTTAACGCAGAATGCCTTTGTACATGGCAATACTTGGTTTTTACAGAGACAGGGGACTGCGATGGGCTCCAGGTTTGCTCCATCTTATGCCAACCTCTTTATGGGGTTGTATGAGATGGAGCACACCTGGGGCTCGGGCGCTAGTAATTGGATTGAAAATATTCTTTTTTACGTCAGATACATCGACGATGTTTTCCTTATCTGGAAGGGCAGTAGTGAAGATCTAAATCAATATTTCAATTATCTAAACAACAACATCTTTAATGTTAAACTTACGATTGACAGCTCCAAATCTGAAATTACGTACTTGGATCTCAGATTATATGCAGTTGGTGATACCATACATAGTGACATCTTTAGAAAGTCCACATCGTGCAACAGTGTGCTTCACGCCACCAGTTGCCATTCAAAATCCACTATTTCTGCAATACCTTACAGAGAAATGGTAAGAGCACGCCGTAATTGCAGTCAGGATCACAATTTTGAAAGAAATGTAGATAAGATCAAGAGAGACTTTAGAGAAAGAGGCTATGATAAAAACTGCCTCAAAAGAGCTGAGGAGAAAATTAATAAATTAGATAGGAGAAACACTCTTATTCCTAGGACACATAAAGGTGATGTGGTGCATCAGACTCAGGTGGCATTCATAACAGAATACAATAAGTACATTGGCCATATTTTTAACATATTGAGAAAGAATTGGCACCTACTCATGTCCAACTCTTTGCCCCAGACATTGTCCCCCAAAACCACGGGTCACCTATCGCAAAGGGAAGACAATAAAAGATATGTTGTGTCCAAGCTTTGTCAGGGAGCCCAAAACCGTAACACAAACCTGGTTGCCAGAAAAACCACAAGGTTTTTACACATGCGGTTGTTGCTGCATTTGTAGTTTGGGACTCAACAAACTCACCAGCTTTCAGTATAACAATTCGAGGGAATTTAAGATCACATCCTTTATAAACTGCAATATGACTTTTGTAGTTTATCTAATCAAATGTGCATGCGAGAAGATATATGTTGGCAGCAGTATACAGAGCCTAAAAATCTGTATACAGGAACATGTAAGAAGCATTAGAAATAGGGATGAAAGATATCCTGTTGCGCAACATATACACATGACTCATCCTGACAAGACAAAAATTACTTTTCATGCTTTGGACCAGGTCAAGGGCAATGATAGGGGTGGTGATAAGATCAATCATCTTAGACAGACGGAGGCGCGGTGGATTTGTCGCCTCAGGGCTGTGTCCTTTGGCCTGAATGTCAATAATGAATTTCATCACTTTCTTTGAGATGGCTGTGTATCAACTAATCAATAGTGATTGGGATCCCTCTCTTCTTAAATGTTCACTCACCTTGGAAGCATTGGGAGCTCTGTAAATATTTATATACAAAAGGTCTATCATCATGAGTTTTGCATCAAATAAGATTCTTGCAGATTTTGTAGTGACAATAGATGAAGCGACATTCTTAGATGGTGTTCCATTTAGACTGACAATATTCTGTTATTCTGTCTCTTTAGAGAATCTCTCATTACGATATGTTGTTAAATTTGAATAAGACCCTATCTAGAGACGAAATCCGAATTTAGCTAAAGAACAGTGAAGTGCTCTGTTTAATTTAGTCCTTTTGAACATTGTATCTCTCAAGACTGTTTATTGCACCATTTGCATATGATGCTCTTCTCCTTTTTTCGAAAAACACTTTTATTGATTAGTGGCACGGTTTATGTTTTCCGTTTAGACATGTATGTTTTTCTCTACATATTTGATAACGAGTGATTTCCATGCAATATGGGTGTCTACAATAAGTCGTTCTTATGAGTACTGTTAGACACTGTAGGAGAGTAGGATCTGCTTCACATGTGTACCCCCACTTTTTGCTGATGCTTCACTGTTTTTCGACATTAGTCTGGCTGGGGCCCTGCTAATCAGAACCCCAGCCTAGCTGCTTCCTCTCTAAAATGGTTTCCATGTGCCTTAGGCACATCCCTGATTGGAATCTGGAGTGCCCTTATAAGTCCCTAGTATATGGTATACTATGTACCAAGGGCATAGGTACCTCAGAGGCCTGCCAGGGGCTGCAGCATGTATTATGCCACCCCTGGAAGGCCATCCAAACTGACACCACAGGTCTGCTACTGCAGCCTGGGTAAGGTGGTGCATGCACCCCTTACTGTGATATAGGTTACCTATATCACGAAATACATACACACATATAAACCTATAAGTCACTCCTAAGGCAGGCCTTATCAATCCTAAAGGCAGAGTGCATGGTTCCTATGTGAGAGGGTGCCCCTGCATGAGCAGGGCCCCTCTGCAGCGTTCGGAGACCATCTCTGATGCTGTTTGTAGTGCAGCCTGACCATATACTCTTAAGCGCATTATATCCTCGCGGTAAAATGCTAACTTTGGAATGGCTGCACCTAAACATGTCGTGTTTGGTGTCAAACATCTTGGAATACTACCCCCCGCCAATCCTGGCGGCGGGGGTAGCATTCCACCCTTCTAGAGGGAAAGATATGTTAACTCTGACGAGTCCGGTAACTTCTTTCCAGAGCCCTGGCATCACAAAATGGATGCTGCTGCCACAGACACGAGTCTGGCCTCCTGCTGCTGGACGAAACTCCGGCAGGGGAGGCCTGGACAATAGGTTTCCTGTCCCAGGGAGGTGTGACCACCTCCCCAGACAGGATAATGTGTATTGGGGCTGGGCGGGAGCACTTTCGGGTGCTTTGAAGTCCTGCACTGGGGGCACATTTGGTGTCCCTGTGCATACCCCAGTTCAAACCGGATCAGGGGCTTGCAGCCCCTGCTTTGGCGCGAACTGGACAAAGGGAAAGGGGTGTAGCCACCCCTCTGCCCTGACCCACCCATAGGTGGGGCCACAGAGTAGTCCAACCCCTATTTTTAGAATAAAGGTAGGAACCCAGTCCTTAGGACTTTAGATTATACCTGGACGAAACTCTGAAACTGAATCCTGGACCTTCGACGCTCTACGACAAGATTAGAGGACTGAAGAATCTCCCTTGGGGTCAAGGAGTGACTCCCCTGCTTGGCAGGCACCAAAGAAGCATCTGTCCGGTTCGCATTTCTGAAGCTCCCGTCGGACGCCGAAGTCATCGCATCACCAGAGGTGGATTCTCAGACTTCCCCGAGGCTACCCTGAGTCCCCAGCAAAGCTGAGGCCCGTGGCTATCGTGGGTGACTTGAGACCGTGACCCCTGGACACCGAGCACATTTGCAAGTGCATCATCTTCTGGGTCTCCCAAGAAGTCGTGCTTTGGGCTTCGAGTAGCCCTAGCCTCCAGCACCACCTGCACCGAAGATCACTGGCCCCCACTCCACGAGTGTCCTGTAAGCCAGATCCACGTGCGGCGTCACGAGGCTCCTTCGCGGTCGCTAGCCCGTTGGCTAGTAGCCCTTAACGAAGGCCAATCCTTTTCTTACTTGGCATCCTGGTTGCTCCAGGCCTGCTCTCACTTACCTTCACTGGGTGAGTTCCACAGACCTTGCTGGTCTGCACCATCGACGATCTACATCTTAATCGAGACTTGCCGTTGCCAAGGCTTGTTGGGTCCAATCCGGTCGCCGACACCTCAGCACTCGACAGACATTGTGTACCAGCCCGAATCCTGCTCCTGGTCGCCGACAACACCTCCCGGACCTCGTGGCTGAAGAGTCAAGACAACTGTCAATGCACCTGAAGCACTCGACATCGGTGGGCATCTGTCCATCGCCTTCCTGGTCACTGGCTAGTGACCCAGACTCTGTCCCCTCTGCTTTCAGGTTCACCAGAACTCCGATCCACTCTTGGATCCACCCGGACACTTTTCTCTTGGCCGCCAGCAGCACTTTGCAGCCGATCGCCATTCGAATCGACGACGAAACCCGACCCCGAAAGGCACCTATGCACCCGGCTTCCCTGGGTGAGGTAACACGAGTACTCCGGTGCTCCCGTGGGTAGAGACTCTTCAAAGTCCTAGATCTCAAAGGGTTTTGTCCTAGTCCTCTTTTAAGTGTCCCTTTCCTCTATTTTCCCGATCCCGACTTTCTCCATAGAAGTTAACGGCGTATCGCGGTTGTGTATTTACACTGCACGCGTCTCCCGTGGGTCCCCTGTGTCACTACCTTGGGTGGTTCCTTGTGGTCCAAGCACTTCTAGAGGCTCTAGGCCTAGTGTCTAGTTCAGTCGTGGTTCGCATACCACTTTATTGGTATATGGTTTGGTACGCCCCTAGGGCCCAAACGTGTATTTGTGCTATTACTGTGATTTAATATCTTATAACTTATGTACTTCGAACTCTAGCCTCATAAAGAGACTAGAGGGGTGTGTTTAGCAATAAATACATATATTTTGAATATATACCTGGTGTGGTGCTCTTTCATTTGGTCACTCAAGAGATTATAGACTGGTAAAACAAGCTGCTTTACATTCCTTCAAGACTTAGCCTGAAGGCTGCTCTCCATAGCTACCACTAGGATAGCTTTCAATAAGGTTGTCTTTAACCTATCTCCAATAAGGGGTTGTTTGGACTGGTGCAAGGTGCCCACTATAATTAGTGGACAGCATATGCCAGGCCAACTTCTCACATTGGTGTGCAGCGTGTGGGATTCCAGCTTGCTATTGTTTTACCAGATAATCTCAATTGAATTGATCAACTGAAAACCACTAAAGGTACCTAAGGTACATATAATTTAAGCTTAGAATAACAGTAAGTTCTACTGAACTTAGAGTTGTGTGTTAAGGGATAGCACAACCCTTTCTACAACTCAAGAGAGTTTAGTAGGCCACACTAGAGTAGGTAGTGCATACACCACACCACACTAGTAATGTCTTTAAGGGCAGGATCCAAAGAATCCTTGCAGGAAGCCATTGAGCTTCCACCCTCCAAGTATGATACACTCCCATTCTTGGAATTGAGAGCTTTATGTAACTTGAGAAAAATAAGGACAGGCCAAAGCCCCACCACCCAACACCTCAAGGAGTTGTTGGTGGCTTATGACCTTAGTAAGCCTGTAGGGACTGAAGGGGTAGGAGCTGAGGGTGGGGCAGACGAAGAGGACGAGGCTAGGGGTACCAATACCCCCAGCCCCCCTCTGAAACTGGCCAGGAGGGTGACAATGACCCTGACCTGGAAAACCCAATCCCTCCTGTGGATGATGATGAGGATGATCAAGATGATGCCCTCTTTGTCCCCCCAGGAAGGATTAAGAGTGTGCCCAGGAAGTCTAGATCTCCTTCTCAGGAGTCTAACCACTCTGGCACCTCTATAGGGAGCTCTGTCTCATCTCACAGGAGGGAATCCTCTCATGAGAGGAGAACCAGACTGGTACAGTATGAGGAAACTCAGCTGGAGATCAGAAAAAAGCAATTGGCTTTAGATAGGGAATCCCTAGATCTCCTTAGAGAGAGAAGAAAGTTGGGACTAGAGTCCCATGGTGGCAGCCATGTCCCTAGAGACAGGGAAAGGTCCTATGACCATAGGAACCTGAGCAAGATTGTCCCTCCCTACCAGAGTGGGGATGATATCCACAAATGGATAACTGCTTTAGAGAGGGCCTGTAAAGTACAGAAGGTCCCTCAGGAGCAGTGGGCAGCAATCTTGTGGCTCTCCTTTGCTGACAAAGGTAGAGATAAGCTCCTCACTGTTAGAGAGGAGGATGCTGATAATTACAAGGTCTTGAAGAGTGCTCTTATTGATGGGTTTGGCCTAACCACTGAACAGTACAGGTTGAAGTTCAGAGACACCCAAAAAGCACAGACTCAAGACTGGGTAGACTATGTGGATTGTTCTGCCAAGGCTCTGGAAGGCTGGTTGATGGGCAGTAAGGTGTGTGACTTCTCAGGATTGTATAATCTGATAATGAGGGAGCAGATTCTTAATAACTGTCAAAATCAGCTGTTGCATCAATACCTGGTAGACTCTGATCTGACCTCTCCCCAAGAATTGGGAAAGAAGGCAGACAAATGGGTCAGAACCAGGGTGAAGCAGAAGGTACAGAACCAAGGTGGGGAAACCAAGAAGCAAGATGCTAAGAACTCTGACAAGGGTGGGGAGAAGGGTAAAGATCAAAAGTCTTCATCAGGCCCCCAAAAATCTTCTTCTGGTGGGGATTCCCAGTCTACCAAAGGTAAAGGCCAAAGAAAACCATGGTGCAAGGTCTGTAAGCAAAAGACCCACTGGACCAGTGATTGCACCAAGTCCAAAGACTCCAGTCCAGCACCCACCAATGCCCCTAAGGCACCTGTTCCCCCTAGTACAGTTGGTGGAAGTGCTCCAGCAAAGGGTTTAGTAGGGTTCACCCTGGGAACTGAGTTGGGCTCTGACTTAGTCAGAGAACTGACTCAGGCTGTGTTAGTCTGTGATGGAGGCATGGATGTGACCTCCACTGTGAGTCCCAGTAATCTGGGCAAGTACAGACAACAGCCTTTAATTAATGGACGTGAGGCTTTGGCATTTAGGGACACAGGGGCAAGTGTCACAATGGTGACACAAGACCTTGTGCTACCTGGGCAAGTTATGCTTGGTGAGATGTACCAAGTGACCAATGCTAGCAATGTCAGAACAGACCATACTCTGGCAGTTGTTAACTTCTCCTGGGGAGGGGTAACTGGCCTTAAGAAGGTTGTGGTAAGTGCAAACCTACCAGTCGAATGCTTGCTTGGCAATGACTTAGAGACTTCTGCTTGGGCAGAAGTGGAGCTCAGGACCCATGCAGAAATGCTGGGGATCCCTGCAGATGTGTTTGCTGTGACCAGGTCACAAGCCAAAATGTCTAGCACTGAACAGGCCTTGGATTCTGGAAGAATGGACCAAGTGCCTTCCAAGAGGAGGAGTAGTAGGGTTAAGGCAGTGCCTTCCCCCTTGGCTCAGGAGGAAGATCAGTCCCTTGAGGGGGATGATCTCAGCCCTGAAGAAGGAACTGTCCCAGAGGAACTTGAACCTGACCAGGTTGAGTTCTTGGGGACAGGGGGACCTTCTAGGGCAGATCTGAGCCAGGAGCAGCAGAGCTGCCCCTCCCTTGAACCCCTCAGACAGCAAGCTGCTGCTGAGGCTGCTGGGAAAGCTAGTGGTCCCCATACAGTGTATTGGGATGATGGACTCCTGTACTCAGAGAGTAGAGACCCCAAGCCTGGTGCTACCAGGAGGTTGGTAATACCTTTGAAGTTCAGGGGCTTCCTATTGACCCTAGCCCATGATATTCCCTTAGCAGGTCACCTGGGCCAGAACAAGACTTGGGACAGAATTGTCCCTCACTTTCACTGGCCCCACATGTCTGAAGACAGTAAGGAGTTTTGTCGCTCCTGTGTAACCTGCCAAGCCAGTGGCAAAGCAGGTGGCACTACAAAGGCCCCCTGATACCACTACCTGTGGTGGGGGTGCCCTTTGAAAGGGTAGGGATTGACATTGTTGGTCCCATGGATCCCCAAACAGCCTCTGGGCACAGGTTTATCCTGGTGGTAGTGGATCATGCCACCAGGTACCCAGAAGCTATTCCCCTCAGGACCACTACAGCACCTGTGGTGGCAAGGGCCCTCCTGGGAATCTTCTCAAGAGTGGGCTTTCCTAAGGAGGTAGTATCAGACAGGGGTGCTAACTTCATGTCTGGGTACTTGAAAGCAATGTGGAAGGAGTGTGGAGTGACTTATAAGTTCACCACACCCTATCACCCACAATGCAATGGTTTAGTTGAGAGATTCAACAAAACCTTGAAGGGCATGATTAAAGGGCTCCCAGAAAAGCTTAGGCGTAGATGGGACATACTCTTGCCCTGCCTTTTATTCGCATATAGGGAGGTGCCTCAGAAGGGGGTTGGTTACAGCCCTTTTGAACTTCTGTTTGGCCACCCTGTGAGGGGTCCACTGTGCTTGGTGAAGGAAGGATGGGAGTTACCTCTCAAGCCCCCAAAGCAAGATATAGTGGACTATGTACTTGGTCTCCGCTCCAGGATGGCTGAGTACATGAAAAAGGCAACCAAAAACCTTGAGGCTAGCCAGGAACTTCAGAAGGCCTGGCATGACCAAAAGGCTGTTCTGACTGTTTACCAGCCAGGACAGAAGGTGTGGGTGTTGGAGCCAGTGGCCCCAGCAGCTCTCCAAGATAAATGGAGTGGACCCCACACTATTGTTGAGCAGAAGGGTGAGGTCACTTATTTAGTGGACCTAGGAACACCCAGGAGTCCCCACAGGGTTCTCCATGTCAACAGGTTAAAACCATATGTGGACAGGGCAGACATGGGCTTGCTCATGGCTACTGATGAAGGGCAGGAGGAAGAGAGTGACCCACTCCCTGACCTGCTCTCACAGAACCCTGACGATGGGTCAGTTGATGGTGCAGCCTTGGCAGGCAGCCTCACTACCCAGCAACAAACTGATTGCAGGCAAGTCCTCAATCAGTTTTGACATATGTTTTCACTGACACCCAGTCAGACCACCTGGTGCACTCATGAAGTGGACACTGGGGACAGTCTGCCTATTAAAAACAAGATTTATAGGCAACCTGACCATGTCAGGGACTGTATCAGGACTGAAGTCCAGAAAATGTTGGAATTGGGAGTTATTGAACCCTCAGATAGCCCTTGGGCTAGTCCAGTAGTCCTTGTACCGAAACCTCACACCAGTGGTGGAAAGAGAGAGATGAGGTTCTGTGTAGACTACAGGGGTCTCAATGCAGTCACTAGGACTGATGCCCATCCAATACCCAGGGCAGATGAGCTCATAGATACTTTGGCCTCTGCCAAATATCTCAGCACATTTGACCTAACAGCTGGCTACTGGCAGATCAGACTAGCTGATACTGCAAAGCCCAAGACAGCATTCTCAACCCCTAGTGGACATTATCAATTTGTGGTAATGCCCTTTGGTCTGAAGAATGCACCTGCCACTTTCCAGAGGTTGGTGAATACAGTTCTCACAGGACTGGAAGCCTATAGTGCAGCTTATCTAGATGATATTGCTGTCTTTAGCTCCACCTGGGAGGATCACCTGGTCCACCTCAGGAATGTTTTACAGGCTCTGCAAAAGGCAGGCCTGACTATCAAGGCCACTAAGTGCCAGATAGGGCAGAGTCAGGTTGTGTACCTGGGCCACCTTGTGGGTGGAGGCCAGGTTCAACCTTTGCAGAGCAAGATCCAGACCATCATGGACTGGACTGCTCCCACTACCCAGACTCAGGTGAGAGCCTTCTTAGGCCTGACTGGGTACTATAGGAGATTTGTCAAGGGGTATGGATCAATAGTGACACCCTTGAATGACTTAACTTCTAAGAAAATGCCCAAAAAGGTTCAGTGGACAGTTAGCTGTCAAAAGGCATTTGATGACCTCAAGCAGGCCATGTGCACTGCTCCAATTCTGCAGAGTCCTGATTACTCCAAGAAGTTCATTGTTCAAACTGATGCATCTGAATTGGGGGTAGGGGCTGTACTGTCACAATTGAATGAAGAAGGTCAGGATCAGCCAGTAGCTTTTATTAGCAGAAGGCTGACCCCTAGAGAGAAACGTTGGTCAGCCATAGAGAGGGAGGCCTTTGCTGTGGTCTGGGCTCTGAAGAAGTTGAGGCCATACTTGTTTGGTACACACTTCCTGGTTCAGACAGACCATAAGCCCCTCTTATGGCTAAAACAAATGAAGGGTGAAAACCCCAAACTGCTTAGGTGGTCCATTTCCCTACAGGGGATGGACTTTACAGTGGAACATAGGCCTGGGAGTAACCATGCGAATGCAGATGGACTCTCTAGGTATTTCCACTTAGAACATGAAGACTTAACTGGGCAAGGTTAGTTTAATGTCCCTACGTTTGGGGGGGTTGTGTAGGAGAGTAGGATCTGCTTCACATGGGTACCCCCACTTTTTGCTGATGCTTCACTGTTTTTCGACATTAGTCTGGCTGGGGCCCTGCTAATCAGAACCCCAGCCTAGCTGCTTCCTGTCTAAAATGGTTTCCATGTGCCTTAGGCACATCACTGATTGGGATCTGGAGTGCCCTTATAAGTCCCTAGTATATGGTATACTATGTACCAAGGGCATAGGTACCTCAGAGGCCTGCCAGGGGCTGCAGCATGTATTATGCCACCCCTGGAAGGCCATCCAAACTGACACCACAGGTCTGCTACTGCAGCCTGGGTAAGGTGGTGCATGCACCCCTTACTGTGATATAGGTTACCTATATCACGAAATACATACACACATATAAACCTATAAGTCACTCCTAAGGCAGGCCTTATCAATCCTAAAGGCAGAGTGCATGGTTCCTATGTGAGAGGGTGCCCCTGCATGAGCAGGGCCCCTCTGCAGCGTTCGGAGACCATCTCTGATGCTGTTTGTAGTGCAGCCTGACCATATACTCTTAAGCGCATTATATCCTCGCGGTAAAATGCTAACTTTGGAATGGCTGCACCTAAACATGTCGTGTTTGGTGTCAAACATCTTGGAATACTACCCCCCGCCAATCCTGGCGGCGGGGGTAGCATTCCACCCTTCTAGAGGGAAAGACATGTTAACTCTGACGAGTCCGGTAACTTCTTTCCAGAGCCCTGGCATCACAAAATGGATGCTGCTGCCACAGACACGAGTCTGGCCTCCTGCTGCTGGACGAAACTCCGGCAGGGGAGGCCTGGACAATAGGTTTCCTGTCCCAGGGAGGTGTGACCACCTCCCCAGACAGGATAATGTGTATTGGGGCTGGGCGGGAGCACTTTCGGGTGCTTTGAAGTCCTGCACTGGGGGCACATTTGGTGTCCCTGTGCATACCCCAGTTCAAACCGGATCAGGGGCTTGCAGCCCCTGCTTTGGCGTGAACTGGACAAAGGGAAAGGGGTGTAGCCACCCCTCTGCCCTGACCCACCCATAGGTGGGGCCACAGAGTAGTCCAACCCCTATTTTTAGAATAAAGGTAGGAACCCAGTCCTTAGGACTTTAGATTATACCTGGACGAAACTCTGAAACTGAATCCTGGACCTTCGACGCTCTACGACAAGATTAGAGGACTGAAGAATCTCCCTTGGGGTCAAGGAGTGACTCCCCTGCTTGGCAGGCACCAAAGAAGCATCTGTCCGGTTCGCATTTCTGAAGCTCCCGTCGGACGCCGAAGTCATCGCATCACCAGAGGTGGATTCTCAGACTTCCCCGAGGCTACCCTGAGTCCCCAGCAAAGCTGAGGCCCGTGGCTATCGTGGGTGACTTGAGACCGTGACCCCTGGACACCGAGCACATTTGCAAGTGCATCATCTTCTGGGTCTCCCAAGAAGTCGTGCTTTGGGCTCCGAGTAGCCCTAGCCTCCAGCACCACCTGCACCGAAGATCACTGGCCCCCACTCCACGAGTGTCCTGTAAGCCAGCTCCACGTGCGGCGTCACGAGGCTCCTTCGCGGTCGCTAGCCCGTTGGCTAGTAGCCCTTAACGAAGGCCAATCCTTTTCTTACTTGGCATCCTGGTTGCTCCAGGCCTGCCCTCACTTACCTTCGCTGGGTGAGTTCCACAGACCTTGCTGGTCTGCACCATCGACGATCTACATCTTAATCGAGACTTGCCGTTGCCAAGGCTTGTTGGGTCCAATCCGGTCGCCGACACCTCAGCACTCGACAGACATTGTGTACCAGCCCAAATCCTGCTCCTGGTCGCCGACAACACCTCCCGGACCTCGTGGCTGAAGAGTCAAGATGACCGTCAATGCACCTGAAGCACTCGACATCGGTGGGCATCTGTCCATCGCCTTCCTGGTCACTGGCTAGTGACCCAGACTCTGTCCCCTCTGCTTTCAGGTTCACCAGAACTCCGATCCACTCTTGGATCCACCCGGACACTTTTCTCTTGGCCGCCAGCAGCATTTTGCAGCAGATCGCCATTCGAATCGACGACGAAACCCGACCCCGAAAGGCACCTATGCACCCGGCTTCCCTGGGTGAGGTAACACGAGTACTCCGGTGCTCCCGTGGGTAGAGACTCTTCAAAGTCCTAGATCTCAAAGGGTTTTGTCCTAGTCCTCTTTTAAGTGTCCCTTTCCTCTATTTTCCCGATCCCGACTTTCTCCATAGAAGTTAACGGCGTATCGCGGTTGTGTATTTACACTGCACGCGTCTCCCGTGGGTCCCCTGTGTCACTACCTTGGGTGGTTCCTTGTGGTCCAAGCACTTCTAGAGGCTCTAGGCCTAGTGTCTAGTTCAGTCGTGGTTCGCATACCACTTTATTGGTATATGGTTTGGTACGCCCCTAGGGCCCAAACGTGTATTTGTGCTATTACTGTGATTTAATATCTTATAACTTATGTACTTCGAACTCTAGCCTCATAAAGAGACTAGAGGGGTGTGTTTAGTAATAAATACATATATTTTGAATATATACCTGGTGTGGTGCTCTTTCATTTGGTCACTCAAGAGATTATAGACTGGTAAAACAAGCTGCTTTACATTCCTTCAAGACTTAGCCTGAAGGCTGCTCTCCATAGCTACCACTAGGATAGCTTTCAATAAGGTTGTCTTTAACCTATCTCCAATAAGGGGTTGTTTGGACTGGTGCAAGGTGCCCACTATAATTAGTGGACAGCATATGCCAGGCCAACTTCTCACAGACACGCTTTGTGCCTTATTATTTTTGATTAAAAATACATGCTCCCAATATTGGATTTGTGGAGCATGCCGACTTGGTACCATTCCAATGTGGCACCTGCATTCTGGAATAACATGGCACTCGCTTCTTTGTCGATCATCACATGTATCATTTCTTGCCATATATCTGAAATCTAAAACATGATTGCACAAATTGGATTTGTTGATCGTATCAACCAGGTATTATTTTAATGTGTTACTCGCATTCTTGGCCAATATAGTGCCCGTATTCATTGGCATATATTATTGTTTTTGTTAATTGTTAAATATATGGTCCTTTTTTGCTTTACATCTGTAGATGATTGAAATCCACATCATGAGATTATAACTTTGTCATGCATGAAACCTTTTATCCTAATAATTAACGGCGATGGTCAGCCATCTGTTAATCAGTATTATCTATTTCCTGACATTTCAAGATGGCGCACCGTGAACACATCAGAGTCACGTGACATGAGCCGAAATCATTTGTGAGGCTCACAATCTCTCACAGGTGTTTTCATTCTTTGCAATGGTATATATTGCGAAGCCTTAGGGTGCTCGGTTCTCTCAATTGTTTGAACTGGACACTACCACAATACGCTTGGGAGATACATATCCCGTAAGTACGATTATATGAGTTCTGTCTTTGGTCTAATAATCTGTTTTACTTTATGATGGCATTTATATATATGTATTATATCCTTACTTAACATTTCTCCTTGTACCATATTTGAGTAACTTTGGCTCATTAGTACAACATCCATTCCTTGATTTTGGGATGGTGTGGTCTCGTTAGATTATACTTGGCATTTAATATTAGTTTGAGGCACCATTTCAATATGGCGCTCACTCTTCTGAGTAAAGAGCGTTACTCTCGCTTTTTATTCTGAATGTCTTTTTACCTTGTATGCTTACAATACGTGAAACCGCCACGTATTGGTCATGTTTATTTATTTTCTGATATAATTATTTCCTTTCCGGAAATTAGAGGTGCTCTTTTACGGGCTGCTACCTTACTATTATCCATTCTTTGACATTCCAAAATGGCGCATTTTTGGACATGTTGGAGTCACGTGATAGATATCGAGCTAAATAGTGATAATATGCATTTGGTGGTATAATCATCTCTCTTCCGAGTGTCTGACTAGTGTTTTATGTGGACTGCTATTTTGTAACTATCCACTCTCTTGAAACTTTAAGATAGTATATTTCAGGCATTTCGGTGTGATGTGGTATATATTGACTTTAAACTTTTGGTCCACAACTCTTTTCAGGTGTTGTCACTTCTGGAGAGGTATACACCATGCACCTTTTAGGTGGCTGGTTCTTGTTGACGCTGCAGAAGGACAACCTGTAAGTTTATTGACATATGTTCTGTTCTTGTCCAGGTCCCTGTAATAACGTTGCTCATAACGCATTGTCTTTATTCAAATAATTCTTGACATTGAATCATTTCTGCCCAACTCCGTAATTGCTTGCTTCCCAAACTTTTAACATCACTTTGGGACATTTCTTTGGATATATACATACTTTCTATACAATGTAACGTGACTTTAACTATTTTGGGTGTATCGCTATTGTATTCATCTTTCCATACTTGAGATGGCATAACCTCATTGGACTAAGTCCGGCATTGCATATCACTGATACTGGTATTGCATGGATTGTTTAATCGAATAGCAGGCAAGAATAAGAGCTACTTATATATATTTTTTTAAAACAAGATAAGATCGACAATGCACATCATTAATATTAGCAATGCGTGCGTTGTCTAATTTAACCGCAGGCAATAACAAGATACTTTTTAATAGTAGGATATGGGTTCTTTTCGAACTGATGATCTAGTGTTTTTTAAACATTGTAGAGTAGAGACAACATCCATGTACTGTGCCTTTGCAACTGATGTCCTCAAAGCAGTATCATATAAAAAAGATCAATGGCAATAAATTAATTCAACAAATATTGTCAATGATACACCTATTGATGTGTACATGAAGTTGAGTTAAGACTGAATGGTGTACATAGTTATGTCACTGAAGGAACCTCTGTGGTTTATTTCCCCACAGATACATTTGTTTTACCATTAGTTGGACTGTTTATAACAAGAACCACATTTCAAGCGACATACAATATATATTTCTTACGTGTCAAGGTATGTCAGAACAATTGAATGATGCTATTAAACAATGTTTTTCTGTTTGTACTGTACAAACTTTGTTTTTTTCTCCATGGTCTGGGATTGTAACTTTTTCTGGGTCATTATTTTCAAGATAGAACTTAGGTTTATGAAAACAGAATATTGACCAGTTATTGGACAACAACGTTGTTCATTTTGTCGTGCTTTATTTGAACTTTGCAATATATAAGTACAGTAGTGATCCCGGTTTTTCTTTTTTCTTTTTTACTTCACTCCTCTAATGTGCACAAATGTATATTTGCTTTTTTGCTTCTTCACTGTACAAAATTGTCTATGGAATGTCTTCCCAAAAGCTTTTAAAACAAAAATGCAGACCATTGTTACTATATTGAATAGACATGCATTCTACCTACATACAATACAAGCTATGTTATGTCTGGTTCATTTGAATTTTTTGTCTCTATATATTGTAAATAGCCTTTTGTTTGTATATATTTTAGCCCTGAAGAAGTCCCATGAGGAACGAAACGCGTCAGCAGTCTTGTCCAGTGTATGCTGTCTTTTTATTTTTTTTTAAAGAAATTTTCTACAATCAAAAAAACGACCACTGTTATCTCTTGTGGGAAGACCTTACTTCAATTCTTTGTATTTAATTATGGACAATAATTGCCTTTACTTATTGCTTATCTGTTGTTTTTGTGCTTAAACCATTGTATTTTGTGTCTGGAACACCAATCAAACAACATTTTATAGGGCCTGGTATTTAAAGTCACCTTCATTATACATCCTTATCTAAATATGTTGGGTAATGCTACAGATAGTGTAGAGGTTTAATAAATGGTATAGGTGTTCAGTAAAAATTGTATTTCCGACAAAAATATTATGCTTACACTAAAGTCCCACAATGTGGCAAAGTTCATAGCACTTGCTTCTTCGGCTCGCGGAACAGTTTTTCTGGGAATAGATCCATATGGTTTTCCCATTAATGCCTGTGGTCAAAATGTAAAAGATAATAGGGAATTTAAATATATCACAAGACATTTTACAGTACTGCACTTTGGTGAAAATGTAAAGCAATTACTTGCAAGTACCTTAAAACCTTTGCTGCAAATATGCTTTCATGTTTAGTAATTTCACTCGCTCACTCACTCCTTCACTCACTCACTCACTCACCTACTCACTTACTCACACACCTAACAACTCACTTGCTGGCTCAGTGGCTCACTGGTGCACTCATTAATTCACTCACCCACTCAAATATAAGGCAAACAATTATCTAAACATATTGCTTCAATTATGCTTGGCTAATTAGTAATTTCACTCACTCACTGACCTACTAAGTCACTTTTCTTCTTGGTGTGTCTACTCACTCACTTGACTAACAAAACACTCTCTGGTTCGCTCACTTGAGTACTTATGCACGTACTTATTCACTTATTCAGGATAAAAATGATTCTTTATCATTTTTTATTGAGTTACAAATTAGAAACGCAGAACAGTATACATTTGGACCACTTGCACATGCAGAACATGACCTGAAACATATGGAGGAAAATCTTAAATTCGTACATGAAAATTGGAAAGAAGGAAAGTAAAGAGTACCACAATTTACTATAGGTGCATTCCATCAAGTGTCAAGCCATAAAATGACAAATTTGGTTTATGTCCATGCCCCATATTGTAAATCTAATGATTCTCTTATATGGAAGCTTGTAATGTGATCATCAGATGTTCCTGGGTGCACTATCTCAAACATGTGGAGTGTATGACCAACATATTCCAACCTATAATTGTAAATAAGTGAAATCATTTATTGTCAATAGCTGAGGCCTGAGGTTTGGCCCTTTGTGCGTCTAGTGTAAACTTGCACATGTACCTTCTCTTGAACAGAAACTGTTCATGCATGGAAGCTGGGTCTGTATAGTAACGAACTAGTGGGCGGCTGGGTATAACATATACTACGTCATTCTCAATCCCCTTTATCCACTATATGATGAGATAAATTGTATCTGCCAACTGAGTAATGCGACTGCATTGTGATCTGGTCAACACACAGTAATGATATGCTGCAAGTGCAACGTTCATGACAACAACCATCTGCCAGCCAAATAAAGATATTTTGAGGTCATGTCAGCATTTGTATGGTGGGTCAAGTCTACCGACCAATTTGAATAAATAATATCCATGACAACTTCACCAATTGATTGTGTAATATTTTCTAATCTAGGACACATAGCTCAATTAAGAATATCATATTGTAATGAAGCTGAAAAAGAATGACTGACATCACCTGTAAATACTTATGAGCCAAATCAAGAGCAGATAATATAGGCTCGTCAAGACTTATCAGAAGAAAATGTGGCATATCTCCAAAAGTGCATATTCCAAAATATTAAGTCTTTTATGCAATGCTGTTGGGGGGATAAAGAAAGTTTAGAAATTTCCAGTAGATATCATCTCCATAGCTACCCAGAAGTCGTACCTAAAATCTGCAAGGTAAATGGGCAGCAGTTGAAGTCAGATACTGGGTCATCTAACTTTATGTGCACGTCATATGAATCACATGATGATCACCCACAGTCACTTAAAATATTAATTTGGAACAATTTGAAGAAATCTAAAACCTCCTCCCAAGCATTCCCAGCTACTCTACCAGTAGTGTGGAACACATGCTCTTCGGCCACTCATTTAGTACACAAAACAATAGGAGAGGAAGGGAAATGTCGGGCACTCCTACTCCCCTCAAGCTAAATCAGGCAAACAACAAAGGAGTGTGACACTAATGCAAGAAGAGCACGCATGTATCCTTCTTAACTATAGTGTTAAATAAGAAAAAACCACCTTTGGTTTTTCTGAAGGCCCTCACTCACCAACCTGGTTGGTGACATGCTTCATCATCGGGCCCCACCAGGAGTGGCCGAATGCCACCCTAGTGTGCTACAACGCCAGTGTTACTGCGGAGCTGGTTAAGTGATTGGTGAAAAGTGAAATGAGTGAATTTAAAAAGTCCATTTAGTACCACACAACTATTCCTTCAAATATCTGCATTCATATTTTATAAGCATTTTATTTTCCTTTTTATATTTTTCTTCCACATGTACGATTTAGATTGTTACCCCTCCTGTTTGAATGTGTGAGTATTGTGTTTAATGTGTTTACAATGGCTGTGTGGAACTGCTTTTCCATTTCCCTTTTGTTTTTCATGATCTTTCTTGCATTTGTCAATATCATTCTCTGCAGCCATTGATTTTGGCAATATTTCATTGCAGTTCTTATGAGTGGACACTCAGGGCCTCATTTACTATATTTTTATGTACAGCAGTGCAGCAAAGCCTTCCTGCTGCGCTGCCGTGCATCAAAAGAAAAGGGCAGGAATGTGCCGTATCTATAAGATATGCAAAAACAACAGTTGATGGACAGAATGCAGAACAATGTCATACATTCACCCCAGTACAGAGATCTGGGCCTAAATCCATCGTTTTTTTGCTCACCATGCCATTCCAGTTTGAACCCAGCCATATGCAAATCAGTCTTGACCCTGTGCCTCATGGGAACAGTCCAGCCCGAACTGCCAAGCCAGGTCCTCCCTGGACTGGAAACAAGCATCCTAGGACCGGTTTCGGGGTTTCACCCCTCTTCAGCCAGGATAGCTTGATTCCAGTGGCATGGAGAGCACGGGACCCACGTCTGGGCATACCCGTCCCACTCGGGGTGACAAATGCAAAAACAACAGTTGATGGACAGAATGCAGAACAATGTCATACATTCACCCCAGTACAGCGATCTGGGCCTAAATCCATCGTTTTTGCTCACCATGCCATTCCAGTTTGAACCCAGCCATATGCAAATCAGTCTTGACCCTGTGCCTCATGGGAACAGTCCAGCCCGAACTGCCAAGCCAGGTCCTCCCTGGACTGGAAACAAGCATCCTAGGACCGGTTTCGGGTTTCACCCTCTTCAGCCAGGATAGCTTGATTCCAGTGGCATGGAGAGCACGGGACCCACGTCTGGGCATACCCGTCCCACTCGGGGTGACAAATGCAAAAACAACAGTTGATGGACAGAATGCAGAACAATGTCATACATTCACCCCAGTACAGAGATCTGGGCCTAAATCCATCGTTTTTGCCCAGACGTGGGTCCTGGGCTCACTGTGCCACTGGAATCAAACTATCCTGGCTGAAGAGGGGTGAAACCCCGAAACCGGTCCTAGGATGCTTGTTTCCGGTCCAGGGAGGACCTGGCTTGGCAGTTCGGGCTGGACTGTTCCCATGAGGCACAGGGTCAAGACTGATTTGCATATGGCCAGGTCTAAACTGGGGTGGCATGGTGAGCAAAAGAATGATGGATTTAACCCAGATCTCTTGACTGGCGGTGAATGTTTTGATTTGTTCTGCATTCCGTCCATCAATTGTGTGTCTTTTGCTTTCTCGCCCTAAGTGCGCCAGGTATGCCCAGGCGTGGGTCCTGGGCTCACTGTGCCACTGGAATCTAGCTATCCTGGCTGAAGAGGGTGAAACCCCGAAACCGGTCCTAGGATGCTTGTTTCCGGTCCAGGGAGGACCTGGCTTGGCAGTTCGGGCTGGACTGTTCCCATGAGGCACAGGGTCAAGACTGATTTGCATATGGCCAGGTCTAAACTGGGGTGGCATGGTGAGCAAAAGAATGATGGATTTAACCCAGATCTCTTGACTGGGGGTGAATGTTTTGATTTGTTCTGCATTCCATCCATCAATTGTGTGTCTTTTGGTATCTATAAGATATGACGCGTTCCTGTCCTTCTCTCCTGCGCCGACACACAAACAGCAGCCGTGAGCCAACACAGACACCCTTGTGCCATGGTGCAAGGGTGCCGGAGTTGCAGGAATGACTGTTGTTGTGCAGGAAGAAATACTGGTTACTGTATGTAATATGTCGCTGCATAGCACAGGTCATTTTAAGAATATTTGCATTGGGTTCTGAAATATCAAAGATCTTATGGTGTGTGAGGTTTAGTAATATCAGCAATGCATCATTGTAGCACAAAAATTAAAATTAAATGATTATAAAAAGTTAATTACCTCAGGAACCATTACAAGCCCGAAGGTCAGTCCAAAAAGTATCATGTTGATCCCATACATCCAGCGAAGGAATATAAAGTATGATGCAACGGAAGAGCCAAAATGACCTGGAATTGAATTAAAAAAACAATGTATTATTTCTTTCCTTACTTTTCACCATGTTAAAAATACATTTCTAAAGCAGTACTTGGACGTGAGCTGAGGAGCAATGAGCAAGGAAGGTGAGGCATGCGAAAAACAGCCGTCTTGCTACTTGCTTTACCCAAAACAGGTTTGGAGTAATCAGGGCAGTCAAAAACCTCTCTGTCACTATCAATATAACTACACAAATATTTAAGGACACATGTTAGTCCAAATCATAGCCTCTTTTGATAGTGAAGCGTTCTGGACGTCTATCTCATTACAAATGTATTGTATATGCACTATCTTGCATAGCCGCTTTATGCCTACATAACAATTTTTTAAGCTTCCGAAAACCTTACACCTCTTCAGTTTTGCACCTAGCACTCGTATTCTGGCTAGATTCGCAAAGGTCTGATCGTGAGTCTGGCATGCAGACTTGAAACTAGGGACGCACAAAATTGTCTAGCTTCACTTTCAATGACTTGAAACTTTTCTCTTAAATCTTTGGAACTTTGGAACATTCAAAATGCTTTTAAAAGACTTGGGTTAAGTATCTTACCAAATATGGATTACCTTTTGCCAAAAGAAACGTTTTGGGGAAATATAATCAGCAAAATAGTTTTTTTTGTGGAATTATGCCTACATGGATAGTTATGAAAAATTGACAATATGCTCAGATTTTTTAAGCTGCAAAGTTGTCATCTTCAGGCAACACTGGCTTCAAATTTTATTTCTTTGCACCCTTACATAAAACCAATGGGAGAAAAAAGTCCCATTTTAGGTCTGACTTTACAGCACAGCAGCAGCGGCCGGTGCAGGTAAGCGCGGTGGGGTCGGGCGAGGGCAGGCGGGAGTGGGGGGAGTCGACAGACAACGGAATAGGGAAAATTAAATAAATAAATAAATTGTATTTCGTCATCTGTCGACTCCCCCTCGCTCGCCCCGCCTCACCGCTCTTACCTGCACCGGCTGCTGCTGCAGCACAGCTGTCTCCGAGATCTTGTGTCTCTGCTCTCTTAACAAACATACCTGCAATGGGCATCAGAGGAGTAAATATCTCTCACCTCCAACTACTGGCTGTGTGTTGAATCATTTCACCTCATTTGCCTTCATATGCAGTGCTCTCATTGGCATGCATAAGTTATATTGTTTTCACCACGTGGATGGAAATATTTCTTGAATACAGAAGCCATCTTGAAAAGAAGGCTATCTCACTGAAAGCAACACATACTACATGATAATTTTATGCTTGAGAGAAATTTTTGTTGCCATAATCTTGCATAATTTTCAGCATTTCACATTATGCTTGTTATGCAAAATTCCAGAAATTCCACCATTTCACTACTGTTGCAAAATTTCAAGTCCATTCAAATCAAAGCCTATCGAGGAAGTTCAGGAACACAGTGAATATACAGAAATCAAGCGGCTCTTGTTTGTGGCATTTGTGTTTTATGTGCCTTTTTAAGATTGAATTGCATCCTCCCTTACAAAATAGGCACAAGGACACATTTCACACTAAAATATAGTGATAAACGCCAGATTTGCACTTTGCTTAATTATGCCAATATTTTGCTTAATACACAACAGAAAATTACGTAAATTGTAAACAACCCTAGTTAACATCATTTTTACTTCAAATGTGTATTATAGTACTTGCCTGGATTTATTTTTAAGGAATATTATTTTTTGTGTGAAAATACACTACCTGAAAAATAAAAAATGATTTCCTTTAAAAGACCAAAGAGTAATACTAAGTGCATGCCTTTAAACGTTTCATGCCAGATTAGCTGCTCTGATTGTCCTTTTTATTAAGATATCTGGGACCAGATTTACAAAGGTTTTGCATTGGGTTTGCATTACATTTATAATGCAGACCTGTCACAAAATCCGTTTCAGGATTCACAAACCAGTGCAACTTGGTATTTGAGTTGGTTTCTAAGAAAAAGTAACGCAAAGCAGTGCAATGCACTGCTTTGTATTACTCTGTTTGATAAATTGGTTGCTGGTTGACTGGGATGGGAACCCTGGTCAAGCACCAACCACAATCATCATCAGGGTAAGACACAAGCAAACTCCAAATTAACCAGTTCTCAACCGCCTGGTAGTTTGGCGCAGACCAGCCAGGCTTGACTTAGAAACAATGTGTAAAGTATTTGTGCAACACTTTAAACAATAAAACTGTGGAAACACCACACAAAAAAGGATCCCACGCCAACCTAGAAAAATAGAAAAAATTGTAATAAATAAAACAAGACCAAAAACGACAAAAATCCGGAGGTGTAAAATATCACCTAAAAGCATAAAGAGCCAACCAAAGCGGTCGGGGCACACTGGACCAGGTCAAAGTCAAATGTTCAGGCAAGCCGCAATGGAGCGCAAGTCAGATATAGTCACAAATTAGTGACTATATCTAGGGCAGCAGGGCCCGATAACCTCCCAGCAATTATAATAAAGACCCAGGTAAATTGGTGGGCAGAATTTTTACACCATATGTTTACAATCATCCTAGACTCTGGCCACATCCCTCAAAATTGGAGGGGGTCAATTATTAGACCAGTACATAAGAAGGGGAATAGAAGTTACCCGAAGAACTATAGACTGATTAACCTCCTAGATATTGGAGAGAAAGTCTTCGCCAAAATAGTATTGAGTAGCTTGAAAGATTGGGTGGAACAGCAGTCGATCGTGCCAGCAGAACAAGGAGGCTTTAAGGAAGGTCATTCCACGATGGACCACTGTTTCGCACTATGGGCGGTGGCGCGTAAGTCTATGGAACAAAGAGGGAAGCTGTATTGTTGTTTTGTAGACTTCCGCGCGGCCTTTGACCTGGTTAACAGGGGCTGCCTCTGGGAGATGCTGAAAAAATATGACATCCCGGAGGAGCTACTGAAGATAATCCAGGAACTTCATACCCAGAATTGGGCACAAATTATTAAGGATACGGCGGGGTCCCTGACACGAAAAATAGCAATTAATAACGCATTAAGACAGGGCTGCGTACTGGCTCTGCTTCTTTTCGCAATTTTTTGGGCAGATTTACCTAAGATCCTGGAAGTTGATAGAAGTGCGAGCCCGAAAATGAATGGTAAACATGTACCCTGTCTATTATATGCTGATGACCTAGTAATATTTGACCAGACAGAGATGGGCCTGCAGCGGAAGTTAGATGTATTTAGTAAATACTGTGAGAAAAAGCACTTGACTGTAAATAGGGAAAAAACCAAGATCTTATGCTTTGGAAAGAGAGACCTGAGGTTTAATTGGTATCTGGGCCCAATTAATTTGGAAATAGTGAAAGAGTATAAATACCTCGGGGTCTGGTTTGATCAGTCCTTAAAGTGGAATACGCATTTGGAGGCCCAGAAAGCGAGAGCACTTATATCTGTGGGTGGTTTGAAAAAATACAACTGTATCTATGGGGATATGTCCCACAGACCTATGCTACAGGCCTACAATGCAATGATCCCACCTCAGTTTCAATATGGTGCTGAAGTAATCTGTTTAAGTGGTAAAAGCTGCTGGGATGCTGAGGAAGGGAAATGTATAACATTATTAATGTCATTACCGGGCTCATCCATGATCCAGGCAATTAGAGTAGAGCTGGGGTCAATAGCTTGGACGGTCCAGGTGCAAATGGCCCTTGTAAGGTTCTGGAAGAGACTGGACATGGGAGAGTCCATGAAAGTGTCACAGTGGTGTAAAAACGAGGTGCAGCGCAGTGATTTAAATTGGGCCAAAGAGGTCAGGAAGAAATTGTATGGTGTCTGTGAAAATCTAAAGGTGAGAATTGATAAGCAGTCCCTAGAAATAGGATCAACAAAGAGTGAGCTCAGGAAACTTGGAAAGGAACTGTCTAAGGAAAAAGATATGGAGTATCTGAGGGAAAAAGAGTCAGTGAAATTTATGTTCTCTAGTTGGGTGAAAGAATCCTGGTATCCTTATCTGGACAAATTACCTTGGTATCGGTTTAGAGCAGAAGTGCTAAGACTGAGAATCGGCATTAATCCTGATATAGCTATTGGGAAAAGCAGAGTAGAAATGAGGCAATCGGATGGTAAATGTGTATGTAGGTTGGGTACAAAAAGAGATAATCTACACATTTTAGTGGACTGCCTAAAAGTGCTAGATCAGCGGAAGCAGTTTTTGCGCCCTATCTTTTAAAAATATGGCACTTTGTTGCATAGTCAGGCAATTGAACTGCTTACTGATATGCTGAATCTCGATATTGCAATAGCAATTGCAAAGTACATGGAGGCCGTAAAAAGGGTATTCATGTAAAAGGAAATGGAGGCTGGAAGGATATGATGGAATGTATGAGAGTTTTTAGAAAGTTTTAATTGAAATATTGTGTTTTAGAAATATATTGTATAAATAGGAATGTAATTTGTTTTTAAAATGTTTATATTTTGGTAACAGTTGTAGGTATGGATTTTAGAATGAATTTTATGTAAACTCAAGTAGTATCCTGAAGTGGAATTGTTTATAGAAACTGTGATGAACTGAGTATGTTTTTAGAACTTTGTATAGGAATATGTTTTATATTGTTTTAAGACCAATGGTCAAATAAACTTAACCTTGACTGACTGACACAAATTAGTCCCGCTCAAGTTTTATCTTCTGAAATTTGGTGCCAAGTGTCCCGTTTGCATTGGAGACATCTAGGACAAAAAGTAAAGTGGTATGGTCAAACCCCTAGTGCATATGCTTTCAAAGTAAGCCCACACTGCTAGTTTAGTCAATAAAGGCTCCTTAGTTCTGTTAAACGTTGGCACTGGGGCATATCTGTGAATTTTTCAGTCTTTTGTGTTAATATGCTGCACAATACCTTTTGGAATTTGTTTGTTTTGTCCAAAGAATTCAATTATTTTTTTATGGTATTGGTCTTTGATGCCTTAATGTTTATGGCAGTATGTCAACAAGATTGAAAGAAATGTTTTACCCATTAGTAAAAAATAAAACGTGATCACACTGATTAAGTTTCGTGACCACAAAATCAAAAGAATTTTTGTCAAAAAGTAATGTCAGTACTGGCATTTTTCCTTGTGTTCCATAACTTTCTAAAAGTGTCATTTTCAAAACTGCAATATAAAATCTTACTTAACCATGAGTTAAGATTTTAAATTCTAATTCTAGAGACTCCAAACATGAAGTGATTACCTATTCCCATGTGAAAATTACACTTATAAAATGAAATAAGTTAACACCAAAGTTATCCTATGGGAGAGGTAGGCCTTGCAGTAGTGAAAAACGAATTTAAGAGTTTTTCACTACCAGGACATATAAAACTTAAAATGACATGTCCTACTTTTTAAATGCATTGCACCTTGCCATCTGGGCTGTCCAGGACCTACCATTGGGGTGACTTATATGTATTAAAAAGGAAGGTTTGGGCCTGGCAAAAGGTTCCTTTTTCCAGGTCGAAAACTCAGTTAAACTAGACACACTGTATGCAATGGCAGGCCTGAGACATGTTTAAAGGTCTACTTAAGTGGGTGGCACAATCGGTGCTGCAGGACCACTAGTAGCATTTAAGTTACAGGCCCTGGGTACACGTAGAACTACTTTACTAAGGACTTATAAGTAAATCAAATATGCCAATTGGGGATTAAGCCAATATTACCATGTTTTAAGGAGTGAGCACATGTACTTTACTACTGGTTAGCAGTGGTAAAGTACGCAGAGTCCTATGGCCAACAAAAACAAATTCAGCAAAAAATGAAGGAGTGAAGGCAAAAGGTTTGGGCTATGACCCAGCAGAAAGGTCCAAGTCCAACACGCTGCATCAAGGAGGCTTTCCATGGGTGGTACATGGGCATTCCTGTGTAAATCCCTATCTGCTAACAATAGTAGGCAGGGTTTAGTGCCAAGAATTACTTGAAAGCAGGCGCTAAAAATTAGAATATTTTTTATTTCTCGTTACTTTTCCCACTTTGCATGTGTGCTGCACTGTACAGTATACATCCAAAGTGGGAAAAGGTTTGAAGTCACTCTAAGAATTATATTTTTTACTAGAAGGGTACCCTTCTAGTACAAAACCAAACCTATGCTAGAGTCATGCAGACACCTTTGCACTGTGGTGCAAAGGTGCGTGCATGGCACTCAGCAGCCTGCTTGTGCGCTGCACTAGGGAGAGCGCAGGCTGGTATCATCTCTGTAGATATGGCGCTTTTTTGCTCACTCTCTGTCACACAATGCAGTCACAGGACCTGGGTGCAATATATTATGGAAGGGTGGTCCTTGACTGACTTGGAAGAGGTATTTAAATAGGGAAAGTAATGATACAGGGGTTGCCAGGAGGGTCAACCACAGGTAATGAATACAATACACTTATGAATACAATACACTTATGAATGTACACCCTAGAAACACAATTAATTCCTCAGAATTTGTAGGGGAAAAATTATGGAACAGGCCCTTGTTGGGGAGATTTATTTAGGTTAGAGGATCCAATCCTGGAAGATTGCAGGAGCGCCGCGCCTCACATGAACTGCTCACATAACTTTTGGATGTCCCCCCAGTGCGGCCACGCCGCTAATTGCGGACCTTCCACTTATGGGAATAGATACCGGGCTCGCCCTACACTGGCTCCTGGCCACTTTGGACTATTATTACTGACGCCATCCTTGGCATCGACATTAGGTTGCCCTACCCCCTTGTCCTGAAGAAGACCCGCACGCGGAGGCTACAAGTCACCCTCTTCGCCCAAGACGGGTCGAAACGTCGACGCATCTCCCCAACAATGGCCTGTTCCATAATTTTTCCCCTACAAATTCGGATGTTGCATTTATGCACCTGATGAGTAATGTAAATAGAATTATAAAAAGATCGTGGACAGGCCTAAGAATACTGGCTCTTGTACAGACCAGTGCAGTTCTGTAATAAGGAACAGTGTGTATCTTTAAACCTCCTGATTTTCATTCTCTTCCCACGAGCACTTCTTTTTCCTATCCCTTGTGCAACCTTTTCTCAAAGCTATATGGTAATAACATTACCTATTGTTTGATGTTTGTACTTGATTACAAAAAATATTTAAAAACAATGAACCTACTTAAGTGAAATACGTGTGGGTGTAGTTTGTATATTTCTGAGGAATTAATTATGTTTCTAGGGTGTATATTCATAAGTGTATTGTATTCATAAGTGTATTGTATTCATTACCTGTGGATGACCCTCCTGGCAACCCCTGTATCATTACTTTCCCTATTTAAATACCTCTTCCAAGTCAGTCAAGGACCACCCTTTCATAATACACAATGCAGTGCAGCAACTTTGGGTGCTGCACTGCAATGTGGGGTTGTGTGACAGGTTTGTAAATCTGGGCCCTTTTATTCAATTCATACTATTGCTAATGTGTTTCAGGTGTTTTTGAGCCTTGAACTCATGGATTGCTGGCTTCTTCTGTATGCTATCGCTTTCTTCCCGCCTCACTAAACAGTTTTCATACCAAACAGCTGTTACTAAAATGGTATCGGGAGAGTATTGATTTTAAACATGTCATATTTAAAGTGGCCACTCGGTGGCACTATTGCCAAGTGAAAGAATTAGACAATATCAAACTATGTTTAAATAAAAGCTACTCCATCTGGGATTGTTATCAATAAAATTGAATGTCTGGCCAAAAAGTGTCAGCATTTTCATGTAACAAAGCCCCTGGGCTAAGATTTACAAACGCTTTTCGTCAGGTTTGCATTAGAAAAATAACACAAACCTGACGCAACCTGATTTACCATCCAACGCAAATTGTGATTTGTACTTCATAGTAACTCAATGTAATCCAAAGTAGCGTCAAGGGGGAAGTCCATGGGTGGAGACTGGAAGTTCCTATGCAATCACCCATAGATTTTGGCATAAATCCCTAGTAACAAAGAATTGTAGACACAGATTTGTGCCTAAATCCTACGTCTCCTCGAGGCAGGTGCAAGGAGGAAAAATGTTTTATTTGTCCTCATTTTCCCCACTACGCGTGTGTGCTCCAATGTACAGCCCACATTCAAAGTGGAAAAAGCCATAAAACATGGGTTTTGTACTGGAACAAAACCTATGCTTCAGTGAACAGAGACACACCTGCACTATGGCGCAAGGGTGTCTGAGTTGGCACATGGCTGCCTGAAGTGCGCCTGCACAGGGAGAGAGCAGAACAGTACCACATAGCAGATATGGCACTGTTCTGCTCTCTCCCTTTCATGCAACACAGCACAACAACTTTACTTGCTGCTCTATGTTGCCTGACCTCTTGGTAAATCTGGGCCCAGGTTTTTTGTGGTTTTAACCCCTTCTATGCTCATGACGAGCTCAGCTCGTCATGCTGCGCGGTGGGCGTGTGCGCATGACGAGCTGAGCTCGTCACGACCACGCCCGCGATCGGAATGTCCAGCACCTGGGCGGAATGCCGATCGCGGCGAAGCGGTTAAGCATATTCATTAATCATAACAAAACTCCTGGGTCTACAGGAGAGAGAAGGCGATAGAAAAACAAGAGAAATTACCTAGTAGTGGTGGAGTATTCATTTAAAAGTACGGTGGCATGCTTCATCATTGGGTAACCTCCGCACACCGTGAAACCTAGTCACGGTGCAGGCTACAACCCCCTCTCTGAGAGGGAGGAGCTCAGGGATGTTTTTTGGGGAAGAGGAATACTAATTTCCTTTCAGATGACCTAAGACCTAAGTGTGATGAGCAGATTCAACCTGAGTTGCCTGGGTAACAATCTTGCCTGGCAGACAATGCCATAGTAAGCACAGGTGCCTGACTAATGAGCTTGTGAGATTCTCCCCCCGTTGCCCTAGGTCACACTCCCCCCATGCAGCAGTCATATATTGCCAGATGCACTGTCATAGGGGAGCTTCTTGATTTCTCTTCCGACTGACAGCTTTTACAGGCAATTGTCGCTTGGGCTATCACACCGGTGGCATTATCATGTGGCCACTTGCCCAGACTTACTAGAAACATTCTATTGACCTTTGCAATATTTGAGTTCATTCTTCTGGTGCATAGCTTCTTGGTGTAAGAGGCCTATGACGTCTCTGGATTACGTATATATGGATTACTGATAATTAGCCCTGATGAAGTTCAATCAACCGGTCTGAACGAAACGCATTGGCTGGATGATGCTATTTTGTACCAACTAAATAAAACTGATGACTAAATTGGATACTTGGCTGGACTTATTATCTGGACAGTAGTGAACGAATTATTGTCTTTGGTGCACTATTCCACTAATTCCGTATTGTTGTTCTGCGTCTGCAGTTGCACCTAACGATGGCGGGTGCAGGAATGTTTGTGCACCAATCATTGTTATAAAAAGGAAACGGGAGAGCAAAGTGCGGCGATCTCAGTCCGCCATTGGTAGTGCCCATTTATTGATGAGCAGATTCAACCTGAGATGCCTGGGTAACAATCTTGCCTGGCAGACACTGCCATAGTAAGCACAGGTGCCTGACTAATGAGCTTGGGAGATTCTCCCCCCGTTGCCCTAGGTCACACTCCCCCATGCAGCAGTCACACATTGCCAGATGCACTCTCATACTTCTTATAAAGAAGTACTCATACTATAGACATCACTCTTACACCCTGTGGAGTAGCAGTTACATTACTACTAATTGCACTCACACTCCTCATTAGTAGTCACGCACATCAGAAAAACTGTAGCACCTATCTCAAACTACCAGTTGCACACTACAAGCAGCATTTTCACATGTCCCATTGGCTAGAAGCCACATATTACTGACAGCCCTCTCCCATCCCTCACAAAATAGCAGCCACACACCTCCAACAGCACTGTTGGTGATTAAATGCCAGTGCTGAGCATCAGAAACCACCAGCTCAAATTAAGCACTGGCATTCACACTACTGAAAGCATGCTCACATTCCTCACAGACTAGGGGTCACTCACTCAATAAAGCACACTTACACCCCTCAAAGAGTAACAGTCTTATGTGACTAACAGCTGTAGGAAATGATAATGATTTCATACAAATGTGTGCTTAAAAATATGAAATATTATCATCACTTCTGCACAAAATAGAAAATATTGCACTTTTTCAATGTTTTGTAAACTAGGCTCAAAACTAGGACTTGACTCCATATTTGTTTTTACACAACCATGATGTTTCTTTTCATTTCTTATACTTATACCACATGCAGAGAAAATGAGCATGGATGCTCCATATTAACATGTTGTTTATGAAGATATGGAGCAAGCCTTTCGCTACATTCAAGGCTCTTCCTGCTTATGATACATCAGGTATATTCATTTCTGAGACTTCCGTTGTTTGTGTAACTAGATTTCTACTGCCACATTTGATGACTTTAGGTTACAATAGGGCATTTTAATATTCACTTTGTAGGTAGTGCTAGAATGGTGGCATTAGGTGACGTATAATTCTGTATTGTGACCCATTTAGCTTTGCTCACCATATGCTGACTGTGTGATTTCCATTGACATCCATTGTCTATAAAAGTGATGCATTTTGAAGGTGAGTCAGTCCCCTGATTCCCTGACTCTGGAGACTGAACCCTTGTCGGTTTATCTCATGCTTTTGACTTAGGATACTTTTTCTCTGAATCTTGACTTCATGTCATGCCCATTTCCACATTTGATTGAGCCTTAGACTAATTCCTTGTGCATTCTGATTGAACCATTTTTTTGCCTTCTGTAATGCTCTTTGAATTACTCTAATAAACCTTAATGGTTTAAATTTTTGTCCAGACACCAGAGAGCTCATTGTCAGTGAAATTGCTCTCCCTTCCTCGCAGCTCCACCATTAAGTGAGGCCTTCCCTGAGCCCCTGCACTCTTGTGTGTTGGTGCTCGAGGCCCTCCTCCACCCGCAGGTTTTACCTGCGCCTCATCCCTGGTGGTCCAGTGGACCTCTGTCTCCTTTCTCTCGCTTCGCTTTTTCTCTCCTTTTTCACTCGTTTTTTTCCCTCATTTCTATCTCCCCCTTCACTCTCCTTCTGTCTTTCCTCCATTTTCACTCGTTTCCCCTCATTTCATGCTCCCCCTTCACTCTCCTTCTGTGTCTTTCCTCCATTTTCACTCGTTTTTTACCCTCATCTCAATCTCCCCCTTTCACTCTCCTTCTGTGTCCTCTGTGTCTTTCTTCCACTCTTCTTGCACTTTTGCTGCCTTATTTTCACTTTTCCCTCTCTTTTTGCATTTTTCTGCCTGTTTTTCACCACCGCTGCTGCCCCCGTGGCCCCTCCCCCCCCGCACGACCAGCGCGACCGGCCCAATACAGCTCCCCTCCCCGCTCCCGCCTCCCAGCTGTCCAGCCCTCCCCGACCCCTACTTAATGGTGGCCGCTGCGGGGACAGGCGAGCAAGACCACTGACTCATTGTCAGTGAAATTGCTCTCCCTTCCTCGCAGCTCCACCATTAAGTGAGGCCTTCCCTGAGCCCCTGCACTCTTGTGTGTTGGTGCTCGAGGCCCTCCTCCACCCGCAGGTTTTACCTGCGCCTCATCCCTGGTGGTCCAGTGGACCTCTGTCTCCTTTCTCTCGCTCCGCTTTTTCTCTCCTCTTTTACTCGTTTTTTTCCCTCATTTCTATCTTCCCCTTCACTCTCCTTCTGTGTCTTTCCTCCGTTTTCACTCGCTTTCCCCTCATTTCAAGCTTTCCCCTTCACTCTCCTTCTGTGTCTTTCCTCCGTTTTCACTCGTTTTTTACCCTCATCTCAATCTCCCCCATTCACTCTCCTTCTGTGTCCTCTGTGTCTTTCCTCCACTCTTCTTGCACTTTTGCTGCCTTATTTTCACTTTTCCCTCTCTTTTTGCCTTTTTCCTTTTGCCTTTTTCCGCCCGTTTTTCCCCGCCGCTGCTGCCCCCGCAGCCCCTCCCCCCCCCAGCAAGACCAGCACGACCGGCCCAATCCAGCTCCCCTCCCCGCTCCCGCCTCCCACCTGTCCAGCCCTCCCCGACCCCTACTTAATGGCGGCCGCAAGCCCGTCTGCGCCCATCCATGACCCGACCGCGACCAGCGCCAGGAACCCTGGATCTCTGCACTGCCAACGCTACAACCCAGCGGCACTCCACGCTCTCAACCCAGGCCGCAACAACAACTGCAAGCTAGCATCACCAGCCAACACCCACGGACCCTTCAGCTGTCACCGCTGCCTGCACACCTGCAGCACCGCCAAGACCACGGACCCAGCGCAACCCGTCCGAAAGAACACAACCGAACCGAAGACCCTGCAATGCATCCTCCTCAACGTCCGATCCCTCCACAAACACGCCACCGAAATCTTGGACCTCCTCAACAGCACCACCCTGGACGTAGCGTTCTTCACCGAAACATGGACCAACACCACCTCGGGACCGGACATCGCCATCGCCATTCCCCAAGGATACAAGATCTCCAGGAAGGACCGCCCCACCTACCAGGGAGGAGGAATCGCCATTGTCCACAAATCCACCCTCCACCTGAGCACACTCCCTGACGAGCCCACAGACCTGATGGAACACCTTCACTTCAAGATACTGGCCAGCCTTACCACCACCCTCCGAGGAACCCTCATCTACCGACCCCCTGGACCCGGCGGACTTTTCGCCAACTCCATCATGGACATCATCTCCCCGCATGCCATAGCGTCCACTAACTACACCCTACTGGGAGACCTCAACTTCCACCTCAACAATCAACTGGACCCCAGCACCACATCCCTCCTGGACAACCTCCACAACATTGGACTCCGCCAGATCATGACCGAACCCACACACTCAGCAGGACACACCCTCGACCCCCTCTTCACGAAAGGAAACTCCATCACCTTCAGCCACACCACGAACTCCCATGGACTGACCATCGATGCGTCCACTTCACCTTCAGAACACCCACCATCCACAGACACCAGCACCTGCTCCCACAAAGAAACTGGACCAGAATCACTGACGACCAGCTAACCTCATCACTCAGCAACTCCACCCCAACCATCGCGGAAAACGTCGACCCCAACACCGCAGCCCGAACCCTGCACAGATGGATCTCCGACAGCGCCAACACCATAACCCCCCTCAAGAAAAACAACAACACCCACGCCAAGAAAGCTAGATGGTTTACCACCGAACTTCGAGAGTCCAGACGCACTTGCCGCCACCTCGAAAAGGCCTGGAGGAACACCAAATCCACAGAAGCCCACAACAACTTCAGAGCCTCCACCAACGCCCACCACCAACTCATCAGAGAAACGAGGAAAAAAGCAATTGAAGAGAGATTCTCCACTCACGCACACAACAGCAAAGAACTCTTCAACATCATCAAGGAGTTCGCCCAACCCACCAGCGAGTCCACCGACATCCCTCCCTCACAAGACCTCTGTGACCAACTCAGCACCTTTTTCCACCACAAAATCAAGAGCATCTACGGCAACTTCGACGAAGACAACCAACACACTGAACCCTCACCAACCACCCCTGACACCCTGAAGCCAGCGATCGACAACTGGACAGCCCTCACCACCGAAGACACACTGAAGACGATGAAGTCAATCCACTCCGGGGCCCCCACGGACCCCTGCCCCCACCACATTTTCAACAGAGCCGCCAACACCATCGCACCCGTGCTCTGCCACACCATCAACCGCTTCCTGGCAACCGCCTCGTTCCCCGACGACTGGAAACACGCCGAGATCAACCCCCTCCTGAAGAAACCCTCGGCAGACCCCACCGACCTCAAAACCTACAGACCCATCTCCCTGCTCCCGTTCCCAGTGAAAGTCATCGAGAAAGCCATCAACAGCCAACTCGCCACATTCATCGAAGAGCACAACATCCTCGACTCCTCCCAATCCGGCTTCAGAAAAAACCTAAGGGCCTGATTCACAGAACTAACTTACGTCAAAAACGTAAAGTTAGTACTTTTTGGTATTCGCAGAATACACTTACTCATTTTGGTATTCACAGAATGAACTTACTCATTTCGGTATTCACAGAAGTTAGTAGTCCTAACTTTAGGACTCCTAAATGCCTGCCTCACACGTACATATGTGAACCCCAGCATCATACTGTGCTCCCGCCCGTCCTGTATTTCTGATAGTGGCCGGAACTGGCCATGCCTATAGAGGTCACCCAGCTGTGCAATCCCCGCAGATCCCAGTGTATTCAATGCGGACCGCTCTTGTGTGGCAGAGATATTACTGATGTGCCGCAAGCAGCAGCGCTGGAGCGTAGAGGTAGTCTGATTGCGCCCTTTTAGCTAGAGCTTTCCATGCCCACACAGTGCATTGAACAGGGTTGATTTCGGTCCGCGGCCCACCACTTCCGCCCGATAGTGCAGCTGCCACCAGTGGTACAGGGAGCACTGAATCCACCTCAACTGCAATGTGCGGCTGGAACCGCTGCGGGAAATGCCAATAATGCGCAAACTGCACCTGAGCGCACAAGTAGTAGAGCCGCATATCAGGTGCTTCAAAGCCACCTCGCTCAAATGGTTGCACCAGCACATCCCAGCTGCATCTGGGCTTTTTACCACCCCAGACAAAAGACAACAGAGCTGACTGAAGCGTATTGAACAATGCGATATTCAGGCGAATCGGGATGTTGACGAACAAATAAAGAAGTTTTGGCAGAACCGATATTTTAAGGACTGCTAGTCGATCCGCTAGGGAAAGCGGTAATTTAGCCCATCGCGCAGCCTGGTCGGTAATCTTAGTGATAACACGGCCATAATTCTAGAGATCACCACATCTGGATCTCTATTGTAACCATATACCTAAATACCGTACCGGGTCAGTGGACCACGTCAGAGAGAAGTCCAACTCCACCTCACGGGTACCGACCGTCAGCGGGAACACCGTCGACTTTGTCCAATTTATACCTAGACCTGAATATCTTTCAAATTTTACGTATTTGCGAAGTAATTCCGGCAAAAACATGGCTGGCTCGCGGACATACAGCAGCATGTCGTCGGCGTACAGCGAGACCACCAGCGGCCGCCTACGAAAACGCAACGCCGCTGGCGCATGTCGCTGGCACAATTTACAAGCCAAAGGCTCTAACACAAGCGCAAAAAGTATTGGCGACAGAGGGCAACCCTGCCGCGTACCTCTATTTATCGGGAAAGCTTCAGACACCCAGCCGTTCAAGCGTATCCGCGCCACCGGTGCAGCATACAGTAGGCGGATCCATTTGAGGAAGAAGGGTGGCAGGCCCATGCGAAGCAGCACAGTAAAAATATACTCCCACTGCATAGAGTCGAACGCCTTTGCGGCGTCAAGTAGCACCGCTACCGCTTGAAAATCCGCCTCAAAATAATGCAAAGTGGCAAAGACAGTGCGCAAGTTGTGCGTCGTCGACCTGGTGGGCACAAATCCTGACTGATCCGGGAGTACCAGGTTGGGAACTAGGGGCTGGAGTCTGCTGGCTATCACTTTTGCCAGAATTTTGGCATCAATGTTAATAATGGAAAGGGGCCTGTAGGAGTCGCACGCATTAGCAGCTTTGTCCGGTATCAAGAGCATAACAATGAGTGCCTCTTTGAGTGTGAGAGGGAGCGTTCCGGTTTCTTACACCTCCGATAATACGTCCAATAGTCTAGGGGCCAGTTCTTCGGCGTAGGCCTTGTAGAACTCGCTCGGGAGTCCATCAATGCCTGCTGCCTTACATGTCGGGAAAGACGTGATAGCAAGTTTGACATCTTCGACATCAAAGGGCTGCGTGAGATATTCTCGCTGGTCGGCGGACAGCCACCCCAACGCAATATCATCCAGATAGGAGTTGATGTCGCCTGCCGGCACCTGAGTCCGACCCCCGTAGAGATCAGAGTAGAAATCTAGCACCACCCTACTAATCTCTGGGGTATTGAAGTGTGCTTCACCCTCTTTGTCTAGAATTTCAGTGATATATTCCTGACTCCGGGTCGCCGCCAGCTTCTGCGCAAGGGAACGGCTGGGCCATCCCCCTTCCCCATAATAACGTGCCGTGCTTCGACGGGATCTATGTGCCATCTCTTGGTCAACGGTTTCATTGTGCTCCGAAACCAGGTCACGAATCGCAGCCAGCTTTTCTGGAGCAGGGTTCCGCTCATAGGCACGCTCCAAAGTGGATATTTCCGCAGCGAGCTTACTGATCCTGCGGCGTAAGTCTTTCAAGACCCCAGCCTGCGCCCCAATGCACACGCCCCGTATCGTGACCTTGAATACCTCCCAAAGGACTCCCGCGCTATCCACAGTGCCAGTATTTTCCTTAAAAAAGTTTCGAATAGCCTCGCCAACCGTGCACTTAAAAACTGGATCAGTCAGTGAAGCTTGTTGTAATCGCCACATAAACAGGGGCCTCTCGCACTCAGGGATGCGCAGTTCAAGCAGTACTGGGGAGTGATCAGATAGCGTCTTAGCCAAATGGCTAACATCAACCACCCAGGTGCAGGCATCCTCAGCGATAAGCCAGTAGTCCAAGCGGGACCACGTACCATGCACAGTGGATATAAAGGTACTTTCACGTGCCCCAGGGTGATGCATCCGCCAGATGTCATGGATATTCCCAGCCTCCAATAACCCTAATAAGGCGTCTGTCGCCTGCCTGTGCCTCGCCACCCCACTGCCCACTCTGTCTACAGTTGTATCGAGGCAGGTATTAAAGTCGCCCCCCCATATGATTTCCGCAGGAGGAAACCTAGAAATACGGTGCCACACATCCGCAAAGAAAGAACAGTCATCCATATTCGGGCCATACACATTAACCAGCAGCACTCCCACCCCGCCAAGTTTACCATGTACAAGGGCCACTCTGCCCTGTGCATCCGTCTCCGAACTGAGGACAGTAAAGGGAACCCCCTTCTTAACAAGAATTAGCACCCCACGAGAGTAGGAGGAGTAGGAGGAAGCAATCTTAACCCCAGCCCACCGCGTGCCCACATTTTGCTCAGATATCTTCGTAAGATGCGTCTCTTGCAGAAAGGCTACCTGGACATCCAACCTGTCCAGATAGGCCAGAACAGAGCGGATTTCTTGGGACTATTTAAGCCACGTACGTTCCAGGTAATGAACTTTAGGTTACCACCTGTACCTTGCAGTTAACAGTGTATGCATAACAGTGTGATGACCAATTACAATAGTGCGTTTCCAGGGTTCAGTCAGTGCAATAACAAAGTGCCATCCCTTCCCCCACCTCTACCCCTCCCAACCCCCCACCAACTTCCAACTTGCCAAAGCCATCCCTTCCCTGAGGAAACAGTCCCCAACATAAAAAACAAACAGCTTGTAACATGTGGGGATCTCCCATGAGGGGAACATCAGAGAGCTACTAGCCTCCTACCATGTAGGAGGTGGCTGCTCAAGTTTAGTACCTGTGCTAGGATACAAGAAACATTTGGAAGAACATATTGCATCCATGCCGTCTATCGTGCAGCAATTCACCCCGCTCAACAGGTATGTATCCACAACAGTGAACCATACTACATGATCCCACCAGGAGCCAGACATATGAACGGTAAGTAACTGCTCAGTCTGTCGTCCACTGGAAGGCCCACCGCTCCTCCTCATCAGCTACTTCAAAGAACATTGAACCTTGATACGTGAACTCAAGACATACCCCATGTGTAGGATAGCAGACAAAAATACAGTTTTTTGCATGCTCCATTGCCGCCTTAGGGGTGGTGAAGATTTTAAAGTCTCCCTCCTGGCCAACTCATAAGCGAGCAGGATATAACATGGCATAGGGGATGCCTTCGGATTGCAGAAATTTCTTCACGGTCCTAAACTCCCGACGGGCTGCTTGGACTGCGACAGTGAAGTCAGGGAAGAAGGACAGCGAATTCCCCTGGTGGTCGATGGCACCCTTTTCCCTGGCCAGTCTCAAAATGGTATCGCGGTCCCTGTAATTTAATAGCCGAGCAATTATAGGGCGAGGTGGTGCACCCGGTACCGGTCTCTCTGCCAGGGACCGATGGGCCCGCTCGACTATAAACATGGTAGACATATTCTCAGAACCAAAAATGTCTTTGATCAGAGTCTCGATAAAGGTCTCCATCCTGCCGGTGTGTGTGGACTCCGGTAGGCCCGTAATTCTAATATTGTTACGGCGAGATCGGGCCTCTAAGTCCTCGTTTTTTGCTTGTATTAACGCCAGGACTTTCTCCATGTTGAGTGCATTACCAGCAATGTCACTGAGACCATCCTCCATAGTGGAAACCCTTTGTTTGATCTCCCCCATTCTCGTGTTCTGCTTCTCTAGTTGCACAGACATATGGTCTAGTCTGTGGTTGATGGCTGACATATTCCCCTCTATAGATTGTAGGCTTTTCTGCATGGCCACCAGCGTGGTTTCTAGAGTGGAGGGGCCCTCCCCCTGGCCATCTGCTTCCGAATCAGAGGCCGCTTTTTGCTGCGCCTTGTAGGACTTTCGCGCCCCAAACGTGAGGCGAGGCTGGGATTTGTCCGTTTTCCCCATAGCGGATAGTAGGCGAAATTAATGATAAGCAGCAGACGGTACAGCAGATCCAAACTGGTTAGGAGCGCACACTGCACATCCACTGACAAACAGGCTTAAGGACAGGGTACCAGCATTCCAGTGGGGCCTACAGTGTCTATTCCTCAGTCACCCCAATGATAAAGTGTCTCCACGTGTGTACGCTGAGGCGAATCAGCACCACTCCAGGGGTACGCATAGAATGTTACTGCGCTAGCCGGCAATACACCACCTGACTTTCAGGCACAGAACGAGTAACTAATGTATAGGAGAGCCCACAACGCCAAAGGCTCAACCACCACAAGCTGGTGTCTCCCACCACGTATTTATACGAGCAGGAAATACGACTTCGCCAAATCTAGGCGCTGAGAATGACCACTCCACAAGGCCTTAAATCCCAGGAACAGCCTCAGAGCTCCATGGACACCCGTCCAGAAGCGTAGGATGGAAGCAGGCGTGTTCAGAAAGCGCAGCAGATAGATCGGGCTCATGCCACCCTCAGCAGGGCTAGTATAGGAGAGCTCGCAGCAACTTCAAGTGGGCCTCATGCCCACCTCCGGCCGGGCGCGTATGTATCTACAAGTCAGGCCAGCCCCAGCACTTCGCTTGCCGCGCACGCAACCCGCAGTTTCGCAGGCCGCGGCCCAGCGCCTAGGCCCACACCCGGCTCCGCAGCTACAGGCCCAGACAAGACCGCGCCCCACTCACCTCAGCTTGCTGCAGGCGCCTCCGATCTCCCACAGCGCCTCCAATCTCCAGCGGCGACGAACAAGAACTCTCGCTGGGCCCTGCCGACTCTGCAGGTCTCCACACTCCGCTCCAACACCGTCAACGGCTCCATAGAGGCACCAGGTAAGGCAAGCTTCCTTCACGCGGGTCTCGGGGCTCCGCAGCCAGGGGTGCAAATCAGGCCAGGACAGGCAGCCGCCCTCCAACCCGTCAATGCGCACCGCGCAGTAGTTTCCCCTCGCACTCGTCTCACGGCTCACCGGCCTGCGTACCTTCTCAGCACAGGACGGAGGCGGTCGCCCTTTGGCCTTCACGCCAGCCGGAGTTTCCCCAGCCGGAGCCGCTAGCTGTGATGTACCCCAGCAGTCCGGGATGCCCCCAATGTAATCGGGGGTGTAGCGCCCTTCAGAGCGATCGTTTTTCCCAAGTTGCTGCAGCGATTTGAGGCGGATTCTTGGCGGATATCGGATCATCCGGGCAGAGCTACACTAATGTGCAGCCATCTTGCCTGGCGCCCTCTAGCGCCCCCTATAACCTATGCTTAATAAAGAAACTACAAAGATACAACTCGGCTACATCTGGTACATCCCAACAGAATGTGTGTAGTGAAAAATGCTAATTTCTATGAACAGAATAATTATTTTGTAAGTCCAGGTGGAAAATAACCCTCTTTAGGGTACCTGTTTAATGTCCTCCTCAGAATACTTAGTTAATCAATACAGTTCAGTGCAATGACTTGAAATCCTGACTATAATTCATCACAGTATGCTCTATTTCCAGGTAGCGGGAGCCATAAAAAATAGATATATCTCGTGGTTATTGGAGAGAAATGTGCCAGGCTGGGCTCTTCCCAACTTTTCAACAATTTTCCTGACTTGTGACCAGACTCTTTCAAGAAAGCACTATTCTTGGAGTTTCAAAAATTGCAGAAAGCTATTTCTGCTACTAGAGCTCCCCAGGATGCCAAAGGGCTGGCCAATTAAAATGCCAGACTTTAATTTCTCAGCTAGTGGGAAATCTACAAAGTCTGGTCCAGTCCTTCTGGTACTCACCCTCCTTCCAGAGAGGTGTGTGAGTGGCTAAGGGAAGGCCAGCTTCAAACCCAGGGCCATACTATATCTCCTTTTAATACAAAGAGGACATTTTTAGAGGTTTCTGCCTGGTGATCAGAATCTCCCACCAGGGGAATTGCTCCAGAAGGCACCTTTGTTCTCCACGAAGGTCCCGATCATGGTTATTTTCACCTTATCCTTTTTGTGATGCTCCCGTGGAATAAAAAATGTGCCACCCTGCGCCATATTTACAAAGTGAGGCATCTAGACAGAGGTGTCACTTTGTAAACTCCTGCACTACATTATACCTGCGACAGGTATAATGTATGCAGGGTGGGCATTCCGGCGCAGAAAAGGCTCGGAGAAGTGTCACAGTGAAATCTATGAGATTTCACTGCAAAACTTCTAGGACGCCACTCTGTCATATCCTTACACCTGCCTCACAACAGGCGTAAGGAGTGACGCAGGCCCTTTTACATGGGGCTTGCCCCATGTGAAAGGACACATTACTGGAGTTGCGTCTGTTTTCAGACATACCCCAGCAATGTGCCACTATGGAGCACCATACAGTAAATACGGCGCATCCATGGCGCAGTGATGCAACACTTTTCATAAATGAGGCCCTTAATATCTACAAGTCACTGCAGGCTAACGAACAGACAAAACACACTTAAAGTAATGTAGTAATAGTCAGCATGTATTTAATTTTATATATATATATTTTTGGATAAGCAAGACACTTGACTTTGTTGGATTGTGGAGCTCTGTAAGTGAAAAATATACAAAATAGCAGTGGAGCATTCACTAGCACAATATTCAAAATAAAATCATATTTAAATTATTGAAGATGAATTTGAAAACAATTCATTCTCTACTAACAATAGTGACTTTATGGGCCCAGTGCAGTAATTCCCTCTGTAATAGTCACATTTTTAATATGAAACAAGTTCATAGAATGTTGTAAGATTGAAGATTTGTTTATGAAAGTGAATACATTAAACAGTAAAAAATGTAAACTAAGTTAGCTGTGAGTTGCAGTGATCCCTAACATTCTTATGCATTGTAAGGAGCCCTCATCTGACTATCACATATGACAGTATTTTGCAGCAATGTAGCTCACAACACCTAAACGCTACAGTGGGGATCATTTTGCAATCACTATCCATAGATATATTATATGCTTACTTTCAATTTCCTTGATTTTCATTTCCCATGGTATGCAGGCGGTCCGAAAATTTTCAAAATCTCGTTGAAACTTCATCCATTTCTAAATGAAAAAAATATATATTATGTTGAACTACACTATTAGACCCTGCTTATTGACAGAAAAAAATGAACATAAATAAAAAAGGATAATTTTCAGTTTGTGGGAAACTCCTGCTGAGAAAAAAGAGAGCAGAAAAAAAAACATCTGTGCATCTAAGGCTAATGATTGTTACGATTAAGAGAGTTTAAAACAGTTAGTCACGTTTTTAGTTGTTTAATATATGGAAGTGAAGTCGCAGTACTGTAAAGTGGACACCCCGCAAATTTGTAAATCCCATATTTGCTTTAATCTCAATAAGTCAAAGTAGCTTTACGCGAACACCAAATAATGATGATATAAGCAAATACATAACAAATCACACATTACATTAAAAACATAAAAAGATTAGGTAACAATTCAAGTATAAGAATATATTAAGAGCCAAGGTCCATTTCGTCCTTAATTCAGAAATCCATATGATCCTTAGCACTGAGGGCATTTTTAAGAAAGGAGCTAACACTAAAACAAATCACAGGTGATTTCAGCATCTGTAAATACAATAAGGCTGGTCTACATTTGGCAAGCTCAGACCCTTCAAGACTGGAATTAAAAAGTGCCTTGTAAATCGCAAATAAAAACATCAGAAAAAAAACAAAGTGCGGGCAAACAAGGAAGGAGGAAGAGTCATATTGCCCAAGTGGAAAACAAAGCTGCCATCTAACGTACCCCACCCTAAACCTGGTTAGAAGGATCCTATACTGTGAGCTAATCACAAACTCCAGGTATGGCCCCAACCCTGGGGCAGTTTGAATTACAACATAATCCTTATTCTGAGTCTTGGTTAGATCTTCTGCTTCCTTTTCCCTCTGTCTCATGTCCATGAAAGATTTTTCAGCAAGGACCTATCCTCCTTACACAACCCACCAGCCCTAGGAAAAATATTCGGTCTGCCCAAAGAGTTGCATATCCTCTTGATATAGTCCAGCCAAAGAATTTAGAGACCCATGTCACAGGACAAACAATCGTCAATGACCTCCCTATTAAACGAATTGTAAGAATTTTATACAGGCTGAACGCCACAGCAGCAGCTTGGCCAGATTAAGACAATCTTCAACATACTCCAATCCAAGGTCCTGGTGCATAATAAACTTAGGAGAACTTGGTGAGAGGCCTTGAAGCCTTCTACACACTTTATTTTTTTCAACTTGAAGGCTAGTTACTTTTTTATAGCCCCAAATCCTTGAGCCGTAAGTTAAACTGGGAGGCATTTCCTCTTATATACTTCTAAAATGGAGTTAAATGGCTTCTTACCAATGGGTGATGCCAAATTATATATACACCCAACACAATTAAGAAAGCGAAAATTAGCTCTGGCTACACACGGAAACCAGGAGCTTGTGAATTAAAAGAACCCCTATGTATGAAAATTCATTAATTTGTTATTATGGGTTTTCAACAATAGACAGAGACTGCATTTTAAGGTTCCTGGAGCCACAGGCCGTTACAAACGTTTTGTTAGTATTTACTTCCAGTCTCAAAGATGCTATAAAGTCAATATAGCCATTGTTAGAAATTGGGTTTCTGGTTGGCAGAGATATGTACCCTGTCCAAGTAGGAACCACAATCCTAGTCAGGGTAAGTCAGATACATACCCTAAATTAACCTGTGCTCACCCTCTGTTAGCTTGACATAGAGCAGTCAGGCTTAACTTAAGGGCAACGTGTAAAGTATTTGTGCAACACTTCCAAACAGCAAAACTGTGAGAACATCACACAAAAAGATACCACACCTGCTTAGACAAATAGAGCTTAATTTAATGAACAAAACAAGGCCACAACAACAAAAAACCAATAAGTAGAACCAGAGTTATGAATTTTTAAAGAATGAACAGAAATATAGGGGCATATTTACAAGCCCCTACCGCCACAGGAACGTCACTTTTAGTGATGTTCTTGTGGCGATATGTGCTTCGCCTTATTTACAAGAGTTTTAGAAACACTGGTCCCTAAACAAGGACAATAGAAGCAAGGAAAGATGAATATAGACCCAGAGTCAGTACTATATTTCAAGCTGTCCAGCCGGACAGAATTGGTTTTAATTTTCAAAGTATTCACACAAAATAAAGTGGGACACAAGCCTGCATCATACTAAGTGTATATAGAACACGAACATAACCAAAAACAAAAACAAAGGCTTAGGCAGAGCGAATGCTTGTATGGCATACATTCAAATAAGACAAGCATCAATGAGTGAAGACACCGATACACATGAGTAATATCAAGTAAAGTAGCATTTACGGTGTACATAGAGTCAACGACGTTTCGATCCCTTTTGAACAATTGTGGGATCATCATCAGGACATAGTGTTACATGCCTGAGTAAAATTGCCTGCGAAACAATAAAGGGAAAAGAGGGAAAAATGGAGGAGACAATTAAAAGGGGGTTAAAACCGGTGAATCGACAGTTGCCATGCAGAGGTGGGTGAACCGGTGATTGATTCCAAAATCGAGAACTTCGGCGGAGTGTACACGTGATGGACAAGTGAAGCTATTTGAGCTGATGTCACCTCAGCCATATGAGTGCGGGGCAACCAGAGGAGGATCCGACCTGGTGCAAAGCGTGAGAGGTGTTGACCTCTGACTATGGAAAGAAAGAGTGCTGTGGTCTGGCAAGAGCCAGTGATCCAAGGATGGATTGAGGGAGTGATGCGGTCTGAGAGAGAACTGTGTGTAATTTATTGCCTGCCACACGGGGTGAATTGAAGCAAAAAATTGGCCGCTGGGGTATAAGCTTACCGTAAAATTGAACTGAAGCCAATAGGCCAATGAAAAGGACCGCAGCAGCATGTCCTTGTAAGGTACAGGGGAGGCGAAGAATTAAGCCTGTAAAGAATTGGGATACAGTTAATGCACAAGAACCGCGAGGTGGGGGTGAGATTGCGAAACTCTGGTGAAGGTGGAGGTTAAGAACCTACCAAGGGTCCTGTGGGACTGATCCACTGGTGTAGGGGAGCAATTGTTGCAGGACCGCGTCCGCATGTCCAATGCAGAGTACCTTGCCCGAAGGTCCTGATGGACCTAAAATTAAGTGGGAGTAGGTAAAACGTTAATGCGGTGAACCGCATGTGTGAAGAATTATGCTAGACTTACATGCATTAAAAGACTTACCATGAGGGAAAGCGAGGCGCTTGGATCAGTGCGTCTTCGCTGTGGTGTGTCAAAGCGGGAGAGCAGGAAACTGGTAATCCCGCTGTGGATTAAACTGTATGCCGGATCTAGTGGGTCATGTGAGCAGTCACATGACTAGCGTGAGGGTGTCAGGTTTAGTTTACCGAAGATGGCGGCCATCTTGAAACGGGGTGATTTGTGAGGCGATAGAAAAAACTCGAGTGAGTTATTCGAGACAGAGAGAAAAGATTACAAGACATATGAACAGTTGATGAATTAAGCACACAAGACCTTTATGGTTATAATGGCACAAGCAACAATATAATTATTGTGAGCATAAATTGACAATATTACTAGGATTACGCAATACAGTGTGGGCAACATTGGTATCTACATAATGTGCACGCACAATGGAGAGTAACTTAGAAAGAAAAAAGAATATATAAAGGGGGACATCCCCTAGAGGTGTCGTGAGTCAAGCCCAGAGCTAGATGGGAATTAGTGTGCAGAAAGTTCAATAGGTGAAAGAGGGCAATAATGCAAGGAGGGACAGAGTTGTAGTGGGGGAAGAAATACACAGTGGGAATCACACATTACATCAGGAGTTTCAGGAGGAATATGAAGGACTAGCATACAGAAACATGTCATGGAGAAGGGTACATTAGATTGAACAACTACAGGAGGGTGGTCCAATCCTCAAGTCTGTTGAGTCCTGTGCGTATGCTGCCAGTTCGAAGGATCCACTTCAGTTTCTCTTTATTGAGGAGTTGCCCAATGTCTGCACCTCTCGGTGGTGGTTTCCCCATACTGATGATAATCCACCTGATGTCGTCCTCGGTATGTCCAGTGTTCATAAACTGTTCAACAAGTGGGGCATTGGGTGTTTTGCAACGGAGAAGACTGCGATGTTGGCAGATCCTGATGCGCTCTTTTTGGGTTGTCTGCCCAATGTAAATTTTGTCACAGGGACATAGGATAGCGTAAACAACATTACAGCCGGACAGAATTGGTTGCAGTGCCGCAGTTAGAAAATTGTTTTAACTGTGTCTTGATGTTACCAAAACAGAATTCTTTACATTCAATTGTGAACTTACACACAATGCAGTTACCACATTTCGCATTCCCCGTGAGGGGCTCATGTCCTTAATGTTCATTTAATGTTCTAGCAGGTTTGGGAGCGGGTAGTGCTGCTTGGACTAAGTGGTCCTTTATGGTTTTGCTTTTACGGCACGCAAAGAGAGGTCGTTCGAGTTTCAGACTGCCTGCATCAAGGACCTCCCAGTGCTTAGGAATGTTTTACCGCATGGTGTGGGACACCGGTGAAAAAGTGGTGACACAAACAAGTCAGTTTTGGATAGGTTTGGGCTTTGGGGAAGGAGATAATCCCTAGGACAATACCATGCCCTTTTCATTGAGTTACGTATCAACCTGCGCGGGTAGCCCCTAGCTGTGAGTTTGTGGGACAGGACTGTTGCCTCGCGGAAGTAATCTTCCTTGATGTGCAATTTCTCCTAATACGCAAGAATTGCGAGTAGGGGAGTGAGTCTTGTAAGGCACGAGGATGGTTACTCTCAAATCTTGACAGGGTGTTGTGCTCTGTTGGTTTTCTGAATAGACTTGTAATTAATTCACCATTTATGTGTTGGATGTTGAGGAATCTCACTTCTGCTGTGTGACAGAGTAAAGTTCAGGCCCTGACAGTTATTATTGAGCCAGTGTAAGAAATGTGTGAGAGTGTCTTCTAAGTCGTGCCAAATTAGAGAATATCGTCGATGTACCGTTTCCACAAGGAAATACCAGTGTGGAAAGGGTTACAAGGATTGAGAATTCTTGTCATCTCTAAGTGGTCCATATACAATATGGCCAGATTGGGAGCAAAAACAGCTCCTATTGAAGTACCCTTAACTTGTTGGTAGTATTGGTCTTCAAAAAGGAAGAAGTTTCTAGTAAGGCATAGTTCAAGCAGTTGTAAAATGAAAATGGTGGGAACTGCATGGGGACGTGGTCTGGGATTGAGAACGTGTTCTATTACTAGTAGTCCCTCTATCTGGGGAATGTTCATATAAAGTGATTCGACATCCATTGTGCAAAGGATTTCTGAATCAGTGTTGAAGGGATGATGCTCAACCAGATTGATCATTGCCATGCTGTCTCTGATGCAACAGTCCGTCAATGGGACAAAATCCTTAATGAAAAAGTCCACGTATTGTCCAAGTGGTTCTAAAATAGAGCCGCAACCAGAAACTATTGGGCGACCGGAGGGATTTTCATGTTTTTTATGAATTTTAGTTAATGTATATATGACTGGTGTACGTGGTGATTTGGTGTTCAAGAAAAGATATTCATTTTTGCTCTGGAAACCCTGTGTTCTGGCCTCATCAGTGATTTGGAGAATTAGTTGTTGGAGTTCTTTGGTGGGATCAGTGGGTAATTTACAATAATGATCTGCATTGGAAAGTTGTCTCAATATTTCGATTTTGTACAGATCCTTCTCTTGAATGACTATACCTCCCCCTTTATCTGCAGGTTTGATGATAAGGGTTTGGCTGGCTTTAAGGTTTTGAGGGCTGCCTTCTCTTCCAATGATATGTTGTAAGGGATGAAATGGCGGGTGGTCTCTAGTTGAGAAAATTAGGGTGGATGGTCGGCACGAATGAGAGGCCTTTGCTGAGTAAGGATTGCTCAGATTCAGTGAGAGTATGTCTGGAGAGATTGAAGATGGGTATGGACATTGAGTTACACTGGTCTATTGTGGCAGCTGTCTCATCTACCATTGGTAGAACTTGTGGCGGGTCAGGCGCTCGCCGGGGGGGGGGGTTGTACCAACGTTGTTGCTGTCTTACTCTGCCTCGTTCCGGAGGATCGTTTTGGCCTCGACCTAAAAAAAGGTTGGTTTGGAGTTCTGGTTGAGATGCTCGGGCCTTTGCCCTGGTCAGAATTATCGGAGGACTCGGCGGATGTGTCCGGGAAGCCTACCAGATTGTCGCGTCTATTGAAATGGCCCCAAGGCCAATAACGTGGCTTAACGCTGACTTGTAATTAAGGCCCTCTTTCACGCTATACTTAGCGTGAAAGGGGTGGGCATTGGGTGTTACGGTGGGTGTTCCACTGCAACACCCATTGGTTTTGACGCTGCCCCATATTTACAAGGGCAATGTAAATATGGGGCAGCGCCAAAACTAAGCCCAGGAAAAACCTGGTGCAACAAGGAGAAATGCTTCAACAGCAAAAGGCCATTGATTGTTTATGTGCAGGAAAAAAAAAATGATGTTTTGCAACTAAGCAGCACACATAGAAGTTTCAAAACGCCATTTGAAGATTGGGACACCTTCCTGCACATAAACAATGTTTCCCTCAACGCAGACAACCTGGCACTATGGTGCAAGGGTGCCTGCGTTGGCGCTAGGCTGCTGAATTTAGTGCCAGCGCAGGGGGAAATGCAGGGCTCCACCATATTGTTGTAAAAATGGTGCAGCCCTGCCTTTCAGAAGTGGCGGAGTGTGGCGTTAAGCCAAGGAGACTAACGCCACGCTCCACCACTTCTCTAGTAAATATTCCCCTTAGAGTCAAAAGGCATAACGTGCCAACTGGGAAAATCTGGGTGAACTAGACAAGGTCAAATCCAAAAGTACAGGCTGACCACAATGGAGTGTGGGTCGGATACAGTCCCAGGTAAGTCCCGCTAAAGTTTTACCTTCTCAAAAATTGTGCAAAGAGTCCCATTTTACAGGCAAGAAGTTTGCCGGGAGCAAGGAGAGCACCACTGGGGGTGGTCCGCGGATGCACAAAGAGCCACTGGGTGTCGTTTACGGAGGGGCTGGAGTCTTGCATTCATGAGTGGCGAGGCTTACTGTGCAAACTTGTGTATGCTCACGCTGATCCTTTCTGCAAGCGGCCCGGTTCTGGACCGAACGGGCCCGATTGTGAGCCTAAAAGCTTGATTTAAAGAGCTGCAGATCCACCCAAGTGCTCAGGGACATGAGAGGCGCCTCTTGGGGTCAAAAAACCTTAGAAAACGAGTCCAGGAGCTGTGGGGAACCTGTTATGTCTCTGAGGCTCAAATCAGGAGGCCAGCAGACTAGCCCTTTGAGTCTCTGGTGTTCTGGGCAATGTTCCATCTAATTATTTTTCTTGGTGTGTGGCAATACAGTGTTCGTGAGCACTCTTTTCTGAGTGGTGTGCACAACTGACACATACCTCAAGCCATTATGGGCACAAGTGTGCTACTTCGCTGGCACTGAGAAGCAACATATCTGCTACATTTATTTTAAAGAAATAGGGTTAAGGTAAAATTTAAACCTTTTTATTCCAACTACATTTGCCAGAAAGCCATAGTTTGTAGAAATAGTGGTGTTGGGAGATGCAGGGCTCATGAAATAAACTAACCCTTCACACATACTGTCATATCTCCATGGGTTAATGCCTCTGCTGTAGGAATGCACATCGCAAAATGCTGGCCATATGTTGAAATACCTAAATGGGCTGCCTAAGCTGCACATCCAAGTGCAGTGCTCCCTATCACAGCTGAACTGTTCTGTGCCATTATGCTTTTTAAAATGTTGGTTTATGGCATATTCATATTTTCTCCTGGCCCCACTGCGATTCTAAGATGCTACCAGACAACGGTAGACTCTACCTGTTGAGCAGCACCCAAAGTGGTCCCCCTTTTAATTCTGCAGGTTAATCTGGTTGATGACAGTATTGATTTGAAAGAAACACATCCCTTTCTTGTACCACAAGAGACTGATCCGCCTGTATCCCAGATGTAAATGCAGTGTGGTTATCCTAGTATTTGGCTCTTGACCCATCGTGGATTACTGGGCTGGCTGTGGTTCTATACAAACAGTGGTACTGTGAAGCGTGACCTGACTATTGTGTTGGAATACTGGGACAATGATGTTATTGGTCTGGAAGTCATGCTTCACATTATAGTCTGACTGTGGTGATTCGGCTACTGAAGAAGTACTGGACTGACTGGGATGTGTTACATACACATACAATGTTTATAATTGCCATATTGCAGTGCTTCAAATACTGGACCATTATTGGCCTGGCTCTGGTGCTTCAAATCCTGGGAAAGTACAGGCCAGGCTGTGTCGATTTACAGATTGACTAGGTTATGGAAACTGTCCTAGGTGTGGTGCTTCACCTTTGGCTTTAACTGGCCTGGTTTTAGTGCTTTGCATGCATGGACTCACTGGCCTGGCTACGGTGCTGTACATTCTAGTTCATTACAGAAATTGACTCGATTATGGTGATGCTTCACATACTGCGACACTGTGAATTTAGGTATTGTTATGGTGCTTTAAACACTTTGGAATAGTGAAAACTGCCTTGCTTATAGTGCATTATACATGGGTGCAATGGGGAAATTGGCATGACAAGGGACAATGAGGACACTGGCATCCTGTCACTAACTGCAACCTGTAGGGTAATTCTTCTGTGTGGTGCCCAATTCATGAAAACCAGCAATCTGCAGGTACTGAATGACCGAAACTACCCTCAGCAACAGCCATTAGCAATCTTAACAACGACATGGGCATGGCCCAAACGTCCTCCCAAACTCAGTGAGCAGCAATGGCCTGAGTATTAATGATTGCGCCTGAATAGTTACATATTGGTCAGAAGCAATATTGGTTGCATATTGGACAGAAGCAATAATACTTATCTCACACCCTAATAAATGTGGTCACATACTTAAATATTTGAGAACCACTGGTGGCATTTCTCTTCTCAAAGAGTATTTGAAGGTGCTTTTTTCCCAAAGAGGACCACCCTGCATATAATAGGCACTGTTTTTCCTGCAGCACTCATTTATACCTGATTGTGCATACAGTGTGTTTTTATTAAGTATACAGCTTCTTTATAGACACATAATTTTTGGCAGTGGTGAAGTATGCCTGCTTTGTCTTGTTGCAGCTCTTGAAATAATGTAATATTTAATTGCTTGCCCGTCAGAACTGCCTGAAATCCATTGTTTTTCAAACCATATATTTACAAAATTGTGCTATAAAGCTCACCATGTTGTTTTTCTGTTTTTTCCAAAACTTCCTTGGGGAGAGGCTCTTTATGTTTATTCCTTGGAGAATGTGAGTCTTACTCATTGTATTGATTTGACAAAATTCAGGGCTGGTATAAAAGAATATTTCCAGGGCTGATTTGGATTTCCATTCCAGCACTAAGTACAATCGTAGTGATGCACTAAGTGACATTAAAAGTATTACTGTTCTATTTACTAAGATGTTAAGCTGTGTTGCAAATCAACGCAAAATCATTTTAACCTATTTACTTTCCAGCGGTAAACTTGTTTAGCGCTGGAAAATCACTTGAAGTAAAGCAAAGCAGTGCATATCGCTGCTTTGCATTACTTAGGACCAAGGGGGCGTACCATGGGTGGTGCATGGGCGTTCCCATACAACCACAAAAGCTTTCTGACGCTAAGCCCTCTTTACCTAAAAAAGGAGACACAGTTTAGAGTCAGAAAATAGTGCCCATTTCAAGCAGGCGCTATGAAGCAGAAATGCTTTCATTTCTTCTTCCTTTTCCGAATTTGTATGTGTGCTGCACTGTACAGCACACATACAAAGTGGGAAACGGTTTAGTTAGTCCGAACATAGTATTTTGTACTGGAAAGCTATCCTTCCAGTACAAAACCTATGCTAGACTCACGCAGACACCCTTGCACTATAGTGCAAAGGTGTGTGTATGGCGCACGGCAGCTAATTTCTGTACCAGCACTAGAGAGAGTGGAGGAGAATGCCATATTTCTGTTAATATGGCAGTCTCCTGCTCTCTTCTAATCGCACAACGCAGCACAGCTTTTAAGCTTGCTGCACTACGCTGCGTGAGATTTCAGTAATCTGCCCCTTAGTTGCCAAACTTGAACTTAAAACATTCTCAAAGTCCTCCATGCAAATATAATGATGCCATTAGTCAACAAGGACACAAGTCAGTCCGTCATTCACACTCTATATCCAGAAAACGTAATTTTTATATATGGAGTAATGTTATTTTTTAATTAAAACATACATGTGAGGTTTTTGTATAGCATACATCATGAACAGTGCCTTGAGACCCTCATGGGTGAGTTGTCGCACTTTATAAGATTCTTGATTAATTGATTGATGAACTATAAATTACTTAAAGGTGTCCTCAGGTTTGGCGATCATGAAAAATGAGGATATGGGAAGCAAAGCGATTAGCCTAAGACCACAGGTCAAGCACGGAAGCTGGGATTTGGCCTCATGTTTTCTTTTCAGACATTGTGCTATTCCGCTTTTGCTGGAATATCTATTTTTTCCTCTTCATTTTGACATGAAAGAAAAAGCTTGGGTTTGGTTTTTTGACAGGGAAATAAATTAGTATGTGTTTAGAACTTCACATATAAAATTAACTTGATATAAGAAGTCTCTCCAAAGAACAAAGTTAATTCCAAAGGAAATTAGACTATGTTTTGTATTGAAATCACCTGTATTTAAACAGACTGATAGGAGAAGTGGTTTTGTACCTGAATGTTTACATTAGCAAAACAACAACATGTAAAGCGATCCCTCTGAGTCTGTTTTCTTGTAAAAAGCATTCTGAGCAATTCGTTTGTTTCAGGGCTAGACCGCACATCTTATTATTTGAATGACAAAAATAAGATAAACTATGAAAGCACATCTTCTGTGGGGGCTGAGAGCACAGCTTGAAAATTGAGCATTTTCTAAGAAGCAAGAGTTTTCTGCAGATGTTGCAGATGCCAGATTGCTCGATGCTTTGTTTGATTTGTGCTCGAGCTCCACTTAGCACAGCAGAATGACCCCTTTTGTTATGCGCGCTCCATACGGGCCTGCTGCGCGCAGAGAAATTGCAACTTGAGTGGCCTCCCAGGAGTGCAGCTTACAGGGAACTGTGATCCTGGCTTCATGATGGACACAGCAGTCCTTCTTGCTGGCAGAGTATCCACAGGTCCAGAGGTGTACTGACGTTATGGCATCAGAGGTCCAGTACTTATGCTCAGTTGTGCTTTGAAGTGGTTGAAGCTTCAAAGAAAGCTTTGAAGTGCACAGAGGTCCACCTTCCTGTCCTGACTTTAGACTTACTACAGGGGGTATGCAGCCCTTTGTGTATGGACAGGACACAGCCTATTCAGGTGTAAGTGAGGCAGTGTGCAGCTCCGCCCCTCCATCAAGCCAGTTAATGTCCCATTAAGGCCTATCAAGTCACACCTAAGCTCCCATTGTGTGTGGCTGTTTAGAGGGAATACAGAAAGCCCAGCTCTCACCCAACCCAGCAAGCACCTAATGCCTAAAGTAAGTAAATGCCAATTTTATAAAAGTGGCATTTGCCAAACTGTAATTTAAAATTCAACGTCACCATAAGTTGTGATTCTAAATTGTGACACCAATCTTGAAAAGTCCATCTCCTCACTATTGGAAATTACATTTAAAAGATGTACTAAGGTAATCCCAATGTTATCCTAAGGGAGAGATAGGCCTTTCAGTAGTGAAAAATGAAATTGGGAGTTTTTTACTACCAAGACATGTAAAAATTAAAAGCACATGTCCTGCCTTTTAAATACATTGCACACTGCCCTGTGGGTTAGACAGGGCCTACCTTAGGGGTGACTTATATGTATAAAAAGGGAAGGTTTAGGCCAGGCAAGAGGTTTATCTTGCCAGGTCGAAGTGGCAGTGTGAAACTGCACATACAGGCTCTGCAGTAGCAGGCCTAAGACATGGTTAAGTGGGTGGCACAATCAGTGCTGCAGGCCCCCTAGTAGCATTTAATTTACGGGCTCTGGGCACAGTAAATTAAATGTGCCAATTGGTTATGAGTCATTATTACCATGTTTAGAGGAGAAAGAACATGGACTTTAGCACTGTTTAGCAGTGGTCAAGGGCCCAGAGTCCTAAAGCCAACAAAAACGAATTCAGAAAAAAGGGGAGGAGGAAGGCAAAAGGTTTGGGGGTAACCCTGCAGAAAGGGCCATCCCTCTATTAGGGATTTTAGTCCCTTTGGGTGTTCTAGAAAGCAAGACAGTATCTTCTGCGTATGTGAACGCTGGGATGGACTTATTCTTATTCACTAGTACATCAACACCATTGGCCACCAGTGCCTCTTCTAAGCCACTGACATTTAAAAGAAAGAGGATTGGTACAAGTACACAACATAGACAGACTCCCCCCAACAGCCCATTCCATCTGAATCAGTGCGTTCTCCATCTGGCCCATATCTTACAGCAGCAGAGAGATCATAACATAGAGCCCTCAGAATAATCACAAGTCCCTTATCAACCCCATCGACTCCAGTGTCTACCTCAATCTGGACCTCACCACACTATCAAATGCACAGGAGAGGTCCATAGACGCTAAGAAAATGAATCCCTGCTTTGCGATTGCATATTTGTCAATCAATAGGTGCATATTGAGGCATTGTTCCAATGTCCCCAACCCAGCCCTGAATCCATATACTGGAGCTTAGAGAGAACACCACCCAAGTTAACAACCTTTTCAGGATGATCCCCCCCAACTATCATAACTGTAGAATCTAAAAGAGATATTGGTCGATAGCAGCTGGGGTTGCTAGGGGACCCCTTTTAAAATCTGGGATGATATTGGCCATTCTCCAAGACTGGGGCAGACCGATTTTACATGCAAGATTAATAAGATTTGTAATGAGTGGGGCCCACAATTCAATATTTTGTTTATATAGATCCATAGGGACCCTGTCAGGCCCAGGTGCCTTGTTGAAGGGGCTAACATTAATTGCCTCAATGATCTCTTCCAGCGAAGACTCAATGTCTAAGGGATAAGTAGGCAGAGATTGGTCCATGCCCTCCTCACTTGCCTCTCTAGGGCTATAAACCCCATGTAAAGTGGTCAACCCATTGGTCAGGGCTTATATGGGTTTCTAAGGTTGAATTTACCACCATTAAACAGTTTACTGTTATTGACAGTGTTCCCGAACAACCTGGTGTCTTTTACCTTACAAGCAGTAGCTAGCTTTTCCCATACTTTATACTGGAGCTCTGCTTTCCTTTTTCTTGGGATTAGCTTATATTCTTTACTGCACCTAGCACTAGCAGTACTATCTATAGGGACAGCTTGCTTGAAGGGCTTGATGTAATTGGGTGCAGGCTAACCTACATCTCTGCCAAACCAGGACTGGGACCAGTTTACACAGGCCCTAGCCGGCTTCATCAAGCAATCTCTAACAACTTTGTTCAGCTTTTCAAAGTCCTTAATTGACTACAGGAAACATGGCTCAAATCTAAGGCAACTATTTACCAGTGGTACATTGGCAAAACAAAGCCTACGCATGATCCCCAACAAATCTGCACCTCTCCAGGCTAACCTACGCCTGTTACTTTTAGTGGTGAGCTCATTGGTGGCTACTTTGTTCCCTCTAGTACTGTCATAGTAATTATTAGGGGATTGTGGTCACTATAAATGCTGTGCTCAATACCTCCCTCCACCAAGTGATTCAAAAGGGGTCTGGAATAACAGACTGACACCTTTCGGAGACATAGGTAGGATTTCTAGTTGGGGAAGTGTCCAGGCAGAAACTTGATGGTACAACAGAGGTTGAACTCAAGGATGTAGGTAAACAACAAACTTTCCCGTCGATCCTGCACCTGGGCTGTAGGATCCCACTCCCCACCTTGAAATAGACTAATGGTAGGGATGTTGGGCTGGCTTCCTCACTTAGCATTAAAGTCACCCTCTAATACCACAGCTTTGGTCTCTCTGGACCAATTTCAAACAAACCAGGGAGGAAGCTGCCTTCAAAGTTGCTGTATTCTGCATTATTTGCTGAAAGGATCAAAGTTATAAGGGGGATCCCAGAACAGGTCTCTCTATAAAATAAAATGTGCAACTTTCATTGCAAGCAACTCAGAAACGGATGATTGAAAGTCTGCCAAATTTTTCAGGAAATGGCAGACTTTGCAGCATTCTACACCTTTTCTTGGTTTAGTTCACCTATGTGAATCATCATCATCAATCCACTTTATTCGATTAATTAAAATCATAAAAGTACAAGACATAAAATACATAGACATACACATTCCTATACAAAATTTTGGGAATAAAAGATTGAGCACAATCATATTTGTGTAATTCAGCAGCATCAAAGATTACAAAAGTTAAAAATTATTTCATTAAAATATCAGCATAATACAATATATAACATAAGAATCCATACAATAGCAGCAATGGGACTAGTAATGTTAAGATAATCCACAGAATACTCAGCTTCAGCAAATGAGGTTAATCGTCTCATTAAAGTGCGTAACAGTATGCTTATTTTTTTTTAATTTCTTCCTGATCCTAATAGCAGCAACCAGAAAACAAGCAATATTAAAAATGTCCCATGTATTACATGTATGCAGGTAAAGCAGTGCAGGTCTAACCTGTAGGAAACCCTTTTTATTTAATAGGGGGACTAGAAACTTCCTACGTATATCCAAATAGAGGTCGCAGAACATTACAAAATGTAGGGTATCTTGTGTAGAAAAGTTATCGCAAGAACACGGTCCTGCATCCTCTGGTTTACACCACCCCTCATAATCACCCAGGTTAAAATGAATCAAGTTAAAACGGAACCTAGTCAGGAGCCAACGATGGAACGGTTTAGTGACGGTTATCAGATACGGCTCAATTAATAACGACGTTTTTGTCAGAAAGTGAGCCCTAACTAAGGGTTTCTGTAGCTCCTGTTCTTCCCGTTCTGACATCAACATATTAATAAAGTTCATTCTAACCCCTTTCAGATCTTCCTTCCTAATCCTCTCCGGGGATTCAAATAGTTCTGGCCGCCCTATTTTGGATAGCATGGATCTAACATATGCAAGCCAGTTAATTTTACTTGCATTATCCAATTTGGCACAGTCCCGCAATATCAAATGATTCAAGGTTAATTCTGGGTTAAGCCATACTTTGAGCCAGCAGAGTAACGGCGCTGTACTCAAAGTATCAGTGACATAACCCAGCCCCAGCTCCTGGTGTATGGCAAAGGTTGAAGTAGATTGAGGAACAGACAGGAGACTACGTAAAAATCTGTTTTCCACTGTCTGTAGTCCTGCCTGTTGCTTGTATCCCCAAATAGATGAGCCATATGCTGCAATAGCCAAACACTTGGATCTATATAATTTTATAATGGCCTCCACAGGTCTAGCTCCCAACCGCTGGACAAATCCTAGTATGGCAGAGGTCGATCTAATTACTGCATTTTTTTTGAATTTTTGTTGGGGAACCCAAGAGCCTCTTTCATCGAACACTACTCCTAAATATGTAAACGAGGATACAGTAGTCACAACCCCCCATTACAATAAAAAGTTTTTGCTTTAGGAGCTCTATGACTCGTAGTCATAATATGTGATTTCCCAATATTTACTACCAGGTCTAAAGACTGCATATAGGCTCCAAACGCATCCAGAAGCCGCTGGAGACCTACTGCAGTTCGTGCCAAAAGAACGGCATCGTCCGCGTATAGGAGAACCGGAATTGGACAGTCTCCTACACGCGGTATATCCAAGCTCGCCTCCACCAGATATCTATCCAGGGCATTAATATATAGTGTAAAAAGCAGGGGTGCCAATATGCACCCCTGTCTTACGCCTCTTCTTGATTTAAACGACTTTGAGCACTTGCCGTCTTGTGAAAGCCTAATTGATGCTGATAGGTCACGATGAAGATCAGCTAGGAAATAAACCAGACCCGGATCCAATCCCATTTCTAATAAAATACTCCACAGCTTCGACCTGTTAACCAGGTCGAAAGCTGAGGACAAATCCATAAAAGCCATTTTAAGCGAACCCTCTTTTGCCATAGTATATTTGCTAATTAATAAATACAGGTTAAGACATTGGTCCATAGTACTTCGTCCTTTTCTAAAACCGTACTGTAGATTGGAAACAATCTTATTTTCATTGGACCAGTCTATAATCTTTTCTAAAATCACTTTGCCCAAAATTTTAACCGTCGAGTCAATTAGGGATATTGGTCTATAGCACCTCGGGTCCCCTCTCTGGCCCTTTTTAAAAACTGGTATAATAATCGACTGAGACCAGGATGCGGGAAACCCTCTCGTTCCTACGGCATTAAATACATTTGCAAGTATCTTAGCCCAAAATTTGGGGTTACACTTATAAAGATCTGCTGGGACACGGTCTGGACCTGGTGCTTTATTACTAGATGTGTCTTTTATTGCTCTCTCAACGTCTTCCTCATTAAAAAGAAGAGATACTGTATCATGATTGGTTGATGCCTTAAAATAAGTTTCCATCGTCTCGTCAGAACCATAAATTCCCTCAAAATGAGCCAACCACTGTACTTCTGTGATGTTACTTTCCTGAATATCATTTCCCTGACCTGTAAAAAGTGGAGAGTTAACAATAGACCAAAATCTAGAGCTATCCTTTAACACATCGACAGAAACAAGATCATTCCAAACCTCTGCCTTAATCTCTGATTTCCGCCTATGAACTGCAGTCTTGTATTGTTTCCGTAACCACACTATCAAGTCCCTATCTCGAGGAGAGCTTTTCAAGGCTAAAATTAGGGCACGGTGAGCTCGTGAGCAGTTTTCATCAAACCATTTTTCACTTAATTTAGTTTTCATTTTAGAGTTAATGGTCAAGTCCACTGATATCTGTCTACAAATACCATCAAAGGCTCCGAGGACCGCGTCCTCAGGGCTTAAAGGGTCAGCGCATATTGCAATATGTCCGCTAGTTTTTAGGCAAAGATCTTTAAAAAAGGAATCTGGTACCACATTAGACCCCTTGAGCCTCCGCCCTTGATCACGGGTTACCATACTGTTGACGCCCAAATTTTCCCCACCATTTCCCAGAAACCCGCAACTATTATCCATTTCCAATATGACAGGGTTATGGTCACTAAAGGATGAAACTATAGCATTATAAAAAACTACCTTGTCAAGTAAAGTAGGGGACAAGAATATATAATCTATAATGGTGTCTCTAGCCTTGGATTTAAACGTAGGACAACGATCAAGTTGATTAAAAAAGGCTGGTTCAAAAAGAAGACAAAAGGTTCTCTAAACCCTCCCCCTGGGGAGAGTGCTCAAAATGAGGGATCACCGAATGAGTGTGAGCTAAGTGATCGTCAATGAGACAATGCCGGTCACACAAATGTATATTAAAATCACCCATAATTAATATATGATAAAAAGTGGATTGATTAACCCTATAGTCTTCTAAAAAGGAGTTCAGCTTAATCAAATGTTGATTTAAAAAATCATTTTCCCCAGAATTATAAAAATTAATGAGTAATAACTTAAGATTATTTGACCGGGTTACTTCTATAACCAGGGGCATTAAATGAGTCTACCTCTAATCTACATAAAGAGCCCACTAACTTATTGGAGAGGAGGAACATCAAACCACCCTTTGCTCTACCAGCTAAGGCCGGACGAGCAGGTAAAACATAGGATCTAAAACCATCCACCCAAAAACTATCCCCCTATCCCAAGTTTCTTGAAGCGCAATTATATCGTAAGATCTTATGACCTTCAACCAAAGTGGATCATCCCTTTTAGCTTTAAGGCCCGCAATATTCCAACTAATAATTCTGCAACTTGGGAAAGTTACCGCGCCTACATCATCTGAACCTGGATTTTTAGGGGATGGTTGTAAACTACCAACCACTGGCTCCACCAGTCAGTCGTTCTGGTCCATCAAAGTGAGTGGAGAAAATCTATTTGAGACAGATAAGCCTCCCTCCCTAGGCCTTGGTATCAAGGCTACCACTTTTTTTTGTGTTACTTCTCCCACTTTAGTTTTACTAGGGCAAGATCCACTACCATAACTACGGGGCAGCCCCAGATCAGGGTGGGAAGAACTAGTGAAAGTAGCCCCACTGGCCCTCTCGAAAGGTCGCGGAGCATTTACCGGGGAGTAAAAGTAACCTAAAGGTAAAGCCCTAATATCCCCCCATATAATTCCGTGGCATCCCAGAACAACCTGTCAGCTATATCCCGTTTATTAAAATTAATTATAATACAGTCTCCTGGTACACATTTGGGGCCATTTCCCACCCAGGCCACCCGTCTAGTCATTATAATATGGGCTGATATCCCCGGTTGACCTGATGAATAAAGATCACACCAGTTTTTTGTTTTGCGCATCAGTGCCTCCGTTGGTTCGTTATCATGAACACTTAAAGGGGGAACGCCTACAAGAATTGCAACCAGAGGAGTAGCATCTGCGGGAAGGTCAATTCTACATTCATTCAGGCTTCTATTACTGTCTTTAAAGCCGATATTCTTGTTAATTGCCCCATTAGATCTTGAATCTATAGGTTCAACAGGACTTTTAACAATTTGGGTCAAATGCCCTCCTTCTTGCAATCTTTCCTGGAACACCTCCTGCCTAGCAACCTTTTTCGATTTTACCCCCTCACTCGGAACTACAAATTGGTGATTGCCTAAAGATTTTCCTCGTAAGTCTAGACTAGATTCTAGCTGGGGAGAGGATAACAAACCTGAATTAGTTTTGACATGAGTGACCTTTAAGTAGGAGTCCAGAATAGAATCCATACGGTCAAATTTTTTCTTCAAGTCAGCGACACATGAGTTCATAGTGTCAATTACATCTTTGGCAATATTAGTCAGTATGGATTCGAACCGGGCACTAAAAATCTCCTCCACCAGGTTCCGTAGTAATAATTGAGTATTCTCGTCCAACACCGAGTCTAACTTTGATGGACAGTTTTTTCGACCCTTCTGCCTTTTATTGATTTTCCTCGAGGTACTCCATTCCCCCAAAGGCCTCGCAATTAAGCCCCTAGATGGTTTTTCCCCATCCATAGCAGAAACTTGCGATGGTACGGCCACTTCTCTAATTACAGCACTAGTCGGGGCCTGAGATTCAGAGTTTAATCTTACACCACTAATCAGCAGAACTGGATCCAGTGGAACGGGAGCATTAGATAGGGGCTCGAACTCCTCAACAACCCCTCTTTCCTTATGTCTTGAGCCCAGACCCAATTCCTTTTCGGCATTTGCTATCTCGTTATTCAATGCTCCCACGGCCGAAGTTAGGTATGAGATTATAGATGATGACTGTCTCGGTACTTTTGGTTTTGCACCTCTCTGATCTTGGCTACCACAAAGTTTGTGCTTACCCATAATTAGATGTTAGAGGGGTGGCCCAGCCCAGCCTCTTATGGGCTTTGACGGGCGCGGATGGGCCGGCCCTTGGCCTGGGCTTGGCCCAGGCAGCGCCTGGGCATGCCCGCGCTGCGGGAGAGCTGCACAGCTGATAAGCGCCTCCAGGCGCTCCGATGACGTCCCCAGCAAGCGACTCCCACTGCCTGCTGGGGATGGTAGTCCAGCCGTTGCCCTCACGGCAGGAGTGAAAGTGGCAGTAAGAGGACAGGAGCCGTTCCCCTCACGGCAAAAATGGCAATGACAAAGTGTGGACAGGAGCCGTTCACCTCACGGCGATGTCCAAAGGTCAGGTGAGGTAAAGGAAAGACCGTTCCCCTCACGGTATTGCTGTCGGCTGTAAGCGCGTCCCGCGCTGCGGGAGAGCTGCACAGCTGATAAGTGCCTCCAGGCGCTCCGATGACGTCCCCAGCAAGCGACTCCCACTGCCTGCTGGGGATGGTAGTCCAGCCGTTGCCCTCACGGCAGGAGTGAAAGTGGCGGTAAGAGGACAGGAGCCGTTCCCCTCACAGCAAAAATGGCAATGACAAAGTGTGGACAGGAGCCGTTCACCTCACGGCGATGTCCAAAGGTCAGGTGAGGTAAAGGAAAGACCGTTCCCCTCACGGTATTGCTGTCGGCTGTAAGCGCGTCCCGCGCTGAGGGAGAGCTGCACAGCTGATAAGCGCCTCCAGGCGCTCCGATGACGTCCCCAGCAAGCGACTCCCACTGCCTGCTGGGGATGGTAGTCCAGCCGTTGCCCTCACGGAAGGAGTGAAAGTGGCGGTAAGAGGAGAGGAGCCGTTCCCCTCACGGCAAAAATGGCAATGACAAAGTGTGGACAGGAGCCGTTCACCTCACGGCGATGTCCAAAGGTCAGGTGAGGTAAAGGAAAGACCGTTCCCCTCACGGTATTGCTGTCGGCTGTAAGCGCGTCATGAATCAGTGCTGTATATCTTTAGAAATATTTACAAAGAATCTATAATTTTACGTGAACATGGGAAGTTGAGCTTATGGCACATATAAAATGCCCCTACAAATACTTGTTAAACAGACTATAAGGGTCATTACTAAGATGTGAGATAATATCTCTGAGGAATTACTGTTCTGTTTTACATAGCATACTGTATTAAGACCATTTGCATCCTCTGGGCAGACCCATGCTCTCCAAAATCTGCCTCTTCTAGTGCCATGCTCAGAAATGCCTGTACTCCTCCATTTAATTAAATCATCCTTAAACTTCCATTTTCCATCAAAGTCCTCCAAGATCATCTATATCCAAGACAACAGGAGACAGAATTTGAGCACATTAAATGGGTAGCAGTGTATAACCCCCCTCAAAGGCTGGATAATTGTAAATGTTTCAATACGTTTTCTTTCTTTTGGAAGATCATCCATCAGATTAATTTCCCATGGCATGGCAGAGGTCATTCCCACCACCCAAGAGGTAATTTCTCCACCACAGCTGCGCAGTAGCATGGCACAGATACTTATAATGGAGAACCCTACCGCGGAAATAAACTTTTGTGGAAATGGATATTGTCAGAAAGTGGAAGCCACTAGCAGTTCAGTTGAAACTGTCCAGGAGGAGCCGTTCAGGAAATTGGGCTTCTTTCCACTTATTTGACCCTGTAGCTTACAAGGAAGTCAGACAGCTGAGCCCTGGAGTCCACTTCTTTGTCCCAGGCACAATTGAGAACAGTTCCAGCCCGTTGGGTTCTCCTCACAGTTTGCAACAGCAGGTTAAATCCTTCTTCAATCTTTCACAGGTCCAGTAGTGTTCTGAAGTAGGTCCCCATCAATGCCACATTTATGCCTGCCACTTGCCTCTGGGTGGGGGCGACTCCTGCCTCTCCCTAACCGATAGGGGAAAAGTTCCCAGGGGTAACCTTACCCACTAATGCAGCAGGTCCTGCATGCCCTACTTATAACAATCTCAGGGTGCCCCTCTCTACCTAAATTCAACTTGGCAGAACCTTTCCTCCCTTGTGCAGAGCTCTTGTGCCCACCCTAGAGGTGTGGCCAAGGAAATGAGCAAGCCCTCCCCTTTAGTCACTCAAAACTGGTTCTGGGGGCAGCTCCTCTCCCACTGGGATTGGTGCCTGGCTTGCTAGGAAACCAATAGGGAGGCAGGCCCAGATGTGAGCTACATCTGCCAGTAACAGGGTAAACATCCTTTGAAGATATGCAAGGGGCAGGGCAGAGCCCCCTGTCAAAGGAAGGTCAACCTCTTTCCATATCCAAGACCTTTGTCTCAGCTCTAGGAGCCAATTGATACCTCATCAAGGAGCTATTCGGTGTTTAGTGACAGTTGGAAGCTCAGGCAAATGGGCTTCGAAAGGCTTTAGACATGTTAAATGTCACTTTTTAAAAGTATGTTTTGTAAAATATTTAATATAAATCCAACTTTAACAATGAACATAAACAATACTTTAAAAAACACCCAAAACTTAGCTTTTTATATGGTTGCTAGGCGTAAATGATTTAATTAACTTTAATAATGTATCCTTATTCTTTCCTATGGAACAGCTACTCTGCTACAGTGGAAATAGCTTTTATGGCATTGTCTCGGTAAAGACATTTTTTCCATTACATTTTGACATGGTCGATTTTAAAATGTCATGCACCCTGCCTTATGGGCATCTAAGGCCTACTTAAGGGGGACCTATTTATATTTAAAAGGAGGGTTTAGGCATGTCAACAGAGGTTATTTCGTGAGGTCGAATGTGCAGTTTAAACCTGCACAGCAGAATTACTGCTGGCAGGCCTGCAGTCATGTTTTGCACTGTCACTTTAGTGGTGGCACAATATATGTTGCAGTCCACTAGTGACATCGAAATTACAGGTGCTGTGTACACTTTGTACCATATACTAGGGACTTATATGTAAGTTAAATATGCCAATTAGGAGCATAGCAAATTTTTATGTTTTATGGGTCAGAGCACATACACTGGGACATGGTTAGCAGAGCTCCAATACATTGAGTCATAATAAGCAGCAGCATCAGTTCAAGAAAATGGAGGTGATAATGTAAGAAGATGCTACCATAGCTGTACAAATGCTCACACGTTACCACCCTTTTCAATAACAGGTCTCAAATTCCCTAAATAAACCTTGTGAGATAAGTTTCTATTTTGCTCAATTTATTCTCACTCCAGATTGAGAAAACACTTATTGAAAGTCCATTTTTAAACCACAAGTCTGAATTGTCCGTTATCCTCACAAGCAGGCTTTTACTTCAGACAAAAGAAGATAAATGCAAAACATTCTTATAAGTTACCATTGTTGTCCATTGCATGAGTTCATTTTTTAGCAAATCCTCCATTGCTGTTTTTACTATAATCATTACTGCATTAATCTTGTGATGGAGCAGGATTTCGCAAAAAGAAACCTGCTTAAATGAATACCCCCATAATATGTACTAACAGTAAGTAATAATAGAAAATTAACGTGCACCTTACATGAACACGAGGGAAAACTGCTTTGCGCATGCATGCACTAACGTGAGATAACGCACGTATGAACTAAAACGGTATTTACTTTATGCTTTGAAAGAAACGAGAAACAATGCATGACTAGGCCGCATATGTATTTTGTAGTTTGCATGTTGCAGCTTGCTTTGAAATAATAAATAATATCGTTTTGCATAAAGCTATGCTAGGAAAAAAACGTTAACAGGGTCTAGTGCAAAGGTGGGTGGTAAACAGTGAAAACTACATTATCATATAATTAATGAATGTTCATTTTCCATTTGCTATAGTGAGCTGGATGAGATGCCATTTTCCATAAATTAGCCGAATAAAGGAGGGGTCGGATGAATGAGTAAAAAAAATTAACTGACAAAGGCACGCTGAAGCGCTGAGCTCAGCAGCAGAAGTGAATGGGTCAAGGCCAATGTGATGATCGTCTGCCAAGCGATGTGACAGACCGTGGGACAGAAGGACTCCTTCCGTAGACATTGTTTAAAATTATATACAATTGTAACATGGATCAGATCGTGTGAAAGGAACAAGTATGAGTTCATGAGAATAGGCATAAAACAATGAAATATTTAGAGTCCGGATGAAATCATGATGGTGTGACAAACCACCTCCTAAACCCTCCAATCATCTGCTTAGTTTTGTGAAATGTTTCAATTGATGTGGGACGGACATGTAGGTTTTAGGGTATAACTGGGGTGCCTCATGAAGTTAGGCGGAGAGGCTGAGAGAGGGGAGATGCGTCGCGGTTCATCGGTTTGCAGAGAGGCCTAGCTGTTCCTGTCCTAATCCGGTCCCTTAAAATCTTTGTCCCCTGATTCTAATTCAGGGGACCCCCACCATCACTTAGGCCAAAGGGGGGGTTTTCTACAGATCCATCGGGTTTGTATTATTCTGACTCATTCTTGCACAATTTATCTGCAAATGTATTTTGTTTCTGAAACTTTTGTCTCTTCATCTATCCACTCCTTTATGCACAATGTCTTTATTGATTGATGAGTTTGTCTCAATTTGAAATTGCTGATGGGTTTTTTTTCTCTCCCTTTGTGAGTTCATTGTTTGCATTTGTGACCGTATGCATTTGAGCATTTTATCGTTTGATTTGAGATAAAACTTTATTAACTTCAACGAGAGTTTGTGGTTATTTAGTTTACGAATGATTAGTCAGATAAAAGAGCATCATTACCATCAACTATTCAACTAATTGGTTCATCGACCAAGTAGAGGAAAAGTTGATGTATAAGTTAGATAAGTATTTCAAAGATGCCATACATGAGTTTTAGAAACAAAAGGAATTGAAGATATATAAATTGACCCCAGCGCATCAGGGAATTGGGTGTATGTGTATGGGCCATTGTTCTGTGATATTATTGAGTATTGATCCCTGATCAGGTATTGGCCTCGCGCTGGATCAGTTTCTTGGTAGCAGAGGACGGTTTAATTATTGATTAGTTTGGTAATGATTATTGATTATTGATTATATGTTTTAACTCGAAAAAGTTAGTGTCATGTTCTATGTTGTCTAGAAGTACAGGTACGGAGATACCTGAGGAATCCCGTGAATGGAATTAGCCTGAAATAGGCAGACGAAGAGTGTGGTAAAGAAATCACACTGCAGAAGTACTTTGTCTGTTGTAATAATACTGAAGCTACGGAGGGCTGAAGGTGTTATACTTAGGGAAATTTCGTATGTGAGTAGAGTGTCTGAAATAGCGAAGGGTCCACTTACGAAACTCTAGCCTTATCCCCAGGGGAGTACCAAGACCCCTTTTCACACCAAAAAGTCCTCTTGCGAAACTTTGGCCTTATCCCTAGAGGAGTAATAGGTCCACCCGGAGGTTGTTTGAAGAGTAAAATAGCGCTGGACGTTATTAGGACTCGTAGTGAAAAACAACCTCTCGGCAAAGTTAAAACTATCTCTTTATTTAGTGGAACAGACAAAGTAGCATTGTTTTGTGTTGTTACTAATTGAATTTTTGATTAAAGTACTTAGAAAAATATTGCCATATTATTTTGTAAAGGGAGGGTCAGTAGAAGGAGTAATACTGACGTCAGAAAAGCTGCACTGGCATTGGTCAGGCAGACTGGGGGTTAGTGCTTGTAATGTCAACACTCCGTCCATCATCCCCTTTGGTTTTGCATTGGTCAGGCAGCGGGCATGTATTGAGCTGTGATTGGCTAGTTGGTGTGAGCCGGGCTAGTATTGGTTGAGATTTTGCTTACGTAGTGGTGTTCTGATTGGTTGGTTGGTGTGTGTCGCGCTGGTATAGGACGAGAACTGACAAATAGAATAAGTAGAATTACGGACAGGTTTCCTTGTTTGTTTTGTTGAAATACGTTAGTGTAAAGAGTCAGAAAAATGAAGTTGCTTGAGAAAATAAAGAATTTCTGCAAAAAGGATAAACGAATTGTGACTAGAGAAGGAATTCTTATTCCCCCTCCAGGAACGCCTGCTTCTTATATGATGTTATAACAAGGATATCATACGTGTACATGGTTGGAGAATTGGGTGGAGTATACAAAGGATGATGGTGTTTTAGCTTTTCCACAGCATGGTTTGTTTAATATGAGGATTTTGCAGAATTTGAGAAATAGAATGAATTCATTAGAGCCGAATCCCAGACCTACACAGTATGAAGCGTTAGAGGAATGGGAAATAGAAGCAATGGTAAGAGAAAAGTATCAAGGAGGTAGGAGATACAGAAATGTAATGTCTAGCTACCCTTTTGAGAGAAGAGAGGACACAATGAAACGATGGAGGAGAGCTGTAGTAACAGAGGGTTTGTACCCAGTTTTAGTTGCTGACGAACAGACAGGAGGTAAATGTAAAGAGAAAAAGAAAAACATAGAAACCTCAAATGTAAGAGATGGTGTAAACGATTCAGATGATGAGTTATTAGAGGATATTATGACCAAAAGACCCCCGCCATATCAAGAAAATTCAGTTGAGGTGACTCCAAATGCACCCTTTATGGGCAATCCATTAATCCCACAGATTGCGGACATGGCTAGGATGATGCAAGAAAAAGAATTTGATATGCTAAATAAGGCAAACGTAGAGCAGATTCAGAAAATAAATCAGTTGAGTCTAAATGCAGAAGCATTGACGGTACCGGTGACAATAGGTCCTGTAGTTCCTTTGTTTGGAGAAAACCAGAATACACCTAAAGTACATACATTAGCAGTTCCAAGGAGTAATGTCAGGAGTGGAATGGAGACAGTAGTCAATGAGAATAGACAGGCGGACACAAATATTACACTGTTAGATCTTCCGGTTTGTGAAATGATAACGGAAATCCCTAGAAGAGGTATACAAATAAATCCCAGGAGAATAGGGACAAATGTCACTCCAATGACAGGGAGTTCAGCAGGTCCTTCATCAGAAGAATTGAATGATTGGATAAAGGGAATGGAAAAGAAAGAATCTCAACCGCAGAGTATAAATGTGAGTCAATTGAAAGTAGATTTGGAAGTGATGATTATTGGTACAATAAGTCCAGACAGATTAGTGACTTACCGAGATGATGAATTATTGTTTTTGTGTAAAAGCATTACTTGGAGAGCAAGGAATCTTCATGAGAAAATATCCAAAGCTGCTAGTGAGTATGGAATAGATATAGAGAAGTCAAGGGTGTTGCAGAAATCATACAGATTGGCATTTACTGAAAAGGATCTGGAGAGTTTGAATGCGTCTGGAAAAAGGTTACAGATAAAAGAGTTGATGAACATTTTGAAGAAATGGGGAGATGTAGATCGATGGAAGAATAGATGGGTGAAAAAGAAGGAAGAAGCAGCTAGTAAAGGAGTGTCCATGTTCCCGTTAAAGGAAACAGAGCAGGTTGAAAGGGCGTGTCCAATGAGAGAAGTACCAGGTGGTGGATATGTACATGTTCCTTGGTCAAGGCAGGATATATTATCTTTTACGAATGACTTCCCCAGATTAAGAGAGAAACCCGTTGCATGGTACAAACAGGTAGAAAGGTTTGTGAAGGTTTCGAAGGTTCTGTTAAACGATTTAGATGGGTTGTTTGAGATTGTTGTTCCAGCAGATTTGTGGACAGAATGTAAGATCACCGTTGATTGGCCAAAAGAAAAATATCCTAGAGATCCTAAAACAGGTGCACCATCCGAAGAGGTGATGAAAAAGTATAATCAAGTAATCACTTTCTTAAAAGGAAAAATGTCCTCTAAAGAAACAGATTGGGTTACGATAGAACTGAAAGAGTTAGTGCATGCTTACTATGAAAGGTTGTTGCAAGTATTTAAACAGTACAGCGGATTTGAGAATATTGGAGACAAAGATATGGGACATTTTGTGTATCGTTTTGTGTTTGGATTGAAACCGGAGATTAGTAATATGATTCAGCAACATTTGATTTGTTGGCAGAGTAAAACAATTGATGAAATTTTGAGATATGCGAAGTATTGTACTGATCACATTGAATCAAGACACAAGAAACTAAAGGAGAAAATGATGTGGGCACAGGTGAAGGTAGCAGAGCAACAAGAGGTAAATAATAATTCTCAAACAGGTTATCAGATGAATGGTCAGAATCAAATTGGTCAGGTACCCAATGGAGGTAAAGGTAGAGGTAAGATGAGTAAAGAAGAGGCTAGAAAGAAATTTCCTTGTCATGCGTGCGGAAAGATTGGACATTGAAAGAATGAGTGTAGATCTGCTGAAAAGAATAATGGGGTAAATCAAAATTTAAATCCACAGATGCAGAATGAGGTGGTTGTGAACCAGCAGCAGCAGGTAGTTACCCACAGTTACAGGTGCCACAAGCTCCTATGCCAAATAATGTGAATGCTCAGGTGCAAAGGTACGGTGTGAACACTGGATTTCACGGAGGTGACCAGATCGGTAAGAATCAAAGTGTGCAGATGGTTCCGCAATATTGGTTGCAGTGCAATGAGAATGATTCAGACTCATCTCAATGACGGTGCTTGAGGGGGGAGGAAGAGTGCGTACTTGGCGCATCTTTGGCGGTAGATCAGTCAGGTCCATTTGTCGAAGGAAAGGTGGAAGGTAATGATATTACATTCCTGGTGGACACTGGTGCTACCCGTTCTACTGTGAGAGCAGAAGAAATTCCAAACCTACCCCTCACGGGAGAAACTATCCAAGTTGTAGGAGTCTCAAATAAGCATATTAGAACCCCAGTCACAAATCCAATAGAAGTTCATATTGGAAACTTCAGAGACATGCATCGGTTTGTGGTATGTGACTCGAGTCCAGTAAATCTCTTAGGTAGAGATTTGTTATGCAAGATGAACTGTACCATCTACTGTACGCCAGATGGTATTGCAGTTCAGACACCTGATGAGGATGTTGAATTCAAAATGATGTTAGAGAAGCAAGGGACAGAAGTGGATGAGTTGTTTTCACTTCTCACAGAAGAGAGTTTGCCTGAAGAATTAAGAAGTACAGTGAGGTCGGATGTATGGGATTTTACAGGAAAATAAGTTGGCCTATTGACAAATGTAGACCCAATTCAGGTTACAGTGAAAGAGGGTGCTGTGTATCCAAACACTCCTCAGTACAAAATGAGTCCAGAAGTAATTGCAGGAGTCACTCCTGTGATTGATCAAATGATTGAACAGGGATTTTTGAGAGAAATAATGAGTAGTCCTTGTAATTCGCCCATTATAGGAATTAAAAAGTCAAGCGGAAAATATAGAGTAGTACAGGATTTAAGAAAGATTTATAAGATTGTGGTACCTTGCTGTTCCGCAGTACCAAATCCAGCAGTAATCCTTTAACAAATTCCATGCGATTCAGAATGGTACACAGTGACTGATCTGTGTCAAGCATTTTTCTCGATTCCCTTACATCCGGTGAGTTAATATCTTTTGCGTTCCGGTTCGGAGACCGTGTCTTGGCATGGTGCCGAGTTCCTTAAGGGTATACCGAGAGTCCTTCAATCTTTAAATAGATTCTGAAAAGATGTCTGGAGACTTTGATTGTGCCAGGAAATTCAGTCTTTGTTCAGTACATTGATGACCTACTTGTGGCATCAAAGACCTGAGAGGCATGTGTGACAGATACCATTGCCTTACTGAACCATTTGGCAGAAGGAGGACACAAAGTGTCACCAGCAAAATTGCAATTCTGTAAACAAGAGGTCCAGTACCTAGGACACAAAATAGAAAAGGGAGTCTGAAAGGTGACACCAGAAAGAATTATTGTGATCAAACAAATGAGTCCACCTACCACTCAGAAAGAAGTGCAAATGTTTTTGGGAATGGTTAGATACTGTAGGTAGTGGATCTGTGGTTTCTCACTGATTGCAAAACCTCTACAGAGGTTGACACGAAAAGACGTGAAAGATCCGATTGTGATGGATGATGAAAGTATGGAAGCCTTTATGAAATTGAGAAACAGTCTTTGTCGAGCACCTGCATTGTGAATGCCAGATTATACAAAGGATTTTGCATTGTACTGTTGCGAAAGAGATGGGTGTGCACTTTCAGTCCTAACTCAGAAACATGGAATGGCACGACGTCCAGTAGCATATTTTTCTGCTACTTTGGATTCAGTGGCTGCAGCGTTACCAGGCTGTTTAAAACCAGTAGCCGCCACTTGTGTGAGTCTGGAACAAAGTGAAGCAATTGTGATGGGATAGCCAGTCAAAGTGTATGTGCCACACTCTGTTGAAATCCTTTTAACTCGAACCCAGACTCATTACCTGACCTCCAGTCGGCTGACTAAGTACGAGAGAGTGATTCTGGGTGCTGAAAATGTGACTGTGGTGAGGTGCACAACTGTAAACCCAGCAACTCTATTGCCAAATTCTCGGTGTGAGGAAGTAAGAGAGGAAGCGGATCATCATTGTTTGGATATGACAGAACTGTGCACAAAACCCAGGTTTGATATAGAGGATGTTCCTTTGGAAGAACCAGACTGTGAAATATTTGTGGATGGGTCATGCCTAAGAAATGAAAAAGGTGAATTATGCACTGCCTATGCTGTTTGCACCATAGCGAGAGTTCTAGAAGCATCCTGTTTAAAAGGGGTAAACTCTGCTCAAATTGCTGAATTGATAGCTCTAATTAGAGCGTTCAAAATTGCCAAAAGTCTGAGGGTGACCGTATTCACGGATAGCCAATATGGGTTTGGGGTTGTCCATGATTTTGGACAGCTATGGATGCAAAGGGGATTTCTGACTTCTTCAGGTTCCCCTATCCGTAACAGCAAAACTGTAAAAGAATTATTGGATGCTTTGCAATTGCCCAAAAGAATTGCAGTGGTCAAATGTGCCGCACATAATTCAGGAGATGATTATGTGACAAAGGGCAACAGATACGCTGACCAAATAGCGCATTTCTGTGCACGAAATTTAATGGCTTTAAACAGAGCAATTGAAAGGGGAAATACTGAATGCCATCTTATGTTTACAAACATATATGAAACTTGGGACGAAGTGAGGCAGATGCAGGAAGAGGCAAGTGATGAGGAAAAGGAAATTTGGAGAAATACAGGTTGTAGAAAGCGAGCAGAAGACGAAGTGTTGGTCTATTTTGACGAAAGACCAGTCTTGCCAGATTCTTTACTCTCCCATATGGCCAGGGTATATCATGGAATTGCACATGTTGGAAGAGATGCAATGATCAGACTCTTCAAGCAGTCATGGTATAACCCAAGGTTCAGGGTCATTGCAGAGAGCCTTTGCCAGAGGTGCATCATTTGTCAAAAGCAAAATCCAGGCAGAAAGACAGTTGTTAGTTGGGGACGAATTGGAAGAGCAGGAGGACTATTTACCCGCCTCCAATTGGACTTCATTGAGCTCCCCCCATGCAATGGGCTGAAATATGTGTTGTTTGTTGTCTGCTTGTTCTCTCGTTGGGTGGAAGCCTATCCGACAAGAAGGAATGACAGCTTAACTGTCGCCAAATTACTTCTAAGAGAACTGATTCCTAGATACGGATTTCCAGTCACTTTAGAGACAGATAGAGGAACACATTTTAATAATGAGATAATTCTGATGATTTGTGCAGCATTACAGATTGAACAGAAGCTGCATTGTGCCTATCGACCGAAGCATCTGGAGTGGTTGAGCAGTTAAGCGGCACAATAAAATCTAGGTTAGGAAAGGTGTGTGCATCCACAACACTGAAATGACCTGATGCTTTACCCCTTGTACTAATGAGTCTTACCAGCATTCCTGACAAAAAGACGGGTCTGAGTCCACATGAAATCCTAATGGGACAAGCATACATACCAGCGAACAAACTGATGATATATATATGATGATCTAGTGCTTGATTATTGCAGAGGATTGGCTGATCTGGTGCTTTCTGTGTCTCGCCAGGTTGGAGAAGATGCCACAACAACACAGCAGAATCAAGCTCATGATATGAGTCCCGGTGAGTGGGTTCTTATCAAGAAACACGTGAGGAAATCGTGCTTAGAACCCAGGTGGAGCGGTCCTTACCAAATAATTCTGGTGACGACGACGGCAGTGAAGTGTGGTGGTCTGCCAAATTGGATTCAATCAAGCCACACCAGACGAGACCCAAGTCCACTTGAAAGACAAGAGCAGCACCTGGTAAACAAAAGTCAAAGACCAGAGGTTGAAGTGTGTGAAGCTGAAGAATCTAGAATGACAGATTCTGAAGAACAAACGGATGACGAACAGCCGAGCACAAGTCAAGTAAAGTGGGCACCAGCTACTGGGTCTCGTGAGACTGCTGTTGAACCAGAGGAAGGTGAAACTGCTGTTAAACCAGGAGAAAGTGAGTTCACTGCTGAACCAGGAGAAAGTGAGTTCACTGCTGAACCAGAAGGAAGTGAGTTCACTGCTAAGCAAGGAGTCAGTGAAATTACTGTCGAAACAGAAGAAACAGAAGTTGCTGACATACAGAAAGAAGGACAGATAGAAAGAAGGCCAAATAAGAGAACTTGTGAATCAGATACAGAAGGTGAAAAAGTAGTTCAAACCAAGAAACCAAGAAAAGGTGACAATTGGCCAGGAGGAGTGAAAAGACTGAAATACACTCTTGTGAGGAGAAAGTCAAAGAAAAGACCAGAGCAAAGTAATGAGGTCTCAAGTCAGACAGAACAAGAAGAGTCAGGAGAAGAATTAGTATGAAAAACAAGAAGAGTAAGAGTTCCAAGTTGAAAATACACCGCACCAGAATGGACTTACGTCATCTTGGAAGAAATTGAAAGCTCAGATCCAAGTGAAGAAAGAGACAAATCAGACACTGAACATGTTGATGAAAGCAAATTGAGACCACCTTAAAAGAACTGTGACAAAAACTAAGGTGCAGCATTGTCAGTTGGGAGAAGAAGCAAAGAATTCTGAAGACCTAAAAGAAGAAAAAAAAGAAAAGAAAGGGGTAAAGAAGAAATTCTGAAGTGTAGGATTACACTATTTTTCCTAGAATTTTTTATATTTTAGTTAAGTTTAGTGTTTATAGTTTAGATTAAAAAAAATTATTTTATTTTTTTGTATATATACTTATATTTTTGGTAGAATACAAAATGGCAAAAGAAAAGGTGACTGAACATCCAAAATCTAGTCTAAAACGTAGATGTATTAAAGCTTGCTTATGTAGTGTCTTGCTATTAACATTCATGTGGATATTACTAACTGTCCTTGTACCTATCCTAATGGTAACTAATAATGGAAATAATACTAATGATGTGACAAGTGAAAGAGTGAATGATGTTACTAAAGGAACACCTAATCCTAAAATAGAACAATCGGATGGAAGCATTATCCATCATGATAAATCAATTAGTGATTTCTCATTAAATGTGTTTACTAAATTGTTGTATGAATATATTGATACAATGAATGTGAGTGATTGTTATGTGTGCATGCAATTACCTTTGTCTGTCTCAGAGGGGGTGACATACCATCACCTTCCTTTAACATATGGTGTGTCTTGCAGTGTCTTAACCAGTTTGTTTTACATGACGGGGAAGCTCGAATATCATTATTCTGATATAGATTTAGTGTTTTCAGAAATACCTATTATTAAGGAACTAAATAAGGTTTTGAGTAGTAAAAATGCACATTATATGGGAGAGTTCTTCCATATTACTAAGGCTTTAGATATAGAGTATGCTTATAAAAACAATTTAACATGTAGTTTGCAGGTTGAAGAAAAAGTATTTATAGAAATGGTAGAAAGTAGAAGGGAAAGTTTCCTGAGAAAAGCTGTTGAACAGAAGTCACAAGTTCCACCATGGGCTTTCAGGGAAGGAAATTATGAGAAAGGCGAAACATACGCTGCAATGTCCCTGGACTGGCATCAGAAGGGAAAAATATGTTTGCTTAGAATGAAAACTAACTATAATAATTATTTCATCGGTACTAGTGAATGTGAGCATACCTTTCAGATTACTGGAGGTTGGGGATTGAAGGGTGGAACTGATCTTGTCTTTCCAGGAGTTTATTATGTGTGTGGTAAGAAAGCCTATTATAGATTGCCTGCACATTGGTATGGTAGTTGTTATTTTGCTATTGTCTTTCCAAAGGTCTATCACATGGATCGAAACAGCAACAGACTACAGGAAATAAATCATGGACTAGAGAGCAAGTTTCTCAGAAATAGTAGGTGATACTGATACCCTCAGTTGGAGTCGTTCTAAATTCGCACAAAATTCGGAAGTTATCCACAGTGGTTGATCGTTTATCGACAGATACTGCTGGTGGTTTCTTAATGATTGACACAGAAATGGTTGCAATCAGATCGATGGTTTTGCAAAATCAACTTGCCCTTGATATCTTATTGGCAAAAGATGGTGGAGTCTGTGACATGTTGAAAATCCAACATTGCTGTACCTATATCCCTGACAAAAGTAAAGGGATTGAGGGATATATTAAGAATATTACAAAATTACTTGAAGATTTGACTCAACTGGAGGTTAACAGTGTTTGGGAGAGATTTGGTAAGAGTTTCTCCTCTATAGGTAAATGTTTTTCTACATTTGGAAGTAGTTTATTATGAAAAATAATAATACCAATTATTTCAGTAGCCATAATAGTCTTAGTGATAATAACAACATATAAATGTTGTAAGTGTAAGAGTGGGAAAAAGGAAATGACAGAATCAGAGAATAGACGAAGAGCGAGAAAGAGAAAAAGAGAGGAAATTGAGCTACAACAATACTATAATATGATGAAAGATATAGATGAAAGTGCCATAAAAAGAGAGAAGAATACAGGGTTTTAGATAAATGAAGATGGCACTCGATATGGTAGGTATTTTATGATGGCTCCAGGAAGCCATCAAAGGGGGGATTGATGGAGCAGGATTTCGCAAAAAGAAACCTGCTTAAACGAATACCCCCATAATACGCACTAACAGTAAGTAATAATAGAAAATTAACGTGCACCTAACATGAACACGAGGAAAAACTGCTTTGCGCATGCATGCACTAACATGAGATAACGCATGAGAGAACTAAAACCGTATTTACTTTATGCTTTGAAAGAAACGAGAAACAATGCATGACTAGGCTGCATGTGTATTTCGTAGTTTGCATGTTGCAGCTTGCTTTGAAATAATAAATAATATCGTTTTTGCATAAAGCTATGCTAGGAAAAAAACATTAACAGGGACTAGTGCAAAGGTGGGTGGTAAACAGTGAAAACTACATTATCATATAATTAATGAATGTTCATTTTCCATTTGCTATAGTGATCTGGATGAGACGCCATTTTCCTTAAATTAGCCAAATAAAGGAGGGGTCGGATGAATGAGTAAAAAAAATTAACTGACAAAGGCACGCTGAAGCGCTGAGCTCAGCAGCAGAAGTGAATGGGTGAAGGCCAATGTGATGATCGTCTGCCAAGCGATGTGACAGACCGTGGGACAGAAGGACTCCTTCCGTAGACATTGTTTAAAATTATATACAATTGTAACATGGATCAGATCGTGTGAAAGGAACAAGTATGAGTTCATGAGAATAGGCATAAAACAATGAAATATTTAGAGTCCGGATGAAATCATGATGGTGTGATAAACCACCTCCTAAACCCTCCAATCATCTGCTTAGTTTTGTGAAATATTTCAATTGATGTGGGATGGACATGTAGGTTTTAGGGTATAACTGGGGTGCCTTTAGGGGTGTGGTCATGAAGTTAGGCGGAGAGGCTGAGAGAGGGGAGATGCGTCGCGGTTCGTCGGTTTGCAGAGAGGCCTAGCTGTTCCTGTCCTGTCCTGATCCTGTCCCTGAAAATCTTTGTCCCCTGATTCTATTTCAGGGGACCCCCACCATCACTTAGGCCAAAGGGGTGGTTTTCTACAGATCCATCGGGTTTGTATTATTCTGACTCGTTCTTGCACAATTTATCTACAAATGTATTTTGTTTCTGAAACTTTTTTCTCTTCATCTATCCACTCCTTTATGCACAATGTCATTATTAATCGTCTCAATTTGAAATTGCTGATGTTTTTTTTTCTCTCCCTTTGTGAGTTCATTGTTTGCATTTGTGACCGTATGCATTTGAGCATTTTATCGTTTGATTTGAGATAAAACTTTATTAACTTCAACGAGAGTTTGTGGTTATTTAGTTTACAAATGATTAGTCAGATAAAAGAGCATCATTACCATTAACTATTCAACTAATTGGTTCATCGACCAAGTAGAGGAAAAGTTGATGTATAAGTTAGATAAGTATTTTAAAGATGCCATGCATGAGTTTTAGAAACAAAAGGAATTGAAGATATATAAATTGACCCCAGCGCATCAGGGAATTGGGTGTATGTGTATGGGCCATTGTTCTGTGATATTATTGAGTATTGATCCCTGATTAGGTATTGGCCTCGCGCTGGATCACTTGTTTTACTCTCTAGTATGTTGACATTTTATCATTTTCATTTACTAAATGATGTTCTACGCCTTTTAACTTTAGACATATTAAAATATCTAACGTGTCATTTGTTTTCTTAGTCTCTGTTTTTGTATGATCTTCATAGTTCTTGCTGGCACTCCAATTTTGGTAGTTGATAGAAATATTGTAATAAAACAATTTGATAACAGTCATTCAAATGAATTATATAATTAAAAGCATATCCGATTTGGACTCACCTGAACAGAAAACAGGTGGCAGGTTGTCAGCACACAACAGTGCTTCCTCCCCACCACCACTCCCTCCCTCCATCCTCTACTTGTGAACCAAATCCTTTCTTTCTCTACCCAGGTCAACACAGGCATTTCTATTTTGGCCCTGTGTGAAGACAAACACCACTCTGTAGCTTTGTGTCTGTTGTTACTTTTTGTTGTTAAAATTGGTCAAAATGTAGCAACTTAGAAGAGAATTACAATTGATTTGAGTTTATCAAGCTATATTTGAAGTCATTTTAGGACTTAAAAGTGAAACCAGACAAGTACAGAACCCCGCTGTTAGACCTGGTACCATTGGCGTGAGTCTCCCTTCCATTTTGTTTCACTGATTGCCTCCTCTGTTTTTGATGTGCTACTGGTTTAGATGCTTTGGGCACTGTGGCACTGCTATTCAGTGCCACAGTGCAAGTGCTCCCTATGGTAAATTGATGTATTGATTAGTGACTCCATGATTGGATTATTTGATTTACTTGTTAGACCCTAGTCTAGTGCACCATGGGTGCCCAGGGCCTGTAAATCAAATGCTGCTGGTGGACTTGCAGCACTGGTTGTGCCACCCACTGAAGCAGCTTGTAAAGTGTAGCTCAGGCCTGCCATTGCAGAGCCTGTGTGCACTCTGTAACTGCCATGTCGACTTGGCAAGTGCACCCACTTGCCAGTCCCTAAACCTTCCCTTTTCTACATATCAGTCACCCCTAAGGTAGGCCCAAGGGCAGGGTGCATTGTATGTGAAAGGTAGGACATGCCCTGATGTGTGTAGCATGTCCTGATAGTGAATTACAGCCAATTTCGTTTTTCACTATTGCAAGGCTACCTGTCCCCATAGGCCAGAATGGGCAGTTTGATTATAACAATCTTATAATCCTAACTGACCCAGGGAACATGGTAGAAAAACGAATTTAGTATGCCTGAACTCAGAATGATAAAATACATCTTTTAGTGAAGTTGGTTTTAACATTCTGTATTTGAAAATACCACTTTTAGAAAGTAGGTATTTTCTTGCCTAACCATCCAGCCTGCCTCTGCTAGCTTGTGTATTGTATGTCTGGTTTTGTGAGTGACAGGGGCTGGGGGACTCCAGGAGACAGGGTGAGTCAGCACTAGGCTGAAAAGACCTACCTGCATGAGGAGTGGTGGGAGGAGTAGCACCTGGGCCTGAATAGGGCTGTGCCTGCCTTCCACAATGCTGGCTCCACCTCCTGTGGTGTGTCTGATGTCCCTGGCCCACCCTGACAAAGGAAGAAGGTGTGCACTGGCAGAATGCACCCAGAACTGGTTTGGAAAAGGTACAGGACCCTCTGCCTTCAGAGGACAAAGGATTTGCTAGTATAAATATTGGGGCCCTGACCCCAAGATTTTAGACCACTTCTGGAACAACAAAACGAACCTTTGCCAAGGAGAAGAACCAAGGAAGCTGCAGGAGCTTGGACTGCCCCTCTGCCAGTGTGCTGTTTGCTGGGTTGGCCTGCAGTGGTCTTCATTGCCAAGGAAAGGAGAAGGAACTTTCTAAGAACTTTCATCATCTTGCAGAATATTTCTCCAAGGGCTTGAACTAGAGCTTGCCGCCTGCTGAAGTCTCAGGACTACAAGACTTCACCACCAGCTCCCTCCTGAATTCCCTTGCTGGGGATTCTGTCTGCAGAAGCCTGCGTGTCGCTGGGAGCTGGAAGCGCGACGCAACGAGAAGAAGCGTGTCGCTGTCGCAGCTGTTGCTGTTGCATCGCCGGAGAAGCGTGTCGCCGCCGCAGAGGCCACCGCCGCATCACCAGAGAAGAGTGTCTTCGTCGCAGCTGCCTGCCGTCGCATCACCGGAGAAGCGTGTCTTCGTCGCAATTGCCTGCCGTCGCATCACCGGAGAAGCGTGTCGCCACCGCAAGGGTTGCCGTCGCATCACCGGAGAAGCGTGTCGCCGTCGCAGCTGCCTACCGTCGCATCACCGGAGAAGCGTGTCGCAGGGCCTGTCGCGGCTCCAAAGGTACAGAGTTCGCCGCACGGCCGTCGGGAGTGCACGCATCATCTTCACATCGTTGCATCGCATCAAGGGCGCACTCTCATCGCATCGCACCGGATCGTCGCACCGCATCGAGGCGCCTGCTCTCCGCATCGTCCTCCCTACGGACCCTTTGTTTGTTTTGCGTTACGCATCCAAGGTACTTTTGGGAGAAACGTGTCGCATTTATCATCATCTTGAACTAAGTTACTTCTACCATCTTTAAGTCTATTTTGAGTACAGTATTGTGGATTTTTGTCGTTTGTGGTCTTGTGTTAAGTCTATATAAAGAATACTTATTTTTATAAAACCTGTGTGGTGTCCATCTGTAGTGTTTTCACTGTATTACTGTATGTGTTCACAAATGCTTAACACACTGCCTCTGAGATAAGCCTGTCTGCTCGTACCAAGCTACCAAGGGGGTGAGCAGGGGTTATCCAGTAGTGTAATCCCCTTTCCCTGACCTAGATGCAAGGGTCCCTATTTGGACAAGGGTGTATACCATTGCCAAATAGAGACCCCCAGTTCTAACACCCGCCCAATCCTCTCTCACATTCTCCCATACCCACAAATACTGGTGTCCCAAGGAAGGCCTCTTATTGGGCCACCAGGTCTTGTAACTTACAGTTCAGTGATAGAATGCCATTTCATATCCAGGCGTAATCTATAGGCAACCCTCAAGCAAGCTTAAAAGCAAAGAGTCAGACAAGCTGTGGGTGAGTGCCCCTGCCACCAATGCCTGGTACTATTGGCCAACAACATCCTAGGGATACACTCAGAGCCCCACAATTAAACCACTTCCCCTAATTCCAAGTCCAGTTACTACCATCCCTCGAAGTACATCAGTCAGTGAATGAATCTGGACTCCTTTTCATTGACACCAACTTTGTCCAACATCTTAACTGAGTAGTGGAGTGAGAAACAAGGCCTGACTCTGTTCCAGGCACTTGGAATCAGGAGCGAGAAGAAATTGAATATTGGGAGATTCGGAGTCTTGATCACATTGAACCTTAGAAAGCCAGTGAATGTCTTCAAGTACAAAAGAAATCCAAGGTAACAGCTGATAAACACTTACAAATAGAAATCCTCTGTACCTACCACCATTGCAGAGGTATGGAGCTCAACCAAAATACAAGGACATAGCGAGGGTCACTGGAATTATGCAATTATATGGTTGTGGCCTTTTCCACATAATTATGTATTTGCCATATTTGCTATATAAACCATAATCTGTTGCATAATTTGAAGATTATAACAAAGACAGTTGTTTCTAGCTCAAACAGAAAACAAGTTACTAAAAACGCAGCTACATGGGTTGCCGTGCAGTAGAAGGCCTTTTGCAGGTGTTGACTAATCATCTTTCAATTGTTTCTTGCCATAGTTGGGACGTTAAATTATTACTAATAAGGTGAAACATTTGCCCAGACAGTGTTAACATGTAAATATTACAAAATAATGAACTAATGCTATCACAAAATGTGCCACGTTACTCCACATAATTTTCTTGCCTCATAATCTAGTCAACCCTGCAACCCTGTCACATTATTTGATCCTTGACTGTTACATAATTTCAGTGACCCTGGACATCACCAATCTAAGGAGTGTTGCTACACATATTTGAAGTAGAAGCTTACTGACTCTACACACAACTACGTTTAAAAGAAATGCTATAAAGGAGAAAGAAATTCACTTACTTTCATCATCATCACTTTGTATGCATAAAACTGTTTCCCCTTTCCTTTACCAAGGGCACCTTCAAACTTTTCCACAAAAAGCTGAGCATCCCTAGAGAATACAGAACAAATCTATTTTGTGAGGGCAATGAAGCTATCTTTTACATTTAGTTTTGACATTCTAAAAACAACAAGTAAATCAATAAATAAAAAAAATTAGCTTTTTTATGTTGTGTTTTGTCATTTGGAAAATGAACACAGTATGTCGTTTGTTATTAAAGGGGATTTTATTTAAAGTACGTACAGCCAAGAACTCACTCTAATTAATTGTACAGTACTAGCAAAATGATGGAGCCAAATTATGGCACCTCAGAAGAGCAAGTAAGATGTGGTTTGTGAAAGTTTGATCATTCAGACATTGTACAGTTGAGCCAGTCAGACTGAATATATCAAAGAACAAAAGGAGAATAAAGAAAGATACACAGTAATTACGACGCAGCATTAAATTAATAGTTATGCCTTAAAGGTAAAACATAGCTGGCCTATGGGCAAGATGGCAGCCACACATGGGATCTGTCTGATATTTGGGCTCCATGACCCCATCCTGGCTCCACTCTGCAATTGTAGTGAATAGTCAGTGATGCCCCACTGCGCCGCGTCCAATGGAGAGGGCAGGAATGTGCCATATCTGTCAAGATATGGCATATTCCTGCTCTCCCATGTGGTGGCGCACATAGTGCAGCTGTTGGAAGGAGAATTAAGAGACCAGGAGACTCCAAATGGAAACAAGGTACGTTTTATTCCTGAGAATACAGGAGCCTGCCTCCAAGGAATCCCAGCTGCAACTGAATGTAATGGAGCTGGGTGCCATGGAGAAGGAATGCTGAGCATGAGTCATTACAAATGTCAACATATACAAATATAAGTTCAGTGCGAAACGTCGAATGCACAAGAGCCGTGATAACTGAAATATAAACACAATGAAGGACTACATAAAGTAAGCACAAATACAGATCTGAGTGTATCATTACAGCAGCCTAGCGACATCGCAGGCACCCTTGGATCATGGAGCAAGGGTTCTTGCACCTCAGGCAGGATTGTTTTTGTGCAGGAAGGAACACCTTCCTGCACAAAAACAATTGTTAGATACTTTTTCCTCTTTTTAAGTGTGCTGCAGAATATTTCTCCTCAAAGCACCTCTATCGGGAAGGTGTAGCATTGTCACGCATTCCCAGGTTTACCAGTCTTGGTAAATCTGGGAACGTGCTAAAATCCATGGGTAGATGCATGGGAATTCCCGTGCTCCATCCACAGAACGCCTTCCCAGGGCAGAGTAACGCAAGGCAGAAGCTTGCTCTGCCTTGCGTTACTTCAGACTTACCAAGCAACGTAGGGCCATGCAAGGTTTCCCTTGCGATGCTTGGTAAATCTGAGTTAAGGATTGTGTTGCCCTTGTGACACCATGCATGACGTAAGGACCACACAATTCAATGATAAATCTGGCCCTCTGTATTCATGCGATGACGGAAAGATAGACCTCAGGTAATTGGCAAAAACACACAAGATTCTACCAGGGTCATCACCCCCATTTGAAGAAGTGGAAGGAGATAATGGATCCACTGGAGCTAGTATACAGTGATAAGCTGGAGGATTGGGAGGACCAAAACATCAACCAGGATGGAGCAGAAGAGACAAAATGTGTTGGTAGAAATTTCATTCCTGGAGTGATGAGGGACTGAGTGACCTGTACACTATACGTAAATGCAACAGGAGTCTGGTTTCAACAGATAATTGGCAGAGATATAGAAAAAAGATATTAGGACTGTTGTGTCTTATATCAAATAGTGTAGAATAGACTCAGTTCCATAACACCATGCATAATCCGCTTTAGATATACGATCAAATCACTGCTCTCCTACGCATAACCATAGTGGCACTATTACAGATTAAGGTTACCATATTAGTGCATGCCATTACAGACGGTCTATAGTCCTGAACTGTTCACCTACAATTCATTGTTCACAGGTGTGTTCGATTACTTAGTTCAACTGAAGCAAAACTGCAGCACCCAGAATGCATTATATTATCAAAGTTCAAAAGTTCAAAAGTTCAAAAGTTCAAAAACACTTTATTCGGATACCTTCATATCCATAAAAGCGCAACACACATAACAAATTTTTTAAAATGCACGAATAGGAAATCGCAATAAAATCCATTGGTGATATACATAAATACACATAGTGAGAATATATCAGGTTTATGCAGAACTCATATATAGATAATATAAGATCTCAGGGATTAGACATCATCTGGCGTGCTCGCACAGCAATTCTCAAGAAAGTGCCTGTGTGGAAAACTAGCTCACCATCAGCCAGGGTAAGTAACCTCAAGTAAGCGTTTTCCAGACTAATGGGTGTGAATTTCTTAAAAAACGGAGTTAAAAACCACTTAATATACTTTAAATAATATTTACAGAAAACAAAAAATGTAAAATAGTTTGTCCACTCTGGCCATCACACGGGCAAGGTAAGTAGTCAAGATTTGTGTGATGGCCAAGGGGAAAGCACAGTGCAAATTTTACAGTACCTGCTCTAAGGTGAAAGAGGAGACTCCTCTCCCAATGACTCATGGGCAGGGTAAAATAGCTGGCCAAGGGATACACGGTCTGTTCGATGGTCATGTAACTAAGGACGGAGGATTTCTTAGATTCCCTTTCGATCCTTTCCGTGCTGTAAAGTGAATAGAGTGCGTTCCTAAGGTCATTTTTATGCAGGGTCTCAGCTGTACTAGGATTTTAAAAAAGACTTCCTTTGTTAACACTACATAAGCTTCGGTACACTCCTGACAGCCATGGGATATCCTTCCCTTTCTCACACCCAATGCAGTCACCTATGATCTCTCTCGTTAGTGATGCAGCCGGATTTTTCCATAGGGATAGCCAGAAAAGGGCAGGGCGAGACCTGATAAAATCCTCTACGAAATTTAAATTAAGTTCCTTGTGGCAAATGTATTGAGCCGTGCAAATTGGTACGCCTAATAGCTTCCTGCAGAATCTATTCTCTTCCTGTTGAATACAGTGGCTCTTGGCCATACCCCAGACCTCAGCACCATACGTGGCTGTTGGTACACACTGTGATTTACATTTTTATTAAATAGCTAAAATAGCCCCCGCTTTAGATATACGATCAAATCACTGCTTTCCTACGCATAACCATAGTGGCACTATTACAGATTAAGGTTACCATATTAGTGCATGCCATTACAGACAGTCTATAGTCCTGAACTGTTCACCTACAATTCATTGTTTACAGGTGTGTTCGATTACTTAGTTCAACTGAAGCAAAACTGCAGCACCCAGAATGCATTACATTATCATAAGAAAGTCCAAGAGTGGAAAAAATGTCAGTAATGACATGGAAGGAGGTGGTCACACTGTGACATGTGCTGAGGAATATGTAGTAGATTCCTATTCATGACTCTTATGAAGCTTAAATCTTTTCAATAACAAGCATGTGATTACGGTATATAATGAGGCTATTTTATCGTGTCAGTTGCCTAATTCAGGAACAGATAAGATCCAATGCTAAAGGAATGTCGTCAGCAGTTTTCTTTCATCCAGGAAAAACTATTAATTTCAAAAGAAAATTAATTGCTGTGGAGATGTGGATCTACCCCCAAAACTGTGGAAACCCAAGAAATGGGTTAATTTCAGTAGCGGCTCCTCGAGTGAGTGCTGCGGGGCGGTGGGCGGGGTGGGGGAGGGGCAGGGTGGGGGGTAGTAAACTCCGGAATTGGGCCGAACGGAGTTGAGTAAATAAATAAATAAATAAAACGAATTACATTGCGCGCTGCATCGCCGATTTGGCGTTGCAGCGCGCGCAATGTAATTCGTTTTGTTTATTTATTTCTTTACTCAACTTTGTTCGGCCCAATTCCGGAGTTTACTACCCCCCACCCTGCCCCTCCCCCGCCCCGCCGCCCCACAGCACTCCTTCGAGGAGCCGCTACTGGTTAATTTGAACACTGTAATAATGACCTTCGTCAAGCCCCAACTATTAAAACTCTAATTTACAGCCATTGGCACATTTGACTCTCACTGAAGTCTTGAGGTGGGTACTGTTATAGGTTGATGCACTATTCTTGACAGGGTGGAAAGTGGAAGAACCACAAAGACAATTGTCTGACTGCAGCCAGGATAACCCATGCCCAGAAGCCATTCCTCAGGGATGAAGTAATTCTATCACCCTTTGGCAAAAAATAGCTTACTTGATGTTTGACAAGCTCTCCGGGAGAGTGAATAGCAGAAATTCCAATTTGGGGGACTGTTGCAATTAGGTTCCACCCATTCAGTACGCCCGGATTTTTTGCTTTTTGGATCACCAGGTTTTGGACTTTTTACTGTGGGTGAGTCTCACCTACGGTAATCACATGGTAAATGGACAGCACATGGTTATCACCAGTGTTCACCTTTTAAGATAAGGCCGCTGCGACGCAGCAAGGATAAGGCCACTTGGCTGGTTACACGTGAACGTGTGTGCACACATGTACGGGCTGCACGTGGGAGACTACTGCCATGCGCAGCCTGGTAACTGCGTATAGGTAGCCTAGCGCAGAGAGGGATCTGCCAGACTGGGATAGGCCTTATAATGTTAGTGTAGTGTCTTAATAGGAAAGTCAGTGTGAGTTACTGTTTTGTCTGTAGTGAGACTTTATTATACACATAGGGAGAAAACTGCCTTAAAGCAGTTTCGCTTCCCTTTGGCCTACAGAGACCAGTGATGCATCGAAATGAGGTGTAACCTGTGCAAAAAAATCAAATCTGCAAGTTCCACAAAAATATCTGTTCAAATGATGGGTCATCCAGAATTGTCACATTTCTCTGGCGCAGCTCAGCATCAGAGCCCAGGCCTTTTGTCACGCTGCTGTGCCCGGTTAATTACATTGGCTCCAGCAGCAGCAACAAAGACCTCCCCACACAAAGGGAGCCATTAATAGTGCTTCACTCAGCTCTGAGGAAAAAAAGGAGTGGGGCTTAAGAATCCGCATCAATCACTCAGGTGTCACACTGTACCAGGGATGGGCCTGCCCAAGTCCACTTAACAAAGGAGGGTGCCCAGGCCTCTGGAACCAACACAGAAGGGGGCTACCCTTTAAAACTTTGGTGAGAAAAGCCCTGGCTCTGAGAAGTGTGGACCTATTACATGTTCAGGCCACACAACTAATAACCCAATTTCCAACAGGGCTGTAGTAAATAGTTGGGATTGGGTAGTAGAATTTCTCCATTCACTCAATTACCACATCCTCATCACACCCCTGGACCTGGTAAGACTCCACTTGAAGATGAGGACCCTCCTGCAAGGAAACTCCTGACTCCTGCTTCAAGAAGAGGATCCACTTAAGGCCTCAAATACCCAAGGACTCCTAACCTCTGCTGGCACTGAGGGACTGGGTAACTTCAAGGGTCAAGCCATTGAACTCCTGTTTGTCTGCTTTAGATACAGAAAAAAACAGAAGGACTCCTGATTGCAAAATGGCCAGGTCAACCACGAAGGAATGATCTCTGCAGGAGACCTAGCTGGTGTGAGGCCTAGTTCCTAGAAGCCTGCTCCGATGACCTAGTCACTGCAAGAGAAACTTTAAGAGTACATAGAAAAAGCTGGTACTAAGTCATTGTTCCCACATTTAAAGTACTGGGACAGGGTGGTGAGGCTTGCCCAGGGAGGTTGCACCCAAGGCAGGCAAGAAAACCAGTTTTTAGCAGCACAAAAAACTGGTAAAGCAGGGCCTTGCAGTGAAGCCCTACCTTGATACAGCTTACAGCCTTGTCCCACTGTAGGATTTTAGAGTCTAAAAAAGTGACCACAGATGAAAGTCAAACCGTGGACTGGGACAAGGCAGATGCTTTATCTGACCCACAAAGTGACCTTAGACCCGGTATGGGCAGCCGCCACCACGTATTCACAGACCGGCGCACCGATCTCCTCCTCAGGGATACTGCCCATGCAGCAGTACTCGACATTCCCCCCACATTGACCCACAGAATCACCCCTCCAATCACACCACACCCTGCTTCCCCCCTCAATACCTACCGCTATTGCCTGAGACTCATGATGCTCCTCCTACTCTGACCCGACAGGGGGACCCCCCCTACATCCATGCCCCCCACCCCTCTCTCTCTCTTCTCGCTTCCTCCTCCATCTTGTGGTCCTAGCTGACTTGCGCCCCCCCCGAGAGCGTCCGCGAATTGAGGCCACTGCCTCAGCTGTCAACAGGGGGAATGACCGATGCACCCTTTCTGATGCCCATTGTACTGAGCCAAGTGTCCTATATCAAGTTGTTCGATCTGCTGCACTGTTTATGTTGATGATATGTCTCTCTACATTGTTAAACTCACCCCCTTCCATCTCCCCCCTCCCACATCCCGACACCTCCCGTCTCCCCTCCCTGGTCCCCCTCCCCCACTGATGTATTGACTATGTTGCCATTTCCATTGTCGCACTACTGTGTTTCTGATAGCCAATAAAAAATGACGACACAAAAAAAAAGTGACCTTAGAGGTTAGGAAATCCAGGTTTGTCCTACTCTGAACTTTTCGTGTCAAAACCAATGTCTTCAGCAACAGCGGGGTGACAACATATCCAACTTCGGGGGACCCTTGCCAACCACAGCCTTGAACCCCACCCAGCTGGAAGATTTTGAGTTCAATTTTTGGAGCCTCGAAGTAGATTTAATAAAAATAGGGCAACACAGCACGGAAACCAAAGTTGCTGTGCTACATTGCGCTAGAGGGAGAGAGAAACACAGAGCCATATTTACTAAATATGATCTTCTGCTACTTTCTTCCCAAGTGCTGGTGCACACAAACTCTGCTTAGCGCCACTCACACACTCTTGCAACATACTGCAAATATATGTGTGCTGCAAAGGTGTGTGTGCTGACTAGCATAGTTTTTGTACTGAAAGGGTAACCTTTCAATAACCATAAATGGTAGCATGGAATGCCCAAGTACCACCCATGAAATTCTCCCCTGACTTAAAGTAGTGAAGAGCTGTGCAAAGCAGTATGGGCACTACTTTAAGGGGAACTTTCCAGTGCAAAAATTGTTCTGTACCAGAAAGTGCAGTTTCGAATCACTTTACTTGATGTGTTGATTTATTTCTCCCTAATTCCAAAGGTGAATCCTGGGACAACCTGTTTGGTGTCTCGGACTCCACTCCATCGCGGTCAGCCTACAATCGCACAAACGTCCGATTCAACTTTGAACAGTGACTTTTTATTGCATTTTTCCATTTTCTTGGTGCTGTTTTCCCAGGAAACTTTATATCAATCAATCAAGCAATCACAGAATTTGTAAAGCGCGCTACTTACCCGCGAGGGTCTCAAGGCGCTGGGGAGAAAAAAAGGGGGGGGGTGCTGCTACTGGTCGAACAACCAGGTCTTGAGTAGCCTCCTGAAGGTCAGGAGGTCTTGGGTCTGTCTTAGGCTTAGTGGAAGGGTGTTCCAGGTCTTGGCGGCGAGGTGGGAGAAGGATCTGCCGCCGGTGGTAGTTCTTCGAACTATATCTATATAACCATATCTAAAGTCCCCTTAGCCTATTTTGACGATCTTGGTGCAATTTTGCTAATTACATTTTTCTCTATATTTCTAAATTGATTTGTGAATTTTATTAAGTTGTGTTCTTTATTTTGAAACTGTTGTTACTACTAGAACTTAGCACGCACTTCTCTGGGGATTGCCTGCTGCATGTTGTAAAGCTACCAGGGGTTGAGCAGAGATTTTATCAGAACTATATGTTAACTTAAACTATGTGGATTTATTCAATTGGTAGGGGAACCTCTGACACAAAAATATAACCCCAGGCCTAACAAAACCAACTGGGAGCAGCAACTCTTGGCAAGGAGAGTGAGAGTATCAAAGAGAACTAAAACATCAGCAAAATGTCATGCCATCTAAGGAACCATGACACAGGAACCAGGTTGACTCAGCAGTTTCCTCAAGGCAGATGAAGTGTTTCAATGCAATGCTCCAGCGCATCATTTCTGGCATTTCAATCTTACTGGAAGTGACATTGTGCACAAGATATATTGGGATATGTAGTGACAGAATTTCCTCCTGGTCTTGGAAATCACCAAGGTCATCCTTAAAACATAGTGTAGTGAAGACAGCGGAGAATGATCCCCCTGCAAACTTTTCATCATCCTTATTGAGAGCTTTTTGTTGGGCTTCGACACATCCTAAAAAACATTTTTTGAACGAGTTCAAACAAAATGATTACTCTGAACTCTTTATTTCACTGGCATGAAGCCTCTGAAACCTTTCCTTTGTAACAGGCAAGGCATAATATGCCCTGAGATTTTAAGGGGCATCCAGAAACATAGATTTTCAGTCTTGAACTCCAATGGCACTGGCCCTAACCCATCGGATCAATATTTTTATCAGTCATGACCAAGGTCCATAGGCTTGCATGCTTCACAGTAATGCACCAGTGAAGCCTGTGGGATTAATGTGCTTTTAATGGACAGGTCCAGCTACTGCATGGTCAGCAGAATTCTAGAACCTTTGAAGCTACACCAGGAACGTCTGGGGTGATATCAATAAAGACACAATAATGGGAATCAAGTTAAGACCAAAAATGTGCTGTGGTGGCACTTGTTTTGTGACAGGTGGGATTGCAATTTGGCAATTAAGTGGATATATGATAACCGCAGTTCCTGGCAAGAGTCAAACTTTTTTTCCAAGATGAGACTGCCATGAAGATGCCTGTTTCTACAACATCCAGTAAGGATTGAAAGAAAGGGCCTATTATTGACGTCCTGGTTGTCCAAGATTTATAAAAACTGAATTTCAAACTTCGCTGGAAATTAAGAGCCCCTATTAAGGAAGGAGAGCATACCATGCCATATTCAACATCAACATGGTGGACAAAATCAATAGGCAGCGTAAAGGACAGCACTCTAGGGCCAATTCCCAAAGGTAATCTTAGACATGAGTAAAAGCTACATGTATGACTTTACTGTTACACTTTATAGTAAATTTACTACTTTTGGCTATTCACCATTTACTAGTGTATATTTACTACAAAGCATAGACTTACATGTCTCCACCCTTAAGATTCAGGAGGTGGAGTGTACATTACAAGTGTAAAGTTACTCTTAGTAACTTTTCACAAATAGGTGAAGGGCAGTTTGAGAATATGCCTCTTATTCTTGACAAAGCATTAATGTTTACATTTTTGCTGACTTCTCAGGGCATTTATATCAAGAAGGAAGACCTCAAACTAGTTGTTCCAGCGAGGATCTTTGTCACTATAGATGAAAAGACTAAGTAAAACAGTCAACTAGAAGACCTAAAGGCATACCCAAGGCAACATGAACCTGTTGCCATGGACTCAGTGGTGCTTCAGTAGTAGCACTGGTGCAATGCTATGTCCAAAGAAGTGAGGGGAAATGAAGATTACTGGAATACATTTAGATACAAGTGTTACAAAGAAAGCATACATTAGAAGCAACATATAGATTGGCCATGGTGTAGGAACGAAAACCATAGCCACTCTAGGGACAAGTGAAAGGCCCTGTGTAACTCAGCTCTGGGCAAATGTTTAGAAGTGGATAAATTACCCAATTTGGTGCAAGGCTTACATGAAATGAGGCTAAGTGTGCAATGGGTGTTGATGCCAAGTTACAGTCAGTAGCAATGGAATAATTTGTGTAGCTCTAGGAAATAAAACTGGTGAAAAGGTAGAAGTATGGTAGAAGGAAGCACATGGTGGCAAAATTACTCTGTCTGCCTCAAGGTTATACAGCTGCAGAACTGAATGCAGATCTTGGTATAGTCTTACTTAAAGAGAGGCTGACAAAATCCTCTCTAGAATAATCTGAAAAGTGATTTTGTTGAATGTCAAAACATCTACTAGATGTTGCATTGAAAGGGTAATCCAAGAATGGTAACTTGCTAATATCCTACAAGTACCACTGGAGAGTAAGAAAGAGAGAGAGAGAGAGAGAGAGAGAGAGAGAGAGAGAGAGAAAAAGAGAGCAAGAGATATACATGAGATAGGCATAGCAGAGCTCTTAGATATGTTGCATGGACATTTCAGTAACCACCACGTATAATGGTTAAATCCATGTCTAGAAGGCCAAAGATGATAGCAAACATAAATACACTCATTGAGCCCATGCCGTGAGCCATGGAAGCAAAAGACACAATTGATGGACGGAATGCAGAACAAATCAAAACATTCACTCTCAGTCAAGAGATCTGGGTTAAATCCATCATTCTTTTGCTCACCATGCCACCTCAGTTTAGACCTGGCCATATGCAAATCAGTGTTGACCCTGTGCCTCATGGGAACAGTCCGGCCTGAACTGCCAAGCCAGGTCCTCCCTGGACCGGAAACAAGCATCCTGGGACCGGTTTCGGGGTTTCACCCCATATCAGCCAGGATAGCTTGATTCCAGTGGCACAGTGAGCCTGGGACCCACGTCTGGGCATACCCGGCGCACTTAGTGCAAGGAAGCAAAAGACACAATTGATGGACGGAATGCAGAACAAATCAAAACATTCACCCCCAGTCAAGAGACCCGGGTTAAATCCATCATTCTTTTGCTCACCATGCCACCCCAGTTTAGACCTGGCCATATGTAAATCAGTCTTGACCCTGTGCCTCATACTGCCAAGCCAGGTCCTCCCTGGACCAGAAACAAGCATCCTGGGACCGGTTTCGGGGTTTCACCCCTCATCAGCCAGGATAGCTTGATTCCAGTGGCACAGTGAGCCCGGGACCCACGTCTGGGCATACCCGGCGCAGTTAGGGCAAGGAAGCAAAAGACACAATTGATGGACGGAATGCAGAACAAATCAAAACATTCACCCCAAGTCAAGAGATCTGGGTTAAATCCATCATTCTTTTGCTCACCATGCCACCCCAGTTTAGACCTGGCTATATGCAAATCAGTCTTGACCCTGTGCCTCATGGGAACAGTCCAGCCCGAACTGCCAAGCCAGGTCCTCCCTGGCCCGGAAACAAGCATCCTGGGACCGGTTTCGGGGTTTCACCCCTCATCAGCCAGGATAGCTTGATTCCAGTGGCACAGTGAACCCGGGACCCACGTCTGGGCATACCCGGCGCACTTAGGGCAAGGAAGCAAAAGACACAATTGATGGACGGAATGCAGAACAAATCAAAACATTCACCCCAAGTCAAGAGATCTGGGTTAAATCTTGGTGGCCGTTTTGAAGGTAAACGCTATATAATCTAAGCCAGTGTTTCCTAAACTGTGGGTGGTTGTGCACTGGTGGGCCAAAAGATCAAGCAATAAATAAAGATGCCTTAAAAAAATCTGTATTTATCTTGTTTCATTTGCTGCGCTTCAAAGGCAGAGACCAAATGTCAGGCTGTGTCTAATGTCAACTTTTTTTTTTTTTTTTTACATTGGAATTGGTATTTACAAACTCCTCTCACTTTGCAGTCAATCTATTTTGGGTACAGTGAGTGTCAAATGAAAGGCAGGAGGATGTCATTTTTTGAAACGCACAACAAATTGTCCATTACATAATGTACATCTTCAGCAGTTAGGAAAACAAAAATGAAGCACATTTGTTAGTAATTCTGAAGCCAAGGCATTTGGGAAGACATCAGTTGTGCGACTGGGAAAGCACTGGATATGCAGACATGCAACTAGTGATTGGTACAAGTTTGGTCTCTTGTTTGTTGATTTATAAATCCCCTTACACTACCACCGAGCAGACTTAAACTGGAGAGTGGAAGAGGCTTTCTCCGATTCAGGGCAGGCAGCAGGAAGACATATACAGTGGGTTTCCAGATTGGGAAAGAGCCAGGAAAGGGAATGCAATTCTTGATGCTGACGCAGAGGCATTTGAACCTTCAATTCTGAAGGATCAGAGAACTTAAAAGTTCCATCTTATTAAAGAAAATCCAGAGGAACACAGAGCCTGCTAGCAGGTTGGCAAGCAGCTGCAGTAGTCGTCTTCACACTGCTTGGCAGTATAAAAAATTTGAGTATGGAAAGACAAGACATGAAGCATAGTGCAGCAGCTGTCCTCAACAGACTGACCCAGCTCTGTACACACAACTCGAGGAGTGCAGCACCTGCCCTCAACAGCCCACACCAGCTCTGTGCACACAACTCCAGGAGTGCAGCGCCTGTCCTCAACAGCCTGCACCACCCAAGAGCTTAGGGAGCTGCCCTCAGCTCTCAACACATGACTCCAGGGGTGCACGCCTGCCCTCAACAGCCCGCACCAGCTCTGTGCACACAACTCTAGGAGTGCAGCACCTGCCCTCAACAGCCCACACCAGCTCTGTGCACACAGCTCCAGGAGTGCAGCGCCTGCCCTCAACAGCCCGCACCAGCTCTGTGCACACAACTCCAGGAGTGCAGCGCCTGCCCTCAACAGCCCACACCAGCTCTGTGCACAGAACTCCAGGAGTGCCTCGCCTGTCCTCAACAGCCTGCACCACCCAAGAGCTTAGGGAGCTGCCCTCGGCTCTCTACACAAGAATCCAGGAGTGCAGCGCCTGCCCTCAACAGCCCGCAGCAGCTCTCTACACACGGCTCCAGGAGTGCAGCGCATGCCCTCAACAGCCCGCACCAGCTCTGTGCACACAACTCCAGGAGTGCAGCACCTGCCTTCAACAGCCCACACCAGCTCTGTGCACACAACTCCAGGAGTGCAGCGCCTGCCCTCAACAGCCTGCATCACCCGAGAGCAGTCCTTGGCTCTCCGCACATAGCTCATGATCTGTGTGAGTTCCCCTTTGTACTGTGCCCCATCTGAGAGCTATTTTCAGTAGTGCATTTATTATATATTATTGTCATGTCCAATTAACTTCTAGGACTGTCGGGGCCAGTCCCTGAAACAAATAGTGGGGAGGCTAAATAGTATCAGCAAAACCCCGTGATGTCACAGGATCTGATGTGTGATTCGTGGGCAGACAATGTACACATCCAAAAAGTAGTTTAAATAAGATACTCGCAGCTGACTTTTAATAAAGTTAATTGTATTAGCTACATTCCCTCTCCCACCCCCGAAAGGCCTCAGCTGCAGTGGCAGGCACGGGGTCTCCTGAGCTGTCAAACCGAAAGTGAACAGACTTATTTTAGGCAAGCAGACGCCCTGGGAAGGACTGTCTGTTCGCTTTCACTTACCTGTTGGTGATGTAAAATGTTCCGAGGCGCGATCCTTCACAGCAAGGCAGCAGGCAAAGGACAGCAACCAAAGAAGAAAAGGCAGCAAGCAGGGGGCAAGCGGCAGGAGTGAAGAAGCGCCACACAACCAAAAGGTAGTAGTATGCAGGAGTTTATGCACGCAAAATTTCGCGCACTTCCTCCCATCTATAATGCTGTCCCCCTCATTGGTGGAACGTCAGTGGTGACGTTCTATGTGCTGATTGGCTGCTGTTCTCCAATCCAAAGGCCCCATTTGAAATGGGTGAAGAAATACCGGAAGCTAATGTACTTGCGACGTTGACCACTGGTAAACAAAGGTGAGATTTTAGGGTGGAGTGCGCGCCCCCCCTGAGATGGTGTCGCGCCCCCCCAGGGGGGCGCGCCCCACAGATTGGAGAACACTGTTCTAGAGGGAGAGACATGACAGCACCGGTATACCCGGCACCAGCTAACAGAGCCCTGGCATCACAAAATGGATGCTGCCAGCCACAGACACAAGTCTGGCCTCCTGCTGCTGACCGAAACTCCGGCAGGGGAGGCCTGGACAATAGGTTTCCTGTCACAGGGAGGTGTTACCACCTCCCAGACAGGCCTTAGTGGATTGGGGCTGGGTGGGTGCACTCCAAGAGTGCTTTGAAGTCCTGCACTGGGGGCACATTTGGTGTCCCTGTGCATAGTCCAGTTCAAACCGGTTGCAGGGGCTACCAGCCCCTGCTCTGGCGTGAAACTGGACAAAGGAAATGGGTGTAGCCACCCCTCTTTCCAAACCCTCCCATAGGTGGGTCCCCATAGTTAGTCCAACCCCTTCCTTGGGTATAAAGAAGGAACCCCTGACTACAGGACTTTAGATTACACCTGGACGAAACTCTGATACAGAAATCCCGGAACTTCGATGATCTACACGACTAGATGACTGAAGAATCTCCCTTGGAGTAAAGGAGTTACTCCCCTGCTTGGCAGGCACCAAAGATGCATCTGCCTGGTCTGCATCTCCGAAGCTCCCACCGGACGCCGATGACTTTGCAACCCAGGAGGTGGGTTTCCAGACTTCCCAGAGGCTGACCCGAGTCCCTAGCAAAGCTGAGACCCGTAGCCCTCGTGGGTACTGTGGAACCGAAACCCCTGGACACCGTGCACAATTGCAAGTGCATATGCTTCTTGTCAATCCTAGAGGCTGTGCTTTGGGTTACTTGTAGCCCTGACCCCGAGCAGTAAATTCACCGAAGATTGCTGGCCTACCCACTCTGAGTGACCCGTGGGCCACCATTTTGTGATTCCTCTTGAGGTCCCTTTGCAATCCCTTGTCTGTCAACTTGTGGGTCCCTGAGAAGGACAACTGTACTTCAATTAGACTTTCCTGGTTGCTCCAGATGTGCCCTGACTCTCCATTGCTTGGGCAGTCCCCAGGACCTTGCTGGTCCGCACCGAAGCATCTTTCCTCTTTCTGCGTGGGTTGCTGTTGCCAAGGCTTGTTGTGTCCAATCCGGGCACCGACACTGCAGCACTCGACATCCTTTGTGGGACAGCTCGAATCCAGCTCCTGGTTGTCTTCGACGCCTCCTGGTCCTCGTGGCTGAAGAGCCAATCTTCCCCTCCTAGCACCTGAAGCACCCGACATCGGTGGGCATTCGACTATCGTGCCCCTGGTCACTGGCAAGTGACCCAGACTCTGTCCCCTCTGCTTTCAGGTTCTTCACATCTTTGATCCAGGCTTGGACACTTCTCCTCTTCCCGGCAGCAGCACTTTTCAGCAAGCTGCCATTGAAAACGACGGCGCGACCCGACACCATTTGACACCTATGCACCCGGCTTCCCTGGGTGAGGTAACACGAGTACTCTGGTGCTCCCGTGGGTGTTGGCCCTAGAACCATCTAAGTCCAAAAGGGTTTGTTCCTAGTCCACTCCTAAGTGTCCCTAAACTTTAAAACTCTAACCGCGACTTTCCCCATAGAAGCTAACTGAGCTCGCGGCTGTGTTCAAACACTGCACACGTCCCCCGTGGGTCCCCTGTGTCACTACCTTGGGTGGTTCCTTGGGGTCCCAGCGATTCTACAGGCTCTAGGCCTTGTGTCTAGTCAAGTCGTGGTTCTTATACCACTTTCTTAATATATGGTTTGGGTCGCCCCTAGGGCCTATTGTATATTGTGCTAATTTACTGTGATATTTGAAGTGTAACATATGTGCTTTGACCTCTAGCCTTATAAAGAGACTAGTAGGGTGTGTTTAGAAATAAATACATATATTTTATATATATACCTGGTGTGGTCTCCTTTCATTTAGCCATTCAAGAGATTATAGACTGGTAAAACAAACTGCTTTACACTCCTTCAAGACTTAGCCTGAAGGCTGCTCTCCATAGCTACCACTAGGATAGCTTTCAAATAAGGTTGTCTTAAACCTATCATCACTAAGGGGTTGTTTGGACTGGTGCAAGGTGCCCAATATAACTAGTGGACAGCATATACCAGGCCAACTTCTCACACATGCCACCCCAGTTTAGACCTGGCTATATGCAAATCAGTCTTGACTCTGTGCCTCATGGGAACAGTCCAGCCCGAACTGCCAAGCCAGGTCCTCCCTGGACCAGAAACAAGAATCCTGGGACCGGTTTCGGGGTTTCACCCCTCATCAGCCAGGATAGCTTGATTCCAGTGGCACAGTGAGCTCGGGACCCACGTCTGGGCATACCCGGCGCACTTAGGGCAAGGAAGCAAAAGACACAATTGATGAACGGAATGCAGAACAAATCAAAACATTCACCCCCAGTCAAAAGATCTGGGTTAAATCCATCATTCTTTTGCGCACCATGCCACCCCAGTTTAGACCTGGCCATATGCAAATCAGTCTTGACCCTGTGCCTCATGGGAACAGTCCAGCCCGAACTGCCAAGCCAGGTCCTCCCTGGACCGGAAACAAGCCTCCTGGGACCGGTTTCGGGGTTTCACCCTTCATCAGCCAGGATAGCTTGAGTCCAGTGGCACAGTGAGCCCGGGACCCACGTCTGGGCATACCCGGCGCACTTAGGGCAAGGATGCAAAAGACACAATTGATGGACAGAATGCAGAACAAATCAAAACATTCACCCCCAGTCAAGAGATCTGGGTTAAATCCATCATTCTTTTGCTCACCATGCCACCCCAGTTTAGACCTGGCCATATGCAAATCAGTCTTGACCCTGTGCCTCATGGGAACAGTCCAGCCCGAACTGCCAAGCCAGGTCCTCCAGATTCAACCCAGATCTGTGACTGAGGGTGAGTGTCTGAAAAGTTTCAGCGCTCTGTCCATCATCTCCTTGTGTTTGCTTTGATGAGCCATGGGCAGGCATCTTTGATCCCAGAATGGTGTGCAGCCTTAGATGACTGGTCTAAAACAACCAGAGGAGCGCCAACTGTTTTCCATACCAAGCAGCCACTCCTGCCAGAAGCAAATCTTTCATAAGGAAATCCAAACTTATCTACGCATTGTTACCTACTGGCATCTATACATTGATGAGATCGTTGAAAAAATATGTTTTGTGACCAGTGTTTCCACTTGCAAATTCCTGTCTGATGAAGGCTGAACAGAAATGCTAGCTTTGAAACATCCATGTAAATACTCAGTAACACTACATTTAGTGAAGTATTATGACTAGACAATCATGAGTATCTGCTACGTACCAAGAGGCATCTTACAGTGAGCAGTCTCATAAAATATAGCAATCATGCTATGTTATGGGTAAATTCTTGGGGCTCAATTCACTTATCCATTTGCATATGTAAGACTGACTTAACCATATAGATGACCTGATTCACTAGTGCAGGATATTTACAAATGTTGACCTTGCAGTTGTAAATTATTTTACCCCTTGCACAATATTATCTGACAATGTTGTCATAATGAAAATTTGTAAATACCACTGAAGGGTTGGTGAGTGGTCTTTCCAGGACGGGGTTTTCATGGAAAGTTTGCGAAGATCCTCAAACTATACCTTATGTGTGTTTTCAAACCCCTCCCCGACCTCTTGCTTCCTTATAAATGCTAAACAGTTTACTCTTGCACACGGCAAGTGTAAGTCTCTTTCCGTTGTGCGAAAGGAATTGATAGAGGTTTAGTTAAACGGGTTTGTGTAGAAGGAAGAACATTATTACCAAGCATAATTGTATAACGCACACAATTACACTATTATGGCTCTTGAAGCTCATTGTAACATACACATGCGTAAATTCTGCCACACTGCTGAAAATAGAAACTCTGCTTTCCAGGGGTTCTTCTGGAAACTGTCAGAAATTCCAGAAAGTCATAAATGTGCACCCACATGAAGCAGTTTATATGTGGATACAAATTAAAAACATTATTTTTAAATTCGGTCACTTGAATTGATCACCGTATGGACACCTCGATAACGTTATGTTAGAGTTGCTTTAAGTTGACGTTTTCCAAGATAAAAAATAAATAATTGGGATTCTGATGGAATTATAGTTTTCATCTATTTTCTACTACATATGTTCCTCATGTGCGTTTCAAATACACATTATTGTAATATATTATTTTTGGCAAGAGGTAACGTCTGCACCTTAAAGGATTTGGGACTTATTTAGGGGTCAGTGGGCGGGATACTCTGCCTAAATGTGACAGGTGCCCCGTCTGCCTTATTACAAGTGCCATAGGTTATGATCCACTTGTAATCAGTGACGTTTATGATGGAGGCAATTTATTTTTACTAACCGAGCCGAGACTACAAACCTACCTGGTAGTTAGAAAGTGTTCTATATTGTGAAGAAACAAAGGTTAAAAGTTGCCAATGAAACAGAAGTGCAAGTGTTGAAAACGACGAGTCATTATATTACCTTGGTACAGTGTTACCTGTCCTGACACACAAGACCAAGCGACGCTCTGCAAGGACCCGTGAAAGCTTTCACCCTCAGAGAAAAGCCATTCTGCTGATTACCAGCGCGAGGGGCATGAATATTTCATGGAGAACGGGAGTTTAGCCCATTTAGTGGCAAAGGTTAATAATTTACAAAGGGATTGTATAACAGGCCGAACACACTGTACATTACTTTCACCAGCTCACCTGCGCGAGACAGAGGACACACTGGAGTTCCTGGGGAAGGTTTTTGTTAACCCTCTGGAAAGTCTCAACTTGTAGGATCCAGACACTCATTGTACCACGCGTTTTGCTCAAACTAGGTGCGTTTTTATACTAGATCATATCACGGTACATTCATTTTATCGGGCTTGGTTAATTTCAACAAGTAAATAGGTGCTAGTAAATAGATATAGCTAATCGCACCTTTTTCTGCTGAACGAATCAATTATCTGTTTAACAGAAAAATTCTAATGCAATAAACTTTGCTCTGTGGATCACAGATCTAACCAATCAAATCCATTCCATCTACTCAAACTTACCAAATCAATGTCAAGTTGGCAAATTTGAACCATTCACTGGAATACTCAACCCAGTTGTAATTTTGGGAATTTGGCTTAACGGTAAACAGGAGCTGTGATAAGCATTTATGGTAATTGGAAGCTGACAGTAGGAATTTGCTATTCCCATACACAGGAAATATTTTAGTGGGCCAGCAAATATTTTACTGGGGACCCTCTGTGCACAGTCGGACAAATTGTTGACTAATCTGGAAAAGAAAACCCAAGCCATAATCATAGGAACTTATCAACTAAACTAAAAGCCTACAAAAGAACTACAAACTGAAGAGTGGCTAAAAATAATGCCATAACTAGCTCATACAGATATTAACCAGTTTACAAACCTAAGATACGCTGCTGTCTTTAGACAGCTATGGAACAATTATTTGGAGGTGTACAGTTGTTGCTATATGTTTTTCCAGTTTTAAAAATATTTTATTTGGTGTAAAATACAAGCATTAAAACACATAGCTGGGATTTTGTTTTTGCAAGTTAATATGAAAATCCATTAGGAGAAGTCCCCATAAATAGAAATTGGATAATATAATGTTGAAAAACCCAGCAATGTTACAAAGTATTTTGGCAATATACAAGAGAGTCCTCAGCGTTAGCCGTTCTGCCACCAAACAGAGATAATATAAAGTCATTGGTTAATTAATTAACTCCTCACAACCAAGCATGCTGTGTTTGAGAGCTTTTTGTTCGGTATCACAAAATTTGCAACAAATGTGTTCAGGATGAACATCATATGATAAACCTACTAAATAGTAATTGTAACTGCAGTTGTAAATTCTATTCATCTAGGGCTTAGCACCCCCTGACGAGGCGATGAAGTGCTAAATTTGTTACTGGCAACTGTGAAGCTGTTTTTATATATATATATATATATATATCACTGCTCCAAGGTTGTCCACCTGTAAGTAGCACTCGAGCAACAGCTTGATTCATGTGTAGGTAAGGACGGGGAACCGCCTGCAGGAGCCGCTCCATAGTGGTATTGCCTGACGCGTTTCGAATCACCATATGATTCTCTTCAGAGGCTTTAATGGAACGGAGTGCGCAACCGCTGACCCACTTCTGACACACCCCCCCAATATATATACATGCCTGTGCCCCCTCCCTCCTGCCCTCCAAGGTCCATTGAGGTGCATCAGCCACTCCTGCCTGCCCTGTGTGGACTGTTGTGCTGTCACTGCCCCTACCGCCTGCCCTGTGTGGTCAGCTTGCTGTCCCTGTCCCCTCCCCCCTGTCCTCCATTGTCCTAGTCCACCCCCCTTCCGCCACCCTCCTGCCCTCCATGGCCCTGTGTTGCCACTGCCCCTCCCTCACCACATTTACAATTATACCTGAAATTGTAAATTCTATTTATATAGCGCATACTACCCTGACGAAGCGATGACGCACTAAATCGATTACTGGAAACTGATTTACAGTGAAGTAGCTTCAGAAGGTGTATATGGGGTGGTACACAGTGCTTTAAATGGGCCGGTACTTTTTAATTTTCGCCCTTTGAGTACCAGAACTTTTCCTTGGCCAAGGAGAGTACCGGTACTCTTAGGGGAAAGTCAGGCATGGCAGGCTCGATGGCATTGGGGACTGTGCAGCTGCACAGAAAGTGCTCTGCTCAACTGCTGCCGAAAAAGAGAAGGCAGAATGGAGGGAGGGGCCAGTGTACACCTCTGAATGGAGCCGCTGCTGAGCAATCCCGCAGCGGCTCATTTGCATCACTTAAGGGCTGTTTAGGGTTTTGGATGCCCTGCGGCCCTCTGTGAATGAAAGCGAAGGGTCCAAACAGACCCTGCCCAGTCAATCACACTGTAGGTGTGTGACTCTGAGCCTATCCCCTACTCCTCAAATCTAATTTACTTACAGGTTGACACCCGAGATGAATGCACCTCTCAGCACCTGTCTGCAGAGGGGGTGGGGGTGTGGGGGAGTGTATTACCCCCTACCATATATTGGCTGATTATCATTCAGCTGGGCAGAGCATTGTAGGGCAGGCAGACAGTCCATCAGCATGCACACTACTGTCTCTACCCGTCCCAGCCCACCTGTGTCCATTTGACAAGTTTCACATACTCATACGAATTTCAGTATTAATCTGGTTAAGTGATGTGCACGCTCCAATTGTTCAATTGACTTTTTAAGGGGCAGAGTGCGCTAAAGCAAGACAACTGGGAATGCACTACATATTTCTCTAACAGAACTTTGGGATGGAGTAATTTAGACAGACTTGAAGTTCGGAAGAAAAACCAATGCTACAGTTGTGGGTTTAATCCTTTTTATTATCAAAAGATTTGAAAATACCAAAAGGCACCCTTAAGGCAGCGAGTACTCTAAAAACATCAATGATATCCACCTACCAATAATTAATTAAATTCCCCCGCCCTTAAGATCAGGGTTGGATGTCTTTAGTTTAGTTGCCCATTAAAAAATTAACTCCATCATCAGTTTTGTAATCTGCAACCTCGTCTCATGTCTGCATGCCTTTTATTGTGCGCAGGAATATTACTTTTTCTGACTTTTGAGAGATTATTGTGGACAAGGGGTGTCCACCATAAGTCCAGAAGGGCCAGTTCAAGTTCAGGTTTTCTGGCTATTACCATGAGGTAAATGTGCAAGCTAATTATCTGAATCAAATTGTGTGTGAGTGGTCGTGAATGTGTGTGAGTTTTTTATGTTATGGGTGAGTATGTGTGTATAAACGTGTTTAGTCTGGAAGACGAGCTCACAACCACCTAATGGAGTACAGCCATGTCTGTGTGAACCAGAGGCAGCATAAGTCCATACTACTGGGTTTGCCAGACTGAGGGTGAGAGGCAGATGACCCGCAGAACACAAGATAAAGATCCTCCAGGCATAGGAGAGCAGGCAGTCAATGAATACTGCAGGTGAGAAAGCAAGAGGTTGGGGGGTTGTTCAAGCATGGATGCTAGGGTTCAGCAGACTGTGGGTAATAAACAGGTTTCCTGGGCACTGAAAAAGAGGTGTTGAATAAAATCTCGTGGATTTTAAGACGCAGAAGGAGATGGCCAAGAAAAACAAAGGGAAATTAGTGGCTTGAAAAAGAATGGTCTTCAAAATAGCGCACACTCTTATGATACGTACTTACTTTGATCTTTATGACTAGTGTGATTGTGTCCAGGTGCAACCTCCTCACATTCTGTCTTCTTGTTCAGGCACTTCCTCAAACCCTTTTTTTAAAAACATTTTGTCTTTACTGAGCCTCTCACACCATAGGTGATCTTGAACAGTTGTGATTATGCATTAAGCGTGTGTTGTCCTATTTTTGAAAAACTGATTAACTCATACCCCTTAAAGGACTCTTCAGTCTAAGAAAAAACACAATTATCTTAGCTCAGACCAGCATCTCTCTAGAAAAGGTACTATAGAATGTTTGATGATGTCAGGAGGGGTTTTGAGATCTAGTGTGACAGTATTCAATAGATGGGCTCTTTAATTTTTTTGTGTGTTTTTCAATGAGAGATATCAAGACACAGAGGTGAGTTTGCCTGTGTTTCATATTGCAGTAAAGCAAAGCTTTAATTACATTTGGTGAAAAGCAACACAGCCTTAGCATTCTGGGCCAGTGTTACAGCCAGAGACTCTGTTGTTTGCATCTCTCCAATGCCCAGGAGGCCTGGTCCATGCTACAAAAGCTACTTAAAAATCCCATCGTCTCCTGACCTTTAGGTGCCCACTGTACCTACAATGTGCTGGGTATATCCAGCCTTTCCATGCCTTGCACATCTTCTGTTTGCTTTATGCAAGCTGTGCTTGCCTCTCCCACAGACCCAGATTACTTGCTTTACTTAATCGGTCATCATCTAGACCATCATGTGCTCACCTGTGCTTGACTCACCCATCCTGTATTTTCCTTCCCAAACCTTGCTTACATCATGCAAGATGTGCTTGGCTCTTCCACTCTGTACTGACCCACCATGTTTGATTTACTCAACCTGCCTTAACTGACCCATCCTTTCTCTCCTCGCTTCATTCTCACCTGACCCACCCAGTTCATGGCACATTTGCCCTGTGCTTGCCTTGCTTACCCTAGTGCCTCTCGTTGTTCATTTCATTCACTTTACGTTGACATATGCTAGCTCAACTCATCCCATTGCGTTCATCTCAGCCATTTATATAAGCCATTCATCACGTGTCACCACTCTAGTTCCCTGTAATCACTTCACTTGCCCACTGCTCACATTAGGTACCTCGTGCTCCCATTGAAGGAGCTGTGGATGGTTTTGATTGACCATAGTGGGTGCTTTCTGTACAATAGATGATGGCTGAGACAGTATTGTAGTCTGCATTGGGTTGAAGACCAAATTGAAAGTGTTCCCTTTCGTAAGGGTTGGTTTGGTGAATTCAGTTTTGATGTTTACTTTGTGAAAAGTGGAGGAGGCAACAGAGAGGAAAAGGATGCAAGGTGCAAGGTGTACCCTAAAGAATGGAGACCAAAAGGAATAGGCCTATCGTTATCCAGGTTTCTTAGCCAAATTGCCTACAATAGCTGTTGTTGTGCACAATGAGAAAATTCATGACTTTTATGTTTCATATGTGCATAGGCTCGAAGACAATCTGCATTGGTATGACATTCCCAAAATAATAAACGTATCCTTTTGCACATGGGAGGAAAACACAAATACTCTACAGATAGCAGAAATATTTCTGTATTATCAAGCACAATTGGCACCAAGAAAATGTGGCTCCCATTAAATGTCTCCCTCCAAGCTCCGCCTCTAGCCCCGCCCACAATTGCCCCTCCTCCATTCACTGCTTAAATTGATGAGTACCTGCACTTATTTTTTCCGATTTAAAGCACTGGTGGTACACCCCCCCACCAATAATTTGTCGGAGTCGGGGCAATAAGACTGCCATCGGTATGGTCGAGGCCAGCTCTTTTCTTCAGCCATTAATAATGATGATGAGCTTTGCCAGCGTATGTTCGAGCGACAAGTGGTAGGGCAGGGGCCGGGAAGGACAGGCACAAGTCAGATTTGCTTTTTAAAAAGTTTGTGCTGGTATCGCAGGACTCTGCCTGACACTTGCAGTGGATGGGTGACCTCTTTGTGACCCGATGCGTATGCTTGAACGTCAGGTAGGAGCTGCAGGTCAGATGCTGCATCTTGAAACACTGCTCCGTGCTACAGGAATTAAAAAAGTCCGGTCATAGTTCAGACTCACTCTGCTAGCAATGGTTTTCTCGCGCCAGGGCCTGCAAGAACCAATCAGAACGAGCGCCTGTGGTCTTTTGTGGCACCTCAGCTCACAACACAATCAGGGAGTCCTGGAGCATTGCAGCCCCTGGCTTTAGAGCTCTCTGGCAGCAAGTCCCCTGACTCCGCTCCCATCCATGCCTGTGACTGTGAGTGATTCAAGGACTCAGCTCAGTATTGTTGGTTAATGACCCTGATCCCACTTTAAGTAAGAGGACGTCTCCACACTATGAATAATTAATTTGTTTATAGTAGCGCTTCGTGCCGCAGTTTTATTCTGCAGTGCTGTAAATAGTGTATTACTGGTGCTCATTATGGCAATAACTGTAGTGATGACTGTGAGTGTAACCTCTGGGGGCAGGTTTGAAATCTTACGAAGTTGCTGTGAAGGTTAGTGTGGTTTCTCCCTGTGCACTGCATGTAATGTTAGGAGTTCCAAGCAAAATAGGTTAGTGGATTTATGCTTTTGTTGCTTCTAGATCCTTGCTTATCTTGTTGATAACTGGTTACAGTCCTGATAAAAACAAATGCATATAACTTGTAAGGCAGAAGGATGAATCCTTACAAGTTTTTACTCGATTGGTCCAGTTGGCTAGTCACATACACCATTCCGTGTCCCAGAAGTCTTTTTAATGCTATGCAGTGCTAGAATTGGAAAACATTTACTCTGGGAACCCATAAATTGGGATCAAGGTGTGACAGGGGAAAGGGGGTGAAGTTATCAGGCCTTTTTTTGTGCCTAGCTGGGTGTTAAAATATGAAAACCCCTCGCTGCCTGGAGGTTGCTGCACCAAAAGGAATGCCGACAACATGAAGGCGCCGGTGAATTGTGTCCCAGTATAGAAAATGACACCAGGACAAATTATGCATAATTCCCTGGGTCGGTCCAATCCCAACAAGCATTGGCATAGCCAATAGGTCTCGCCTTTGGGACCTTATAAGATAAATTAAAGGCATTGTTATTTAAATAAATAAAATAATGCCAATAGGATCTGGCCTAGAGACCCCCTCATTTTTTTAAAGCGGTTTCTATATTTCTGTTCTCAGTGGTTGAAGCGCTTGGCGAGGCTGCACTTAGTCTATTCATCCTTAAGATGCTGCTGTCGGTGGAGAGCAAACTCAGCGGCCCCAAATTACCCATTTGGGATATTTCACAATAAGTCCTGATGGGGGAGTTTAACAATGAAGGTTGATGGTGGGGGGGGGGGGATGAGGGGAATGAAGGAGTGAGAGAAATTGTAAAGCGCCGTATTGTCTGCCTGCTCAAACTGTTAGGTAATAATATTTAATAATAGTTATGTTCCCAGCAGGTCGAGACACTGATTGCTGATCTGTATTGTGTTGTAGCTGGCTTGACTGAGTGTCGCTGTTGATGGCACACTTGTGTGTATTCTGCAGAAGGGGATCCATAATTGGGATGCAGTTGGTCCCTTACTCCCCTAGGTGTCTGTGCCACTGTACTTGTTGCACTGTTGATAGCTACGTCCTTGCCGGAAGTATGCTTCCACAGATACGGGTTTCGGGAGGCTGCTACATTCTGAGCGCAGTACGTACTTGGGCAGGATATTGTTACAAGAGTGGGCTTTGGAATTTCTCAACCGAGCTGATTGCAGGGCGTTTGGCAGTGGCAGGAGGGGGTAGCCCCTCCCCCTCCGCCCAGGGAGGGCTGTCGAGTCCAGCTCCTGTGGTGGAAAACTTTCCCTACTGCAGGCCGTGCAAGACCGCACCCTCACGGACGGCCACTCCGGTTTACAGGGAGCTCAAATAACCTTGCACGTAAAATTGAAATAATTACATTAGAAACACGAGTGGTGAAGCCCAAATATTGTAGTCACGTGTATTGAGAAGTGATGTTAAAAAACATTTGTCAGGTGAGACCTCATGTATTATAAGGGCCACGAAAATGGTAGAGAAGCATGGGGCCGACTGCTCTTACGCATTAAAAAATTGGTTTAACGCAAAGGGCCAATTCATCTGCGTACTCAAATTCTGACACATACAGTGTAGTCCCATTGGGCTACTGCACTCTGCTTGGGCTGAACTCGGTGCCGACACAATACAGGGCATCAGTGGCACCCGGAGTTTACCAATAAGGGTGAACCATGCCTACTAAATAATTAAGTAAATAAACAAGCGCGGCCGAAGCGGACCGCGCTGAAAATGATAAACAAGCACGGCCGAAGCGGACCGCGCTTGTGCGAGAAAATAATTAAGTAAATAAACAAGCACGGCCGAAGCGGACCGCGCTGAAAATGATAAACAAGCACGGCCGAAGCGGACCGCGCTGAAAATGAAAATTAAAGAGTCCTTACAGACTTATAAAAGAGACCGTGTAACTCTGCCAGTAAACGATCCAGTCCAGGTGGGCGGGGCCAAAAGGAGACAGGGCGGCAACAAGGAGGGACTAAAAAGCCTCACGTACAATGGAAAGCCAGCGTTTTGCATACACGATGACGCAAGCCAATGAAAAAAAAGGGCCGAGCCTACACTCCACTTCTAAAATTGCATCGATTACAAGAAGTCTCGCAGAGCGAGCAGCGCATGCGCGCTGCAACGCTAGGCGAGACCTAAAAATAGCTGACAAAACCAGGATCCGGTACGATCCACCTTCTTTCCATCACTGATGTGATATGAATGGTTATTATTAGTGTGTAAACAAGCAGGTGTCTTTCTATTGGTCTAAGTCATAAAAAAAAAACCTTTGGGTCAATACATACTGCACAAATCACACATTCACATGAAACCTCAATCACCTATATGATGACAATGGACAAAAAGACAATGTAATCAAAAAAGTAAGCAAACCCTATTGTCAAAAATACAAATTTATTCAAATCACAGTAAAAAATCAATCACAAATAATTAAAATCATCTAATCCCTCTCTAAACTATAACATAAAAACATTAAAATAGAGACCTGACAAAGACATAGATTTCATACTAGATAAAAACTTATTTGTGTGAAATACTCAATGAAATTGGGAAAACAAGTAGGAAAAATGATTCCAAATCACAGAAAAGTGCCACTAAATCTGCAACAAATCAATTGTAAACATTAAAAAACATTAATTCATATATTGTATCTAATACAATTGCCCACATAGATTTAAGTAGACTTTTCTTCTCAGAGCATCGACGCATTTCGGTGGGCACTATTTTTTGGCCATCACCTTCTTCAGGAGAAACATATAATTCCCAATCAAGAAATATAAAAAACCTGTAAAAAATAAACAGGACAACAATAAATTAACCACAAAGTTATTTGATACATCGTCTCATTGTCCAACAGCCAACACAACAGTGACACTATGTAGGTTTCCACATCCATACTCACTAAACATTCATGTCTTATGAAAAACACATTATCTCCAATTTGGATACTTGAAACCATCTTATAACAGCCAATTTGGCTGGCACACAAAAAAAAGGGCTAAACAGCCACAGTTCCTGTATAGGAGGACCCAATATCCTTCTCTTCTTATTAATTCGTATGACAATCCTATATAGAAAGTTTACACAGTGATTATCTAGATATGTTACAATAAAATTAGTATTACCTCAGCTGATATATCGAATGGGCATACAAAGCCTCAAAATACACACAGCCAACTGGTGGTTCCAATACCTTTGTACAAAGGGAGATGATAACCCTAAATATTAATTTCGGTGGCATGTTAATAATATTACCCTTCCCTTAAAGAAATATATTAATCAATTACTCAATGGAGATCAAAAAGTTGATTACCTCCAATGACTCGAGCTGTTAATTCAGCGTCTTTTTCATAGGTTCAATCAATCGCAAATATCTCAATACACTTCTGTAATGCAGCCTAATCACCCGGGATGATGTGATGATACCACAATCTGCAAGTATATGTAGACAATTTGGCACTATACTAAATTGAGTACCAACCCATAAGCAGCCCATTCTACACACCCCAGTATTGGCATTGGGCGTTCATAATTCAGTACAAGGCAAATGTATACATTCACCAAAATAGCGGTCATATGGAAAATATTATATAAAGAAAGTGTATACATAACATATCCTTCCAAACGACTCTCAACTGAACTTAAGGCTTTCAAACACTACTGATATTGTCCCTTTCTACTAAGCATTCGGGGAAACCCATGATGCAAAGTTTAGTAGTCTCACAATCTTTCTGTTGGAGTCAGTATTCTTGACTACTGACATCAGCACACATCAAATAAGGGTCTTATGCATAAATAAACTAATATTTATACAAATAAAAAGCGCAACAATTTACCTTCAATTTTTGTAAAGTCAGTATCTAATATCACATCCTCTAATTTGAGAAACTCGTGCATATAAACAAACAGTCCCAAACAGGATCTGTAGGAGAAATAAACAAACTTTGTAGCAGATACAACATGGACCCGCAAACCATAATCTGGTGTCAGTAATCCTAGCATAGCGGCCCATACCTGTATATAGCCAAAACGGGGTGTAAGATTGATTGACCCGTCGCTAGTAATGCGCCCTCTATTGTTACGACCTCTTAGTCCGACCGTTCGAAAATAACCGACAGTCCCGAGACAGAATCTATGAGAAAACCAAACAGACCATTTAACGTATTTTCCATAGACCCCCAAACCTCTGTCAGACACAATTTCAACCGCGCAAGGACCAATACCTTCGGTTTGCCAGGAAACATCCACGGGGTATACGCCTCCTTGAATTTGTAAGGACTCCATTATCACCGAACGCGGTCCTTAAATACACCCACTAGAGGGCAAATAACCCGGAACAACCATCCGTTTCCGGTAATCCAATCGAGCCCGACCTTCGATAGCGTAGTAAACAAGGCCGCCATCTTTAAAGGGTTCACCAATACGAGAAGTACTGCTGTCCTTACCGCAGTTGGTCTGTATAGTACACGGACCTACGAGATTGAATCAAAATCTCCAAAATATATAACTAAAAAGTAAAAATAAAAATATAAATCAAATAAAATAAACAAATAATCTCATCAATCCTCAGAGAGAACCACTAGCAAAGGTTGCAACCCAAAAATGTACTACACATTATCGGTAAACTACAAACTCTTTACCCTATCCAAAATATTGTTTATTATATGCAGAGCTTATCTAATTAATAACAGACCCGATTACGGTATATAGCTATAACCAAACTCAAAAAGTTATTATCTCTAACCTAGTTTCGAAGTACAATTATATCCAGATATAATGGGCCATAGAAAATAATAGCCTAGGTAGCCCCAATAAGCCGGTCCCATTCCTCCCTGGAATTTAGTCCCTTTCGTACAGTATTAAGGTATGAAATATACCATTGTTCACATGCTTTACGTTTCAGACTAACATTACCACCTCTTTTACCAATAGTGACCTTTTCAAGAATAAACCATGAAAAGTCATTTTCATGGTTTCATGGGGGTGCTAACAAAGAGTTCATTGTTAAATGTGTTAGGATGATTCTGAAAAACAATGTCTTCCTTTTTAAGGATGAGCTTTTTAAGCAGAAGAAGGGGACCAGCATGGGGGCCACCTGTGCCCCTAGTCTGGCCTGCCTTTATGTGGGTCAATTTGAGAACAAACACATTTATAATGAATTAGCTCCTTTTTATGAAAATGTAGCGGGCTGGTACCGCTACATTGATGACATTTTTTATCTGGGAAGGCGCACCTGAAGAATTGGAAGAGTTTTTAAAATGGCTTAACTTGGGTGACCCTAATCTTAAATTTACCTCATCCTGGAGTAAAGCGGGAGTTGATTTTCTTGATATTTCAATTAAAGATAGTTGTGGAATCTTGGAGGTTGAGCTTTTTACAAAGCCTATGGCTAAGAATACCCTTCTCCATTTCTCAAGTTTTCATCCCAAATCACAGAGAGAGAGCATTCCTTTCAGTCAGTTTTTACGATTAAGGAGGAATTGCTCTGACCTAAATGACTTCTATAAACATGCTGAGGATCTGAAGCGAAAATTTAGGGACAGAGGATATCCTAAAAAATTACTTTCACATTCCCTAAAACGAGCTAGGTTTTACGATAGAGATGCTTTAATCAATAAACCTATATGTAAAAAAGAATCATTAGCTAAGGTGGTGTTTGTTAGTAAGTTTTCTAATCTTAGTAATCAGATTAAAAATGTAGTCAACAAGAACTGGCATATACTAAATCATGAAGAAGAGATCAAATTAGACAAACCACTTTTTGCATTTAAGAAAAACAAAAATCTAAGAGATATGTTAGTACATACTTACCGCGAAGGCGGTCAGAATACTCAAAAAACGATTACTAATATGCCGGCTATTGGGAATGTCAAATGTGGTACCTGTAACGTTTGCCCCCAATGCTTACAAACTAAGGAGATTACCCTTAATGGCTGCTGTATTAAATCGAGAACTCTCAATAACTGTAGAAGTAAAAATGTAATTTATCTCCTTCTATGCCCATGTGGTATGGGTTATGTTGGAGAAAGTAGTAGAGAGGTTCGTATAAGAATACAAGAGCACAGGTCTGCTATTAAAACAAAAAGATTAATGCCCCTTTAGTGGCCCATTTTTTAGAATACCATCTTGGTGAAAATGACTTTTCATGGTTTATTCTTGAAAAGGTCACTATTGGAAAAAGAGGTGGTAATGTTAGTCTGAAACGTAAAGCACGTGAACAATGGTATATTTCATACCTTAATACTGTACGAAAGGGACTAAATTCCAGGGAGGAATGGGACCGGCTTATTGGGGCTACCTAGGCTATTATTTTCTATGGCCCATTATATCTGGATATAATTGTACTTCGAAACTAGGTTAGAGATAATAACTTTTTGAGTTTGGTTATAGCTATATACCGTAATCGGGTCTGTGATTAATTAGATAAGCTCTGCATATAATAAACAATATTTTTGATAGGGTAAAGAGTTTGTAGTTTACCGATAATGTGTAGTACATTTTCCCGTTGCAACCTTTGCTAGTGGTTCTCTCTGAGGATTGATGAGATTATTTGTTTATTTTATTTTATTTATATTTTTATTTTTACTTTTTAGTTATATATTTTGGAGATTTTGATTCAATCTCGTAGGTCCGTGTACTATACAGACCTACTGCGGTAAGGACAGCAGTACTTCTCGTATTGGTGATCCCTTTAAAGATGGCGGCCTTGTTTACTACGCTATCGAAGGTCGGGCTCGATTGGATTACCGGAAACGGATGGTTGTTCCGGGTTATTTGCCCTCTAGTGGGTGTATTTAAGGACCGCGTTCGGTGATAATGGAGTCCTTACAAATTCAAGGAGGCGTATACCCCGTGGATGTTTCCTGGCAAACCGAAGGTATTGGTCCTTGCGCGGTTGAAATTGTGTCTGACAGAGGTTTGGGGGTCTATGGAAAATACGTTAAATGGTCTGTTTGGTTTTCTCATAGATTCTGTCTCGGGACTGTCGGTTATTTTCGAACGGTCGGAATAAGAGGTCGTAACAATAGAGGGCGCATTACTAGCGACGGGTCAAACAATCTTACACCCCGTTTCGGCTATATACAGGTATGGGCCGCTATGCTAGGATTACTGACACCAGATTATGGTTTGCGGGTCCATGTTGTATCTGCTACAAAGTTTGTTTATTTCTCCTACAGATCCTGTTTGGGACTGTTTGTTTATATGCACGAGTTTCTCAAATTAGAGGATGTGAAATTAGATACTGACTTTACAAAACTTGAAGGTAAATTGTTGCGCTTTTTATTTGTATAAATATTAGTTTATTTATGCATAAGACTCTTATTTGATGTGGGCTGATGTCAGTAGTCAAGAATACTGACCCCAACAGAAAGATTGTGAGACTACTAAACTTTGCATCATGGGTTTCCCGAATGCTTAGTAGAAAGGGACAATATCAGTAGTGTTTGAAAGCCTTAAGTTCAGTTGAGAGTCGTTTGGAAGGATATATGTTATGTATACACTTTCTTTATATAATATTTTCCATATGACCGCTATTTTGGTGAATGTATACATTTGCCTTGTACTGAATTATGAACGCCCAATGCCAATACTGGGGTGTGTAGAATGGGCTGCTTATGGGTTGGTACTCAATTTAATATAGTGCCAAATTGTCTACATATACTTGCAGATTGAGGTATCTTCACATCATCCTGGGTGATTAGGCTGCATTACAGAAGTGTATTGAGATATTTGCGATTGATTGAGGCTATGAAAAAGACGCCGAATTAACAGCTCGAGTCATTGGAGGTAATCAACTTTTTGATCTCCATTGAGTAATTGATTAATATATTTCTTTAAGGGAAGGGTAATATTATTAACATGCCACCGAAATTAATATTTAGGGTTATCATCTCCCTTTGTACATAGGTATTGGAACCACCAGTTGGCTGTGTGTATTTTGAGGCTTTGTATGCCCATTCGATATATCAGCTGAGTTAATACTAATTTTATTGTAACATATCTAGATAATCACTGTGTAAACTTTCTATATAGGATTGTCATACGAATTGATAAGAAGAGAAGGATATTGGGTCCTCCTATACAGGAACTGTGGCTGTTTAGCCCTATTTTTTTGTGTGCCAGCCAAATTGGCTGTTATAAGATGGTTTCAAGTATCCAAATTGGAGATAATGTGTTTTTAATAAGACATGAATGTTTAGTGAGTATGGATGTGGAAACCTACATAGTGTCACTGTTGTGTTGGCTGTTGGACAATGAGACGATGTATCAAATAACTTTGTGGTTAATTTATTGTTGTCCTGTTTATTTTTTACAGGTTTTTTATATTTCTTGATTGGGAATTATATGTTTCTCCTGAAGAATGTGATGGCCAATAAATAGTGCCCACCGAAACGCGTCGATGCTCTGAGAAGAAAAGTCTACTTCAATCTATGCTGGCAATTGTATTAGATACAATATATGAATTAATGTTTTTTAATGTTTACAATTGATTTGTTGCAGATTTAGTGGCACTTTTCTGTGATTTGGAATCATTTTTCCTACTTGTTTTCCCAATTTCATTGAGTATTTCACACAAATAAGTTTTTATCTAGTATGAAATCTATGTCTTTGTCAGGTCTCTATTTTAATGTTTTTATGTTATAGTTTAGATAGGGATTAGATGATTTTAATTATTTGTGATTGATTTTTTACTGTGATTTGAATAAATTTGTATTTTTGACAATAGGGTTTGCTTACTTTTTTGATTACATTGTCTTTTTGTCCATTGTCATCATATAGGTGATTGAGGTTTCATGTGAATGTGTGATTTGTGCAGTATGTATTGACCCAAAGGGTTTTTTTTTTATGACTTAGGTCTTTTCTGGTACCCTTCTCCTTTGGTTTTTGGGTCCCTCTCTCTTTTTTTTGACGGTCTTTCTATTGGTGCCATCACACCAGCTTCCTTGCCTGGCTTGCCTCTGCCATTCCCATGCTGTCCCTTATATAATTCTGTCGATCATATCTACACAAGGAGGAAGAAGGTGAATATGATCACACTACAATGGACTTAGGGACAGGCCTGATCCTTGTTTAGCTGCTTTTTGCGTACAGGGTTGAGTGGCAGGGTGAGCGTTGGTGTTCGGGTTCTTATCTGACATCCTGTTGGAGCAGGTGCGAGGACATGTTTCTACCACCATGTGCTGCTGATTGAGGTGAAGCACTTGCCTTAAATTCTGACCTCTGATTCCACTTGGCTTGTCCTCTTCCTCTACTTATGAGCCCTTTGGTGCTGAGTAAGGGGCCACGAGGTTGCTGAGGGACTCCTCACTTGATCTCAGAGTTTCCCATCTTCTTGCCTCAGCCCAGGCTCATCTCCCATCAAGTCATGCTCTTATCATTATCGATTTGAAGCTGCCAGGTAATGCTGAAGTGGGGAAAATGTGTGCCAGAAACCCACTACTTGGGAGAAAGAAGGATGGAGGCAGATAGGAGGAGGAATAATGAGGGAGTGGCATTGCAAAGAGCAGAATCAATGAGAGTCAGCCTAATTATAAAAATTCTGCCCTTAAATAAATTCAAAGGGAAAATGTGATAGAACGTTTTTTCCGTGCTTAATTTGTTACAAACAAACAGCATTTTAACATAGCTCAATGCAGAAACCAATATGTATCCAGCAAGTGTCAGCTTATAACACTGGTAAGATAGTTAAGGTGCTTTCTGCACACAGTGGAGAGATCTGTATGTTATCCATGGCCAAAGCTGGGTATCTCAGAATAGCTTAGAGAATTATTGTGCCTACTGTAGAACAATATGTGCCACACAGATTTACACAAGGTATAAAAGCTTAGTGGGTTAATGCGGTTGTTGCAGAGATCTTGTGTAATTTGCAGGTTACAAGTTGCAAAGTGGTAACAAAGTAATGGAACCTTTGCGCCCTCTGCAAAAAGCTTCATACAACTCCAAGTAACCTTCAAGGTAACTAAAGGTTTCATAATTCTATTGTTGGTAAAGTGTGTTCTCTTGGGTGGTATTAACATTTACTATTAAGGACCATAATGCAGTCTGTTGGCGAAGTAATGCTATGGTTCAGCCAGTTGAAAACGTAGTGTAGACACATTGAGTGATAAGCAGGTCACAACTTCGAAGCTACTCTAAGGGGAAACCGGTTTTGCCATTATCACATAAAAAAAGATAAGAGTGACACCTCTTATTTACAATGCTTAGAAACGCAACAAGTGAGCTATATATAGAAAATAACCTTTCAAATCTGTTTGTCTTCTGGTAATGTATGACTTGACAAAGCTTATCTTTGTTCCCCAGGTGGGCCACTCAGCATGGAGGAGGTGTGAGATATCAGGTGCCTGCCCTGGAATACATTTTGCAAAGAGATTGTTTGTCCATAATGTTGGACTTTTGCAGCCAGGCTATGCTTGAGAGGAAACCAGTGGCCACATCCACCTCCTGCAAGCTGCTCCTCCACACAACACACACATAGAACTCATGGGTGCTGCTGCATGTGTCCTTGTGTTGGTATTCCCCACTGAAATATGAATAGGAGGATTTACTGGGCTGGATCCAGATTAAGAATAGCTGCACAAGTAAAATAAACAACGTGATGGAAGGAATGCCTGAAATAATCTCAGCCACTGGCAGTCACTCAGGGCCACTAACAGTCCATCGTTTCTCACCCACTATGCCACTCTAAACAGTAACTAGCCATATGCAAATCACTCTTGGTCCCGCTCCAATAGGAACAGTGCTGCCCAAACTGCTATTCCTCTTGCCTTCAGATAGCTAAAACGATAGACTGGAATGCAGCCTAAGCGATCAACTGTGACTGAAATTTATTCAAGAATTCCATCCATCACCTTGTTGTTTGTTGCAGTAGACTCCCTCAGTGGAATGGGTATTTCTAGCATGCTCACTGTGCCTCAGGACTAAAGATATTCCTCATTGATGAGGCCTAAATATCTTGAAATCTGTCTAAAGTTGCTTGTGTTCCCATTAGAAGGGGGTCCTGACCTGGCAGTTTTGCTGGACTGTTATTTGAGCAGAACAAAGGCTGATTTACATTTTACATGTCTCTGTTTAGAGTGACATAGTGGGCAAAAAAAAGGGCTGAAATGTGCACCGAGCAAATGCCAGTGGCTGATATTAATGCAAACATTCCTTCCATCACCTTGTTGCCTGTTGCAACAATAATAAGGCTGATACCTGCACTTTTACAGCAGTGGCTCCTGTTGCATGCCAGCTCTTCTCCTTGAGTTGGGTATGCAACAATTCCCTTTGAGAAATCTTAGACTCACAACCCCCCCCCCCACAACAATATTGACTAAGATACACACCTGTCTGCATGGTCTGTTATACTGCCTTTGCCCCTCGTCCCTGCCCTGCGTGGTCAGCTTTTTGCCCCTGCCACTGCCACCCTGCACTTCATTGTCCAAGTCTGTGCCCCTGTGACTTCCCCCTGCCTTCCATTTTCTGGGCCATACTCCTGCCCCATCCATCCTGCTTTCCATAGTCCATTGTGCTGCCACAGCCTCTCTCGCCTGTCCTTCTGTTGTAGAGATCCAAAGCCAGACTCCGTTTTCAGCAGGTTAAGTTAGCCTGCCTGCCGGGGGCATGGCCAAGATGGTGGCGAGTGCGGACGCACAGTGATTAGCTCCCATTCAGGCCTGCCAAATAATCCTGCATAAAACACGTACCAACCTGCCATATGCTGTGGTGAACGTCGAAGGATAATCCCAGACATCACGTCAACCCTCGACAGCGGGGGCTGGCTGAATCGGAGGCTATTGGGTGTGGCTGACAGCGGGGTGACTCAGAGCTGCAAGGCCCTGCGTGTGGAGACCCGGGTGGGCTTGCTCAGCACCGACAGCGGAGAACCACACCTGCCTCTGCTGGTGGGCGATAGCCGGGACGGGCGCCCTGTGTTTGCTGCGGAGGGCTCATCGTAGAGGGATCGTGCAGCCCACCCTCCCCAGACTGGAGCGTGAGGTGAGGGATCCGCGGCTGCTTCTGCCTACGAGGTGTCGGGTGCTGGCGGCTCGGCGGCCTCGCGGTGCCTTGCCCCGCCCCCGGCTGCGGTGAATCCTGAGGTTCCCTGGCCGCTGCTGCCGTCGTTCATCCCTGCAGGCCTTCTGCGGCAGGCCTAAGGAAATGGAGGATTTTACCGGCCCTGCAAGGGCCGTGAGGGACACTGAGAGCGGGCCGTGGGGCTGAGATCAGCCGGTGACGATGTTCGGAAATCAAGGAGGCACACGTCTGGTGCCTCCCCGGGGCTGCTCTCCTCCCCGTGGCGATCTACATCGGAGGTAACATGCTGGGGCCTCCAACTGAACTAAATAAAAAACTCGGTGGCTTGGTACCGGGGATTACCTTGCCACGTGTCGATTGTTCATCGACTGCCCAGTGTGAAATGGTGAGGGCTGAACTCTGGGGCTGGGAATTGATGCTGGGCCCGAGTGTATGTCATGGGGAAACGCTGGACTCCAAAGCGGTGGACTCACTGCAAATTCCACATGTCCTGCCCCTTCTGAGTGAAAGGGGGGGTATCAGGTCACTGCCATCCGCTACCAGGGTGACTTGATTGGGAACAACACCTCAGCTCTACTTCTCCCCTAGATAAATTGCCACCATGATCTAAGCCCAACGGGATCTGATGCGCAAATTTGTACTTTCATTCCGCTACCTAATGGTGCACAGATGTGGCACTAAGGTCAACTTCCTCACAAAGAGTCACAATTGCGCCACAAGCAGCAGCTTACACAACTTATACGCTTTGTGATTCACTTGACTGCATATATTTGTCCTGCGCTGTTGCATCAAGATACCATACCCCTATTTAATACGTGCCAGTTGAACAGACCTTTCTGATACGCTCCCTAATAATAGAATAATAGTAAGATTTCCCTTCAGGGAGCCATCGCCGCTAGTGCAAACATCTGTACAACACCACTCATTCAGACAGAAAAATGGGTAAACCCAGAACAGACAAGGCGCAGCCCCAATCGACTGACGCAACATCTCAGGCAACTAACGTAGAAAGTACTGCGCAGTCAGCGGCCCGAAACCTGCAGGACACGTGGATCACTCGCACTGGTTCGGCGAATTGATGGCAGCGGTGTTGGACATTAAGTCCGCATTGGGCCCTAAGATAGACTCGCTGTGTGTAGAGATGGGGCTCCTGGGAGAAGATCACAAAAAAATTGAAGAACAGAGTGGAGGAATCGGAATCGGCACTAGCATCCTTGCGGCCCACTGTGTCCATGGCAACGGAGCAGATTAAAACCCTCCAGCAAGAGGTGGAATATCTGCAGAGCCGGGTGGAGGACCAGGAGGGTAGGTCACGCAGGAATAATGTACGTATAGTGGGCCTACCGGAGCGAATAGAAGGCCAAAGCATGGAGCTGTATCTGTAGTCCTGGTTCCCCATGGATATCTTAAAGGGTAAGATCTCCAAATTCTTCTCAGTTGAGAGGGCACATAGAGTGCCAGAAGGCCCCCCGATTGGGTAACCCCCCAGACCTGTGGTAGCATCGCTGTTCAATTACCGTGATAGGGATCATATCCTTCAGGTAACCAGGGCCCGCGGACCATGGCAAGTGGAAAATGCTGCGGTGCACATCTACCCGGACTATACACTATCAGTGCAACGCCGCAGATCCTCCATCCTGGATGTCAAGAAATGCCTCTGGGACCACAAGATACAATACTTGTTGCAATATCCTGCCAAGTTGCACATCCGATACAAAGACAGCAATATCTTCTGTTCCACCCCTGAAGAGGCCTGGTCCTGCATAGACCAGAACGGTCTCGCACATGCCCCACCCACAACTTCGGCGGACCCCCGACAGTCATGGAAATTGGCAGGTTCACGTAGACATTGTGGCAAGGGGAGAGTGCAACGGCCAATGAAAGCCCAGGTGGAAAAGAGCATGTGCAAGCCATTAAATGGGCGGAACACCTTGGTAACTCCACGTCCCCTCCAAGATCTGATTCTGACACGGACATGGCCTCGGATCAAACACTACAACTAACTGCCTCACAACACGCGGCACTGATGGAAGGAGGCCCGATAGTCACCCCACAAACTGCTGTGGAGCTTGGGTGATGTCTTATGCAGCAATTCAAAGAACAACATATGTGCAATACTACTACAGAGACTGGTGCATTGATGCATTGCACTTTGGATGTTAATCATACGCTTGCAATTTTGTTGAAGCAGGCGTTAGCTGTAAATGGCGGCCATGATGCAGATGATGCGCAGAATTTGTACGCCCCCACACACGATAAGTGGCTGATATAGCATCCTCATGCTTTCACATTCTTTTTCTCTCTCTGTTCATTTACAGTGTGTTTCTCATATAACACATTGTCGAACATATGTTCTTTCTTTCTCTTCACTGTTACTTTTTGTTTTACCTAATTGCATTTCAGTGCAGATGGCCAATTGCCCGTTGGCAAGCTGGCCTGGGGTGGGGAGTTGGGTATATTTAATGTTTATTGAGATCTGTTTATCTCGCTATGCCGTACACAATGTACAAGACGAGTATTGTCACTGCAGCTATCATTGGGAGGCAGGAACCGGGAGGGGGGCACGGGCAGAAAAGTATGGCAGTCTGGGTACAGTCTTAGTTCCACTGCTTTACATGCTAACAAATAGATGGTAAGCAATGATTATCGCTTATTAACTTGGAATGTGAGGGACTTAGCTGGATGTGTTAAACGTCATAAGGTCTACCAATATTTACGTAGTCATGGGATTTCATTTGCACTGATACAGGAAACACATCTCACCACACAAACCTTCTCATCGCTCAGCAAAAAATGGAGGGGCACAGTGGTGGGAACCACATATTCGGGGTACGCCAGAGGCCCTTTAATATAGGTGGCACCGGGCACTTCTCTGCAGATAATACATACCCGGGTAGACTCTCAGGGTCGCTATGCACTCTTGGAAGGTCTCTTGGGTGGCTCCCCACTGACTTTGATTTCCTTATACGCCCCAAACTCAGGACAATCCTCATTTCAGCGGACAATTACACCGTCACTACTCAGCGATCCCACAGCACCAACGTACTGGGGTGGGGATTACAATTGCGTTCACAACCTCGCCTTAGACCGCTCATGCCCGCCACTACAGGGTGCGCATTTCATTAGACTAGCACAACACATGAAAGGCTGGGCCAATAACATGCAATTACACGAAGCATGGCGTAGCTAACACCCCACAATGCATATCTATTCACACTACTCCACGATCCGTGACCTTCACATGAGGATAGATGTGATATACTGCTCTGACAATGCCTTGCCTAGGGTATCCCGTGCGGAGTACTTGGCCCGCACGATTTCACAGCCCCTTGCAGCTTTCGTGGGGCACACATAAAGCCAGGATCCCGACCTGGCATCTCCCCATTGCTGCACTTAAAGATGCAGTGTTTCACGCTTCCCTAATACAATCCATCAACTCCTACTTCCAGACAAACGCAGGCTCTACCTCTAATGCGGGAATAGAGTGGGATGCATTCAAAACTGTTCTCCGTGGGCATGCCATTAAAACTGTTTACGGATCTCTCATGACACTTGCGAAAGAACTTCAAGAACATGAGACAGAGGTAGACTGGACTATGGCAACTCTCTCTTGGTCGGAATAAGGGAAGATTTATTATCTAAACTGCAGGTGGTCCAAAACACTGCAGCCCGTCTTGCCCTCAATAAACCGGCACGTACTCCATCTCTACCTCTTCTACGTCAACTACATTGGCTTCCTATCAGAAAAAGAGCAATTTTTAAACTGCTATGTATTGTGTTTAAATCGCTCCATGGGACGGGCCCTTCATATCTGAAGAAGAAACTTGAACTTTATCTACCCGTGCGTCAGCTGAGATCTAGCAATCGCAAGCTTCTGTGCTCGCGGAGAATTAAGAAAGCTAAAATGGGCGGTCGGGCCTTCTCCCATCTAGCCGCCGTTCAGTGGAATAGTCTCCCTGATGAGATCCGTGCATGCTCCAATTTGTCTCACTTCAAGAAACTACTCAAGACCTGGCTATTCTAAGATTCCTCTGCGCATTGGGTGACCTCTTCTCAGGCGCCGAGAGATCCCCTTGGGGATGATTCGTTGCGCAATACAAATAAGTAAGTAAGTAAGTAAGAGGTGCAGCGGTGCGAACGGCTCTCCCCCACAGACCCACATATCATTTCCTCCCTGGCTAAGGCTCAACTAGCATATAAAGAGACACTAGACAGTCTTTGCGCGTTAGACTATAAACAATATCTGGCCCGGCGACACACTGAAGGGGAAAAAGTGTGCAAAATGCTGGCATGGCTATTAAAATCTGATACTTCACAACCCCCCATTACGGCGATATACACAACTGATGACCGCTTAGTAAACACTCAGGAAGCAATTAATAATTCCTTCTACAATTATTATACTTCCCTATGCCAAGCCCCCGACATCAAGGACCCCTCACTCATTCAGCAATTTTTATCCCACGTCCATCTCCCGCAGGTAACACAAACTCAATATGCACTGCTCGAAGATCCCATTCTCCGCAGATGAGATCTCGGAATCTATCAAACAATTGGCCACAGGCAAGGCTCCGGGGCCAGACGGATGGCCATCGGAATTCTACTCCACCTACGCTGAACAACTCATTCCCCGGCTATCCACCATGTATGAGGAGGCATTCAAAAGGGGGGAACTTCCGCCCTCTCTGCGCGAGGCGGTATTGGTTGTGTTGCCTAAACAGGGCAGGGACCCACTCCAAATGGGTTCCTACCGCCCCTTGTCACTACTAAATTCAGACTATAAAATTTTAGGAAAGATATTAGCCAACAGGTTAATTGATGCAGTGCAGATACTGGTGCACGAGGACCAGAATGGATTCATTCCAGGGCGAAATACTGGTCTGAACTTGCCCTGCCTCTTTAAATTGTTGGAGTGGGCCCAGACGGAAATCAAAACACCTTGGATAACTGAAACAAAACGGGGGTAATCTTTAGCACAGGGTATGTTGTGGCGCTAACCAGATATCGTGAGTATCACAAACGAAGGTAATCTGTGCGGTGCAACAGGTGAGGAACAAACCCCTAGGGCCTCAATAATGGACAAAGGTCCGTTTCACACAAATTACATCAAATCCTGTGCACACGCTTATAAGTGTTAGTAAAATCAGTAATTATTGTCAACAGGAAAACAATGAAGAGTAGTTCTTGACCTTCATGTGTTGATTTAATGTAAGTTACTTCGGCGGCCAGCCAACACGTGTTTCGTCAGTGGGTATAAAACCCAAGACTTCTTCAGGGCTGGAATTGAACAAAATTAGCTAATGTCACCATACAAGGCGAAATTCTATTTACAGAATTTACATATAAAATGCACACAAAAAATGTGAGTCATTTTGGAGACATATTCAGATGGTGGGAATAGTGGGCATGAGGGATTTCTTAAAATATGTGGATGGTTGAAATTATCATAGTTGCAAGCATCTGTGTAAAGTACCATGCAAGGAAGACAAGTTGTCAAACAAACACTCTATTGGTTGCATGCCGATCTCATTGTGTTGTGTCTCACGTGCCTATCAAATTCAGACCATTTCAAACGGTCACAACCATGTGTTGGTGAGCCGTGTCCAGAATAGCTGTATTTTAACATGCGTGACACTAATAGTGTGTATTCAGTGTTCGCATAGTCTACCACGGTTTAAAATCACCCGGCGCTCGTGCGTGACACATGTGTGCAGAGATCTAAAATATCTCACTGGTTCGCATAGTATTGCGAACAGTGCCTACCTTTCAAATAAAATGGTCACACTTCAGACCTGTAACATATGAGCAGGAGTCTGAATCAAAAATGAATCCTGAATATGAGTATCAATAGCATAGTGAAAAAGCAAAAGTTACTACAAGTAAAACTTGAAGTTGTCGCTCACCTTTCAGCTGGTGATAATTCCGACCCAGCGGGTCTTAGAAGCCAATTTTAGAAACCAAATAATCTCCTCGTGGTTAGCAATCTGTATAACAATAACTTGACATCAATGTGGTGTCCATCATTATACTGACAATTAAAAAACCCAAATCTACTTTATCAGTAATCAAATTATTGCCTCTATCAAGTGCTTTGCAAAGTGTATCTTTCTTACCTCAAATAGATCGTGTGTTATGGCCAGTATTCAACTTCTTATCTGGACTTCGTAAATCAAAGAGGTAAAATATCTCCTCAGTACGGCCACAGAGACCGCGGCATCATCCGCCGCTAACCAGCTGCAATAAATCCACAGTAACACCCATAAACACGCCATTCAGTTATCATATGCCAAAATTTTGTCCTGTCCATGAAACGCTTCTTAGATCCTGCTCTTGCAGCTTACCTCAGGCGAGTACACCCCGTGGTTCAATTCTCCGGCACCGAGTAAACCGGAAATGGTAGTGATACGTGACCCGGAAGTGTTCTTTTATTCCGACGTTAATCGAAAAACGACTAGAATGCAAACCTGATCCCATCGCGCTACGGTGATAGGTACTCAGTAGTGACAAACGGAAGGCATGCAATTGATGAAAGTTAAAACCGCCACAGTTAAGGGGATAAATTTCGAATTTCAGTAAGGGCTAGAAAATTAAACCCTTCTTACAAATATGTTAAAAATTCCAATTAGTTACGGGAGACATGGGGAAGGAAGGAGGCATAATTAAGACGATACGATACATGTAAGGAACTGAAGTCTGATTCAAGACAATAAATCATGCCTCACAAGAATGAGCCCCTACCACAGGGCTACAGAAAGTAGCGCATGTTCATGTTACAAACCCCAGAAGAATATTGATTTGCATGAGCAAAAAATCGCATATTACTTGTACACGTTGAATTTGTAACTCATGTGCTAGCCCTTACTGAAATTCGAAATGTATCCCCTTAACTGTGGCGGTTTTAACTTTCATCAATTGCATGCCTTCCGTTTGTCACTACTGAGTACCTATCACCGTAGCGCGATGGGATCAGGTTTGCATTCTAGTCGTTTTTCGATTAACATCGGAATAAAAGAACACTTCCGGGTCACGTATCACTACCATTTCCGGTTTACTCGGTGCCGGAGAATTGAACCACTGGGTGTACTCGCCTGAGGTAAGCTGCAAGAGCAGGATCTAAGAAGCGTTTCATGGACAGGACAAAATTTTGGCATATGGTTACTGAATGGCGTGTTTATGGGTGTTACTGTGGATTTATTGCAGCTGGTTAGCGGCGGATGATGCCGCGGTCTCTGTGGCCGTACTGAGGAGATATTTTACCTCTTTGATATACGAAGTCCAGATAAGAAGTTAAATACTGGCCATAACACACGATCTATTTGAGGTAAGAAAGATACACTTTGCAAAGCACTTGATAGAGGCAATAATTTGATTACTGATAAAGTAGATTTGGGTTTTTTAATTGTCAGTATAATGATGGACACCACATTGATGTCAAGTTATTGTTATACAGATTGCTAACCACGAGGAGATTATTTGGTTTCTAAAATTGGCTTCTAAGACCCGCTGGGTCGGAATTATCACCAGCTGAAAGGTGAGCGACAACTTCAAGTTTTACTTGTAGTAACTTTTGCTTTTTCACTATGCTATTGATACTCATATTCAGGATTCATTTTTGATTCAGACTCCTGCTCATATGTTACAGGTCTGAAGTGTGTCCATTTTATTTGAAAGGTAGGCACTGTTTGCAATACTATGCGAACCAGTGAGATATTTTAGATCTCTGCACACATGTGTCACGCACGAGCGCCGGGTGATTTTAAACCGTGGTAGACTATGCGAACACTGAATATACACTATTAGTGTCACGCATGTTAAAATACAGCTATTCTGGACACGGCTCACCAACACATGGTTGTGACCATTTGAAATGGTCTGAATTTGATAGGCACGTGAGACACAACACAATGAGATCGGCATGCAACCAATAGAGTGTTTGTTTGACAACTTGTCTTCCTTGCATGGTACTTTACACAGATGCTTGCAACTATGATAATTTCAACCATCCACATATTTTAAGAAATCCCTCATGCCCACTATTCCCACCATCTGAATATGTCTCCAAAATGACTCACATTTTTTTGTGTGCATTTTATATGTAAATTCTGTAATTAGAATTTCGCCTTGTATGGTGACATTAGCTAATTTTGTTCAATTCCAGCCCTGAAGAAGTCTTGGGTTTTATACCCACTGACGAAACACGTGTTGGCTGGCCGCCGAAGTAACTTACATTAAATCAACACTTGAAGGACAAGAACTACTCTTCATTGTTTTCCTGTTGACAATAATTACTGATTTTACTAACACTTATAAGCGTGTGCACAGGATTTGATGTAACCTTGGATAACTGTTTTAGAGATTGAAAAGGCGTTCAACACCCTGGGGTGGCAGTATAGGCCCTAACTTTCTGAGGTGGGTAAGAATACTACACACAAAGCCGCAGGCCAGAGTCAAGACTGGCCGTATCATTCCTCCGTCGTTCGTAATGGAACGCGGAACAAGACAGGGGTGTCCTTTATCGCCCATCCAATTTGCGCTGCCTATGGAGCCCCTGGCATGCAAGCTGCGCCATTGTGTATTAGACTGAGGCATACAAGCGTATAGTCAATGGCATATAGTCTCTCTCTACGCAGACGATGCATTGATTTATCTGCGTGGCCAGATTACAGCTTTGCAGGAATAATGGGGTTGCTAGACGAACATGCCCGAATCTATGAGCTATAGGTTAACTGGTCCAAATCGGCAATATTTCTGATGAAGCCGCTATCAATAAGTCAGAGACATACTCTACCCCGTACACCACTGAAATGGGCCTTTGACACCTTCAGATATCTGGGTATTCAAATTTACCACTCCCAGGCATATCTAATAGATGGTAATTTGGGAAAGGCAATTACTAGAGCCTATGCAGCCCTCCCAATCTGGTCGGGTTTACCCTTATCCCCCATGGGGCAGGTCGCCATCTCCAAAATGCTCTTACTCCCTCGACTCTTATACTTCTTCTCGACACTCCCCTACAGGCTACCGCACAGGCTCTTCAAAGACTTAGAATCACTCCTTGTTTCCCTGATATGGGGTCTCTAGATCCAGAGTGGCACTCCAGAGGTTGTACCTCCCCCTATCTGAAGGGGGCCTGGGGGCGCCGAATTACGAACACTATTACGCTGCAGCGCAGCTGCAGTGGCTTATGAGGTGGCCTCGCAAACAGTAACCTGACCGAACTGCCCCCTTGGGCGGTGGCACTACGACAGCCAGCCATGATAGAATGGCTATCAGGATCTGCCACCGCCCTACAAAAAAAACAGGGCAATTTACTAATGCTAGTAGCAAGATGCAGCTGGCTGAAATACATATTGCCTAATGGTCAACCCGCAACATATGCCCCTAACATACCACTTGAAGTGCTCCCGGGAACTTACATCTGTCACAAGCGCCCGGAGCTTGAAGCTTGGAGGGCAATGGGTCTGGACATTTGGGGAGATCTATTTGCAGATTCGCAATTACAAGACTTTGCGAGTTTGATGGATGACTATGGAGTGCCACCGCAATTCCTCCAATTATGGGGTAACACTCGCAATGAACCCACCACATCTCAGCCGCTGCAAACTCTTTTAACACATGGACGGGGTAAGCGTGCAATCACTGCGATTTACAATTGTCTTAGACCTGACCCAACACCCTTACTGGCACCACTGCGCAAATACTGTGAGTCTGCACTGACAGCTAACATCACTGATAAGCAATGGATACAATGCATAAATCACCCTAAAGTTATATCAATGAATGCTAGGTTGAAATACACGCAATTCAACTATCTCCACCACACGTACTTAACACCACATAGGTTGGCACGTATGTATCCCACTTCGGCTGATGTCTGCCCCAGATGCCTAAACCCAGAAGCAACTTTCCCCACATGGTCTGGACGTGTCCTCGTCTCAGGACATTCTGGAACGAGGTAGCTGTGACATTGATGGAGGCAGCGGGTACCCCGATAATACCCCGGGGTCCGCATTTCCTGCTAGGAATAATGAAGCGTAACGCCCAACGTAAGAATCTTAATACATTTTTAGACCTGGCACTGGGGCAGGTAAAACGCAGAATAGCTATGGTTTGGAAGTCGCAGGTGGGCCCCAAAATCAATCATGGCTCCTAGATCCCCGCAGAGCACTTGTTGCAGAACACGAGACTCAATTATCCAACAAACCCCGGATACCCTCACGGGTTAACCCCGTGCAATGGCGTGAGTACCTGACTGCCATAGAAACTAAGCTGAACACAATAAATCCAACTGCAATATAAAACACATAGTTACCCTGCACTTTTAGTATAAAACGACGTGATAGACGCACATAAAGTAAATCCTTATTGACTGCATACCTGCCCCTAGAAATGGATGGGTCGGTAATGCATTCACGACTGCATGGAACATGAGGCTCCCCCCCTCCCGGCATCCCCTAATCCCTCACCTGGACACTCATACCCGATCGCACGCAAAAAGACTTCAATCCCAAATATAAGGCAGACGAGATCAGAAAACCCTGAACAGACAGCAGTTTAATTGATGTGTATAGAAAGCCTAGTGCTTGTGGTATAAATTGTCAATACCGGTTTAAGAATATTGTTTAAGTTACTGTTTGGCACCCCACCAAAGCTGCTCCTGTAACAGGTACTGTAACACAAAGCATATTATGATGTATAAAGTTTACTTGTATAACTTGCTGAAAATCAATAAAACTTATATAAAAAAACATCAAAAGTTAGCCTGCCTGCCTTTGGCCAATATGCTGCATGTCATTATCTTTCATGGAATCATGAAAGTGTCACATCATCCAAACAAGAACTTTGCTAACACCTAAGGTGACACAAGTCTGCTACAAGGTCCCTGATATCTGCATTTCAAGGTCTGAGAGTGAATGTGCAAATTAAACATGTAGTCTAAATTGACATATTTTTGTCATATTGGTTCATAATGTTTATGTCTTCAGCTAAGTGGAAAGTCCCTTGATCTAGGTGAACCCTCTAAAAACCTCATAAAGTGACCTCCAAGGCAGAGAGGTCTTCAGCCCAGGTTATTGAGAGAAGTTCTTGCCATACTGCTGTACGGCTGTAACATCCATTCCTATGTTGACTGCTGATACGGAATCAATATTGAGAGGCAAGGAGCTGTGCCCAGCTGATGTTTGTTTGTTTTCCTTCCAAGGGAACACTCTCTCCCAGTCAAAGGCTGATAATCACAGCTTCTCTGCTGTGAACAGGTATGTAGTGCACTGAATCCAAGAAACTCTAGACACAAGTTAGCTACTCCATGCTCTCATAGTGTAGCTCATTAAGTTAGTCTTTAGGGTGTTCAGTTGCCAGGAGAATTCCAACCATGTTAGAAATGTTCATATTGACACGAGGCAAGATGGCGGCTGTGTGAACGCTGCTGAAGCCACTCATCAAGTGCTCCATGGCATAAACACGGTTCGGATGCTCTAAACCCCCGACTCTGCAGATGATTATTCCCCTGATTGTAGAAGGCGGACGGCGAAGGCATCGAAAGAGGCTGTTTAGTGAAACAACTCGTTTTACTTATCTGCTGGTGCTGGTCCGAGCTCTTGTGAAACCGCTTCTCCGTTGGTGCGGCGCGGCGCTCAGCACTTGGTCCTTACATCGTAGGATGCCTCACAAGCCGTCGAGGCCCCCGCGGGAGCGAGTGGAGAGTTCCGCGGTGAGTGTGAGCGCGGCAGGAAAGCTCCGAGGCTCGCTGGTTACACGGAAGACTCCGACCGGAAGGAATGCTGGGGACGCTATTCCCTCGGCTGGCAGCAAGGAGGTGGAGTCAGCCAAAACCAGCAACAAGGAACAGCGTCCCGGGGTAGAGGCAGAACAAGTTACACAGCGCAAGGTGATTCCTGATATGTTTGCCGGTCCTGGGAAACTGAAGGTGAAGACAAGTACTGCTGAAAAAGCGGAGACTTCTTGTCTGAATGAAGGAGCTTTGTCAGTACTGGCAGAGGTGAACAGTGACCCCACAGTGGATTTTGTGAGTACCAGTCTGGCTACACTGGGGGGGTCAGCTCCGGTGCAGGGGGACAGTGGTGCACTTGAACCTATAACAGTTATAACTGGGGACAATCAATGCAGTGAGGAGCTTGCGGCGGATAACTTAACAAGAGACCCTAAGTATATTTCTACTGTAGGGAAGGTAGAGGGGACTCCTGAATGTGGTGAGAAATTCTTCTCCCTAAATGAAGATTCTGAGCTATCCAACCCCAGTGAGGGAGAGACCTCTGAATTTGATAATACAGGCTTAGATACAGATAGCGCCCTCTCTAACCCTAGTACTCAAAAACGCCTGCCTTCCCTAACCAAAAGAAGGAGGAGAATCCATACTGGGGAGGGGGGGAAAAATGTGGAACTGGTCAATCTGGCTCTGACAATAGTCGCTCCAGCCAATTAAAATGGGACTACTCATCTACTCAGCTTTTGACGGAAGATGGGGGGTATGATGATGGAGGTGTGGCAGATGGCCCTAAAAAGCAGGGTGGAAACTCCCCGACGGAGGCAGAATCTTCCCCATCCATGAGTCTGATATACTCAACTCTCAAGCAAATGCAGGGGGAAGCCAGACAGGAACATAAACGGGCTCACCTAGCTACAAAGAAGCTTCAAGGTGCCATTAGGAAAGTAAATAAATTGTGCGCCGAGATTGCAGAGAGAACTACGGCTCTTGAAGAACGGGTGGTCGCTTTAGAGGCTGAAACTGAGAAGTCAACCCGACAAGTTATGTCAAATGAAACGCGGATGACAGACGTGATGTGGAAGCTAGAAGATTTTGAAAATCGCCAGCGGCGTAATAACTTAAGATTGCTTGGCATTCCGGAAAATGCAGATGGTGGGGACATCAGAGGCTTTGTGCTCCGCTTGTTGAAGAGTGGTTTTCCCGAACTCTCACAGTGGGACTGGGATACTGAGGTGCAACGAATACATCGCTTCCCACTTATGCTTAAGAAAAGGCAAGGGCAGAATGTGGAGACTGACAAACCCAGAGCTATACTGATATTTTTGGGGAATTTCCTCCTTCGGCAGGCAGTGTTTGACAAAGCCCGACCAGATTCAAGACGCTCGGCTGAAGGTCATACCTTCTTTGTCAGGCCAGATTTCTGCCATATTACAGTAGAAAGAAGGTGGAGGCTTCGCCAGCTAATTTTGCCATTTCAAAAGAAGGGTTGCGAGGCCTATTTACTCAGTCCAGCACAACTTAAAATCATATGCAAAGGAATTACCAGAGTATTTTCCTCAGAAATACAGGCTCAAGACTTTTTGCGGGAAATCTCTGAGAAATAGGGGCATGAGCGGACTTGAGGGATAAATGGGGATGTCAGTGGGATGAATTTGGATTAAATTGATTTTTTTTTCTTTTTTGCTCTATACAATCACTTGGGGGTTAATATGTTTTTTTTGGGGGGGAGCAGATGAGTGGCGAGGGATGGCAGCTTTATGCAGGAGGCGTCACAAGGGTCTATGGACCTTTTTTGCCTTGTGAAAGAGGGGTGGGGGGGTTGAGGGGGGGTGAAGGGGGGTGGGGTGCAGGGGGGGTGAGGATCCAGCCAATAAAATGTAATGAATTAGTATCAATAGGTAATAAGATCTGGAACAGACTGGACTTGCTGTGGTTTACTAATGGTATTGGGTAAATTGCGGATAGCCTCAGTTAATATTTGTGGCCTGAATAATCCCTCGAAAAAAACGTAGGATTAAAGAAGATATGAAATATCTACGGGCAGACATAGTTTGTCTTCAAGAGACCCATTTGGAAGCTGGCAGACAAAAGATAGCAGTGTTTGATGGATATCAATTGGTCTCTGCCACGACTCAGGGAACATGCACAAGAGGGGTAGCGATCCTGGCCCGCAAAAAAGGTTTTAGGTTTCCACGATCGAAATCGGACTGCTATGGTAGATGGGCTATTACTCACTGCTGTTTTGATAACTATTCTTTTACGCTATGTTCTGTCTATGGATCAGTGTTGGATGAACCAGCTTTATTTGATTGGTTGAATGTGGAGTTGGTTGGGTGGCCGTTGCCTATAATCTTGTGCGGGGACGCTAACATTAATTTAAACAACGAGAATATGAAATTAGGTGTGCAATTATATCGGGGTTGCAAACCCAAAGTCTTTAATGCTTTGTTTAATTTATGTAACACACATGGATTATTTGATGCATGGGCTACAGTAAAATCTCAAGTTATGGGATATATTTTTTTTTCTGCCCCTCATCAAACTCATGCTAGGTTAGATTATTTTTTTGTATCCCAGGAGGTGCTAATTAGGTCCGACATCATAAAATTCCCCCGGGTTATGTCGGATCATAATCCGCTTGTATTAGAGATCTCACTTCAAACATCAAAACCTTCTATGTCTCATTGGACTTTTAATAGAGCACTTTTATATGAGGAAGAATATATCCAACATATGATGGATTGGATTCCGAGATTTATAGACGAGAATAGAGGCAGTGCAGAGATAGGGATAATTTGGGACACACTCAAAGCTGGGATAAGAGGGGAAACACTGTGGTATGGCTGGGCCTCGCAGGCAAAAGAAAAAAGGTATCTTCAAGCACAATATCAGGCACTTAGTGAAGCAGAAACACAATTAATACAGGCTCTCATAAATAAAAGAGAGGTAGAGCAGGCACAAATTAAGGTGGCTTTAGTTAAATCTACAATTATGGATCTTTCGGCCAATAAGGCGGCAAGTAAGTACTGTGCTTGGCGATGTAAGATATATGAATGCAATGAGAGAGTCGGCCACCTCTTGGCAGTGCGGACCAGACAACGAATAACTCAGGAGGGGATATTAGAAATAGATTATCCCGGGGTAGGGTTGGTCAATCAACCTCTAGAAATTCGTGCTGCTTTTCAACGGTTTTATCAGAAACTTTATATGGATGATATCACCACCGAAGAAGAAGCCATACAGAGTTATTTAACAGGGATTTCTTGTGAGAGTTTGTCAACAGAGGAGAGGGATGCACTTGATGCACCTATAACAGTAGATGAAATTCAAGAAGCTATTAGGTCATTGGTAAATGGTAAGGCGGTGGGTACGGACGACATTCCTGGTGAGTTCTATAAAAGTTTTACCTCCCCGTTACAGGAACTAATAAAGGAGGTGTTTTTGGGTGCTCAGGCGGGGAGAGGAGCTCCTGGTTCTTGGAAATCAGCTAATATTATTATTTTCCCTAAGAAAGGGAAACCGGTGAGAGAGACGGGGTCTTATCGACCTATCACTTTAATAAACAGTGATGTCAAACTATTTGCTAAAATTCTGGCTAAACGATTGTCAGCGGTCATTAAAAAATTGGTTTCTCCAACCCAGCACGGATTTGTACCCGGACGAAGTACAACTGATCATATCCAGAGGGTAATCGCTCTTTTTGATGAGGCAGGAATCACCGGGGACCCTATCGGGCTTATCTGGCTTGATGCGGAGAAGGCCTTTGATAGGGTCTCCTGGCCGTTCCTGTGGGCAACTCTGAAGACCAGAGGGTTTGGGGATGGTTTTATCACCGCCATCGCGATGATGTATAGAGACCCTGTGGCAAGAATATCAATAATGGGAGAGATGTCGGATCCCGTTTTCATTAGCAGTGGGACTCGCCAGGGGTGCCCGTGTTCCCCCTTATTGTTCGCGTTGTATATCGATCCACTAGTTAGGAAGATCGAATACAATAACCGGATTCTAGGAATGCAGAGTATAGGGGGGAGCACTAAGATAATGGCTTATGCCGATGATCTAGCAATCATTACTTCTAATCCCACGACGGCAATGAGGGAGATTGAAAAAGAAGCTAATATTTTTGGGAAACTCTCTGGTTACCGCCTGAATTCAACTAAAACTCAGGTTGTGGTCGGCAAAGGTATTCGGATGAGCGACTCCTGTGTGCTACAGAGTGCTATTTATTTGGGAGTAGAAATCACGGCAGATGTTGCAAAGATCTCAGGAAACAATTTGAACTCGCTGCTTGTTAAATTCAAAGCTGAATTTAATAGATTAGAAAGTCTCAAACTTACGATGGTTGGAAGATGTAACGTTATCAAAATGCTTTTTTTACCTAGGATTTTGTATTTCTTTAGGGCTATTCCTCTGAATATCAGTAATTCTTGGTTTGTCTCTATGAATCACTTATTCTCTAGGTTTATTTGGGCTAACTGTCGCCCTCGTAGAGCGCTTAAATTGCTAACATTACCAAGAGAGAGAGGGGGGTGGGCAGTACCCAATCTTCAGCTTTATCATTGGGCATCAGTCTTACATATAGCAGGGACATTGCTTAACGAAAAAGCGGAGACCACACAGATTGGGGCGTCTGCATCTGTCTTTGAGTTATTATTAGGGGAGGAAGCTCCGGGGTGTCTTTTACGACATATCGAATTGAATTATTATAAAAGGGTTCAATTTAAAATTTTACTCTGTGCATTTAAGGTTTGGACTGCGGTCCGGAAAAAATGTGGCCTTGGGCGTATTAATGCTTATACTCCAATATTTAAGAATGGCTGTCTTCCAAATATTTTTAATGATGGGCACATGCGGTACTGGTACGATAAAGGGGTCAGGGTGGTGGGCGATGTCACTAAAGGGACTGAGGTGTTGTTATTTGAAACTATTAGAGATAGATTCGGGTTAAATAATCGGCAGTTTTTTAAATATCTTCAAATAAGAGATTATTTAGTTAAGAAAACTGGCGGTGCCTGTGGTTTCTCTGGGGTGAAGTTGATTGATGGATTACTTAAGGGCTCTTACACATTTAGGGGGGATTTATAAAATGCTGAATGAGCGAACAAGGGATGGTTTAAATAAACACGTAGATCGATGGCAGGGTCTCTTATAGGTGGGATCAGGAGAAATAGAAGATTCATTACACCTGGCTCAGACAACATTTATTGCAGCTAATCTTCAGCTCCAGTGTTTTAAAACATGGTTTAATCTCTATATCACACCCGCTAAAATCGCTAAATGGGGTCGGGTAGCTGGATCAACTTGCCCCCGGTGTAGTTATCATGCGGCTGATATCATTCACATGTTTGCTGATTGCCCCGTGTTAGACGCCTTGAAACAGGATGTAAGTAACATTCTGGGAACCATGCTGGACCGTGAAATTGATCTATCATCTCAATTGATTGTACTGGGGGTTGGACATCCTGTATTTTCAAATCATAATCAGTCCTTTCTTTTTATTGCTATGACAGTGTTTAGATTATGCTTGGCTACACACTGGCTTGATCCCACCCCTCCGTCTGCCCAACAGTGGTTAGGAAGATTTCTTGCAGTACACAGGATGGAGAGAGCTGTTTACTCCAGGAGAGGCCACAGGGTTAAAGCTAAAGGTCTAGCTATTTGGGCTCCCTTAATGAATTGGTCCCTGTCGTACATTGAACTGGAATAGGATGGGAGCAATGGGATGGAGAGAGGGTTAATCTAACCGGTATACTACTTATTCGGATATGGAAAGAAAGAAGAGAAAAAAAAGGGAAAGAAAAGGGAGAGCGGAGGGGAAGGGAAGGGAAGGAAGGAAGGGGAAGGAAGGGAAAGAAAAAGGAAGGGGAATGTAATTTATGTTAAAATGTTCTGGGAAATGGTTATAGATATTTTTTGGCTGGATCCGCTGTGGGGTGGGAGGGGATGGGAGTGTACGGTGAAGATTATTTATTTGAAATTATGTTTTCATTTTGTTATAAAAAGAAAATTGAATAAAGACCTATTTAATAAAATAAAAAAATTAAAAAGTTCATATTATTCTTACTGTTAATGACACACATAGTACTGTTGTAAATATATATTCTGTGTGGTTATTACTCATGTACTAAGAAAAAGGATTTGAGTGTTAAAATAAACTATTTTAAATATACAGTGTCTTTTCTTAGAGCAATGCTTGTGTGTGCTATTCTAAAGAATTAAATTGAGTTTGAATACCACTGCGTCCCTGACTGCGTTAGTAACCCAGAAAGAGTGGGCACCACACTGAAATGTATGTCAAGTGAGGTTATGTGACACTAAAAAAACCTGGCCTTTCATGCTCAAGCACTGGGGCGCTGAACTAGGTTCAGGCACCTGTAGGTGGGTAAACCAACACTTGTAGTACTAGGCGAGAGCCCTAGTTTACAAAATACTACATAGTTGGCTTGCTGCCCTTGCCCACAACCTCCTTGCCCTCCATTGTCTGTTGTTCTGCTACTGCCCCTCCTGCTTGCCCTGCAAAGTCTTTAGTGCTGCCACTGCCCCTCATGCCTGCCCGCATGGTCAGCTTGCTGACTCTGCACCTGCTCCCTCTCCGCAATCTCTGTTGTCCGAGTCCATGCCCCTCCAACCTATACACACAGGGGTATATTCACAAGAACGTGCAATAAACATCGCCATAATAGCTTGCCGCAACTCCTTACATCGCAGTCCATCGCGGGAAAATAACGCTGTGTTAACGTGGCATTCACAACACGGCGATACCGTGTAATATTCGCACGATAACGCGTCAAATGGACGAGAAACAACTACTGCGACGGCGATAAAAATCCAAACCCTAACGCGAAAAAAGCTGCGATGCGCCCAATGGCGATGAAACAATCGTGATAACCAGCAGGAGGCCAGCAATACCCACGCGCCATGCATGAAGAGGCGCCATAAAAGCACCCAAAAAAACACACCAACAAGTAAACGAACTGCGGAGCACCATGGAAGCACCTGGCCCGAGTGCTGATGCCAACTCGAACCCCACAAGCACAACGGAGGACCAGCCCGGAACCCCGGGTCGGGGAAGGGCAAGGAGAAGAGGAAGAGAAAACGGGGCCCCACACCGCAGGAAAACCAGATCCACCGCACGGTGTGGACAGAACACCACCAACAACTGTCCATCACCACCAACGTGTCATTGGCAATACAAATGGAAAAATGGCAGTCCAATGAGATGACTGCGGAGGACTGAACTAGCTGTGGGCACATCACCCATGAACAACATACTCGCAACCCCCAACGTAGCCCCACGTCCATGTAGGAAAGAGGTCTGTGTGAAAAGATGTCAAAGTCGGTAGCAGGCCTGAAGGTGTGTCCACCATCACATGTGACAACAGTACCTACCGTCGCATACCCACCCACACCCACCTGGGCGGACACAGACTGTCCAGAACGATCACAGTGACCCACATGCCAAGAAATCCGACCCCATACCCACAATGGTGACGTCACGGAGCTGCACAGGTCTACCAGCAACTATCCCAGACCACAAAGTCTGGCGCACAGAGGTGGACCTGCCAATAGGGACTCACCCCTAAATGAAAAGCGTCATCCAGTCCCACCCTGTGTACGGACAATGCCCAATGAGGCACACAAATTGCCATCCTACCCAACACCCATCACAGTTGAACACAAGTGTGGCAGCGCAGACTTTATTGGCATGTGCGTGGAACTACGGGCAAGACAAGGGCCACAACATGCAGAGCAAGGCATCAGACAATCACAGGCAGCATAGGAATGCAGCCATGTCCACTGTTGTTGTGGGAAATGTGGACTCATCACCAGAATGCAACAAGGTGTTGGGACCTGTGCAATGGGTTACCATCAGTCGTGGCTGCTGGAACGTCGTCAGTCGTCCATGAAAGCGAGAGCAGCTTCCTGTGCTATCAGTTCCAGGAGTACATCGTTGTCGAGCTCAAGGAACACGAGTGCGAGCCAATCCATCAACTGGTCCGGACAGATGTGTTCCGTCCACGCCGTCTCACCAATCCACAGAACAGCCCAATAGGGGGGCGCCTCAATGTGGTCACTGCACACGAGAAATCATGAAAACTCCCATGTCCAACTGCCAGCACATATGCCAAACATCCAGGCATCCCATGAACGGGAATCACGGTTACACTCATGATCGTGGGCCAACAGGGGGCGCACACACAAGTCATAATCCAGTTCAGCCACCGTTGCATTGGATAGGCAGACTTCCATGGGCCACTCGAATACGCATGTTCGACAGTGGAACCAGGGCTGGAAGCAGGTGACGTACGCAAGACGGAAGCTCAGACGGTAACTGATGCGCAACACTGCAAGTGGCAGGGCCCCCAACATTTGCAGCATTCGGGCACGGTACAGTCCCACGTGACTGGGGTTGTGCATGTGCCCGTGATGTTCGCCCATTGCGGTGGTGGCACTCGTAGAACCGCCACTCCTCTGACCTGCGGCGGTCATGTGGACGAAAAGCCACAGCTCGGAGCAATGAATCGTATGGGTGTGCGACGTTAGGACGTATGTGTAGTTGTGTAGATAAGTGTGAAGGCCATTCCATGCAAGAGTACCCCGGGCAAGGGCCTCTGTGTGTGGGGTGTGTATACGTTGGTCCTTCATCATCACTGTGTGAAGTGTGGGAGTCATCTTCATCTGCTATGATATCACTCACAGGGGGTTTCTGCCGCATGCTGTGTCCAAGGTCGGAGGTGCAGATGCCCGTCCGCCTCCTGTGTGGAGACAATGGAGCATTCATCCCTGATGTCAGTCTGACTACTGCTTGCAATGTGGAAATGTGATGTGGTCTACACGCTGCAATTGAGGCTAGGCCTTAGGCTCATGGCACACCAAGAACGATACACACGGCAGTTGGCATGCAGGATCCAAGAGCCCCAGCGGACCTGCGCACCATGTACATTCCCACGTGCGCGTGCGCCCTCCGGCTGCATGCAACATTGCAACATTGCACATCACATCCCGTGTTGCGCAGACACTGTGACAGAGGCACACGCATATGTACATTTCCTGCCCTGCCCAGCACAGGACCACGCCCAGATCCCAGAGATGATACTTCACACCCCTACGCTGGACGTGCGTACGCAAGCCCAGCCCACTCCGTATACGTATAAATGGTGGGACGACAGAGCTACATGGACCAGATCTTCCACAATGCCCGAGGGGACAATGCTGCGCCCGCCTGCCATGTCACGTGACGCAATCATGAAGGGACCATGACTTGTGGGGCACAGAGCCGAACTGCATGCGGCACGGCCCGCGCGACACGGGAAGGTGACTTTTGTTGCACTGGGTTAGTGGCACCCGGAGCACGTCGTCCGGCACGGGCATGCCGCCACGGGTCGGTGACTCACGGGGCACTGAGGTAGGGCCACCTGATGTGCTGAGTGGGGGCGCAGCCTGCGATGATGCCCCGTCCTGGCTGTCCGGGCTGGTGAGGGTTGATGTGAGCCCTGGTGGACTGCAGTGTAGGCCGGAGCCTGCGTGCAACGCGGGCCTACCGCCACGTGGCGTTGCCTCAAGGTTCACGGAGTTAGTGGCACCTATGATGCTGAGCGGGTGTGCAGCCAGCGTTGATGACGTGTGCACTGTTATGGACTCTTCCATTCCGAAATCAAGGCCTAGATCCAGGTGTGTGACCTAGTGGCCCGCGGGGCGGGACTGCGTGATGTGGAGTCTGCCAAGGTCACGTGTCACGGGCTCGGAGCATGCACCGGCATGTGGTTGGAGACACACCAGTGGCGGAAGGTGAGCAGTGAGGCCTGGGGGCGCATGGGCGGACAATGTCCAATGGGCGGCGGGAGGGGCTGGGGTGCAGCAGCATGTGTGCGCAGGGGCGGCTGTCTCTCACCCTCTCGTCCTTTCGCTGTCTCTCTCTTCCTCTCTCTCTCTCTCTCTCTCCCTCTCCCTCACTCTCACTCTCACTCTCCCTTTCTTTCTTTCTCTCTCTCTCTGTCCTTTGATGTGCGCATGACCCAGGTTCTCTCTTGCAGGCTGTGGCTTCCAGATTGTCCGGAGTGGATCCGCAAGGACTAATCATATTTGTTGTTTTGTGTTGTGTATTAATAAAGTTTTGTTATGGGAATTTCACAGTTGAATGTTTGATTCTCCTTATTCTGACCACACATGTGTGTTTGTTGTTGTATGTGTGCGACATCAGGGTCTTTCTTATCTCGTGATTTTGTGAAGTTGCTGTGGCATATCTTTGTCCGGGGTGGGTGGGCCGGGGGAGGGCCCAGCGGTGTGGGGGCCTGGGGGTGGTGGCGGTGGGTGTTGTGGGCCTCTGGGGTCTCCGAGCTGCATGAGCAGTGGCTCCATGGCATCTGTTGTTCTTCAGGTGTGGGTGTGGGCTGGGCTCCCTTTTGTGGTGCAGGTAGTCATCCTGCTTTAACACCAGCAGAGAGCAGGTGTAAAATCGCTGCTGCTAGCGCGGCTTATCGCCTGTTTTTGGTTCGCATTGCGGATCTGGATGTTCGTTGTGAATGTCGCGGTGTGGTGTTTTCGTGTGTTTTCGCACGGGAATGCCTATTTTGCATCTCATTAGTGTTAGTTGGCGGTGTCGGCCGTGGCGATGTTTTTTGCGGCAGCTATCGCGGGTTATGTGGTGATGTAGGCAGTTAGCACCAGCTTGCGAATGGGGCGATAATTCTATTGCCACTTTTGCTGCGCTAAAGTGCCGATAACTCGGCGATGAGTCCTTGTGAATATGCCCAACAGTGTTCTAATGAACAACTTGAGCATTCAAATATTGTATATGTGACAAAAGTTTGGCTCACCTGAAGTCATCTTGATGGAATCAAACTGTAAGACCTAAAGCATTACCTTAAACAATGAACTTTTTCCTCTAAGAAATTATGTTTCATGCTCTAGAAAGCTAAAATAAGGATGCATTTTATTGAGTACTCAAATAGCGACAAAGGGCTTTTAAACTACTTGCTGTTTTTATGTTTTTTATTCAGTCGATCACTTGATTATTTGTTGCACGAGGAAGCACTATCTTATTTTGATCGACGCAGGCACTTCACCCAGGTACTCAGATGAGTCTCAGAATTTTTTCAGAAGCACTAAAGATCGTTCTCTGGATATCCACGGTTGTGATTTTTAGAGGCTTAAATTGTGACAATCAGTCACAATATTCTTGAATGCATACAGGCACAGGGATGCGGAGAGACAGTTCTCAAACTTCTCGAAGTGTCCACTATGGAATTTGGCTTTCTATTTAGTTCTTGGGCATCCTCAATGTCAGGCCGCACAGGCCTTCAGACACAAGTAAAACATTAGTCAGATTGCTATCCTGATCGTGAAGTGCAGTCCAGCAGTAATACTAGCACAAGGAAAACAAGCATTGGCAAAGCCAATAGGTCTCGCCCATAGGCGAGCTTTTGCCTTGGGCGATTGGGTGGTAGTGGCGACCGGGGGACGGGAGAGAGAAACAGACAAGGGGGAGAAGAAACAGGGACGGGAGGGCAGAGGGAGGAGAAACAGGAAAGAGAGGGTGGGTGGAAGGAAAGCGCAGGCGCTACCTAGGTTCGACTCAAGAAAGATTAACTATTAACTGTGAAACACTCCAGCGACTGTTACGGTCACATAAACAGATGCTCAACATATAAAAATACCAATACCTCAAGCCCTGGGCATCTTGCATCTTGCAAATATTTCAGCAGAGACAAGGTTGGGTTCTGAAACAGTTAACTGCTCAGATGAATGTTCAATGATTCCACAGAATGTTTACTGAACTGTTTACAGCAAAGTCACAATACTATACCAATTTCTGGTGTGTGTATGCAAATACACATTTATATGCAGCAGGTGAATTGAGATTTGAATTTGTAAAGAAGAACTTTGGTACCATATACACTATTTACTGTAGAAAAGTTCAAATACATTTATTGAGGTGGCCATGCACAAATGTGCCCGTAACAACTGCAATTTCCACATAAATTCAGTTACAGCTATAATGCATTCTCTTGTGTTGAAAGCAGACAGATTCTGTGCTTATTTATTTGCAGGAAAAAAACTTTTCAGTCTACCGTCTCCAAGAGAAATGTTCTCTAATGGGAAAACCTGATTAACTTAGAATGTCAATGAATACCGTAGTTTGGGAATTGCTAGAATTTGGGGGTTACACTTGGGAGTTTGAGTCATTAGCCAAACGGTGGCCACACTCCTGCTTCCACATGGTCATCGCTACCAACAGCAAGGCCATGGGAACCGAGCAATCAAAACAGAAACATGATGGGTGGAATGGAATATCTGTGTGACGCAGCCCAAAGCATTCCTTATCCTATCAGATCAATTCCAAACAGTTATCTACAAACCATGGCACCATTTGATCTACAGACCGATTAGACCAAGAAAAGAAGGTAGTGCCAAGATTCATTCATCATTGATGAGAGTAGGGAGCAGAGGAAGGGTTGAATAAAGTCAAAGCTCCATGTGCATCTGTAAAGTTACCGGTTTCATATGACGGACGCGGAAAAGGATAGAGAAACATACTGTCCCTCCAAGTATCAATGGATTATTATTTTTTTAAGTTCAGATAAGATCTACAAAGGAGAGAGACAAAAAAGAGCACACTTTCAAACATGGTAATCACACTCGTAATTTATAATTAGAAAATTAAAAAGTATAAACTTTTAGATTCTTTCTCTAAAAACTCCAAGTGTTACACTCTTCAAATGCTGCCTAGAAACCTTTACTTACTTCATTCACAACAATGTGGCACGGTGCAATGTGCCTACTCACATCTGGCCAGATAACATGCACAAGACCACTGCACATGCCGGTGTGTCTGTGACACACCGGCATGGATTTTCAGGCACTGAGCTGAACGGAGAACCAAACTTTTCCTGGAGTTGCACTTTTTTCAATATATGTTCCAAAAATGAAAAATAAAAAATCCAGTTCTAAGTTGTGCTATTTCAATAAAAGGAAAAGTCATAATCAACAGCAATGCCATCCATTAAACTGGCTCAATATTTTAAAAGTAGAGATGCAAATTTTGGTAAAGAGTAGCTGTGTAAAATAGTAAAAAAGTTATAATTTTTTGTTTTTTTAAGTACATGTATGTGTAGGCCACGGCCATGCCACATTTGAGAGCAAACAGTTAGCCATGCTGGTGGTTCCACATCTTGAAATGAGGAATGATTTTACAGATTTGCTCCTTTTTCGCCACCGCTTGTATTCTTGTCAAACTCAGTTCAGCGATGCACACTACACGGGAGTCCCAGTTCCCTGCAACTCAAGTTCTCTTAATTTTAGACTTACTATCAAAAGTAAAAGCGCTTTGGAAAAAAAGACGCATTATATGCAAATATTTTGATGCTAGGCTTCCAAAGACTTAACTTGAAGTCCCTTCAAGAAAAAAAACTTGAGCTGTTGCTCAAAGTCTCCTCCTCTTACATCTCTAAATATTTGTATCTGTTTAGTGGTACAAAATGCTTTACAAATATTTTACGAACAAAATTAATTTATAAGTTTACGTTTTTGAGTAAAAACTAGACCCCACCATCTACCGTGAAACCTGTTACAAGCACAGATACGTTGGAATTATTTAATGTTGCAATGATAACAGGCCTAGGTTATCTCCCTCATGCCTGCCAATTTTTCAAGTATTTTAGGAGATAAATATTGACTACATATGAACCGTTCACCCAGTCAGCGATATTGTTGGGGCGCGGTTGTCTGGAGACGGAAGCCACTGAACTGCAGCCCATGACAGGTCACTAATGTGTGCACCACAAGTCGTTTTCGGAGAGACGTTTCCTACATTCAAAGTTCCGTTTGGGACATTTCACAGATGTTTTTTCTTTCTCAACAGTTGCTTCCGTTTTCATCGATGCAAGGTTTTTGTCGTGTTCCTTTCTATGAATTATGCACAAAAAGAATAAAAGACCAGCGTCGCTGCTAGTGTCGGGCAGATGAAACATCAAAGTGAAAGTCAACATGTCTTGAAAGGCCACACCCACCCGAGAAGAATTTAAGTTAAATGAGCATCCATAGACTAGCTCGGATTAATTGTATCCACGTTTCCTTTAAAAACCAGCCTTAATCCCCTCGGCGGCATTTCGTTACTTGTGTCTTAAGGCGGGTTCCCTCTAAATACCCGGAGCTGCATTTCCTTCCGAAAGCGGGCATGCTTTATAATTGTGAAATGCCAGCTTTATTAAGAACTCTTGGTTGCAACTGAAACCGTCCATACCGCGCGATTTCCCAGGTCATCAAACCACAAAAATAAACCAGAAAAACACCTTGAAGACATGGGGAAACAAAGACGCAGACAACAGGGGAACGCCGTAGGCGCTGGCAGTAAAAGACCAGATTGCAAGCGAAAGAGAAAGCACGGTAACCTGATCCACGAGGAGTGCAGCTGCCACCCTGCGCGCCGTTGCTCGCTCCTGCAGGCAAAACGCTGTGGGAGTGAACATTACAAAAGAGGTGGGACATGCACCCGCCTTTAGCCATTTGCGTGCTTTTATTATTGAAAGACACACGCAAAAGCCAATCCAATGTGTGGGAGGAGTCAGACCCACACGGAGTAAACACAAGATGCCTCGCAGAGCATCGCATGCGCGTTGCTAGGCTCGATCTAAAAAAGACCACTTTATTTCTTACTTCAGAAATGATGAAAGTCCTACATACTCAGAAATGTATACAATGGTATTGGTCCCCCTTTGGCACTGAGCAGATAAAAGCAGTGTTTATATTTGTACTTTTAATGAGCAGAATTGGTAATTTGTGCCTAAACTAACTGAAACACAACTGTACTGCAAATTGACTGCACATAATTCGGAGTCAGCTGCCTAAACGCTTGCAAGTTACTTCCCCTAATTCAAGATGGCAGAGGTCTTTGGTTACAAGCAAACATTCTCATATGTCAAGTCTCTGTTCTCTTCTTCCCCTTTCTTAAAAATGGAACCCGGTTATCAGCCAGTGTGGGCCAATCTTGCTAGCAGCCAACAGAGTTGCCTTGGTCCCAGTAAAGAGAAAGGATTTACCAAGCGGGTGAATTAGACTACAATTCTCATCTCTGGCAGGCTTAAGGTAACATTTTCCCAGGCCTTCCCAGGAAGTTACATCAACACATGGATATCTTCTTTCAAGTCAAGCCCAAGAGCATCAGTGTGTTTAAGAGTGGAATGAAATAAGATTATAGGTGGGTAGAAAATATTGTCTAGAAAGAAATATTTGTAAAATAAAAAGTTTTTAGTTTCATTGTAAATAATATATACCCAAGACAGTTTATATTAATCAGAGCTGCTACCAGAAAGGTCTTGAACAATACTTTTATTTTTTTCTTCATAGATTTTGTAACACATGCTTTATGGGCAACTTTGGGTTAACATCTGGTGACTGGACCCAGTAGACAAGCAAACAAAGTGCACGATGGGAATGGTGTTTCCCCTTTATGTGCTTTTGAAAGAGGCTGTAGGCCCACATGTGGTGTCAAGCCACACTCATTTTACCTTGGTGGCTGCACAAGGGTAAACGCTGGTGCCAGTTTGCAAACTGCATGATAAATGAGCATTATACCGGCGTCACTTCTCAATGGTAATAGGTTGTAGAAACAAGCATTTGCAATGCATCGGTCTCGCATTTGTTAGAGTTAAAGCTATTGGGATTGTAAATGATAATGCCTTTTACCAATGTGTTTTGCTTTGGAGTGGAGTGGAGTGGATTTTTGTGGTTGAACTGGACTAGTTAGCTGTGGAATTGTGTGGGTTGGAATTGTGTGGTGTGTGGTGTATTTGTGTAGTGAAATTATGTGGTATGGTGAACAGATATGAGTGAGAGCTCCATATAATAGACAAAAAGGAAGATGGAGAGGGATAGGTAGTTTGTGCAGGAAGTGGTGAATCTCCAGTGAAACTCCAGACAGAGGAGCAGAAAGAGTGTGTGAGAAAGAAGGGGAGAACAGGCTACCTGGGCAGAGGCACTTTTGAGCGAGTTAACTGTGGAGAACAGACCTATATGGAGACACTTTTCTGTAGGAACATGTTGGAAAATACAAAACCAGTACTGACATAAGGCTACAGCTATGATAAAATGCTGGTTCTGGCATAGTAGATGTCAATTTTATGCCTAGCGAGGGCAGCCATGGCAATTTAGGGCACTGGGGTGCGGTTGGGGGAAGCAAACCATGATAAAATGCGGCCTCTGAAATACTGGAGGTCATTTTTGACACACCAATGGTATATGGGCAGCATGAATGGCAAATTTCTGGTACTGAAATATTGTATGTAACTGTTGATATAAGCAGGTACCCATAACAAAATGCGGGCCTTGGCACAATGTCGGTAATTCCTAAGATATGGGGGATCTCTGAAGGCAAATTTTGGGGATAAAAGTGGGGTGAAATGCTTGCTAGTATTACGCAGTACCACTTTTAATGGTTACCAGCGACACTGCTGTACACTGGGGCCCAAAAACAGAATGAATTTAGGAGATGTGCAACACCTCAATGACGCAATTTAGAAAAGGTTTGATAGAGACCCCACAGAGTTTGCTCTTGAGGTAACGCTACAGGGAGATGTAGAGGATAAGCAGCATGCATTCAGTGGCAGACACATCCTGTCTGCCCTTGTTTGACCTTTATTTACCCGATTTGTAGTTATTGTATCGACTTTAGGAGGATGAAAGACAGGGATGTGAACCTGTGACCCTGGTGTCAACACAGGTGACAGCAGTGGATGCGAGAATCCACTGAAGTATTTCCGAATCCTTTCACGAATGTTTGACGCCCCAGCTAATTACCAAAGTGTGATTTTTGTATGTGAACTTTCGTAAATGCACGCAGTTTATTGGTAACCAGCAGGGGAATGTGATGTGGCCCCGCATTGTGCGCAGACTGCGTCACACACTTCAGAGGCCAGGGCTGTGCAGTGAATAAACCCCCAAAAACACTTAATGGGGGAAAAAAGAGACGTGGGGTGAAAGGGAGGATGTATGTATGTAGGTAGGTAACGTGAAATAGAGAGAAAGACACGATAAATAGACTGAAATGAAAAGATCCAGAAAGAGTATGTGGGCGCTGAGAAGCCAGCCAGACAGCTAGGTTGGCGCTATGCAAATCTCAAGCACCAAGCGAGAAATAGGAACGCCTGAGAGCGGGAGAGGCGAAAGTGAGACACGAAAAAGGAGTGAGTGTTAGTTGGTGCAGCAGGTGCAGCAGGTGCAGGGGCCCACTGAACCCTGAATACTGCCACATCCAATAAACCTGTAACAGGACCACAAATAGCGAAACAAACATAGACCTGTGTTTCCAGGGTAGTGAACTGTGCTCCAGTTCACAACATTTTAGCTAGTCAAAGAAGGAATGGAGACCTCAGTGTCTCACTCATCCAGTCCATTTCCTTTGCGGGACTCGTAGTCATGTATTTATGAAGCTGAAGCATAATAACTAGCACCAGAAAGCAAATGAAAAACGGAAGACTGGATAAGCTGCTGTTTGTGTTTCTACATAGCGGCATGGAGGCGGGAATGTAAGGTGGTCGAAAGAGGTAATTCCACATCATTGGGAGTTAAAAGGGGAACATGCATCGCGTGCTCCTTGGTGCATGGGAGCCCCGCACATAGTCCGGCGCGTGACGCCTGAGTTTAATAACGAAGGGGGGGCCTATCTCTACGGGGCCCCCTCAGCACATTACCTCTGTTTTGTTATTTAAAACAAGCATTCACAGTAAATGAGCTCGACACACACAGGCCGTGTAGGAAAATCAGCTTAGAATTCAAAACGATATGCAAACGGCAAGGGCAGATTTTTTGTGGAAAACAAATGTAACCAAATCAGGCTCCACACAATAAGCATATTGTGCTAACTGCAGGACGTAAATAAGAACAGTCATGCTCTAAATAATTCATTTGTTTTTAAAAGCAGATTACTGGCATTTTTTAGTTGAGCCATAATGACTCTAAGAATATTTCAACAGCAGTTCTTAACTAGTGCTCAAGAGCAGTGAATATTTGCCCCAGGATTATTAAATAACTTTTTTAAATGGAAGTAGGCACCGTAAGACCAAGTCACTCAGAGCGCTGAAGTTTTCCAGATACATGCTTGAATAACTCATCCGTACACTCTGCAACTTAACCTTTTGGGGCCTGCAGTCCTGTTTATTATGACTTTAGAGAATCAACATAAGAAGACTATTTACAAATGGGCTTCGGAAAGTTGAGAGTTGTGAACTAGAGGTTTTCCTTTTCAAGGGCTGGCTCAGTGAGTCAATACTTGAACACTGGACCTTTGTGCCCGAGAGAATGAAAGAACTTCTTGGCGAGAGCACAGCAGGCGAGGGGGAGGATCGCACTCGAAGACAGGACAAAGGGGCATAAGCGGCAGGTACAGGAGCTAAACCTTTTGTTCTTTCCGGTCCCAGGCAGCTTTGTTTTTAGCGTTATCCCCTTCATCTACAGAGTACCTGCGTCCGTATGCAATATAAAGATGCGTGGACACAAACAATACTCTCCCAAGCACAAAAGTAATGGAAGTGCAAATTCGCATCACATAATTGCCCTCACTTGCTACGCATCGCAGAAGGAGATTTAGGAAACAAAATCGAGCGAAGTTTAATTATTCTTCTCACAAAGAGCCACATAAACCTCGCAGCGCTTGATTACCCGTTGCCATTTAAAATCACGTAAATCTGCGCTCTGAAAATGGTTTCAGCACCGCTTCTCAGGGCTGTATATCCTATCCACACCCACCTCTACTCCCGTAGGAACCTCTTTTTACTCCGTCAAAATAAGGCAGTACAGGGCAGCACCTCCCCGTCTAGCCCGAGGATTGAGAGGCGTGGCAGTCCCAGCAGTTGTATCCTACTCTTTACAGCACTGGAAGGGTTGTCTGCGAGAGAAAGTAAATGCTGTGCTATTGGAGCCTGGTATCCCAAGCACTCGTGGGGTCTAGTGCAAGGACAAGGGTCCCTCCCGTGGCCTAGGGGCGGTTACCTTGGATGCCGGTGTGGTGACACATGCTGCTGCTGCTGCAGCTGATGGTAAAACTCTGACCAGGAAATGTACAAGCGGAGATCGCTGAGCTCAGCCACAGCGGCTGCTGCCGGCTGAACGTCACTACTCCGCGACGCCGTTGCCCGGCAACTTGCAGCCAAGAGGACTGTTACTAGCGTATTGGTGGTACTTGATGACCTCATACCAGATCAAGCATGTAGAGAGAACTGTATGCTGCTTTCGGTGGGAGAGGTTATGGTTCAGTGGTGAGAGCTGCTGACTCGGGAGCTGCGGACCAGTGTTCGAGCCTCGTCGGCTCAACGCAATTATTAGCAAATACTTTAAATTAATAATAATGAACAAGTAAACAGACACAATTATTGGCAAATACTTTAAATTAACACGTAAAAAAAGGAAATACTTTAAATTAATAAAAATGAACAAATAAAGGGACTTAATTAGCAAATACTTTAACAGCTTGCATTTCAACTCTGTCAAAAAGCAAGGCACATTAAAAAAAGAGATCTTCCCAAAACAACAGACCAAAAAAGTGGACTAATACAAGTAAAGGGGCCAATAGCCATAGGCGTGCCCAACAGGGAAAAAGGAGGGACATAAAACACACTACGCCAATAGCAAGTAAGACATTTTAAAAGACACACTCAAAAACCAATAGGAAAAAGGAGGCGGAGACTCCCTCACTAAAGCATATACTGCATGTCTCAACGAGACAGCGCATGCGCTGCCTAGGCGAGACCTAAAAAGGAAACATATCTGTGGGTTCACTTGAAAACAGACAGAATCCCTACACAGGCAGCCTGAGCTGCTTACTTATATAAAATCTATCCAGTATCAGAGTTCCTCTCTAACTCGTAAATTTTGAGGTTTCTTCTTTCGCTTCATAACACTTTTCAGGGGTCCATGGCAAGACTCAAAAATACGTTGTCACCTTTTTTACTTGGATTTTCAAAGCATGTTAAAATAGCACTTTTATGACAATACCACCAATCCAACATTTTTACAAGCATAATGTTGAGGACGCTGATTGTCATGTTAGGTTAAGTTAATGAGGATTTCTATAAAGTACACTCTCACTCTCTCTTTTTTTGCAATCATAACCTCTGACACAAGACCGCCGAACAGAAGAAAGAACATTCAAGCAAAGTGTTAGCTCAATAACGTAGCTTTCTTTCAGTTTGTGCTTGAACTGAAGGTGGGAATACGTGGATCTGAATATTATTGGCAAGGATTTCACATTGATGGAGCAAGGACAGAGAAAGTCCAAACTTCCATGCAAGCTTTTCGAAATTTGCAAATAGAATGTATTTTTTTTCCGGAGGAATGGAGAATGCTAGTAGGTACATATGTAGTCAAATGGTACAAGATAAAGTTGGGACGCTGGGGTAGCGTGCAGCAAAAAATAAAATAAAAAACGTTCCTTCTCGCCGCTTTCTCGACGCGGCTCTACTCAGTAGTTCTCCCTCACTGAGCTGAACAGGAAGCACACCCAGGCTCACAGTCAGCCAATCACAACGTTGCTTTAGCAGCGTTGTGATTGGTCTGAGCGCCATGTTTCTGTGCTCAGACGCTGGCTCGGAGTGTGGGCATGTTCTCCATGCAGGCTGTAATGCAGCCTGCATGGAGAACATGCGAAATGCGCAAGACTGTTTTGGGCGGCCCAAGAGGGCTGGCCAAGCAGTCATTGCGGACTTAGGAGGGTGCTACCACTCCTCCCCTGACCCCGCCCCCTCACGCAAAGCTCTGGAAGTAGAAGAAAATAAAATGATAACAACACGAGTTATTATCATTTTATTTTCTCTTTATTTCACTGCTAAAAAGCAGTGAGGCGACACTCCTCCGCTTTAGCGGGGGAGCCGCAACTGATCCTCCAATGTGCCTAAGTCTGTCTCGCATGATGCAACAAAGCCTGAAGTGTGTTAGGTGTATATACTACTGTTAGAAATGGGGGTCTCTAGTTGGCAGAGGTAGGTACCTTTGTCCAAATAGGGACCCTTGCTTCTAGTCAGGGTAAGGGGGATACACATTTTAGATAACCCCTGCTCACCCCCTGGGTGGCTTGGCACGAGCAGACAGACTTATCCCAAAGGCAATGTGTAATGTATTTGTACTCAAAACACACAGTAATACAGCGATAACACCACAAATGCACACTCACCAGTTTAGAAAAATAAAGTATCTTTATCTAAACTCAACAAGACCAAAACGACAAAAATCCAACATACATGTACTAAGAATATGACTTTAAAAAGGTTTGAAACAACTTGTCCCATTGAAAACTATGGATGCGTGATTTCTCTCAAAGTACCTGTAGTTGCGACAAAATGCACAATGCACAACAGCTGCAGAGATGAGAAGCATCGAAAAACAAAGAGATGTGTCAGTTCCTGAAATCCTGGGGAGACGATGTGACAGTTCTGCTGCACGCAGGAGAAGTGATGCGTCAAATCCGGACTGTAGGGGAAGTGATGCATCGATTTCGAGACGGTTCTGGTCCACGGGTGATGCGTTGGGAAAACTTGCTTCATAGGTATGATGTGCCGGCGATATGTGCGGTGGCGTCGAGCGGCGCTGCATCGCTTTATTCAGCTGCGATCCCTTGATGCATCGGTTCTTGCAGCAGCGACAGGCTCTGCCTCGGTTTCTGCAGAGGCGATGCGTGGAGATTCTTCTCGCACCGCGGTGCTGCGTCGGAAAAACTGACGCAAGAAGAGCGATGCATCGATTTTCTTGTAGTTGCATTGCTTTTCCAGCTGCCAAAAGAAGGAACAACCTCCAGAGGCCCAACACAGTCACAGGCCCCTCTTGGCAGGTCAGAACTCCCAGCAAGGGAGTTCAGGGGAGCAGGGGTTGAAGTATTTGTGTTTCTCTAAACGTCAGAACAGGAGGCAAGGTCTACTCAAACCCTTGGAGATCTTCCTCAAGCAGGGGTACACAGCACACGGCAAAGTCCTTCTCCTTTCCTTGGCAGAAACAGCTACTGCAGGCCAACCCCAGACAGCACACAGCAAAGGGGCAGTACTTCTCCTCAGTTTCCCCAGCTCTTCTCCTTGGCAAAGGATCCTCTTGATTCCAGAAGTATTCTAAAGTTCAGGGGTTTAGGTCTAATACTTATACCCCAAAATGTCTTTGTTCTCTTTGTACAAGGGTCTCTGAGCCCAGTCCAAACCAGTTCTGTCTTCACTGGTGCAGTATGACCACAGGGGGTGGAGACAGCATTGTGCAAGGGAGACAGGTCCCATTCAGGTGCAAGGAAATCTCCTCCCACTACTCTAAGTTCAGCCGAGCCCGATTCAGCTCAGCTCTGAGTCATCCAGGACGGGCTAGGCACACCTCAACCCCCCCCACCCCCCACCCCCCCAGTGGCTGTCTACAGTGAATGTACATTGCCAGCCCCTGTCACTCCAAAACGAGACAGTCAATACACAAACAGGCAGAGGCACACAGAATGGTTAAACAAGAAAATGCCTACTTTCTAAAAGTGGCGTTTTCAAACACACAATTTAAAACCATCTTTACTAAAAGATGTGTTATCAAATTCTGAGTTCAGAGAGCCTAAACTTTATTCCTCTATCTTGTTCCAATGGGAACTTATATTCATAAGATGTTATAAATAAACTCCCATTTTATCCTATGGGGCAAGATAGCCTTTCAATAGTGAAAAACAAAATTGGCAGTATTTCACTATCAGGACATGTTACACACACCAGTACATGTCCTACCTTTCACATACACTGCACCCTGCCCAGGGGGGTACTTTGGGCCTACCATAGGGGTGCCTTACATGTAGAAAAGGGGAAGGTTAGGGCCTGACAAGTGGGTGCACTTGCCAACTCGACATGGCAGTTAACAACTGCACACAGACACTGCAGTGGCAGGCATGAGTTACCTTTTCAGAGCTACACATGTGGGTGGCACAATCAGTGCTGCAGGTCCACTAGTAGCATTTGATTTACAGGCCCTGGCACACTTAGTGCACTTTACTAGTGGCTTACCAGTAAATCAAATATGCCAATCAGGGAGAACCGATTGTAAACACAATCTACACAGGGAGCACTTGCACTTTGACACTGATCAGCACTGGCAAAGTGCCCAAAGCATCTAAGCCAGCAAAAACGAAATTCAGCACAGCATCAAAAATACAGGCGGTAGAGGCAAAAAGTCAGGGGAAACCACACCAAAGATGCCAAGTCTAACAACTACTAATGTTTTGTAGACACTTGAGATTTTTTTGCCATACTTTGTTCAGTGATGCAGTGACATTTTAGGTGGTGAAATACAGTGAAAGTGCATGACAGACCTGCAGATAGTGAAAGACCTTTGTCCTAGATAGTTCAAATTCTTACAGGCAAAGTAGAAAAATATTTTATGTTTTGTGTGGTTACATACCCAAGTGTGGCTGCACACCCGGGTCCGGCAGAGTGAGGGGTAGGTCGACCGTAATCGGACGGATCGGAAAACGACACTGAACCTTGCAGTGTCTACACCTGCCGCAACACGTTGATACATAGAGCTGGCCTAATCTGGGCATTGTTGTTGATCGACAGGTACCACTTTTTAGGGTGCTGTATGGGTGGTCACTAAATTGTTGAATTATCAGACCACCACCAAAAAGTGTAGAATGATCAAGAATAGGTCCTGAAGAATTGCCGTCTAACTGACACTAGGCAAGAAACATGTTGGCCTGAGCTTTAGCGCACAACCCTGCAACCTTAGAGCAGGCGTGCGCGCCCCCTTTTTTGGTTTTAATCAGGATAGTGACCACAGTCATTAAAATATTTTGGGTGGATTACTAATTCCTGTTTTATATTTCACATATTCCACATTCACACATCTACACTCACGAGGGCCCTTACACGCACCGCACCCAACGGCTAAGAAAAAAGATCTCCGCCAAGAAGGCCCCATCACGGGCGCCGATCGGGTATTGCAGCGCCGACCCGATAAGGAGCAGACCCAGTGATGAAGCAAGACACCTAGCTGGCTGGGTGTGTGATGGTCTTTTTCTGAAAGGAGAAAAGATTTTCTCCGACCTTCATTAGCACTTCTGTGCTCTCTTTACACACATTGACCTGTAGGACTCTTTAGGAACAGCATACCTCTTCTTGTTTTGCACCGAATGTATGCCATTACGTAAACTTTCTAAAGTAATGACGTGAACAGTCCTGTCCAAAGTGGAAGTTTGTTGGGTTCATTTCTTTGTCTAGTCCATCATTGAAGTGAGTATACTTAGTATTACTCCAGTTCTAGTAGCAGTGCTTAATGTGAGCCAGTGGTTGCAGGTGGGGTCCAACAGCAATCTTTTTTGGGGGATTAGGACATATTTTTCATTACCAGACTCTGACCCATAACAAGAAGGAGAAAAGCAGCAAAGGGGGAAAAGAAGGAGGAGAAAGTCAAAAAAACAATGACGTAGGGAGAAAGCAGAAATGAAAAAGAACCTAGAAGAGTAAGATAAATGGACAGGAAGGATGGGATGGTGGATGAAAGAGGCAGGAGGTAGAATCAGGATTAAACAGCTTTGGTATTCAGCAACCTCAACATTCAAGCACGGCTCTGGCATGCTTGTGAAAAAATATTTGGGTCTTTTTACAAATTAAGCACTTTGATGTAACTGGGGGGTACTCATGAGTAGAAGCCTCCCAATAGGCGATGTAGTAGGTTGTTTTCCATCATTGCACACATTTCAGTGTTATAATCCAGGTCTGCCTTTGTAGCAAAAAGCCAATCATTAATGCCTATGAGGTGTGATGCCCTGTAGAAAGCCAGGTATTTTCACCAGCAGTATCCTTCATCATACGGAGATTTGCAACATTTGGCAATGCTCACTCTGGGGGTCTGATTCTTCCACAGAGAGAGCCTGATTCTGGCGGTAAAGCAGTTAAATAATGCAGTAGTAGAATGTGAAGGACATTTTGAAGTAAGTACCATTTTGATCACTGACACCCTCCCCATTAGGAATAGTAGCAACTGTGAACTATGTAAAAGGTCTCTAAGTGGAGATACGTTACCTTCCCACATTCTTGATGCATTACTGGAAATTAATGTTCCTAGGTGCCATATCCTCTCTGTCACCACCCCTCACTGTGACCAAGAAACCCAGTCCCCCTACCCTCTTTGGTCCCCCTATAGGCTATATTCTGCATTTCAATCAGTTGACTTCGAACTCGGAGTGGATTCTGAAATAGTACATGTTGGAAGGCGGTTTGTTAGTAGGTGCAGGTAGGTACCTACAGCTAGTAATAACACCACAAGCATGAATAAAGTTCAGTCAAGTTTCAATAGATTAATCCTTGCTCAACCCTTGGTAGCTTGGATGACAAGCAGTTAGACTTAACTTAGGAGACAGCTGTGTAAAGCATTTAATATCACCAAAATGGTAAATAAGTAAAAGGCACAACACAATAAAAGGTCAACAATAGTTTATTTAAATAGAGAATATATTTATCTTTAAAATTATACCAAAACGACAAAAATCCAATGTAGGGTATTGGAGATATGAATTTTTAAAGTTTAAATTAAAAAATGTGCTTTTTGCCTCTAAGAGTGTAAAGCGCCAACCGTGGGTATCTGGTCATGCTGGACCACGACAAAGTCAAAGTTTCAGGCTGACCGCAATGAAGCGCGGGTCGGATACGATGAGTGGCTGTGCCGGTCAAATTTTTACCTCCTGACGTCACTTTTTTGGAGCTTCTTCTCTCGGCGTTGAACGATCGGGTCCTTGGATTTGACCATGCCGGCCTGCTGCAGTGCGATGCCTCGGTGAGTCCTGGAGGTCTTTGTCTTCCTCATCGATGGTGAGGAGCTCCAGAGCTTTCAGTGGGGCAAACCTGCGCGATGAGGCCGAGTTGCAGTTCGACGTCGCCAGCTTGACTCTCGTCGTCTTCTCATGAAGCTTTTTCTACAAGTTGGTAAAAAGTTCCCAAGCATTCAGATCATCTTCTGAAAGGTTCCTTGAGGATCAGAAAAGGTCCACAGTACCAGCCAAGCGTTCAGAAGTGCTAGTTTGCCTCTTGGGGTCTGGGACCCCAACTTCCACAATGTACCTGGTCAATCCAAGTAAAATCCAGGTGAAGCTGGTAAGCTGGAGTTGTCCTTGAAGTGGATGTTTCAGGTGGCTTCTTCCAGCACTTTTCTACCTGTTGCTGTTTAGGGAGTCCACTTCTTATCTTTCAAGACAGGTGCAGTCCTTCTGAGTATAGTCCTCTCTTGTGCAGTCCAAGGGTCCAGCAGGGCAGTCCTTCTTCTCCAGATGTTTTCAGGCAGGGATCTGATGTGCTTCTGCAGCTCTCCCACATTTATTCCCCATTCTGGGCTGGCAATAGGGCTGACCCCAAACAATGGGGTTCAAGTAGCCACCCTCTGCCATGACAACTTCTTGAGAAGTGTGGCATATTTTTGTCTCAGCACAAATCCAAATGGAGAAAATCTCTCCTTGGAGTTCAGATCTGGCTAACCCAACCCACAAGTGTGTCTACTTTTCCCTACATCCCCTTCTAACCCCTCTCCTAATCTAATTAGAGCGGCTCCCATCTGGCTGGGGATCAAGGAAGTGGGGGCTGGCCATCACCCTGTGACATCTGGGCTTCTCCCTTTGAAGACCAGTGTATCTCCCCAGCCCCCTTCCTGTCCCTGGCTTATCCAGGAAACAAATCTTCTCCCACCAAATGGCTGTATTGTGTCAGCCCCAGGCCTCTTCACACCTTATCGGGGAGCAGCTTGGCTCAGGCTTTCAAAGACTGGCCAATCAGAAGAGGCTACTACAGGGCTGCTTTAGGTAACTTCAGGATTGCATGTTCTAAAACTCCTTTCCTGCAATAGTTATAATACATCTGACCTTGGCAAGTTGTTGGATTTATTGTAACTATTATTTTGATACTTTGAATTATGTTACTAGCTCACTCTAGTCAAAAGGTAGACTTCATTAAACTTTAGTAAAGCCTTCCCATGTTAGCCTGTGGAGCTAGCAGCACTGTAATGGGGAAAACGACTTTGGGTGTTTTTCCCTCATCAGGGCTTATAACAAAAAATGTTATAATGTCCCAGCTTTGTATAACAAGGCACCCTGCCCTTGAGGCACCTAGGGCAAACCTTAGGGGTGACTTACATGTAATATAAAGCTAGTTTTAGACTTTAGAAATAGTTTTAATTCCAAATCGAATTTGGACACAGTTTTATTTTAAAACCAGTTTGCAAGGCAGGGCTTTATAATGACACCAGACACTACAGCAATGCACACTTAAGTGCATTAAGTCCACTGTGGTCTCTAAACCTACATGCCCTACCACATACTAGAGACTTACAGGTAGGTTGACTGTAACAATTGTAAATACACCAATTACCATATACCTTTTAAACAGGGTGCTGGCCATGGGCCTGGTTAGCAGAGCCCAGGGCACAATCAGAGTCAGTAACCACCAGTAACAGTCAGGAAATAGGGGTGATCAGGGCAAAAAGGATGACTTCCCTGCAGTGCAGTATCTGCAACACTCTATTCTGGTTAACTAAGGTACATCAGAAGGACGTCAGGATATATTGATATCCGCCTTCGACCTCCGAAGGTAATCTTAACCACACAACACAATCATTACTTATTAGCTTTCAGGTCAATGCCTCTATTGCCATTACAAATAAGAGTGGTGGAAAGGAGAACTCCTGTTGCATACTCTGCCATATGATGAACCAGTAAGAGAGTTTATTTGCCTATATTCTTGCCAGGGGCTGCGTTCAGAGTTGGTGTATGTCAAGACTTTAGGTCCTAGGTTCGATTTCTCTAGGAGTGTAAACAAATATTCCCAGTTTAGGTTGCCAAATGCCTTTTCAAAGTCAATTTGGAGGACAGTGAGCGATATGCAAAGTCGCCCCACCAGGGCCAATAAATTATTTAGTGGGTAAATATTGGGTCTTGTCATTCTATAGTGAACCAAACCACTTTGGTCATGGTGTACCAGCGAGAAAATCACCATTGTCAAGAGATTCAACAGGATTTCAGAAAGCATTTTTGACTCCACATTAATGAAACAGATCGGTATTGCATTGCTAATTGCCTCTCTTCAATCTTATGGCAATGGTCCCTTCTCTATGGTTGCAGCATATAATGCTAGTGAATGTGTTTCTAGTAGGCCAGAAAACAGCTAAAGAAATTTCACAGAGAACTCATTTGTCCACTCGTTTTTCCTTGCCAATCGCTTCCGAGACCTCCTCGACGATCGACCCCTAGGTCTTTTTTGAGGAGAGACCGTTCCCCATCTGAAAGGATCGTAATCAGGAGACCTTCGATGAAGCTGCTCATGTCCCTAGCTTAGAATATGGCCCTAGTTCACACAATGACCAGCAGAATTTGGAATATAATTCAATGATCTCTGTGGAGTCTATGATCAGCTCTCCTTCTTTACCTTTGTCTCCTGCCTCAAGGCACTGTGACCTTTCTTTCTTACTAAGTCAATATAATATAGTTTGCTTGCCTTTTCCCCGTGATCATAAAGTTAGTTCTGGGAGGCCAGTCAGACTTTTTGCACCTTGTTGATCGAGAGCTGAAAATATTTTGACAGTTTGGCACATTCAATCTGATAGAGAGATGTATTCGTGGCTGAAGTCCCATATTGCATCTCAAGGCCAAGAATAATGATTCTCCCTTGTTTATCTTTTTTGAGATTTGTATATATCTGATGGTTCTGCCCCTCATGACAGTCTTGTAAGTTTCCCACACCATCACTGAGTAGTCCACCAACCATATATCTTTTTGGAAGTATTGTTTGGTCTCTTCCCTCAGGCAGGACATTCCTAAGTTCTGCATTTAGCTACCACATGACTAAGTGTCAGGCTCCACCTTCTCTGATCATCGTTCTCACTGGAGAATGGTCTCCATACACGGCCCGTGGTAGGAGTGCCGGTCGGGCGGTGACGTGGTGCGGGGGAGGGGCAGGGTGGGGGGTAGTAAACTACGGATTAAGGCCGAATACAGGTAAGTGAACATTTAAATAAATAAAACGAATTTCGTTGTGAGCACTGCATCGCCAAATGCGATGCAGTGCGCGCAATGAAATTCGTTTTATTTATTTAGATGTTCACTTACCTGTATTCAGCCTTAATCCGTAGTTTACTATCCCCCACCTTGCCCCTCCCCCACCCCACATCACCGCCCAACCGGCACTCCTACCACGGGCCGCGCCTGATGGTCTCTCACATGTTTGACAGCAATCTTGTGGTTGATCTGCTAATAGTCCGAAATTGTTAGCTAAATTTATAAATGGAAAAGCCCACCCACAAAAATATTTTAAGCTTGTCGAGGTAATCAGGTTTACATGGCATTTGGCATTTATTTAATCATGGATGATCAGAAAATGTATTTGTATATTATTGCATTATAATTTAGAATACATAAATACCCCTTACTTTTTTATTGGGCATATTTTTCAACATATCTCTTACACACACAGACACACTTCAGTCTCACATCTAAAAATTCGAATTTTGTGACTTTATTGAAGTAGTTTCATCATATGACTTATCTGGAATTTTCATTCACATCTATTTAAAACAATACATTGGCAGTGTCACTTCAGCTAAGAAAAGGAAAGCTGACAAGTGCTCAGCTGACTTCTGACTAGGTTTGCGCTATAGAAATTCTACATATATACATACTGCTCAAAACAATAAGACGTTTTCTGAGAAATAAACACTGGAAAAGCTTTACATCAATAATCCTTCACCACAATTCCTAAAAAGTCTGTTTAAATGCAAAATTGAATTAAATGACTAAATAAATAGATCGTGTTAGCTGTCGGCATAATGCCTGAAAACCAAATAGTGCAAATATTTTACAGCGGCTGCCGACACAAACAAAAATTAGTGGGGCGGGTGGAGAAGGTGCAGGGGGAGCACTGGAGAGGGAGCAAGGGGGGTATTAATAAAAAAATAAGACTTACCTGCAGCTGCCGGCCGCGTCATACCTCAATGTTCCTCTGTTACCTGGTCCCAGAGGACACTGGGACAGCATCAGAGACTCCCTGTGCAATCCCCAGACTGCTCTCATGCTATTACCAATAGCATGAGAGCATCGCGGTCATTTGCCTAAGCAGGCTGGTTTAACACTTGCTCAGGCACAGGGAGTCTGTGCTGTTTCTCCAACCCGGCTGCGCAATACACCTTGGTTGGAGAAACCTAACTGCGCATGTCTGTTTGGCTGGCCTAAGACAGCCGGCCAAACAGACATGCTGCTTAGAACCACTTCATTCCTCCTCCCTCCCGTGGCCTGGCCCTGTCCCTCCCTACACACGCTGGCTTAGCCTACATCTGAAAAATAAAACGATAACAAAATATAGTTTAATTTTTCATCTGCTGGCTCTGAGCCAGTGGGGCGATGCTCCTCCGCCATTGTGGAAGCCGCCGCTGCTGGTCACTGCTTCAACAGATGGTAAAAGAGTTGCTGAATGTGTTTATACCTTGGACATATTTGTATAAAAAGCATACACAGTGGAACGAGACATTACATACCAAAAATGTATATTTGGAACTATAACGTTTTCAGTGTTTAATTCATAAAAATAATTGCACTAATTAGCACCCATTTGCCAAGCCCTCTAATATCTCGCCCAGCCATTAAGACCCAAACACCAAGACAATACTCAGGTGATCCCAGTGAAGCACAGAATCTTCTTTAACAAGTTTGCATGAAGGCTAAGAGGCAGATTTGAAAACATTTCACTCAACGCAGCACAGCAAGTCAACTTGCTGCACTGCGTTGCATGAAAGGGAGACATTAGAAATCCACCATATTTACAAAGATAAGTCGGATTTTTGCTGCTTAGCGCCAATGCAGACACCCTTCCGCCATGGTGTAAGGGTGCCTGCATTACAAGCAGGAATGTTTTTGTGCATGGAGGGACACCTTCCTGCACAAAACAATCCTTAAAGGCATTTTCCTTTCTCTATGTGTGATGCAAAATGCATTATGCATAGAAAAAGGAAGTAAAAAGGAGAACTAAAGATATTTCTCTTAGTTACACCTGGGTCTGGGAGGCGTACCATTTTGACGCATTGCCAGGTTAACAACTTTTTGTAATTCTGGGAATGACTCAACATCCGTGGTCGTATGAGTGGGAAGACCCACACTCCACTCATGGAACGCCTCCCTGCTGCAAGGTAACGCAAGGCAGCAAAATGCGCTGTCTTGCGGTACTTTGCATTTACTAAACCACGCACAGCCATGCAATGTGGCTTAGTAAATCCCAGTGACGCATGGGCAATGCAAGCCCTTAGTAAATCTGGACCTAGATGTTTGCTTTTAGCAGTGATCTACTGTACTAAAGAATGAGAAGGCAAGGTGTATTTTTAGTGAGAAATATCATATCTGAAGGCAAAAGTCTTTTGGGTGATTCACATACTTGAGGACTTCCAGTTTCTGCTTCATCTTCCACGGCTTATTTCTTATTGTTGCAATCAATTTCTTCTTCTCTTCCACTGCTTCTTTTAACTTGTCCATTTCCTCCTCGGTAATTTCATCCTCCTCTGATTCAGAGTCCGAGCTACAAGAAATAGACATCACGGTGTTCTTAAACTGGCTATTGTTTTGATGTTTCATTACATTGTACTGATGTATTTTCAAGTACAAAAACGTTTCTTTTGACCATCAAATGTTTTATGTTACCGTTGTTTGTTTGCTTTTGAAGTTAGTAGTTTGTATGTGACAAAACATTTATAATGCTCCAGCTTGATTATGACACATATTCAAGATGACTGTACTCAAGATGAAATAAAGTAAATGAGAACAGATTAGTCACTGAATGAACTATTACCTGTTATAATGTACCTATATCTGTTATGTGTTATGACTTTTATGCTGCTTTGACCTGAATGAAAATATATCACACTTGGCTACATCAGCGGCTCCTACGCTATGGCAGAGGAGTGTTGCGACCCCCCCCCCACCCCCACCCGCCATCAGCCTCAAAACCTCGAAAAATAAAACGATAATAAAATGGGTTTATTATAGTTTTATTTTTCTTTCCTGCACAGAGTCTTGGGGGCGGGGTCTAATCGGTGACAGGCTGCAGAAGTAGTGGTGTGCACTGCTGTCAGTGAGCATGTCAATTTGGCCAGTGGGCTTAGGATGGCGAAACTGACATGCGCACTGAGATGTCTTCAACCCGAGCTGCACATTGTTGGGTTGGAGACAGCAGACACAGGCTCCCATTTTCTCTGAGAGCGCAAATCCAGGGCACTCAGGCCAATCCTGATGCTGCCTTCATGCAAGAGAGCAGCATCTGGATTGGCCGCAGGGAAGTCTGGGAGCCTGTGCCTGCAGGGGACTAGAGCCAGAGAGGAGCAGAAGTACGACAAAGCTGCAGGCGACAGGTACGTACTTTTTTTAAACAGTTTTGTTTGTATCTTTGTCATAGTCTGTCGTTCCTCCCACCCACCCCACCACTCTGCCCTGACACCAGACACTACTGCTTGGCTACCGGGAACTGGTGCCCAGGAGCAATGAATATTGACTCGCCAGAAATAGATTAGCCTGGTTGGTAATATCGAACGTTTCCTTGTGAATATTATTTAAGAATGCCCCAAATGTTTGAAGTTTCTAATATGTTTCCGCTCCTGTTTCTTTGACAAGCAGCCACATAGACAGCTCCCTCATCTTCTTCCTTCTCTTCCTCATGCTTTCTTTGCATTGAGCTCATGGAAAGAAGGAAACCAAGATGAAAAGTGTGTGCCTTATGACCCACTTTGATTAAAAGTTGGACCTACTTCCCTCCTTCCCAAATACATTTGTTGGTACTTTATGTGGGATACTTAAGCTGCAAGAAACAAGATGCAACACCCATCCAAACACACCCAATGGATGTCGCCGTTGCCAAAAAGATAATTCTTGTTTGTACCGTTAGCTGTGTAGGATTTTAGGTAATCCCATCACCCTGTAAATATTCTGGGATTGAGAAAGACAGTTTTTAAAAGGGGTACAGAGCACTCAGGGTAACCGAGACAACTGCAGAAAGGGGCAAGAAATTTCCCATAACAGTGATGATAGAGTATCGGAGGTAAATCACAGCTTATTTTAGTCTTCAAGGACTGGTCATTACCTGTAGCCAGGACACCCATCTGAGGCTCGATTTTAACCTTGGCAGACGCTGTAAGTAGACTTTCTCTGCGAAAATATCATCACTTAGTTACAAGACAGTGGTGGAGGCAGGACTAAAGCTAATGGCATGGTGGTATAACACCTTCCACCACTGCCCTTGAAGAATTGAACCAGGGCCTTGTAAGAATTGGGCAGTAGAATTGACCACCCAAATTTTACATAGCGTGGAAGGATGAAAGGATGGTGTAGGAGAGGTGTGGGACCTGCTCAGAGATGGTGGCACCACATCTCCCTCTCATTGGTGCATAATCTATGAGAATTCCTTGAGGCAAGGAAAGGAGGAGATGGAGCCTGTGATCCAACAGCAAATGATCTCATGGTAATGCTAAGAATTACCTTCCTTGAAATGCTCAGACACCACCCAGTTAAATTGGAATCTTGAAGATTATTTTTCTTATGCCAAGCTCACATGTGGAACTGACATGTGAAGCCATTGAACCCACTTTTGATAGGTGCTTTTCTTGAGCAAGTAATAATCCCTGCCCCTTGACAATACAATTGCTGAATCTGTGTGCCAAGAAGCACTAGAAAGATGCCTCTAACTCAGGGGTGTCCAAACTGTTCTGTAATAAGAGCTACTTATGTTCAATGAAAATCATGCTCCACTACTATTATTCATGTTGTATAGTGACCACATAAGACAAGATTACATTAGTGGCCACCTCGTGTAAGATTGTAAGCAGTGTTCACATGAGCGCATCAGGCAGGGTTGCTAGCAGTAATGCAAAAGTGGTTGATCAACTTGGAATGCCTCTACATGGGTAATACATACCAGCCCTAGCTGCAATGCGTCTGGCACTAAGATTATAATATGAGTAACAATGCCTCCTCTGCGCTACATAATTTATCACTCAAATTTCATCTTTAAGTATACTTTGGAAGTTCAACCATGTTTCTCCAAACATCAGCGATTTCATCGTCAATACACCCTTTCCAATTTTGGTATACATATGTTAATTCATCCATGCAAAAGCATCTAACTTAGTAGGCTGAACTGCACATAGGAGAGCTACTCACAGGTAACTGTAGAGCTACTAGTAGCTCACAAGCTACTCGCTGGAGGAGCCTGCTCTAACTTCAGCTGGAACCCATTTAGGCCAAAATTGAGACTACCATCAGACCATGCAGGTAGTCAGTCCTACACCCTGAATTCTCCATTAGGAAGCTGTCTGTGGTTTACCCAGCTGAACTCGCTCAAGAGATGAACCAGAAAGAAATGCCCCTGAAAGTCAGGCGCATCACAGAGTCCAGTGAAGATGGTGACAATAACACAGAGGTACCTACAGGAGGTAAAATGATTCCCATCCCCAAAGACCTAGTGCCTAGTGTTGTGTTGGGGGATGGCATTGACAAGTGGTTTGAAGGTCAATGAGGTAGCTTTGTGCATGCACAGAGTTCCAGAGGAGGATTGGGGTCTAGCCTCTGGAAACATATGCCAGACAGTGGGAGGGATGCTTTAATGGTCCAAGGGCATGTTGGGCTTGCCTCCTGTTTCTGAAGTCACCTCCCAGACTGAGGCCTCACTGTGTATTACATAAAGATTTGATGAGGGCAACAGCACCACTGTTGCCCCCTTAAGTGAGCTGACATCTAAAAAGCGCCCCCAAAGGTGACAGAGGTGTGCCAGAAAGCATTTGATACCCTGAAGGAAGCCATGTGCACAGCACCAATACTTAAGGCCCATGACTTCTCTGAAGAGTTCCTAGTTCAGACAGATGCTTCACAGTATGGGATTAGGGCAGTCTTGTTGCAGCTAAATGAAGAGGGCTTGGACCAAACTGCAGCTTAAATCAGTAGGAGGCTACTTCTCAAGGAACATAAATGGAGTGCAATTGAGAGGGAAACATTTGCAGTGGTCTGGGCAGAAGTTGAGACCATATTTGTTTGGAACTCACTTCCGGCTTCACATGGACCACAGACCCCTCAGATTAGGGTGACCAGACGTCCCGGATTTCCCCGGACGGTCCCAGTTTTTCGAGAAGTGTCCCGGTGTCCCGACACTTTTCTACAAATTGAAGAATTGTGCCGGTTTTTGGGTAGTGCCTGGGTTATTTAGAGAAAAGTCCCGGTTTTTAAGCGAGGGTCGGGTGAACCTGCACGTTAATCAATGTCATGCAGGTTCACATTTCGATCGCCCTCTTAGAAACCGGGACAAAAGTTTACTTCTTTAAACTCCTGCTGTGCTGCTTCGCCTCATTTAAGCAGCACAGCAGGATTTAATGAGGTGTGAATCAGGGCTGCAGAGGCCATAGGGCACGGCCAGGCCCACCAGCAGCCGGACCCTGGAGCTCTTCTTCGCAGAACGGGAGGTAATGTGAAAATATTTTTTTTTTAAAGAACACAAATATATAAATTTGTGTTTTAAAAAAAATATATATATATTTATAACATTATATATGTGATCAAGGCCCCACGCGGGCTGAAACGCGTTATGGTGGCGGTGGTGTTGGGCATGCAATAAATTAGAAACTGCACCATTATCTGGGTTCGCTTCGTCTGTTACATGATTTTCCTACCTTGGGAGAGAGACGAGTCTTGCTGCATATATATATATATATATATATATATATATATATATCTATATATATTCGAACAGGTATTTGGCTCTTCCCACTTCCCAGCCGGCGAAGAGAGAGTCACGAACTCCAGTTTAGTGTGGCAGATTTTAGGTCTTTATTATTATAGCCATATGACGCGTTTCGGACAACAAGGTGTCCTTGTTCACATATATATATATATATATATATAAAGACAACTCGGCTCGTATTGCCGTTGACAACGAAGAACAGGAGCCCGGACCACAAATACGTGCAGTGAGTAGTTTATTGGCAGCTCAACAAACCACAGCCATGACGCGTTTCGACCCCGTAGGGCCTTGATCACATGATATATATATATATATATTTGTAAATAAGAAGCCCTGAAACCTAAATAGGACATTTAGTCCTATTTCTGTCTGTGCCTGTCCCGGTTTTTCATCCTGAAAATCTGGTTACCCTACCTCAGATGGCTGTTGCAAATATTGGGAGAGCCTCCAAAAGTGTTGTTCATCTTTCTACAGGGAATGAACTTTAAAGCGGAACTTCACCCTCCCTCCCTGGGCCTGACCACGCAAATGCTGATGGCCTTTCCAGGTTTTACGGCCTTAGCTATAAGAACTCTCTGGAGGGTGGGTAGTTTACCCCCTCCTTTCTGTGGCAGGTGGCACATGTTTGAAATGACCATCTTTTGCCAGACATTCCCCCATATTTTGTCTTCCTTTGCTGAACCCATTTTGTTGGCCATAGGACTATGTGTACTTTACTCCTGCTAACCAATGGTAAAGCGCTCAAGCTCTGCCTTCTAAACACGGTAAAAATTAGCATATACCCAATTGGCACATTTAATTTACTTATACATCCCAAGTATATGGTACTACATGTACCCAGGACCTGTAAATAATATGGCACTAGTGGGCTGCAGCACAGTCATTGTGCCACCCACAGAGTAGCACTCTAAAATATGTCTCCAGACCTGTCAGTGCAGTATAGGTGTACAGTTTTAAAATGTAATTTCGATCTGGCAAAATAATCTTCCTTTCTTTATAATACTTATATGTCACCCCTAAGGTAAGCCCTAAATGCTCATAGGGCAGGGTGCACAGTATCTAAAACGTAGGACATGTATATTTAATGTTTTACATGTCCTGGCAGTGAAAAACCTATAATGTTGTTTTTCACTGTGGCAAGGCTCACTTTCTTATAGGGTAATACTGGTTTCACAACATTACCTTTAGTAAGTGCTAAATTCAGTTTTGGAATAGCTAGAAAAAGGCTCAAAGACTCTTTTTAATAGTAAATTAAAATCCAACTTAATGATCAAGTCGGAATAAATTTTACTATTTTAGAAATTACACTTTCAGAAAGGTGGCATTTTCCTGTCTAAAACCAAAAGGCTTTCCTGCCAGTGTCCAGCAGTCACCTGATCTATGATAGCTCTCCTGTGATGAGATGTGTATTGCACCCAGACAGTAGACAAAAGGCCCTCGGAGTGAGGCGAGGAGCTCCTTTCTTGATAGAATGGCCTGGGTGGTTGTACCCAGATCCTTCCTGAGCTTCAAAGCATGCCTACCGTGTCACTGCCAGAAAAAGCTCACATTTAGCCCTGCCTCCCCTTTGTCTCTCCATTCGGGATGGCACCAAACCCAAGGGGTAAAGGAGATGACCAGAACTGGTTTAGGGGTAGACAAAGGCTTGTCCTCCACCCACAGGATGGCTCTGTGTATAAACGTAGACCCCACAGACCTCTCCTCAGAACACTGCTGGACCTATAACGATCAAAAGAAGTGCTCTCCTACTTTCTGAAGCCTGAAGGAAGACTGGGCCTGCTTGCCTTGAACCCAGGATCTCAGAAGTGACCCCAATGGCCAGTTGGCTAACCTCCTGTTGTAACTACAGGGACACAACAAGCTAACAGAGGCCTTTGCCTGTAACTGCCCACCCGACTAGTACCAACTGGATCTGCCCTGACCCTGATGTTGGCCTCTGTTAGAGTAAGTGCTAACCCCCAACTAGTGCCCCCAGGTCCTGGACTTTCGGCTGGTGTTCGAGTGAACTACTCCTATGTCCCAAACTGCAAATAGTGGGACTCAGAAAATTCTGCCAGCTTTCTGCCTGGAAAACCTTTGGATAGCGGGACCACCGTCAAAGCCACAGCCATGGATGTTGAATCACCAGTCAGACTCAGCTTGCTGGTTTATCCCACTGAAGGAGATCTGGCTTCCAGAAACGTTTCTAAGTCCGAACGTACAGGGCTTCATGGGGGCTGAGGCCGAGCAACTACCCGTCAATGTCAAGGCTTTCCTGAGCACAGACTTTGGACTCCTCCTGCTAAGAGCATCCCTGACTTCATTGATGACTGTACCAGAAACCTGCTCTTCAGCAACCTGCCATCATCGAGCCCCACTTCAGATCCAGCTTGCAGCTTCCCCGCATAAGACTCGTCAATGACCTCTGTTTGCCCATAAACGTTTGTAAGTCAGAAGGTAAAATTTCCATGAGGGCCAACCTGGTCCCCGTATTTTTAAATATGAAGCAGGCTTTTGCAATTGCAATGCTGCCTTATATTATGTAAGAAAAAATATTTTGAATCACTTTTACTGCAGAAGCATGCTAGTAAACATTTGCTAACTTGGATGCACACTTTACTATTGAGTAATTTAAAGCTAAATATAGGCTCTCACATATCAAAAACATTTTACTCAGACTGCAGCTGGGAAAGAAGAAGTAAACAGTTGCTGGGCAGCTCGACTGCCATATTTTCCCATCTGGTTTAAGACCACAAGGCAGCCTATGTGGGTCATGGGCCATTTATGCTAATTTGAATTCTTTGCACATCTTTACCATGGACTTGCCTAAAAATCAAATATGACTAGTGTTTGCTTTTTAGTTGCCATGTTTAGAGGTAGAGCACATGCATGGGGAGATGTCAGCAATCTCCTAGAGCCCAGATGTCCAAATATGCCAGCAAATCATCACCAAAATGGGAGATCCACGTAAAAAGGGGCCCTTTCCAATATATACTCTTACTTGTGCAGCTAGGACATAAAGTGCATTACAGACAGAACCCCTGTCTGTTGGTGTGTGTTAGGTTGCTTGCAGCAATGTGTAAATACCTAACTAGAGGTGGTTGCACTTGGCTAAACCGTTGAAAAACATAAAAGGTACATGTGAATGATGCACTTATTTACCTCTGAGCACCCATATTGTCTTCTGTAATACTCAAATTTCTAGGAAATTATTTCTACAAAAATGATCAGAAAATATATTAAACTACCTTTTGCAGTCAAGCTGACCAAATATAACAAGCTACTATGGATGTGTGAGGAGTGGACTGGTTTTGTAACATAATGCAGTACAATCCACATGATTGTTAATAACTCATTCTCTAGACAAAGGGTCCAGGCATTTCCTCTTAAGCATATGATTTTGCACAATAAGGCATAAAATGTATAATTGTCTCTTGTCCACTTAGCATATAATCAAAGAGCCCTCCCATGTTTTTGGATGAGTCCAAGTAACTTTTAAAGTATGCACTGCCAATGTACACAGTTTGAAATGGACATAAAGTGTATGCTCTATTAGTAGGAATTGACTCATCCGATAAGGCTCAAAACAGTGGTTCAAATAGAAAAACAGGAAGTTAGAGTGAAGAGAGACATATTTAGTATTTTTTTAACCTCAACAATCACAATGCTACCCAAGATTGTTCCAGTTGACAGGTCAGATATAAGATTCAGATAATCCTAAAGAGCTTACAGTTCTTAATTTATAATAAAATGAGTGCCGGTGCCCAAAGCTGTGCTCAGAAACCCACGGAGGATGCTTTTTATTGTCGACGCACTGAATACCAAGGCTGCATAGTCTTTATACGACCTCAATGATCTCCCATCCACCATCAGACACTCTCTGCCCTTTCATGTCACTCAAACAAGTTCTTGCTTTCTCTGTTTGTGCTGTTTTTCTGTATTTCTATCCCTCCTTCTTTCCTCTTTGTGTGTTTTCCCTCTCTTGCTCTCAGTAACTTACGAGGAAAAATAAGTGTTGGTCCCCAAAAATGAGTGACCCCACCAGTATCCACTTGCTCAAATTAAGCACTGATGAGCTTCACTTCCAATATATTTCAAAGTCATCTCTATGAATCCCTCAGTGAAGCAATGTCCAAAAAGGATTGAAGGTGTATTGAAGGTAAATCTCAGCACAAGGAGTCATTCATATTCAGCCTGACCCACTATTAAACAGAGATTATAGCAATAATATCAGAAACACTGTCAATTCCCAGTTCTAGACTTTATGGAACTATAAACCAAGGAGAAACAAATGGTTATATCTGTAAAAATAAACAAAAATGAGAAAAAATATGTATGTATCATACTTTCCGATGATGGCTCTATAAAAGATTGAATTGTATCCATTAATTGTTGGAGTTATACCCATTATTGATTAGAAGGGAGTATCTAGAGGTTGCTTGTTTGGCTATATATTGTTTCCCCTGGTTTGTCGCTCCCTATCAGCCTACAGGGGCCCTCTGTTTTTGTTGTTCCTTATTCCCAGCCACAGTGATATGTGCATCAAAAGGTTAACCCTGGCTCCCAGACCTACTCTATATGATTCACTTATCAGTCCAACCTCTCTCTTCCCGAGATGTGTCCAGGCCCCTTTCTTGTGGTCTATCATTGAATTAAAGAGCCCTTTGAAATGCACAGATAGAGCCTGGCTATCCCATCCTCCCATGCAAGTTCCTCCCAGCTTACAGGAATGAAGCAATACACAAATCTGTCTGGAGGATTCCTCTATTCCTCATGTTTTTCACCAGGCTGGCTTGGGCTTTCCAAAATGGAACCCAAGGTCCTCCACGTACTCAGTGTACATACACAGCACACTTACTGCACAGAACTGTTGTCTTCATGTATTATGCCACCACAAGCATAATAGCTACATGAAGCAAATGCATTCAGGTTGTGCACACTGTTCAGTACTGCAGTCTTTCTGATTTGTACCAGTGTGTTATTTTAACAACACACACTTCAAGCATACACACATTTACCGTGCTTGCACTGTACCACGCTTCACTCCTTGTGTAGTGTACTTCTTGCCAGCAACCATGCACACAACACGTTTCCATCACAAGCGCCCTTCCACATTTACCTGTTGTAGGCCAGGGGTGAGTTAAGCACACAGCAGCGGAACTTTTAAAAAGGGGAGTGAGCCTGTAGGCCTCACTGAAGTGACGCTGGGTAAGAAGGTCCTGTTCACTACTACTGATCACTACACTGTATGCTGCCACCACAGCACTTGTGCTGCTTAACTCCTGGTGAATGCATACAAAAGACAATGTCTCAACCGGAAATCATTCACAAGGCAATTTAAACAAAAAGAATTAACCCCTTCGCTGCTAGGCCTTTTCCCCTCCTGTGCTAAGCCTTTTTTTGGCTATTTGGGGTAGTTTGCGCTTAGGCCCCTGTAACTTTTTGACCACATAACGTATCCATGCCAAATTTGCGTCCTTTTTTTCCTACATCATGGGGATTCTAAAGATACCCAGGGTTTGTGGATTCCCTTGGAGGGGACCCAGAAATTAGCCAAAATACAGCTAAATTTTGTTTTTTTGGGGAAAAATGCGAAAAAAGGGCTACAGATGAAAGCGTCTGGTTTTTTCCCTGCAAATGGCATCAAAAAGGGGTTGTGGTGCTGAAATCACCATCTTCCTAGCTTTCAGGGACAAGCAGACTTTTGTCAGAAAACCAACATTTTTCACAGTTTTGGCATTTTTCTGGGACATAGTCTATTTTTGCTATTTTTTGTGCTTTCAACCTCCTTCCAGTTAATGGTAGAAATGGGTATGAAAGCAATAATGGATCCTGGAAAGCCATACATTTCTGAAAAGTAGACACAATTCTGAATTCAGCAAGGGGTCATTTGTGTAGATCCTTCAAGTTTTTTTATAGAAACAAACAGTTAAATATAGGAAAAATGGAAAATTAGTTGAAAAAATCAGCCATTTGTGTCAACGTTTTCACCTGTAACTTCTTCTAATTATGACAGATATTTGAAAGCAATATACCGTTACATCCGCTGGACCTTTCTGGTTGTGGCGATATATAGGACTTGTAGGTTCACCAAGAACCCGACGAACCCAAAGCCAATAACTGAGCAGTGTCTTGCAATGGTTTTTTATTATGTACCGGGTATATAGCAATTATTCTGGGAAAATTTTTACATGGAAAAATCGGTATGAAAGACACCTATGTATTTCTGAAATGGGAACAAACTATAGAGTTAAGAAATAGTAGATATTTGCACATTTCCGAAATTGGGAGTACCCATACTAGCATGAGAATTATAGGACATTTTTCAAAATGACTTCTTTTTTACACATTGTCTTTCATTTGGAAGGCAGAAATGCATCAAAAGTCAATAGATAATAACAGTTGCTCTACAATTTTGTGTTACCCTAAGTCTCCCGATAAAAATGGTACCTCACTTGTGTGGGTAGGCCTAGTGCCTGCGACAGGAAACGGCCCAAAACGCAACATGGACACACCACATTTTCACAGTGAAAAATGACCCTTTTTTTGCAAAGTGCCTAGCTGTAGTTTTTGAACCCTAGCTCTGCCGGCACCTAGGGAAACCTAGCAAACCTATACATTTTTGAAAACTAGACACCCAGGGGAATCCAGGATGGGGTGACTTGACTGGCTCTCACCTGGTTCTGTTACCCAGAATCCCTTGCAAACCCAAAATATTGTCAGAAAAATCACATTTTCCTCACTTTTCTGTGGTGGAAAGTTCTGGAATTTGCGTGGAACAACAAAATTCCACCCACCCCGCATTCCCCAAAGTCTTCCGAGAAAAATGGTACCTCACTTGTGTGGGTAGGCCTAGTGCCCGCGACAGGAAACAGCGCAAAACACAACGTTGGCACACCACATTTTCACAGTGAAAAATGACCCTTTTTTTGAAAAGTGCTTAGCTGTAGTTTTTGAACCCTAGCTCTGCCGGCACCTAGGGAAACCTAGCAAACCTATACATTTTTGAAATCTAGACACCCAGGGGAATCCAGGATGGGGTGACTTGACTGGCTCTCACTAGGTTCTGTTACCCAGAATCCCTTGCAAACCTAAACAATTGTCAAAAAAAACACATTTTCCTCACCTTTCTGTGGTGGAAAGTTCTGGAATCTGCGTGAATCCACAAAATTCCACCCACCCCGCATTCCCCAAAGTCTTCCGAGAAAAATGGTACCTCACTTGTGTGGGTAGGCCTAGTGCCCGCGACAGGAAACAGCGCAAAACACAATGTGGACACACCACATTTTCACAGTGAAAAATGACCCTTTTTTTGAAAAGTGCTTAGCTGTAGTTTTTGAACCCTAGCTCTGCCGGCACCTAGGGAAACCTAGAAAACCTATACATTTTTGAAAACTAGACACCCAGGGGAATCCAGGATGGGGTGACTTGACTGGCTCTCACCAGGTTCTGTTACCCAGAATCCCTTGCAAACCTAAAAAAGTATAAAACAAACACATTTTCCTCACTTTTCTGTGGTGGAAAGTTCTGGAATCTGCATGGATCCACAAAATTCCACCCACCCCGCGTTCCCCAACGTCTTCTGAGAAAAATGGCACCTCACTTGTGTGGGTAGGCCTAGTGCCCGCGACAGGAAACGACGCAAAACGCAAAGTGGACACACCCCAATTTCACTGTGAAAAATTACCCTTTTTTGGCAAAAGTGCCTAGCTGTAGTTTTTGAACCCTAGCTCTGCCGGCACCTAGGGAAACCTACCAAACCCACACATTTCTGAAAAGTAGACACATGGGAGATTCCAGGGAGGTATGGCTTGCGTGGATCCCCCAATGTTTTCTTACCCAGAATCCCCCAGAAACCTGAAATTTTGCTGAAAAAATCACTTTTTTCACACATTATTGGGTGGGAAAGTTGTGGCATCACCGGGATGACACAAATTTCCTACCACCCAGCGTTCCCCCAGGTCTCCCGATAAAAATGGTGCCTCACTCGGGTGGGAGGCCCAAGTACGCGCGACAGGCAAGGGCCCAAAACTTATTGAGGCGACATCAAAATTGCCTATCAGAAAACGACCTGGTTTTGCAAGGGGGTCCCATGACTTTTGGCCCGGGGCTCGGCGGCCACCTAGGAAACCTAGCAAACCCACACATTTCTGAAAAGTAGACACCCGGGGATTCAGGGAGGTATGGCTTGCGTGGATCCACCAACGTTTTCTTACCCAGAATCCCTGCAAACCTGAAATTTTGCTGAAAAAATCACTTTTTCACACATTTTTGTGTGGGAAAGTTGTGGCATCACCGGGATGACACAAATTTCCTACCACCCAGCGTTCCCCCAGGTCTCCCGATAAAAATGGTGCCTCACTCGGGTGGGAGGCCCAAGTACCCGCGACAGGCAAGGGCCCAAAACATTTTGTGATAGGCAATTTCAATGTTGCCTCAATACGTTTTGGGCCCATGCCTGTCGCGCGTACTTGGGCCTCCCACCCGAGTGAGGCATCATTTTTATCGGGAGACCTGGGGGAACGCTGGGTGGTAGGAAATTTGTGTCAGCCTGGTGATGCCACAACTTTCCTACACAAAAATGTGTGAAAAAAGTGACTTTTTCAGCAAAATTTCAGGTTTCTGGGGGATTCTGGGTAAGAAAACGTTGGTGGATCCACGCAAGCCATACCTCCCTGGAATTCCCCGGGTGTCTACTTTTCAGAAATGTGTGGGTTTGGTAGGATTCCCTAGGTGGCCGCCGAGCACCGGGCCAAAAAGTCATCGGAACCCCCTTGCAAAACCAGGTCGTTTTGTGATAGGCTATTTTGATGTCACCTCAATACATTTTGGGCCCTTGTCTGTCGCGAGTACTTGGGCCTCCCACCCGAGTGAGGCACCATTTTAATCGGGAGACCTGGGGCAATGCTGGGTGGTAGGAAATTTGTGTAAGCCCAGTGATGCCACAACTTTCCCACACAAAATGTGTGAAAAAAGTGATTTTTTCAGCAAAATTTCAGGTTTCTGTGGGATTCTGGGTAAGAAAACGTTGGGGGATCCACGCAAGCCATACCTCCCTGGAATCCCCAGGTGTCTAGTTTTCAGAAATGTGTGGGTTTGGTAGGTTTCCCTAGGTGGCCGCCGAGCCCGGGCCAAAAAGTCATGGGACCCCCTTGCAAAACCAGGTCGTCTTCTGATAGGCAATTTTGATGTCGCCTCAATACGTTTTGGGCCCTTGCCTGTCGCAGGTACTTGGGCCTCCCACCCGAGTGATGCACCATTTTTATCGGGAGACCTGGGGGAACGCTGGGTGGTAGGAAATTTGTGTCAGCCCGGTGATGCCACAACTTTCCCACACAAAAATGTGTGAAAAAAGTGATTTTTTTCAGCAAAATTTCAGGTTTCTGTGGGATTCTGGGTAAGAAAACGTTGGGGGATCCACGCAAGCCATACCTCACTGGAATCCCCCGGGTGTCTAGTTTTCAGAAATTTGTGGGTTTGGTAGGTTTCCCTAGCTGGCCGCCGAACCCGGGGCCAAAAACTCATGGGACCCCCCTTGAAACCAGGTTGGTTTGTGATAGGTAATTTTGATGTCGCCTCACTAGGTTTTGGGCCCTTGCCTGTCGCGGGTACTTGCCCCACCCATGCGTGTGAGGTACCATTTTTATCGGGAGACCAGGGGGAGCAGAAAGGCTGTAATGGTGGCGGGGATGTGGGCATTGGCGTGCCCACTTCGGGCAGCCCCCACCCTAAAAACAAATGCGCAAAAAAAAATCCCTGGCGTCAAGTGGGCTTTCTGCTGCCCCGGGGGGGCAGATTGGGGGCTACTGCCCCCGTCTACCCCCAGGGGGGGCAGAAAGACTGTTATGGTGGCAAGGGCATGGGGGCATTGGCGGGCCCATTTTGGGCAGCCCCCACCCTAAAAAAAATTGAACAAAAAAAAATCCCTGGTGTTTAGTGGGCTTTCTGCCCCCCCAGGGGGGCAGATTGGGAGCTACTGCCCCCATCTGCCTCCCAGGGGGGGGCAGAAAGGCTGTAATGGTGGCGGCGGGGTGGGGGCATTGGCGTGCCCGTTTTGGGCAGCCCCCACCCTAAAAAAATTGCACAAAAAAAAATCCCTGGCGTTTAGTGGGCTTTCTGCCCCACCGGGGGGGCAGATTGGGGGCTACTGCCCCCATCTGCCTCCCAGGGGGGGCAGAAAGGCTGTAATGGTGGCGGGGGGTGGGGGCATTGGCGTGCCCGTTTCAAGCAGCCCCCACCCAAAAAAAAACACGCCAAAAAAAATCCCTGGTGTTTAGTGGGCTTCCTGCCCCACCGGGGGGGCAGATTGGGGGCTACAGCCCCCATCTGCCCCCCAGGGGGGGGCAGAAAGGCTGTAATGGTGACAGGGGGTGGGGGCATTAGCGTGCCCATTTCATGCAGCCCCCACCCTAAAAAAAAAATGCGTCCAAAAAAATCCCTGGTGTTTAGTGGGCTTTCTGCCCCCCCGGGGGGACAGATTGGGGGCTACTGCCCCCATCTGCCCCCCAGGGGGGGCAGAAATGCTGTAATGGTGGCGGGTGGGATGGGGGCATTGGCGTGCCCATTTTGGGCAGCCCCCACCCTAAAACAAATAGCACACAATAAAATCCCTGGCATTTAGTGGGCTTTCGGCCCCCCCGGGGGGGCAGATTGGGGGCTACTGCCCCCATCTGCCTCCCAGGGGGGGCAGAAAGGCTGTAATGGTGGTGGGGGGGGGGGGCATTAGCGTGCCCATTTCAGGCAGCCCCCACCCTAAAAAATAAATTACACAAAAAATAAATCCCTGGCGTTTAGTGGGCTTTCTGCCCCCCCGGGGCGGCAGATTGGGGGCTACTGCCCCCATCTGCCCCCCAGGGGGGGCAGAAAGGCTGTAATGGTGGCGGGTGGGGTGGGGGCATTGGCGTGCCCATTTTGGGCAGCCCCCACCCTAAAACAAATAGCACACAAAAAAATCCCTGGCATTTAGTGGTCTTTCTGCCCCCCCGGGGGGCCAGATTGGGGGCTACTGCCCCCATCTGCCTCCCAGGGGGGGCAGAAAGGCTGTAATGGTGGCTGGGCGGTGGGGGCATTGGCGTGCCAGTTTCGGGCAGCCCCCACCCTAAAAAAATGCACCAAATAAAAATCCCTGGTGTCTAGTGGGCTTTCTGCCCCCCAGGGGGGGCAGAAAGACTGAACATTGGCAATTTGTTTGGGGGGAGCAAAAGCCCTTGCCCAAGGGGCCGCTCCCCCCTCCCTGGTGCCTTAGTGGGTGGATCCCTGCTTGGGGATCGCCCTCCTGGGGCGATCCCTAAGCAGGGATCCACTGGGAGGGGTACCATTGGAAAGGGAGATTCTCCCTTTCCAATGATACCTCTCCCGTCTTTCTACGTGCTCAGGGGCTGAGATAGCCCCCTGAGCACGTAGAAAGTGAAACTGAAATGAGCCTAAAGGCTTATTTTAGTTTCGTTTTCAGTGAAATGAAGTCAGCGCGACGTGCGCGCTGATCTTCATTTCACTGAAAGGGAGGGGGGGCCTCTGGAGCTGGAGAAGCTCTTCCCCAGCTCCCGAGGCTGTGGGGGAGAAAAGGAAATCCCTCTGCTGTCTGCAGCAGAGGGATTTTGTGCCCCTGGCCTCATGACGGAATGGTTCCGTCATGAGCACAGGGGCACCGATGCTCATGACGGAACCATGCCGTCATGAGCATCGAAGGGGTTAATCAAAAGGAGAGATGGAAAAAAGGGAGACCCAGAGAAATCGTAGAAAGACAAGAGGTTCTTATTTGCAAGTAGTTATAACAGCACTACAGTACATTGTATGTATAAGTAACCATAAGTGGGTTGTGCACTGAACGTGCTTGTGACAGTGAACGGCGCAGTGACACAATGAGGTGAAAAAACAGCGAGAACGTCGCAAAAATACAACAAAATTTGTGGTCAATAACAAAAAGAAGGTATATACAAGGTAAGTATTCTGCTTTAAATTATTTAAATTGACCACATTGAAGCCAGAGGTAACACTGGGTGGTCGACGGCGTTTCGACCTGCCTGAGTTCAGGTCGTCATCAGGACCAGGTTACTTGAATTTGTAATAGTGCTGAATAGTAGGCGAATGGTCCAAGTCAAAGGGCGAAGGAGAGAAGGCTGTCCAAGTGATATCTGCAGGAGTATCAAGCTGGTGGGGCAACGTAGGACTGATTACGTTCCCCGTGGAGTGCAAAACGAATTTGCAGGCAGGAGCGGAAAAACGGGTTGAGAAGTTTAAGAACGAAGTCCAGGCAAGTAGATGAACATTGGCTGATTTAGAACAAACGAGGTTGTCAAAGGAGAAACGATCCTCGTGAGGGAAACAAATTCTTGCAAGGGGTACACGTCTCTTACCATGCAGAGGACCTTTCCGTCCCAGCAGAGTGAAATGATGAGTTGCTGTAGGTCCGCAATGCCATCCCCTGCTCTCTGCGTTTATGTTGCAACATTTAATAAAACAGATTTGAACCACAGAAAATGTGTTTTCACAAAATTCTATGATACCTAAATGTTATTCACCAACATTTTTCTTAAACCACAGAAGTGTCTTTGCACTCTGTTTCAAGATACAGGCTGTTTTTTTTAGCAATTGTTGGACCTAGGATAACCTTCCATCGAAATGCACAAGTGTGTAGTTTAAGCGCCTTACATACTAAAACAGAATCAAAAGTGTTCAGAGGTTTAGGACCTTGCAGTGTAGGATATCTCTTTAGGCGGTGTGCATTTCACGTAAAACCCAACAATCCAGCACAAGCACTAATTATTTTTTCAAATTCTTTTCGAAGAAGCATTCATTGTTTGGTTGAAACCTTCAATAAAACATTAAATTAGGTGATAAATGAACTGAAGAACTCTAAGGTAATCTCAGGAACCCAATTCAAGGCATACTGGATTATGTTACTGTGTCTGCAGAGATGGCTCATTAGGTGATACAGTTGAATATGTTTATAAACAAGTCAAGAGCAGATGAAACACTGTTAACAACAGAGCGGCGCTGTGACTGAGAACACATTAAGGGAGGAGATGTAGAGCAATTATCACTCTTTTTAATCCAAGTACTGAAGAGAACAGGTAGTGTTTCACAAACACCCCAGCTGAAACTGTCATTGTTCCTCTATTTAGTTAAGGAGCTGCCGGGGTTGCTGGAAAGGGAAAGCAAAAGTGGCCCAGTGGAGGAAATCCCAGTCTTCCTTGTTGGTGCTTGGACAATAGAGTGATGGATAGCAGTGCTCATTTGAGAACATTACTAGTTATGGAAATGCTGTTTGGAGAAGTGGCAAAATATAAGACCTGGATATTTATAGAGCTGACAAAAATATGCAACTTTGAATGTAAACATTCAACATTGTGTTTACCTATGTTGAATGTTGCCTCTTTTTCTTGTGTAACTACTCCTGTAAAGCATATTAACCCCTTCGGCGCTGCGCGAATTCTCCCGCTGTGTGGGAGAATTAATGAGTCGGCGTGTTTCGGACGGCCCCCAGCCGTCCTCCGCACACGCCCACCGTGACGTCGGACGGCCGGGGGCCGTCCTGAGCACCGAAAGGGTTAAAATGATTCTGTCTAACTGCCAGTTATTGTAATTTATTGTATCCAGAAATGTCTGTCAGCCTTGTGAGGCGCTTTGATGCACCTGGGAACACTGCTTGCACCTATATAAATAAATGCAAAAATAAGACAAATTTGCCAGTAGTTAAGTTCAAAGAGGGCATGATGTTGGATAGACGGATGCTCTGAATCAAAAGCTGTAATAAAGCTAATGCTTGCACTACAGGGATGATGATAACCCAATCTCCCTCTCCAGTGTTTACCACTGTTCTTAATTTTCTTGTGTATGTGGTTATTGGTGGATGCAGTGAGAGATGGAAAATGGCCTCACTCTTTATGGATCATGAGTACAAGGATAGTGCTCTCCGATTAAAGCACTTTGAACGTAAGACCTCCCTATCATGTTTCAGAAATTAGTCACCATTAGGCCTGGGAGACACTTTCATCACGCCAGAGTAATTGGAGTAATTTCAGTAATTACACATTACACTTGTGATTCGAAATTACACGATTACGCCAGCCTGGGTAATTGAGAGTAATTTGCGGCAAAAATCCTACCACAGGAGCACAGGAACAATGAACTAAGAGAGAGCGAGCAGCTGCTGGCTACTGCTGATCGTGTCCTGTAACACTAAGTGCTATTTTCTTAGAGCAAAATGCATCTCCTAGACCATTTTGGATGCAAGGGTGCATTTTGAACTACGAAAACAGCGTTAAAAGCTGGATTCTATGTCAGGACTGGAGGCGCGGATTATGCCTTCTTTCTTCACTTTATTCAAATAGCAGCTCATTGAAAGATAAGAAAAACTACGTTTCCCAAAAACCCTAGGGAAAAGGCAGTTTAAAAAAAACATATAGAAACAGCCAATCCTGGCATAGTAACACTGTCCAATCAGGGGGCTCATAGCCCAACATAGTTCTCTGTCACTGGCCGTTTGTCCTCTTTCTTCGCTGCTACGCAGCCGAGCTAAGTACCCTCCAGTTATTTTTTACTGTTTGGTGCTAAAGCTGTGTTTTAGTAGAGTGTTTCTCACGTTGCATTGGGTTTGCTGTTTAGCGCTTTCAGTATATGTCATCTGTGATATTTATTGCTGCCCGTGTATGCGCGTGTCACCGCGTCTTTCCTCAGTTTATTTTGGCTAATTTGTTTCCTTCAGCATTGCGTGTGACTTTCAGCGCTGGGTGCGCTAGTGCGATTTGACTGGAATCGCTAAGTTTGGTTTCCTCACTGCGGGAGCGGTTTCGCTCTTACGCAGTGTTGCTGGTGCCTCGCTCGTCGCGTCGACCTCCCACCGCCAGGGGGCGTGGGAGGCGACGCGGAGTGCAGCGCGATGTTTGAATTCCTTACATTCTTGGAATTCGATCATCGCGCGCATTCCTCGAGCGGCCGGTTGTGAAGGCGAGACGCCCGACTGGGTCTGTACGCGGTCAGGCTGCTTAGAAAGCAGCCGATCGCTTGTGAGCAATTATTAATGCTCTGCTGCCCAGTGAGACTGGGAGCAGAGTCTGTATTTCAGTTTTGTTACGCCCTAATTTAAGGGTCTGTATTTGGCCTGAAGGCCTGCTTATGGGACACTGCCCGATCCGGCTCCTGTAACGGGGGTTACTACCCTTCCCTTTTAAAACCTAGTTCACCAGCCTGTGTGTCCCAAGGGGCGTCAACCCCATTTGAATTGCGAGTGGCTCGCACCTAACTGTAGGCTGACACCCAGCCCCTGAAAATTGTAGGCCCTACTGTGAGGCCTAGTGCTCTGACACCCAGGCACCCCCTATTGGTCCCTGACCTGACCCATCTTATTACCATGGAATACCAGGAGGACTACCAGGACATGGAGGACCCTCTGGCTGATCTTCCTTGGGGGGATGAATTTTATGATGCTGTTGACACGTCAATTTATCAGTGGCAGTGGCGGAGGCCATGACCCCCTTAGAGGAAAGGTTTTCCCGTCACATTGCCCAGGCATTTGAAAAGCTAGCCCCCCAATCTACCACTCCTGCTTTCCCTCCTTCAATCCCGGAGGGACCGCTACAAGGGGAACAAGGCCCACCACCATCTAAGAAATCCTGTGACTCGGGGGTGGATTTAGATGCTTTGCCAGGAGGAGATGTAGAGCAATTATCACTCTTTTGAATCCAAGTACTGAAGAGAACAGGTAGTGTTTCACAAACACCCCAGCTGAAACTGTCATTGTTCCTCTATTTAGTTAAGGAGTTGCCGGGGTTGCTGGAAAGGGAAAGCAAAAGTGCCCCACTGGAGGAAATCCCAGTCTTCCTTGTTGGTGCTTGGACAATAGAGTGATGGATAGCAGTGCTCATTTGAGAACATTACTAGTTATGGAAATGATGTTTGGAGAAGTGGCAAAATATAAGACCTGAATATTTATAGAGCTGACAAACATATGCAATTTTGAATGTAAACATTCAACATTGTGTTTACCTATGTTGAATGTTGCCTCTTTTTCTTGTGTAACTACTCCTGTAAAGCATATTCTTCCGCGCGAATTCTTCCGCTGTGTGGGAGAATTAATGAGTCGGAGTGTTTCGGACGGCCCTCGGCCGTCCTCCGCACACGCCCACCGTGACGTCGGACGGCCAGGGGCCGTCCTGAGCACCGAAAGGGTTAAAATGATTCTGTCTAACTGCCAGTTATTGTAATTTATTGTATCCAGAAATGTCTGTCAGCCTTGTGAGGCGCTTTGATGCACCTGGGAACACTGCTTGCACCTATATAAATAAATGCAAAAATAAGACAAATTTGCCAGTAGTTAAGTTCAAAGAGGGCATGATGTTGGATAGAGGGATGCTCTGAATCAAAAGCTGTAATAAAGCTAATGCTTGCACTACAGGGATGATGATAACTCAATCTCCCTCTCCAGTGTTTACCACTGTTCTTAATTTTCTTGTGTATGTGGTTATTGGTGGATGCAGTGAGAGATGGAAAATGGCCTCACTCTTTATGGATCATGAGTACAAGGATAGTGCTCTCCGATTAAAGCCCTTTGAACGTAAGAACGCCCCTGTCATGTTTCAGAAATTAGTCACCATTAGGCCTGGGAGACACTTTCATCATGCCAGAGTAATTGGAGTAATTTCAGTAATTACACATTACACTTGTGATTCGAAATTACACGATTACGCCAGCCTGAGTAATTGAGAGTAATTTGCGGCAAAAATCCTACCACAGGAGCACAGGAACAATGAACTAAGAGAGAGCGAGCAGCTGCTGGCTACTGCTGATCGTGTCCTGTAACACTAAGTGCTATTTTCTTAGAGCAAAATGCATCTCCTAGCCCATTTTGGATGCAAGGGTGCATTTTGAACTACGAAAACAGCGTTAAAAGCTGGATTCTATGTCAGGACTGGAGGCGCGGATTATGCCTTCTTTCTTCACTTTATTCAAATAGCAGCTCATTGAAAGATAACAAAAACTACGTTTCCCAAAAACCCTAGGGAGAAGGCAGTTTAAAAAAAACATATAGAAACAGCCAATCCTGGCATAATAACACTGTCCAATCAGGGGCTCATAGCCCAACATAGTTCTCTGTCACTGGCCGTTTGTCCTCTTTCTTCACTGCTACGCAGCCGAGCTAAGTACCCTCCAGTTATTTTTTACTGTTTGGTGCTAAAGCTGTGTTTTAGTAGAGTGTTTCTCACGTTGCATTGGGTTTGCTGTTTAGCGCTTTCAGTATATGTCATCTGTGATATTTATTGCTGCCCGTGTATGCGCGTGTCACCGCGTCTTTCCTCAGTTTATTTTGGCTAATTTGTTTCCTTCAGCATTGCGTGTGACTTTAAGCGCTGGGCGCACTAGTGCGATTTGACTGGAATCGCTAAGTCTGGTTTCCTCACTGCGGGAGCTGTTTCGCTCTTACGCGGTGTTGCTGGTGCATCGCTCGTCGCGTCGACCTCCCACCGCCAGGGGGCGTGGGAGGCGACGCGGAGTGTAGCGCGATGTTTGAATTCCTTGCATTCTTGGAATTCGATCATCGCGTGCATTCCTCGAGCGGCCGGTTGTGAAGGCGAGACGCCCGACTGGGTCTGTACGCGGTCAGGCTGCTTAGAAAGCAGCCGATCGCTTGTGAGCAATTATTAATGCTCTGCTGCCCAGTGAGACTGGGAGCAGAGTCTGTATTTCAGTTTTGTTACGCCCTAATTTAAGGGTCTGTATTTGGCCTAAAGGCCTGCTTATGGGACACTGCCCGTTCCGGCTCCTGTAACGGGGGTTACTACCCTTCCCTTTTAAAACCTAGTTCACCAGCCTGTGTGTCCCGAGGGGCGTCAACCCCATTTGAATTGCGAGTGGCTCGCACCTAACTGTAGGCTGACACCCAGCCCCTGAAAATTGTAGGCCCTACTGTGAGGCCTAGTGCTCTGACACCCAGGCACCCCCTATTGGTCCCTGACCTGACCCACCATATTACCATGGAATACCAGGAGGACTACCAGGACATGGAGGACCCTCTGGCTGATCTTCCTTGGGGGGATGAATTTTATGACGCTGTTGACACGTCAATTTATCGGGCAGTGGCGGAGGCCATGACCCCGTTAGAGGAAAGGCTTTCCCGTCAAATTGCCCAGGCATTTGAAAAGCTAGCCCCCCAATCTACCACTCCTGCTTTCCCTCCTTCAATCCCGGAGGGACCGCTACAAGGGGAACAAGGCCCACCACCATCTAAGAAATCCTGTGACTCGGGGTGGATTTAGATGCTTTGCCAGGAGGAGATGTAGAGCAATTATCACTCTTTTGAATCCAAGTACTGAAGAGAACAGGTAGTGTTTCACAAACACCCCAGCTGAAACTGTCATTGTTCCTCTATTTAGTTAAGGAGTTGCCGGGGTTGCTGGAAAGGGAAAGCAAAAGTGGCCCAGTGGAGGAAATCCCAGTCTTCCTTGTTGGTGCTTGGACAATAGAGTGATGGATAGCAGTGCTCATTTGAGAACATTACTAGTTATGGAAATGCTGTTTGGAGAAGTGGCAAAATATAAGACCTGGATATTTATAGAGCTGACAAAAATATGCAATTTTGAATGTAAACATTCAACATTGTGTTTACTTATGTTGAATGTTGCCTCTTTTTCTTGTGTAACTACTCCTGTAAAGCATATTAACCCCTTCGGCGCTGCGCGAATTCTTCCGCTGTGTGGGAGAATTAATGAGTCGGCGTGTTTCGGACGGCCCCCGGCCGTCCTCCGCACACGCCCACCGTGACGTCGGACGGCAAGGGGCCGTCCTGAGCACCAAAAGGGTTAAAATGATTCTGTCTAACTGCCAGTTATTGTAATTTATTGTATCCAGAAATGTCTGTCAGCCTCGTGAGGCGCTTTGATGCACCTGGGAACACTGCTCGCACCTATATAAATAAATGCAAAAATAAGACAAATTTGCCAGTAGTTAAGTTCAAAGAGGGCATGATGTTGGATAGAGGGATGCTCTGAATCAAAAGCTGTAATAAAGCTAATGCTTGCACTACAGGGATGATGATAAGCCAATCTCCCTCTCCAGTGTTTACCACTGTTCTTAATTTTCTTGTGTATGTGGTTATTGGTGGATGCAGTGAGAGATGGAAAATGGCCTCACTCTTTATGGATCATGAGTACAAGGATAGTGCTCTCCGATTAAAGCCCTTTGAACGTAAGAACGCCCCTGTCATGTTTCAGAAATTAGTCACCATTAGGCCTGGGAGACACTTTCATCACGCCAGAGTAATTGGAGTAATTTCAGTAATTACACATTACACTTGTGATTCGAAATTACACGATTACGCCAGCCTGAGTAATTGAGAGTAATTTGCGGCAAAAATCCTACCACAGGAGCACAGGAACAATGAACTAAGAGAGAGCGAGCAGCTGCTGGCTACTGCTGATAGTTTCCTGTAACACTAAGTGCAATTTTCTTAGAGCAAAATGCATCTCCTAGCCCATTTTGGATGCAAGGGTGCATTTTGAACTACGAAAACAGTATTAAAAGCTGGATTCTATGTCAGGACTGGAGGCGCGGATTATGCCTTCTTTCTTCACTTTATTCAAATAGCAGCTCATTGAAAGATAACAAAAACTACGTTTCCCAAAAACCCTAGGGAAAAGGCAGTTTAAAAAAAACATATAGAAACAGCCAATCCTGGCATAGTAACACTGTCCAATCAGGGGGCTCATAGCCCAACATAGTTCTCTGTCACTGGCCGTTTGTCCTCTTTCTTCGCTGCTACGCAGCCGAGCTAAGTACCCTCCAGTTATTTTTTACTGTTTGGTGCTAAAGCTGTGTTTTAGTAGAGTGTTTCTCACGTTGCATTGGGTTTGCTGTTTAGCGCTTTCAGTATATGTCATCTGTGATATTTATTGCTGCCCGTGTATGCGCGTGTCACCGCGTCTTTCCTCAGTTTATTTTGGCTTATTTGTTTCCTTCAGCATTGCGTGTGACTTTAAGCGCTGGGCGCACTAGTGCGATTTGACTGGAATAGCTAAGTTCGCTAAGTTTGGTTTCCTCACTGCGGGAGCGGTTTCGCTCTTACGCGGTGTTGCTGGTGCCTCGCTCGTCGCGTCGACCTCCCACCGCCAGGGGGCGTGGGAGGTGACGCGGAGTGCAGCGCGATGTTTGAATTCCTTGCATTCTTGGAATTCGATCATCGCGCGCATTCCTCGAGCGGCCGGTTGTGAAGGCGAGACGCCCGACTGGGTCTGTACGCGGTCAGGCTGCTTAGAAAGCAGCCGATCGCTTGTGAGCAATTATTAATGCTCTGCTGCCCAGTGAGACTGGGAGCAGAGTCTGAATTTCAGTTTTGTTACGCCCTAATTTAAGGGTCTGTATTTGGCCTGAAGGCCTGCTTATGGGACACTGCCCGATCCGGCTCCTGTAACGGGGGTAACTACCCTTCCCTTTTAAAACCTAGTTCACCAGGCTGTGTGTCCCGAGGGGCGTCAACCCCATTTGAATTGCGAGTGGCTCGCACCTAACTGTAGGCTGACACCCAGCCCCTGAAAATTGTAGGCCCTACTGTGAGGCCTAGTGCTCTGACACCCAGGCACCCCCTATTGGTCCCTGACCTGACCCACCTTATTACCATGGAATACCAGGAGGACTACCAGGACATGGAGGACCCTCTGGCTGATCTTCCTTGGGGGATGAATTTTATGACGCTGTTGACACGTCAATTTATCGGGCAGTGGCGGAGGCCATGACCCCGTTAGAGGAAAGGCTTTCCCGTCAAATTGCCCAGGCATTTGAAAAGCTAGCCCCCCAATCTACCACTCCTGCTTTCCCTCCTTCAATCCCGGAGGGACCGCTACAAGGGGAACAAGGCCCACCACCATCTAAGAAATCCTGTGACTCGGGGTGGATTTAGATGCTTTGCCAGGAGGAGATGTAGAGCAATTATCACTCTTTTGAATCCAAGTACTGAAGAGAACAGGTAGTGTTTCACAAACACCCCAGCTGAAACTGTCATTGTTCCTCTATTTAGTTAAGGAGTTGCCGGGGTTGCTGGAAAGGGAAAGCAAAAGTGGCCCACTGGAGGAAATCCCAGTCTTCCTTGTTGGTGCTTGGACAATAGAGTGATGGATAGCAGTGCTCATTTGAGAACATTACTAGTTATGGAAATGCTGTTTGGAGAAGTGGCAAAATATAAGACCTGGATATTTATAGAGCTGACAAAAATATGCAATTTTGAATGTAAACATTCAACATTGTGTTTACCTATGTTGAATGTTGCCTCTTTTTCTTGTGTAACTACTCCTGTAAAGCATATTAACCCCTTCGGCGCTGCGCGAATTCTTCCGCTGTGTGGGAGAATTAATGAGTCGGCGTGTTTCGGACGGCCCCCGGCCGTCCTCCGCACACGCCCACCGTGACGTCAGACGGCCAGGGTCCGTCCTGAGCACCGAAAGGGTTAAAATGATTCTGTCTAACTGCCAGTTATTGTAATTTATTGTATCCAGAAATGTCTGTCAGCCTTGTGAGGCGCTTTGATGCACCTGGGAACACTGCTTGCACCTATATAAATAAATGCAAAAATAAGACAAATTTGCCAGTAGTTAAGTTCAAAGAGGGCATGATGTTGGATAGAGGGATGCTCTGAATCAAAAGCTGTAATAAAGCTAATGCTTGCACTACAGGGATGATGATAACCCAATCTCCCTCTCCAGTGTTTACCACTGTTCTTAATTTTCTTGTGTATGTGGCTATTGGTGGATGCAGTGAGAGATGGAAAATGGCCTCACTCTTTATGGATCATGAGTACAAGGATAGTGCTCTCCGATTAAAGCCCTTTGAACGTAAAACCTCCCCTGTCATGTTTCAGAAATTAGTCACCATTAGGCCTGGGAGACACTTTCATCACGCCAGAGTAATTGGCGTAATTTCAGTAATTACACATTACACTTGTGATTCGAAATTACACGACTACGCCAGCCTGAGTAATTGAGAGTAATTTGCGGCAAAAATCCTACCACAGGAGCACAGGAACAATGAACTAAGAGAGAGCGAGCAGCTGCTGGCTACTGCTGATCGTGTCCTGTAACACTAAGTGCTATTTTCTTAGAGCAAAATGCATCTCCTAGCCCATTTTGGATGCAAGGGTGCATTTTGAACTACGAAAACAGTGTTAAAAGCTGGATTCTATGTCAGGACTGGAGGCGCGGATTATGCCTTCTTTCTTCACTTTATTCAAATAGCAGCTCATTGAAAGATAACAAAAACTACGTTTCCCAAAAACCCTAGGGAAAAGGCAGTTTAAAAAAAACATATAGAAACAGCCAATCCTGGCATAGTAACACTGTCCAATCAGGGGGCTCATAGCCCAACATAGTTCTCTGTCACTGGCCGTTTGTCCTCTTTCTTCGCTGCTACGCACCCGAGCTAAGTACCCTCCAGTTATTTTTTACTGTTTGGTGCTAAAGCTGTGTTTTAGTAGAGTGTTTCTCACGTTGCATTGGGTTTGCTGTTTAGCGCTTTCAGTATATGTCATCTGTGATATTTATTGCTGCCCGTGTATGCGCGTGTCACCGCGTCTTTCCTCAGTTTATTTTGGCTAATTTGTTTCCTTCAGCATTGCGTGTGACTTTAAGCGCTGGGCGCACTAGTGCGATTTGACTGGAATCGCTAAGTTTGGTTTACTCACTGCGGGAGCGGTTTCGCTCTTACGCGGTGTTGCTGGTGCCTCGCTCGTCGCGTCGACCTCCCACCGCCAGGGGGCGTGGGAGGCGACGCGGAGTGCAGCGCGATGTTTGAATTCCTTGCATTCTTGGAATTCGATCATCGCGCGCATTCCTCGAGCGGCCGGTTGTGAAGGCGAGACGCCCGACTGGGTCTGTACGCGGTCAGGCTGCTTAGAAAGCAGCCGATCGCTTGTGAGCAATTATTAATGCACTGCTGCCCAGTGAGACTGGGAGCAGAGTCTGTATTTCAGTTTTGTTACGCCCTAATTTAAGGGTCTGTATTTGGCCTGAAGGCCTGCTTATGGGACACTGCCCGAACCGGCTCCTGTAACGGGGGTTACTACCCTTCCCTTTTAAAACCTAGTTCACCAGCCTGTGTGTCCCGAGGGGCGTCAACCCCATTTGAATTGCGAGTGGCTCGCACCTATCTGTACGCTGACACCCAGCCCCTGAAAATTGTAGGCCCTACTGTGAGGCCTAGTGCTCTGACACCCAGGCACCCCCTATTGGTCCCTGACCTGACCCACCTTATTACCATGGAATACCAGGAGGACTACCAGGACATGGAGGACCCTCTGGCTGATCTTCCTTGGGGGGATGAATTTTATGACGCTGTTGACACGTCAATTTATCGGGCAGTGGCGGAGGCCATGACCCCATTAGAGGAAAGGCTTTCCCGTCAAATTGCCCAGGCATTTGAAAAGCTAGCCCCCCAATCTACCACTCCTGCTTTCCCTCCTTCAATCCCAGAGGGACCGCTACAAGGGGAACAAGGCCCACCACCATCTAAGAAATCCTGTGACTCGGGGGTGGATTTAGATGCTTTGCCAGGCTTAAGCAAGGCTTACTTGACAGTCAACCTGCTCTTCCAGCAGGGAAGCCCCCTACTCCTCCGCCGGCAGACCCCTCAAACGCGGTAGGAAATGCAGATGAGGAACCAGGTCCTTCCAGACCTTGGCTTCCTTCCCGTCCCTCTCAGGCCTCCAAGAACACGTCAGACATGCTAGATCCTGGCGATATTGTCCACCCACGTTCCTCCGAATGGGCCCGGCTGACAAGGTCGCTAATTACATGGCGGGTCGCATTCGTAGGCCACTAGAAAAAGAAGCCCGTAATTGTCTCAGGGCGGAGTGTCCCCGCCCCTCCCTCGAGGGTAAAGTGGCTCTTACCCCGGATTTTGATCCCCGCATGGCCACTTTTCTACAGAAATTTATTAGAGATCCTAAGAAGGGGATTGACAGGTCATGGCGGGCTTGCCAGGACAAGCTCCTGGATGTCCTAGGACCCCTTAAGAAGATTTTATATATGGCAGAGGAGGCCAAAGTTTCGGGCTCCTTAATTTCCCCGGACACTTTGTCGGGGTGGGCCCAGAAAGCTGTAGTTTTCTTGGGCAATGCGAATTGCGCCCTATCCACTGAGCTCCGCCGCTCCCTTCTTATTAAGGTTGACCCAAAATTGGGGGACCTGGCGGACTGGGAGGCGGGCGCTATAGCTCAAGGAGGTCTCTTCGGAGAGCTTTTTGTTAAGGAGTTAGGAAAATTTATAAATACCTTCACATCGCTTGACAAGGCTCAGACAACAATTAAAAAGGTGTTCCCCCATGTTTTTCATGGAGCCGGTCGAGGTAGGGGCCGCTCGACTGGCCGTCAGTTCCACCAGAATGCTCAAAGGGGACAAGGCCCCAGACAATATCAAGACCAGTCACGATTTGGAAACTTTTAGAACCACAAGAGGACATCGTGGCAAGGGCAGAGGCTTCCGAGGAGCAGCGGCCACCTCAAGTCCTGGTGAGTGTTCTCCCTTCTTCTCGCCTATAAATAGGGGGGCGACTGGCGAATTTTTTCCAGGCATGGGTTTCCCTCACAGGGGATGCGTGGGTCCTTCAGACGGTGCAAGGGTTCCATTTAGACTATCTAGGAGAACCTGTACAGAGGTCCAGGCCCGTCCCATTCAGTTCTCTCTCCAGGAGGTCGCCCTCGTGGGCGAGGAAGTGACATCCCTCCTCGACAAGGGCGCCATCTGTCCCGTCTCCCCACACCCCACAGGGTTTATAAGCAATATATTCTTGGTCGACAAGACCGATGGGGGCAAGAGGCCGGTCATAAATCTAAGTGAATTCAACAAGTGGCTAGTGTACCGCGCAATTTCCGGCTCAGCACCAGATCTGGTTATAGAGTCCGACGCCAGCAGGTTAGGATGGGGAGCCAGGTGTGGGGATCTCTCTACGGGGGGTTTGTGGTCTCCCGATGAATAGAAGTTACATATAAATTGTTTAGAGCTTCTGGCAGGATCTTTCGCCGTCAGCTGCTGGATGAGAGACTCGATGCAGTCATGCGTCCTTCTCAAGATGGACAACATTTCAGCAGTCCGGTATATAAACCACCTCGGAGGCACCAGATCCAAAGCCCTTTCAGACCTAGCCGCGAGCTTCTGGCAGTACTGTCTGGACAGTCAGGTATCGGTGACAGCGGAATACTTGCCAGGTCGGATTTTCAGTCCCGCAATTTCTGGGATTCCAGCCTCTGGATGCTCGATCCGAGCATCATCGCGATGTTGAACGACCGCTGGGGCCCCTTCTCGGTGGATCTGTTTGCCTCGAGGTTGGACCACCAGCTTCCCCTCTTTTTCAGCTGGAGTCCGGATCCCTTGGCAGTGGCCAAGGATGCCTTTCTGCAGGACTGGAGCTTGTAGAAGGGCTACGCATTCCCTTCATTTGCGATGATCACGAGATCGACGGCCCAGGTTCGGCGTCAGAAGGCGGAGTTGGTCATAATCACCCCCTATTGGAGGTCACAAGTCTGGTTTCCAGTTCTTCTGGAACTTTCCTGGGATTCTCCAATCCTACTCCCCCACTTTCCAACCCTCCTTCTGAGTCCCGGCAAGGCTCCACATCCTCTGGTGCAGACGAACTCGTTGTGGCTCATGGCGTGGCGGATTTGAGGGGACGATGGGAGGTCCCAGGACTTTCGCAGGAGGCTGAAACCTTTATATTCAAGGCTTGGGCGGACAGCACTGTCAAGAGGTACAGGTCAGCTTGGGGCAGATGGTCCCGTTAGTGTCTGCAACAGTGTTTCAATCCCCTGGTCGCCGATGTAGTGCAGGTCATAAATTTCTTGGTGCAATTGGCTTCCAAGGGCATGGCATATAGGTCCACAAACACCTTTCGCTCTGCCTTTTCCTCCGGACATGTACCGGTTAATGACGCATCTGTGGGCAAACACCCTTTGGTATGCAGGCTGCTATGGGGTATTCGGCTCTCGTTAACTCCGGAACCTCGCTATACCGCCCTTTGGGATGTGAACCAAGTGCTTAACTTATTTTTGTCTTGACAGCCGAACCGTTTCCTTTCCAGGAAGGAGCTTTCGGCTAAATTGGCTATGCTTTTATGCCTCATCTCCTGTAGACGGGTCTCTGATGTCAGGGCTTTAGACATCACAAGTAGGTTGTTTACTCCGAATGGGGAGACCTTCACTCTCCTTAGAAGGACGAAGTGTCATTCCAGGGTTATTTCTTACCCAGAGTTTCCAGATTCCCCGAAACTGTGTGTTGTTAGATGCCTTAAGGCAAATGAAGAGATGACAGAGGAGGTTTGTCCACCAGGCGAACGTCAGCTTCTTATTGCTCTCCGGAAACCTTTTAAGGCGGTTTCTTTACCTACCATTGCTAGATGGGTAAGATGGATGATTCAGGAAGCAGGCATCAGCCTCACTCACTTTGGTGCCCATTCTGCACGGGGGCTATGGCCTCCAAAGCATTCGGCTTGGGTGCCCGACTTGAGGATATCCTCAATCCGGCAGATTGGTCTTCGGATTCGACATTCAAAAGATTTTACTTCAAGCCGGTGCTGGACATGGCTCACCTCGTTGTGAGCAAGCTTTGAACTAGCATAATCCTCGCCTCCAGTCCTGACATAGAATGAAAAATTTCCTAGCTATCGTAACGGAAAGTTTCAATTCTATTAAGGACTCGGAGGTGAGGATTATCCCACCCTAGGGTCCAAAGAAGGACAGCCCTCCCCGTGTGCAAGTAAGTATTTTGCTTTTATTGAGAGGGTTTGGTGGGGAACAACTGTTCTGTAGTGCACTAACTACGTTGCCGCTTATGTTTCGCAAGCTTTGTAGTTTTGGCTCAGGTGGTAATGTCTCTCTGTCTTTGCAGGGTCTGATGCGAACAAACAGGATGCATGAAGGTGCTCCGACGGCTGGCTTTGCGCGACGAAAGAGGACAAACGGCGAGTGACAGAGAACTATGTTGGGCTATGAGCCCCCTGATTGGACAGTGTTACTATGCCAGGATTGGCTGTTTCTATGTGTTTTTTCTAAACTACCTTTTCCCTAGGGTGTTTGGGAAACGTAGTTTTTGTTATCTTTCAATGAGCTGCTATTTGAATAAAGTGAAGAAAAAAGGCATAACCCTCTCCTCCGAGTCCTTAATAGAATTGAAACTTTCCGTTACGATAGCTAGGAAATTTTTCATTATGCTTCTCACACAATTGGTTAGGATTGTGAGTAATTACGCTAGATAGATTTACGCCATTTACGCCCACCCCTAGTCATAATGGAAAATCTTTCAGTGAACCCCATTGTTATCCCCATCCTTCATCTAATGTAATTTCCAAAGTATACCTTATTTCCGCAGTATTTTGAGTGACTCTGTACTGCCTAGCATTTCCAGTCACTTACTCTTACATGCACCCAGCCGGAGGCAGAGTGTTCTCTTACCTCTGTAATACCGTAGCACAGTGCTCTCTTCTATTTTCAGTGAACGATATCCCTCCATACTCTCTCTGCATGTTTATGCACATTCAGTTTCTAGAATTGTGGTCGGTATTCTCACTGAAATTATGAGATTGTGATATTCTATATAGTTGCTTGTCAACCATACTCATAGATTGGGTACTGGTATGTACCGTTTTTGCAAACTGCTTGCAGTGGAAGACTGTTACCAGTTGATGATACATATTGCTGTGCTTCAAAATAGTCCTAGCAAGAGCCACGCATACAACCCATTCCAAATTATCTCTTGAACTCTATAAACTATTCATTTCGAAAACTATTGTTTCTCCCTAGGTACTTTATGTTTCAAAGAATATCAAATGCCAAATGATTACTTTTGTATTTTATGCACTGAAATGTTAATAAATTATCTACCTCCACGTTTTAAAAGAAATATGGAAAGTATTTCTAAGAGTTAGGAGTAAATAGTGTAGGGATGTATAATGGAGGATTCAAGCTCCATTATGTTCAGCGCTGGTTCTATGGATGCTAAAGTAGGGCCATAGCAGCGGCAGTCCGTGCAGGTAGCGCGGTGGGGCGGTTGGGTGGAGGTGGGGCAGGAGGGGGAGGGAAATCGACAAACGACGGAATAGGGAAAATTCAATAAATAAATAATTCCTATTCTGTCATCTGTCGACATCGCCCCCCCCCTCCCCCCGCCTCACCGCGCTTACCTGCATGGACGCTGCTGGGCCATAGTATGCATTACATGCCTGTTTCTTCTTTTGTAGGCGTTTGGTCATTCTGGATGTGTTGTTAGAAAGGCCCTAGATGTGTTTCTCATTACATGACAATGCGTTATTGAAATGTGTGGTGTGTTCTGCTGAAATGTGGTCGTACTGATAGAAAGCTACTCATTACCCTCTTTACATCCCTTTCACTGTTGCATAAACATGTGGTGTAGTTGTATCAAGTGTGCTGTTTTGGGTGTTTTATTTGCTGCTGAATTGTCTACAGAGAGACAAGGCATGTCTTTGGTCTGTCTTTATGTATACTTGATGTGTGTAGTACTGCTGAGGGTCAACAGCTTGTGCTCAGTATGACCCTTGGAACAGTGCTAGTAAGAGTGTGTCGTTAGTAAATCAGTGGATTCGACTGTCTTTGGCAGTGTGGTAAGAAGAGAGGTGGAATTCATCGGTTCATGTGTATTGGTGACTTTGAATTTTAGCCAGATGGTCTAAAACATTCAGTGCATTACCCGATATTCAAGTGGTAAAGAATATTTGAGTGTTTTAAGCATTAAAGCTCAGTCTATGAGTGAGTTTCTAAAGGATGCACTATGTGACCTTGCCTACAAATAGTTCTTATTACATCTAGCAGCATACAATTAATGCATAAGGAGCCTGTCTCATTACAAAGTAATATACAAGACAAGAGTGTAGTGAGCTAACAATGGAGAGTGAGGGAAATAACTGGGAATGACAGCAGCAGAGTCACAGGTTTGAAAGCACTGACATTGAGCGCAGAGTTGTTCAGAAGTAGAGCCATTGTTTGAAAAGCTGGGAAGCCTCAACATAGTATGAAGATGTTCAGACTTGTACAAATGTAGATGTGCTGTACTGCTATGGAATTAGGAAATGTGGACCCAAGGACATATTCAGTGAATTGAAACGTAAGAACACAGATGCATTATAAGGATCATGGCACTGATGGACACAATAAGACCAAGGAACGTAATTACTAACATTTTCTGCAGGTCTTTAAGTGGTGCAAAGAGGTGAAAAGCTTTGCATCAATTTTCTTATAATGCATGGGATTCGGCAATCCCACTATGAAAACCCATCTCTAATTTCTTTATAATTGGCGACATGTGACACCCTCTGTCAACCGTTATAAAGAAATTACATCAGAACTCAACTGTAATAACTTACTCCAGTTTAGTTCTGATCTCACAATACCTGCTGCGGTCGGGGCATGGAGCATAATTAAACCAGCAGCTTAAAAGACAACAATCCATGGCTTTTCTGTCTACTACTTTGTTTTTCTAGCTGTACATTGACAACTAGAAAGGAAATATTTATGGCAACATGTTCATTTTTTTGCACTAGAAATTCTATTTCTTTTTTTCATGTTTGCAAACATGCTCTCTCTCTTATATATGAAAGAGCTAGGTACCAAGGGTTTAACTAGTTTGTAGGAAAGATGATGGTGTGACCATCTAGTATAATGGATAAAGTACTCCCTGACGTACATGATAGGGATATTGCAAGTCACCTCGGAATTCCATAACCTTATAAAGGAACTCTGCCTTGCTGCTCAATGTAGTCATGCACCTCCTCAGAGACTTGCAGTATCCTTATAATCCTTATAATTGAAGCTGGCACTTTGAATGAGGACTCCAACTCTACACATACTATGGCTTGTCGTCTAGAGTCCTGAGTACAAAGCAAATCGAAGAGGAAAAAATTAACACAGTTTGAAGAGTGGAGTTGAAAAGCGTGATTGCAAAGTTGCTGAAGAAGACTTCAACTGTGATAAGATTTGGGTAACTTTATCTCTGGATGTGGAAGAGGAACAACCTATAACCAGGCAAAGAGAGATTCAGAAGTTCAGAAGAGCACAAGAACCAACAAACTTACCTGAAACAGGAGCCAGTAAGACTGGAATCAAGCTGTGGAATTTGTGTCAGTGATCCATGGAAAATGCCCATAATACTACATTTGGAAAGAATAATGAAACTAGAAAGTGTCCTAATGGTTTCAATGTTGAGTGACAATTATACGTGTGAAAAGTTTGGAATTCACAGTAAAGTTCTGACAAGAACCTGAATCTTCAAGATTTGAGAGCTTCAAACTTTGTAGAGGAGGCCCTCGTCCACTGGAAAGCCCAAAAATCCAGATGCACCATTAGGAAAGAAAATATAACTACCTCGGAGGATTGAGGGATGAAAGAAGACTAGACTTCTAAATAATAAAAGCCAGGTTAATCTTACCAAGTAGCCATTGTACCACAAATACGTACAGTACCTAGCCTTTGAACCACTGCAAGACTTATCAACTAGACATGGAGATGCTCCCTGTGAATGCACTAGTTGCATCAAGGTGAAGATGTGTACACCCCAAGACATTGCTGAACTAAAATCAGACCAGTGTACCCTTGCACGCATTGACAAGACAGCTGATGATAAGAGGAGAACACCATGTGTCTCAGGAAACAATTCTGGAATGTTTGGAGGACTGGGTATACAAAAAAAGAGATCTTAGTAGGGTAATACTCTGACAATATATCAATTGAGTCAGTAAGCATATTGAAGAGAAAAAGAGAGTCCAACAGGATTCCTGAAGCAAGCTCTTAACTTCATGCCAGAAAGATATAAAGCCAAGCTGCTAAACAAACCCTGCCTAGTTATGGATTCTGTTCAGTGGTGTACTGCCCTAGCGTGGGAGTAGTAAAGGGTACACCACAAGGCCCAGAGTGTAGCAGCCTAGTTTCATGAAGAAATCCACTCCCTGTATGCACTTGGTGAGACACAACAATGGAACAGACACTTGAAGCCAAGCTGGAGATTGGTCGGAGCCAGAGGTCAAAGCTAGAGATCACCAATGGAGTTTGTAACAGAGACATAAGCTCAGAGAAAGAAAATCCCCAAGCCAAAAGGTTTTGTTGTAACATGCCTTCACTAAGTTTCCTGGAAATGCATGAACTTCTGAAAACTGAAGAAGGCCGTGTAAGTGTGCTTCCAAAATTCAGCCATCTAAAAATGGCAACTCCATTTTCCTCTGTTCTCCTTTTCCCCCAACCTCACTTCTGAAAACATGGGGAATTATTTACATATTCCCATATTAAAAGTGGCGCACTGGTGACGCAAGGGACTTGCAAATAAGCCCATGGTTATTCCTTCCGTCCAGTCACACTGCCTCATCAATTCTTTTGACTCCCACCTTCGCCCTGCACAGTAGCTAAGTATCCCTATCTGCTTTATTTTGGGATGAGGAAAGCAATGAGGCTATTATCCTCCCCATCTTAAGCCCCTGCTCACAGCCCTGCAGTAACTACTTTGGCTCCGTGGCCCGCTTCACCACTACACCATTTTTAGAACATATTTTTTCAGCTATTATGATGTATTATTTTTTGTGTGTAAGGAGCATTGAGATCTGATGAGGCACGGTGTAGTTTGATTTGTGGTTGATAAGGTGTGTTAAGATTTGCTATGGTATGACATGATGTGATGTGCTAATGTGCAATGTGGTAATTTCAGATAGAGTTACATGGTCCCGCGCTGTAAAATGTCGTATCAGCACAGACAGGTGAGAAACACGCGAACAATATACCAGAATTATTTGCCAATAAAGAAAATAGATACACAGGGGGATATTTACAAAGAAGTGGCGGAGTGAGGCATTAGCCGTCATGGCTTAATGCCTCACTCCGCCACTTCAGAAACGCAAGGCTGCACCATATTTACAAGGATATGGTGCAGCCTTGCGTTTCCCCCTGCGCTGGCGCTACACTCAGCAGTGTAGCGCCAATGCAGGCACCCTTGCACCATAGTGCAAGGGTGTCTGTGTGCAGGGCAAGATTGTTTATGTGTAGGAAGGTGTCCCTTCCTGCACATAAACAATCTTTAAATGCCGTTTTGTCACTTCTATGTGTGCTGCTTAATGCAGCACACATGGAAGTTTCAAAATGTAATTTCTTTTAAGGATTCTTTATGTGCAGGAAGGGTCACCTTCCTACACATAAACAATCCAAGGCATTTTGCTTTTCCATGTGTGCTGCACAAGGCAGCACATATGGAAAAAGCAAAAACGAGGAGAAATAAAGCATTTCTCCTCGTTTCGCCAAGTTAAGACCAGGTTTTCCTGGTATTAATGTTGGTGCTGCTTCCTATTTATGCTGCCCTTGTAAATAGGGGGCAGCGTCAAACGCCCTCTGCAACACCCACTGCCCACCCCTTTCACGCTAAGCAAGTGGCTTAACGCTGCCTTGTAAATAAGGCAAAGCCCCTATCGCCACGGAAACGTCACAAAAAGTGACGTTTCCGTGGCGATAGGGGCTTGTACATATGCCCCACAGTTCCATGGAATCTTCTCATTAATACAATTTCACATGCATAAATCTATACAACATAAAAAGGAAACAAAATAATTTTTTTACCCTGAATCTCCGTTACTCTTTTTATCAGCTAATTTCTTAGTGGGCTTTTCTTTCTCTTTTTTCTTCACGTTCTTGGCGCCATTTTCTTTTTTCTTCCCTTTTCTACCTCTCCCTTTCCGACCAGGAGAGGCGTTCTCTGTGTTCTCACCATCAATTTCATCCTGCTTTGACTTCTCGTTGTCCGTGTTCTTCTTGGCTTTACCAGCAGCGTCATCGTCATCGGAATCGATGTACCGTCTGTACGAGGGCCCTTTGTGCCTGGGTCTGCGCTTCCCTCCGGAGCCCTCTTCTTCATCTTCCTCATTTCTTTTTAAATCACTGTTTTCTGATGACAACCATAAAAAGTTGTCAAAACATAAAAAGGGTATGCCAACATTCAGCAAACATACTGTCATGGTGACTGATGTAGATACATTTTTTCTCAGAAAATATGATATTTTATTGTGAATTTGTGAAATGTATTTTATTCCATATAACACAAAATCTGATTGTCTCTTTTTTTAAATAGATTTTTACACCTTCCTTCCATGGGGTATCTGCACATGTAATAATGTCTGTAAGCATTAATTGCTGCCATTACATCTGCTGTAGCTAAATACTGACATGTACCGAAAATTCAGTGGCCCACTTACCAGTGTGCAATGTACTACATTGACACAAGTACACGAAATTATTGCTTTTAGAAATCCACGCCAAGCAAAATATTTAGGTCATTGATAGAAAACATTTGTTTACATGGTGTTCAGGCTCAGCTGCTGGCATAAAGCCTTTCCCTGGTTCTTCCCCAGTTCCTCTTTTTTTTCGATCAGCTCAGCGTATTGCTTGAGGTAAAGGAAGGGTGTCGCCCTGAGGCACCACTATGCTCAGCATGTTGTTCTTGTGTTTTTTAAAATTTAAGTTGTGCACTTTGTAAAATTCTCTGTTGGGGGGACCTGGGGCCTTTTACTTTTTAATCTGGATTATTGGGAAGAGAGGAGCTAGTGTTAAGTGCCCGCTTCATAGGACGGAACATTAGCGGACTTTGTTGTGTGCCGCTTCTCTGCTTGAGTTAGCGGTCTTGTTCTCATGTGCATGGCCCTACATAGAGCGGCTGTGGCGCGGACCTCCTACATAAAGGTATGGTGTCTGCCTGAGGCACCGCTATGCTGCACTTGTTTTTAACATTTTAAGGCGTGCCCTTTGTAAAATTCTCTGTTGGGGGGACCTGGGGCATTTTACTTTTTAAACTGGATTATTGGGAAGAGAGGAGCTAGTGTTAAGTGCCCGCTTCATAGGACGGAACATTAGCGGACTTCGTTGTGTGCTGCTTCTCTGCTTGAGTTAGCGGTCCTGTTCTCATGTGCATGGCCCTACTTAGAGCGGCTGTGGCGCGGACCTCCTACGTAAAGGTTTAGGGCCCGATTCTGATGCGGGTTGGAAAAGCTTCCCGACCGAGGGCCTGATTCTGATGCGGTTAGGAAGGCCTCCTAACGGCATTTGCTCCTTCCAAATCGGATCGGGAACGTGTCTTCCCGACCGAGGGCCCAATTCTGATGCGGTTAGGAACAAATGTTCCCATTGAAGTCAATGGGAGTTCAACCAAATCGTATCTGGAAGCATCCGGATGCATCCTACTCCGCCGGTCGGACTTTCCCGATCCGAGTGGGTCGGACACCATTTCCCAACCGATTCGGTCGGGAAGCTTTTCCAACCCGCATCAGAATCGGCCCCATAGTGTCTGCCTGAGGCACCGCTATGCTGCACTTGTTTTTAACATTTTAAGGCGTGCCCTTTGTACAATTCTCTGTTGGGGGGACCTGGGGCATTTTACTTTTTAAAGTGGATTATTGGGAAGTGAGGAGCACGTATTAAGGGCCTGCTTCAGGGGACGGGCATGTTAGACCTGTCATTTTTAGGGTGGTCTTGCTGCCAACCTTTTTCTTTTTGCCTCCCATTTTTGCTGTATCTTTTTGTTGGCATTAGGACTCTGCACACTTTACCACTGCTAACCCGTGCTAAAGTGCATATGCTTCTCCCCTAAACTTGGTAACATTGGTGTATACACAATTGGCATATTTACCTTACTTGTAAGTCCCTTGCAAATTGTTATACCATATACCCAGGGCGTGTAATATAAATGCTACTAGTCGGCCTGCAGCACTTATTGCGCCACCCATACATGTAGCCTTTTCAAACCTGTCTCAGGCCTGCCATTGAAGGGCCTTGTATGCAGTTTACTCCCACTACAACCTGGTATTTAAAACTCCTTGCCAAGCCTCAAACTCCCCTTTTTGTGCACATCAGTCACCCCTAAGGTAAACCCTACATGACTCTAAGGGCAGGGTGCGGTGTACCTAAAAGGCAGGGCGTGTTCTTTTGTGATTTGGATGTCCTGGCAGTGACAAACAGCTAAATTTGTTTTTCACTGCTGTGAGTCCAACTCCTCTCATAAGCTAACATTGGGAATTCCCTTATACCTCTTTAAGTGGGAGTTCCTGGTCAGAAAGGAGCAGCTTTATCATGTTTGGCATGGTTGGAATAGTAATGATAAAACCTCTTTAATGGTAAAGTTGGATTTATGACTGCTATTTTAGAAATGCCACGTTTAGAAAGTGGACATTTTTTCTGCCTTAACTTTGCTCTGTGTGCCTGCAGCCTGTCTCCAATTCGTGTCTGGCCTGGGTGACTGTTACCCTTTGTAAGGGTGACCAGATCTTGAGAACCAAAAACCAGGAAATTTTGGAAAATAGAAGAAGGACTACAATTTTTTATTAACAGAATGGCACAGAATGACAGCTCTCATCAACATAGGATCACAGAAGAGTCATTAAAATAATAAAATGTAATTTCTACAACCAACATCATACCTTTTAATTAAATTGCTTACTTATAACAGCTGCTAACTAGCACAGCTTTAGAACCCCCAAAAAGTGCCTCTGACTGTTTTCAGACGACCCCCTCTAAAAACCAGGACATGAGCCAAAATTGCCGAAATATGCCAGGACAGCTGGTGAAAAAACAGGACTGTCCGGGCAAATCCGGGACGTCTGGTCACCCTACACTTTGTGCATATTCTCTTGACAGCCACAGACCAGGAGGGGCTAGGTGTGACAGGAGATGCATCTGCATCCATCTGAATACTCATAGCCTTCCTGGGCAGCGAGAGAGGGAGGTGGTTTGCACTTACATCTGAATAGGTTGTGGCCTGCCCTCACATAAAGGACTGACTTACTCCCTACTGGTACACTGGAGCCAGTGCTGGATTGAAAGGGATCCTTGTGCACTTCAGAAGGCTCTTGGGAAGTCTCCCCCCCCATCAAAGGCACCTTTGAGTATAAGTATCAGGGCTCTGGCCCTATCAAATCAGTACACTACTGGACCTGGAAGAAGTTACTCTGGAGTAAAGGCTGCTGTGCTAAATGGTTGCTATCTTGCTGAGTTTGACTGTCCCCAGGGACTGCTACTCTGCCTGCTTGCGCTGCCCTGCTGACCTCTACCCTACTGACCCAGAATCAAGGACACCCCCCAGAGTGACTCAAAGGGCTTGCTGGCTTGCCCCCTGCTCTTTCCTGAGGTTTCAGGGACATCAAAGCCCTCGCTTCATCCCCGGGCTGTCTCTGTGACTTTGCTGTGCCGAACTGACTGTGGCAGAACCTGAGTCTGCTTTGCTACCCAGTTAGTGCCCTGAGGACTCGCGCTCCCTTTCCTGCACGGAGACTCGCACTCTTCTAGCCTTATCGGACTTACAGCCTCGCCTTCAACAGGGCTGTAAGCGCTTCTCAAGTCCGTGCCTCGCATCATCGAGTGGCAGGGTGTGCACTCCGGCCCCAGGAGGTGTGAGTGCTCAGCAGCGCGGGTGGTGTGCATTTCACCCCTAGACCATAGCCTGATTGTTCTGCTCCTTTGCGGCAGTGTGAGGGGCCGTGAAAGTCTTTTGGGGAGTTTGCAGCAGTCAAAGAATGCCACGCCTCCTCAGCAGTGTGAAGAGCCATGAATGTTTACTGTGGGAGGTTGCAGCAGCCAGAGAACACTGAACCGGACCCGAGCAGTCCAAAAGGAACTCGCTACACTCCTCGCAGCGAAATCCCACTTCTACTATTTCTCAACACATTGTCTCACCCGAGTGGTCCTAAAGAACTTGCTGCGCTCCTCGCAGCAGACTCTGGTTTTTTAGGTTGAGCCTAGCTGCAGCGCGCTTGCACTGCTCGCTCTGCGAGACTGCTGTAGTAGAGTATGGGAGAGAAGCGGCGCCAACTCTCCTCCCATATTTTTCATTGGCTTGTGTCATTGTCTTTTGTAAATGCTGCCTTCGGATTCGTTAATAGGCTTGTTAGCCCCTCCTTAGTACGGCCTGGTCTTCATTTGTACCCACCCATGGCGACTGGCCCTTTTACTTCAGTTGTTACACTGGACCTGTTATTTAGTCTGTAAGCAAGATTTACTTTATTGAGTTTCTCTTACTGCAGGCCGGACATGCACTGCTTCAGCTAAAACCGCATGTGTTTTTTTAAGGAGCAAGGCCGTCCCCGTAACACGGGCGCCTGCTTTCAATCACTTTAACCCGCCATTATCTCGTGTCTGTTTCAACCCCCCAAGTAAAATGGATTTAGAAATGATTAGCGAATTAAGTCATGTGAATTCCAGGTAGCACATAATACTGTGCTAATGGGCTGAAGCTGACAACAGCACATCTGTGTAACATGTCGTATGTACTAAAGCCACCTGACGGGTTGTTTTCAAAAGCATGTTTTACTAACAACAACACCACCACCAATACCACCACCACCAATACCACCACCATCAATACCACCACCTCCACCAATACCACCACTGCCAATACCACAAATACCTCCACCACCAATACCACCACCACCACCAATACCACCGCCAATACCACCACCAATACCACCACCACCACCATCCCACCACCACCACCAATACCACCACCAATACCACCAACACCACCCCCAACAACACCACCAACATCAACACCACCAATACCACCACCAATACCACCACCACCACCAATACCTCCACCACCAATACCACCACCAATACCACTACCACCACCAATATCACTACCACCAATACCACCACCAACAATACCACCACCACCAATACCATCAACACCACCAATACCACCACCACCATCAATATCACCACCTCCACCACCACCAATATCACCACCACCACCAATATCACCACCAATACCACCACCACCAATACCGCAACCACCACCAATACCACCACCACCACCAATACCACCACCACCAATACCACCACCAATACCACCACCACCAATACCACCACCACCAATATCACCACCACCACCAATACCACCACCAATACCAATACCACCACCAATACTACCACCACCAATACCACCACCAATACCACCACATCCACTAATACCACCACCACCAATACCACCACCAATACCACCACCACCAATACCACCACTAATACCACCACCACCAATACCACCAACACCACCAATACCACCACCACCACCAATACAACCACCACCACCAATATCAATACCACCAATACCACCACCACCAATACCACCAACACCACCAATACCATCACCCATACCACCACCACCAATACCACCACCACCACCAACACCACCAACCCCACCACCACCAATACCACCACCAATAATACTACCACCACCAATACCACCACCAATACCACCACACCATCAATACCACCACCAATACCACCACCAATACCACCACTAATACCACCACCACCACCAATACCAATACCACCACCAATACCACCACCACCACCGATACCACCATCACCAGTACCACCACCAATAACAACACAACCACCAATACCACCAGCAATACCACCACCAGCAATACCACTACTATCAATACCACCACCAGTACCACCACCACCAATACCACCACCACCACCAATACCAACACAACCACCAATACTACCAGCAATACCATCACCACCACCAGTACCACCACCATCAATACACCACCATCAATCCAATACCACCACCACTATTAACACCACCAATACCACCACCACCACCAATACCACCACCACCAATACCACCAATACCACCACCAATACCACCACTAATACCACCACCACCATTAATACCACCACCACCAATACCACCACCACTACCAATACCACCACCAATACGACCACCACCAATACCACGACCATCAATAACACCATCACCACCAATACCACTACCACCTACCATTCCCTTTCTGGTTAGCTAATTCAGCAGGATTGCCGCACCTAGACACCCTCTGGTATTAGTGTGCATTATAAATCTCAATTTCATTTCATTTCACCACCAATACCACCACCAATACCACCATTAATACCACCACTAATACCACAACCACCACCAATACCACCACCAATACCACCACCAATACCACCACCACCACCACCAATATCACCACCACCACTACCACCACCAATACCACCACCACCAATACCACCAATACAACCACCAATACCACCACCACCACCAATACCACCAATACCACCACCAATACCACCACCAATACCACCACCACCAATACCAATACCACCACCACCAATACCAATACCACCACCAATACTAGCACCACCAATACCACCACCACCACCAATACCACCACCAATACCACCACCACCAATACCACCCCCACCAATACCAACACCAATACCACCACCACCAATACCACCACTACCAATACCACCACTAATACCACCACCACCACCAATGCAACCAACACCACCAATACCACCACCAATACCACCACCAATACCACCACCACTACCAATACAACCACCACCACCAATATCAATACCACCAATACCACCACCAATACCATCACCCATACCACCACCACCAATACCACCACCAGCACCAACACCACCAACCCCACCACCACCACCAATACCACCACCACCACCAATACCACCACCAATACCACCACACCATCAATACCACCACCAATACCACTAGCAATACCACCACCACCAATACCACCACTACTACCAATACCACCACCAATACCACCACCAATACCAATACCACCACCACCAATACCACCATCACCAGTACCACCACCACCACCAATACCACCACCACCAATACCACCACCAATACCACCACCAATACCACCACCACCAATACAACCACCGATACTACCACCACCACCACCATCACCACCAATACCACCACCATCAATCCAATACCACCACCACCAATAACACCACCAATACCACCACCACCAATACCATCACCACCACCAATACCATCACCACCACCAATACCAATACCACCACCACCAATACCACCACTAATACCAATACCACAACCACCAATACCACCACCACCAATACCACCACCATCACCACCAATACCACCACCACCACCTACCATTCCCTTTCTGGTTAGCTAATTCAGCAGGATCGCCGCATAGTGTGCGTATAAATCTCAATTTCATTTCATTTCACCACCAATACCACCACCAATACCACCACTAATACCACCACCACCAATACTACCACCACCACCAATACCACCACCAATACAACCACCACCACCAATATCACCACCACCACTACCACCACTAATACCACCACCACCAATCCCACCACCACCAATCCCACCACCAATACCACCACCAATACAACCACCACTACCAATACCACCACCACCAATACCACCACCACTAATACCACCACCACCAATACCACCACCAATAACACCACCACCAATACCACCATTAATACCAATACCACCACTACCAATACCACCACCAATACCACCACCACCAGTACCAATGCCAATACCAACACCAATACCAATACCACCACCAATATCAATACCACCACCACTAGCACCAATACCACCACCAATACCACTACCACCAATACTACCACCACCAATACCACCACCAATACCCCACCACCAATACCACCACCACCACCAATACCACCACCACCACCAATACCACCAATACCACCAATACGACCACCAATACCACCACCAATACCAATACCACCACAATTACCAGTACCACCACCACCAATACCAGTACCACCACCACCAATACCAATACTGCCACCACCAATACCACCACCACCAATACCAGTACCACCACCACCAATACCACCACCAATACCAATACCACCACCACCACCAATACCAATACCACCACCACCAATACCACCACCACCAATACCACCACCACCAATATCACCAATGCCACCACCACCACCAATACCACCAATACCAGCACACCGATACCACCACCACCAATACTACCAATACCAATACCACCACCACCACCAATACCACCACCAATACCACTAAACCAGCAATACCACCACCTCCACCACAACCAATACCACCAGCAATACCATCACCACCAATACAACCACCACCAATACCACCACCAATACCACCACTAATACCACCATCACCAGTACCACCACCACCAATACCACCACCACCACCAATACCACCACCACCAATACCACCACCACCAATACCACCACCACCTATACCACCACCAATACTACCACCAATACCACCACCAATACCACTACCACCAATACCACCACCACCACAACCAATACCCCCACGACCAATACCATCACCATCAATCCAATACCACCACCACCAATACCACCACCACCAATACCAATAACACCACCACCAATCCCACCAATACCATCACCACCACTAACACCACCACCACCAATACCACCACCAATACCACCACCACTGCCAATACCACCACCACCAATACCACCACCACCAATACCATCACCACCAATACCACCACCAATACCACTACCACCAATACCACCACCACCAATACCACCACCACCTACCATTCCCTTTCTGGTTAGCTAATTCAGCAGGATCGCCGCACCTTGACACCCTCAGGTATTAGTGCGTGTTATAAATCTCAATTTCATTTCACCACCACCAATACCACCACCAATACCACCACCTCCACCAATATCACCTCCACCACTACCACCACCAATACCACCAACACCAATACCAACACCACCAATCCCACCACCACAAATACCACCACCACCAATACCACCACTACCAATGCCACCAATACTACCACCAATACCACCACCACCAATACCAACACCACCACCACCAGCAATACCACCACCAATACCACCACCAATACCACCAATACCACCACCACTACCACTACCACCACCACCACCAATACCACCACCACAAATACCACCACCACCACCAATACCACCACCAACACCAATACCACCAATACCACCACCATCAATACCCCCACCACCAATACCACCACCAATACCAATACCACTACCAACACCAATACCAATACCACCACCAATACCAATACCACCACCAATGCCACCACCACCAATACCACCACCACCACCACCACTACCACCAATACCACCACCACCACCAATACCACCACCACCACCACCAATGCCACCACCACCACTAATACCCCACCACCAATACCACAACAACCAACACCACCACCGCCACCAATACCACCAATACCAACATCAATACTACCACCAATACCAGTACCACCACCACCAATACCACCACCAATACCACCACCACCAATACCAATACTACCACGACCAATACCACCACCACCAATACCAGTACCATCACCACCAATATCAATACCACCACCAATACCACCACCACCAATACCAATACTGCCACCACCAATACCACCACCACCAATACCACTACCACCAATGCCACCACCACCTATACCACCACCACCAATACCACCACCACTACCAATACCACCACCACCAATATCAATACCACCACCTCAGCGCCTCTCGCTCACTAGTAATAGCAGGGGCACTGTACGAGGCCGGTGCTGCAGCCAAGACCCTCCCTCCATGCCTGCAATAAAGCATAGCCCTGCATACGCGTACGCGATTTTTACTCGAACTGACAACTCCTCAGTTCTTGAGTCTCTCACTTCGGGACGACGATAGCTGCACAGCTTTGTGACTCTGCCCACTCGAGTTATTGACCAAATACTTGAATATGGGATCAGATGCTTCTTCTTTTTTCGTTCTTTGGACACGTATCTTCAGTGTTGAGTTTTAATTCGATGGAGTACGGAAACCAGTCCGTGCTTATGCACTTTACCTCTATTATCGCCCTGATGAAGCCCTATTAAGGGCGAAACGCGTCGGCTGCTTCTGTGTGCATCTCAAAACTTTTCTTGTAAACATTAAAAGAAGAATTATCCATTCTGAAGACACCGAAAAGATTATTTTTTCTCTTCTGTATATTTATTGCATTAATTGTGCCTCTCTGTGCTCTGTTTTGTGTATAGTATTGTAAATGACAATGCCTTTTATTTATGTTTAAAAACCCAAAACATAAATAAAAGGCATTGTCATTTACAATGCCAATAGCTCAAACTCGCGTGAATGCGAGACCTATTGCATTGCAAATGCTTGTTTTTTTTGCATGTGTGGCATCAACAACTGGGCCGGAGCAGAATGTTTCAGTTTCGCTCCTACCTTCATTTGGGATGTTAGAGTCTGAGCGGTCCCCGCACCTCAATCCCGTGCCCCTCGTGGTCAAGGACTACAAACTCATATGATACGACACCCAGGCAAGCTGTATTAAACTTAAGGAAAGCACATCGGTTCCTGTCGCCATAAGCTAATGAACTCTGTCTGCAAAATTACCGTATAGGCTCTAAAATGAGCCCATCTGGATCTAAAGTACTGAGTGCCTAGAATCTTTTAAAAATTCATATCTCTTGATTTATTGATTGACTTTTTGTCGTGTTGGTTATCTTTTGCCTATGTAAATACTACCTATTTTTATAAATCTTTGTGAACTCATTTTGTGGTGTACTTTTTGGATTACTCTGTGTGTGTGTTGCACAAATCCTGTACACATTGACTCTTAGCATAAGCAAGCCTGCCTGCCCACGCAAAGCTACCAGACAGTGAGCACAGGTTATCTTTGGTGTGTTTCTAACTTGCCCTGAATAGAGTGGCAGGGTCTACTTGGCTCAAATGCGCTTTCTAGCCAACCAGAAGCTCCATTACTAACATTAATGATCAGCGGTGAGGATAGGACTTGTGTTTGTGCATTACCATATAGTAATTCAGTGTACTCTGTACTTAGACCAATTCAAATCTATTCTTCCTAATTGGCATATTTATTTGTCGGTCTTTTTGCAAATTGGCATTTTTAGTTTTTCAATTCTCCCTGATTGGCATCTTTGATTTTTCCAAAAGTCTTCTTTCCCTATACTCATTACTTCTACAATGTCTGTGGCCCTACCTGGCAAAATGGAATTCGAGCTGGCCAATTTGGAGGCTTACACAGTGAACCAGCTGAAGGGGTTCTGCCAGGGGAGAAGGGTGTTCCATCAGGGAAGCGCCAAGAAGGCAGAGCTTCAGAAAGCCTTAAGGGCATCGGCAGCGGCCCACTCAGATAAAGAAATGGATGAGGAGGAGGATTTGGAGCAGGGCCTGCTGATGTGGGGGCTAACATGCGCCCAGACGTGGAAGTTCGCTCTAGAGCAGGCAGCAGTGTTTCATCAAGGAGCCTGTCTTCAGAGGAGTTGGAGTACAAGAGGGAGGAGAGAAAATTGAGATTGGAGCTTGTCAAGATTGAACTGGAGCAGGCTCTGGCTAGGATTGGAAAGGAGCAGGCTCTTGCCAAGCTAGAGAAGGAACAGGAGCTTGCTAGACTGGAGAAAGAGCAGGCTCTTAAGGGAAAGAGGCTGGCCATGGAGGAAAGGAAGATGGCCCATGGGCTCAGCCTCAAAAAGCTAGATATTAGAGCCCTCCAAGTGGGAGCCAGCAACAACAATGGTGGCAACATACTAGCAGTGTCCTCACAAGAGCCCAGAGTCCATATTCCCAAGGATGTGGTGCCCAGTTTCACTGTGCGGGATGATGTGGATTAATGGTTGGCAGCTTATGAAGTGACTTTAAGATTGCACAGGGTCCCAGAGGAGCTCTGGGGAGGTAGTCTTCGGCGCTACATGCCCCCAGTGGCAAGGGATACACCCCTTACACTAGCGGTGAAGAACAAGGAAAACTACCCTGCTATGAAGGCCATTTTACTCAGAAAGTTTGGATTGACACCTGAAAAGTACAGGCAAAGGTTCAGGGGTAGTCACAAGCTTAGCACACAAGCATGGGTGGATTTTCTGGTTTATGCAAGTAAGGCACTGAAGAACTGGGTGATGGGCAGCAAAGTTGATGACTATGAAGGGTTGTACAGTTTGTTTTTGAAGGAACACGTCCTTGATGGTTGTTCTATAGAGCTGCACCAACACCTACTAGATAGCAAGCTGACTGATACCAGGAAGCTTGCTGAGGAGGTGGTTACCTGGGTCAGCACCATGGTGTCCAAAAAAGCTATCTGGGTGGGACTCCAAAAAAGGTTAGTCAGGGTTCCCACCAGAGGAAGGAGGGAGGAGATAAAAAGAAGGAGTACTTTAAAGGCCCCTAAAATAATTCACAAGGGTAAAGGTCTGTGTCCTAGCTCCACTCTGGCCATCAGAAGTCAACTTACCCTGACAAAAGTCAGCAGCCCAAACCTCCTGAGTGCTATGGGTGTGGTGAGTATGGGCACTACAAAGGGGATCACAAGTGTCCAAAAAGAGCACACCATCCCACTGGAAGTATAACCCCAGGGGTGGCTAGTATAGTGCAGGTGGAGGAGTTTTTCTCAGTTAATGGGGGGGAGTTGACAGGACTTACCTTAGTGTCCCTGGGTGACAGTGAGATGGTTCCTAAGATCCATGTGCCATCAAATTCTACAAACGATAGGCAATGGTTCACCATCAACTGCCATGGTGTGGAGGCCCTGAGGTACACAGGTGCCATCATGGCTATTGTAAGGAGTCAGCGTGTGTCCCCAGAGCAGGTGATTCCTGATGCATTCCACCAACTTGTGGTAGCTGACAACAGAGAGGGTCACTACCCAGAGGTCCAGGTTCCATTTGATTGTGAGGGGGGGTGGTTTCAGGTCTTCTAAGAGTTGCTGTAAGCCCTGCCATGCCTGTGGACTGTTTGTTGGGTAATGACCTTGACCACACTATCTGGTAAGAGGTGGAGCTCAGGGTCCATGTGGAGATGTTGGGATTACCTGAGTGGGTCTGTGCTGCGACAGGGTCCATGGCTGGCCAGGAGAGGTGTGAAGAGGGGCTGGAGCTTGGAACAATGGCCCAGGCAGCTGCTAAAAAGGGGAAAGGCAGAGGGTGTGGGAAACCAGCACCTGAGTGTACTCCCAGTGAGGTGGATGGGGCACCTGCGGTGGCTGCCCCAGAGCCTACTGAGAAGGAAACTGCTCTCCTTGGTGACCGACCTACACCTGCTGATTGGCATGTAGAAGGAGGACCCACCAGGGAGGAGTTCTGTAGGGCACAGAGGGAGTGCCCAACCCTTGAGGGCATGAGGCGCCAGGCCAAATCCCAAGCAGGAGATGATGTCTCTGGGAAGACGGCCTCCTTTACAGTGAGCCTAAGGTTTCTGTGCATGAGACAACAAGGGCCCTGGTAGTCCCACAATGCTACAGAGCCTTCCTACTGGAGGTGTCTCATGAGATACCCCTGGCTGGTCACTTGAACCAAGACAAGACCTTCGCATAGCTTACCCCTCATTTCTTTTGACCAAAAATCAAGCCAGCCTCAGATACGTACTGCAGGACCTGTACAACTTGCCAGACAAGTGGGAAAACAGGGAAAAAGCGCAAGTTTCCCCTGGAACCACTATCCATCATTAGCATCCCCTTTGAAAGGCATCAACATGGTTGGTCCTATGGGTCCCCAGGCCTCTTCTGGTCACAGATTTATCCTGGTTCTGGTGGATCCCGCCACCCGGTACCCAGAGGCAATCCCTCTGAGGACCAGCCAGGGGCGGCTCCTCCATGTGGGCGGAAGAGCAGCGCCCCACTGCTTTCTTACAGTGCGAGAAGCAGAAACATAAAATGGTATTATAAATACCATTTTATGTTTCTGCTTCTTGCACTGCGAGAAAGCAGAAGGGTTTGGTTGGGGGCGGGCGGGTGGGCGGTCCTGCTCTAGGGCAGGGGAGGAGTGTCTTGCCCACTCTGAGGGTGCTGACTGTTTGGTCGGCCCAAGTGCAGACCAAACCAGTCATATGCACTCTCCCTTTTCTCCATGTAGGCTGCATTCAGCCTACATGGAGAAAATGGCCTCCCCATAGACACCTGTGTGGTCGGCGTCCCAACCAATCACAGCGCTGTCATTGCAGTGTTGTGATTGGCTTAGGGGAGGGGAGGGAGGCTGCCTGCTTCCTGTGTGGGGCAGAGAAGCATTGACAACGTGGGACGACGCAGGACCGGACCGGGCCGGTGAAGGTAAGTTAACTTTTTTTAAATTTATTTAAAATTAAAACCCCCGTACGTGACCCCCTGCGCCCCCACCTGTGAGTCATGCCGGCTGCGACTGGGACCAGCGCTGCACCTGTGGTGGTGAGGACCCTAATGAGGATTTTTACCCACGTGGGTTTCCCCAAGGAAGTTGTGTCTGACAAGGGCACCAACTTTATGTCTGCATATATGCAGTCCACGTGGAGTGTGGAGTTACTTACAAGTTCACCACCCCTTGCCACCCCCAGACAAATGGATTTGCTGAGAGATTCAATAAGATTGTCATGATCAGAAGCCTGCCTGAGGGCCTGAGGAAAAAGAGGGATATCCTCTTACCCTGCCTGCTATTTCCCTACAGGGAGGTACCGCAGACGGGATTGGGCTTTAGCCCTTTTGAGCTTTTGTGCAGTCACCCTGTTAGACGACCTCTCAGCTTGGTGAAAGAAGGGTGGGAGAAAGCTCCCAGGAAAGTTCCCCAGCACGTAGTAAACTACATGCTGGCCTTTCTTAGCCAGATGGCTAATTTGTGGAAGCAAGCTTCTGACAACTTAGAAGCCAGTCAGGCTGTAATGAAGGAGTGGTACGACCAAAATTCTACCACTGTGGAATTGCAACCTGGAAAACTTCATACTTCATTCATTGCTTTTAGGATAAGTCTGTCTGCTCCGTGCCAAGCTAGAAGATGGTACACACAGGTTTTCTTTGGTGTGCTTCTGACTTGCTCTGACTAGAGTGGCGGGTTCTGCTTGGCTCAGGTACATATTTTATCCAACGAGAAGCCCCACTTCTAACAGGACATTAGTGATCATTGTTGTGTGCCGCTTCTCTGCTTGGGTGAGCAGTCTGGTCCTCGCACACACTGCCCTTCTTACAGCACCAGTGGTGCACCAAAGCTCTACCTAAGGCAAGCCCATCTGCGCCTGAATACCCCAGTTCACATCCGAACGGGCCCAGGGGCCAGGAATCCTGCATCTTTCCAGCCAGAAAGGCTGATGTTTTCACCTAACCAACTTACGCATTTCAACCTGCTTGCTCTGAAGTCTGCGAGCTGCCTTACACCCTCAGGTGAGCCTGCTAAGAGGTACCCTCTGTAATTTTTCACCCAATCTAAATGACTAAAGCCACAATGCTATTTCAGAAAATGCTACTAGCCCCCAAAGCTGTTTTAACTATAAAGCAATCACCTCTGGCACTACGTTAAGTATCAAGTTTATTTTTTTTAACATTAACTGTCGCTCCCTCCCAAGGCACAAGCAGCACTTATTTAATTGCTTGTGGGACAACGCTCCTGAAACCTTGAGCCTGATGGAGACATGGCTTCATGAGGTGTCAGTACCAGATATTATTGCCACACTCCCTCCTAACTATTCTATTCCTAGAAGGGATCGACAGGATAAAGCAGGAGGTGGGATCTCCATTATTTTTAAGGACAAGTATATATACAAAGTACAGAAGCTACCCATTCCAGCTTGTGAAGCTTTCTTTTATCATTCAGTCTTACTCACAAACTGGTGTCTTAATTTATCAGCCTCCCAGATATGCTGGGAACCCGTGTTCCTTGGTTCCTGACATACTTTCTCCTTATATCCTTAAGTGTGCCAATTTCACACTGCTTGGAGATCTTTCTATTCATCTGGAAGATCTTACTATTCATCTGGAAGATCCCATCTGCAGACTGGGTAGAACACTTATAGCGGATATGAGTGTGTTGTATCTAGCTCTTATTAACTCAACACCCATGCACAAAGGTGGCCACCTCCTAGATCCCATTTTTTCAAATATCAAGGATCTCACCACAGACCCTCCACTGCCGCTACTTTGGTTGGACCATCTGACAGTTCCTTTTGCCATCAGGACTCAATTGACCCCATCTATGGGGCTGGTCTAACCTCTGGTCATGTACAGGAATTGCCTAAACTAGATGTCCCCTCCTTGAATGCTCAACTACAAAATAATTAACCAGACCTCAAGCAGATGGCTTACTTAGATCAACCTATGATCAATCATTGGATTACAGATGATCTGGAGGTAAACCTGCCAGCAAAACTCAGTTCCTCAGCAAGATTTCACACCTCTGCCCCATGGTTTAAAGATGTACTTCGCTTGGAGTAAAAATGATGAAAGGGCCTGGAAAGGTCTTGAAGAAAGTCCTATCACAAGGATTTAAAATCCAAATATAAAACAGCTCTGAAAAATTATCATGGGCTTTGTAGAGCGGCTCAGGCGTCATTCTACTCAGATAAAATCTCCAACGCCCAAAACTGCCCTAAAACTCTTTTTAAACTTATCAAGGTACTCTCTGACACTAGCAAAGTATCTCTGTCACCTTCGCTGTCTCAGTCTCAATTCAAGGATCTGGCTCACTTTTTGTTATAAAGGTGGCAGAAATCCAACTCCATCTGGTGAAGGCTCGAATGGCAGAAGGGCAGGCTGTTGGCGACACTGACAACATTGGCACATGGGTGCAACACATGAAGAAAATCTCTCGAACACGTTACCAGCTACTACAAAAAAGAATTTGTTGTCTCTGCTGGGCACCCCTCGCTTTCTGACCTTGTTACAGAAGATTAAATCAGGTTCTCCGTGAGATTCCCTCCCACGGTCTAAGCTCAACCGATTGGACCCTGATTTGATACAACTTGTAGTAAGTCTCCTCAACTCCTCATTACAAGAGGGACATATTCCTCAGGCATGGAAGCATGTTATGGTCCTATTCCTTTTGAAAAAGCCTAACCTGGATGCCACCAATTGGTCCAACTTTAGATCAATCTTGATGCTCCCCATCTTCTCTATAACTTTGGAGAAACATGTGAACTTGCAGCTTACCACCTTTGTGGAAGTCCAAAACTTCCTACTGCCCTCACAATCAGGCTTCAGGGCAGGACACAGTACTAAATCCACCCTCTTTGGTGTCACGGAACACCTGAGACGACTTCTGGATGAGTGTGTAACAGCCGCACTGATTCTATTCGACCTTAGCACTGCCTTGACACTGTGTCTCATTCCACTCTCCTGTAAAGATTGGCAACTCTGGGTCTCCAGAGAACAGCCTTAGCGTGGATGACCTCATTCTTGAAAGATCACATGTTCCAAGTTTTTTCAGCCAGTGCTATGTCAGGGTCATGTGCTCCCACTTCTAGAGCCCCCCAGGGCTCAGCCCTAAGTCCAATGCTATTCAATGTCTATGTACGTTCATTTGCAGATGTGTTGGAAAGTAGCGGCCTAACCCTATTCTCTTATTCAGATGACACTCAAATAATCTTTTCTCTGTCATCTGCACAGGGGCACAACTCAGGGGCACTGAATTTTTGTTTAGGTCAGATTTCCACCAGGATCAACAGCAATTCACTCAAACTAAACGGCAATAAGATCATCCCGGTTGCAGCACGAAGGGGTAGGTGTTTAGCGCGGCTTCTAGTGGAAGCGGACATCCTACTACAGATGTCTGTATTTAGTGCTGTAACAGATGGGGCGTCATTCTGATACTTATTAGGTTTGTCCCAGTACTAACAGGTAGTACCCTGTTTATCCTTATAGTAGTAGGCAATATCCTCACACTATTACAAGTTTTATTTTTAGCTATGGGGCATGTTGCACACCCCATTTCACTGTAGATAGTCATTTCTCACGGTCCTGAAGAAACGCCACAGGCGTGAAACATGTCGACCATCAAGGAGTAGAGCGCCTCTTGAACCCTGGTAGCTTGTTAGTCGCCTCTCCTCACTATTTTTAATCAAGTAGGGATCCATTTAGAATAAAATTTGCTCTCATAGGAATCCCCTCTTGTTTTATATTCACTTCCAGCACATCTACACTCACACTAGGTCCCTTACACCCACGGCACCCTTACGGCAGGAACAAAAGATCTCCGGCAAAGAGCCCCTCTATGGGTGCCCGTCGGGTATTGCAGCGTCGACCCGACGAGGAGCAGACCCATATGATGAAGCATGACACCTAGCTTGCTGGGTGTGTGAGGGCCTCAGTTCCAAAAGGAGGTATTCCCCTCCTTTTTTGGGTGCCTGGGACACTACCTGCATACTGAGGAACTGCGTACCTCTTTTTTGCGTTCACTCTGATAGGGCAAGTACGCTGGACCTCTTGATTAAGCCCTCTGTCCCCCCCTTTTTGATAAGCACAACTCAGGGGCACTGAATTTTTGTTTAGGTCAGATTTCCACCAGGATCAACAGCAATTCACTCAAACTAAACGGCAATAAGATCGAGGTAATGGCCTTAGGCAAGAACCCTTGGCTCTGGGTCCCACAGCATTGGCCAGAGACTCTTGGGGCTCTCCCCGAACTGACCTCCCAGGGTAAAGAACCTTGACTTCTGGCTCGATGAGAGTCTGTCAATGAAACCTCAGGTTGCTAAGGTGTCTTCCACCAGCTTTGCGGTGCTGAACTGGTTAAAAGAATCACTTGGATGATTCTGCTTCAGCACAAAAGACGGTGATTTAGGTCTTGATACTTTCAGGCCTAGACTTTGGAACATTATGTACATAGGAGCAGATAAGGCATCTATAAGATGTCTACAAGTAGTCTGGAACTCTGCGGTTAGACTCCTATATCGACTCCCTTAACATACCTCTGTATCGAACCTCCTCCGCAAGCTTTATTGGCTTGCTGTGGAAAAATGAATACAGTTTAAAGCCTTATGCTACATGCATAAGGCTGGGTTAGGCACAGGCCCGCAATACATACAATATTTGGTTGTTCCTTACCAGCCTGCTCGCACACTGCTATCGCTCAACTGGTACCTGTGCTTCCATGGGAGGTTGCTCCTTTGCATACTTGGGTCCGAATTTGTAGACTGCTCTACCTGAGTCTCTGAGAAGCTGCACCTCACTGAGTATTTTTGTCAAGAACCTGAAGATCTGGATGATCTAAGCCTGATGGCCATGTTTGCCCCTACCTCTACCTAAGTGTCAGGAAGCCCTTCTTGAGTAGCTTAGCGCTTTACAAGATGCTATAATAATAATAATAATAATAATTGCTTGATTTGTAAATGAATGAGTGCTTATGCCCGTAGATCTGCTCAAATGTCAGCAGCCGATGAAATTACATATTGGAGCACTCAATACTAAGACTGCTTAGTCTTTGATCCACATCATGCCTCTTTAATCCAGCTGTAGGCACCCCTGCCCCTTTATCTCACGTTTACTAGCTCCTGCTTTCTTCCTCACATTTTTTTCAGGCCCGGTTCTAGCACGGGGGCCAGGTGAGCCAGACCCTTCCAAGGTCACACCGTGGGCGTCCCAAGGCCCATTTACAAACAGAAAAACATTGTTTGTTATTTTTCTTTAATGATTCATCTGGGTTTCCAGACTTCTTTATGGACCGAATTGTTTAAAATTCATAAAAAACATCAATGCCTTGGGCTACCTGAAATACCTGGGGAGAGGTGTGAAGTCTGTGGGGGTGATGGATGTCATCATGCACATGTGAAAAGCAGGGGTACCTGTGACACTCCCATTTTATCTAAAGAGGGGCACAAGCTCCCATTACACAATATTTAAGAGATGACATATTGCCAGGTCCACTAGAATAATGCGATTCTGCAGCCACTGTGTTTTCTGCATAGTTGTGAATTTACCACATTTAACACATAATCCAACATCTGCAACATAAATCTGGAGATTTAACAAAAACATTGTTTCTAGCTCAAATGGATCAAAAGTTACTAAAAATGAAGCAATGCCTGTTGGTGCACAGTCATAGGCCCTATGCAAAGCTTCTCTTAGTTGTCTATTCCCGTATTTGGATGTTCAACTGGTACTAATTAGGTGAAACCTTTGCTCAGACAGTGTTACCATGTGTAAAAATGACAAATTAATTGAAGTAATATTGCCACAAAATGTGCCACATTACACTGCATAATTTGCCTTTTCTTGCCTTGTAATTTAGTGAAACCAGCTGCATAATTTGTTCCTCCTCTGCCGCATAATTCCAGTGGCCCTGCACATGGCAGAAACAATCTGGTAGGATTTTCCCATCCCAAGAAAAGTAATTGAAAATGTGCAGACAACCAATTTATATCTTACTAGTGGTTTGTTTTATTTTCTTACTGCTGTGAGCCTATTCTTAATTTGTGGCACTTTATTAAAATGACTGCCAGTACCATGTGGTTTGACTTTTCAAAAGACAGAACACAGATACAGCATGGGCACGACCAGTGAAAGTTTCCATTATACAAAGAACAGTAGTGGCATCTCTTCCGTGGCAGCACTTGCAACACATACTGCCACTGTCCTGCCTACTCCCACGCACCAGAGGTGCTAGCTGAGTCTGCTAAACTAATTGGAAGGAAGTTAGGGCTCAGACATCACCCTTCGGGCACCTGTAATGGTGCACTTATTCTCTCCCAACAAATTCTCTCCTTATGTCACATGGGTAGATAGAAATGGATTGTATCACAACCGTAACCTTTGGGCCCTAAACCTATATGACAGGCTTCTCCAACTAGTAGCTCCTGAGCTACGGGTAGCTCTCTAGCTATGTCTAAGTAGCTCTCCTGTGTCCAGCCTAGCCTACAAAATTAGAAGCGTTAGCTTGGTTGAATTAATATATGTATACCAAATTTAAACAAAAATGTGCCCAAAAGCTGATGTTTGGAGAAAAATCGTTGAATGCCCAAAATATATTTAAAGGTGATATTTGAGTGATGAATCATGTGGCGTTTGGGAAACTTATTACTAATATAATAACCTTGGTGCCAGGAACATTACATACAAGTTATGTATCACTCGTATGGAGGCATTCCAAATGACAAAGGGCCTGATTACGAGTTCTGGACCGCCGAATCCGTGGTGGAGGTGCGGTGGCGGTCGGAGACCGCCGCACCAGTGGTCCAACTACGGCGGTCGAACCTCCATGGGACCACTGCAACCACCAGGGAACCGCGTTCCCTGGTGGTGGCGCAGCGGTCAGAGGTGCGCAATATGCTGGTGGTGCCACTGGGGTACCGCCAAGCATATTACATGTTTTCCTCACCGCCAAGATTTCATGGCGGTGTTCATGCAATGAAATCCTGGCAGTGAGGAACACAGGTGGCCCTACACAGGGGCGGTTTCCTTATTTGGGTGCAGGTGTGTGGCCCTCCTTGTTTGCTTGCCATAATAAATGTTTAATGAATACTGTTGAGTCCCTCTTTTTCTGCAGTGCGCGGCATGACCCAGGCAAAGAAGTAGGAAGTTACATTTGCGGGGGGGGCGTGGGTGGAGCCTCTGCTCCGGGCCTGCTTAATGATTTGCAGGTGCCTGGCCTCCTTGGGGTGAAGTGCCCAAGTCAAGTTAGACGGATGCCTTGCCCCGACCAGCTCGACATGCTCGCTTGAACCGTTGCCAGGCTCTGCAATGTAGGAGCCCTGGGGCTTTCTGCTGCAGCCCCCAAGGCTCAAAATGAGCATTGGCAGCCCCAGACCCAGGGCTGCCAACGCTTAACCAATCCGCGCTCTGCTGGAGTCACGGCAGTGGGACCGGACCTGAGGGAGCTGAGGTCATAGCACGCATGACTGGAGTGGAGCTGCAGCAACGATAAGCTCATCGTGTTCAGGGGTAAGTGCGTTTAAACTTTTAATTAAGTTAAATTAGTCTGAGTATTCAAAGAGCTGCCCAAAGAAATAAACATTTCCAAAAATAGGTGATCACTTTTATGGGTTCACTGATAGAATATCGATGCCAAAAACATTGATGTAAAAAATATCGAAAAAATATATATAATACAAAAATATCGACTCCTATACCTACACAGGTAAGTACAAAAATATTGAATAAAAAAAATATCGATGTAAAAAATATCGATTTTAATATATATATATATATATATATATATATATTATCTACTGGCGGTCGCCAGTAGATAGTTATAGTTAGGACCTATTTTCCATAGGAAATCCGCGACATTCTATTTGAAATAACTCTTGCGTCGGTTGACGAATCTTCGCGAAATTTTCAAACTTTATGGCCCGCTCCGGTCCGCTCCTACCCTGAAAGTCTCAGGGTGATTCGTCAAGCGGGGCCGAGAAAAAAGGGGGTCCCAAAACGTGTTTTCCCCATTCATTTTCCCATAGGAAACTTTAGACACGGCTACAGCTCGAACTGCTGAACGGAATTACACCAAATTTGGCAAAGAGGTAGTTCTTGGTTCAGAAAGAACCCTTTTTGTTAAATGGTGTAAATCCGTTCAGTAGTTGCGGAGAAATTAAAAAAATAAGAGTAAAAAAATCAATTTCCCATAGGAAACTTTAGACACGGCTACAGCCCGAACTGCTGAACGGAATTACACCAAATTTGGCAAAGAGGTAGTTCTTGGTTCAGAAAGAACCCTTTTTGTTAAATGGTGTAAATCCGTTCAGTAGTTGCTGAGAAAATCAAAAGTAAAAGTACATATATATCTATGGCCGCGTCGGATTCGCGCACCCTCCCGATCACGAGCTGTCTGCTAATTGGCTGTCAACACTCCAAACCAGGAAGTCATTTGGAGATGTCATCAGTGATGTCACTGACCATGTCATGAGTGATGTAATATGTGACGTCATCAGCAGTGCATTGCGGGGCGCGAGTTATAGTTACCTGAACTAACTATAACGGGGGAATTTCACAGGTTTTGTACGAGTGCAATGTCCAACTAACTATAACTGTCCCTAAAACCTTATGGTTTTTCAGTGAATTTCTAAGGTTTTTTAAATGCAAATTTCTAACTATAACGTGCCTGAAACCTATGGTTTTTTCAGTGAATTTCAAAGGTTTTTTAAATGCTAATTTCTAACTATAACGTGTCTGAAACCTATGGTTTTTTCAGTGAATATATATATATATAATAAAATAATATATATTAAATATGTCAAATATTAATTTTAACAAAAAAATTAAATTTAATATACATTTTAACAAAATATAACAAATAAAAGTAATTTAAAAAAACACACATACATAATAATTTATACATATATATATATATTTTTACTTTAAAATGATTATTAAAATATTATCTTTAATTTATTTTAAAACTTTAACATTACATAAAAATAAAATATATATATATCATCAATTTAAAAATAAAAAAACATTCCACAATAATTTAAAACATTAAACTATTAAAAAATATTTAAACTTAAAATTCCCAATACAATTAGTGCAACAGTAGGGAAAGTGTTGGATAGCAAAATAATTAAATTTACTATTCCAACTCCAGTGAGTGCAACAGTAGGGAAAGTGTTGAATAGCAGATGGGTAAAAATTACTATTCCCACTCCAGTGAGAGCAACAGTAGGGGAAGTGTTGGATAGCGGAGGGGAAGAAATTACTATTCCCACTCCAAAGAATGCAACAGTAGGGAAAGTATTGGATAGCGGAGGAGTAAAAATTACTATTCCCACTCCAAAGAGTGCAACAGTAGGGAAAGTGTTGGGTAGCGGAGGGGTGAAAATTACTATTCCCACTCCAGTGAGAGCAACAGTAGGGAAAGTATTGGATAGCGGAGGGGAAAAAATGACTATTCCCACTCCAAATAGTGCAACAGTAGGGAACGTGTTGGATAGCAAAGAGACAAAAATTACTATTCACACTCAAACAGCTAAAACAAAAATAAAAAACATTAAAAATTATTTAAAAATCATAAAAATAAATATACAATATTTAGAAATGGAAAATTAAATATATTAAATATATAAATATTAAAAATATTATAATATTAATTACATATAAAAACCTACAAATAATATATAATATAAAATAAAAAATATATTTATAAAATAAAATTCTTTTAAACTAGAAAATATTTACACACAAATAAATTAATTAATACATGAATATATTTATTGTATTTCCTACCCTATAACACCACACCAATAACAAAACACTTCAACATTTTAATTAAATTATTTCCAAAATTAACATAATTAATAATCAATTAAAAAAATATTATAAAAAACATTAATTGACTACACACACTTGAACACTATGATATCCACAACACACACCTAAATTAAACTCTAAAATAATAAAACACAATTAAAACATATTTATAAACTAAAAACTATTACTATTAACAACTAATAATAAAGTAATTAAAATGTATTTAATACCCACCCTTTACCCCTTTAAAAGTAAAAACAACAGAAAAAAAATTAAACAATTACCCAAAATACATATCAAATAATTAACATTAATTAACAACTATATATTAATTAATTAAATACAAATTACTTCCCACCCTTTACTCCTATTAACACCAAAACAAACACCTAAAATTAATTACACAATTACCATAATTACTTACCAATTAATTTATTAGAATTAATTAACATCCAATTATTAATTAATCAATTAAAAATAAATTACTTCCCACCCTTTACTCCTATAAACACCAAAACAAACACCTAAAATTAACTACACAATTACTATAATTAATTACCAAATAATTAATTAAAATAAATTAACATCCAATTATTAATTCATCAATTAAAAAAAATTACTTCCCACCCTTAACACCTATAAATACCACAAAACACCTAAAATTAATTACACAATTACCATAATTAATTACCAATTAATTAATTTAATTAACAGCCAATTATTAATTCATCAATTAAAAATAAATTACTTCCCACCCTTAACACCTGTAAACACTACAACACATGCGTAAGATTAATTACACAATTACCATAATTAATTACCAATTGATTAATTTAAATTAATTAACAACAAATTATTAATTAATTAATCACTTTATCACAAACTGAGCAAAGGAATTGGGTCTAAGTTTCATTATCAGAAACTACATCATTTTCACAATGGTTACGGCTTTTCCACTGGCAATGTTTGGGTTCAAACCATTTACCCCTGTGTGCTGGAATCCTGTACAGTCTCTCTTTCTATGCTCCGCAGACATGCCCTCTTTTCTATACTCCTCAGGTGTTATTTCTCCATCACACTACTCAGGTACTTTCTTTCAAGTCTGACTCTTCGACACTCTTCCCTATCCCAACTCATGGACCCTGCAATCCATGCATGGCCCAATAATCTGTCCCCCCACCCATTTGACAGCAGTCTGTCCTCTATTCTCTCAGATATTCCTGCGTCAAGCTCTCCTCATGTGTTCTCCCCTCTCCATCCCTATATAGAGAGGGACTCTGTCATCCCTGTGTCATCCCTCTTAGTGGTTTCAGTAAAATGTTTCCTACACCCCTACATCAATCACAGTTACATCAATCACAGCTATTCTCTGCAGCACTCAAGTACTTTTTGTCACTGTAAGGCACTCTACTTCATTTTCTTCCTAAGAACCTCTCCCTACCTCTGTAAATCTTCATATGAAATATCTTTATTGATGCCATAACTACACTTTCACAATTGCCTTATTAACATTCTTGCTTTCTCAAATGTGCTTGAAAACGTGCGTTTTGCCCACTTTTTTCCCAAACATTTCTCATGGGGGAAAACCCCCCCTTATAACAGTTGGACTCGTTTGCTGCGTTCGCTCATTACAGGTCACTCATAATAAACGTTTACGCCTCACCACGTTCAAATGTCACCAGCCGCCACTGACCCTACAGGGCCTCCTGTTGTTTCTGGGCCCTTGGATGCATGCAGGGGGGGACATGGTGTAGCTGCACACCCTTTCCTGCACAGCATGGACTTTACAGTCAATAACATGCAGGAATGGGCTTTGGCATTCCCATTGCGGTGCCTTTTTGAAAGGCACCGCCGTGGGAACGCCAACGGACCACCCACCAGGCAACGAGAGAACTCGAAATCTCTTGGGCGAACGGCGGTCGAGTTTGGCGGTGTGAGATCTGGGCGGTGCGTGCCAAACTCGTAATCAAGTATTTTCTACAGTACTGCTGGTAAACCCACTGAGGTGATCACTACTAGTAATCTTGCATATGATGGCCACTAATTTTATCTTTTCTGATGTGGCCACTAGTACAACACTAACAGTAGTAGCTTGGGATGATTTTAATTAATTATAAGTAGCTCTTATTATAGAAAAGGTTGGAGATCCCTCCTATATGATAATATAGTGGGCTAATGCACTTGCTGCTAAGATGTTCTTACAATCTGTGGCTTCATAAGTTAAATATTGATACTCTGCCTTTCATTTTCGACTTAAGAGTGGTACAGCAAGCACTGCAAAAAACATGTATGCACTGCCATCAATATAAAACGTTACCCTGACCTGGATAAACAAAAAATTTTGAGCTTCAAATAATTGTGATGTTTGGCGCATTTTGAAAGGTAGAGCGCATAACCTGCATAGGCCACTAATTTCATTAGCTATCAATTAACTCGCAGCTGTGGATTGGTGGTGTCCTTTTGTTAGAAGTCCTGAAAAACCCAGATCCACAGTTTTTACAACTGTGGCTCTCAACAGTAGTAAACACAATCAAAAATTCGAGAATCTTGACAGGAGGAAATGGTGAATAGGTACATAGATGAGAAAAGGGGAGTGATTGAAGGAGATTGTGAGAACAGAAAATATGACGGTGAGGGGGAAAAAAGGCAGACTGAGAAAAGATTGGTAAGGAACGAGATTGTTGAAATTGGAATAAAGCAGTAACTAGACAGGAAGAGAAGAAAATGACTAAGAGGGCTGATTAGATGGGTAGGAGAGTCATGAGCGTCATAAAGCAGAGAAGGGGATGAAGATGATGTTAGAGGTACATGAAGGAGGACGATGGAGCAGGAAAATGATGAGCAAAGTGGATGATGGGAATAGGGTAATTGGTAGTTCTGTACTGAGAAAAGGAAGAAAGGTGAGTAAAGTCAGAGGTTTAGCGAAAGGTGAAGGTGGAGGTGGAGAATGGGACTAATAGGAGATTAGAATGATGAGAAAGGAAAGGCATCAGAGAAGAGATGATGTGCAAATGATAAAAAGTGGTTGGGCAGAGAAGGAGTGTTAGGAGGAGAGTGGTAAAGCATAAAGGAGAAGTGAGCAATGGATGGGTAGGGTGATGGAGACAGAGATGATGAAGGGACTACTAGGAGAAAGGAGGCGAACAGGAAGAAAGAGGGAACATGCTAGTCACATTTTACAAGAGACAGTTCCTTTTTGTGGCATTCACATTAGCTGCACATTTCTACTTTGTTCCCCATAAAATACATTGTACTCAAGGGACTAACAGTCGAATATTGGTTTAAAACGTAGCCACCATTTTACAAGCCCAATCGTCAAACTCAGAATCTGTACTCTTGGCAGACTGGGCAGCTACGTGCATAAATTTTCTCACATTTGATGTCCGACCAGTTGCCAACTTGGATTGCTTTCCGATTGTTATTGCAGTTTATCTTAACTAAATGGACAGCAGCAGTTATTATTCACAACTACAAAAAGTTGCTTAGCGCTTTACTATCACTTTAAACTATGAAAGGCCCCCAAGTCAATGTAGATCTTCTGTGTGCTGATGAGCACACTCTGGGGCATATTCTCAAGGACTTATCGCCGAGTTAGCGGCACTTTATCGCAGCCAAAGTAGCAATAGATTTATCGCCCTATTCACAAGCTGGTGCTAACAGCCGATATCGGCAGTTTTCCTGCAATAGCAGCCGCAAAAAACATCGCCACAGATGACACCGGCAACTAACGCTAATGAGATGCAGAGTAGGCGTTCCCGTGCAAAAATCCGTGACAACACCACTTCGCAACATTCTCAACGACCAGCCAGAACGGCGATAAGATCACAAAACATGCGATAAGGCGCGTTAGCAGCAGGGAATTAACACCTGCGCTTTCCTGGTATTAAGTCGGACGATAACCTGCACCTGAAATGGGAGCCCAAGAGGGCCACAACACCCACCGCCACCCCCCCCCCCCAGGATCACCCCCCCGGGGCCCTACCCCGGACAAGGATATTTTACATCAACTTTACAAAATCATGAACAAAACAATTCGCCTGATGTCGCACAAGTACAACAATTAACATTCATGTGTGGTCAGAAAAAGGAGAATCATTCATTCATCTTAGAATTTCCAAACAAATTATTTTATTCAAATTTAACTCAAAACAACTATTCGGAAGAGTCATGGCGGGTCTTCTCTGGACAATCTGTAAGACACAGCCTGCAAGACAAAATTCAAGATAAGAAGGTGTGTCATGCGCTCATCAAAGGACAGAGAGAGAGAAAGAAAGGGAGGGAGAGAGAGAGAGAGTGAAAGAGAGGGAGAGAGAGAGAAAGGGGGAGAGAGGGAGAAGGAGAGAGAGAGAAACAGAGGAAGAGAGAGAGAGACAGTGAAAGGAGGAGAGGGAGAAGGAGAGAGAGAGTAACAGAGGAAGAGAGAGAGACAATGAAAGGACGAGAGGGAGAGAGAGTGCCGACACTGCGGACCCAGGCCTCACTGCTCACCTGCTGCCACCGGTGTGTCTCCAACCACGTGCCGGTATACACTGCAGTCCACCAGGTCCCTTATCTGAAACAGAGTCCAGATTTATGAATGGCAGAGTTCATATCATTGCACATGCCATCATCGCTTGGCCGCCCCTGCACACACAGGCTGCTGCACCCCAGCCCCTCCCGCCGCCTGCACACCCAGGCCTCACTGCTCACCTTCCGCCACCAGCGTGTCTCCAAGAGGGCCCACCACGTGCCGGTGCAAGCTCCAAGCCCGGGGCCCGCGACCTTGGCAGCCTCCACATCATGCAGCCCCGCCCCACGGGCCACCAGGTCACACACGTGATTCTGGGTCTTGATTTCCCAATGGCAGAGATCATATCAGTGCACACGGCATCATCGCCGGCTGCACACCCGCTCAGGTCTATAGGTGCCACCAACTCTGTGAACCGCGAGGCAACGCCACCTGGCGGTAGGCCCGCGCTGCCCGCTGGCTCAGGCCTACACTGCGGTCCAGCAGGGCTCACACAAATCCTTACCAGTCCGGACCGCCAGGACGGCGCATCATCGCAGGCTGCACACCCGCTCAGCACCTAAGGTGCCCCTACCTCAGTGCACCGAAAGTCACCGTCCCGTGGCGGTAGGCCCGTGCCGGCCGCAGTGTTTCCGGTGCCACCAACTCTGTGCAACGCAAGTCATGGACCCTTTCTGATTGAGTCTCGTGATATGCCAGGCGGATGCAGCCATGTCACCTCCGGCAGTGGGGAAGAACTGGGACACGTAGCGTCATCCCCCCCCCCCCTTTATACGTAAGCCGAATGGGCTGGGTCGGCGTACGCCAGGCCAGCGTAGGGGTGTGAATAATTATCCCTGGGCTCTGGGCATGGTTCATTTCTGGGCTGTACAGGAAACCAACTGATGTGTTTGTCTCTGTTGCAGTGTCTGCGCCACACGGCCCGCAATCGACAATGTTGCAATGTTGCATGCACCCGGAGGGCGGCTGCGCACGAAGGGATTGTACAAGGAGCGCAAGGCCGCTCGGGCTCTTGGCTCATGCATGCCAACTGTTGTGTGTGTATCGCTATTGGTGCACCATAAGCCTAAGGCCTAGCCTCAATTGCAGCGTGAAAGCCACATCACATTTCCAGAATGCAAGCAGTAGTCAGACTAACATTAGGGATGAAAGCTCCTTTGTCTCAATACATAAGGCGGAAGGACATCTGCACCTCCGACCCATACACAGAAGTTCTTGCTCGAGGTACTCTTGCATGGAATGCCCTTGACACTTACGTACACAACAACCCATACGTCCAAACGTTGCACACACATACTACTCATTGCTCTGAGCTGTGGCATATCATACACATAACTGCTGCAGGTCAGAAGAGTGCCGGTTCTACGAGAGCCACCAACGCAATGGCAGAACATCCCGGGCGCATGCACAACGCCTGTCACGTGGAACTGTACCATGACCGAATGCTGCCTGTTAGTGTCTGATGCATTGGTCTGCATGTTGTGGCCCTTGTCTTGCCCGTACTGACACGCACATGGCAATAAAGTCTACGCAACTTCACTAGTGTTCAACTGTGATGAGTGTTGATTAGAATGACAAATCGTGTGCCTCAATGAGCATTGTCCGTACACAGGGAGGGACTGACTGACGCATTTCACTTAGAGGTGAGTCCCTATTGCCAGCTCCACCTCTGTGAGCCAGACATAGTGGTTGGGATAGTTGCTGATAGACCTGTGCTCTTACGTGTCTTCAGCAATGTGAGTATGGTGTCCATATTCTTTCCATGTGGATCAATGTGATCCATCACTACAGGCTGTGTCCACCCAGTTGAGTGTGAGTAAGTATGCGAAGAGATGTTCTGTTGTCAAATGTGATGGTGGACACTACTTTATGCCTGCCAACGACTTTGACATTTCATACCCAGCCCTATTCCTAACATTGTGTGGGGCAAAGTTGAGGAATTGCGCGATTGTTGTTTCAGAGCAATGAGGCCACAGCTAGTGCACACATTCCCAGTCATCTCACTTCCTATGTGTGTCACGGTCAAACATGCGCATTGCTTTCATTTCCAAGGGTGTACCTTTTTGGGCAATCAATGTCCTTACATTCATCCATACTTTCATACTTGATCGATTATGGACATGACACATCTGTGTGAATTTTAATGATTTTTTCACATTCTATGGAGTGTCGGAGCTGGAGCAGTACATGGCCATGCAAACCCCACATTACATTGCAGCCCAGTGGAGGGCCAGCCAGAGTCATTTAGGGATTGACAAGTACATCGGAAGAGGAAGAGTACAGTCCGCAGTCTGATTGCTGTGTCATTGGTAAGCAAACAAAATATGGCAGTCCATGTCGAGGTCCAAGGTGAGTGTCGCAGAGTGTTTCGGGGGACAGTGAGAGGTGTTGTTACAGGGCATGATGCAGAGGGCAGAACCAAGCTGAAACAGGGCATATGGCGGAGAAGAATGCTACTGGCTCCTTCTTACTACAAAGGTGGAATCACCCGCATCTTCGTCCTCTATGTCATCTGTCTGACGTGGGTGCTGATGTTTGGTCTGCAGCACTGTGTGCCACTGACACATCAGGGGCCGGAGATGTGTGTGTAGAAGTACCAGCAGCATTCATCAGCGACTGCCTTAGTGGCAGCAATGCGATGATGAGGATCTGCAGGGCATGGAAGATCCCAACAACTTTTCGCTGGTGTGCATCTGTGGCAGCCATTCTTTCCGCATGCATCCGCTCCTCATGTTCTCCATTATCCTCAGCATCTGTGCCAACTCTCGGCTGACATCGCTGAGGCCACTCTGACTAGACAGTTGTTCTCCTCTCAGAGTCATGACTCCAGCGATGTCGGGCATGGATTATTGGACATCATGGAGCGAACTGTGAGTGTCCGTTAGGGAGTGTAAGTGGTCCCTGATGGGACTTAGACACCCACTTATGTCATCTAGTTTGGCTGCCATGAGGTCGAACCCCACCCGAACCTGTTCAGCCACCTCCTTCTGGCAGTCTAACACATGGCCTTGGAATGCGATGTGTTCTTCGGTGAGGTGCTGGGAGCCAGCCGTGGTGGTGGGTGCTTCCTGCTGTGTGGTCTGTGCAGGGGGTGGGGTCTCCTCGATGCAGCTGGGCTGCCCTCCTCCTGGAGGTGGGTTGCCATAGCTGTCCATGAGCTGTTGTAGGGCGTCAGTGTCGAAGGTGTGGAGGTCCTCTTCATCATCACTGATGAGTTGTCTGGGCCTCTCTGCAGAAGGTGTTGATTGTCTCTCTGCAATGTGAAGGGGAGATGCATTTTAACATTGTGTTGACATGTATGTTGACGCATTGTTCAAGTTTACATACAGACTGCATGACAATGTACATTGTGACTGTTTGGGAGGAGCTGAGTATTTGATGCGGGACAGTGGACATTTGAACTACATCACGGATGTGAGGTTGTACACGTACATTATCATCTCACAGTTTCCTGCTATGCCAGATGTGATTGGCCAGTTTCTACGCACAAGCGGAACCAGTTGTGTCCTCTGTTCTGTAGTGAGAGTGTTGCACTTTGTACCACATTGTCGTCAATGATGATGTGCTGTTATTGCTATGTGTGTGTGCTGCATTGTGGGAGAGTCGCCCCTGCAGCTGTGATTTTGCTGCCCCTTATCCCTTTGAGGCGGTGTGCCTTTGACTTCTGTGCTTCTACATTGCTGAGATGTTGCAGACTTGGCTAATTTTGGCTCTAGTTCGGATTTTGTACTCTTGGGCATGGTTTATACGCAGATGTGTTGTTGACGTCAGGGGTTGTTTGTGCACGTGGATGTGTCAGAGTGTGACCTGCTACTTTACGGATGTGTTCCACACTCAGCCACCTCAGTGTCGTGGCGTGCACCATGTCATGATAATTGGACTGCAGCCATGCTGTTCGTCATGCAGTGTCACTTGCATTGTCAGTGTGGCTTTGCTGGTTTTGACACGTGTGCATGGGTTGGTTGTGAGATTGGTGCTGTGTGGGGAGGGACCCCTTTGTGCCCATAGTGGACGGGGGCCTACTTGCTGTTTGTATGTGTGCTGCAGTGTGCCAAGGGGATCAGGGACATGATCCAGAGTCATTGTGGGTGTGCAGTGTGCTCTACTTAATTGTGCATGTGTGCCATTGTGACCATCTCCCCCCGCCAACCCCAGTCCCTGTACGGTACTCACCCTGGTGCTGTTGTGTCAGGTCATGTCGAGCAGTGTCCGGACCCCCAACTCCTGCCACCGTCTCCCCACTGATGACTGTGGCCACCATTTCCTCCATCTCATCCAGCTTCTGGTGTTCCGCTGGACTGCCACCTCCAGTCTGCATTGCTGCCTGATGGTTGTCAGCGAGTTTCTTCTTGGTTTTGCGCTTCGCATCATTCCAGGGCCTCTTGACCTCTCCAATTGTCCTCACTCCGACTGCATTCACCTTGTCCAGGATGGACTGCCATATTGCATTTTTTTTGCCAATGACACGTTGGAGGTGACGAACAGTTGTTGGTGGTGTTCTATCACCTCCGTGATGATGATCCTGTTTTCCTGCGGACTGAACCTCGTCTTCCTCGTCTTCTTCTCCTTGCCCTTCTGTGACCCCGAGGTCCCAGGCTGGTCCTCCTGGGGGCTTGTGGGGTTCTGGTCGTCCTCTGTACTTGCTCTGGCTTCCTCCATGGTGCTACGCAGTTTGAATTATTTTGTTTGTGTTTTTCGGTGCTTTTATAGTGCATTTTCCCACATGAGGTGTGGGAATTGCAGGCCTGTCGCTGGTTATCGCTTATTTTTTTTATCCCGATTGGCCACATCGCAACTTTTTTCGGGTTCGTGTTTCGCGTTTTTTTGCCGTCTCGGTAATTTTATCGCGGTCATTTGACGCGTTAGCGTGAGACTATCGCATGGTACCGCCGTGTTGAGAATACAACGTTAACACAGCATTATTTTTCCGCGATAGACTGCGATGTGCAAAGTTGTGTTAAGCTAATTTTGCGATAATTATCACACGTTCTTGAGAATATCCCCCTCTATTTATTAATCCAAGACCTGGTGCGGCCGCTGTTAAAAATGTTGAAAGCTGCCAGTGAAGAACAGGTACAAGGCAGGAGGATTGCAAGGTCCACTTAGGCACGCCCACACACCCACACAAGCACAACCACTCATTCGGATCCATTTCAAGCTTCCTTAACATACACAAAATCATTACCCCATAGGCACCAGAAGTGAAGGTACGGCTGACTGAAGAGGGCGAGGGGGAGATAGTCAAGGTTGAGGTGGACAGAGAGAAGGTTGAAGTAGAAAGTGGGGATGGTGAAGCAGAGAGAGAGAAGAGGGAGATATATAGGAATGAGAGAGGGAGGAAGGTGAGGCAACAAATTGCGGGTGGTGGGTGAAGAGAAGAAGGAGGCGAGTAAGGAATAGAGTGAGAGAAAATCATCGAAGAGAGTGAAATGTGAGGCGAGAGAGAAGGATGAGGTGGAGACAGAAGGATGAGGGAGAAGTGGAGGCACAGTGAGAGGATGGCAAGGTGAAGACAGAGAGAGTGAAGGCCGCATCGAAGAGCACGAGAGGAGTATAAGATGGATAAAGAGGAGGTAGAGGCAAAGAAATAGGAATGTGAGGTGAAGAGAGTGAGAGGCGGCAACAGCTGGGAGAGAAGAAGATGAGACAGAGAAAGAGGTCGGTGAGGCAAGGAAAGAGGAGAACAGAGGATGGGGCAGGAGGATGCAGAGGGTTAGAAGAGCAGTGTGAAGTGGAAAGAAAGGAGGGTATGGTATAGAAAGAGGAGGATGAGTCAGAGAGAGCAAAATAAATAAAGCGCTTTGGTGCAAAACCCTAGAAATAGAGTTAAAACTAGTAAGCACGACCCCTGAGTAGGCAGCTCATCCCACTGAAAGACGATCAAGCATACCTAGTTTAGTTTAGTTTAAGCATTTATAGAGCGCATGGTTACACCACCGGTGTTTCCCCGCGCTAAGACGCTCGATAGGAGAGAGAGGGCGTGTGAGACAGCGGACTACAGAGGTAGAGGTACTAGGACCCCTAAAACCCATCGGGCTTCACATATAGCCATGTTTTTAGTTGCCTCCGAAATCTTTTTTCGCATGGCTCTACTCGGAGTTCAATAGGCAACCTGTTCCACATTTTTGCTGCCTTATATCTAAAAGAGCGTTTGCCCATTCTCGCTTTAAATATTCTAGGCACCGTAACCAATGCCAACTCTGACGATCTTAGATTGCGGCCAGGGATGTACTTGGTTATTAATGGATGTAGATACTTCGGGCCTTTGCTTAGTAAGATACGGTGGCAGTAGCACATAGCCTTGAAGGACACTCTTTTCTCCACTGGTAGCCAATGCAAGGCTTCTAGTGCTTTCTTAGTGTTAGACCTTCTAGGGAGGCTAAGTACCAACCGTGCGGCCGCATTTTGGACCCTCTGTAGTTTTGCTAAACCTTGTTTAGTAGCTCCAAGGTACAGTACATTCCCATAGTCTAGTTGGGAGGTAATGACTGCATGTACTATAGTCTTCCTGGAGCTAGCTGGTAGGAGGTTTAGGATTTTACGCAGAACCCTCATAGCACCATAGCATTTGCCAGCCACTTTACATATTTGGGAGTCAAAAGTAAGTCCGGAATCCATCCAGACTCCGAGATTCTTGACTACGGGCTTAGGGGTAGGGAATTGGCCCAGGGATTCAGGCCACCAGGCGGATGACCATATGGACGGGGTTTTACCAACCACCAGCACTTCAGTTTTGCTCCCATTTAATTTGAGGCAATGATTTGACATCCAATCCGCGACCTCATCTAGGCACTCTGCAAAACGGATGGGAGCCTGATTATTCTCCTGTGTTAACATCACAATTACCTGTGTATCATCAGCATAGGAGACGATCGATACATTATATTTCTCCACTAGTTCTGCAAGCGGCCCCACATATAGGTTAAACAGAGTGGGGCTCAGAATGGAGCCCTGTGGCACCCCCTGTGCCAAAGGAAAACTTTCCGATACAGAGGACTGCTGCCTGACTTGGAAACTTCGTGCTGAGAGAAAAGATTTCATCCAACCGAGCGCACTATGCCTAATGCCACATTTCTCTAGCCTCTGCAGAAGTATTTTATGGGAGACAGTATCAAACGCCGCACTTAGGTAAAGCAGAATTAGTGCGGCTGTTTGACCTTCATCTGCATATTTCCTTAGAGTCTCAGTGGCGATGAGAAGGGCCGACTCAGTGGAGTGGGCCATTCTAAAACCTGACTGAGAGGGATGCAGTATATTATTCCTCTCTACATGTTCTACTAGTTGGATGTTAGTTACTTTCTCTGCGATCTTAGCCACGAAAGGTAGTAGAGAGATAGGCCGAAGATTATCTAGACTAGTTGACTTCACAGATGGATTTTTTTTTAGTGGCTTAACGATGGCCTGTTTCCAGACCGACCTCTCAGATGAAGAATGAATACAGGTGTGTTCATTTTACAATAAGTTGTCACATTAACACTAATGCATTACACATAAGAATAAAATTGCATGTAAGGGGAATGTAAAAATACACAAAGCTACAGGACATGTTAAAACACCATTCATAGTAAGACGTGTAAAAAACGTACCTTTGATCCCAGCGTCAACTAAGTTGACTAGCATTGTGGTCAAGTCGTAGCAGCAAAGGATGGACATGGACAATGGGGTTAAAGATAGAAATGAATGTGGGGAACAGTAAAAAAGGTAAGTTTTTATCTCATTCCCTCCGAATGCGTCAACTCAAGCATGGAGGTATCCCCCCACAGTTGGCCCGACGGAAAGGCACATCGTGATTAGGCTGACAGTAATCCTGGGTGGACTCCCTCCGACAGCCGCTTTTGCCTATGGTGCCGTCGACATGGGAGGGAAATCCTGGCAGAGTCGGTGGCACACAGACGGTCTTTTGTCCATGGACCGGCCAAAATCTAAATCGAGCGTGCTGACTGCCAAGTAGACGGTCGGTGAAACCGCTGAAAATGTTACTGTGGGACCAGTTCTGCCAAAATATAAATCAGGCCCATAGACTTGGAATAATGACGATTACCAGTACGTAATCAAGTCACTTTGGCTAAATTATCTGCTGTGCTTGGAATTTGGGGGCATATCAGCAAGGCCAGGCGATAATTATCGCTAAGCGCACTTAGCGCTAGGATAATTATCGCCTCCTAACGCTGGTTCCTATCGCGGAGATAGCGTGCTATCAGCAACGCATATCTCCAATGCGATAGGAATCCAAGCGTCAGCTGGAAAACAGTGTGATTATCGCTGGAAATCCAGCGATAATCGCACTGCAACCAGCGATACCTTGCTGATAGGGCAGGGTGTTCTTAGCCATGTAATCCACCTCCCATTGGATTACATGGCTAAGTCGGATTACAAGCAGGCGTAAGTAAAGTAGCGATAACCGTGGTTAGCGCTACTTTGCTTATCGCTCTGCCTGTTAGCGTCCAGCTTGATAATTGGAGAAATGTCGCTTAGCGACATTTCTCCAGTTATTTCGGGGAGGAACGCCCACTTTGCATCTCATTAGAGATGCAAAGCTGGGCGTTGTCGTAACTGGCGCTAAGTCAGCAAGACATGCGATAGCGTGTCTTTGCTGATAAAGCGATGAAATTATCGCCGCTTTTCGCCCGAAAACGGACGCAAAAGCGGCGATAATTTCATAGCGCCGCCTTGCTGATATGCCCCTTGGTTTGGGAGGATATATGCTACCCTGCATAATGGCACTTGGTAGTGGCCCTCCCAGCAAGATCACCTTGATGGCCATACTACTCTCAATGCTCAATTCGTCAAGATAGGGCCAGCATGCATTTTAAGTACGGATTTAATATTAGTGGAAGCTGAGGAGCCGTCCCTGGGTAGAGGAAAGTTACAGCAGTGGTGACATTGAACTTTGAGCTTTGGGCTCCTACTGATCTCTTCAGTGACATGCACAATTTGCACTCCAGGTTGGCAGGTACGATTCATTTGTGATCTGCACTAGCTGTGACTCTCTTTTAGTAGTAAAAATCATGACAAGTCAAAGAAACAGAAGTAAGCCTATTACGGGCATCTGATGTAACTCCAAGGTGACTCTTTGCTCAATGTCTAAGTTTCCATTTCTGTTGAAATCCCCATCTAAGAATTGAGGCAACAGTCATAGCTGGGGAGAAGTCGAATAGCTCAGCTGTGAAAGGGGTACCATTGTGCCCTGTACAGAAAAGGGTATCTGCAATGAACACGTTTCCACTCAGAGGAAAGATGGGTGATGCCAAACTTGCAGTTACATTTTTGTGCAAAGAACCACTGGCAGATCAAATGGAAACTTCAAGAGCCATACGGGTGCAGTACTACAAGTAGCAACTGCTGCTTTTGCATAGCAGGAGACGATGAGTAATATACCAGCTAACTCTATCTTAGCACCTGACCGCTGATTCTATTAACACCACTGCTGTCAAATGTACACACAGGGGAGCCCCAGAGTTCAGTCAGCTTTTCAAACACAGATCCTGCTCTATTGGCAGTGCTGATCCTAGATTCCTGGTGGCAGCGTGATCCATGAAACTCACTACTGGTAATTCAGCACCTTTTTCTCAAACATGCGAATGTTCTGGCACATATGTTTGTGGGGTTTCATCTGGAAGGGAGCTTAAGAAATGCACTTGTACTGTGGTGGGCTTCCAAAAGCCTGCTATTGAAGGAAGGGATAAACCCCTGCAGTGCAGTCAGAGTGATTCGGGTGGCTAATGACCTGGGGCCAGATGTACGACCGTTTTTTGCGGTCGCAAAGGGGCATTTGGTCATACATCTGGCCCCAGATCTCGAAAATCAACTATGCAATCAACTACTGCTGGCTCCGGACCATACCAGTTATCCCAGAATTATTTGCCCAATGCAATGAAGGTAGCTTTGGCAACTCTTTTAAAGTTGCCATTTGACATACAATGTGTAATTTGTTTGCCAAAAATATGACTGCTTTTGAATTTAACACCTAACAAAATTAAAACTGCTTCGGGAAAGGGTTAAAAACACTGCAGTAGACCAAAATTATGCTATTTAATGATCAATCAACTTAAATTCGAGCTTGAGCAGTATGAATAATTTCAGAATTTTGGCATTCCAGAGGTATTAAAGAGCTCAGCATTAGACTTAACCAAATTTGGTAGGAATCTTTCTTTCTATTTCCACTGTTGGCTTAATCGTCTGAATTGGATATGGTCACTGGGAACCAAGAAATGACAAGAGAGATTTATTTTAAAGTTTTTTTGATGTTGTTTTGTAAAGAGTAGAGATGGATTTTATTGATGATATTTTTTATCGTTTGTATGTAATGGCTTATTTAAGATCAGCAATGATTTTGATGATTATAGGTTATTTTGCTCAGATTCCAAACATGTTTAGTATGTAAAAAAACTTTCTCTGATGAAATCCACTTCATGAAAATATTATTTATATCATGTACTCCCTGATAAGAGCTCTAAAACCTATATGTGACATTGACATGTCAAACAGTTCTTAGATCCCATCTTTAATGTAGGTGGAAAAGAAGTTCTGTTTCAGGAACGGACGTGACTCAAAGTGAAATGGCACATTGCTATCCACATTTCTTTCACAAAATCAGGGAGATTCAATGATTGTGCACTTCATGAGAAGCGTGTTAAATTTCTTATGAATAATATAGGTGCACTTTACTCGGGCTTGTGAGCCCCCGACGCATCTTACTTCCTTTTGCCCCAGGGGGGGGCCTCGCAGGAGCAGCAACAGCAGCCAGCAGTCCCGGAGAGCCAGCATCACAGCTGGGGTGGGACTCGATCCCTCAGCTGGCCCCGGTGAACACTCGGCGCGGGAGGCGACGTCACCCTCCCTGCGCCCAACAAAGCTCCCCAGGCACTCCCGCAGCGCGGGACGCTTTACTCAGGCTTGTGAGCCCCCGACGCATCTTACTTCCTTTTTGCCCCAGGGGGGGCCTCGCAGGAGCAGCAACAGCAGCCAGCAGTCCCGGAGAGCCAGCATCACAGCTGGGGTGGGACTCGATCCCCCAGCTGGCCCCGGTGAACACTCGGCGCGGGAGGTGACGACACCCTCCCTGCGCCCTACAAAGCTCCCCAGGCACTCCCGCAGCGCGGGACGCGCGCGGGCATGCCCGGGCCGTCCGCGTCAGACCGTGTCAGGGCAGGGCCACCTTATTTAGCTTTTGGAAATCGTGTCAGGGCGGCTCTAAATTTGAACCGGAACTGGATACTGTCTGGAAGAACTTCTTAGAGTGAACTGAGTGCCGGTCTCACAACTATCATCAATTACCCTAAAGAACTATAAGGCGGTGAGACAACTAATGAAGTATTACATCTTTTCTTAGTCGGCAGTGTGATCATTCTTTTCAGAGATCGTGTTATTAAATGATTTTAAATCCGGACAATCAGTAAGCAAGATAGCTAAAAGACTTAGCTGGGGTTAGTGTAGCTTACCAGTACTTTTGGAGTGTGTTTTGAATCGTTTATTAATGGTACATATATTCAGATTACTAGCATGAGTTGACTTGTTTTTTAACTTGATTTTATAGGTTTTTATTGTCTATATTTGTGCCCAGTCCTCTTTTATTCTTGGCCCTGCGGTCTCAGAGCCTGTATTTTGCATTTTGCACTTTTAGGCACTCTATGCACTTTATATCTTTGGCATTTAGTACTTTGCGATTATACTATTGCAATTTTAACTCCTTAGGCCCTGTGGTATAAGTGTTTGTATTTTGCATTTTGCACTTTTAGGCACTCTATGCACTTTATATCTTTGGCATTTAGTACTTTGTGATTATACTATTGCAATTTTAACTCCTTAGGCCCTGTGGTATAAGTGTTTGTATTTTGCAATTTGCACTTTTAGGCACCCTATGCACTTTATATCTTTGGCATTTAGTACTTTGCGATTATACTATTGCAATTTTAACTCCTTAGGCCCTGTGGTATAAGTGTTTGTATTTTGCATTTTGCACTTTTCCGGCACTTCAAGTACCTTACATTGTCGGCACTTAGTTCTCTGCGGTTTTGCAGATTGCAATTTTGCACACTGCAGACAATAAACTAGGTCTTATTTTTGCTGACTCTGCTTTGGGTTCTTGTGATATATTATTAATCATCAGGATGTCAAAACACAAATTACAAAAACCCTCAAACTACAGCTGACCCCTCATGCTCTACCATTGATTCCTATCTAGTAAGGGCGGTTAGCGCCATTAACGTTGAAATAGATACGGCGGAACGTCGCCTCTCATTAGGTGTAGGCAAAGTGATGGAAGAAATAGCTGGGTTGGTAGTAGAGTCTACCCCAAGTAATGAGCAAGAAACCACCCCCCTTGTGAATACTGGGATCCTTGATCTTGACCCAGATCTACCCTTACCACTGGAAGCACCACAATCGCAATCACCTAGTGGTTCTCCTACACCGAAAAGGAAAAGGAGCTGCAGGAAAAGTCAAGCGAAAACAGGGACCATTAGTAAAAGTAAAAAAGGCCCACCATCGAATACTACTGCCAAGGCATTGGAGAAACCCCCTGACACAAGACCCCTGTCTGATGAGCGAGTTAACCATATTGTAGCCCTTTTAACACAAAAATTAGAAGTATCTATCAAACCACTACACGACAAGTTAGATAAACTTAATGGAGAAGTCACCAAACTTAGTAACATATTAAGACATATTAGCGAATACCCAAGGGAGAATGCGAATGGGCCACAGGGGGGACCGTATGAACGCCCTAAACTAGGTATAACTACTACTACTGTTAACACACTAACTAGTACCCTAAGCACCACCAATAGGAATAATAGGGATTGTGAGGGCCAAGGTTTTAACCTCCAGGTGCCCAAAACCGGTGCTAATACGACCCTAACAGGTCCTAGACAGACAGTGACACAGATTAACTATCCCTGCTATAATAGAGGGGACAGGATTGTAAGCGTAGAGTCAACCCAGACCCCTAACAAACCAAAGGAGAGGGAGGAACCAGAGGGAAGAATTGGTTTACAGATTAACTTACCCCCAGAATGCTGTCCATATGTGGCAGTCTTGGTGAATGTACCCCAACTAGAGTCTGGGCAAAAGGAAACGCATGATACTTTAAAAAATAAAGTGGTGCACTGGCTAAATCTAAATTGTGGTTTCCCTGTGGATCGTGCTGACCAGATACTCTTGACTAGAAGAGTAAACTGGATTGGGCCCTTAAGAAAATCATTGTATGGTGACTGCGTAATCATTAACTTCAGGAACCCCAATTGGGCCAGGACCTCCCTGGAAAGAGCAGTTGCACTCCCACATAGTGATTTTAAAGTATCACTTTTGCCTTTAGGCTTCTTCTATAGACACTTAAGGTCTTCACCCAATATGGGAGGGGACAAGGAACCACGTAGAATTAATCCAGCAGTGCCACCCCAGCCGTATTATGGATTACCTACATTTAATAGATTTTTACCACTTAGCACACTTGATGTAAATGATTGACAGAGTACTGCCCATCCACCCGTTGGGGGAAAGGGATGTGAAGGAACTGGGTTGACGGCCGTAGGGCTATTTGTAGATAGTGCGCTTAACATGGACATGCCTAATTTAATTATGTCCAAATATCCATCTAGGGATATAAACCTGCCTGCCGTACATACATTAAATAAGGAGATAGTTGTCAGTGTAGGGGTTCACCCAAATGAAAATAAAGGGCAATTAACGGAAAAGGCTATAAACCCACCCGTATTGCTCCCCCGTACTAGTAAGGGAGAGGCCAGCAATAGAATAAATGACCAACCCATTGAAAGTACAGGAAACCCCCCAGCCAGCGGCTATACCATTGTCACCTGGAATATAGCCGGACTGGCAAGTAAAAAGGACTTGTTAGGATGGGTAGATTTTATCAATAAACATGACATAATTTGTTTACAAGAAGCCTGGTGTATTGATCATGTTTATTTTGAAGGGTTTACCTCTTATGATTTACCAGCAACTCCCTCTATGTTTGGCAGAGCGAAGGGCGGGCTGTTAATCCTCCTGAAAAATAATTTGCCCCTGAGAGTTAGAAGGATTACCAATGTAGGGTACCACTCGCAGATATTGTGGTTACACCATAAAGACGGCAAGGATGTTTTATTGATTAATTTTTATAATAATATATTTGATTCCACTCGCCATAATGTAGTCATCGAATTAGAGACGGAAGTAGATAACTTGGTCACCGCAGAAAATACAAACTTTGCTATTGTATGGGTCGGAGATTTCAATATCTCAATTTGTACTCTGTCTGGGACTAAAGTCTGTGGGTTTAGTAGCGATGAAGGGGATGACTGTATACATTTCCCACATAACATCTATGGAGACACCTTAAACACCGTCTTGGTGAAATATCACCTTGATATTATGCAATGTGCACAGGATGGGTATGGGAGAGAGATACCAACCTTCACCGGAAGAAATGCAAATAGCACTATTGATCATGTAATAGTATCTGCTAATATTGTAAATTTATGTTCTACCCCATGGATTGACGAACTGTTCTTGAGTGGCCATAATTGTATTATTATGCCAATGCTTGTGTGGGGGAATAAATCTGTAGTACAACAAACTGTTATTGGTAATATCGCCCGTGTAGACCAAACGGCACTAGAATCAGGTGGAAAGGTACTAACTCAGTTAAAATTAAAAAATATATTGTTCTAGAATGTGGTAATGAGATTTATGATAGTCTAGAAATCGAGGTTGAACCAGCTATGATATTAACTAATTTTTGTAAAATTAATGATATTATTTATAAATTATTTACTGCACCACCATGCAGGAAACACATGCAGATATGGGGCTGGTTCAATCACTCCTGTACCGACTCACTGAACCAGTTGAAACTAGCACTCTCCAGTAGACCCAGGGATAAGGCGCTAGTACAAGAACTAGGATTAGAATATAAATTAAACTTAAAACGGAGGAAGAGGGAACTCGACATTTCTAAAAAATGAATCTTTCCCGAAACTTCTGTGCCACGTCAGCTGTGAGGAATGGGTGGCACATTTCTCCAACATTTTTAACCCAGGTGATAATGTTACTAAGGATCTTACTAACTCAAATAAATGGCCCACAATTCCCCTAAATATCACTCTAGAGGAGGTTGAGTTAGGTATTAGAAGCAGCAAAGGGGGAAAATCGCCAGGCCCGGACGGTGTACCCATTGATGTTTATAAAACTGTGCCGGAACTGTGGGGCCCGATACTCACTAGAGTTTTTAACGCTGCAGTAACAGAGGGAGCTCCCACTACTTGGGGCGAATCCGTTATTATCCCCATTTATAAAAGGGGAACAAATCGGAAGCCAAGAACTACCGGCCGATTTCCCTATTAGATTCATCAGTAAAGGTCATGAGCAGGGTTTTATTAGTAAGACTGGAAGAGTGGGTTGCGGATAATGGGATACTGTCACAGGCTCAATACGGTTTTAGAAAGGGACTGGGCACCATTGAACAGTGTATTAATTTAGAGCTTTTAATTGGCAAATATACATGTGCTAAACAAGGACGGCTTTTTTTATGCTTTGCTGATCTTAGCAGCGCCTTTGATTTAGTGGACCACGCTATACTTTGGCCAGTCTTACTCAATCTCGGTGCCCCGGAGCCCATTGTTTACTTTTTAGCTAGGCTATACGAGAAACTATTGACCAGAGTACGGTATGGACAAAGGGGCGAATGTACCCCTAATTTTAACGTTAAACGTGGTATCCGCCAAGGCTGCGTCTTAGCACCATTGCTGTTTACCTTATTTATTAACGAAGTTGACGCAGTTCTTAAATTGGTACAGGTGGACGCCCCCCAAGCTGAGGGACAGGATGTCCCGGTTCTGCTTTATGCGGATGACGCTGTGCTTTTATCTAGAACACCGGTAGGCCTACAGCGGTTAATTGATGGGTTTGCAGATTTTATCAATGGGAGGAAGTTGCTGATTAACAAGGCCAAAACACATACAATGGTTTGTGGTTTGAAACCCAGGAATATGAAATCTTTTTTTATAGATGGGAAAAAAGTGCAAAATGTAGACAATTTCTGTTATCTGGGGCTATCTTTTGCAGGTGACGGTAAATGGATGCTTGAAACGTCTAATGTCCGGGCCAAGATGACAAAAGTGTGCATGGGGTCTTTAGGTTCGCATCTAAATTGGGGGATCGCCGCATCAAAGATATGATTTCTATTTATAAAGCCAGATGCGCCTCTGTTGCACTATATGGCGCAGGGGTCTGGGGCCATCATTCTAGCCAAGAATTGCAAATAGAGGAAAATGTATTCTTAAAAAAGCTCCTATGTCTGCCTGCTTCAGCATCCTCTGAATTAATACATTGTGAAGTGGGGCTCAATTATCTGTCAGACTTGATTGCACTGAGACCCCTACTGCTTTGGAGATTCATTTGGTTAAAAGAGGAGACTATATTTACTAAACTAATTATTAAGGACTGCCTGCGATTGGATAACTGCTTTAAGATCCCCTGGCTTAAATATATAGCTAATACTTATAGAGACCTATTCAATCTGATGACCCTGGAAAATCCAAATGACGTAACAGGGCTGTCTAAACAGGAGATAAAGAATACTTTCTTGTACCATAAGAAGGAGTGCAGGTCGAGAACAGTAGGGAAGCAAACTACGTACCAGCTTTACCACCTGCATATAGATATTGATGGCTTTCAAAGCTATCTAACACTAGTCACGAGACCCTCTCACCGCTTTGTCTTGACAAGAATGAGAATAGGCCTTGTCCACCACTTAGTAGCGTTCCCCATAATGAAACAGCGACCAGTCTCCCCGTGTCCATGTGATGGGCATACTAAGCAGAGCATCTTGCACTTTCTACTCTTGTGTGATTTGTACTTGAATTTTAGAATCGCCTATTTAAAACCATTGTTTAAGAAATATAACGTCAAAACCACTAATGCTGCTATGAGTTTATTGTTTACACTAAAAGAGCCTGAGATTTGTTTTTATGCTGCGACATTTATTTTACGATCAATTCATGCTAGAAAAAGTATGATGTTTTAGTGTAATTATGTACTGTGATTGAATTTCCACCGTTTTAATGAAATTGGATCTTTTTATATGTGTATGTACATTTGCTTTTATGGTTGCCACACTTTAACCGAATAAAGCTTATTGAATTGAATTGAGGTGCACTTTACAGTGTTTCCTGGGCAACGTGTTACTTTTTTATTAATTATCTGTCACTATCCTATCTCAGCGCGGATGTGTTTTCAATTATAATATATGACTGAGCGTTTATATAACATCACAAACAGTTTTCAGAAACACAGAGTATTAATCACCAATATTGGTAGTTTTAGGTAGGTAATATTTTGCCGTACAAATTGAAATAAAATCAGTTACAATATATAAACATCAAAACGTTTTCGTGAGCCATGATTAAAATTATAATAACGTAAAAAACTGTTAATAATAGGAAATAAAAAGAAAATAGCATTGTATTTTAGTTACAAAATTAAATGTACTGGAGCTAAAGTGTTATCTATTAATGATTTGTCATAGACAAATAGTTAAATGCTACATTAAGAAACATTACTAAGCAGCCAAGGAAGCCATTAAATGATGCATTAAAAAATACTAAGCAGCCAATGAAGCCATTGGATAATCCCTTAAAGCAATAGAGGGTAGCACCCTTTATTGTTCTAATGTTGGCAGCCCGAAGAAGGATTGTAGATATATGATAACCACAAAATTCCTTCAAGTGCTCGCTGCTGGTAGAATAGGTATATAGAGGAGCCTTAGTCTCAAATATGTATTATTTTCCATGTAATAGTCTAGATGAGCCTTTCTATCTCTTTATAATGTATGTGTCTTCAATTAATATATGACTGTTTATACATTGATGATTTGCCTGAATTATTCACGTAATTGGTTTTATTTATGTTGCCCTGTTGGACCCAGCCCTCTTCCTCTTCTTGCTGATTTTTGGGGGGTCCTTAGGACTCTGTGCACTTTACTACCGCTAACCAGTGCTAGCATGCTTGCGCTCTCTCCTTAAAAGATGGTAGAATTGATTTACACCTGTCTGACATATTTAATTTACTTATAAGTTACCATATACCCAGTGCCTGTAAATTAAATGCTGCTAGTGGGCCTGCAGCACTGATTGTGCCACCCACATAAGTAGCACCTTAAAACATGTCCCAGGCCTGCCACTGCAGCCTGAATGCAGTTTTAAATGCCATGTCGACTTGGCATTCAAACCCCCTTGCCAAGCCTTTAACTCCCCTTTTATTACATATGTCACCCCTAAGTTAGGCCCTAGGTAGGCCGTAGGGCAGGGTGCTAAGTAATTTAAAGGTTGGACATGTACTTTTAAGTTTTACATGTCCTGGTAGTGAAAGACTCCTAAATTCGTTTTTCACTACTATGAGGCCTACCCCTCCTATAGGATAACATTAGGATTTTCTTATTACATTTATTAAGCTATAATTCCTAATTGGTAGCAAGTAGATATATCATATTTGGTACCTACAAAATTATATTGATAAACCTTCTTTAATGGTAAAGTCAGATTTTTTCATTGCAATTTTGAAAATACCACGTTTAGAAAGTTGACATTTTCCTGCCCTTAGCCATTTTGTGCCTGCAGCCCGTCTTGGGGCACGTGACTGGGTGTAGCTGACTTTGTGAATTCCTCCCAGACAGTCACACGATAGAGGGAAAAGGTGTGCCTCAATGGACCGTCTGCTGGCAACATGGGGAGGTGGAGCTGAGCACAGCCCCACTTACAACTGAATAGCCTGTGTTCTGCCTTCACACAAAGGGCCTAACGACCCTGTATTGACACTGCAGCCAGCTTGGAGCCAGGGCAGGGTAGTTATGAAATTTCATCCACTTAAAGGACCTTTCTAAAAGCTTCTCCCACCTCCCAGAAGAAGGGCACCAGGGTATAAAAAGAGGACATTCAGGACTACTTTTTGGTTCACTCTTGGACATGTGGAAGAACTCTCAGAGGACTGCCTGCTGCTGTAACCTGCTGCGCACTCTTCCAGACTGCTGGTGTGCCTGGAAGGACTGGTTTGCTCCCTGGAGCCTGCCTTGAACCCTCAGAGGTCAACCCTGCTATTGAGCCCTGCATCTTCACCTGCACCCAGGACTACCAGAAGTGACTGCAAGGGCTAGTTTGCTGGGCTCCCGTTCAGAGCCACAGGGACATAAAAGTCTCCCACCACCTTGAACCCGCATCTGGGCCCAGCCTGAGTGAGTACTGAACCTCTGAGAGGTGTCCCACCAGTCCTGTGCCCTTGGTTGAGGGTCTTAAGGTGTCCAGATGGCCTAAAACCAAAACTGAGTACTTAGACAAATTTTGGCCCAAAAAAGCTCTGAAAACCAGGAGGAGACCGGGACCAACCTGCTCGCCTATCCGCCAGAGGAGCATCGCCAGTCTTATTGACTTTGTGGCTTCTCTCACTACATTCTCCTCTGCAGCAGCAAATCCTTTTCAGCTGACTTTCGGTAAAGGGGTATATGACCTCATGGAACTGTCTTCGACTACAGCCCTCTGCCTCATCACTCTGGAGATTTTCGACTTCCTTTTTGGCTACTAAGTCCGAACATAGAAATCCTCAACCGCGGCTTCATCCCAACACAATCTGACAATGACGCTCTCTCCTCAGACGCCTCCTGCAGTCTTGCCCCACTGAACTTTACCTTCTGAGACACTTTTTCTCCGAATTTCTTCTAAGTCCAAAGATAAGCCATGAGCAGGCCCAATCCAATTCCTGTAGCCGAACTGTGCTCCATCGCGGCCAGCCATATTTTTTTATTTTGAGCTGGTCTCACATGACTAGATGTCCACATTTGGTGCTTTAACCCTTTAGGCTCTGGTTTTCACTAAAACAAAATTAAATACATAACACTGGTTCTACTGCATGGATTTTGGTTGTTTTGTTGTCAATTAATTTATTAGAATGTGCTCTATTTTTCTTAATTGGTTTGGGATTTTTCTTGTGTTGTGTTTTTACATTATTACAGTTCGTGTGCTGCATAAATACTTAACGCATTGCCTCTAAGTTAAACCTGACTGCTTTTTGTGCCAAGCTACCCAGGTTTAAGCACAGGTTTATTTAGTGGCTTTTTGGGGCTCATCCGGCAAGGAATTGTGGCTCACACCCCAGTCAAACAACAACCCAATTTCTCACATGCCCCATAATATTAATTTAGGTTGTCTCATGTACATAAGGCAGAGTGTTTCAAGTGGGAGTAGCTGATATGCGTAAAAATTGTGTTTATCTTTTTCTTAAATGAGCCATGTTAATTAGTATTTCTAAAAGTAATTTCTTGAAAAAATAGATTTTTAAAGCTTTCATCTTTTGCTGTCCTGCAATTGCATATGTAATTAATAAAGGGAATGGTGTGCCGAGAAGATATGGATGTTAAGCCAAGTTCACCTTATTCTGCAGTGCAGAGTAGATAGTTGAACAATTGTAAAACATTCTTGATGGATCTTGTATCATGTCCTTGAATAATTTTAGTGTTTAACACTCGAGAGCCATAGAGCAGGATGGCAGTTTTAAATTGCCAGCACTAATAGTCGCCCAATAGCTCTCCCTTCAAATTGTCTCAAAAATCACTTTAGTGTATTCATGACACCATAAATTAACTACTGAATTTGTCAATATGCTCTTGCCAGTTTATGTTTATAAGGAATGACTTTAACAAGGTAAGGTCATTGTTCTACTTGCTCAATAAATCAAGCTTCCAGCTTTAAATTACATTGATTAGCTGACCATTAAACTTCATTATTTTTGTCTTTGTAAGGTTCACAGACAAGGCATTATTTGAATTATATTTGTTTAACTAACTTAATTGTCGTTGGAGGCCCAGTTGGGTTTTGGTAGAGAATAACAATGTGCGTATGCTAGATGATTGATTTCAAGGTGAACTAAATTGGAGCACATCCCGAAGGAGAATCAAATGTTCTGGTAGGTCTGCAACATACAAAGAGAAAAATAATGGGGCAAGGTTGCAGCTCAATTTTAATCTGTTGTGAGTGAAAGCTTTTGAGGTTAAGCCAGCTACGTTTAACAGTTTCACTTGCACCCCTGTAGTGTTATGTAATTCCTCCAAACAGTGTAAAAGGGTACCTATAAAATATATTTTCCTTCCTTTCCTTTGATTTTTTGATTAATAACGCCATTATGTTATTGGTTGTGGCACAAGCCGGCATAAAACCTGTTTGACAAAGTTTTATGATTTTATGCTTGGCAGCCCATTCAGATGCAAACGTTTTGAAATTATAATTTAACTATTTAACTTTATTTGAAGGAGTATTTTAGCAAAAACCTTAATTTTGCTTGTAATGTCTTTTTCTGTTGAGATGGAAACACCAGATCTATTTTTTTAGAATAAGTAGGCTGTCTTGTATTGTTGTGTTTACAAATGCAAATGAGAAAATGGAACATACATTTGAAAGGAAGATTTCCCATTCAGTAATCTGTAAGGAGCCTAAGTTTGATTTGTTTGTTTACCAATATTAATGAGGAAATCTTGATTCCAAAATTGATTAATTTTATTCTTCAAATCAGTATTTCAATTTATCTTAGAATTAGTAATAATTAGGATTCGTTCCAACCATGAGGTTTCAAAACTATCATACAATTTGGTTTTTGGTAGAAAGCTGACATGTTAAGGGCCGTCATCGCTTTCTTTTCTTGATATGATCTTGAACTCATTACACAAATTGAAGTCAACCACATGTAAGCATGTATAGTTATGTTATGTTAACAATTTCTAGAGCGCACAAATACCCATGGGTGTCTCGGCGCTATGGACTGTAAAGAAAAGCGGAGGCCCCTTATTGCTCAAATAGCCAGGTTTTTACTTGTTTCCTAAAGGATAGTAACGTTGGGCTGGACTTAATTTGTAGGGGGAGCAGATTCCAAAGTTTAGCCGTTGCCACTACAAATCTTCTGTCGCCCCAGTTAACTTTATTTGTTCTGGGAACGATCAGAAGGTTAGCTTCTGCGGAGCGTAGGGCTCTGCTGGGTGCATATGCCTGAAAAGCTTTTTTCAGGTATTCGGGTCCTAAACCATGAACTGCCTTATAAGCAATGCATAGCGCTTTAAATTTAGTTCTAATTTTTATGGGCAGCCAATGTAACTGGCGCCTTACATTGGAAATTGACTTAAACTTCGGAGTCCCAGACAATATCCTGGCGGCTGTATTCTGTATCTGTTGCAGCTTGTTCAAAACATTTTCTTGAGCGTTGATTAAGAGACCGTTACAGTAGTCAACTCTTGACATAACTAGGGCACTGATGAGTGTTTTTCCAGTGCTCATCGGAAGGAGAGGTAGCAATTTTTTTATTATCCTTAAAACATAGAAGGAAGAAGAGGCCACTGCGTTAACATGCTGTTTGAAAGTGAGGCTCTCATCAAATATGACGCCTAAGTTTCTGGCCTTCTTGACAGGGGTGGGGAGTAATCCCAGTTCAACTGGCCACCATGTTGGAGACCAACCAGGGGTAAGGTTACCGAAGACCATTACCTCGGTCTTGTCTGAATTTAATTTAAGGCAATTGTTAGCCATCCATGAACTAATAGCCAGCATGCCGTCATGAAAGCTAGCCGCCACTGCCTCTCCGTCTTTATGCACCGCTAGCACCAGTTGTGTGTCGTCGGCATAAGACGTGAGGCCCATTCCAAAGCTTTTAATTACTCGTGCTAAGTCCGCCACATATATATTAAACAACGTTGGACTTAGCGATGATCCCTGTGGAACACCACAGGGGAGAGAGAAAACTGATGAGTTACAATCACCCATACTGACTGACTGAGTCCGTTTGAAAAGAAAGGAGGACAGCAGGGCCTTGGCCTTTCGTCCGACACCTATCGCTGAGACACGGTTGATCAAGGTGTCAAAAGCTGCTGATAGATCTAAAAGCACCAGGACTGCGGCACCTCCTCTATCTATCTATAGTCAATTGTAGGGCTGACTCTATTAAGCTGGAATGTTGCTTGTGCTTGACACTTAAATGATTGTCTTCCATTTGATGTTCTAAAACCTTATTGGAAATGGTCGATAATATCAGACTCTCCCTTGATGCCAGACAATCTGCCATCTTGGTCCTTCTCGACCTGTCGGCTGCCTTCGACACCATCTCCCACAGCATTCTTTTGGATCGTCTGCGGGAGTTGGGTGTCGGGGGCACCGTGCTGAACTGGCTTAGGAGTTACCTGACCGATCGCATTTCCAAAGTTCAAATAGGGGCATTCACCTCCAGCAGCAAACTTATTGACAAGGGTGTCCCTCAGGGATCCATCCTGAGCCCCACACTCTTTAATTTGTATGTATTACCTTTAGCCAACGTCATTAAATCCCATGGCTTTGATACAGTGTCGTACGCTGACGACACTCAGTTGTTTATCACTTTCGGACCAGATCCTACCGACACCAAACACAGATTCAGGCAGTGTATGTTGGACATACACGGCTGGATGTTAAACAATCACCTTCAACTCAACGCTAGCAAAACCGAGATCATCCTCTTTGGCAACGCACAAATGTTGTGGACAAATGATTGGTGGCCCCCCACTCTAAGCATATGCCCTTCACCTAAGGCGGCAGTCCGCAATCTAGGAGTGCTGATTGACAATAAACTTTCTATGTCAGACCACGTCACCCACGTAGCTCGCATCTGTTATGGACTAATGCGTAGCCTCCGTAAAATCTTTAAATGGGTCCCACTGTCATCCCATATGCCACTGGTCCAGCGATTAATAATCAGCCGTCTGGACTACGGCAACGCCCTTTTAGCCTCCATAAACGAAGAGCACCTAACAAAGCTCCAGGTCCTTCAGAACACAGCGGCTAGATCGGTTTTAAACCTTCCACCCCGTTCCCCCTCGGCACCCAGTCTGAAAGCCCTTCACTGGCTCCCAGTCAGGAAACTGATCAATTTTAAGAATAATTGTCTAGTATCAATCATATCAATCAATCATATCATTTGTAAAGCGCACTACTCACCCGTGAGGGTCTCAAGGCGCTGGGGTGGGGAATGCTGCTACTGCTCGAAAAGCCAGGTCTTGAGGAGTTTTCTGAAGGTCAGCAGGTCTTGGGTCTGCCGTAGGTGGATGGGGAGGGTGTTCCAGGTCTTGGCGGCGAGGTGGGAGAACGATCTGCCACCGGAGGTCGCTCTTCGGAAGCGGGGGACAGTGGCGAGGGCGAGGTCGGCGGAGCGGAGCTGGCGGGTGGGGGTGTAGAAGCTGAGTCGTCTGTTGAGGTACGTTAGTCCGGTGTTGTGGAGTGCCTTGTGTGCGTGGGTGAGGAGTTTGAAGGTTATCCTCTTGTTGACCGGGAGCCAGTGCAGGTCTCTCAGGTGGGGTGTGATGTGGCTGCAGTGAGGGATGTCGAGGATCAGGCGTGCAGAGGCGTTCTGGATGCGTTGGAGCCGTCTCAGGAGTTTGGCCGAGGCTCCTGCGTAGAGGGCGTTTCCGTAGTCCAACCTGCTGCTGACGAGGGCCTGGGTGACCGTTCTTCTCGTTTCAGTGGGGATCCACTTGTAGATCCTGCGGAGCATGCGGAGGGTGTTGAAGCAGGCGGAGGAGACGGCGTTGACCTGTTTAGTCATGGAGAGGGTGGAGTCGAGGATGACCCCTAGGTTGCGTGCGTGGTCGGTGGGTGTTGGGGCGGTTCCCAGTGCGGTCGGCCACCAGGAGTCGTCCCAGGCCGAAGGGGTGGATCCGAGGATGAGGACCTCCGTCTTGTCCGAGTTCAGCTTCAGTCGGCTGTTCCTCATCCATTCAGCGACGGCCTTCATTCCTTCGTGAAGGTTGGTTTTGCCGGTGTGGGGGTCCTTGGTGAGGGAGAGGATCAGCTGGGTGTCATCGGCGTAGGAGATGATGTTGAGGTCGTGCCGACGGGCGACGTGGGCGAGCGGTGCCATGTAGATGTTAAACAGAGTTGGGCTGAGGGAAGAGCCCTGGGGTACGCCGCAGATGATCTCGGGGCTTCGGAGCGGAAGGGGGAAGGCGGACGCTCTGTGTTCTGCCGGAGAGGAAGGAGGTGGTCCAGTCCAGGGCCTTCTCTTGGATCCCGGCGTTGTGGAGGCGTGTTCGTAGTGTGTGGTGGCAGACCGTGTCGAAGGCGGCTGACAGGTCCAGGAGGATGAGGGCCGCCGTTTCTCCGTTGTCCAGCAGGGACTTGATGTCATCGGTGGCGGCGATGAGGGCAGTCTCGGTGCTGTGGTTGCTGCAGAACCCGGACTGGGAAGGGTCCAGAACACAAAACCCTTAGTGGCCATGGCCCTCATTATCTGGCTAACAAACTGAAAAGGCATCAGCCCGCCAGAACTCTGCGATCCGCCAATAAAAACCTCCTAACTATCCCAAAAACCAGCACAGTTAAGAACGGCAAAAGATCATTCTCCAGTCTTGCCCACACTTTGTGGAACACTCTGCCTCTGCATCTTCGTTCAGAGAGCGACCACAAGAAGTTCCGTAAATCTCTCAAAACCTGGCTATTCTGAGCCCACTTTTCCTTCAGTTTCTCCCCCTCTCTCATCCTTTCCTGTTTTTTGAGTTCAGGCTAGCGCTATGAGACCTTAGGGTGATATACGCGCTTAACAAGAACCAATACATAACATAACATTGTGAAAAAAGGAGTACATCCTACTTCCAACCGGTTTTGATCTTTCATTGAATAGTTGAGGATCAGGAATGGTATAAAAGAGGTAAGGGGAATCATCCAAGGAGGGCACATTTGTTTTAGATTTACATTAGAATCGCCGGTTATCATCATCTTGATTTGACAATGATTTTCAAAGATATTTTCTAGTTCTTCAAGAGATGAACCAAAGACTATTTTGTGGTTAATACATTTTGAGGAAAGTATATATTTATCATTTGCAATTGCCTTTCATTGGTACTTTTTAACAGAAGTGCATTAAAGGGGCCGAATTGCCTTGATTTTTGTACCTTTCACATGCTGACGAGTGTTAGTAAGCCTCCATTCAGGCAGCCCTTGGATTTTGCCTTGCAGGAATTTTAAAGGCTGTATAATGGTTTAGATATTAAATTGACATTTTACCTGACTCCTGGAGAATTATGATAATGTAATTGTTCAAAAATGTTTTCAAATTGGTAGGTTAAGGTGCCTGTCAATTCCAGCAATACTATGGGACCAAGTTCAAATATTGTTTTTGAGAGAATAGTCAAGAAATGATTGCCAATTTTGGGATATTGTAGGCGATTTGTGGGTAGTGATTTGATGGTCCATTCGGCTAAGTGTGTGGGCATCATTCTTTAGGCAGCGATTTATATCAGCTAGCATTACTCAAAGAGTAGAACCCCTTAATTTGAAGATGAGTGGCTTTAATTTATAGACTGTTTCTTATAGGAAATAAATATCACATTGATTATTTGATGGCGTATGCCTTTTAGGCCACGTACCAAAGTATCTCTTCCAAATTGCTTGTAAAACATATTGTTTTTAATAATGGTATTTACAGGTGCATGTAATCTTCAAAATTGCCATAGTTGAAGGTGGTGAACACCTATTCCCATTGTGTCATCTTTCCCAATAATACTTGTACAACAAAGGTCCAGGAAAGCCAGGTTAATGCAACCTTTTAGGAGAATTTCCAACTACAAAGATTCATTTTTTCCAGAATGGTTATGGAAACTTTGAACGTAATCAGCCCTCCTGTTTTACACATACCTGCCCTACAACTTTCATATCACTTATTTTTCTTTCTACTGACACCATTTTCCATTCTTCCTCTTTACATTTTGAAACACACACTGGTTTCTGTGCATCAGAATTCAGCAATAGTGATTTGGAGAAAAGGGTAAGAAGAAGGTAACAATAGCTGGGAGAGCATCATTTAACCACCCACATTACATAGAGGTTTGCCTGTCATAACTGAATTAAATCAATGATACTTTAATCATATAAATGTACCTTGCATGGGTAAGTAATAGAAATTAAGAGACACAAAAGGAGAAAGAGATAGTTTCCTTAAAACAATAAAATGTCATGTCCTTTAACTCACCTTCATTTTCCACCTCAATGGAAACTAGAAAAGAAAACGAAATTGGTGGCATGATAAACAAGTTAATCTTGAAAACAATGGTGTGAAAATATATAAACTATAAGCAATTAATTTTTTTCCCTCTACCAAAAATGCATCCCAATCATGCGTAGAACCAATTCCTTTCAACATTCTTACCTCATTGCCACCAGCTAGAAACCCAAACGACAGGTTGACATTTAATTTAATTGCCATTATTGCCCTCTTCATATACATAGCAACATCAGTCAGTTTGCAGCTCCTCTGCTGTAGCAGAAGTCAAATTCACCCGTACTTTTCACATGGTCAATAATCTAACAAACACATTGATCATGAGACTGCTAGTAACTTCAATACTTCTAACTGGGTTAACACCACAATTGTGATTAGAACAGAAGACAACAGTACAAGAGGAGGAAAAAGGGAAATTAACAGCTGTTATTACCAAGAAACATGTGACCTTTAATGCTACCAGTAACTACAGGTAACCAAATAAGCCAACCCGCCCTAACATACATCTTTTTCCCCCTATAAACCTTCCTCCGTCAGGCCCCTGCTTAGCTATAGATCAACTCCACCCTCCATAAAGGAAACCATGCACTCCAGCAGTAATTCTACTCATCATAGATGATACTCTCACTGACTCAAACTTCACAATATGCTGCTTATCCATAGTCATATACATCCATTAAAAACGTGATGCCTTTCTAATCTGTCTCCCACTTTTATACTCATCCAGTTCCCACCTTGCATTGCCACCTTCCATTTAACTGTCCAATTGAATTCAAAACCATCCTACAAACAAATCCCTCCTAAAGGTCTATTGGCATCTTTGTTAAACACAGCTTCAGAACCCTTGGCTCCACAGCTACCAGACATACTGACTCCCTTATTCTTCAACTACTCAATTCCCACTGATAGATTAACTTATTTCTTAAAAAACTGTACTTCAGTCAATTTCCCATACTTTCTTTCTTTTAAAAAAAAACTAGATCAGCATTAGAACTGGCTAATTATTTTCCTCTTCACTCAAACCTCACTAAATTCCCTTCAGTCCGTATTCTCACTTAGGTCTTCCACTTGTCCCATTTGAGTGCGAAAGGAACATTTGTTTTCTGGCATCATACCACTATATCTATCTGTTGCTTTTGGCAGTCAGCCATGAATTGCTGTTGTCTACCCTATTCCTCCTCCGTATCATTGGCACATTCCCACCAGGTTTATTCTTTAATATACAAAGCACTCCTTCTCCATCATGTGGTCTTGTGCAAACTCTACTCTCATCTACTTTACCTTAGGTGTTACCCAAGGATTAGCTCATGGAACACACCTTATTTCACTATATTTTATGTCCCTTAATGACATCTTATTTATAGCTTGCTTCTCTTATCTTCCAAAGAAAGGCCAAGATTTCAGCTTTCCTCATGCCATTGCCATTAACAATGAATGCTATTCTGGTCATTCATACTAAACTAAAACTAACATTATCTATTTCCTGACACAGGCACAATCCAGCCCATTTCACACCGAATTCATCAGGATAAATAATGACAACATAGGATTTTTGAACTGTCACTCAAGAAGAATCGCTATTTCTATCTTACGTCACATTATTATGATGGATGTACCAACGTTATTAATAGATAAGCCATGTACCTTTAGTTGAGGATCGCAAGAGCACACTTTTATTGTTGCCAACTACAACTAATTAGGAGTAGATCCCCTGTAGATTTCCTGATGAGTGTTACCTGGTACTTGTTAAGGAGTGAATGAACATCACTGTTGACTAGAGCCTATGATGAACAAAGATCCAAGAAACTATAGACAGTGAAGAGAGAAGGAGCACAGTTTCAGATCATGTTCCATGATGGGTAGTATCATGCAGCCGAGTCTATTTAACCTTTTGGTCCTTGTTTGGTGTGCCATATAAGAAGTTAGAATTAGCCAATTAGCTCTCTTCTCATTTTAATTAAATGGCATTGTGGAGAGAACCGAGTAGGGTGATTCGTTTGACATGTCATGAATTACCAAGCTTATTGCTTGAATTCAAAAATAATTTTTAATGTCTTAATGATAGGCCATAGATCAATGCTTATCTCATTAGATCTCATGGCATACAAGTTCATAAGACCAAAAATGCAACAACAACAAAACTCTGGGCGGTATCATGTTAGAAATGTTAATAGATTCCCTTTTTAGGGCAATCATAAAAGACCATCAGAGTTTTAGATTTTACAGGTCATACATAGCAAGAGCACATAGGAAAAGATTAAGTGGCACAATGGCAGTTGAAGGGAGAGTCTAAGGTATTTCTTTTTGCTGTTCCTTGATGTGGGCCCCTGAAATCAGGTCGTTGACCAGCTGCCACACTGTCAATGGTTTAGATCTTCTCAGGTCTGCTCAGGTAGAAGCAGAAGACTTGCTCTGATTCTGCTAATCCTGTGTTGTGTACAATTCTGATCTTCCTGCACTTCCTGTTTTAATATTGAAATTCACAACCAATTCTTGATTATTAAGCATGATCCAGGGGCTCATTGATATAATATCGATGCATACCATACTGAAACACAAAAATATCGGAAAATAAATATCGAAAACAAAAATATTGACTTCCTATACTTAACTAGTAAAACCACAAATATCGAAAACATAAATATCATTGTTAAAAATATTGATGTCAACCTATATGGGAAACAGAAATATTGGAAACAAAAATATAGTTACCTTCAAATAAACATATAATATGTCAAAAATATTGATTCACACAATATCAACCACAACATATTTTTACATAAAACAATTACTTCAAATGAACCCAAAACATTTCAAATACATGTATATAGAAATATATTACATCAACAAAATATTCACCATTCACCCCAGTAATTATATAGTCAAAAGTTAATACAACTCCAAAACAAATTAGCATTAACTACAAACATTTAAACCCCAAACTATTCATGAATAAATACATGAATAAATGTATATTCAAAACTTTAAAACTATATACGTTACATCAAAGCTAACACCTTAATTAGTGTTTACCATAGATGGACTAAACTGATAAACAAATTCTAACTAAAACCAAACCAACCAATAAAATCAAATTATAAACAACTGTAACCAATAAAATCAAATAAACAATTAAATCAACATTATAAAAGGCACACTAATTTAAACAACTAAATACTTTAGAAATGACAAACGCTGCAAGACGAGGAAACTGCCAGTTTTGCTCACCAGACCATTAAAGAAGAAATACATACATCTAAACAAATACCTAACAAAGTAAGTAAAACTTATATTCAAACTAAAACGTAAATGATTTTTAAACTTAAAAATGTAAAATAGCAAATATTAAAACACTATCCAACTTCTATCTCTTTACATAGACTTCCTAAATGAAAAAACTACAACGTGAAAAACGATAAACTGCCAGAAAATAACTATCACAAACCAGCAAAAAGATACAAGAAAGTAAGTGTACATAAATTAATAAAAAACTTTAAACTTACCCAAATAGCTAGAAAAAATAAACCTAACAACCTCAAACTCTAGAAAATACCAACAAATTTACATTTAAAATGAAACTAACATTTTTTTCCAACCAATAGAAAAAGCACCTGCTCCACATTAGAACACTCCCAACGGAAAAGCTGCAAAACCGTGTGAAACATCTAAACAGAACAAACATGTAAATATAAAAAACAGAAGCAGTTGCATATTTTTACATGTAAATAACCGTACAAACTTTAACCCTTTGGGTGCTTATGACGGAATGGTTCCGTCTGGAGCACCAGTGCTCCTGTGCTCATGACGGAACCATTCCGTCGGGAGCACATGCTCAGAAAATCCCTCTGCTGCAGACAGCAGAGGGATTTCCCTTTTTTTTTTTGCCTGGGGAGGTGGGGAAGAGCTTCCCCAACCTCCCCAGGCCTATTTTTGGATTTCCTTGCAATGACGATCGCACGCATGGCGGGCTATCGTCATTGCAACAAAAACGAAACTGAAACTTAGTTTCAGTTTCACAGTTTCAGTGCTTGTGGGGCTATCTCAGCCCCCTGAGCACCGAAACAGATGGGAGAGGTATATTGGAAAGGGGAGAATCTCTCCTTTCCAATGGTACCCTTCCCCAGTGGATCCCTGCTTGGGGATCACCCCAGGAGGGCGATCCCCAAGCAGGGATCCACCCACTAGCACCAGGGAGGGGGGAGCGGCCCCTTGGGCAAGGGCCTTTGCTTCCCCTGTACATTTTGGGCACAAACAGTCTTTCTGCCCCCCCTGGGGAGTAGATGGGGGCAGTAGCCCCCAATATGCCCCCCAGGGGGGCAGAAAGCAGCCTAGACCAGGGATTATTTTTCTATAGGCCAGGGGTAGTGGCTGCCCAGAATGGGCATCCCAATGCCCCACCCTACCCCCCCAAAGAAGGCAAAAGACTTTCTGCCCCTCCCAGGAGGCAGATGGGATCTTCCCCCTGGGGGGCGGAAAGCCCACTAGGCACCAGGGTTTTTTGGTTTTTTTTTGTACGTTGGGGTGGGGGCTGCCCAGAATGGGCATGCCAATGCCCCCACCCAAACAAAATGGTACAGTCTTTCTGCCCCCCCCGGGAGGCATATGGGGCAATAGTCCCTTTTCTTCCCCCCCATAGGGGCAGAAAGCCCACTAGGTACCAGGGATTTTTTTCGCTCCAAAGTTCGGGGTGGGGGCTGCCCAGAATGGGCATGCCAATGCCCCCACCCCCCAAAAAAATGCCACAGTCTTTCTGCCCCCCCCAGGAGGCAGATGGGGGCAGTAGCTCCTGATCTGCCCCCCCAGGAGGGCAGAGAGTCCACAAGGCACCAAAGATTTTTTTTTAATATACGTAGGGGTATATGGGGCAATAGTCCCTTATCTGCCCCCCCATGGGGGCAGAAAGCCCACTAGGTACCAGGGATTTTTTTCTCTCCAAAGTTCGGGGTGGGGGCTGCCCAGAATTGGTATGCCAATGCCCCACCCCCCAAAAAATTGCCACAGTCTTTCTGCCCCCCCTCCCCCCGGGAGGCAGATAGGGGCGAAAGCCCCTTATCTGCCTCCCGGGGGGCAGAAAGATCAATAGGCATCAGGGAATATTTTTTTTTTTACTTCAGGGGTGTGGGCTGCCCAGAATGGGCATGCCAATGCCCCCACCACACCCCCAAAAATTCCACAGTTTTTCTGCCCCCCCAGGAGACAGATTGGGGCAGCCCCTGATCTGCCCCACCTAGGTGCCAGCGATTACGTTGGCTTTTTTTATGCGTGGGGGCTGGGGCTGCCCAGAATGGGCATACCAATGCCCCCACCCCCCAAACTAATAGCCACAGTATTTCTGCCCCCCTTGGGGGCATATCGGGGCAACCCCCCCCCTCCCATTTCCCCCCCAGGGCGGAAGAAAGCCCACTAGGCACAGCCTTGTTTTTAGCAATGTGCCTACCTGTGGATTTTGGGCCCTAGCGCAGCCGGAACATAGGGAAACCTAGCAAACCTGTACATTTTTGAAAACTAGACACCAAGGGGAATCCAGGATGGGGTGACTTGTGTGCCTCTCACCGGGTTCTGTTACCCAGAATCCCTTGCAAACCTCAAACGTAGTTTTAAAAAAACACATTTTCCTCACATTTCTGTGATGAAAAGTTCTGGGATCTGCGTGGATCCACAAAATTCCACCCACGGCACATTCCGCAAAGTCTTCCAATAAAAATGGTACCTCACTTGTGTGGGTAGGCCTAGTGCCCGCGACAGGAAATGGCCCAAAATGCAACATGGACACACCACATTTTCACAGTGAAAACCGACACTTTTTTTGCAAAGTACCTAGCTGTAGATTTTGAACCCTATCTCTGCCGGCACCTAGGGAAACCTAGCAAGCCTATAAATTTTTGAAAACTAGACACCCAGGGGAATCCAGGATGGGGTGACTTGTCTGACTCTCACCAGGTTCTGTTACCCAGAATCCCTTGCAAACCTCAGAATTTGTCAAAAAAACATTTTCCTCACATTTCTGTGGTGGAAAGTTCTGGGATCTGCATGGATCCACTAAATTCTACCCACCGTGCATTTCCCAAAGTCTTCCAAGAAAAATGGTACCTCACTTGTGTGGGTAGGCCTAGTGCCTGTGACAGGAAACTGCCCAAAACGCAACGTGGACACACCACATTTTCACAGTGAAAACGAACACTTTTTTTGCAAAGTGCCTAGCTGTAGATTTTGAACCCTAGCTCTGCCGGCACCTAGGGAAACCTAGCAAACCTATACATTTTTGAAAGCTAGGCACCCTGATAAATCCAGAATGGGGTGACTTGTCTGGCTCTCACCAGGTTCTGTTACCCAGAATCCCTTGCAAACCTCACAATTTGTCGAAAAACCACATTTTCCTCACATTTCTGTGGTGGAAAGTTCTGGAATCTGCGTAGATCCACAAAATTCCACCCACCCCACATTCCCCAAAGTCTACCGAGACAAATGGTAGCTCTAGACCTACCCACAGAAGTGAGGTACCATTTTTCTTGGAAGACTTTGGGGAATGCAGGGTGGGTGGAATTTTGTGGATCCATGCAGATTGCAGAACTTTCCACCACAGAAATGTGAGGAAAATTTGTTTTTTGGGACAAATTATGAGGTTTGCAAGGGATTCTAGGTAACAGAACCTGGTGAGAGCCAGACAAGTCACCCCATCCTGGATTCCCCTGGGTGTCTTGTTTTCAAAAATGTATAGGTTTGCTAGGTTTCCCTAGGTGCTGGCAGAGCTAGGGTTCAAAATCTACAGCTAGGCACCGTAGGAGCTGAAATAAGAAATAAGAAATAATACCACAAATACATTTCTCTGTCAGCACAAAAGATGGCACAATTTATTGGAGACCAACAAACAATGCAAATACGTGTGGCACGGAGACAGACAGCAAAGACACTGAATGTCCAATGATGTGACGTTCCTGACAACTTTTATAGGCCCAAACCACAAAGGATGCAGCATCATAATATACGTAACACAAATTAAGCATGGGTAAGCATGGGTCTTTTGACAAATTGGCAACTGCCTAAGCTGAGCCATACCATCTATGGTCCGAAATACACTGTTGCTGACCACGTGTCTTAGTAGGCAGCTTTGGGGACTTTCCACTGTAATGCAATGTATTATGTTGGTACTTTTCCATAACACGTATCAGAAGCATTTCGCAATACAATATGCTGAAATCTGTGTAGCTAAGCTTTTCTATTTTTGGATCCTTCTTGTGCAAGCCTTGCGTTACAATAGCAGTTTTACTTAAGACAAAATGAAACGTACAACCATTTTGTGCAGAGATTTTGATGTCAACTTAACAGGGTCTGAAGCTTCAAGCATTTGGTATCATATAATAAAGATGGCTTCTACATTGCCCCATCTGATACCAAATCACTACATCTTACTCGCAGGGCCTCCCCAGCATCATGTTGGTACCTCAAAATTACCCCTTAGTAGGCAGGGTGTTGAAACTAGTACAGTTGAACTGTGCCCAGTTAGTGCAATTATCCTGACCATAGTGCAACCCACTACTCTGAACTTTGTGAACCTCCGAGAACCAACACTACCACTGCTATGCAGCACTATCATTGGTGCCCTTTCGCAATATGTTCCCTTTCTATTACATTCTTTGCAATTTGTGTCCTATAACACCTAGTCATTTCTTAATTATATTTGTGGTGTGTACTTCCCCAAACCTTTCCTAATGCTATTTCTAAATGTTGTGGTCTGTAACATTGGCAATGGAACTTCCAGGTGAGTGTATCTATTCTATTTATTCATTTTGGTACAATATCTCCCTGTCACTTAAGCAGTATCTCAGGGCCAGTGCTAGGTATAGCAATGTGAGCACAATACACTATAAAGAGCGTAGTCATAACGGCAGCAATGGGGGATAATATTGCTAGTAGCACCCATTGCCATATTCTCTCATTGTTCTGAAAGTCTTGAGGCATTGTTCCAGTCGTTGGTACGTGTGGCTGGTGTGACTAGTTGGAAGAATGTCTTATCTTCTGTTGCACTTTCACTCTCTTCAAAAGTCTGCCGAGGAATAATGCAGAGCCTCAGTGATCATACCTGTAAACAGAAAAGTAACCGTTGGTGCCTGTCTTCAAGTAATTTGAGAGGTTACAAGCACTTCTATTACTTAGGCACTTTCAATATGAAGAAAACAAAGTGATGACGAAGGTAAAGATGTCTTGTTGTCACAGCTTGTAGACTGAGGGGTCGGGGCATTGATGTACCAGAATTCTTTAGTTGATGTATCGTTGGGGCCCGCTTACACACTCTTCCTTTCTCTGCTGTGTGCAGCACGCGCAACCCTACAGGATGAGCTGGGATACCATTCTCACTTGGTACTTTTCGTGGAACACATGTTGTAATGAGGCTGTCCTTGATGTGATGCAGGGGAAGGCACTCTAGACTCATGCGGTGGCGGCGGAGTTGCTGCTTTCTTTGTATGAGAGCCATGGATCCAGGAAGTCACACTTGACTGCTGTTGCTGTGGTCAAAAGGACCGGATATGGCCCCTTCCACCGATGTTGAGACAGTGCCGTCTGATGTGGGCTTTTATCTAAACCCAATCCCCTGGCTAGAGGCCGTGGGCTGCTGGTGTCTCTGCTTCACGAAGGGCCTACAGCACCTGATGATGTTAGTCCTTTGTTTTGTATTGAAGAAGCAGATCATTAGATACAGACAGCGGGACAATAGACATGTGGCCTGGAATATTCTTTGGCCATCCGAACACTATTTCATGTGTCACTCTGTCTGAGGTGCTTCTCATGGACAACAGAGCAAGTGGTAGTTCATCAATCCAGGTCAGTTCAGTGGATGCACAAATCTTCCCTATCTTATTTTTCAACACTCAATCAATCACAGAATTTGTAAAGCGCACTACTTACCCGCGAGGGTCTCAAGGCGCTGGGGGAAAAAAAGGGGGGGGGTGCTGCTACTGGTCGAACAACCAGGTCTTGAGTAGCCTCCTGAAGGTCAGCAGGTCTTGGGTCTGTCGTAGGCTTAGTGGAAGGGTGTTCCAGGTCTTGGCGGCGAGGTGGGAGAAGGATCTGCCGCCGGTGGTGGTTCTTCGAATGCGAGGGACGGCGGCGAGGGAGAGGTCGGCGGAGCGGAGTTGGCGGTTGGGGACGTAGAAGAGGAGTCGTCTGTTGGAGGTAGGCTGGGCCAGTCTTGTGGAGTGCCTTGTGTGCGTGGATGAGGAGTTTGAAGGAGATTCTCCTGTCGACGGGGAGCCAGTGCAGGTTCCTCAGGTGGGGGGTGATGTGGCTGTGGCATGGTACATCGAGGGATCAGGCGTGCGGAGGCGTTTTGTATGCGTTGCAGTCGCTTGATGAGCTTGGCCGGGGCTCCCGCGTAGAGGCGTTCCCATAGTCAAGTCTGCTGCTGACGAGGGCCTGGGTGACTGTTCTTCTCGTGTCTGTCGGGATCCACCTGTAGATCTTGCGAAGCATGCGGAGGGTGTTGAAGCAGGAGGATGAGACTGCGTTGACTTGCTTGGCCATGGAGAGCGTTGAGTCGAGGATGACTCCCAGGTTGCGTGCGTGGTCGGTGGGTGTCGGGGCTGCTCCCAGCGTTGTTGGCCACCAGGAGTCGTCCCAGGCTGAGGGGTTGGAGCCGAGGATGAGGACCTCTGTCTTCTCCGTGTTCAGTTTTAGTCGGCTGATCTTCATCCAATCGGCGACGGCCTTCATCCCTTCATGGAGGTTGGATTTGGTGGCGAGGGGGTCCTTGGTGAGGGAGAGGATCAGTTGAGTGTCGTCGGCGTAGGAGATTATGTTGAGGTCGTGCTGTCTGGCGATGCGTGCGAGCGGGGCCATGTAGATGTTGAACAGTGTTCCCCTGAGGGACGATCCCTGGGGTACGCCGCAGATGATCTCGAAGGCTTTGGATCGGAATGGTGGGAGGCGGACTCTCTGGGTTCTGCCGGCGAGGAAGGAGGTGGCCCATTCCAGGGCCTTGTCTCGGATCCCTGCGTCGTGGAGGCGTGCGCGTAGAGTGCGGTGGCAGACAGTGTCGAAGGCGGCGGAGAGGTCCAGCAGGATGAGGGCTGCGGTCTCACCGTTGTCCAGCAGGATCCTGATGTCGTCGGTGGCGGCGATGAGGGCAGTCTCAGTGCTGTGGTTGCTGCGGAACCCCGATTGGGATGGGTCCAGGATGCTGTTTTCTTTGAGGTATCGGGTTAGCTGTTTGTTGACGATCTTCTCGATGACCTTGGCTGGGAACGGAAGCAGGGAGATGGGCCGGAAGTTCTTGAGGTCTCTCAGGTCCGCCTTGGGTTTTTTGAGTAGGGCGTTGATCTCTGCGTGTTTCCAGCTCTCTGGGAAGGTCGCGGTCTCGAAGGAGAGATTGATGATGTTGCACAGGTGGGGTGCGATGGAGCTGCTGGCTTTGTTGAAGATGTGGTGCGTTCTTTCTCATGACAGCGCCCTCTGCTGGTGGATGATAGGCACAATGTAGTTTCCATGTAGCTCCTAGCCCCTTGCACAACCCCTCAATCACATGTGAGATGAACGCCTATCCATTGTCAGAACCCAAAAGCATATGTACTTAAAAGCACGGAATGAACTCTTCCAGGAGGCATGCATTTGGCAACAGTTTGTGCATCACAGTTCTTGGATGGATATGCCTCAGTCCATTTGCTGGACATGCACACAATAACCAACACGTACTTGTAGTTTTGAGTAGGGGGACATGTTGATGAAGTCCATTTAATGTGGGTAAGGGAAGTGGCCTGGGGCAGTGGAAGTACCCTTTCCAATTTTACCGTTCTATCAGCATTAGGAAAACAGTCTGATCATTCCATCACGCCCTACATGTGATGGACCATGAAAAAGTCGGGCCATGGGAGCAAGCATTATCTTTGGTAAACATATTTTTCCATTTGGGCCTATCCATATTCCCTCTTCTGTTTGCCTACATCCTCCCCTTTTCCATTCTTCCTTTTCTTCCGCCCGCCCTTTGTGTAATATACTTTGTGTATATAGTATATGTAATATACTGGGAATGCCCACCAACTATAAGGTTGGTGGGCATTCCCAGACGGGACATCACTAGGTGAGTGCTGGAGGAGGTTTCCCCTCCTCAGATTTTGGGTGGTGGCAGGTATTGCGTTGCGTTGTAGCGATAGCAGGTAATGCTCCCAGGTTTAGGGTTGATGCAGGAATTGCTCCCCGGTTTGGCACTGGTATTGAGTGCATGACGATATCGTAGGGGGCTAGCAGGTGGTGCTTCCCCCTGGTTGTTGCAACGAGTATTTTGGCGCCGGTTTTTGTGACATCCCTGGTGTTGGTGCTGGTAACCACACTATAGTGTAGCCAGAGAGCGGTCCGCTCTGGTGCACTGCCTTCTGCTGGACACCAAGGGTGGTCTCCAGATGTGAATAGGCGTCCACCTACTCACAACAGGGAGGGGGTTGGTATTGCATTATATGCATTCATTTGAAGTACCGTTATTGTATTGTATGCATTTATTTGAAGTGCTTTCATTTTTTGATATGCTGTCTTTGATTGTCACATAATGTATTGTGATTCATTGAGATTCTTGGTATTTTGCGACTGACCTTTCATATGCTGATTATATGTCAAATGACTGATTATCAGCCGCCTTAATACAAATGTTACTTTGAAATTTCACAATACTATGTTGATGCAAACTGTCGAATTGACTAAGAGACCTCCTGACGTTTACTTTGTATTGGAGAGATGACCCTCTGCCTGTGTGATATTTCTCATCATACTTGAGGTCCCGATTATCCTCTTTCTGTTTCCACTATTATTATTTTGGGACTAGGTTGGGAGTACATCACTCAGCCATAGCACACAGTACAACACAGCGCCGCTGCGCAGGGACTGAATTCCTGCTTATGCATTTCATGTGTATGCCTGTCACCTTTTATTCTGTCCAAGGAATGCCAGTACCCAGGACGTTTCCTTCCCTTTCCAACTTGTGAATGCTTTGGTGAACTAGTAGCAATTGCATTGTTTGTTGAATGACGGATGGCTTCCTCTGTTTTTTCAAAGGCTCTGGCTGGCTGAAAGTGTGTGGTAGCATTCGTCCTTCCTATTGTGTCACCTGGCATTAACCTAACAAGCCTTTTGTTTTTCCGTGTCCAGTATAACTGAACTGTTGGTAACGCAAGTAGGGTCAGCGCTTTTGCACACACTTGCAGAATGGGGAAGTTCAGGCTCCCCTGCCCAATGCACATTACACACCGGCATTCTCTGCCACAGGGGCACAACGCACCGAGGTGTCCCATGATGAACAGACCTTTTGCAAATCTTTAGCGCACAAACTCATGAATGGGGAAGTTAACGAAAGAGAACTTTCAATAGAATGCTTCAAATATTGCTTCTCTTGTAACAATGGGACAGGAAGCAGCCTATGCGGCTTCCAAGTTCTGTACAAAGAAAAATGAGCTGTTAAAATTATGCACAGAAAAACAAATACAATACTGCGTCCTATTGATAATGGGTGAAAATAACTTTTTGATGATAATTCACTAGAATTATGGCCAAAACATGGCGAACTTTGGTATGGGACATCTGCATTTATGCACATCAGACAGCCCACGATATCACCACACTAGAAAGGCCTTAAATAGAACACAGTCAGCTCTGCCTCAACAGGCTCACAAAGAGAGTTTTAGTTGTCCCAATTCCGGCACCACCACACCACCACCCCTCTGTAGTACAAAAGAAAATACTAAAAATGACTCCTCTAAATGTAGCACTCCACGGTGCTTATGAGCTGCAAGCCATGGCCCTAAGAAAAGATGGAATACAGGAACAGCCCCCCCTCTCTCCAGATTATAGTTGGGATGTAGCCAAATTTACGTTCACAGATTTCTTTCCAAGTGCCCACAACACCCACATTGATAATGCCCCTGTGAAATGTGTCCCCTCCACCTGGGGAGAAGGAAAATAAAGTGGCATATGTCACATGTCTCATGGTCCAGAGCAGATCTCATGTCCTTTTCCAAAGACTTTCCGAAATTACGTGAAGAACAAAGAAGAGGGTACACAGAACTAATGAGACAGGAAGCGAGACAAATAGGTAGAATGGAATGCACACTAACTACACCCATCATTCCAGGACCACTAGATTTAAATACAGCAGCTATGAGTCTCTCAATTAACATGCTTGGAGCTGGCCACATCTGATTTCAAGCTTCTAAGGCACAAAAATACAATGGAAAGCGTGTTTCAGACCGCTCGAGGAGACATGACTTCTCTTGAGACAGGTAGCACCGATGATAAATTTGTAGAGTAAAAAGAGTGAAAAACAATAGTTACTGAGAAATGTTCTGCCGAACAAGGCCTTCGATATTATGATATCTTGAAGGGTTAAAAAAATAATTTATAAAAAGATCCTCGCTGGCCACAGACTCTGGGCATTGCGCCAAGACCAAACCACACACTACAACAGTTTTCTGTGGGTATGAACAGAACTGGTTAAAAAAAAATGTATTCTTATCAGCGTAGAATGGAAAGGAATGCAAATACTTAACGAAGAGAAGTGTTATTTTGTGTATATGCACTTTAATATTACGGTTTGTTTCCTAAACACTTTCATTTTTTTAGATGCAAAAACGTCGGAGAAAAGATGTTTGTTTCTCGTACGTGTCTGTTTTATGTCTTGTCTTGTTTCCTCGTATGTCTCTTGTAAATCGACATTGTAAGGGCCAGAGTAATGGCATCCCAAGGCCCCCGTGTCGCCCCTATCTCACAGGTGTTCATTACAACAGGAGACATTTGTTGTCAGGTAGCCAGAGTGCCCTGCACAGCATTACTTTCAGGATAACAGTCTACAGCAGAAGTGTTAAAGATAGTCTTGTAAAGTTCTCCAAGTTCAAAGTGTATTTCATGAACATGCAGAGCTGTTTCATTTCTGTACATCAGATTACTTCAGTGCATTGATAGGTATTGTCCCTGTTTCAAGTTCTAGTTTTTTTTTTAAAAGTGTGCATTTGAATATATTAGCTATCTCCCAACCATGGCAACAATGCCTGTATTGAGCTAAAAGATGAATGATCTGGGTGACCTGGGTTCCCATTATTCAGAAAGATGTAATAAGTTGCTAAAAAACTTACAACAGGATCACACTATTAGGTCAGGTTAGGTAGCTGGCTTGTTTTCCCCATTTCTCACTCCACAGACCGCCGCCTAACATATAACACAGCCATCCTCACAAGCACATATAGAATAGCACTAGGTATATTGAGTTCCTGAAGGGTTTTGCCTAATTAAATGGCGCAAGGAGAAGTACTATTTTATGTATGTATCTAAAAGAAATATTGTGTATGTATATTAATGTTTTTCATTTCTAGGTTCTTCAGAGTTGCAGAAAATATTATTATAACGAATTACATTGTAAGGTGGAATGTGCTAAAATGCATTCTAATGCAGTGCATTCACCAGGGGCTACAAAGGATAGGATAAAAAGTAATAATATTATGTTTATATATTGAAATTTAGTAATGAGTATATGCCAATGCAGAGGGATAGTGTGCATTGAATAACTGTGCTTCGTATTATAATGTTTTAAGGATACAATGTGTACAGATTTAATATTTCTTTCAATATACAGGTGGAGTCTTTCAGGGTGTTTGAAAATAGGTTTCAAGGTATAAGGAATTGGCACACAGGGGTGTGGAATTTAATAAAATATCTACTTGTCCATGGGGCAGGTTGCTTCTTAAATATACTTGTCCTGTAACAAAATCCACTTGTCCCTTTTGTGCCATCTAATGCGGCAACAAATTATGGCAGCAATCTCATTATATAAGAGCTCTGAAATAGCCTTTCTGATTATGCTAGGGCTCCTTCCATAGTAGGCTTTGAATATAACAATTCCCTTATGTTGCCACGTTTCCACAGATCTACATACTGGGGCTGAAGGTAATGGTAAGCAACAGTTCCAGGGCTGGAATGCCCTTTTGAGTCTGTGCAAACCTACTAACTTGCATGTTTTAAGGGTTTTCACCAACTCTTCTCTATTCTTTTCCCATACTGAGAAAGGTTGGATATTTACTCCTGACAATGGCAGACAGAAAACTTCATCCAGGGTTGGGAAAAAAAGTGGCTGGAGGAAAAGTGAACTTGCAATCACTCAGATTTTCGCTTGAGCAAATCTACACCTGCATATTTGCTCATGCTTAAATGCAGTTCACAAATATTTTCTAGGAGTACTATTTCTTGGCCTACTTCTGTAAAGTCTTGTGAATTCACAAAAGTTGTATATCTGCACTTAATCCAAGGACATGGGTGCACTTTATTTAATAATTGGGCCCCTAATTAGGTCTGGCGTTAACCATGACCTTTTATGTTTATTGAAATGTTGTCTCTCTCCCTCTCTCTCTCGGCTAGCTTCACTGTGAGTGACTGCATTCTGTTCTTTCACAAGGAGCATATCGACACACAGTTGTTTTATTCAGTGCCAGGAACTACTGTGCAATGTGTGATTTTGAGACCAAAACAATTTTTGCTTTTGCCAATGTTTGTTATAATGGTGAGGGCCCAGCAGCTCCCACACCAATGAGGTTTCACAAGAATAATGCCAAAACAAGTCGCGCATTGACAAAGCCAAAAGGCTGACCAACAATTTCAGACCTACTGGCTTTACCAATGCTTGTTTATTTTTATGTTGCAAAGAAATGGTACCTACCTTTTTCCAGTAGTTGAGCGAGATGTTTTTGCATTTTTTTTGTGAACATTTTAATTTGAAAGCAAAGAATTATCAATCTTGCTTTCAAGCTTCTGCAAATATTTGCATCTAATCGGAGAGCATTCTGAGAGCAGTATACATAGCCTCAAATTGCTAAATATTGAAAACGTGTGTACACATTTTTTATACTCTAACCACTGTCAGTAGTGCAGTCTGAGCTTACATCATTTACTTAGAGCGCTCACCATAATAATAAAGCCTTTGCATTAATGAGCAATAAATACAAGTTTAAACAGCATTAACACATGGACACAAATATTACCTTTACTGCAGACAATGCCTTTCCCTGATCCATAATGTGTTGCTGTAAACTGGCAGCCAAAGAGTTTGTGCTGTAGGGGGTTGGGTATACTTGTCCTAAGGACAAAATACACATGAAAACTTGTTGCTCTTGACCCCAAACAATATGTCCTGGGCGTGGGGCTATAGGAATTCCACATCCCTGGGCACAATTTGACAACTATGAGTATTTTGATTCCCAAAGGTGTTACTGTGACAGAGATTTTCATCTGTGTTTGCTGTTGGGACAAGCTATAGTACAATGTTTTAATTCTTCTTTTGCTTTCGGAGATAATGAATTTCTTTTTAAAGTCTTGTACAGGGATGCCAATATAATTTTTAGGTTCTTTCCTTCATCCCCCTACAGAGTGTAATAGGTTTCCTGTTTTCGAAATGTTTGCATGCATGTGCTTAATGATAAATGTTTTCACCCTCTCATATCTGATTAGGAAGCTCCACTGGTGCAAATATGATTTATATTTCTGACAATTTGGCCCATACATTGCGCCACTACTGATTTCACACCTTGCAATGGGTCATAGACAGGGAGTGTTTGGTAAAGTATAGTCCATGTGTGCTAGACACAGATAAGTATTCAAATGTTAGACCTGATTTAAGAGACACACCTTTCCCCGATGGAGATGGAGATCTAGTTGTTCATGGTTCATGCTTCAGCAACAACACAGGCTCACTGCAAAATTCTTATACAGTGGGCACAGCTAAAAATGTACTGAAAGGGTGCAAGATTAACAACATTCAAAAAATGCTCAAGCAGCAGAACATGTTGCTTTAACAAGAGCAGGTAGACTGGCTGAAGGAAGAATAGTGAACATTTACACAGACAGCCAATATACTTTTGGAGTGGCCCCTGATCTTGGCCAGCTGTGGGCTATGAAGGGATTCTTTACCTCAGCTGGCCAACAAATACAGCATGCACTATTAATAGCACAACTATTGCAAGGCCTGTTGCCACCAAAGAGAGTTGCAAATGTAGAATGTGCTGCACACACCTACTCCAAGGACTATGTATCACGAGGTAAAGCCTTCATTGATGCAGAAGAAAAAAAAAAAGAAAAAAAAGGGAATAGCATTAACTGATTGTGAGAACACAATGGTTCAAATTGCTTCTACTCCACATGACATGATATAAAGGTAAAGGATGATGATATATAATTTTGAGGTTTGCCAGGGATTCTGGATATCAGAACTTGGTGAGAGCCAGACAAGTCACCCCATCCTGGATTTCCCTGGGTGTCTAGTTTTCAAAAATGTAAACATTTGCTAGGTTTCCCTAGGTGCCGGCAGAGCTAGGGTTCAAAATCTACAGCTAGGCATTTTGCAAAAATAGGGTCCGTTTTCACTGTGAAAATGTGATGTGTCCATGTTGCATTTTGGGCTGTTTCCTGTCGCGTGCACTAGGCCTACCCACACACGTGAGGTACCATTTTTCTCGAAAGACTGTGGGGAATGCAGGGTGGGTGGAATTTTGTGTATCCATGCAGATTCCAGAACTTTCCACCACAGAAATGAGAGGAAATTTATTTTGTTTTGGCAACTTTTGAGGTTTGCAAGGGATTCTAGGTAACAGAACCTGGTGAGAGCCAGACAAGTCACCCCATCCTGGATTTCCCTGGGTGTCTAGTTTTAAAAAATGTATAGGTTTGCTAGGTTTCCCTAGGTGCCGGCAGAGCTAGGGTTCAAAATCCACAGCTAGGCACTTTGCAAAAAAAGGGTCAGTTTTCACTGTGAAAATGTGGTGTGTCCACGTTGCGTTTTGGGCCGTTTCCTGTCGCGGGCAATAGGCCTACGAACACAAGTGAGGTACCATTTTTCTCGGAGGACTTTGGGGAATGCGTGGTAGGTGGAATTTTGTGGATCCACGCAGATTCCAGAACTTTCCATCATTGAAATATGAGGAAAAATTGGGGTTTTTTGACAGATTTTGAGGTTTGCAAGGGATTCTGGGTAACAGAACCTGGCGAGAGCCAGACAAGTCACCCCATCCTGGATTCCCCTGCGTGTCTATTTTTCAAAAATGTATAGGTTTGCTAGGTTTCCCTAGGTGCCAGCAGAGCTAGGGTTCAAAATCTACAGCTAGGCACTTTGCAAAAAAAGGGTCAGTTTTCACTGTGAAAATATGGTGTGTCCACGTTGCGTTTTGGGCCGTTTCCTGTCACGGGAACTAGGCCTACCCACACAAGTGAGGTACCATTTTTCTCGGAAGACTTTGGGGAATGCAGGGTGGGTGGAATTTTGTGGATCCACGCAGATTCCAGAACTTTCCACCACAGAAATGTGAGGAAAATGTGTTTTTTTTACAACTTTTGAGGTTTGCAAGGGATTCTGGGTAACAGAACCTGGTGAGAGCCAGACACGTCACCCCATCCTGGATTCCCCTGGGTGTCTAGTTTTCAAAAACGTATAGGTTTGCTAGGTTTCCCTAGGTGCCGGCAGAGCTAGGGTTCAAAATCTACAGCTAGGCACTTTGCAAAAAAAGGGTCCGTTTTCACAGTGAAAATGTGGTGTGTCCACGTTGCGTTTTGGGCTGTTTCCTGTCGCGTGCACTAGGCCTACCCACACAAGTGAGGTACCATTTTTCTCAAAAGACTTTTTTTTTTACAAATTTTGAGGTTTGCAAGGGATTCTGGGTAATAGAACCTGGTGAGAGCCAGACAAGTCACCCCATCCTGGATTCCCCTGGGTGTCTAGTTTTAAAAAATGTATAGGTTTGCTAGGTTTCCCTAGGTGCCGGCAGAGCTAGGGTTCAAAATCTACAGCTAGGCACTTTGCAAAAAAAGGGTCCGTTTTCACTGTGGAAATGTGGTGTGTCCACGTTGCGTTTTGGGCTGTTTCCTGTCGCGGGCACTAGGCCTACCCACACAAGTGAGGTACCATTTCTCTCTGAAGACTTTGGGGAATGCGGGGTGGGTGGAATTGTGTGGATCCACGTAGATTCCAGAACTTTCCACCACAGAAATGTGAGGAAAATGTGTTTTTTTTTACAAAGCTTGAGGTTTGCAAGGGATTCTGGGTAACAGAACCTGGTGAGAGCCAGACAAGTCACCCCATCCTGGATTCCCCTGGGTGTTTAGTTTTCAAAAATGTATAGGTTTGCTAGGTTTCCCTAGGTGCCGGCAGAGCTAGGGTTCAAAATCAACAGCTAGGCAGTTTGCAAAAAAAGGGTCAGTTTTCACTGTGAAAATGTGGTGTGTCCATGTTGCATTTTGGGCCGTTTCCTGTTAGGGCCACTACACCTACCCACACAAGTGAGGTATCATTTTTATCGGGAGACTTAGGGGAACACAAAATTGTGGAGCAACTGTTATTACCTATTGACATTCAATGCATTTCTGCCTTCCAAATGTAAGACAATGTGTTAAAAAGAAGTCACTTTGAAAAATGACCTATAATTCACATGCTGGTATGGGTACCCACAATTTCGGAGATGTGCAAATAGCTACTGTTTCTAAACTCTAACTTTTGCTCCCATTTCAGAAATACATAGGTGACTTTCATACCGATTTTTCCCTGTTTATATTTTTCCAAATGAATTGCAATATACCCGATACACAATAAAAAAAAACATTGCAAGACGCTGCTCAGTTATTGTCTCTGGGTTCCTCGGGTTCTTGGTGAACCTACAAGTCCTATATATCCCCACAACCAGAAGGGTCCAGCGGATGTAATGGTATATTTCTTTCAAACATCTGTCATACTTACTAGAAGTTACAGGTGAAAACGTTGGCACAAATGGCTGTTTTTTTTTACTCATTTTCAATTTTTTCTATTTTCAACTGTTAGGTTCTACACAAAAACCTTGAAGGATCTTCACAAATGACCCCTTGCTGAATTTAAAATGTTGTATACTTTTCAGAAATGTATAGCTTTCCAGGAGCCATCATTGCTTTTATACCCATTTTTACCATTAACTGGAAAGAGGTTGAAAGTACAAAAAATAGCAAAAATATGCTATGTCCCAGAAAAATGCCAAAACTGTGTAAAAAAGTTTGGTTTTCTGACAAAAGTCTGCTTGTCCCTGAAAGCTGGGAAGATGGTGATTTCAGCACCACAACCCCTTTGTTGATACCATTTGCAGGGAAAAAAACAGATGCTTTCATCTGTAGCCCTTTTTTCCCATTTTTCCCCAAAAACACAAAATTTAGCTGTATTTTGGCAAATTTCTGGGTCCCCTTCAGGGAATCCACAAACCCTGGGTACCTTTAGAATCCCTGTGATGTTGGAAGAAAAGGACGCAAATTTGGTGTGGATACCCTATGTTATCAAAAAGTTACAGGGGCCTAAGCGCGTCACAAAAAGTGATGCACCGGCGGCGCAAAAGTGACGCAAGGGCTCATAAATAAGCCCCTAAATCACTTGGACTACCTACAGCCAAGAAAGTGCATCAGAAAATATAAACTGGAAATGTACTACACAATTGTTGATGCATGCTTCGGGAGGGCAACTACAAAAGACAATGTTGTAATTCATGTAATAGAGCACAACCAACCCCCAAATTTAATAGAAATAGAAGTAAGGGAGATATTGCAGGCTATAAGAGAGTCAAGCACTAGTTCCCAGGAACTCACAACCAAAATCCTTAAAGATATACTACCTAAAGTCCCCCAAAACATAACAGGGCAACTACAACCTATCCCCACTTTAAAAAGTTTAATTGCACAGAACTTAAAAAAAGCCACCAGTGATACCCCACCTGCCCCTAGAAGATACCAAGACATACACATACTGGAACATTTAACAATTACAAATAATGAGGAACCTTTCCTTTTACATGACAACCTATATAATTAGAAATGAATCCTAATATTCTCTACAGCAGATAACTTAGTAATACTTAGGGCCTTATTACACGTCTGGTGGTACATGGACCGCCAGACCTGCGGGGCGCGGTGGTGGTGGTCTTCTGATGGCCCTACTACAACCAGGACTGTCGGGCCACCCTGGGACTACCACAACCGCCAGGAATCAGAGATCCCTGGCGGTGGTGAGGCGGTCTTGAGGCTGCAATATGCTGGCTGCGGCCCGCCAAGCATATTACGAGTTTCCTCACTGCCACACTTTGCATGGCGGTGAGACGGCCATGAAAAGTGTGGCGGTGAGGAAACAAATGGGGCCCTACAGGGTCCACTTGTGCCTCTGCACCATGGGGTGCATGCAGGGAGGCACATGTACTGCCCCCCTTGTATGCATGCAACCCAGTACCTGCATGTCATGGACTGCTGCAGTCTATGCCGTGCAGGTACTGATTTTGACGTTCCCATTGCTGTGCCTATTGCATAGGCACCGCTGTGGGAATGTCAAAGAACCGCCCGCCAGACAGGAAAAAAGTCCTAATCTGGTGGGCGGTTCAACCATGGGTTTGGCGGGGCAGGAGCAGGGCGGTCCAGCTGCCGCACCGCCAATTCATAATGAGGCTCTTAGCCAATGTCAAACATGGATGATGGATGAGACCTTCAAAATGTGTCCCAAACCATTCACTCAGATATACACCATACATTGTGAATATCAAAACAAATATCCCTTTTATATATGACCTACTAACAAGTAAACAAAGTAGCTCTTTCTATGACCTCTTAAACCATATAAAACACAAAACAAACTACTACCCCCCAAAAATAACCATAGACTTTGAGCAAGCCATGATTCAAACCATTCTAAACATTTACTCCCAAATAGCCATACTTGGCTGTTACTATAATTTCAATCAAAGTATATGGAGACACCTCCAAAAATCTGCACTAAGTGTAGAATATTCTACAAAAAGCCAATTTGCTTTGAAATTATAAACACAATAGCCCTAGCCTATGTCCCTGCCACAGAGGTAGCCAACCACTACAATATACTGATAGCAAGCCCTTTCTACCAACAAATTGAAGACAAACTTATGGCCTGATTATGAGTTTGGCAGTCCATGAACCGCCAAACGTCATGGTGGCGCGGCGGTGGCAGTCTGGCCAGTGCCGTACTGGTGGTCTGAACTCAGTATTATAACTTTGGCGGTCAGATCACCGCAACTGCCAGGGAACCGTGTTCACTGGCGGTGGTCAAGGGCTCACAATATGCTGGTGGTTCCGCTGCAACATTCATGCATATTACAAGTTTTCTGGCCGCCCGCGGTCTCATGGAGGTACTTACTCCAAGAAACTGCTGGCAGTCAGGAAACGAAGGGGGCCCTGCATGTTGGTGCATGCAGGGGGGCACATGTTGTGCCCCCCGTGTGCATGCACCCCCAGTTCCAGCATGGCATGGAATTTACAGTTCATGCCGTGCTGAAATGCGATGTGGCTATCCCGTGGTGATGCAGCGTTGAGGCTCACATTTGACCGCCCCGCCGTCCTCTGCCAGACCACGATAATACTCGTAATCTGGCTTTTGGGCAGCTGCCCTGTTTGGAGATATGGGAGGGGAGCAGTGGAGTGGCATATCGCTCCCACACCGCCAAGCTCTTAATTGGGCCCTTAGTCCCTAATGGACTACTTTGAAGATACTTAGGTTAGCAGACTGCACCGCTCCGGACACAGACGCCAACCCAAATTCCAAATACCATGGTGGAATGTCTATGACAGCACCCATTCAGGAAAATTGTTATCCTTTCTATGGAATATTTTAGGACTGTTGCACTCCCAGCAATCGAACAGACAATGGGCAAGAAGAAAATTCTATTAAAATAGATCTCTAGTACCAGAGAAAGCATCTGCTTTACAACAAAGACTACAAGGTTCACCGGAGCTGTGTTTTTAATGCTTGTATTACTAGGAAGATATAGCATACATGCCCAAAAATTCTACATCAGATAGAATAATGCAGGGCTTTGAGTGGATGAAAAGGGTGGGGGGGTCTCTAAAAAGGGCATGGCCAGTGTAATTATGTGTGTGGCTTAAACACATAAGCGAAATTTCTGTGACTCCTATAGTGTGACCGCCAACTGGTATTTTGTTTCCTCTGAGCTTTGTTATTACATCCAGAAATATAGCACAACTGACATGCATCTGAAACCACCCAGGCCTATTGGCTCTGTCAATGGGAGTTAGCTGCTTAAGATAAAGATATGTGAGTAACAATAATAATTTTGTTATAAATAATATTGAAAATATTTCAATTCTGAAATTGTGACACTGTGAATTAAAACATTTTTGAGGCCTGTGGAGGGGGTACTGGTCTTCAAAGTGTCTGAATCACTCCCGTTATGTTCACTCTGTGTTAGACAAGTACACCCTTTTTCTCTCCACATCTCGTCGAGCTGCATATGTCACACCTCATCTCTTTCTTATTCAGCAGCCTTCTTTCATTTTCTCCTCAACGCACTTCCTTGCATCAATGTCATTTCACCACTCTCCAAACACAGAACACACCCACTCACCTGCAGCACTGCATTTTGTTTTACTTTTCCCTTGTTGATGTTTTGGCAACCGTATGCCGCCTTCAATCACATTTGCACAGAATAACAGCTGCTACCGGAATATGAGACCATTGTTCTGTGCGCTCTGCAGAGAGGCCAAAGATTGGATGACCATGTGTTCTGAACCCCTTTTAGACCACTAACAGACACTCTCAGTTATGGCCAGTTATAAACATCGGAAGGGAACTTGGTTCAAAGTATGAACTATCCGTGATTAGTATGGTGAATGAAAAAATACAGAACCCAAAATCTTGGAAATAGCAAAGGGACAGATGTACATAGGTAATTGTTTGCGATTACCAAATAGCGAATTTTGCGATTTGCTATTTGGTAATCGCAAACACCCGATGTACAAATGTGTGTATTCCCCATTTTTTGATTACCAGTGAGTCACAGAAAAACCCACCTCATGAATATTAGTGCGGTAGGTCTCAGTTTGCGACCCATTGGGAATCTCAAAAATCATAGGGATGGTGGCTTGCAGGGGTCAGCAGACCACCATTTCTGTGATTGCTTTTCAATAAAGCAATTTTTTTTGAATGCATCCCATTTTCCTTGAAGAAAAACGGGATGTGTTTCAAAAAGAAAAATTAAAAGTTTTCTTTTCATTTTTTAAGAGTAGGCAGTGGTCCGTGGGACCACGGCCTGCTCTCATAAAATGTTTTTACAAACATTCACTAAGGGGAAGGGATCCCTAGGGGGGCCCTTTCCCATTTGCGAATGGGTTATCACAAACCTGAAATTGGTGGTAAATTGTAAATGTTTTGGGACCGCATTTTGGTCTTAAAACATTCACACATGCCACTTCAATTAGTTAATTGGAAGGGATGACCTAAACACACTCCTTCCTAATACCAAATGGCAAACCTAAATTGTGATTGGTAACAGGTTACTGAATTGCAATTGGGCCTTTGTACATTTAAAACTGCCTTTTTGCCTTCTCTAGCGGCCCGATTCTGTGAATCAGGCCGTTTCTGAACATAAAAAAACTTTGTACATCTGCCTCTAAGACTCTAAAGGAAAGTAAAATTAGGTAAAACATGTAACATATAAACGGAAATTAAATCACTGATGTGGATTATCTTAACATTTCTTACATTCTTTGTTTAGAAATAATTGAGTGTTTTTGATGGCAAAAAAGTTAAGGACATGAACAGAGAGCCCGCTAGGGGCCCATTTAAATGTCAGTTTTTAATAACTACTGGGTCTCAGACCTGGAGGGAACTGACCCTCTTAAAGCACTTGATTAATGCATCCACTGCAGAGCTGGATAATACCTGAAATGCCAAGGTTTTAGTCCAAGGCAGGACCCAATCAGCCTCTCACCCTACCAAACATGTTGATAGGAATCCCAATTATTCATTCACATGTTAAGTAATAGTATATCATTATCTGATGATTAATAGGCAACAATAAAGTGAGCTTGTGCTTTTCTGAGTTAGGGTCAGTACCTTAAACATTTGGAGCCCCATTTACAATATTTTGCCGTAAGGCAGCACCACAAGCCTTCCTGCTGCGCTGCCCTATGTCAAAAGAAAAGAGCAGGAATGGGTCGTATCTATAGGATACAGCGCATTCCTGTCCTCTTTTCCTGCGCTGGCGCACAATTGGCTGCCATGTGTCAGCACAGGCACCCCTACATCATGATGCAAGAGTGTCTACGTTGTAGGGATTATTGTTTTTGTGTAAGAAGGGAGATCTTGCTGCACAAAAACAATCAATGGAGGTGATTTCCTCTTTCTATGTGTGCTGCTGCATGCAGCACACATAGAAAGAGGAAAAAACAAGGAGAAATAATGTTATTTCTCCTCGTTGTGCCTTCCCTAGGCTTTTGATGCATTCCCAGGTTTACAACTTGTTGTAAATCTGGGAATGTGTCAAATGCCATGGGTGTTACGTGGGAACACCCACTGTAATGCCCATGGCATGCCTCCCCATCATAGTGTGAGGCAATGCAGCAAATCACCTCACTCCATATCTACAAGGCCAGGAAAAGCCACGCAGGGTAGCTTTACGTGGCCTTGTAGATATGGCTAAACCCTGTGCACCACTGGAACTCACAAAAAGCAACGTTCTGACGGCGCACAGGGCGTGTAAATGAGCCCCTCAATCGTCAAAAAGTATTCTGACACACAAGACCAGGAAACCAAAGAATACGAGACTTTTCTCTAAATGTGGATTGCCAGATGATGTGTTGAATACTGATTAACACTCGGACCCCTCTATCTCTGAAGGTTCTGATTCGCGACTAACGGTGGGTAAATCTTGTTTGTGCCTTTATTTCCATTCATTATATGAGCAAGCATTGAGCACCACAAAGTTCTTTTAAGTAGGCGGAAATGGCTGTGTATGTGGTACTCTGTGACCTCTGTTGCTTTTCAGCATGAGCCATTACATAGATCACCTCAGTAAGCCGCCTCCTATCAGAAACAAAGGGGCTAATTTACAAGCCCCTTGCGCTGCCGGTGTGCCACTTTTAATATGGGAAGAAGTGACCTACTGGAGGCGCAAGGGGCTTGTAAATAAGCACCAAAGTGAGGATAGAGGTAGGTCTCAGGGTACTAAAGAGGTCAAACCTGGAAAATGTGACATACTGTAGAAGCACAGCACAGCACTGCTGTGGAACTTAAAATAGAGGGCTTCTGTCAGGCCGCATGAAGTGTGAACTGCTACCACTCCGGTAACATAAATATATGTCCTTGTAAAGGCCATGTTCACAACGCAGGTGGAGGGGCAGGAATTTTAGTGCCAAGATACTTATTTTATCGGTAGGTTGATAGGCGGTCTGAATTTGCTGTGATTTGAACATGTGACTATGAGGTTAAGTATGGGATGCATGAGTCTACCAAGTCACCAGCCTTGGCTCGGATGGCTGACTTGCTTTAAAAACATCTGCGGAACCATTTACCAGTAAGCGTGAGGTGGTCTGCTGCCACCTCCGAAGGGGCAGGGAGCCACCATTTGGGTCAAAACCTTCAGAACTTTTGCTAGAGAGCTAGAGTGATAGAAACAAGTAGACTTTCCACAGTCCAAGGGACCAGCTTTACAACTAGAACAAAAAACGAACCTCTACGAGGCCTGCTAATATCCAAAGTGGATTCCATTTTTTTGTTCATAACTATCCCATTAGTATTCTCCACATGTGCCACCCACATAGTAACAAAGGCCAGAGGGGTGATTCTTGTAAAAACAATACGAAGATTACATTTATTTAATTTTCATTAAAGCAAAGGTACTCGCAAACATTTTCCCAGGGGCCGGGTCCTCCCTGGACTAGAAACAAGCATCCTGGGATCGGTTTCGGGGCAGCACCCCTCATCCGCCAGGCTAGCTTGACTCCAGTGGCATGGAGAGCACGTCTGTGCATACCCTGCCAACTTAGGGCAAACAAAGCCAATACACAAATACAAGGAGATGATGGATGGAGCTCTGAAACTTTTCAGGCTCTCACCCCCAGTCACAGATCTAGGTTGAATCCATCATCGCTCTTTAGCTAACTTCGCCACCCAGTTCATACCCAGCCATATGCAAATCAGACTTGACCATGTTCCTTAAGGGAACAGTCCAGCCCGAACTGCCAAGCCAGGTCTTCCCTAGCCTGGCAGATGAGGGGTGCTGCCCGAAACCGATCCCAGGATGCTTGTTTCCAGTCCAGGGAGGACCTGGCCTGGCCGTTCGGTCTGGACTGTTCCCATGGGGAACATGGTCAAGACTGATTTGCATATGGCTGGGTCTGAACTGGAAAGGCATGGGGAGCAAAACAAATGATGGATTTAGGCCAAGATCTCTGTACTGGGTTGAATGTATGACATTGTGCAGCATTCTGTCCACAATTGTTCTTTTTGTGATGGTAAACAGGCAGTCAGCAAAAGACACACAGGTACTCAAGCTGCTAAGGGTTTTTGTGCTTAAATGTTTAAAACAGGACATTTTGTTTAAGGCCAGACACATACCAGGTGCAGACAATGATATTGCGGAAGCCTTGTCTCGTTCGCAGTGGGAGAGGTTCCATAGGCTGACCGCGGAGGCGTACAGAGACAGAACCCGGATGCCGCCAGAATTATGGACGGAGGGTGACAGAGGATGTGTCATCTGGTAGTCAGATCCGTGGCAGTTTCCACGGGGGAGGTGTATTATCAGGCTTGGGGCCGGTATCTGAATTTGGGAGCCCGCCGCCACATGGAGGAGTGGGACAGATTGAGGACGTGGTGCAGTTTATCTTACAAATGACAGAGGATGGCCTCTCTAGAGTGGCAATAGCAGTAAACATGGCCGGTATTGCCTTTATGGGAAAATGATTGTGGGGATATGCTCCAACAGCGGGTAAACTGAGCAAGAGAATGCTAGAGGGGTAGGCGAGAGAACGAGGACTAGCGGGTCCCAAGAGGAAGATGCTCTCTTGGCCAGTTTTTTGCAAGGTGATTTAGAGCCTCCAGGGATTGTGTTTTTCTTTTTCTCCACATTGATGGTATGGATGTTTTTTGGGGTGGTTAGGGTATCTGAACATTTGGGAGGCCAGGGCACACCGGGGCTGGCTTGGGAAGAAGTGAGTTTTCAGGATGGTATTCTTACAATAAATCTGCTGAGGTCTAAGACTGACTAGAGGTCGAAGGGGAATTCAGTGGTGCTACAGTGTCAGGAGGAGGGATTTTGTCCTGTAACATGGGGTATGCGACTTAAGGAACAGGTGGGCACTCTGGAAGAGGTGGTGTTTAAACATCAGGATGGGTCTCACGTCTCTTCTTTTTAATTGTTGGAAGTGTTGAGAAAGGTAGTGACAAAACAGGTGCTGGTGGCAAAAGATTTTTGTATGCATTCCTTCAGGATTGGTGCAGCCATAGAGGCAGGTAAAAGGGGATGGTCCAGGGATCATATAATGGGGCTGGGTAGGTGGACTTCAGACTGTTTTCATGGGTATGTTAGGACTGGTCAAGGGAAAGGGGAAGATTGATGGCACTATGACATGCTGACTTTGTTTTCTTTTTAAGGTTTGGTGCATGGCCCTGCCTTGGCTGGTTTGTCAGTGTGGATTGCTGGACACTCATTCGTGAAGTGGGCAGCCAGGGCAGCAGCAAAGATTGCATGGGGCAGGAACCTGGGCATTCAACATGACTGTTTGACGGTTGACTGGTTCGGCAAGGGCGGAATGAAGTGGAAGGACTTGTTGCCCAAGCTTAATGCGATCATGCACAATATCACATGTCTAGATGTTTAGATGATTCATTTGTTAAAAAATTACATGGTAGTGGAGAATGGTTTGGCAGTGACCTGCGATGAAGCAGGATCGTAGGGAAATTCACTTGCAATGGTCAGGCTGTTTTCTAGCATGGATGGAGTTTGCACCCAGGAGACACTGGAGAGGTGCTTAAAAGCCAGCCTCCATTTATAGGCCAAGGAGGAAGGTGAACAGGTAAATGAGGTGTTTTTGAAGGAACAAAGGCATCCGCAGGCAGCAGCATGTGGATCTGCAGTACAGAGAGGTAGAGTTTTTTTAGGGACGACGGGGTCCATCTGTCGGAATTTGGTATGAGATTGTATTTGTTGAAGTTGAGAGAGTTTCTGGTCAGGACCTTGAAGATGCAGGAGTGAATTGTTGCTGTCTGGGGGGGGCAGAAAAAGTCAGGTGGGTCTTTTTCTGTTTGCAGTTGACCCACACGTTTGCAGGCCTTCAGTCAAGGTTAATTTGATTAATATAGGTTAAGCAGGTAGGAAGGGAGGTTCTTAAAGGCCCATGCTGGGAGTCCTAGAGTTAAAAAGGTTATGTTATAGGAATAAAAAGTTGAGCACAGGTTAATTAGCGCATAGATTAGTAGAAGGGGTAGTGTAAGGTAAGGAAATCAGTGAGACACGTTTGGTTATCATGTAAAGTTTAATGTGGATGCATATGGGGCGGGGTTAGGGGAGGGGAAAGATTGTTGACTAAATGTTTAGTGAGGTTTTAGTTCTGTAAGGCTTTGGCCGAGGAGCTTTATGTAATATGCACATGTTTCAATAAAGCAGCCTTTTCCACACTATATTGGGAGTCAGTGATCTGTAAGGTGTCCCGTTTCGCCCAATAGGGCTTGGGGTGACAGATGACCAAAGGGAGATCTGCCTCCCAAAGGTATTGGGATGACTGGGCTTGTTTTGGGCTACATCCGGTTAGGATGTAGCCCAAGGGTATAAATTATAGCCATTTTTGGGCTCCCACCAACCATTTTAGATTTGGTATACACAGAGGCAGCCCCCTCATTTTTGGCCTTAGAAACATTTTTGTCCCTCCCACCCTCTCCTTTTTGTAGGCTTTTGGTATTAAGACCAGTACAATCTGGTTGGTTTTTCTCGGGCAGGCAAGTTGTAGCAGGTGCGTAGGGATAGAAGTTTTTTATATCGGTTGTCGCTAGAGACAGGAGCGAGAAGGAGTCGGTTGGCCCACAAGTTTGCAGGCCTTCAGTTAAGGTAAATTTGATTAATACAAGTTAAGCAGGCAGAAAGGGAGGTTCTCACAGGCCCATGCTGGGAGTCCTGGAGTTAAAAAAGTTACGTTATAGGAATAAAAAATTGAACACAGGTTAATTAGTGCATAGATAGGTAGGAGGGGTGGTGTAAGGTAAGGAAATCAGAGAGGCATGTTTGGTTATCATGTAAAGTTTAATGTGGATGTATATGGGGCGTGATTAGGGGAGGGGGGAGGAGAAAAGTAGTTGACTAAATGTATAGTGAGGTTTTAGTTCTGTAAGTCTTTGGCCGATGAGTTTTATGTATTACGCACCTGTTTCAATAAAGTGGCCTTTTCCACACTATAATGGGAGTCAGTGATCAGTAAGATGCCCCGTTTCGCCCAAGGAACACATATACATTGGCCATCTAAGCAGGTCCCCTTTTTCACAAGACAGTATCCTGATAGCGTGCCGCAGTCGTTAAGCCTTCTGCAAGACATCGGGGCTTGAGGATTAATGTTCAAATAGTGTCCTTATAGTCCAAATCTATCTTGTCACAGAGTGCGTGGGTAAATGTATGAGACAGCAAGCAGTACACAAGTGGAACACCAACAGAGCGCCCCCATGCAGAGGCAGAGCACCGTGGAGTGAAAGGAGGTGAGGGAGAAGTACACACGAGAGAAACGCAGCATGAGTGTGGAGCATTAGGGGGAGCACACACAAAGAAGAGAAAGAGAGCTGGAAAACACATGCACTGTCATGGAGTGCTTGATCAAAAAGTAGTTCCCTAAAAGTGAGATGTGGAAGGACAAAAGTAAAGAGACTTTGCTCAGGGGAAGGACAAGCCCAAGATGGAACAAGATGGACAAGGTAAGCGATCGAATAAGAAGCAAGCACAGTGACAATAAAGCCAACCAATGCAATGGGTGGGCATTAAGCCACCGTATGGTCTTGCTACCCTGTCAATAGCGATTTTCCAATCAGACAGCTTGTTCTAGGCTCAATCTAAAAAGACAAATTCATCCATGTTAGGCTTTTGTTAACCACTAGATGTCAGAAGGGCTCCATTTTTGTGGCCTGCGTTTCATCGGTGCGACATAACGGTTGTTGTAATACTGCCTATGCATTCCTTTAGGTGTTATTATTATGTTTCTTATTACAACGCAAAATACCGACTGACTTAATCTAACTACTTGGAATGTATTTGTTTGAACTTAATAAATGCTACGAAGACGATATGAAAATTGAGTGAATAATAAAATCTACATCTCAGATGATTCATGCCTATGTCATATATGTTTTTATAACATGATTTAATATGTGCTAACTCTCTCTTCAGAAATTCCAATGATTCTCGCACGTACGATGAATATTACCTCTAGTTCACACCATTTTCTGCATGGGGTTTGCGCACCATTTAACTTGATGGGAAGGAAAAAGTTGATAATCCATCGAATTTCAACGTCATGAGGCTAATGAATGCCCAAGAAAATGTCACATGCTGGCATTTGCTAAGAAATATTGGCAGTTTCCAGCAGAAAATGCCGCCAGGGTGTCAAAATAAGAATAACAGAAAATTCAGGGCATGCCACAATAGGATATGGCGTGACTTTGCTAAAAGATTTTAGCTGAGGGCTAGAAATCCCCCAGCATTGCTGCATCGATTGAGAGATGTGTGGGTGAGTACCTCAAGCTAGAGTTAACGACCTTCGAGCTAAAGAACTAGTGGGCTTATTTACAAGCCCATTGCGCCGCCGGGGCATCACTTTTTTTGATGAACCTGTGGCGCAATGGGCTTGCCCATCCATGTTTACAAGGCCACATGAAGTCACCCTGAGTGACTTTTCATGGCCTTGTAAATATGGGCCCCTTTCACGCATTTTTACTCTGCGGGAAAGGGGCGTTCATTGGTGTTGCTGTGGGTGTTCCCACGCAACATCCATGGAACTTGACGCATTCCCAGATTTACAACGTTTTGTAAATCGTGGAATGCGTCAGAATTCTACGCCTCCCCAGGGGAGGCATTGGAGAAATACTTTTACTTCTCCTAATTTTTTCCACTTTCTATGCGTGCTGTAATGAGGAAAATGACATTAATAAATGTTTTTGTGCAGGAAGGTGTGCCAATATTTAATGCATCATTGTCGCAGCACAGGCACCCTTGCAAAATGGAGCAAGGGTGCCTGCGCTGGCGCACGGCAGCCAATTGTGCACCAGCCCCGAGGAAAGCACAGGGATGCGTCCTATTGTTGTTAATACGACGCATCCCTGTGCTTTGAAAATGACGCAGCACCGCACAGCTAAATTGCTTGCGGCGCCGAGCTGCATCATTATCTTGTAGATGAGGCCCCAGGTCCGAGTCTCTGCTTCAGCACAACATCCTTTGGGCCTTATTTAAGATACCCCCAGCGGCACTTTTGCGCCGCCGGAGCGTCACTTTTTTGATGCTCTGGTAGCACAATGTGCTGCAGCATATTTACAAGGCCACGCACAGCCACTTTACGTGGCTTTTCTTGGCATTCTAAACAGTGGCAGCTGGTGACATTTGAAAGTGGTAGGGCGTAAAGCAATTGTTGTACATTACAGTAGCGAACGAGCGTAGCGAGCGAACCCGAACTACCTACGGGGGGTTTTGGTGGGTTCTCCCCCCCAAGAAAATTTTGAAAAAAGAGTGGGCAAATGGTGCATTTTCAAGCAAATTTGAGAAAGCAGTTAGGTTAATAAAGCAATTGTGAATCTGTTCTAACAAAGACAGAAACATACAGCACCTCTTGAGCCAGGACAGGTGCTCAGTTTCGGACAGACACGAACATACAGCATGCCTTAAGCCAGGACAGGAGCTCAATGCACGGACAGACACGAACATACAGCACCTCTTGAGCCAGGAGAGGAGCTCAGTGCAGGGACAGACATGAACATACAGCATGTCTTAAGCCAGGAGAGGAGCTCAATGTAGAGACAGATGCAACTACACAGTTTCTCGTTATCCAGAAGAGGTGCTCAATGCTGGAACAGACTCAATCATACAGCAACTCCAGATGCATGGGAAGGCGCTCCACATACAACACCTCGCTATGCCGAAGGGAAAGTAACACTGCGCAGTGCGTCATGAGCCAGCTGAAGTGATTATTAAGTGAAACAACCAATTTGATGGTATTTCACTTTTTTTATGGCACCATTCTGGAAAATAACCTTTGTCCTTAGTTTGCAGCCAAGACTAGCGACTGATAACACGAACTCTGAAGTCAATATTGTTAAAATAGTTTAAAATATATCATAAAACCATCATGTGCATAAAACCATCACAGCACTGTCTGAACTCGGAAGTCAATATTGTTAAAATAGTTTCATATATATCATAAAACCATCACTGCACTGTCTGTCTGCTCTTACAACAGTTTGCTGGTGCTGACTCGACACCCCCTTTTCATAGTGCTTAACAGCTTTGTGAAATATGTTTGCTTTTTAAACATTGGTGTCCATGGTTTAGTTTGGCCTGTACGTAAAGTAATATTTCAATGAAGAAACAATAACCCCCTTTGGAAACAAAACACACAGAAAAATACTGGAAAATCTCCACAGAAGTGACAAACAGATCTCATTCCCTGGAACGGCATAATCCTTCTATTTCTAGCTCAGAAAGGCTCGACAGACTGCGCAGCCCCTGGCCCGATTCATGTGGCTGTCTGGCTGGTTTCTATCTGTACCGGGACCTTTCAGTAAGGACACAGTGATGCAGGCTGATGCTGAAGGAACAGGCATATCGCATCACATGCTGCAGTGTACAGGTTGCTAAAGGTCACAATGACTCTGTTAGGTCAAAGTAACCTGGCTTTATCAACAAGCCCGAGTTAAAGTCAGGTATCAGTCAGCTCTTAGCCTTCTGCTTACTGTCCGTGTGACTTCAGCAGCGTCGCAAAAAAACTGGAAAAGGCTGCAGACAGTGCACGGAAATTAAATAAAAGGACAAACCTTTACTGTTTTGTTCATAGGCTATCTTGGCTGAATACAGTGCGTGGCATGTGATGTGAGGCTGATTTAGACGCTCTCACAAAGTTCCATAAATCTAGAAACAGAAAGTCTAGGAAAACACCTTGCACAAAACACTTTTCATTCGGGCTTGTACATACCTTGTTTAGCAAACACAAAAAAAAAAAACACATACAAAACTTGGTACCTGTATTTTAGAAGAGAGCTGTGTGATTTTTATAGCACCGAGGACTGAGTTCGCGTCGATGGGAAAATAATATCCTTGCCAGCTTTTAATAATTACAAATGGCCGTACTCGATTAGCCAACACCAGGTTGGATTATGGAGCTGGTGGTATTGATTTTTAACATTTTAAGTACAGGTATGAAAATCGCAGCTCTCGCACTCTCATGGGCTAAAAAGCCCAAACTAGTTGCTAGCCTGGAGAAACTTAGCTCGCCCAATTCTATAAGACCCACATATTATCAGGGAGAGCCAAGCCAAGGGTCTGGCTCGGATCTTTCAGCATGGGCCCTGAACATGTTTGCTATGCAAGTCATACAACAAGCACCACGTAAAATATGATAGTCTTTTCAAAATTCAAATAATCTATTTCTTCAACATGAGAAAGCTTTGAAATAAGCCACATAACACTGCTCCAATAAGAATTTATTAAGAGCGAGTTCTCTAATAGTTCATGTTTAAATACGAAGAGACAAGTCACTCATTATGTAAATCCTGTACATGGCCCAGATTATACAACAACGTTATAGTTTTATCAAAACAAACAATAGGTTTTTGTACAACTAATTCTGAACCCACGTTTTAAAGACCTTTCGTATGCAATAAAGAAAAGGGTGCATAAGATCACAGAATTTAAGCAGGGAAGCCGTGATTAATCCATTTGTCTCATTATGTTAAGGCTTTGCCTTAGTTTAACCTCTGTGTCGGGTTCTTGACTATATTTAGCACGAATTTATAGCGCTTTACCTTAACACCGGTTACATTAGAACACATTCATGGTGAGTACGCGGGAGGAGATTAAAGGCTTTGACCGGAATCACAAGATGCTGACCCGACCCGAGATTCTAAACTAGTCCCCAGCTCTAAAGTCGTCAGCTCTGGCCCCGAGGCCACATCCCGAGTAGGGAGAGAGACAAGCAGAAGCCACGGGCAGACTCGAGATTCTAACAGTACCACGAGCTCGGCCAGGCTTCAGCTTCCGGCGGCTCGCCCACCACTACTAATTAATACCAAATAACATATTCATCCATTGCTACTAGGACTCCCATTTCTAAGGAAAACCTGGACAACTAAGCAGTTACGTCCCTCTCGCTTTCGGGGGGGGGGGGGTTCGGGTGGGGGCCGGGGGAGTTTAAAATTAAAATAAGAAAACTTACCTGAGTGACCGGGTCCGTGCCGCCTCTGCTCCTGGGCCGGGGTCCCTCGTTGGCGCCTTCAACTTCTGAACAGGAACAGCCACGTCACTGTGACTGGCAACCCCTCTCAGCCAATACTGATGCTGCTCCACCAGCGCCAGGATTGGCTTAGCAGGGATACTTGCCGCCCGCCCATTAGGAGACCAAGGGTTGCGGCGTTGATCAACCCTCGCTCTCCTAATGTGCAGCCGCCAGCCAGAGCAAACACTAGTGCGCATGACTGGGCTGGTCGGAAAAATTCTCCGACCTAAACCCAACATGCGCACTTGTGCTGCTGCCTGCTGTGAGCTCCGCGCCACCCCTGGTCTGACAATGCATGTCAGTCAGCATGACGCGGACCGCCCACCCCTTCAAACTCTGAAGGGGGTGGGCGGTCCGGCGTCATGCTGACTGACATGCATTGTCAGTTCAGACAGAGCCGCCGAGGGAGCTGCGGGTGCGGCTTGTAGGTCAATGCCCCAGCGCCCTAATGGACGCACCGCCACTGATTGTAAATATGTACCCCATTCACGCAGAACACTGCGTGAAAGGGACGTTCCATGGATGTTGCTGTGGGTGTTCCCATGCAACACCCATGGAATCTGAAGCATTCCCAAATTTACAAGGAATCGTAAACCCGGGAATGCGTCAGATTCTAACGCCACCCCAAGGGTTATGGAGGTGCAATGAGGAGAAATATCCTTATTTCCTTATTTCTCCTTGTTTTTCCTCTTTCTATGTTGTGCTGCATTCTGCGGCACACATAGAAAGAAGAAAACACCTTTTGTGGTTGATGTTGTGCAGGAAGGTGTCACTTCCTGCACAAAAACAATCACCCCTACAACGCAAACACCCTTGCACCATGGCGCAAAGGTGCTTGCATTGGCACATGGCAGCCCATTGTGCGCCAGCGCAGGGGGCAGGGGAAAAGGACAGGAATTCGCCGTATCTCATACATACGGCACATTCCTGCCCTTTTCTTTTGACGCAGGGCAGTGCAGCAAGATTCCTTGTGGCGCTGCCCTACGTCAAAACTTCGTAAATGAGGCCCTTTGATTCTGGGCGAATCACTTAAGCTACCCGTACGTACAAAAATGAACGTGTCTTTGTGAAATGTAGCTGATGCTCGTGCAATGCACTCCCATACCATGGGCTAAACTCGCACTGCATAAAACAAATGTAACGTCAATTAATCAAACTAACAGTGGATCTATTTTTTAATAAGATAATACTTTGAACAATAAGAAAATACATTTTAGAATTGTATCCCTTAATGATTCTATTTTTTCATGCCAAGTGAGTTTATACTTTTTTCCCGTTTTCCTATTTGTATAGGTAGCCAAACCATGCTAGGGAGAGGGAAATTTAAATTTCATTTGGTTTATAGTTGAAAAAGTACCAAACGATAAAATCCAGACACCCAAAACTGAAACCCATCATTCACCATATATCACCATTAGAACTGTTATTCAAGTTCATTGTTGTAGTCTTAAGAGAAAGAAGATTCAAGTAGAGAAAAACTTACCGATGGTTTATGAAACGCAAGAATTGTCCTGACTGTGGGAATGTTCATGGTAGCAAAGTCCCTCAAGGAACAACACTGAATTCCTGCATGATGCAGTGAGATCCTACAAAACATGTCTTTGATGCAAAAGCTAATTCCATAAATCAGCTTCCATGCCCAGTGCCATACGAGCACTTCGAAACAAAGGGAGGAAATTAGAGGAATTTTCACACTTCTTTGACAATAAAATCAACCCCCCATCCCCAATACGGACTATGAACGCTGACACCACAATAAATAGGAAATTCTCTCAAACCTGGCCTTACTCCAGAAACATATCTCAGACGGAGCTTAGAAATATCATCTCTAAGATTATCCCATCCAGCACCTTCCTAGACTTGTTACCTGTCAATCTAGAGAAAGAAATGCCAACTTACCTCAATGTTAAACCAAGGAGAGAGCGAGGAAATTGCGAGGAACGTCCCTATCCCCAGTTCAAGTATATGCAAAAACAATGTGGACGAACCCACTGTGAAGAAGGTTATCAGGACTCACAGTTATGATAAACAGTGCCAAGGAACCAATAGGTTTTGTTAAAAGACCCCTCACACACCAACCTGGTTGGTGTCATGCTTCATCATTGGGGTCCCAACCGGGCGGCCGAATGCCCCCCGTTTGTGCTACGACGCCTGATTACAGCGGAGCTGGTGTGGTGTATTTATGTGAAGTGGTGTAGTGTGAATTAAAAATATCTCTATGAATCCTTGCCGAATGTGTTTATTGGTGGCGGCCCAGGATACAGTTAAAATCAAAGAACGCAACTAATAGAGTGATTTACTCTTAGTTGTCAAAAAAATGGTCTACATGTTTCAGCCCTCGATGAAAAATGAATGGGCTTTCGTCAGGACCGGGTGAAGAGTGCGTGAGTGGCAAAAATCACGCCACATGAAAAGTGAATATCCAACACACGAGCTAAGGTATGTTGTGGTGCTAGGTGGTGTCGGTATACTTACGGACCCACTTTAAAAACCTGTATGGAAATAAAAAGACAAGACAAGACATATAATGGGAAAATGCAACATAAAATGCAATCTTTTGCGTATTCATTAGTGCCTTAATACGAGTCTCAGGTAAGTAGGCACAACAGTGAGTCGGGATGTTGTCTGAGCCGGGTGGAAATACATGCTATTTCAACACTAGGTGCCCATATATCTCAAGGCAGGTATACGGCTGTGACTATAACGCAGCATGCTGATAATCCAAAGAAGTGTGTCTATAACGCATTATCATGATAGACTGACGTGCGGCATGCTGACGAAGTGCTATTAAGCAGGGGCTTGGATAACCCTGTGAGTACTATAGGTGCATGGACTAAAGTACCAGGTGATCGGCAAAATGGTGGCCGTAAGTGCCGGCGTGTCACTTAAACATGAGCGGCCACTATGAAATGCTGTTAAAATAGATTGCGTACATCATGGTATTATAAAAAAGGGAATAGTTACACTAAATTAAGGTGTAAGGCAGAAATTCAGGGTCCGGGAGGGGTTCCATCTGTAGTCACACTCTGGGGGCGGAAAGAGAGTAAAACATGCCATTAACAAATTGGCAAAGCACAGCAATTGGCTGCGTTAGAATTATAGATAAAGGCGGCAAATAGGAAGAAAGAAGAAGCGAAGGAACCCTCTGACATCAAAGGGAAGTCTAAACCTTCCTTCATCAAGACGGAAAACCCGCTGAGACCTAATGTGGTCTCCCGTGATCCTGGCTGCTGGCATGTCCCTGTTTGTAGGAGGAATAAATGGTAGCCGTCAGTGACGTCGGGGGCGTCAGCATGGAAGTGCGTGATGCCCGTGGTCAGGTAAAAGGCTAGACCTGTTTATTGCGAGCAGCGTGGCGCATGCGTGGGCGCCATGTTGGGGGATCGGAAATGACAATGCCAGGAGCTACGAGCATGGCAAAGTCGCATAAATGTGGTATTAGGGATGGCAAAGTCCCCGTATGGGTATTAAACAGAGATACTTGCTCCTTTTGAGTGTGTAGTTTAGTAGCATGAAAAATGCCCACATGCTGATAAGAGCTAAAATGCTCTTATCAAATGGAACCGGGGCAATGGAGCCGCAAACACACTCGTAATAATAAACAAAAAACAAAGAACAAAACGGAATATTTGACATGGTTCTCAGAGAAACTGTAAGAATCATAATTGCAAGTTCTAAGATTGTATGGGCAAGTGTGTTAACATCCTATGAAGCTACATAGAGCTATAGAAGCTACTGTGCTAAATTAAAATTGAGATGTATCAACAGGTGTGTGGCATCTCTGGATCATTTTCTCAGGGAGTTCCACGGAATATTGTCGTTTAGGCCTGTCAGATGGCTGGACAGACGGTAAATCCAGCGTTGTTCCTTCTCCAGGAGGCAGCTCTGTATGTTAGGAATCTTCGGGTCAAGTCACAGTGTTTCTATCACGACACACCGCATGTCGTTGGTGGTGTGGCCTGCCTCTAGGAAATGGTTGGTCAACCGCATAGTGTTTATCTTGCATCGGATGGTACTGCGATGCTCACATATGTGGGTTTTCACTTTGCGGCTAGTCATGCCGATGCATGTAAGACCGCAAGGGCAGACAATGCGATAAATGGCATATGCAGTATTACAGTTTGTGTGCTGTCTAATGTGCCATGTTTTGCCTGGTTCTAATTGTAGGCTTTTCGTGGTTTCCGTGATGTGACAGACGCTACAATTCCCGCATGGGAAATGACCAACAATGTTGGGGAGACCCCACGCATTGTGAACTGTGTTGGTTGGTTTGGAGAGTTGGGCAGGGTGCGTGGATACCAAGGTATCTTTAATGGATCTGGCCCTCCTGTATGAGAGTAAAGGTTTTTCCCACTTAAGTTTGCCAGTGTGCAATATATTCCAGTTTTTCTTAATGATGTGGGAAACTTTGTTCGAAACAGAGTTGAAGGTGACCACGCACGTGAGGGGAATGGGCGTGTCTGTGCATTGTGTTGTTTCTAACAGCCCTTCCCAGTTCTGATTACGTGCGCGTTTCCTTGCCTTCTCTGTTAGCCTTTTGGGATAGCCACGATGCTGTAATTGGGCACTCAGGGCATTGGCCTGGTCCTTGAAGTCTTGGACTTCGCTGCAATTTCTGCGCAGCCGGAGAAATTGCCCGAAGGGGAGGTTTTCACGTAGTGTTTTTAGGTGAAAACTGGTGTAATGTAATAAAGAGTTGCGGGCTGTAGGCTTAAAGTGTGTTTTGCTTTTCAGCCTTCCCTCTGTTGCTTGTATCTCCAAGTCCAGGAAGATCATGTTGCGCCTGTGAATGTTATGTGTGAACTTGAGATTCGGGTCACAACCGTTTATCCATTGGCAAAACACTTTTAGGGACTGATCGTCCCCTTCCCAGATCAAAAGGATATCGTCTATATACTGCTTGTAAAATTTGATCTGGGGGACTTTTGCAATGCTAGGGTTAAATAGGTGGGTCATCTCAAAGTTGTAAACATAGAGTCCAGCCATACTTGGGGCAAATACTCTTCCAATGGAAGTTCCATACTTTTGCAGATAAATATCTCCTTCAAACTCAAAATAGTTGTCTTTTAGTGCCAACGTTGCACATTCCAGTATGAATTTTTTAGGTGTGTGGTAATTCCAAGTGGTGTTGTCCAATGCCAGTTCTAATACCGTTAGTGTGTCGTCTTGTGGCAGGCTAGTATAAAGACTCTCAACGTCTAGGCTGACTAGAAATTAGGTCTCTGGGTTATAGGCCACGTTGTTGATAAGTCCCAGAAGGTCTTTGGTATCCTTTAAGTAAGTACTGGTGGACTGCACTATTGGTTGTAAGAAGAAGTCACAGTAGCGTGAGAGGGGTTCCAACAGTGACCCTATGCCCGAAACAATGGGGCGTCCGGGTTGTGGTATCTTGTTCTTATGTATTTTTGGGACTGTGTAGAAATATGGAATTTTCCCTGGGGTGGTAGTAAGGAACTGTGCTTCTTGTCTGGTGATTTGACCAGTGTTTTCAGCTTCCTCAACCAGGTTGTGAATTCTGATTTTGAGAGGTTCACTTGGATCCTGGGATAATTTTTGATAATTCTTAGTGTCGTTCAGAAGGCGTTTGCATTTCGTACGGTAGTCCTCCTTGTTCAAGATGACGATGCCACCGCCTTTGTCAGCTGGTTTGATGATGATTGTTTCATTTGCTTTGAGTGATTTCAAGGCTTCACGCTCCATATTGCTGGTATTTTGGAATATATGGTCTTCCTTCAGTGATTCTATCTCATTGAAGACAGCTTGCTCATACACTATGGTTTTACGGAGGTATGGCACTTGGTGGTGGAATAAATGTGGACTTGGTTTTGAATTGAGTGTCGCCCTGTGTATTCGAGTTTGGTTGATCAGGGAGGTTTTCAAAAAATGCTTTGAGTTTGAGCTTGCGGAACAATTCAGCAAGCTCACAATGTAGTTGGAATTTGTCCAGCTTAGCTGTTGGTGCATACCCTAGTCCCTTATTCAGGACTGTTATTTCTGATGGTGTGAGCACATGTGAGGAGAGATTGGTCACGAGGCTTATCTCGAGCTGGGGCCTGGTTGTTGTTCCTTCGTCTTGCTCCTTGTTTGGGCTCCCGGATGTTGGTCATCTTCCCAGTGGACTTGGGATTGCCGTCTTCTTTTGCCTCGTCCGCGCCGGCCGCCCCTAAAAAAGGGAACCTTTGGTTTTGGTTCATGTAGGGTGGTGGTGGTCCGAAAGGAGGGTTCTGTCCATACATGAATTGTGGATTCATCTGGGGGTAGGGGTCTTGAAAATGCATATTACCCCCTGGGGGTAGTTGTGGCCATGGTTGTTGCCAGCTGTTGTTCTTGCCTCTCCCCCGTTGTCTATTCTGGTAGCTCCCTGTACTGGAGCTACTGCTGGCAGATGAGTCCTCATCAGAGGAGCCTCCTGATGTATCTGATCGCTTTGTGGGTTTATAGTCATTGTCAGCGTACGGGTAGGTCTTAAGGTACGAGAATTTTTTCAAGTCCTTTTGAAATTTTTGAATTTTGGCTTGAGTGAGCCCCTCCTTGTATTCATTATTCTCTCTGTTAGTCTCCTCCAGTCTTTTTTTGAAAGAGGTTATTGTGGTCTTAAAATGGGCCTCCGTAGCTTGGATCTCAATTAGGACTGCGCCGGATAATCTCTCTGCCGTCTGGATAATAAGAATTATCCAATCGCGCGTGCACCGCCATGCTTTCTGGGCCCAGTCTTTTCGAAAGGTGGCATCCTCTAGAAAAATGCGTGGGGCATTGGTGACAATGAGCCCCCTAGGGGCCGTATTGTTCCTCAAGTATTCTGTGAGAATCACTCCATGGAGAATAGTGCGTATTCTATTCTGCTTTTTTTCATTCAAGCTTTCCCAATCAGCGGTTTGTGCGATGGAGGTTGTTATATTCAGGTCTGCTAAGAGGGGTGGGTCGGAAAGGATGAGATTGACATCATCGTCCGTGAACCCAAGTTCCGGGTTTTCTGCCATGTTAGTTACTGTGAATGCAATCTATGGGTTTTTTAATTTAAAAATTACAAATAAGCTCTCACAGCTGTGCGCTGCAGAATCAATATTAAACCAAGGAGAGAGCGAGGAAATTGCGGGGAACGTCCCTATCCCCAGTTCAAGTATATGCAAAAACAATGTGGACGAACCCACTGTGGGCATTTTTCATGCTACTAAACTACACACTCAAAAGGAGCAAGTATCTCTGTTTAATACCCATACGGGGACTTTGCCATCCCTAATACCACATTTACGCGACTTTGCCATGCTCGTAGCTCCTGGCATTGTCATTTCCGATCCCCAACATGGCGCCCACGCATGCGCCACGCTGCTTGCAATAAACAGGTCTAGCCTTTTACCTGACCACGGGCATCACGCACTTCCACGCTGATGCCTCCGACGTCACTGAGGGCTACCATTTATTCCTCCTACGAACAGGGACATGCCAGCAGCCAGGATCACGGGAGACCACATTAGGTCTCAGCGGGTTTTCTGTCTTGACGAAGTAAGGTTTAGACTTCCCTTTGATGTCAGAGGGTTCCTTCGCTTCTTCTTTCTTCCTATTTACCGCCTTTATCTATAATTCTAACGCAGCCAATTGCTGTGCTTTGCCAATTTGTTAATGGCGTGTTTTACTCTCTTTCCGCCCCCAGAGTGTGACTACAGATGGAACCCCTCCCGGACCCTGAATTTCTGCCTTGCACCTTAATTTAGTGTAACTATTACCTTTTTTATAATACCATGATGTACGAAATCTATTTTAACAGCATTTCATAGTGGCAGCTCATGTTTAAGCGACACGCCAGCACTTACGGCCACCATTTTGCCGATCACCTGGCACTTTAGTCCATGCACCTATATTACTCACAGGGTTATCCCAAGCCCCTGCTTAATAGCACTTCGTCAGCATGCCGCACGTCAGTCTATCATGATAATGCGTTATAGACACACTTCTTTGGATTATCAGCATGCTGCATTATAGTCACAGCTGTATACCTGCCTTGAGATATATGGGCACCTAGTGTTGAAATAGCATGTATCTCCACCCGGCTCAGACAACATCCGACTCACTGTTGTGCCTACTTACCTGAGACTCGTATTAGGGCACTAATGAATACGCAAAAGATTGCATTTTATGTTGCATTTTCCCATTATATGTCTTGTCTTGTCTTTTTATTTCCATACAGGATTTTAAAGTGGGTCCGTAAGTATACCGACACCTCCTAGCACCACAACACACCTTAGCGCGTGTGTTGGATATTCACTTTTCATGTGGCGTGATTCTTGCCACTCACGCACTCTTCACCCGGTCCTGACGAAAGCCCATTCATTTTTCATCGAGGGCTGAAACATGTAGACCATTTTTTTGACAACTAAGAGTAAATCACTCTATTAGTTGCGTTCTTTGATTTTAACTGTATCCTGGGCCGCCACCAATAAACACATTAGGCAAGGATTCCCAGAGATATTTTTAATTCACACTACACCACTTCACATAAATACACCACACCAGCTCCACTGTAATCAGGCGTTGTAGCACAACCGGGGGGATTCGGCCGCCCGGTTGGGACCCCAATGATGAAGCATGACTCCAACCAGGTTGGTGTGTGAGGGGTCTTTTAACAAAACCTAATGGTTCATTGGCACTGTTTATCATAACAGTGAGTCCTGATAACCTTCTTCACAGTGGGTTCGTCCACATTGTTTTTGCATAACTTACCTCAATGGCCTAACATTATAATCCTCTATCTACAGCAATGAACCTTCCCAGAATGCCTAAAAAACAGGACAAGTCTCTCCATTGTTAACTAAAAGCAACTGATGACCGAGATGATTTCAACAACTACCATCTGGTCACAGGACTGTCACTCTTCTCCAAAATAGTAGAAAGCTGCATCAACACACAACTTACTCTATTAATGTAGGACAACAACTTACTTGATGTATTCCTAATAGTGTTTTGAGCAGACCAAGAAAGCCCTCTTACAAAAAACACATGATGCCTTCAGGATCATGGATGGTGAAACTCATGCTTACCTTACCAGACCTCTGAGAGGGGTTTGATACCATCAACAATGAGATCCTTAGCTGCACCCTAAAAGACCGCCTGGGCCTCAAAGGGAAAGTTCTAGAATGGTTCAAGTTTTACTTGTGAACTGTTTACAGGTGGTTAAAATAGAACATGGATTCTTAAACCTCATAAATGTCTCCCAAGGTGTTACATAGGGATCAGTTATAGCTTCTGCACTGTTAAACATATACCTGGAACCTCTGAGGGACTTACTTATGAACTCTGGCATAATATATTCCCATTTCACAGAAGACTCTCAACTATACTTAACGGCTACTATCCCGCTTCGGCTGACATCTCCAGACTGACCACTGTTCTCGTCAAAACACAGTTTTGAATCACTACCCCCAGAAAACCCAATTTCTTCTCCTCTCTACTAACACTTCTCCCACCGCAGTTGTGAAGGGATAACCTCGACTAACTTCTTAGGCTGCCCTACCACCATATTCGAGAATGCCAAATCCCTAAGCTTCACTCTAAATGGAAAACTAAATCCCTTTAACCCCATTAATATGATCACAAGATCTGAAAATTGCCATCTCAAACTCATAAGGGGTATCAAATCCTTGCTACCTCCGCAAGACCTGAAGATGGCGATACAGGCTGTGGTGCTATAAAGACTAGACTATGGAAGTGCCATTCTAGCCAGGATCCACAAAACACACACTGCCCTGATGAAAGCCTCACCACATGCTGCTGCACACCTGGCCACAGGAGCTAAATGATCTGATGACATTACACCAGTCTTGGCTTCTTTACACTAGCTGCCTGTTGAAGGGCGATCTTCATTTAAAGTCATATACCTAGTGCACAAAGCTGTTCACTCTGACCAATCTCATAACCTTGCTAAGAAACTGAAGTGTTGTAGAGAATCACAATGGACTAAAAGCACTAACTCACTATTACTTGAAATATCAACCTTAAGGAAAAAATATCACTGACCCAGTCCTTTTCCGGATGCTCTCCTAAAATGTGGAATTCAATTCCCCCCAAAATTCAAATGCCTTCCTCCCTTCCAGTGTTTGAAAGACAACTCAACGCCTTCCTACCCAATGAGTCCTTCCCAACCACACCTCTCATCAAGCAGACCAGTAGGGATGTTGATGGATTTGATCATCACAGCCGCCAGTGGTATTGGCCTGAAGGCAGACTCGAATTAACCACTACTAAAACAGTACAATATTAGCCACCTCAGAACTCATGGAAATGGTGGCTCCTCACCCTCTCAACTTCTCTATGACAGAGACAGGAAGGGCTGGTTTACAGTTGGCTCAATTGCATGGCACCCTCTACATGTGATATTAAGATTTGTACCTAGTTTTTGGACTCCCCTTCGCCTGAGAATGTGTGGTCTTACATGGTAATGTATTGCCCTTGTTACATCTTTATTTTGTTGATGTCTGACTTTGATCCTGTGTTTCATTTGTTATTCTGTATTATATGTAAAGCACAATGATACTCTTGGGTTTAGTATGCATTATATAACAAACATTAAATAAATAAATAAATATTATCCCTTAAAACAAAGAACCACCCAGGTGAGGATGGCACCACTGTAATGATATTCAACAATACACCCTTGCTGGAAATGATCATCTTTTGGATTGTTTTCCTCTCGATTTCTTGCCTCCTTTAACTGAACCTGTTTTTGTTGGCCATAGGACTCAGCACACTTTACTCCGTAGTCAGTGGTAAAGTGCTTGCACCCTCTCTTTTAAAAATGGTAAAATTGTCATAAACCTAATTGGCATATTTAATTTAGTTAAAAGTCCCCAGTTTATGGCACTACATGTACATAGGGCTTGTAAATTAAATGCTATAAGCTCTACATACTCTGTCCTCCACAGTCTAAATCAGGCCCCAAGTCTAAACGTGAAACTAGATCCAGGAGGTACCAAGTCTAATAGCCTTTCGTGCTACAAAAATACTTGATACGCAGAACGTCAAAGTACTTTCGGTGGCATATAAACCTTGCATCCCTGCAGTGTCTGATGTTATGTTCTGTACTAAGGGAATGCAGTATCATCACCGACAATGGGGTTGTACAAAAAGTACTCCCTCACCTCCTGATGTGCTTTTACTCTAATCTTTAAAAATATGCTACAATACAGCATCCTCTGCAGCAGTGGGTATGCAAAATGAGGCATACAATGCAAAACAGCCACAATATAGCATCCTCACCAATGGTAGGTACATAGAATGTGGCAAAAAATGCAAAGGAGCTCCTCCTTTCCTCCTGCTGTGCAAATACGCTGGTATTTTATATACAAAAATACTGTCATCCTTCTTACCTATGATAGGTTCGTGCAATGAGGCATAAAATACAAAAACATTTCACTCTCCCTCTAGTATGCAAGTGTGCTAATCATTTCAGAAAATATTGAATTCAAAATGGTATAGTGCAGATAAAGTGATTAATCCAGTTTCTACAAGACCCCAAATCCAGAAGTAGAGCTGAACCTATAAAGGGCAAGATCTAGAGGTCTTCCATGCAGCATAGATATACAAGGCTACTGGAATGAAGAGGCCTTCCGAGTCTGTCCGATAGCATAAAGACATGGGGGTATATTCACAAGAACGTGTGATAACTACCGCAAGAGTAGCGTAACGCAACTTTCAATATCGCAGCCTATCACGGGAAAATAACCCCGTGTCAACGTGGAATTCACTACAAGGCGGTACCATGCGATAGTCACCAGATAACGCGTCAAATGTCAGCGTGAAAATCAACGCCACGCCGAAAAAATGCGAAACGCGAGAAATAATGTGATGAGGCCAATCGAGGTACAAAAAGTAGCGAAAAGCAGCCTCAGGACTGCACCATAAAAACCACAGAAACAACACACCAGAAACAAGCCAAAGCACGTAGCAAAATGGATGCACTCTGACCAAGCGCAGAGGGCAACGCGAACCCCACAACCCCCACAGACCACCAGCAAGGAACAACAGGCTCAGGGAAGGCCAAGGAGAAAAGGGAGAGGAAGACGGCGTGCAGACCGCAGGAAAACAAGACCAAGGCCACGGAGGCGACAGAACACTACCAGCAACTGACCCACAAGCAGACCACCTGGAATGCAGTCGGAGTGCCCAGGAGGCCAATCCAGGAGGCCAAGAGGCGCCGGCAGGACGTGACAACCTAAACCAGGTACAAACCCGCTGCCAACAGGAAGGCAGCAACGGCGACAGGAGGTGGCAGTCCAGCACCACAGAAGGAGCTGGCGGAAGCCCAGGCCACAGTCATCAGTGTGGAGAGGGTGCAAGGAGTAGGGAGTACGGACACAGCTCGAGAGGACCTGACACAACAACAACAGGGTGAGGATCCAACAGGGACTGGGGGGACGGGGGGTGATGGGCACAATGCCACACATGCACAATGAGGTGTAACACACTGCACACCCACAATTACCCAGGGACATGTCCCCATCCCCGTGGCACACTGCAGCACACACACATAGCAATCACAGCACATACCATGACAATGTGGCACAAAGTGCAACACCCACACTGTAGAACAGGGGACACAACTGGGTCCACCCAGACGCAGAAACAGAACAATCACATTGGACAGAGCAGGGAACTGTGAGATGCACATCTACCCCTACAACCCCACATCAGCCATGTAGGCCAAATGTACACTGTCCCAACTCAAATAGCCACCATTGCCCAAACAGTCACAATGTACATTGTCACACAGTCTGCATGTCGACAAGAACAAGGCGCCAACACAATGCCAACATGCACCTCCCCTTCACAATGCAGAGGGACAAACAACACCTCCAGCAGGTCAGAACAGACAACCCATCAGTGATGCCCGAGACGAACACCACAACCCCGACACCGACGCCCTACAAGAGCCCATGGACATCCCACACAACCCACCACCAGGACCAGGGCAGACAAGCTACTCAGAGGAGAACGCAGACCCTGCAACAGACCACACAGCATGAAGCACCCGCAATCACGGCTGCCTCACAACACTTCACCCACCCACACATGGCACCCCAATGCCAGGTGGCAGAACGCCAAAAGGAGGTGGCCCAACAGGTGAGGGTGTTGCCGAACCCATGGAATGCGAACTAGAACACATACGTGGGTGTCCAATACCCTTCAGGGACCACCTACACCCCACAAAGGAGACCCACACCTCCACAGAGACACATGCACATATCATGTTGAACTGGCTATGGGCACGTGCACCCGGACCCTTTATTGGCAGGGCCACATGTACAGTGACGCCTGTGCTGGATGTGTGTGGGGTGAGTATAAGCCAGCCCGCACGGAGTGCTTGGTGCTGCCAACAACCTGAACAGTGGACACCAGTGTAATGGAAACAGAAAACACCAGCATAACAGAGTCAAATGCAGAGCAACATGGAGGGATCCGGAGTAAGTACAGAGGTCACCCAATATTCAGTCTGGAGGTTCCGTGAGTTGCAGTGCACTGAGGTAGGGGCACTAGAGAAGAGCACGCTCATGTGAAGAAATTGCTAGGATTGTGTCCCTTCGGGTTAGTCCGGATGCAGATGCAGTGGGGTGTGTTACACCTGTATCAACTTCCTCATCAACGTCCCAGGTCTCCCACACTGCCTGAGGTGACAGTTGCGTCCGCAGTCCACAGCGCAATACCCAGTATTAGATCCAGGTGTGTAGCTTGACTACCGCCACCAGTCTGCATTCCTGCCTTGGGGCTGTTGCCACCTGCCCTCCCATTGTCTGTGCCTTCTCCCGTCAGCACACTTGACACATCCCCCTCCTCATGGTCCCAGGTCTTCCCCACTGCATGAGGTGACATTGCTGCGCAACCTCACAACAGCACAAAACTCAATCAGTAACGGACAATGGCTTGCGGTGCACTGAGTCACTGGCACCTGGAGTGCTGAGCAGGGTATCAGGCCGATGATGGCATCCTCGACAGGTCTGAGCAACTCCGTAGGTCTGTCAGGACCACCGTTTCGACTCTGGCAGATGGCGGTTGGAGGTGGTCCTTGCGGTGGTGGCGTGTGCCTCCTGTGGTGATGCGACGTCCGGGCCGGTCAAGACTCGATGCCATGTGTGGGCCCTGGAGGCCCGCAGTTGGGGCCGGAGGAGGCGGACAGCGCAGGGCCACAGACACATGGCGTTGATGACCCCAAGACCATCGCTACAGAGGCCATTCAATGTCTCAGAAGAAGGGGTCCCAGGCCTGAGCAGCACAGAGTTAGTGGCCCCGGATGCACTGCGGCCGGCACAGGCACCCAGCCACGGGACGGTGACTTGGGGTGCAGTCAGATGGGCCATGCGACCTGAGCGGGTCCCCATCAATGTCCGAGATGTATGTTTTCGGAGGGTTTCGGGGGACAGTGGAAGGTGTCCTCCAGGGCATGATGCGGAAGGTCTGATGTTATCTGGAAGCAGCAAATGGAGGAGTGGAAAGCGCAACCCTTGTTTGCACCAACAATTCGGGATCAGCTACATGAGGATGAAAACTAGCCCCTAGTCCATAGACTCAAACGCCACCAATGTACGACCAGTGAGTGTCCATGAATGTCGGGGAACAAACTTAGTGGCACAGGTGCTGTGAGGGGATGCAGTCTGCGATGATGCCGGTACACATATGTGAACTCCAAGAATGCCAAATCAAGGCTCTGTGACCTACTGGACCGCAGTGTTGGCCGGAGGCAGCGGTCAGCAGTGGCCCACAGCCACGGGTCGTTGGCTCGCGAGGCACAGAGTTTGAGACACAGTGGCAGTTGTCGGTAGTGTTCAATCACCTCCGTGATGCTGATCCTGTTCCCTCCGGACAGCAACGTGTCATCCTCTTACGCCCCTCCGTGCGTGCGAAGAAATGTATTCTGCCTTTTGAATTACCGATGTTCAGTTCCAAATCTGTGATCCCACTCGTGCGCAGCGTAGGCCGAGGGCAGTGGTCCGCGTAGGCCCACAGACACGTGTGGTTGTGATGCCATGCACAGACTTGTTGCCACCACATCGGAGGTTGTATTGTGAATTGTTCTCTGCCTTAAATAATGTTCACTGCCATGGTGTAATCAAGACTCAGTTCCAAATGTGTGACCTACCTGACCGTGGTGTAGGCCTGAGGCAGTGGTCAGCACGGCCCATTCACCGAGTGTCTCCGGCATAGGTTGGATGGCCCCACCAGCCTGCGTAGTTCAGGTTCAGTGGCACCACGTGTTAAGGTCTCCTCCGTGTATGTGACCCGGCATTCGTCCGGACTGAGCTGCATCTTCCTCTTACACCTCTCTGTGCGACCACTGGTGTGGACTCCGCCATTCGTGCTTTGCGACTAGGTGCTGGATGTGTGACCTACTGGTCAGCAGGGTAGTCCTGGTCCCTCATCCACGTGTAGCCGGCTGGCGTTGAACAGGGTTAGTGGCACCACGTGTAGCAGGCTGGCGTTGAACAGGGTTAGTGGCACCACGTGTAGCAGGCTGACGTTGAGCAGGGTTAGTGGCACCACGTGTCGCAAGATGCCCATATGGAACTATGCCTCACTGATCGGGGGGGTCTGGTGCTGTGGCCGCTGGCCCGGATTTGGGGTCACTGCCATTCATGACTCAGGACACAGTTTCACATATGGGACCTACTGGTCTGAAGAGTAGGCCGGGGGCGGCAGTGGAGTACGTCAACAAAAAAGGAATAAAGCGGGCCTGTGTCGTGGAGTCCGTGATGGTCTGAGGTGGCTGCCAAGGTCTCGGGCCTCGGGCTTGGGGCTTGCGCCGGCACGTGGTGGGCCCTCCTTGACACACGCCGGTGTCGGAAGGTGATCAGTGTGGCCTGGCTGCGCAGGGGCTGGCCTGACGGGTTCATGGTCCAGCGTGCCGGGGTCCGGCAGGCGCACGGCATCGCAGGCAACTCCGCTCATGAGGATGGCGTCGGCCTCGTGGCGAGGTGGGAGGCGCCGCCCTGGCAGAGATGTGGGTCTTTCCGGAAGAGGACCACGCCCAGGCCTACGTGCTTTTTATTCACACCGCTACGCTGGCGTGGCGTACGGTGGGCCATCCCACTCTCCGCTGACGCTTAGGGGGGGCGTAACAGGCAACATTTCCGCGAGGTCCCCCACTGGCTGGGGTGACATGGTGGCGTCCACTGTCCACTACACTCCATACACAAGCGGTGTATGTCGCCATGGATATGGGTGTGTTCTGCATACTGCGAGGTGTCCAGCACATCTCCGGCACTCTTGGCATTGTGTACTTTCCCAATCATGGTTCTACTGCATCCTTCACACATGCCTGGTTGCCACCTCTCCCGACATTCGGCTATTATGTGGCTGAGGTGCCATGCCATTGCTAGCTCATGTTCAGGGCTTGCCCATGTGGACATTGTAAGTTGTTCTGTCGTGTCTGGTGGGTGGGCATATTGTTGTGCCTGTTGTATGTGATTTTTTTGACGTGTGCATTGCCAGCGTTGAGAGTTGCATGGTTGTGGAGTTGAGGTGTGTGGGGTGTTCATTTGTATATTGCCAAGGAGCTGTGCATTTCCCTTGTTGCCATCCTGGGAACGCTGGTTGATGATGGACTGTCGGAGGATGAAGGTATCATGCACACTGGCTGTGTATTTGAAGGCGACATTGTTGGGGGTTCCACGGTGTTCTGTTGTTGCCTGCACATTGGTGTGAGACGTGTGCTTCCTGTTGTGGTGATTGTGTGCTGTGTCACCAGGGGGCACAGGTAGTACATGTGTGCTGTGTATTGCCCCCAACACGTGCGTGCATCCTGCTTGGGCGTATGGTCCTTGCTTGGTCTCCAGCGGATCCTGCACATTGTGTTGTACCTATGGGGACTGGGGTACCAGGGTGATGGTGATGTCCAGGACAGGTGTGGGGGACTTGGATGTGGCTGGCTGTGAGACTCCTCCGACTCTGGCGGGTGTTGGTTGGGGGGTCCCAGGGGCCAACAGGTGCAGCCACGCCATCAGCTTTGTGTGGGGTGGGATGTTGGTTGTCTGCTGTGTTGGTGCCGTAGGCCTGTTAGGCGATGATGGTCAGGATGCGTAGGTTGGTTGTCCCTTTCAGCCTGTAGTGGACGGTGACATTGTCAGATGTTTGGTCTGTGCGGCTGGTACGTTTCCTGGGGTTCAGCTGTCTTTGTCTGCGCTGCGTCTGTGGTGGTCCGGGGGGGGGGGGTGTTCCGGGTGTGGGTTGGGGTCCTGGGGTGGTGGAGGTGGGTATTGTGGCCCTCTTGGGTGTCCGGGCCGCATGATGGGTGGCTCCATGGCATCTGTTGCCCTTCCGATGTAGCCCTGGGCTGTGCTCCCTTTTGGTTTGCAGGCTGCCTTCCGACTTTACACCAGGTCAGAGCAGGTGTAGATTTCCTGGTGCTAACGCGCCTTATCGCCTGTTTTGTGTTCCTATCGCCGATGTGGCTGGTCGTTGCGAATGTTGAGGTGTGATGTTGTCTCTGCTTTTGTCACGGGAACGCCTACTTTGCATCTCATTAGCAATATTTGCGGGGGTCCTCTGTGGCGATGTTTTTTGCGGCTGCTATCGCGGGTAAACTGGTGCTGTGGGCTGTTTACACCGGCTTGTGAATGGGGGGGTACATTTATCACGACTTTGGCTGCGATAAAGTGCCGTTAATTCGGCGATAGCTCCTTGTGAATATGCCCCATAGCGTCCTTGCAGCGGCTGATGTTTTTTATTAAGAGGGAGAAGGTCGTCTCCTCGCCAGCTGAGATTTGTTGCTAAGTACAGTCAAGTGCAAAACGGTTTCATCTCCTCCTTGCTCGCAAAAGCAGACACTTGTGCATGATCTTGTGTTGGGACATTTTTGTGTAGTTCTTGACCGACAGCGTTCCTCGCCTGAACCTTACGTTCAAGGATCTTTTATCTCTGGAAACAATAGATTCATGCATCTTTCAAACGTAACGCTGATCGTGGTTTCCCGAAACTGTGACGTTAGGCTTCCGCATTGTGTAGCTTGCTTCAGTTGCTGAAGGGGCCAATATTTCCCTTTGATTAATTGCAGGCGTGATGCATTCATGGGCTCAGGGTTGGTCCAGAACTTTGCACATCTTAGGTCATTTTGGCCCAGATTTACAAATAAATTATTGAACACAGCGCAGCAAGTGAAGTTGCTATGCTGCGTTTCATGAACAGGAGAGAGCAGAGCAGCACCATATCTACAAAGATATAGCAGTTTTCCACTTTCTCCCAGTGCTGCTGCACTTTATGCTGCCATGCACCAAAGCAGATTCCCTTGCATCACAGTGCAAGGGTGTCTGAGTTGTAGTCAGCATAGTTCTTGTGCAGTAAAGGGTCCATTCCTGCACAAAACTATGCTTAACTGCATTTCCTCTTTGCATTTATTTGAGTTGCAGAATGCAGCACACATACCAAAAGGAAAGAAATGAGGAGAAATAAAAATATTTCTCTTTGTTACACCAGACCCAGGGAGGTGCAGGATTTTGGGACAAATCCCTGTCTACATGTCTTTGTAGATATGGATTTGCGTAAAAGTCCATGAGTGGGTGCTTTGGAACGTCCATGCACCATCCGTAGCGCATTGTGCTAACTTTTGTTACTTTTGGTTGCAATCGTGATTTGTGTTGGTTTGCACATTCCAACCTATCACTTTGCATTATTTGCATTAAAAAAGTAACTCAAACCTGATGCAAAGTGTTTGGAAATCTGGGTGTAAGTGTTTTTTCAATATGATTGAATCAAGGCAATTTACACAGGTTATTGCTTTGCCAAATGTCACTCAAGGCTTTTAGATATACTCCTAGCTGAGTACGTCTCCATATTCAGATCCAGCATAGAATGAGTTTAAGATCTAGTAATGCTTCGAAGTTGATCATGCCCAGCTCAGCCCTTAGTGCAGCCACAGGGTCTATGGTCCAAGATGTAATAAACACCATAGGAACTGGTTCTCAACATTTTCTATTCCTGGTACCTTATTGCACCCCCAAAAGCAGCTAGAGTTTGCATTTGGTAAACTTGGAGAGCAGGCTCGATTAATCTTTGGTCACCTTTACTAGAAAATGGTAAGACAGCGCTGGCATGTATAAAACTTTCATCATCGAATCTAATCCCTAAATGGTTGTAGTAGTGAACTCGTTCTTAGGCTCTATCATAGATTTTGAATGTATTCTGCTGGTTGAAACTTGAATTTAACATAATACCTTTCGTTTTTTGGGAATGGATCATAAGCTTATGCATTTATAGTTCAGTGCGGGCCAATTACAGCATCATCTGCAAACTGGAGGATATTTATTTTGCCCCGCTCATCGCTAGTCGATCCAATTTTAGGGCCAATAGGTGTTTGCCAACATCGTTAATAAATAATGAAGGAGGAACTAAGTGACGGCCTTGCCTCACACCGACATTGATTTAAAAACTAGGGGGCATATTTACAAGCCCCTTGCACCACTTTTGCGCAGCCGTTGCGTCACTTCTGTGACGCAGCGGCGGCGTAAAGTCAGCGCCATGCTGCGGGGTATTTACAACGTGACGCATCTAGGGAGATGCGTCACGTTGTAAAGCCCTGCGCCACATGAAACCTGCGTCAGGTTTCATGTGGGCGTTCTGGCGCAGGGGGGGGCTTTCCGGCGCAGGAACGCCTCGGAAAAGTGGCTGAGTGAAATCTACAAGATTTCACTCAGTCACTTTCTCCGACCCCGCTGCGTCAAAACCTTGCGCCTGCTTGAAGCAGGCGTAAGGCTTGACGCACCATGTTAGACATGGGCATGGTTGGCACAGTGCTGGAGTTGCGTTGCGCCCGCGACACAACTCCAGCACTGCGCTAACGTTACGGCAGCAGATGCGACACGCATCTGCATTTCCTTGCGCCATGATGCGCCGCATTGTAAATGCGGCGCATCCGTGGTGGCGCAAGGATTGAGATGCGTGTCGCACGTTTCCTGGCGCATCCCTGCTGATTTGCAGGGATACGCCAGGAAACGTAAATATGCCCCTAGGTGTACATTCGTCTTTAGGTCCATACCTTATTATAGATGAGTAAGTATAGTTTAAGGGGATGAGAAGTTTCTCACAGAGGCCTTGTTCTTGCAGGCTGTGACATAAGAGCGGTCGGTCGACGGAATCAAAAACTGTTTCAAGTCTATTAAAGCTTTGTACAAGACAATTTTTTATACAAACATATTTTAGACAATCTCATGGCTTGGTCGATTGTGCCTCGACCTTTTCTGATGCTGGCTTGAAATGGCGCCAAAATCTTAATGTCTTCAAACCATTCTTCTAAGCGAGTATGGAGTCATTTGCCATAGATCTTCCCAGCACCATCAAGTAGAAGGATGGGTCGATAATTTATGGGTTCCCTGTGCAGGCCTTTTGGTGGAGGGAAACAAAAACTGCTGATCTCCAGAAGACATGAACCTCCTCATGTTCCCAAACTGCTTTACTATCCATTGTTAAGTCGGGCACCCAAGTTAGCAGACTGTTGCAGTAGACATTTTTTGGCACTCTGTTGGAGCCAGGTGCTTTCAGTGGCTTTTAGCTAGGGATGGCCTCACGAGAGTTCATCTTAAGAAAACTCTAGGCAGGGTTTTGTCACTTCTTCGATCGTGGGGGACAGTCGCTAATCAAAACAAGCATTTGCAATGCAATAGGTCTCGCATTTGTCAGAGTTAGAGCTATTGGTGTTGTAAATGACAATGTCTTTTATCTATGTGTTTTGGTTTGGAGTGTAGTAGATGTATGGATAGAGACACAGCTGCAGCACTGTCTAGAGGACTTAGAATGAGGAATTACTGATAGGACAAAAGATGCAGCTGCAGCATTGCCTAGAGGACTTAGAATGAGGAATTACAGATGTGACTAGAGAAGTAGCTAACAGCTTTGCCTAGAGGACTAAGAATGACTAATTACCCCTATGACCGGAGACACAGCTGCAGCACTGTCTAGAGGACTAAGAATGAGGAATTACCACTGGGAACAGAGACGCAACTTCCAGATTTGTAGAGGGACAAGTGGGGAATGGCTTTTTATTTCTCTAGTCATTTATTTACCTAAATGTGTCCATGAGCAACTTGTTCACAACTTTGATCTATTATAATGTCCTCTTGATCATGCATGTAAAAAAGAAATATCAGAAATTAGGCCGAAAGGCCTTAATTAACAAAACAGGCTTAGAGTATATTCTTAAACCTCTAAATTATTAACTCCACCATGGGATAAATAAACAACATAACTACACCAACAAGCTAGAGTTGAAGAATGACTGAGCAAAATAAAAAAATAAACTAAAAACTAAAAGTTGCTCTGAAGAAATGACAGTTTGAGTATTTTATTCCTCCTCAAGAAAGTCACTTTTTCACACTAGGCAGGAAGGCCACTTTTAGGGTAGTTTTAGAGCACACCTTATAAATATAGGATTAGCAAGACATACCATACAGTTATTACCCTTTCTGGTGGTAAAGGCCAGGGTGTAGCCATTATGAGGGAAGCATGTGGAGTTGTATTATGGCACAAGATTTTGAGGGCTTTCCATTTATCCTAATTATACGAACCGGAGGGCAGGGTCTAGATTTGATAGTGCATATGAAAGAATCAACTATTGAAGAAAAATTTACTATTGTTAACAATATACATAAGAGGATTTTGGTCCACCCCTTTCAACCCTTGACTTTATGCGATAAGCCTATTTCTGCCTCGAACTAGAGAGTCTGTAACAAAAACTTTTGAATTTGCTTATTCTTGCTTGCATTAGGACTCATGGCATACATTCAATCAGAAACAATGGTTGCACATACCATGGAATGCAGAAGATGAGCCCGCTTTAATAGATGTGTGCGTTTTGGTCGTACACTGTGTTCCCATGCTCCCACAGTACAATTTTGTAGCGAATGCAGCGTAATTATGTGTTGTGACAACATCATTTTATGAATTTCACTTAAGAAGCACAGCTCGACATTCCTGAAATAACAGAAACTTCGCCCGGGACTACCTGTGACTTACCCACATAAGCGCTTCGATATAGCGTCGGAGTACATACAGAAGAATAAAGGCCAAAACAATTGTGCAAGGCTAAGACTAAACTGCTGTGTCACAACAGAAAACAACTTGTGTACATCTGGTCCTATAAAGGCCACGTCTGGTGTGCTTGAGGGCCATGCGAGGCTTTGGTCTTTCTTGTATGCTAGTAAGGGGGACTAGTCTGAGAACCATTTTTACACACCAATGTGCTCGATGATTTAAATCGTGCCCATTCACTAAGATTAAATGTAGCGCATGCAAAGCCCACAGACCTAATGAGGCTGCCTTTCTGTGTGTGTAGACCGGAGGCCGATATAAAGTCCCTTTTGTATTATTACCATAAACAGAACACCCACCTCACAATGAGTGTGCATGCACTGAAAGGATGAATGTAGCCCAAAGCAGCAACCCACCTCAACACACCGTTGTACGACAAAACAAACCACAGTCCGCTAGGAGTTCAGTGCTGTGTGTAAACCTGGGTACATTATAGGATATGGAACACAAACTCCTCTGCTGTGTCTGCCCGCAGCACAGAAAAAGAGGAAACTGTTATAGAGGAGGTGAGGGTAGGAGGCTGAGAGGCGAAAGGAGGGTAAGGAGAGCTGAGAAGAAAGCAGACCCAGTCCTGCAGCTGCCTCTGGTTAAATGCTGGAGCTGGGAAGCTCCTGGTCTAAGCATGGGGAGTGAGCCCCCTTACCCCCGTAGAGCACTCAGTGTCCAGGAAGCGACTGCGCAGAACATGCAGTGAGAGGGCACAAGGGGGAGGGCAGACACCCCTTCCAAAAACACAGCGTCACTCCCAAAAAATCATATAGGTTATGAAAAAGTGCAAAAACCCCATTCGAAAGGGGAATGAGGAGAAAGACAAGTTTGCGCCCCTATAATGTGCTTCGCGGCAGGCGATGGCATCATTAGCAACACGCAAGATTAGAGTAATGAAACATGAAAGCAGCATCCTATTTGCATATCGTGCAGTGTTCTTTATGATGAATTATGTTCACAGTTCAGCTGCAGCCCACAGATTACTTTATACATGCTTATGATGGTCCTTAAATCGCATACTGTGTGAAATTTAAGAGTTCATTTTGTTCTCACGCTACAAGACATAGGAGTACCCGAAAGCTGGAGTGTTTTGAAAAGAAACTTAACGCCCAGCTGCAATTAGCGTGGATTGTTTTGAGGACTCCTCCTCAAGCAGTGGCGACTGACCGGTCCCACTCCCCTGCTTATGCAGAACAACAGCAAGGTGCGCAGACACTCTTATAGCATGCCGTGTTTTTTTTTTGCATGGACAGAAGCATAGCAACACGGGTTCTCCGCCCCTCAAACAGTAAACAAAGCCCAGTGCCTCTGCCACAGCTCATGCAAAGTGCTCATTTAGCGGGCAGCAAACTGACAATATGAGAAGCCCGGAGCCAGCTGCCACATGGAATCGCAATCTGCTTAACATTCAATCTTGGAGAAAACATATTAAAGTGAGCATGTCCACCCACACATAAATGACAGTATTGAGCGGCTATGACAGAATAGGAATTAGCTCGCAATGTTTAAACACTGCATTTGTGTCCGAGGGTGGTGGGAGGACGGAAGCAGCAGCGGGCATCAAGCAGCTTAAAAAAAAAAGTTCGCTACAACACAGATAAGGAAAGTAAGAGTAAGGAGACTGTGCTCGGCCGGGGCTCCTTAGTCTTAACCAGAAGTGACATATCGGCTGAGTGAATGACTTAGGGGCAAGCAAAAAAGAGCGACGGAGCAGGGAACCAATGGTAAGTAGCAGGTGGGAATAAAGGGGCCGATTCACAGAACTAATCTGCGACAAAATCCTTACTACTTCTGGTATTCACAGAAGGCACTTACAATTTTTGTTGTTCACAGAAATCACTTACGACTCCTAACTTTACGTCTGCAGTCAGGCCGGAATCTCCGCACCCGGACTGTACTCTCCGCACCCGGATTGTACTCTCCGGCTAGGGCCGTACTCTCCAGCTCGGGACGGATAAAGTGTAATCAATGGGCTGGAATGCAATTTTTACAAAATGAAACATTAGGAATGTGCAGTAGCGGCCCGTGGAGGGAGTTCCGTGGGGCGGTGAGGCGGGGTGGGGTAGGGGCAGGGTGGGGGGTAGTAAACACCAGAATATGGATGAACGGAGGTAAGTAAACAATTAAATAAATAAAACGAATTTCGTTGCATGTATGATGTAGTGTCTGGCCATAGCCTTTTCCCTGCCCAAACTATTTTTCATGACCCCCTCTACCATTTATCACACATTCCTAATGTTCCTTTTTGTAAAAATTGCATTCCAATCCATTGATTACACTTTATCCGGCCCGAGCCGGAGATTACGGCCCTAGCCGGAGAGTACGGTCCGGGTGCGGAGAGTATGGTCCGGGTGCGGAGAGTACGGTCTGGGTGCGGAGATTCCGGCGCAACTGTGGAAGTAAAATTAGGAGTCGTATGTGATTTCTGTGAACACCAAAAATCATAAGTGCCTTCTGTGAATACCAGAAGTAGTAAGTTTAGGATTTTGTCTCAGATTAGTTCTGTGAATCGGCCCCTAAGTGATTTTGTTGAAGACAACAGGCCTCGCAGACTGCGCATGCACGATGCCTAGGCTCGACCTAAAGAAGGAGGCTCTTCTTTACGAAGATTTAGATGGGCCTTCTGTTCACTTATGCTGGTCGCTTAAGCTGTTTTCTACATCATTGAAAAGCTGTACCAGAGATGAGAGGTGAGGGAACTGTAAGGAGCTGGTGGCATCCGCCATGTCATAGTGGTGCTCATCTCACTCTATATAAGGCAGGGAAAAGGTCTCTGGATTTCCCTGCCTGGGACCACAATTCCGGCATGGATGTCGAGCAGATAAAATACACAATGGCCCTGACTTACTAGGAGAAAACTTCCAGGGTGTCAGGGCCATTACTTTTATATTGCTAAAACAAGCTCCTGCTTTTGGAGGTTGTTTTTGAAAACCAGAAAAGTATACCTAGTTGGGCCAGGCAAACATGGCACCCTCTCAGCATACTATTCTACCTTTAGTGAAACTGCCTCACCGGAAGTTGTACTGAAGGCAGAAAAATTCCCACCAGGTTTGGTGGGGATCTCATAAAATGGCAGGAGATTCTTCACCAATGGAGCTGAAGTCAGGGCCTCAGCTGATTTCCTGGGCAAGCAGGCTAGTCGCCGTGGTCTAAATGACCTTGTGAATCTAATTAGTGAGGAAGGTGCAGGCTTCTTAAAGACACTTTTCACTGAACTTTTTTAAACTTTTCAAACAAAATATCTATTTGTCAACTCTTTTTTTCATTTATCATAGCATCCACTAGAAGCTTTTTCAGTTTTTATTGAATAATGACCGAATCTAACTACAAAGTAATATGCTGTTCATCAGTGGCGGCCGGGCAGAAGGGGGGTCAGAGACTCACACTCATACACTCACCCATCTACATGCACACTCACTCACATTCCCATGCATTAAGAAGGGTGCACAAATACAACCACCATTCACAAGCACACACCAATTCACAGCAAGCACTCACAAATTCACATACATTCATACATACACATATGCACGCACACATCAAACATTAAAAAATAAATTACTGGCTGCAGCAGTGATCTCGACCTCCAAGGTTCATGGTGGATTGAGACTGCCGCCACCTCTCATTGGCTGACTAGGCCCTCATTGGCTGACTCTAGGTCAGCCAAGAGTCAGCCAATGATAGGAGGCGGCAGTCTCTACCTCGTCACAGAGTGGGATGGTGCAGTAAGATTGCTGACCCCACCCATTCTGATGAGCTGTCACTAATTGACACTTGGCTCTGGGCACTTCAGGTCTGAGACTATCGTTGGGGTTCCCCCTCTACATGAGGGGGAGATCCACCAAGCACCTTGCCAGACTGAGGGGGTCATGCCCCCAGGACTGTAACATCTTTAGCCCAGCAAAGTTCAGCTCAGGCAACAAGGTGCCTGCGCATTTAGTTCATGTATATCACCTGGCTACCTGACCTGCACATAAAGAGTGTCTGTCAGGCTGACCTTTGCTCAGCCTGACAGACACTCTTTATATCAGCCAAAAGGTGGGGTTGGGGCCCCTCTGCCAAAAGGATGGGCTGCTGTACACAAAAACAAAATGTGGATTAGGTTTATCGTCCTTCACTGGTCTTTAGGCATTCCCATGCATCTGCCCATGGATTTTGGAGAATTCCCAGATTTACAAAGACTTGCAAACCTGGGAATGCATCAAAATGCTATACCTTCCCCAGTGAGGCATAAGAAGGAGAAATAACTCTATTTCTCCTAGTCATTTTCTCTTTCCACATGTGCTACACTTTGCAGCACACATAGAAAGAGGAAAATGCTGTTAAGGCTTGTTTTCGTGCAGAAAAGTGTCCCTTTCTTCACAAAAACAATCCTGCCTGTAAGCAGGCACCCTTGCACCATGATGCAAGGGTGCCTATGATGGAGCTAGGCAGCACACAGTGCTCCAGCACTAGAAGGCAGCAGAAATGCACCATATCATAACTGATATGGTGTATTTCTGCCATCTACCCTTAATGCAACGCAGCACAGCAACTTTCCTTGCTGCCCTGGGTTGAGTGAAAAATTAATAAATCTGCCCCCTAGTGTTTTGAGTTGCCCAGTGAGTGTGGCCTACTAAAGATGCCCAGCCATATGTGCTCTGTTAAAGGGCTATGTGTTTGTGCCACCACATGTAATCTGACAAGACAGCTGTCTATGTGTCATTACACCTGTACAACCGGCCAGAGTAAAGTTGTGGTACCCAAAGCTGAACGTTCAGTTGGCCATGCCCACAGCAAATCCCAATAGTGACACATGTACATTTGGACTTGGTCCAGACGGTTTTGGTTATCTTTGACTGACTGTTATTTGGTGTATCTGTCTTTGAATGTATAGTGTGCTTGCAAAGGAAGTATTACTTGTTGCTACCAAAGTGTCAGAATATTGTCCAATACATGCAGCACGTGTCATGACTGTTGTGCACTCTGCACTACCTCTACACTTATTGCATCCACATCTGCCCTTACCGTAGATATGTTGGTGATTTGGCATGTTCACAATTTCTTTGCCTTTGTCTGACCAGTAGAATTTTAATGTTGCATTCTCAAAGTGTAATTTCACATTCATATGATTTCTCACTGTCACAAGTGTCTAGGTGTGTTCCACGCACTGCAAGTCAAACATCGGCTGATTGTATAACTTTCTAACAATAATTTTAGGATCAAATGGTTTTCTCAGTGTCTATTAAACACTCTGAGCCCCCTCACATTAATGTCTAACTCAGCCTCCAGATCTCACTAACAGTTTCCTGCCAAGCTACAACTTGAGGATCGACCGTTCATACACAGCAAGCCAAATAGACTGCCTGTGACAGTCTAACAGTAGTTGATGGGGATTCTTTATAAAGCCACCGGTGGGATAATCAAAGGCGGCTACTCACTATGCAATTTAATAATTTATTTACAAGCGTTAAACTTGGTACTTTAAAATCACAGTTCCAGGTACAGTGGTAATACAGAATAATATTTAAAAACAATCTCTTCTAAAAGGAACTAATTGTCAAACAATTTGAAAACATGTGAGTCAGATGTGCTTTGGGTTATTGTACTGAGGGCAAGTAAATGTTAACCAAGAGCCAGTACTGAAATAGCCACCTGGGGGTTTAGCAAATTTTTGAGAGTGCATATGTATTGCAGTCCCCAAATTAGCTTTTTTGATATACTATACAATTGTATCAAATATCTTCTGTGGCACTTTCCAACTGCTGGCAATGTTAGTAATATTACATTGAATGCTCTTGTGCAAAATTGAGTGGTAGGTAAAAGAGTTCAGGATCAAGAAGACAAAGGCAATTGTATGAGGTTCAAGGAAGGTGCAAATTGAAAGCCCTTTCTCAATAGATGCATTTAATCTGGCTTATTTAGAGTAGAGTTCATCTCACAGGCGATATTTATGTCACAGGTCTTGAAAATGAGGGATTCTGTCGGATCCTACAAGTTGTCCAGTGCAATAGCTACAGTGTTGTTGGCATGTGAGAGAACATGTCAAGTTTAAACTCGTTGGAGAAAAATGGGTTACTCAATGTAGTGATTCAAAGCTAATTTGTGGAATCCCATACGCCTGTTCAATATATTTCCAGCTACATTTCAGTGTCCATGGCGGTTTTAATTTGGTAGGTTTCAAGAATCTTTGGTAGTTGTGCTTAAATAAATGATAGCATCTCTGCACGTATGTCTCAATATCACAGTGAGACATTCAAAAGTGAATGCTTCTTTCTGTGTTCGACTATTAAGTACCCTTCCTTATGACATTATTTTTCTCTCCTAAATGGAATACTCACTTAACTTTGCTTTGGGAAAAAAACATTTGGCGCTTCTCCTTTGAAATTTCAAATGGGAGAGTAGAAACAAAACCAGAATGCATGATAACCAAAAAGGATGGTTTGCTGAGATATATATCTTTGGAAGCCTCATAATCTTGCATTTAAATTGAAAATTTCAAAAATTCAAAATACATTTATCTGGGAAATTATGTGACTGTTTTTTTCTGCTTCCTGATCTAAAGAACTTGCCAAAGGTCAGAAAGGGCTTATTTAATTTCGGGTTTAAATTTGACATCCAACATTCCCTTGCTTCTCAGATTGCACCCTTAGTTATTCCTGTTTTTACCAGCACAGACTGCTGAGAAAAATTGTGGTTGCTGTGCCTGACCTCAGAAGGACGTACGATGCCCACCACTGTCCTTATAAGCTCTATTCTTGATTATGCAACCTCTTCATATTTCATCCTGATAAGAGTGTCCCTCTCCCATATTCAAATTCTTCTAAACTTAGCCAGTCTTCTGCATGATAGTTAAACTTTGTTTCTGCTGCCCTTTTACTGAAGGATTAGCAGTGGCTGACCACAAATCATCAAAAAGCGATGGTATGCTACACCGTTTCAACACTGCGACCAGGTGACAGTTCCTCAAATACGTTGAAGGTACATCCCATGCTCTTTTATCTGATCAGCTGTGATTTCTAGTCTTCCACTTCCATAAGGCTAAGAAAGTGAACAAGGCTTCTCGGGTCTCACAGAGACTTTGAAAAGTGCTACCTGTTAATCTATGGACAGATCTTGATCATCTACGCGTTTGGAAAAAGTTGAAAACATGGGTATTCCGGCAGCACCACTATGGGCTTCCTAGTACAAGATCTCCACCATTTAAAATTGGTTACCGGTCAGCAACAAATAACATAAATCAGTAAAATATAATAAAAAGTTTTCACCATTTTCATATTTAAAGAACGCTACATCACAGTGCACTAGCTGTCCACAACCAGCTTCCTCTCCCATTACTCGTTGACTTTATGCTTGTCTTTGACCATGTACAGTGCTCCGCTGCATTTTGGCTAGGTCTACGTTACAGAAATACCATATACAAACATATATACATACATAGAACACGACTAAGGGCCTCATTACGATGTCGAGCGGAAAGCCTCCGGTCAACGGGTGGAATTCTCTAAACCGCGTCGGAACTCTTCCGACTGACTCGGTCGGCTTACAATCCACTCAACCGATTACGATGTTCCCGGTCGGAAAGTAAAGTGCGCTGTCATTCTGAATCTATTCCGACTGGCTCTCGGAGTATCCGTGACAGTCGGAACCGCATTGTGCAACTCTACGAACAGCGTTTCCAACTGATTGATTTTTGTCAATTTCCAACAGCCTTTCCGAGTCAGCCTGTCCGACATGAAAAGGCTGTCGGGAAAGTTACTTTGGGGACCCTAGCAGGGCCCCCTTCATTCTGTGGCCTCCGGATAGGGGCCGAGGGAGAACTTAAGGGACCCCTGTAAAACCCCACACTGTGTGGCAGGCACCGTAGGGTGCCTGCGACAGGGTGCAGGGTTTTACACACCCCCCCCATTTCCCCATAGGAGCCTGTGTTGTCGGGCACAACACGGGCTCCCATAGGGAACAATGGGACTCCGACCGAATAGTGTTCGGTCGTATCGTAATTGGTCGGGTGGAACTGCCAACTGCAGGTCGGTCGGTTTCTGAATCTGAGACGGTGTTGGGTGGAAAGATTCTGTCCGACATTGTAATGAGGCCCTAAGTCGTAAATGGTAAAAGCACTCATGTAGTTTGTGTGTTTTCCATTCAAGGTTGGGGTAAGTAGTCTAGTGAGTCATTTCACTAACATAGAACAAAGGGGCATATGTACACAAGCATGTTTGGGGTCGGAAACGGCCCGATTCGCAGAACATGTTACCAAATCACAGTTTGTATTTAACGATTTGGTATTTGGATGGGGCGTGTTTAGGGCATCCCTTCCAAATACCATATTGCAGTGGTATGCATGAATGTTTTGTGACCAAATTAAGGTCGCAAAACATTCTTTTTTTACTGACACCTCAATGATGGTGGCAACCATTTGCAAATGTCAAGGGGTCCCCCATTCCCGGTTGCAATTGGTCCAAGGGCAGTGGTCCGAAGGACCATTGCCTACTCTTAATAAATAAAACTTAAAGGTTACATCTTTTTCTTTTTAAACGCATCCTGCTTTCCTTTAAGGAAAACGGGCTGCATTTAAAAAATAAAAGATTGCTTTATTATAAAACAATGATAGCCATGGTGGTCTGCTGACCCCAGCAGACCACCATCCCTGTGATGGCTGCAATTCCTAATTGGTCGCAAACTTCAACCTACTTCATTAATACTCATGAGGTAGGTCTATTGCGACTTCATTAGGAATCACTATTTCCCACTCCTAGGTTTTTGTACATTAGGAATTACGATTTCCTAATTGCGATTTGCAAAGAACCGCAATTAGGAAACCCCACTCTCTAAATTCTGTACATATGGCCCAAAGTTGCAATTAGATACACCGTTTTATGGTGCCTCAGTTTGAGTCTTTGGGCCAGATGTACATAGGTTTGGCTTTTCCGAATACCAAATTTTTGCGATTTGCTATTTGGAAATCGCAAGCACCCATGTACTAATTTGTTTTTGACACAATTTGCAATTCCCAGTGGGTCGCGAATAGACCTACCTCATTAATTTTCATGAGGTAGGTCTTGGTTTGTGACCCATTGGGAAACGCTAAACTCACAGGGATGTTGGCCTGCTGGGGTCAGCAGACTACCATGTCTGTGACTGCTTTTTAAATAAAGCAGGTTTTTTTTTTTGGAGCCCTTTCTCCTTAAAGAAAAATGAGATGTGTTTAAAAAAAATAAAAATGAAAAGTTTTCTTTTCATTTTTCAAGAGTGGGCAGTGGTCTGTGGGACCAGTGCCTGCTCTTAAAAAATGTTTTCACCAACATTTACTGATGTAGGGAAAGAATAGGAATACATTTTATAGACACATACACACAAATATAAAATCTCAAACCCCAATACAAACATTTCAGGTAAGGGACAGTTTTAAACCTATGTAAGTAATGAACTGGCCTAGGCTAATACATGGACGTGCTGAAAAAAATAACTGTGGGTTCCGCAAAAATATATAGGTCACAGTGCACATTAGTTTTAGGAAACATACATGAATGTTGCATTGTCAGTTTAGCTGCGCTGAAACACATAAATAGATTATATTTCTTTACAGATACAAACATGAAAGGACATCAATAATTAGTATAGATGTCACAGAAAAGGCCACTACGGGGCATATTATCAAGGGCCTTATCTCCGTTTTTTTGGCTTTAAAAGCCAAAAAAGCGGAGATAATGTTTTCGCCCTATTAACAAGAGGGCGATAACATGCATTAGCGCATGTTAGCACCTTTTACCCGACGCCTCCCTCTGCATCTCTAATGAGATGCAAAGTGGGCGTCACTGGGCAGAACAACCTTGTAAATATCGCTGATGTGCACATCGCGATATTTACAAGGAGGCTCAGGCATTTTTGCAGACGTTAGTTTTTGGTGAAAACCGCGGTTTTCTCCAAAAACTAACGTCTGCAAAAATGCTGACTTACCTATACTTTCTATTGGAGGTGGATTATGCTGATACGACCACAGGGTCGTATCAGCAAGGTTATCGCCGTTTTCCATGGAACATCGCTGGAAAACCAGCGATGTTCCATGGAAAACAAGCTATCGCAGGAATAATTATCGCCATTGCGCTATGCGTTGTTAATACAGCGCTAGCATGGCGATAATTATCTGCGGTAGCCGGCGATAACAATTCTCACGCTGAGAACGGCCAGCGATAATTATCGCTGCCCGTTGATAATATGCCCCCATATTTCTATCTGTTAAATAAACACGAGAGGCCGACAGTAGAAACTGTTTTTGCATAGTCATGGAGCATTGAGTACAAGGTGTAAATAAGGTTGGATTCTGCCATAGCGCAAGCCTGTTGAGAATATGTTAAAGTCAGATAGGCTGGCTGGGCCCATTGATGTCAAACAAGAGATAATCACTCGCTATGCAGAAAAACTAAAAAATGTTCTATGTTATCTCACTCTTATTCTGACAACTAAAAGTAAAAACCCAAAGAGGGGGCTTCTGCTAAACATGGACACGTACACAATTCTTGGAAATATTTACGTGTTTTGGCAACATCTTATCTGCCCTGCTTCTTGCTATTTGCGCCATGTAGGAATTTGTAGCCTGTTTTTTTGTGGCTTTTTCAGTATATATACTACTGTGTATAATCCAGAACTTTGAACTTCAGACTTTGGTCTTTTTTTGAGACTGCTGATTTTCCCAATTGATTGATTGATTAAAACTATATTAATGTGAAAAATTGTTGTTTCTTACTTTATTAATAGATTTTTCCTCCAACAGCACAAAGGGGAAGAGGTTCCTTGGGGACCCCTTCCCATTTGCAAATAGGTTACCACCAACTCGCATTTCGGTCACAAATCATTCACACATACCACTGCGAGTCTGCATTAGGAAGCGAAGCCATAAACATGCTCCTTCCTAATACCATATTGCAAACTCTATCTGCAATTCCGTAATAGGTTACGAAATCGCAATAGGGCTTGGTACATGTAAAAAAGGATTTTTTCGGTCGCAAATGGCCCGGTTATGTAAATCGGGCCGTTTACGACTGAAAATTCGCTTTGTACAACTGGCCCTTTGTTCTATAAAGGATTGCACCTTTGGTGCCGTAGTGCTGACCTAAAGCTGCACCTACAAGCAGAGCGCCAACATTTCCTCCTAATGGCTCTGTTTTGATAGGAACATTTCACTCATAGTTTAAAGCAATCAGATTATATGTGCAGTCAGTGAAAGGCTCTTTCGCAAGAGAATCCTGCAAAATCGGTGGAGATCGTTCCTGTAGTAACACATAACTTTTTAGCAATGGCTCAAGCAAGAATCGCACTGAATGTATATGCGAGACCTAGAAAATGAAAATGTTTGTTGAGCTAGTAGTGGGCAAGATTCGTCGTCTATACGGAAGCAAAGATAAAATCTATTTTGTGGCACTAGCTGAGTTAGTTTCATTGTAATTTTCACTTCTTAATACTTTTAGTAACAGTATTTCATGCATGTCTTATTTAATTGTGTTTTCTACTGAACCATATTTCATCCACTAGAGTTATTTTTCCATGCAGTTGTCAAGCATGTAAAAGCAGTCCAGCAGGCTTTTATTCCCGGGGAGTATATGTGTTAGAGATTTTTGTTACTCTGGGCATGGGTGCAGGAAATAATACTCAAACATTCTGTCTTTAAAGTGCCAGTTTACCATTCATTTGAGAACCAAGATGTAATCGCGAAGAATGTAATATACCCTGTTTTCCTTACAGAAACCTGGTTAAAATAACACTTGTGTTGACTGAGTGACTGTCTCTTGTTACGCTCAGGTTTAAAAATGTGCTGTGTAAACAGAGACGTTAGTTTGGTAAAGTAAGTAGCGCTCAGTGTGTGTGTGTGTGTTTGTCTGTGTGAGGGGGGTTGCGTATTTGCATACACCTGCACACTGTCCCCAGGCCCAGTATCCTTACTCCCCAGTACTCCCCAGGTTTTCATCATTTGTATATTTTGACATAGTCTCATTCACCCTCATACTTCAAAAGATTGAAAAATAGACAACCTCTCCAGCTACATGGTGAGACTAATTCGACATAGTACAATAGTGAAATGATTGCCTTGTGAAACGTTTTTCGACTGCTAACGTACACAAATGGTAATCTTTCTCCTTACTGCTCCAAGAAATAAAACAGTATTATTTTGCAAACATTTGGGTTCCCAAAGCAAAATTTGTTGAAAATATAATTTGGTAGAGTAAAATTGTTTGTCTGTCTTCTGTAGGAAACGCCCTTCTGGAAACAGGCGGCTCTGGTAGGAACACTGAGGGTCTGAGTGGATTTGGTTATACCATGCATGCCTGGATACTTCTTGCTGTTATGCGTGGGGGTCACTGTTGCTTGCCTAGTGACATTGCACACTTTGAAATGTGTCACTCTAGGGCAGTGGTTTCTTAACCTTTTAACTTTTGTGGACCCAGCCTTAATCATTGCTGGAATTCGAGGACCCCCAATAAATCATTATTTGAATTCGGGTACCCCCACCAAGTTATGACTGTAAGCCGGGGACCCCAGTTTATGTAATATTGATGATTTAAACATCAAAACAACACGCATAAATACAGAAACATCATTCATAAAACAAATACACAAAAGATTTTTTTTTAAATTCTTTTTGTGATTGATGCACTTGCACTGCTCCCACGAATCAATCTGAGGACACCACCCAATTTTTATACTCAAATTTCTAATTTCTTCACATTTACAGAACGTTTAAAATGTTACATTTTACTTCTTTAATTATACTGAACTATGCAAAAATGGGACGGATGGACTGCTTGAATTAACATCAGTCGGTCCGCATTCCAGTCCATCGTTATATTACACACGTGCCACCTCAGTTTGGACCCATCCATATGCAAATCAGTTTTGACAAATGGGAACAGTGTAACTGAACTACCAGGCCAGACCCTCCCTAATTTGGAGCACCAGCAACTCAGGCCCAGTATTGCCCTTATTAGTGCTCATCTGCCGGGTATAGCTTGGTCCCAGTGGCACAGTGTACACTAGACCCATGTCTAGAGTATACAAAAAAGTGATGGATGGAATGCTTGAATAAATCTGAGCCATTGGTGATTACTCAGGCAGCATCCCAATCCATTGCTATTTTGCACACCATGCCACCTCAGTTTGGACCCAGCTATATGCAAATCAGTCATGACCCTGCTCTAACGGGAACAGTCCAGCCCTAACTGCCAGACCAGGTCCTCCCTGAACTGGAACACAAGCAACCCAGGACCGGTTTTGCCCTAATTAGGGCTCATAAGCCAGGAAGGAGCTAAATTGGAGGGGTATTCCCATGTCATCACACTGAAGTATACTTCTTTGTTTATATACACTTTATTAATCTGTTAAATTTATTTAAATTCCTTTGCAGGCGCGGACACCTTGAGTAGGTGCTGCATACCCCAGAGGGCCCCAGGGTCCCTGGACCACAGATTAAGCACCACTGCTCTAGTATGTCAGAAGCTAGCAGCAGCAGAGCAGAGTTGACATCAGGTAAAGCAGTTGTCAAAACAGAGGTGAATCACCCTGTAGTGCCTATCGTGAAAAGCAAATAGCTGGACAAGGAGAGCATTATACAGCTGGTACAATTGTTGCCAAATTTTTCAAGAGAGTTAGAATATACATTTCTCTTCATGGACAGGAAATCAGCGCCATCTATGTGAATATAACTTCACAAACGTAACAATGCCAAGGAGCGAATGTCTCAACTATGACACAGTTTAATCTAGACACCGAGGCGTTTCAATGTTTGAGCAGCGCCGGGAGAGTTTTTCTTTGCTGCACTGACCGCTGATTGTAGTGAGCGAGGGAGGAGCGTGCGAGGAAGACGCCGGCTGCCCCGCGGCTCCCAGCTCCCGCCGATCCCGACACCGCGGGGGCCGAAAAAAACAGCTCCATCAAGCTCCATCGAGTACGGGAGACCTGCCTTACCTGTCGTCCTGTTGTTGGCAACGAGGCAAGCCGCACGCCGCAGCGTTTTCAATGCTCCATGGCTCCGTGGCTGAGCGAGTGGGAACAGCAGCAGCAGCCGACGCAGCAGAGGCAGCAGCCCTGTCGGGAAGACGGAGGACGGAAGAGTTTCGTGAGGGCGTCTGCGGTAAGTGGCAAGCGCGGCCGCCATTAGTAGGCGGCCGCAGTGAGAGTGAGCCCTCGGCGGAGGCGGCACGATTAGCACGATTAGATCGTGGTGCTGCCTGCGACCTCGCCCTGTGTGCCCCGCTTGCCCTCGCTTTCGCTCTTGCCCCTCCTTTGTCCCACTCCTCTGCAGCTCCTCCTGGCGCTCCGGCTGTAAAATAAAAGCAAGACCACTCAGCAAGTAAAAGTCAAAGTAAAAGTCAAAAGTAAAAGCCAAAGCAAGACGATTTAGGGCGTCTGGGGGTGCTCAAAGACCAAAACCAGGAGTGCCTAAAGTAAACAAAGTAAACACCCCAAGACCACCTCGCCCCAGGACACAGAGGTGCAAGGCAGCAGCAAGCAAACCTACAAGTAAACCAATAAGTGCAGGGCAATCACGCCCAAGCAAGTCGCACTGCTCTAGGTGAGCCAAAAACTGAACAAAAAATCCGTGCCAATAACCCACCATGAGATCAGGAAAAGTCAGGGGGACGACAGGCAACCAGCAACAGAAATCCAAAAAGGAGGGAGAGGACCAAACAGCAATGGAAAATTTCAGCAAGCCACAGGAAAAGGAAAAGGAACAAGAACTGCATTTGGAAGCGGATCAAGATCAAGAAAAAGATAGGGAGAGTAAAATAGACAACATCCAAGAAGACAACCACACCCTTACTATTGCTACTTGTTCCCCCATCAAAACCAGCACCAAAACTAACAAGCGGGCTCTCATAACAGACTTCTTAAAAGTATGTCGCAGTTTATCCCCGGGGAAGCAAAAGGCTCACAAAGTAGTCAAGGAAGCCAAGAAGACCAAGGGGGGCAGTCCAGGCAATGAGACACATAAAGATAGTGTTAGCAAAACAGCAAATAAGGAAGGCACAGAACAAGTGAACTCTAAGCTTACCACATTAGAAGACGCAAGCTGTGCCAGTCCTATACAGGGCTGTTTGAGCTCACTTACTGACCATCAAGGATCCCATCAACAGACCGTTCCGGCCGTAGTCCACAATGACCCGGGATTAAACTGGGAGTGTATGTCGAAACAATGAACCTGCCAGGCTCAATCAAACCAACTAAGCCAACAACACCAGCAACAACAAACCGCCCAGCAGTGCCTTGAAGTGCAGAGCCCGGAGGACAACCTGGTGCTTTGGCAGGATAGCATCGATAGCTCCTGCGCATTACTATACTCACCGGCAGACCCTCAACCCCTTGACCAGTTTGGGGGTCAAACAGTGCGGGCAAGAACAATTCTCCACTAATTCGAAAACACCAATTAACCAAATTCAAATCGCGCATCAGTTGGAGCAGGGACCATCTCAACAAAAGAAAAATGGGCCAGTGCCCTACGACTCCTACGAGGCCGAACAATTCAACCCACTCTGCCACTTAGAAGCACAAAACTTATCTTCGCAACGACGAAGCACCAAGAAACAAGGGGGACAACATTCAACGGAGCAACAAGAAGGCCCACCAACAGGACCATTTTGGAGTCAGCTATTAGGCATTATGAAAACGATCGGATCAGCTATGACCTATCATGCCGACAAGCTGGATACTCAAGTTGAGCTATTAAATGTCTTAGCATTATATGTTCAGGGGATAGAACAAAAATTGCACGATCTAAACGCCATGATAATAAAGGTACAACATGCGCAGGACATCACATACCACACGTGCCATTGCTACCAAATAATCGATAAGCTCGCAACTGTCCCAACTATAATGTCAGAGCTGTTGGGGGCAGTCAGGGAAACACAACTTAATTCCATAACATCTATGGAAAGAGACCCCAAGGAAGCAGACAGAATTAGTGGGGACATCTCCAATATTAACATCAAACTATTAAAAGAGGAAATTAATTCTCAAGAAGGCGAATGCAGAAATTTACTTGACGCCGAGAAAGGGTCCAAACAACTAGATGAACAGCCATATTTAGAAGGCTCATCACCAATTCCTAATCAAAGCAACTTACCAAAGGAAGCCGTAGAAAGTAAGGAACAAATATGCTTGAAAACACCCCTCACAAAGCGGGAACGGAAACGCCTGAGGAAAGCAAGGAAAAGTTAATTAAACAAAGCCATTCCACAATTATTATTGACACCCACCCAGAAAAGACAAGATAAAGGTGATGAAAGCAACAGCGGTACAGTCAGCACGCCGGATCATAACAACCCGGCAATAAAAGAGGCTGCGGCTTCAAGAAACCACTACGCGCAAAAAAAGGAAAATTCGTCAATAAGTAAAATATATGACATATTCAAACCCTCGGTTAAGAAGGAACAAAACAACGTAAAAAGTAAAGAAACCGTAAAAACAGACATAATCCAAATACCACAGGATCTAAAGATAAAGACAAGTGAAATCTGTACGCAGGACGTAGCACTAAGTGGGAAAGGAGCCATACAGGCGCGAATTGTCAATAATGAAATTAAAACTAATCCACAGTCCCAGAGGTTTAGAGAGCCCATTGAAAGCATACAACAAGACCAAGTCAAACATACCCATCACGTCGAAATACATCACCAAGACCTAACAGAAGCATCAAAAGGGACCCCGATCGACCACACAGAAACACAATTGCTCACCGCTCAAGGCCAGATAGAATTGGTCCCACATTATAAATCGAGGGGAGCCCACGATATACTGAATCGAAGCGCAATAATAAGGTTACTCAAATCTCTTCCTGCCCTGAGACATATCACATCCAGGGACTTGGAAAGAATTGAATTTAAACCTAACCCCAACCAAATAGGGCCTGAAATAACAACAGCTACTTGGATAAATTACTCTGTCATTGAACAGATCCTGAGGCACAAGGAGGTATTTGCATCATGGGGTATAGAACTAAAAAAGGTGGAACCTCCTCATTATCCGAGCCCCTACAACACCCCTACTGCACAGAGGGCGTATTAAAAGGAGCGAAAGGCCCTGAGAATCCGGACCAAGTGAAGGATGACGCCCAACCTATAAGACAAATCACGATTACAATCTCACACTCAGAAACAGCTAATAAAGAGGACAACCAGTACTGGAGATCCCTAAACACACAACAAGGAGCAGCATGAATAAATATCCATAAAAATCCAAACACATTGCAGGACTGTAAAATCTGTTCCTGGAACGTGAACGGCCTAGCCTCTAAAATAGAGGAAATCGATTTTGTTGACTTCATCCTACAGTACGACATACTGCTATTGCAAGAAATTTGGCAGACAACACACACCCCAATTGTAGATTACAAAGAACATCTTAGCCCAGCTAAAAAGGAGTCAGCATATGGAAGAGCCAAAGGCGGCCTATCAATCTATATCTCAACAGATATTTTATGGGAAGAAGAAAACATCGACTTAGACTACTGCTGGATGCAATGTATTAAACTTACAGTCTCCATCACCTGCACCCTGCTAATTTTGAACATCTACATGCACCCAGCTTATAAGCATAAGGGGAGAAATATCCAACAATTGGTAGCTGCCATTAAAACCCTAAAGCTAATCTACCCACATTCCAATATAATATTGTCCGGGGATTTCAACATGAATTTGATGAAAGCCCAAGAAAAAAACCTACCCACCAATATAAAGGTCAGGAATGACAACACAACTAGACGTGACACTTCGGGTAAGAAATGAGCTGCACTACTGGATAATCAATCATTGTATACTTTAAATGGTCGAGGTCCACAAGATAGCCCGGCAGCTTTTACAAGAGTGACGGCAAATTCAGGAGCAACCATCGACTTCACTCTAGCAGACCCAGACCTATTTTCCTTCATTACGAACTTTCAAATAATAGAAAGAGTAGACAGCGACCACTATCCTCAATCTTTTATATTAACCAACATTCGAGAAAAGTCCCGGCCAACCACTGCCCTCACACAACTCACCCAACTGTACAATTTAAACCGATTAACATGGAACAACAATACCGTAGATGCAATTATGGAGCTCTGCTCGGCTTTAATGGCCGCTACCGACGTAAAACTATTAGGGATAGAGGCCTGGGAGTCTCTTATCAACAGCCTGAATAGAAAGTTTTCACACAGTTCTAGAAACCAAAAATCTGCCAGGATTTGCGGGTCAGTATGTGTGGGGACCTATCTATGTTCTGGGATGGAGTGTTCCTTGTGAGTATTCCCTGCGTGGAATACGGAATGTGGGGAGGTTGGCAGTTGCTGCCTGGGAGCTGGAGAGTGAAGACTAAATAAATGAAGTACCTACCGTTGCCCTCGTTGTACTTCCTTTCATTGGCGACGATTTGGGATTCGACTGGAGTCTTCTGTTCTTGGGGATCAGCGCCGTCTTATCTCCTGCTCCTTGATCTCGAGGCTGTGACGGCGCTTCACGACTGTTTCCCCAAGCTGCACCGAAGTTGCTGAGCTATTTTCTCCACTTCGTGGGAGTCTGTGTGGCCTCTTCGTGGTGCCTTGTAGTTTGCCTTTCAAGTTTGGCAGGTATTTCTTCTGGTACAGTGTCGGCCGGGCTCGCGCGATATGGAAATCGCCTAAGCTCGAGCCTTTGCCTCGTGACGTCGATCTACGTAGACGCACTGTGCGTCATCCTGCTGCCTGTTTGCCTGACCTCCTGATCACACACGCAACGTAGCCACGTTGCGTGCGGCCATTTTTAAATTTCCCCGTGTGCCGTGCCGTGCCAACTTTTCAAGCTTCATACGCTGATGCGCACAGCATTTAACTCCGCGCATCAGTAACCATAGTTACGCTGATGCGCTCAGCTCTTTCAACACTTCCAGTTTTCTATGCTGATGCGCACAGCATTTAATCCCGGCGCATCAGTCACTGTAGTCACGCTGATGCGCTCAGCCTCATGCATTAGCACTGCGTGTCATTTACCCTTCATCTCGCTGATACGCACAGCTGTTTGCATAAGTCACCGAGCTACTGTCACTTGTTACAGTGTGTGCACATTCTTCACTGATGTGCACAGTCTTTTGCTAATGGTACTTCTCGCAATTTTGTTGTAAGGTATATCAAGATACATTCACTAGCGGAGTGTGTGGGCAGCAACTCACCCACGTATAGTGCAGGCATGGATCACGTTATTGCTCCGCCATCCTTTTTGCAATCTTCTGGTTCTCCTTCCATGCCATGGCACCAGTGGAAGGATACTTTTGAAACTTATTTGGAGGCTATTGATGGTGACACCTTCACAACTAAAAAGGAAAAGGCTCTACTAATGTATAATTTGGATGCGGAAGGTAGAAGCATTGTTAAAACCTTGACTCTCGAGGTTGTCACCACTCGTGTGAGTGGTGGTGAAGATGGAGACTCCTTATTAGTTGATGACTATGCATCGTTAATCAAAACTTTAGACAAGCGTTTTAATCCTAAAAAGAATGTGGTACTCGAGCGTCACAAATTTCTACAACGGGCTCAGATTCCTGGGGAATCCATAGATGATTTTGTTTCTGCACTCAGAACTCTGTCTATCTCGTGCAATTACAGGGAGTTCAGAGACGAAATCATACGTGATCAGTTGATCGAACGCACTTGTGACAAAAAGATTCAGGAAAAGTTACTATCTTCTGATGATCCTGCTCTAGAAACAGCCATCATGCTCGCTAAAAGCATTGAACACTCTCAAATTTGTATGAAGGAAATGAGCAACCCTTCTCACTCTTCCGAGGTCAAGTCAATGTCGTTAAAACACAAGACCAAGTCGACTACGGTTCCTAATGAAAGTGCGACGCGGGATTCCTCTCCACGATTTGCATCCAAAACTAAGTCTGAGAATGCTCAACCATTTTGCTTCCGCTGTGGGAGCAAGAATCATTTAGGGAACGCCAAGTACTGCTTTGCCTTGAATCAAACTTGTTTTAAGTGAGGCAAAAAGGGTCATCTAGCTCGTTTTTGTAAAGCTGTAGGGTCCAACAAGCGTAATGTTCAAATCGTAAAATCTAATGTACAGGACCTGGGTGACTCTGGTGAAGAGAGTGATTATATGTCTCTGATGCTATCGTCGTCATCGGTCGAGTCTGAGGGTGTAATTGAAATTGCATCCATGGGAAGTACATGCAGACGGAAATCTCCTGCATGCGTTGTTAGAGTGAATGGAAGGAGTGTAAATTTTCTGGCTGATTCTGGGTCTCCCTTCACCCTTATTAACGTAAAAGACCTTGGGGAGTTAGATAGTATTCAAATACACCAGTCGAATATCAGAATTTTTGCCTATGGTGGCAAAAGAGTGGAAGTCTTGGGGAGTTTTGATGCAGAAATGGAATTTGATGGAGATCAGGCTTCGGGCCTGTATTCGTTGTCAAGGATGGTGCGAATTTGTTAGGGTGGCAAGACCAAGGGGAACTAGGCATCATTCTTGACCCCAATCATCCCAACATGGTTTTATCCAAACGGGAAGCTTGTAAGTTCTACACTTCTCCTACTTCCGCAGATTCTTCAAATGCTGTGAGTGTGAAACACTTGTCAGGTGATGAGTGGATTCAAAAATACCCTGAAGTATTCTCACGACAATCTTGGGAAGCTTAAAGGCTTCCAGCATCGCATTGTTCTGAAAAATGGAGCGATAGCGGTTGCACATAAAGTGCGTAAAGTACCTTTGAGCTTGCGTGCAGAATTAAAGCAAGAATTGGAACGTTTGTGTCGCATGGATGTGATTGAAGCAATTGAAGGATCTGAATGGTTGGCCCCCATAGTTCTCGCGCGTAAGGCAGATAAATCCCTGAGAATGTGTGTTGACGTGCGCGATCTGAATAAAAACATCTGGAGCGATCGCCAACCGTTGCCCAACATTAATGAAATGCTGGCGACGCTTAACGGGGCTAGGTATTTCTCGTCATTTGATATTTCCTCAGCCTACCACCAAATTGAGTTATGTAAGGAGTCAAGGCATCTCACCTCCTTCGTAACACCTGAAGGAGATTTTCGCTATAAGCGTATGCCATTTGGTCTAGCATCGGCCTCCGCTGTGTTTCAACGTCTCATGTGGAATTTGTTTAAAGATACGGCGGGGGTGGTGTTCTTCCAGGATGACATTCTGGTGTATGCACAATCTGAAGTAGAGCATGATTGTAGAGTTAAGCATGCACTAGATACTGTGAAACTCCATGGGCTTACCTTAAGAAAAGACAAGTGCAAGTTTTTCAGGGATGGTGTTGACTATTTGGGTCACCACATTTCTGGTAAGGGAATCGAACCTAAGATAAAAATCTTAGATGCCATTCAGAATGCACCTGCACCCAACAATAAGGACCAGTTACGCTCATTCTTAGGGCTCAGTAGAATACTATGCAAAATTTGTAGGGAATTTTGCTGATAAAACTTCCAATTTACGAGAATTGTTGAAAAGAATGTGAAATTTGTGTGGTGCGGAAAATGTGACAGTCAATTCGAAAGTTTGAAAAAGGAGATTGTACAAGCTCGTTCCTTGAAAATGTTTAATATCAATGACAAGTGCATAGTTTCCTCTGACGCTAGCAACATCGGTCTGGGTGCTGTTCTGTTGCAGAAGAGGAGTAATGGTTATGAAGAAATCATTGCATTTGCCTCTAGGACTCTTCGTGGTGCTGAAAGCTCATATTCCACCATTGAAAAGGAGGCATTAGCACTATGGTGGGGTGTCCAGTACTTTCGAAACTTCCTATGGGGAAATGAGTTTACTCTCAGGACTGACCACAAACCCTTGGTTGATCTATTTACCACAAGGGGGGGTGGTCGTGCCACGCCACGTATCGCCAAGTGGCAGTACAAACTTCAGGAGTTCAACTATCATTTGGAATATGTACCAGGAGTCAAAAACAATGTTGCCGATTGTCTTTCCCGTCTGCCCCTTGTTGATGACAATTGTATACCTGCTGAAAATGATCTTGATGTTGTGTGTGCTGTTGGGACTGTAGAAGATGTGGCGAGGGGTGCACTCTCTGAGCGTGAGTGGTTGGAAGCCTTATCTGAAGACAAGGATATCTGTGTGGTTACTAAATTCTTGGTTCAGGGCTGGCCCGTAAACAAGGATTTACCCTCTGTCTTGGTCCCTTTTAGAAGGGTTTGTGAGGAGTTGTCTGTAGTAGACGGGGTCTTACGTAGAGGTGGGTTATTAGTTGTTCCCACAAGTTTGCGGAAAAAAGTTTTGGATCTTGCCCATGAGGGTCACCAAGGTATCCGTGCCATGAAACGCAGAATTTGTGAGGATTTTTGGTGGCCTGGTGTTGATCGATCTATCGAACATTTTGTCAGAGATTGTTGTGCATGTGTCCTCAGTGACAAGTCCCAAGTGACCCATCCTAGTCCGGTTGATCCTGTGGTTGTGGAAAACGCACCTTGGAGCAAATTGGCTTTTGATGTGGCTGGTCCATTTGGTTTTTCTGGAAATTCACCGATGTATGCTTTAGTTTTGATAGACTATATGTCAAAATGGCCGGAAATCAAATTTGTTGAGTGTGCTAATACCTGGGCCGTCATCAATTTCTTTAAAGAAGTATTTCTCCGAGAAGGATTTCCTGAGGTATTAGTGACGGACAATGGTACGCAATTGGTGTCTTTAGAGATGGAGAATTTCCTCAAGGAGCATGGTATCAAACATGTTTTAACATCATTATATCACCCCGCAGTAATGGTTTGGTGGAACGCCTTAATCGCGTCATTAAGGACCAGATACAGTTGGCTCTAGTTAATGGGTTGTCGTGGCGTTCTGTCATTGCAGATATGTTGTGGGCCATCAGAACCACGCCCCATGTAAGTACAGGGATATCTCCTTTCACGTTACTTAGAGGGAGAGTTGCTGGTTCTAAGTTGAACAAGAACTGGATGTTCAGAAAGGAGATTGATCAATCCAAACTTAGCAGGCTAGCGGATGTGAGGACTGCTGTCCAGTCTAAGTACACTACGGTTTCTGAGAGAGTTTCTCCTGTGTGCGTGGGTGATTGGGTGAGAATTAAGAAACCTGGATTCGTCGGCAAGGGGGTGTCTCGGTTTTCTCCTCCTGTTAAGGTGAGGGAAGTGAAAGACCGTGTTGTTGTGCTAGAAAATGGCAAAGTTTGGAACAAGTGTGCCATTTCTGTTGTTCCTCGGTCTAAAATGGAGTATGTGGGAGGGAAGATGGGTGTTCATTTGGACTCCTCTCAGACTATTCCTGTTCATATTGGTTCCCCCAACACTACTCCTGCTCTTCCGAGTTCACTTCCTACCAATAGATGCAATTATCCGAGCTCTTTTCCTAATAGAAGGTTTTCTTCCAGAGTAAGATCCACACCTGTAAAGTTTCGAGATTATAAAATGCAGTGACTTTTGGTATATGTGTTCTTTTAATCGTGCTTCCAGTTGTCATTGGAAGGTGTTATAACATTGCCATTTATTTTTAGTTGTTAATCTTGTTTTATTGTTTTTGGGTTAATTTCTTCTCATTTTCTTGTACATTTGTTTTCTTGTTAGGTTCTTCATTTATAGGAAGGGAGGTGTGTGGGGACCTATCTATGTTCTGGGATGGAGTGTTCCTTGTGAGTATTCCCTGCATGGAATACGGAATGTGGGGAGGTTGGCAGTTGCTGCCTGGGAGCTGGAGAGTGAAGACTAAATAAATGAAGTACCTACCGTTGCCCTCGTTGTACTTCCTTTCAGTATGGTACACTCACGCCCTAAGGATAAAAAAAAGACAACTAAATAAAGCTCTCAGACAAATGCGAACTCATGGCCAACAACCCTCCCAGCAGGCCCTGACCATAATCAAACAAATGAGAAGCGCCCTAAAAAAAGAGATTCGTGCAGCAAAACGCACATATAATGAGCAATTTTGGACAAAAATGCTTCATGTCAGCTGACAACAAAGTTCAAAAGAGTTTTGGGCCCAAATCAATGTCCTATCAAACGGAAAAGATCGGCATTACAACTCCGACATAACCGAGCATGCATGGAGAGCTCACATAGAGGCTACATTTAACACCCAGAAAGCCCCCGGGGCTATCGTCAAAAATGACACATTGAAGGCGAGACGGTTCAGTGCCAGTATCTCTAGAGACACTCCAATTAGAGAGCATTGGACGGCTGAGACACCGAAACCAACCTCCCAGGCCCCAGATTTCACTACTTGCAAATTGAATCCGAAAGATTACAGTAACCTCCAAGTCAAACAACCTGAAGGTACACTTCAGCGAGGTTCATCTGAAACACCAGGGTCAGATCAATCAATCCTCGATCTACAGATCACACAAAAACAAGTATTGAACGCAATAAAAAAACAGAGGTCTGACGGGGCGCCGGGACCAAACGGCCTGCCCAACGCCCTATTTAAAAAAGATCCAGCATTTTGGTCTAATCATCTATCATTACTGTTCGCCAACATTTTGGAATCTCATACTATCCCAGACTCTTGGCGAGGAAGCATATTACACCCAATATTTAAATCAGGGGCTCGTTCAAATCCCTCAAATTATAGGCTAATAGCCCTCATTGATGTTGAGGCAAAAATCTACGCCGCAAACTTGCTGAAAGACCTAGAGGATTGGGTCGACAGCATTAAACTGATCCCCAATACACAAACAGGCTTCCGAGCTGGAATGGGCACCTCAACAAATACATCTGCCGTTACGCTTTTGGCCAACCAAGCCATTGCCAACTCTAAAGTTCTGTATTCATGTTTTGTGGACCTCAAGGCAGCCTTCGATAAGGTCCCCAGATGAGCCCTGTGGGCAAAAATGGAATCCTGGGGAGTCCCCACAAACCTACTGAATGCAATAATTAACCTCTACTCAAAAACATGGGTTCAAATAAAAATGGGACACGGTCGAACTTCAACAAATAAAATCACCACCACCAATGGTTTAAAACAGGGGTGCGTCCTAGCCCCCTGTCTATTTAATATATATACAGCCGACTTAGATAATAACTTACGTTCGACATTAGGGGACCCCCCAAAACTGGGGAATGTGAGAATAGTAAGTCTGCAATATGCCGACGACATTGTGCTGCTAAACGCCCCGCGGCCTCCAACGATTGATAAACCAACTAGCAGAATACATAGCTTCAAACCAATTAGACATAAACCTCAAAAAAACAAAGGTTATGTGTTTTTCGAGTCCACACAAAAAGATACCAAAATTCACTTGGACGATCAATAGCAACTGCCTGGACCAGGAGGGAACAAATAAATATCTGGGAATAACTTTGGATCGCCACCTTAATTACAAGCAATACCTAGAACAGCGGAAAACAAAAGCCAAACAGCTATTATTTGCATTCAAAACCTTGCAAAAAAAACGTAGTGACTGTTCAACGACCCATTTACTAAAGGTCGTGGCAGCAAAACTTTTACCTTCAATCACGTATGGTTCAGAACTCCTAAACACAAAGGACGCAACAATTCTGAACATCGCCCAAACCAGTCTCTTCAAAAATCTATTTAAAATTCTGCGCCACATTTCTCAAGCCCGGATTAGATTAGAATTTGGGTTAAAAAACCAGATCCCGTCAAGACAAGGAGCGCTGGTAAAATACTAATGTAGAATGCGGGCAGCAGAGGAAGAGTCTCTGGCACATTACTGCTGGCTGGAGGTTGAAAGGCAATCCAGATTGAGTAACTCTGTTTATCCATCTTTAAAGCAATCGATTGAAGCTTTAAAGTTAGAGGAAGCTTGGCACACAATACCATCCTACCCGGAGTTCAAACGAATAGTCAATAAAACGATCAATCGGATATCTCAAGAAAAGGATAAAGCCTCATTGACCACGAAAATCAATGCATGGATTGTGTTGCCAACATACAAAATGTTAAAGCCTCAACCATACCTGTCGAAATATTTTGCAAATCGCATGAAGCAGCAACTGACCTTACTAACTAAAGACCTAATCCCAAAATGGAAACGGACCTGGCCCTCAATGGGCTATCGCCTTTGTGGACAAGGAGACGAATCATTGCTACACCTACTTTGTATTTGTCCGGCATTATTATCCATACGGAAAGAACTTTTGCGGCCAATAATGAAAAGAGAACACATAAGGACTTGTAGATCCGCCGTAATAAAATGTTTAGGAGGCTCGACAGTACAATTGGCATGCAAAGCAATAAAGTTTTTGAGTTTAGCTGCAAACGAACTAGAAAAGAGAGACAGAGAATTTGAACCGGCAAAGCATGCAAAGTGATAAAGTGTAGTTAATCAATCCGCAGCCTACATAAGAACTATGTATCTTATAGCTTGACTCACTATTACAAGACTGAAGGAACAAATTGTATTCTGTTTTTTAAAGTTTTTATCACATATTTTAACGTGAATTTATCAATTAATCTGTAGCTTGCTTATGAATTTTACGTGTTTTAGCGGTTATGCCGCTCTTTTTATGATTTTAATTAAATCAATAAAGTAATTTTCTAATTCTAAAAATTCTAGACACCGAGGCCAACAATAAGAATTGGAAATTAGACTATGTGATGACCTCTCAAATGCACACACTGAAACTGCCATAGTGTGTCAAATTTTTTAATTTAAAACAGCTGAAAAAGGCAAAGCCAATTGAAAAAAACAAAGTACTGGACAGGCAAAAAAATAATGAGTCCCCACTTTGGGAACTTTGAAAAGTGTGTTGGCCATCATGCCTGATGGTACATTTGACACATTTTCCTACATTGACAGGAACCATCGTGATGGCAGTTCCTATTGATGGAGAGAGTTGTCAGCAGGGCAAGCGGACAAATCTACATTTGGTGGGCATAGGCCCCTCAGGAAGGTAGAGGAATTGTTTTCTGTCATCTCGACAGAGTTATCTCTGCTGGCTAAATTGTAAATGAGGCCTATAGTTTTAAAATTTTAGTGTGTAACCACTCAGCTGACCCTGAGAGTCATGCAAACAACTTTTCACAATGAAGCCCTTGGAGACTATTGCTTTGCTAGCAATCTGCAATTAAAATGATCTTCAACCTAGGATGGAAGAAAATCAGCAGTGCACTCACCAACATCCTCAACTCTTACATCAACACTGCCACCATCCCAGACGCATGGAAATGCACAGAGGTTAAACAGCTCCTGAAGAAGTCCTTTGCCGACCCCAGCGTACTCAAGAATTACCACCCCATCTCACTGCTCCCCTTTCCCGCAAAGGTCCTGGAAAAAAGCCATCAATCGGCAGCTCACCGAACACCTGGAAGAAAACAACCTACTCAACGCCTCCCAGTCGGGCTTCCACTCCAACCACAGCACCGAGACTGCCTTGATCAACGCAACTGATGACATCAGATACCTCCACGACCAAGATGAGACAGGAGCCCTGATACTCCTTGACCTCTCAGCAGCTTTCAACACCCTTTACCTTCAAGCCCCAAAACATAATCTGCAGTGTCCCTCTAGGCTCCTCCCTAAGCCCCACCCTCTTTAATGCCTACATGACTCGGCTTCCAACATCGTCCGCACCCACGAACTCAACATCATCTCCTACACTGATGACACTCAACTCATCCTCTCTCTCATGGAAGACCCCAGCCCACCAGATCCAACTTCCGGAACACCATGATCAAAGTCACCAACTGAATGAGGTCCAACTGCTTGAATCAGAACAAGGAAAAGAAAGAAGTGCTTATCTTCGAGAGGAACACCTCACTGTGAAATGACGCATGGTGGCGCACCGAACTCAGACCCTCTTCAACCCCCACTCACCATGCCCAAAACCTCGACATCATCCTGGATAGCGAACTCACGATGAAGCGCCAGGTCTACGCAGTGTCCTCCTCTTGCTTCCACACCCTCCGCATGCTTTGAAAGATTTTCAGATGAATCACCGTCAACAGCAGGAAAACAGTCACCTCACTGGCCTCACTGACCTTGTCAGCGTGCATTGCTCCCCCTACCGCGCAGCTCCACCTGGTAGTGGTCTGCCCTCCTGAGCCCTAGGCTCGTAGTTCGAGGTCCTCCTCCACCCACAGGCCCCCGTCTGTACCTCATCCCTGATGGCCAGTGGTGAGCTCTTGTTCTGTCTGCTGCTGTTTCAGTTCTTTTCTTTTTATTCTATTGTTTTTGTTTCAGTTCTTTTCTTTTATTGCCTTTTCTCTATTTCTTTGTTCTGCCTCTTGTTTTCACTGTTTACTTCTGTCCTTTACTTTCACTCCGGTTTGCTCCATTTCCCTTCCTCTGTGTCCCCCCTTCCCACCCTCGCCGCTGTGCACTCCCCGTGGCCCAAACCCTTACAAGCGCAATTTTCCCGCCTCCTGCCTCCCAGCTGACATGCCCTCCCGCCTCCCCAACACCACTTAATGGCGGCCGCTGCGTGGTGAAGGATCGACCTCACTGACCTTGTCAGCATGCATTGCTCCCCCCACCGCGCAGCTCCACCTGGTAGTGGTCTGCCTTCCTGAGCCCTAGGCTCGTAGTTCAAGGCCTCATACGCAGGCCCTGCGCCTCATTCCTGGTCACTCAGTGGTGAGCTCCTGCTCTGTCTGCTGCTGTTTCTTTTCTTTTTATTCTATTGCTGTTGTTTCTTTTCTTTTCTTTTCTTGCCGTTTTTGTATTTCTTTGTTCTGCCTCTTGTTTTCACTGTTTACTTCTGTCCTTTACTTTCACTCTGGTTCACTCCAGTGGCGGCTGGTGAAGTTTGAGATTGGTGAGGCTGGGCTGGGCTGGGCTGCGCGCATGGGGCGGTGTTGGGGTTCACTTCAAGGGGACACAGCAGTTTTTGGGAGGCCAGTTGCCATTTCCCATGCAAATCTTTTTTTTTTTTAAACAATGGGATAAAATAATATATTTTCCAGCAAAACCTTCCAGCTTAATTCCCTGGAAATTGGCTGAAAGAATATGCATATAAGATTAAGTTTAAAAAATCTTTTTATGCAATGACACTAGGATCATCATTTTTTAAAATGTTTATGGCAATGTCTTCTCTTCATTGTTCCATCCTGCAGCTTCCAAGCACTTTATCACTTATCTATTACAACAGAAACACTAATTGGGAAAGATAAGGTGGTAAAACTGAACTTAATACACATCTCACAATATTGGCAACAACAAGCAGTGCTACACAAACGCTACGTTCTTTTATAAGAATTATGCTGTTCACAGTCATTTACCGGAAGATGTTATGGCAGGGTCTGCAGACAGGCACCTATGAGTGGATTTACAGCCGGTGTTATCTACGGTGAGGACTTCCTCTCTGCCAGCCTGCCCCACCCCCCTCCACTGTCTTGTCTTTTACTGAGAGGCCAGCGGGCAGAGTGGTTTACATTCGCAGGCCATGAGCTCATTTTCCTTAGATATGATTAAAACAAACACTTCATGTAGCAAGCAATTATCTCGCACAGTTTAACAGAGTCAGAGTCCCTGTACTTGCTTAACAGAAGTACAGGCAATTCAACGTGCCACTATTTGAATATTTGATAAGCTTTTTTTTTTGCTTACAGAGTAGCTTCGTGCCGTGGTGTAACCTGCAAGAAATGTAACAGAAGGGGACACTTTGCAAGGGCGTGCAGGGATGGTGACCCCCACGTCAAGGAGGGTGGGGCACAGGAAGAGTCTTGGGGTAAAGAAGTTAAATGTGTAATGCCTGTTGGAAATAAGTATATATTACAAGTTAAAGAATGCTCAGGAAGTGTAAATATGGTTTACCCGAAGTGCGATGTATCTTTGGATAACATACCTGTCACCATGTATGCCGACTCGTGTTCACCATTTACATTGTTTAACATCAAGGATTATGAATGTTTTGAGGGCCACGGGAGGAATACTTTACAGAAGGCAGATGTTACACCCACTGGTTATAACAAAGAACCTATACCGCTCCTTGGCATGAAGGAGATGCGCATTGGGTTCAAGGGCAGGGATACGTATGGTAAAGTGTACATTGTAGAGTCAGGATCCAACCTGTTAGGATGGCAACACCAGAAGGAACTAGGAATCATCCTGGACCCTAACAAGGAAGAACAGGTCGTACTGACTACGGATAACCTGGATGGGGGCACAATTTGCGATGAATTTCCTAGATTGTTTCGAGAAGAACTGGGCCTTCTACACGACTTCCAGCACAAAATAAAACTTAAGGCCAACGCCAAACCTATTGTACACAAACTGCGTCCTGTACCCCAACAAATGAAGGAGCCACTAGATAGAGAACTCAAGAAACTTTGTGACATGGAAATCATACAACCCGTAGAATGTTCAGAGTGGTTGGCGCCAGTTGTTATCGCAGCCAAGGCCAGTGGTGAGGGGATTCGCCTATGTGTAGACCTGAGGAGCCTCAATGAGAGCATATGGGTAGAAAGACACCCACTGCCGAACATAAATGAGATGCTCAGCACCATGTCCCAGGCGAAGTATTTCAGTGTCATCGATCTATCCATGGCATACCACCAGGTTGACCTACACCCCGAGTCTAGACCTCTCACCGCATTCATAACACCCCAAGGCGCGTACATGTTCAGGAGGATGCCGTTTGGATTAGCGTCCGCTGCGGCAGTTTTCCAGAAAGCTATGCAACAGATCCTGAAGGGGGTGGAGCACTCCATGTGCTTCCAAGATGATATCTTGGTGTACGGACGGGACCTAGAAGATCATGATAATACCCTCAGACTAGTGTTAAAGAGGCTCATGGATGCAGGGTTAACAGTGCAAAAATCCAAATGCAAAATAAGGATGACGTCGGTTGACTATCTGGGGCATTCCATTTCAGAAGAAGGCTTTAGACCAAAATCAACCTGCTCAGTGCGGTGAGAGATGCCCCATATCCGAAAAACAAAGAGGAGCTCAAGTCATTTTTAGGATTAATGGAATACATGGCTAAGTACATAAAGAACTTTGCATCCAAATGTGAACCGGTGAGAGAACTACTAAAACAAAACAAGGAGTTTGAATGCAATGAACATCATAAATCTGTGGTAGATATACTCAAAGAAGAGATATTAACCTCGCCAGCGTTAGGGGTTTTCGACCCACAAAACAAAACCATCCTCACGACCGATGCATCCAACAAAGGACTGGGGGCCACCTTATCCCAAAGGAAGGGCAAAGAGGAAAAGATTATTGCCTTTGCATCACGCTGCCTGACAAGTGCTGAAAAGAATGACTCTGTAGTTGAAAAGGAGGCCCTGGCGTGTTTCTGGGCAGTGAAGCATTTTAAATTCTTCCTGTGGGGGCTTAATTTCACCATTCGTACAGACCATAAGCCTCTTACCTCCATTTTTGCTGTGAAGGGCATGGAAAATTGTACCCCTCGCATTGGAAAATGGATCCTGAGATTAGAGAATTTCAACTACAAAGTCGAGTATGTCCCTGGTGAAGACAATAGGATTGCCGATTTCTTGTCAAGGACACCTTTGGAAATGGAGCAACCCGAAGAAATGCTGGACAGTCCTATTTTGGTTATAGAAGACCCTGCCATTACAGAAGAGGAGTGGATGAAAAGCATGGAAGAGGACGAGGTTTTGGGAAGGCTCAAAAGTATGTTGAGAGAAGGGTGGCCAAACAGATGCTGTGATCTAGAAGAGGGACTCAGAGACTTCCGGGAAGTCAGGAACGAGTTGAGCATCATACGTGACAGAATCTACCGCCAAAATAAAGTGGTTCCACCCATGAGTCTCAGAAGAAGAATATTGGATCTGGCGCACAAAGGCCATCTGGGACGCAGTGTCACCAAGAGTAGAGTTCGGGCCAACTTCTGATTTCCCAGGATGGATACAATGACAGAACAGCTGGTGAAGGACTGCGTCAGCTGTGCCAGAAGTGACAAATCTAAAGTCGTGCGTAAGGCACCTCTGTCTCCAGTCATGGTGCCCAAAAAACCATGGGATAAATTAGCCCTGGACATTATGGGTCCCATGGACAACCTGGGCGTACAAAAGAGGTTCATGTTAGTCCTGGTTGACTATACCTCACATTGGGTTACTCAGTAATTCGTTCATCGCATAACCACCAGTACAGTCTTGGATTTCTTAAAAAATGTATTCTCCAAAGAGGGCATACCTTCCACCCTAGTCACCGACAACGGTGTACAGTTTACGTCTCAACTAATGAAGGAATTCTTAAACAACTTGAACATAAAACACTTATTGACGGCATTGTATTGTCCCAAAGCCAACGGCCTGGTTGAGAGAACCAACAGATGGATAAAGGAGCACATACAATTAGCCACTACTAACGGTCATGACCTTGAATCATCCTTACGAGACTGTGTGTGGGCATATAACACCACGCCTAACCTGGTAACAGGAGTTGCCCCGTTTGTGTCCCTCAGGGGGAGAGAACCCTGCACCAAACTCAATCCAAGTTGGCTGGGCGGAGGTAGGGCTTTACATCCCAGGCCTGAGGAGGTGGGTAGGGAGGTTGACCTGCACCAAGCTAGATACAAAAATGGTATGACAAGAGGAATGGGGTCAAAGACCAGAAGTGGAGAGTAGGGGATGTGGTGCAGGTCAAGAGAAGTGTGAAAGAACCCCACAGCCAGAGTAAGTTCTACCCTCCATGCCACATTATGAAAGCGTTCAACAATGTTGTTCTCCTAGAGAACGGACAATGGTGGAGTTGTGACAAAATTGTTAAGTCCCAAATGGACTCGTAATGTCTTTCAATTATTGTGTTATGCTGATATGTATAGGGAGGGAGGTGTGTTACAATCTTCCTTTCATTATAATGGTTTGCTCCGCCCCCCCTCCCTTTCCCCTCTCCTTGGTTTCTTCCCCCTAGGAGTTGACAATGGAATGTTGGTACCTCTGCAGTTGTGGAGAGTGGATGGTCAATAAAGCTGAACTTTTACCTGGTCTGATTCCGGTACTCTTACTTACAACAGGAACCATCAGGACTGTCATTGCTCCTCAGCTCCTCGCTGGCAGTGCAGGTCCAGAGAAACACAGACACCAGTGGAACGCAAATAATGGTGTCCACATGGTCCTGCTGTTAACAGCAGCGTGGGAAGCAGACAACTCGAGTCTGCGCAGTGCGTCTTCAAAATGTTTGATGCAAACTGCGCAGACTCGATTTCTAGGCCTCCCGCCTGCCTGCAACCTTTACCCCACCCTTTCCCAACTCATCACAGGGAGTAACCACCCCCTGTGACGAGTTGAGAAAGGGTGGGGTGACCATCCTCTCCACTCCCTGACTAACGTGAAGCCCATGTGAATCAGGGCTTCAGTCTAAAATGCCCGGGGCTAATTTTACCCCAACGTCGTCAGGCTATGTTTCTGCCTAGCTGATGACCTCACAAGCCTCAGGGCTGTGAGCTCGTCAGCCTGGCAAATCACTAGGCTCTAACCCCACCCACAAGTAGCAAGTTTTGGAAACAGCATGAATCGGCATCACTCACTGGCACTGTGTCACGAGTTAATCACAGCAAACCGCTCCGGCCCTAAGAAAGATGTGTGTTCAGTGTGCACTTTTTTTTTTAAACAGATTGAAGAGTTTGTTTTTTAACTTTAGCAATGCCCGACCTTATGGGGTGAAAGTAAAGGGGGCGGAGCCCCGACGCCCTGGCTCAAAAACCACCACTGGTTCGCTCCCTTTCCCCTCCTCTGTCCCCCTTTCCCGCCCTCACCGCTGCTCGTTCCCCACGGCCCACTCTCTTCCAAGCACCATTTTACTGCCTCCCAGCTGACCAGCCCTCCTTCCTCCCCAACACTACTTAATGGCGGCCGCGCCGGCGGCGCACCGGCAGTGCACTAATGGCAAGCCTGTCTGCAACCATCCGCACCTAGACCGCACCCAGCACCACAGACCCTGGTTCCCGCGGCCCCCACCGCTACGATACCAGCACCGTACATGCACTGAACCCCAGACAGTCCACCGCCTGCCACCTGGCATCACCAAAGGAAACCCAAGGCCCGTTCACTTGCTGCAACCTCCTGCCTTCGCACACCAGACCCTCAACCTCACGACCCTCAAGAACCGGACCTGACCACCTCAGCTGCATCCTACTCAACACCCGCTCCCTCAAAAGACACACTGTGGCGATCTGGGACCTGTTCGACTCCATCTCCCCCGACGACGCCTTCTTAACGGAAACATGAATGAACCCCACCTAAGTCCTGGACACCGCAACCGCCATCACCGATGGCTACAAAATCATTTGCAAGGACCGCGCCTACCGGCTGGGAGGAGGCATTGCTATTGTACACATAAACACCCTCCGCCACATAACCAGCTACGATGACCACTCTCCTTGCATGGAACGCCTCCACTTCCAGATCCAGACCAACCCGAACATCACCCTCCATGGCACTCTCGTCTACCGACTGCCCATATCCTGCCCCCCCTTCAGCGAAGACATAGCCGACTTTATCGCTCACCGCGCTCTCGCCTCAATGGACTTAATCCTCCTCGGCGACCTCAGTTTCCACCTGGACAACCTCAGTGACCAAAACACCTCATCCCTACTGGAGACCCTCGCCATCATCAGACTCGAACAACTGGTCACCTCTCCAATCCACCCAGCAGGACACATGCTCGACCCCATCTTCTCCGCAAGCAACAATGTGTCCGTCAGCCACACCTCCGAGCTACATTGGACCGACCACTCTTTTCCACTTCACCTGCACCAAACCCACCGTACATGACCACGCCCACTGCTATCCTCGCAGAAGCTGGAACAAGTTCACCAAAGACAAGCTCACCACCTTCCTTAGCAAAACCCCACCACCGACATCCATGGACTCCAACGCCTCAGCACGCAACCTCCAACTTTGGTTCTTCCACTGCGTCAACACGCTAGCTCCCCTCAGGAAACCCTCAGGCAAGCACCCCTCCAAGAAAGCCAGCTGGTTCTCTCCTGCCCTCCAAGAGTTCAGGCACATTTGCAGACAGCTTGAGAAAAGGTGAAGGAGCAGCAAGGACTTGGCAGACCATGCAGCCTTCAAAACCACTGTCACCGCACACCACCACCTCATCAGAACAACAAAGAAATCAGCCATAAAGGAATGCATCAACGCCAATGCACACAACAGCAAAGAACTCTTCACCACGGTTAAAGAACTTGCCAAACCCAGCACGGAGGCAGTAGACATTCCCCCCTCTCAAGACCTCTGCAACAACCTCACCACATTCTTCCACCGCAAGATCAAGGAGATCTACAACAGCTTTGCAACCCATGACCCACCCACCCCACCCACAACCACCGCACCCAATGGCTCCAGACCCCAGCAGACCCTGCCCAACTGGACCACCCTCACCTCTGACGACACCCTTAGGTTCATGAAGAGCATCCACTCTGGAGCCCCCTCGGATCCCTGCCCTCACCACATCTTCAACAGAGCCGGCACCGCCAATGCCCCCGAACTCTGCCACACTATCAACTGCTCCTTTGAGTTTGCCACCTTCCCTGAAGACTGGAAACACACATAGATCAACCTCCTGCTGAAGAAACCCTCTGCCGACCTGACGGACGTCAAGAACTACAGACCCATCTCTCTGCTCCCCTTCACAGCCAAAGTCATGGAGAATGCCATCAACGCCCAACTCTCCGAGTTCATCTAAACAAACCACTTCCTGGACCTCTCCCAATCGGGCTTCAGAAGCAACCACAGCACCGAGACTGCTCTGCTTGCCACCAAAAACGACATCCGGCCCCTCCTCGACCGAGGCAAAACTACATCCCTCATCCTCCTAGACCTCTCGGCCGTCTTCGACACCGTCTCCCACCTCACACTCTGCGTGAGACACCACAGTGCTGGCATCCACAAAAAAAAGCCCTATAAAGGATCCGCTCCTTCCTCACCTGCCGAGCACATAGAGTCAGACTTCCATCGCTCTACTCAGAACCCCCAGAGATCAGCTGCAGAGTGCCTCAGGGAGCCTCCCCGTGCCCCACCCTCTTCAACATCTACATGCCCCGCTTGCAGCCATTGTCAGAAGCCAAGGGCCCAACATCATCTCCTACGCCGACGACACCCAGCTGATTCTCTCCTTCACAGATGAGCCCACAGCCAACAGGAGCAACTTCCACAATGGGATGAAGGCAGTCGCCACCTGGATGAAGGACAGCTGCCTCAAGCTGAACTCAGACAAGACTGAAGTCCTCATCCTGGACTCCACCCCCTCTGTCTGGGATGACTCCTGGTGGCCTGCAGTGTTCGGAAACCCCCCCCACCCACAGACCACGCACAAGACCTCTGGATCTTCCTGGAATCCTCTCTCTCAATGAGCCGCCAAATCAATGCTGACTCGTCCTCCTGCTTCCATACGCTCTGCCTTCTTCAGAAGATTTTCAAGTTGATCCCCACAGAGTCCAGGAAAACGGTCACCAATGCACTCGTCAACAGCAGACTCGACTACGGCAATGCACTCTACGTCGGCAGCACCCAAAAACTCCTAAAGAAAATGCAGAACATCCAGAAGGCCTCTGTCAGACTCATCGTGAAATACCGCCGGCTGTAGCCACATCACTGGTCACCTGAGAGACCTCCACTGGCTCCCCCTCAACAAAAGAATCACCTTCAAGCTCCCCATGCAGCCTACAAAGCCCTCCACACCCCCCGGACCTGCATACCTCAACCACTGCCTCTCCTTCTACACACCCACCAGACATCTCCGCTCTGCCCAACTGGCCCTGGCCACCATCCCACAGATCTGCAAGACCACGGCTGAAGGAAGATCCTTCTCCTACCTCGCTGCGAAGACCTAGAACTCCCCTCCTCTACATCTCAGACAATCTCCGTTGCTGCCTGAATTCAGGAGGGACCTCAAGACCTGGCTCTTCGACTGAACCACAACCCCCCCCCCCCAGCACCTTGAGACCCTAACAGGTGAATAGTTGCGCTTTACAAGAGCCCTGATTGATTGATTGATTGATTGATTGATTGATTGATTGATTGAGTCTCTCAAGCCCTCATCACCAGCCTACTCGACTACAGAACGCACTCTACACTGGAACCACCACTCAACTTCTCAAGCGACTCCGGACTTTACAGAACACCGCAGCCAGACTCATCCTCAACCTCCTTGAAAGGACCAGCATCCCTCCCCTCCTCAGAAGACTGCACTGGCTCCCCATCCAGAAGAGATGCAAGTTCAAGTTGCTAATCCACGTCTACAAAGCCCTCCACAACATCGGACCAACCTACATCAACCACCACCTGACTTTCCCCAACCCGCCACACAACTCTGCTCTGCCTCCCTTGCCCTCGCACACGTCCCCCACATCCGCCAAAGCCGCAGTTGAGGTTGTTCCTTCTCCTACTTCATCGCCAAGTCCTGGAATGCCCTCCACCATCAAACCTCACCATCACTCACCAATTTCAGGAAGGGACTTAAGACCTGGCTCTTTCGTCAAAAGGCCCAAGGGACCTCAGTGCCTAGAAACCCCCAGGGCTGATAAGATACGCTATATAAATACTGTTTATTGATTATGTTTCAACACGTACCATGGGCATTATCAGGCAGACGAAATGAGCCAAATTGCATGCTGTGAATGCAGGATGAATATAAAATTGAACTGGAGGGGTCTTTGATCATCCTTTAAGGAAAGAGACAAGCCGTCATGAGAAAAAAATAAATGAAACTTCAATGCTTAAATGTCCTAAACAATATATGAGATTAGTCAAAGGCGCATGGTCAGTTTGAGAGTGGGTGGTTTAAAACTGGTGATTAATTTGGCAGAAGTGTAACCATTAGCTTAACATTCCAGAGGGAAGTATTGAGTGAATTAGATGGTCTAAAACAATGTATGTTCTTATGTAGCCTGTAAACCAAATAAGAACTGCCTACTCTAAACCCTGCATTGCCAGCAGAATGGTAGACCTACAGAGTGATATTTCAACTATTTCTTGAAAATGGAAGAAAGAGAGTTAATAATACCATCTGTAGTGGACAGAACCTATCCCAATCATCAATGTAACCAGCATCTCCAATCTTAATGATAGATCATAGTAGGCCTAGGGGTGGCAGGAATCCTTAGAAGAGTCTGCAGCAAAAGCTATAAGGCCTTGGCCAAGCCTACCCCTCTTAAAATGTATCAAATCATCAGTTGCAGATGACCTAGAGAAGCCAGCATGGTAGTTAAATTAGGATTCTGATATACAGGTACGTATCAGATGGGGCCATATTGGTAAATCAATACTTCTTCCCTGATATTTCTCCACTGTGCTTATGCCCACCCACAGGTTGTACAGGATGCACAAAAAGACAAGACTGAAGTCCTCATCCTGTGCTCCACCCCCTCTGTCTGGGATGACTCCTGGTGGCCTGCAGTGTTCAGAAACCCCCCACACCCACAGACCACGCACAAGACCTCTGGATCTTCCTGGAATCCTCTCTCTCAATGAGCCGCCAAATCAATGCTAACTCGTCCTCCTGCTTCCACACGCTCTGCCTTCTTCAGAAGATTTTCAAGTGGATCCCCAAAGAGTCCAGGAAAACGGTCACCAATGCACTCGTCAGCAGCAGACTCGACTACGGCAATGCACTCCACGTCGGCAGCACCCAAAAACTCCTAAAGAAAATGCAGAACATCCAGAAGGCCTCTGTCAGACTCATCGTGAACATCCCCGGCTGTAGCCACATCACCGGTCACCTGAGAGACCGCAACTGGCTCTCCCTCAACAAAAGAATCACCTTCAAGCTCCCCATGCAGCCTACAAAGCCCTCCACACCCCCCGGACCTGCATACCTCAACCACTGCCTCTCCTTCTACACACCCACCAGACATCTCCGCTCTGCCCAACTGGCCCTGGCCACCATCCCACAGATCTGCAAGACCACGGCTGAAGGAAGATCCTTCTCCTACCTCGCTGCAAAGACCTGGAACTCCCTGCCTCTACATTTCAGACAATCTTCATCACTGCCTGAATTCAGGAAGGACCTCAAGACCTGGCTCTTCGACTGAACCACAGCCCCCCCCCAGCACCTTGAGACCCTAACAGGTGAATAGTTGTGCTTTACAAGAGCCCTGATTGACTGATTGATTTATTGAGTCACTCAAGCCCTCATCACCAGCCTACTCGACTACAGAAACACACTCTACACTGGAACCACCACTCAACTTCTCAAGCGACTCCAGACTTTACGGAACACCGCAGCCAGACTCATCCTCAACCTCCTCAAAAGAACCAGCATCCCTCCCCTCCTCAGAAGACTGCACTGGCTCCCCATCCAGAAGAGATGCAAGTTCAAGTTGCTAATCCACGTCTACAAAGCCCTCCACAACATCGGACCAACCTACATCAACCACCACCTGACTTTCCCCAACCCGCCACACAACTCAGCTCCGCCTCCCTTGCCCTCGCACACGTCCCCCACATCCACCAAAGCCGCAGTTGAGGTTGTTCCTTCTCCTACTTCATCGCCAAGTCCTGGAATGCCCTCCACCATCAAACCTCACCATCACTCACCAATTTCAGGAAGGGACTTAAGACCTGGCTCTTTCGTCAAAAGGCCCAAGGGACCTCTGTGCCTAGATACCCCCAGGGCTGATAAGATACGCTATATAAATACTGTTTTATTGATTATGTTTCAACACGTACCATGGGCATTATCAGGCAGACGAAATGAGCCAAATTGCATGCTGTGAATGCAGGATGAATATAAAATAGAACTGGAGGGGTCTTTGATCATCCTTTAAGGAAAGAGACAAGCCGTCATGAGAAAAAAATAAATGAAACTTCAATGTTTGAATGTCCTAAACAATATATGAGATTAGTCAAAGGCGCATGGTCAGTTTGAGAGTGGGTGGTTTAAAACTGGTGATTAACTTGGCAGAAGTGTAACCACAAGCTTAACATTCCAGAGGGAAGTATTGAGTGAATTAGACGGTCTAAAACAATGTATGTTCTTATGTAGCCTGTAAACCAAATAAGAACTGCCTACTCTAAACCCTGCATTGCCAGCAGAATGGTAGACCTACAGAGTGCTATTTCAACTATTTCTTGAAAATGGAAGAAAGAGAGTTAATAATACCATCTGTAGTGGACAGAACCTATCCCAATCATCAATGTAACCAGCATCTCCAATCTTAATGATAGATCATAGTAGGCCTAGGGGTGGCAGGCATCCTTAGAAGAGTCTGCAGCAAAAGCTATAAGGCCTTGGCCAAGCCTACCCCTCTTAAAATGTATCAAATCATCAGTTGCAGATGACCTAGAGAAGCCAGCATGGTAGTTAAATTAGGATTCTGATATACAGGTACGTATCAGATGGGGCCATATTGGTAAATCAATACTTCTTCCCTGATATTTCTCCACTGTGCTTATGCCCACCCACAGGTTGTACAGGATGCACAAAAAGACAAGACTGAAGTCCTCATCCTGTGCTCCACCCCCTTTGTCTGGGATGACTCCTGGTGGCCTGCAGTGTTCGGAAACCCCCCACACCCACAGACCATGCACAAGACCTCTGGATCTTCCTGGAATCCTCTCTCTCAATGAGCCACCAAATCAATGCTAACTCGTCCTCCTGCTTCCACACGCTCTGCCTTCTTCAGAAGATTTTCAAGTGGATCCCCACAGAGTCCAGGAAAACGGTCACCAATGCACTCGTCAGCAGCAGACTCGACTACGGCAATGCACTCTACGTCGGCAGCACCCAAAAACTCCTAAAGAAAATGCAGAACATCCAGAAGGCATCTGTCAGACTCATCGTGAACATCCCTGGCTGTAGCCACATCACCGGTCACCTGAGAGACCGCCACTGGCTCTCCCTCAACAAAAGAATCACCTTCAAGCTCCTCATGCGTCCTACAAAGCCCTCCACACACACCGGACCTGCATACCTCAACCACTGCCTCTCCTTCTACACACCCACCAGACATCTCCGCTCTGCCCAACTGGCCCTGGCCACCATCCCACAGATCTGCAAGACCACGGCTGAAGGAAGATTCTTCTCCTACCTCGCTGCAAAGACCTGGAACTCCCTACTCTAAACCCTGCATTGCCAGCAGAATGGTAGACCTACAGAGTGTAATTTCAACTATTTCTTGAAAATGGAAGAAAGAGAGTTAATAATACCATTTGTAGTGGACAGTACCAATCCCAATCATCAATGTAACCAGCATCTCCAATCTTAATGATAGATCATAGTAGGACTAGTGGTGGCAGGCATCTTTAGAAGAGTCTGCAGCAAAAGCTATAAGGCCTTGGCCAAGTCTACCCCTCTTAAAATGTATCAAATCATCAGTTGCAGATGACCTAGAGAAGCCAGCATGGTAATTAAATTAGGATTCTGATATACAGGTACGTATCAGATGGGGCCATATTGGTAAATCAATACTTCTTCCCTGATATTTCTCCACTGTGCTTATGCCCACCCACAGGTTGTACAGGATGCACAAAAAGCACAAGACGCTTTCATGCTTTCCGGCTCTCAGTCTTGTTTTGTCTTTCTCAGATGCTGAAGCGCTCAGTAAGGTGCTGTTTTGTCCTCACTTCTTTATGGTCACATCGAGGCCAGAGACCTTCATAGTCCTCAGACCTGGACATTTTGGGTGCTTCATCGCGCCAGAGCAACGGGGCTCCATTGGTTGCTGGCCCCCTTCAGCTTGATATTTCATTGCTTCTCTCGGCTGTTCTGCCCCTACAGTTGGACACTGTTGCTGCCGGGGACTGTCTCTGAGCCATTTTGGCTGGAGTTGTGTTTTTGGCTCGCCTGGCCCAGCCTTCCTGTTCCACCATTGTGGTGGAAACTGCTGCCACTTGCCATCGGATACAATGGGACGCAACCAAAATGGTGTCCATTTACCATCTGAGGGAACTACTGCTACTGAATCGATAAGTGAAAGGGACCCCTCACACCAGCATCATGTCGACAAATCCGACGTAATCACAGGACACAGAAATTGGGATTATTTATTGTCATGCAATGAAGTTTGACCAAAGCCCTTCCAGACTCGCTCTTTTATTACAGTCCATATCTAATTTAGATACTCTGCCCGCTGCCTCCACCCAAGTACTCAATATGGATGATTGGCTGGGGTTACGTTTGACTAGTTCACACAGACTTCCCTCCCGACCAACAGGATCAAGTAGAAGAGAAGACTTTTTTGTATATGAGAAAGATAGATAGATAGATAGATAGATAGATAGATAGATAGATAGATAGATAGATAGATAGATAGATAGATAGAAAGATAGATATACAGATAGAAAGATAGATATACAGATAGAGAGAGATAGATAGTTAGATAGATAGATATGCAGACCCCCCAGGATTTTGCGATTTGCAAACAAATCGCGAAATCAGCACTTTTGTAAAAATGCCTCGATTTTTACAAAAGTGCCCGCAAAATATCTTTTTTTTTTTTTTTTTTAAACTGCCGTTCACCCTCTCTCTACTGGCTCTGTGTGCCACTGTGCCAGTAAAGAGAGGGTGATCAACAGGCCAGCAGGCAGTAGAGGTGTTAAATGCCTCTGCCTGCCTTTGAAATGTAGCTATAACACCCCCTGAGCAATTAGCCATCCGCTCACACGTTTGGGAGCCCCCTGCAGACTAACCCCTAACCTCCCATGTCTCCTATTGTTTTTTTACCCACCCTCAACCTTCTCTGCCGCCACCCCCACCCCCACCCCTCCCAGCCCTTCACCCCTGCTGCCCTGCACGCATAAGTTGTCTGATGCCAAAAAGAGCAGGTTTCATATGGTAATCTGCTCTCTTTGGTATCAGACAGCCTCCGGTTCCAGGCTCTGCGCTGCTGGAGACTCTGCAAAGTTACAGACTGTGACATAGCATAGTCTCCAGCAGTGACAGAGCACAAGCCTTCGGTATTTTTGTGGTGGGCACATTCTTTGCCCACCACAAAAATACCGCAAATTTTTAGTTTTTGGGCCGCAAATTCTGCTTTTTTTGCCGCGAAATTTGCCACTCAAAGCCGCAAAATCCTGGGGGGTCTGGATATAGATAGATATAGAGAGATAGAGATAGATAGACAGACAGACAGACAGACAGACAGACAGACAGGTAGGTAGGTAGGTAGGTAGATTTTCATTGTTTCTAGTTATTTATAGCCATAACAATACATCATAAATCGCCCAAACAATTTAAAATCAGGTGTTGTCACAATTATTCAAATCGTACTTGAGTCCGTCAGGTCAAAATATCCCAAGGATTCTTACGCTTCGCAGTTGTTCCAGCCCGCTCGGTTTTTTTAATTTGGGGACATTTCTACCAGAGACATGTAAAATGTAATATTTGCTCACTAAAAAACAGCTGTGTTTTAACTTAAGGACCACGCGGCAGCAGCTTCTTTTAACTGTCCCTAGTGCATGAGTTCAATAACATAAAGGCTTCCCTAAGGAGCTTCATGCACCTGGCTGAAAGCCATATGAGACATCTACAAATGGAGCTGAGCATCCATACCAAACAAAATCAGGAGAGGCACTGCTTATGCCCTCTCACGCTAAGGCAGGATGCAAAAATATGTATTTCATTAGCTTTCTCCTCCCCTGATTGCAGCATGGGGTGGCGCCTCTCACAACTTTTGCCAACTTCCTTGGAGTCAAATACATTCTGTGGAACGCAAAAAAATGATTTTCCTGAGGGGTGCTGATTTAACTGTGGAGTAAAGGAGGCGTAAGAAAATCTGCCAAAAGTTTGGTTGTTCTTCTATTTACAGATATCCTCCCCAGGAGTGGTCAGGGAGCTTTCAGTTTTTATCATCTGCATTAACTAGTTCCCAATACCAGAGAGATACTTCCTCCTTTAGTGGCTTGGGATCTTGAAGCCTTTCTTCAAATTCCCAACTCTCCTGGCTTTCCCATCTTTGCCCTGACCACCAGGAGGCCAATTGTATATATCTATACCACAAAACAGTGCCCTTGGTTTCCTCCGGCGGTCCAGAACGGGTGGCAGGTTCTTCTCATCCTTAGGACCTTCTGTTTGGAACAAACTCCCCTTGGAGTTATGGTACATTTCAGACACTTCCCAGTTTTTGAAGAAACTGAAAACATGACTTTTTATTCAGGATTAATGGTTAGATTTCTCAGCCAGTGAGCACTTAAGGTGCAAAGTGCCAAGATAGTCCCTGGAGTAACAGAGCACTATATAAATGCCCTTTACAATACATTACATTGGTTTACTCCAATAGAGCCTCCCACGAGATCACTCTGGTACTTACACACAAATTCCCCAAACCAGCATTGATCAAGGGAATGCTCAACTTATCTGCCAGAAATATGGGAGCACCTTGAGAATTCAAAATGGAGTCAAACTCAGAGTGGTAATCTATACTAAGGGTTTTCCTAATGCTACACCAAACATCTAAGAAAACCTGCAATACCGTCAGCCACTTTCTTCAAAAATCAAGGGTCCCCAAATGTATATGGGAACCCATCCTGCCAAATCGGTCTAGCGTAGCTGCATAGATTCTACTCCTGCTAGTCATCCAGACTTGCTAAAAGTATTATGCAATTCCTAAGTTAAAAGAGAGACAATACAAAAAGACATTTGGAAGTGCTAGCCCTCCTCTTTTCAGCTTTCTTCTTATGCCCTGATTACAAATTGGGCAGTTAATTCCGTCCTGTGTGTAAATCCCTATTTACGCATGGAACGGAATTACGGTTTTATAGAACACATCCAATAATTATCAGATGTGTTAAATAACCCAACATTTATTAATTTTTGGCAGGTCAAACCTGGCGAAATTTAACAAGAGAAATGTGTATGGTAGTAAACGCACCATGCAAATTTTGGTGTGTTAAACACCAAAATCCTTGTGTTATTCCCCAATAACCTGTAACAGGTGCTATTTATCACACCCGACAAATAGCAAACCCCAGTGTATTGTTATTTACCAGGTGCGATAATACCAAGTAAGCGTGCACTACAAACTGCATTTACCATAATGCTAAGGGGCGAACTGTGCTGGGAGGTCAGCAGTGTGCTCCCACCCCTTCCCGTTTGAAAAGGCTCCCTTGAGCCATTGAGCTGACGAGTTTGTGGAGATGCACCTGTGCGCCTGTGAGAGGTACTGAGACCTGTAAGAATTGTGGCAGCCTGCTCAGCAACCCCAGATGAAAATCGTTTTTTGATCTCTACTGATGACGGATAAATCCAGAAACACATGTGTCTAGAGATGTACAGCACTAACCTGCACCAACTTTGGTGGAACACTCCAGCAAAATACCAAGTAAGCGTGCACTAAAAACTGCATTTACCATAATGCTAAGGGGCGAACTGTGCTGGGAGGTTAGCAGTGTGCTCCCACCCCTTCCTGTTTGAAAAGGCTCCCTTGAGCCATTGAGCTGACGAGCTTGTGGAGATGCACCTGTGCGCCTGTGAGAGGTACTGAGACCTGTAAGAATTGTGGCAGCCTGCTCAGCAACCCCAGATGAAAATCGTTTTTTGATCTCTACTGATGACGGATAAAATCCAGAAACACGTGTCTAGAGATGTACAGCACTAACCTGCACCAACTTTGGTGGAACACTCCAGCAAAATACCAAGTAAGCGTGCACTACAAACTGCATTTACCATAATGCTAAGGGGCGAACTGTGCTGGGAGGTCAGCAGTGTGCTCCCACCCCTTCCTGTTTGAAAAGGCTCCCTTGAGCCATTGAGCTGATGAGCTTGTGGAGATGCACCTGTGCGCCTGTGAAAGGTACTGAGACCTGTAAGAATTGTGGCAGCCTGCTCAGCAACCCCAGATGAAAATCGTTTTTTGATCTCTACTGATGACGGATAAAATCCAGAAACACATGTGTCTAGAGATGTACAGCACTAACCTGCACCAACTTTGGTGGAACACTCCAGCAAAATAACAAGTAAGCGTGCACTACAAACTGCATTTACCATAATGCTAAGGGGCTAACTGTGCTGGGAGGTCAGCAGTGTGCTCCCACCCCTTCCTGTTTGAAAAGGCTCCCCTGAGCCATTGAGCTGACGAGCTTGTGGAGATGCACCTGTGCGCCTGTGAGAGGTACTGAGACCTGTGCTCCCGCCCCTTCCTGTGCGATAAATAGTACCTTTACTTGAAATCAGGCCCTTAGGTTCTTCCAGCTTCGTCTAGAAGCCTTGAAAGCGCAGATAAGCTCCATAATCTCCCTCTATCTTGGCTAAGCATTCCTTGGGAAATGGGAGTGGGATCTTCTTGCTAATAATACTTCAGTCTCCTTCCTCACCCTGTTTAAATTATATTTCGACACCTCATCTAGCTAAGGCATAACTGTGATTACTGGATACTTAGGGGCCGATTCCAATCTCGGTCGGAGGCGCACCCAATACCATTCGGTCGGGAAAAAAGCCATGCGAAAGCCTGTTTCCCGACCGATCCGTACAGCACACCGAACGAGCAAGTACGATGCGCACAACAGCAAAGAATCCGGCCGAGCCGTACTCACCCAAACCAGGTCCTGTTCTCCGACCGAGGCGAATCCGGAAACGCCGAATCGAGTCGCACGGAAGGAAAAATGCAGCCCCGTCCGGCCGGACAAGTACGATGCGCTTTCCGTACGCGCCCGAACCCGTCGCTACGCACGGCACGTCAAAGCATCCGGGAGAGGCGCACATAAGCTCCGGTTCGCGCCACAACACGATCCACGGCTCCGAGACGAACACGGAAGCGACGAGGACGACGCGAGGCGGCGAGGACGAGGCGAAGCGGCGAGGACGACGCGAAGCAACGAGAAGGACGAACGACACGAACCAACCATGAATCCCTTCGTCCCGATCATACCAATATTCTACATATACTACCGGAACAGGCACGGACGCGTACGGCGCAGAAGGTAAGCCAGACACCAACCACAAAACACATACAACACGTACACGACACATCACACACACACACAGGGATGCAGAATATACTTACACCAGCAACAGCAGCACCATAGGGGCGGGATGCCCATCACCAATGCCACATATGCACACAGGGGCCTGAATGCGCACCACCACCCCTACCCAGGGGGGCAGGATGCCTACCACCACTACCACCCTTACCCAGGGGGCTGGATGCCTACCACTACTACCACCCTCAGCCAGGGGGGCAGGATGCCTACCACTACTACCACCCTCACCCAGGGTGGGCTGTATGCCTACCACTAGTACCACCCTCACCCAGGGGGGCAGGATGCCTACCACTACTACCACCCTCACCCAGGGTGGGCTGGATGCCTACCACTAGTACCACCCTCACCCAGGGGGGCAGGATGCCTACCACTACTACCACCCTTAGCCAGGGGGGCAGGATGCCCACCACTACTACCACCCTCACCCAGGGGGGCAGGATGCCTACCACTACTACCACCCTTAGCCAGGGGGGCAGGATGCCTACCACTACTACCACCCTCACCCAGGGGGGCAGGATGCCTACCACTAGTACCACCCTCACCCAGGGGGGCAGGATGCCTACCACTACTACCACCCTCACCCAGGGTGGGCTGGATGCCTACCACTAGTACCACCCTCACCCAGGGGGGCAGGATGCCTACCACTACTACCACCCTTAGCCAGGGGGGCAGGATGCCCACCACTACTACCACCCTCACCCAGGGGGGCAGGATGCCTACCACTACTACCACCCTTAGCCAGGGGGGCAGGATGCCTACCACTACTACCACCCTCACCCAGGGTGGGCAGGATGCCCACCACTACTACCACCCTCACCCAGGGGGGCAGGATGCCTACCACCACTACCACCCTCAGCCAGGGGGGCAGGATGCCTACCACTACTACCACCCTTAGCCAGGGGGGCAGGATGCCTACCACTACTACCACCCTCACCCAGGGTGGGCAGGATGCCCACCACTACTACCACCCTCACCCAGGGGGGCAGGATGCCTACCACCACTACCACCCCCACCCATAGGATGGACAATGCATGACACAACCAGCACACCACAACCTAGGGAATGCAAGAAGAAGACATCCCCCAACACCATGACAAGCGTGTGTAGACTGTGTCAAATGCCTACAACACCGAACATGACTTCTAACATACAATGTGACCCCCTAGCACATGTGCCACACAAATATGTGTGTGGCACACACAACACAAGCAGGCCATGACCATTGTGGCAATGGGGTCCAAACCCCCATCATCACAGTGACCAAAGGTAAGTGTGGGGTCCATAGCTGCAGCACATTTTGAACATTGTGGCAATGGGGTCCAAACCCCCATCATCACAGTGACCAAAAGGCAAGTGTGGGGTCCATAGCTGCAGCACATCTTGAACATTGTGGCAATGGGGTCCAAACCCCCATCATCACAGTGACCAAAAGGCAAGTGTGGGGTCCATAGCTGCAGCACATTTTGAACATTGTGGCAATGGGGTCCAAACCCCCATCATCACAGTGACCAAAAGGTAAGTGTTGACAAAGTAAGAGGTGCAACTGCCAAACTGCATGGATGATTCCTGGTCACAGAACAACAAACACATCAGGGGCAAAGTAGTGTATGTGTCCCATTGCAACATAAATTGGGGGAGCCAAATCCTGCAGTGCAAATAAGACATAACTTTGGCCATGTGCAGACAAACAACACCCATGGGGGCTGACACCGTCAACAATCATCAATGACACAATGACAGAAGTGACCATCCGAATGCAGACCCACATATTTGCACCAATGGGCACACACATGCAGATACCCTGTGGAGACTGCAGATGTGAGGCGAACAGATACCATACCATGGCAGCAATGGGACACACAATGAACAATTAGCACCAAATGAGGGCTCCCGTCCCATCAGCCTGGTCATGGAAGTGCCAACGGAATCATCAGCACAGATCCAACACACTTGTATAGCAATGTTGCACTGACAACACAGATGAGTCCTTCCCCATTGATGCCCAAACCTGCATGTTCACTGGAGATGGCCACACGGTCAGGGAAGTAGACGAATAGAACAATGGCAGGCACAACAGATGTGCAGGGGTGGAAGCCACAGATGTGAAGTTGCCAATCTAAGTAGGAAATCTCATTGCCAAATACTGAACACATGACACCCTCAGATGCTGCTATGGATGACATGGATACACCACAGGATAGGACACATTCCCCCTGGACCACATGGGTTCCTACACAGTAACACTTCATTATCATGAGACCAAATATCACCATCACTGCAGCAAGGGCATTGTTAGCATCATCAACATCATGTACATCAGAAGCAAAAGCACTAGAGAACAGAAAGTTGCTTTATTCAGCATATGTGGCATTAAAAGTAGAAGCCCGGTAGAACATAAACAAAGGCCAATGGCCAGTCCATCAACAAAGTCACAAGTGGGTGACAGTGGCAGATGCCACCCTACACATGCCTGCACAAAACCAGGGACAATCCACTAGGAGGGGCAACCGGGGGGTAGGCCAGGCACCGCAGGGACAGGATCAGGGCTCACCAGGAGGAAGCAGGGAAGGGGTGGTGGGTGCTGAAGAGCCACTGACAACTGCAGTGGAGGTGTCTGACATGGTGTGTGCCGGCACAACTGGGGGCATGGCTCAGATGTTGTGGGTGCCGGCACGACTGCAGTGGACCCTGCAGATGGAGTGGACAGGTCCCCCACTGCAGTGCCCAAGTCAGACAGGGTGGTAGTGGACTCCACTGCAGTGCCTACCACCAGGGGAGGAGAATGGGGAACAGGCAAGGTGGGCTGGACAGAGGGGAGGACACCCTCACCACATCAGTGGCACAGACAAGCGCAGCGGGGGGTGTGGTGCCGGGAGAGCAAGTGGCAGGGGGAGAAGGCCGGAGCCTCTTGGGGATGGTATATCTGTGGGTGGGGGAACCTGGGGCAGGGTGTGGTGGGGGCACCTGTGGAGTGGGGGCCTGAGGGATGGAGGAAGGAGACCTGGTGCTTGAGCTGCAGGGCGGCGGCGGGGTCTTGCTCTTAGCACTCCGGGGGACTTGCGGGTGGGGGCCTCAGTCTGTCTGCGCCTGGGGGAGGGTGTCCGGGGGCGAGGGCACTCTGCTCCGTGTGGGGGGCTTCCTCTTCCCCCTGGATGCTGGGGCAGCTGGATCGGAGGGGAAGAGGCCGAGGTCACTGAGGAAGAGGCGCTGGGTCTTTGGGGTTGCAGGTGAGGCAAGGGAGGGTGCTTTGGAGGGAGAGGCAACTGAGGACTGTGCAGTGCCCGTGGATGCGTGTGTGTGTACCAGGGCCCCATCACCTGGGAGTCTGGTTTCAGTCCCCTGACTGTGCGTGCGTGTGCGTTTAGTTTGTGGCGTGTGTGTCTGTGTGCTGGATGTGTGTGTGCTGGTGTGTGCCTGTGCCGGTGTGTGTGTGCTTGGGACGGGCAAGGTGCTGGGGAGTGTGGATGGAGCAGAGGCAGGAGGGGTGAGGGACTGTCTGAGGAGGGACACTGCTGCCATCAGGGAGGAGTCCATGGACCTGTTGCCCCTCTGTAGGTCAGACATGCCCAATGAGATGCCCTCCATGAACGACACCAGCTGAGTCAACAGTGCGGTGTGCGCATGGAGGACACTCAGCATGGCTGTCTGCCCTACATGGAGCTGGCGAAGGAGGTACACAGACTCCTCACTCAAGGCAGCAGGGGACACAGGGGCAGGGGGTGCGGTGCCTGGGCCAAAGGAGACACGCTCCCGAACATGGGAGCCTCCACGGACCTTGGGAATGGGAGCCGATGGGAGGGCGGTGGTGGTGCTGGTGGTGGCGGGGACAGCAACACTAGCTGGGGTGTGGTGGCTGCTGACACCCGCCTCCACAAGGGAGTCATCCTCCGAGTTGCTCTGGTCCTCAGCTGAGGTGGATGGTGCTGAGGACTCCTCGGTGTGGCTCCCCTCGCCCTCCGTGCCACTGGGTCCCTCCGACCACTCCACGGCTGCTGACCCAGTCTGGCTCTCTGGCTCCTCCTGGTCCGTGGAGCTGTCCCCTTCCGTGGCCGTGGATGTATCTGCAAACAATGGGGAAACAGACAGACATCAGTCACCTGCACCAAACGCACACACCACTGTGAGCACAGCACATCACAGAGCAAGCCCTGGCATCATTAGTTGTACATTGCTAAAAGTGCCCTAACTGAACAGGAGAAGCCAATTGTCAGTCTGATGCCAAGCATGGCACTCACATCCCACATGGCCTTGCACCCATCTGTCTGGTGTCTGTTGGATTGCAACACCCCAGTGTGGACACATGCACCAAGTACACAGTAGTTGGACAGTGCAGAGGACACGGTGTGGACACATCACAGCTCTTGCCACTGAGTCAGTACAGGTTTCCGGATGAAAGGGATGCCCAGAGTCAAATAGGAAATGCATGTGATGCATACCAGCGACAGACACCATGATGCACCCATGTCCTGATAGCCAGCGCCACTATGGTGTGCATGTAGCACATGTCACTCCCCTGCAGGACCACAAATAAGTTGACACATGCCATGGCAGAGGTATGACTGCTAAGTCATACATCACTGTCTCAGTGATGTATGACTTGGCAGCCAGACAACAACACTATGCACTGTGTCACAATAGTAGGTCATGGGGAATGCAAGTCCTGGAGCTGCACAAGTGCACATGTACATCCCCACACAACACATCATCTCAACCCTCATCTGTCCAGGTCACACCTATTGGACATATGGGAGACCTGTGACACTACCCTCTGAACCTGAGCCCCTCACAATTTGCTGTGAATGGGGAACAGCTGCCTGAACATCACATTCGCATACCCCAGTCTGCACGGGCAGCTGATCAAACACCTATGTGACACACAAGTATCGTCTCCTATGGTCACATCTCCAGGGGCATGCTGAGCCCCTACCAAGAAACACCTCAGCAGTCCTGGCAACTAATCCACAGCACACTGACACAGAGGCAGACACCGGAGGGGTCAAATCACTGTGCACAATGTGTCAGCTGATACACGGGAGTGGGAGTACAGAGTGCATTGCATGGCCTGGAGTAGGCATGACTGTCCTGCTCCACATGAATGAGGGATGTGCCCTGGACAGTGGATAGCTGGCTATGTATGTGTGACACATGTAATCTGCACACTCCTGGGGCCCAAACATTGTACCCACCCACTGCATGGGCGTGTGCCACATACCCCAGGCACATGTGGTGGCTCAGCTCAGCAAGTGGACCGCATATCAAAGCAACACGCAGATCACATGTCCAAACCCAGGCGTTGTGTGAACAATGGACCCACCCATGATGCCCACAACAGAGTTAGGGAAACAGATGCTGTCCCCCACCTTTAGTGAAGCAAACTGCAAGGACACAGTCCCAAGTGACACAATTCCCTGAATGTAAGGGCCACACCTGGGTATCAGATGAGCAGTGGGCAGTGCACAATAGAGGGACATGGCTCATGGACAACATGACTGCTGCACTGTGGCAGTTGAACCATGCCAGAGGAGGGCACAAAGCATGTAATACAGAGTTCACAGTGCAGTCTTTGACTCACCCCCTCCTTGCTGCTGTCTGGCCTTCTGCCCATCCAGGTCTGGAAACACCACCGCCAGGATCTGGAGCATGTGGGGGTCAGGGTCCGTGTTCCGCCCCTCCTGCGAGGAGGCGACAGCTTCAGCTGGACCCGTGCAATCCTCCGGGTCCAGCCCCGAAGGTCCTGCCACCTCTTCTGGCAGTTGCGGATCCGGCGCTTGTAGACCCCCACGGACCGGACAGCCCGGACGATGTCCTTCCAGATTTCCTGCTTCCGATGGGCATTAACCTGTCAGGATGACAAAGTGAAAAGGCCATTACCACACATGCAACATATCCGTGCATGACACAGTTGCATATACATGTCTCAATCACAGGGGCACATGATGTACACAGGCAGTGCAAAGCTGACCATGGACAGTTTGCCAGACGTCACTACATGGTATCATTGCATGGGAAGTAAAACCATGTTCAAATGCACTGTCACTGCACCATACCTGTCCAGTGCAAGTCACTACACACTATGGGGGGTGACAACTACTCAGTGAGCCTGCTAGCCAGTGGCGTGCAGACTCTCAGCCTTGCTAGTCACACAAAATGCACATTCAGAAAGGCAGTGCACAGAACACTCACCTGCTCCCCTGGTGTCCCATACAGCTTGCTGTACTGTGGAAGTAGGCTGTCCAGCAGGGCCTGGTTCTCTTCAAGGCTGAAGGCTGGGGCTCTCTCCACAGTACGTGCCATTGCAGGGTCCAGAGGGGCAGAGACAGCAGCAGTGCAGTGGCAGATGTCGTCCTGGAGCATGTAGTGCAGGCAAGTGAGCTCTCAGGGGAACAGCCAGCAATATATATGTGCTGGAGAGGCAGATACTGTCCCTTGTGTCCAAAGTGATAGGTCCAAGTCGTTTGCCTCTTCTGAATCTGGCCAATCCATGGAATAGCAGCACCAAAACACACCCACAGCATCCTTCAAATCCTCAACTTCATGACATACATGATTTTGCAACATTGTTGTGGGTGACCAACTGAATTTACAGCAACCGACTCGTTCGAAATTCGAAAACGCGTCCGTTGCCAGGCAAGCCCATTGTCAATGGGTGCGCACCGATCGGTCCATTGCGGTACAACGCGCACAGGGGTACAACGCGTACCCGCACACATTGAATGCAATGGGCCGGCCGGAGGCACCGATCGATCCATTGCAGTTCAACGCGCACAGGGGTACAACGCGTACCCGCACACATTGAATGCAATGGGCCGGCCGGAGGCACCGATCGGTCCATTGCGGTACAACGCGCACAGGGGTACAACGCGTACCCGCACACATTGAATGCAATGGGCCGGCCGGAGGCACCGATCGGTCCATTGCAGTTCAACGCGCACAGGGGTACAACGCGTACCCGCACACATTGAATGCAATGGGCCGGCCGGAGGCACCGATCGGTCCATTGCGGTACAACGCGCACAGGGGTACAACGCGTACCCGCACACATTGAATGCAATGGGCCGGCCGGAGGCACCGATCGGTCCATTGCAGTTCAACGCGCACAGGGGTACAACGCGTACCGCGCACATTGAATGCAATGGGCCGGCCGGAGGCACCGATCGGTCCATTGCGGTACAACGCATCACTGTACATGTGACTGGCATATGTCAGTATGCCTGTCTCAGATGGACATATGCCAGCCACAGATAGCTCCCAGGGAGTGAGGGGCACACCTACATCACGACAGCCTGTCCAAACCTTATCATAAGGCATGTAAGGATGCATTTCCTATTGTGTGTATGTTGGTGTACATGTTGTCCTGTGGGTGTCACCTGTGGGCAGCCATCCCCAGGCTGTGCACGTGTTCATGGGGACAGGATCCTGGGTGTTACGTGTACGTGACCACTGTGATGTGCAACTGTTCATATCTGTGCATGTGCCATGGTCACATTTCACAGTGGTGTATGTGTATGTCATGTCACATACCCCGTGAGTCCCATGTGGGACGGTATGTTTGAGCCAGGGTGTCCCAGTGGCACAATAGTGATGGTCCTCCACAATCTTTGTGCATGTAGTGTTTACAATGTCTCTGATTTCATGTGCACAATGGGAGACAGTCTCCACATCCACGTTGTGTGTGCATGGACTCTGATGTTGTGCGTGTGTGTCACAGACGTCCATGTCTGTCCTGCCGTGGCAAGTGGGGCCACTACCTGTGGGGGTCATGGTTGTTTTGCTGTGGTGTATACATGATACTCCATGTAATGCCAGTGTCCATGTGGCATTACAGGGTCCCTGGGAATGTACCTGTCGTTGAGCTGTGGTGCCTGGGGCACATCTGTCCTCACATGTCACTGTGGGGGTTATTGTGACACGGCAGCAGGAGATGGGAACTGTGACACGGCCTCATGATATCCAATGGGCCAACCTGGGACTAATTGATGCCACCTGTTGGACCGTGTTGACAGATGTTGGCCATGTATGTACCATACATGTCCTTCCGGTACTGCACACTTCATGTAGTTGTGCCTCATAATGATGTATGTTGGGATCTTGAGTGTGTTCAATGCCGCATATGTGGGGTGACTGACAATTTTGCTTACTTCTCCTCTGCACTGCAGGGCTCCTGCTGTCCATCGGCCATTCCCAGACCTGGCAACGATGGTGGAACGGGACAGCATCCGACGGTACCGCTTCACCAGGCAGCTGATTGAGGATTTGGCAGTGCAGTTGTCCCCACATTTGCAGCCTGGCCGGCCGTATCCTACAGCGCTGACCCCCAAGGTGAAGGTGATGGCAGCCCTACACTTCTTTGCCACTGGTACCTTCCAACATACTGTGGCGACTGCTGGTGGGATGTCACAGACCATGTTCAGCCGTGTGCTCCGCGATGTTTTGGTGGCAATGTTGCTCTTCCTGAACCGGTACATCTATTTCCCTAGACTGCGACGACTCACTGACGTGAAGAGTGACTTTTATGCCCTGGGGAGGATGCCGCATGTAATTGGCTCCATTGATGGGACACATGTGGCTTTGGTACCACCACAGGCCCAGGAGCAGGCCTACAGGAACCGCAAGCACTACCACTCGGTCAATGCACTGGTGGTGTGTCTTGCAGACATGACCATCACACACGTGTGTGCCCGTTTCCCTGGTTCAGCACACAATGCCTTTGTGATGAGGAGTAGTCGCATCCCCAGGATAATGGCACAGATGCAGAACCAGCGTGCCTGGCTTGTCGGTGTGTACTGACTTTGTGCCATTGTGTGTGATCTGATCTGTAGTATTCCGCCCACTTTTCCAAGTCAGCTAATGTGCACTTGTCTGTCCGTAGGTGACTCGGGATACCCCAACATGCCATGGTTGCTGACACCCCTCAGGAACCCTGTGACACCTGCCCAGATGCGCTACAATGAGGCACATGGTCGGACCAGGAGAGTGATTGAGCGGACCTTTGGTCTCCTGAAGAGCCGCTTCCGCTGCCTGGACAAGACCGGAGGGTACCTCCCATATGCCCCTGCGAAAGTGTGCAAGATTATCATCGTCTGCTGCATGCTCCACAACCTGGCAGTGCGGAAGGAGTTGCCTCTCATCCAGGATGACAATGACCAACATCCGCCACCTGTGGAGGATCCTGGCCTGGACCACGATGCCAGTGACGATGATGATGATGATGGTGATGGTGATGTCCGCACACAGCTCATCACCAACTTCTTTAGCTGAATGTGAGTATCCTGAGGTGTCATGTCAATGATGTGAGTTGGCATGATGTGTGGGTGGTGCTCTGGTGCTGTTGGAGTGTGTCCATGGGCTACTTGACTGGATGTGTGTTGCGATGTGTGGTGACAGGTGGGCTGTACTCCCCAACAGTGTTGACATGCTAACTTGGTTCTGGGTGGGTATCTTGTAACATGTATTGTGCATGAGTTTTGCTGTTCTGTCCTGTACTCCATTGCTTTTGACTGTGTGTCATTTCTGTCCTTACAATAACCACAAAAGCCCCACGTTGTGTGGAGAAGGGAACGAGAGGCACGGGGTCTTAGGAGCTAACAGCCTCCAACACTAACAGTCTAACCACAAAAAGCTGCTCCTAACTGAATTGCCACTACGAGGTTTGGGATGTATTTGTAAGTGAAGGCATCTCACAAAAAGTAACGGACTGGTCTCACACACCACCTGGTGTCATGCTTCATCATTGACCAGTCCTCGCCCTCTAAAACCTTGGTTTGATGGAGGGCGGGCATACACCTGACGACAGGGATGCACTTCTAAACTAAGTGGGGGCCCATAAACAAAAAGTGTGGTTAAAAAACATTATAGTTATCTTAATCGTGTTTTTAATGTTAAAGGTAACTATATGATATTAAAATCAAGTGACGGTATGTGGGGAATTAATGTCCCCTATCCGTTATGTGAGAGGTCAACATGTTTCTGCCTTAATGGCCCGCTTGGGTCCAGGGCATTCGTCAGGACCTAAAAAGAACATAGAGGGCTCCGTTCTTACCAGCTAGTGGTAAGAGTAAACCACTGTGTGGGCGTGAGCACTGCCACACTCCACAACTTGATGGCCTCTAATTTCAAGCCTGTAAAAGAGAAATTGATTGAGAAAAATATATACACTGCCAAACCTTCTAAGTAGTTGAGAACTGAACGCAAAACATGCATTGTTTCAGAAAAACATAAGTGACTACTTATGTGACATGTGACACTCTATTTGTGTACATGAAATCAAAATAAAAAAGTGAGAATATAAATCTCACTGTTCTTACCCTAGATACCAAAGCTACTTGCCCCATGGGAGGAGGGAGGAAACCCCTGTAGTCAAACCCTGTTGAGAAACCATGGTACACATTTAAAATAATTCTCAATAAGAAAAATAATTCTCAATAAGAAAAATAATTCTCAATAAGAAAAAGAAGAAAAAGGGAAAAAGGTAGATGAAAGAACAGTTTTTTGATCTGTGGCAAAATAAACCTACACATGCAACACCATCTGCCTATCAGGTAATTGAACAACCATACATTCAAACAATTCTCATTCACACCCTTACTGCATCAAGGGAAATTTCCCATGTGGATCCTAGGCGACTGCTCCCGGTCCTCCCTGATGAAGAAATGAGGTAAAGGAGGTCGCGCTATATATAGTGCACTCTATCACACTAATTATCACCAAATGGTTCACAGGTGCTGATAATAATCATGTGATTTTGGTTTCCTGTGTCACAAGAAAAGGCAGCCTGACCTACCCATGGCGATCGTATGCACATGCTCAGAGTGAACTACAGCTAATCAGTAGGAAAAAGGTTTGTGACTTCCTGTGTCTATTGAAACGAATGCCTGATTCTAAAATGGCCGTGCATGCTTGCAAACAAGGAAACTTTCCTTTTCAAGTTCCTACAAATGCTCAAAGTGGCTAAATGTACGCGCATGTACAATGCTGTAAATACGCGTATGTTCTATACTGTTTTAAATAGCGCGCGATAGAAAATTGCGCGCGATAAAAATTGTGTTCATCCTCAAAGTGGAGAACAATGAATCTGCCAACCACGGTCAGAAAAAGGGTGGCGTGGGGGGGGGGGGGAAGGGGGAAGGAGAGGGGGGGAGGGAAAGGGGAGGGGGGGGGAGGGGGTTGGTTTGCAGGAATTAACACCTCACCCTTGGGAAAAATAAATAAAAATTTTAAATAAAATTTTTAATTATATAGGGGGTATAGTACTCAAATATGCACAATGAGGGTCTCAATCAGTTAAATGTAGCCTCACAGATTGTCAGTGCTTTATAGAGTGAATCCTAAGGTAAAATAGGCGTGCCCAAACCATGTAGATAATGTGTAGAAATTAAATTAAAGATGGATTTTAGGGATTCCTATTGTCCCATCTGGAGCCATGGTATTTCATCGTTGAGGCCTTGTTGCCAAGAGTGGAGACGAAACACCCATCGTTGTTCCCTCACATGTAGAGCTTTTGTAAGATCAAACTTGCGTTTCTTCATCACTTCTAGGATTGACCATTTTAGGTCTGTGTCATTATGGTTTTTTCTGTGAAATGACGCGTCAGTTTAGTGTTGTTCTTTTTACCTCGGATGGTACTCCGATGTTCACTGATTCGTACCTTGATTTTCCTAGTAGTCATCCCTACATATCTGAGGCCGCAAGGACAGGTTAGGAGGTACACAACATTCTCTGTGTTACAGTTACTGAATCCTCGTAACTTCCAAGGTTTTCCAGTCCCTATGTCTACCTCCTTGGTGTTAGCGGTGAGACTGCAAGAAGTGCAGTTCCCACAAGAGAAATGACCCACAGGTCGTGGGTGGGTCCACAAGGTCTGCTGTTCTCCATCCTCTCTTGTTGGTGTTTTTGCGTGTACCAATTAATCACGCAGACTCCTGTTCCTTCGGAAGGCAAATAGAGGTGGTTGCCACTGATTGCCTGCACTATTAAGAATGTGCCAGTTTTTCTCACTATTTTTTGTACTGTGTTTGAGGCCGGGGTGAATGTAGTAACGCACACCAGTCTTTTGGTGTCTTCTTTAATTACATCCTCTAATAGAGCTTCTCTTGAATTGTTCCTTGCACGTTTTTTGCTCTTCTCACTATTTTCTTTGGATAATGGCGTTCCAAAGTTTGTTCTCCAGCTCTCCGCCTGATCCACATAAGTTGTCATATCGGAACAGTTTCAGTCGTATTCGGAGGAATTGGCCTACCGGGAGATTTTGTCTCAAAGCCCTGGGGTGGTAGCTTTCAAAAAGAAGTAAACTATTTTTATCTGTGGTCTTGCTATGGACCTTAGTTACAAACCCTTCATGAGTTATGGTAATGTCCAAATCAAGGAAGATTGCGTGGTTCTTATCAATAGTGTGTGTAAATCTGAGATGGTTGTCTATTGAATTAACCCATTGAACAAATTCCATTGCTCTCTCTTCTGTTCCGTGCCATACAATCAGCACGTCATCAATGTAACGCTTCCAAACCTTCAGATGTTCCAGAAATCGGTTATTTGGATTAAGGATGTAGTCTTCCTCAAATTGCTGGACATAAAGACATGCCATACTTGGGGCAAGGTACTGCCCATTGAAGTTCCGGTGATCTGGTGATAGATGGAATCCTCAAACTCAAAGAAGTTCTCTGTAAGCGCTAATTCAGCACATTCCATCACAAAATGTTGGGGGTCATGAAATTCCACTCCATATTCAAAAGGATATTTTCCACCACTTCCAAAGTTCTTCTCTGTGGGATGCTTGTATATAGGGCTTCTATGTCCATTGTAATTAATATATCTCCAGATGGGTCTATTTCCAGATCTCGGAGAAGGCAAAGGACATCTTTAGTGTCTCGAAGGTAAGAATGTGATTGCTTCACAATCGGTCTGAGGAACCAATCGTAAAACTGCGAAAGGGGTTCCAGGACTGATCCAATCCCGGATACGATGGGTCTACCAGGAGGAGGGGTCCGGTTTTTATGGATCTTAGGAAGCGTATAGAATCTGGGCATCCTAGGATTCTCATTGATGAGGAAGCTGGCTTCTTGTCTGGTAATCCAGTCGTTGGTAAAGGCTTCCTCCACCATGTTCTTAATCCTTGTCATCAGGGGGCCTGTTGGATCATTTCTATGTATGGCATAGCTGGCTGTGTCTGAGAGAAGTCTTTTACATTCCTCTTGATACATCTCCTGATCCATAATCACAATAGCACCCCTTTGTCTGCTGGTTTTATCACAAGCTCGTGGTTGTTCTTCAAACCCTGTAGTGCCGTACGTTCATTTCTTGTAAGATTTTGAAACCCCTTGGTGCTCTCGAAGTTGATGATATCAATCTCCTTGAGAACTGCTTCCTCAAAGGCTAAAACTTGACAAGAGATATTCTGGGCAGGTGGTTGAAAAGTTGACTTCTTCCTGAGTCCCGTTGTCAATTGTTCCTCAGATCTATCCTCATCTGTACCAAAATAGTCGCGCAACTTGATTTTTCTAAAGAACTGCGCAAGTTCTGTATGAAGTACAAAGGGATCATTCTTGGGTGTCGGGACAAAGCCCAATCCTTTGAAGAGGACACTCTCTTCTTCAGTTGTCAATGTGTGCTTACTAAGATTAACGATATTCGTTAGTCCCTGCTTGTCGAGGGCATATTCGCTTTCCCTTTGCTCCTGGTGACCACCGGGGTGGGTTGTTGGTCCTCCCACTGAACCCTTGTATTCCTTCTGCAGAGGCAGAGGCAAACAAAAAAGAAGGAATACAAGGGTTCAGTGGGAGGACCAACAACCCACCCCGGTGGTCACCAGGAGCAAAGGAAAGCGAATATGCCCTCGACAAGCAGGGACTAACGAATATCGTTAATCTTAGTAAGCACACATTGACAACTGAAGAAGAGAGTGTCCTCTTCAAAGGATTGGGCTTTGTCCCGACACCCAAGAATGATCCCTTTGTACTTCATACAGAACTTGCGCAGTTCTTTAGAAAAATCAAGTTGCGCGACTATTTTGGTACAGATGAGGATAGATCTGAGGAACAATTGACAACGGGACTCAGGAAGAAGTCAACTTTTCAACCACCTGCCCAGAATATCTCTTGTCAAGTTTTAGCCTTTGAGGAAGCAGTTCTCAAGGAGATTGATATCATCAACTTCAAGAGCACCAAGGGGTTTCAAAATCTTACAAGAAATGAACGTGCGGCACTACAGGGTTTGAAGAACAACCACGAGCTTGTGATAAAACCAGCAGACAAAGGGGGTGCTATTGTGATTATGGATCAGGAGATGTATCAAGAGGAATGTAAAGACTTCTCTCAGACACAGCCAGCTATGCCATACATAGAAATGATCCAACAGGCCCTGATGACAAGGATTAAGAACATGGTGGAGGAAGCCTTTACCAACGACTGGATTACCAGACAAGAAGCCAGCTTCCTCATCAATGAGAATCCTAGGATGCCCAGATTCTATACGCTCCTAAGATCCATAAAACCGGACCTCTCCTCCTGGTAGACCCATCGTATCCGGATTGGATCAGTCCTGGAACCCTCGCAGTTTTGCGATTGGTTCCTCAGACCGATTGTGAAGCAATCACATTCTTACCTTCGAGAAACTAAAGATGTCCTTTGCCTTCTCGAGATCTGGAAATAGACCCATCTGGAGATATATTAATTACAATGGACATAGAAGCCCTATATACAAGCATCCCACAGAGAAGAACTTTGGAAGTGGTGGAAAATATCCTTTTGAATATGGAGTGGAATTTCATGACCTCCAACATTTGTGATGGAATGTGCTGAATTAGCGCTTACAGAGAACTTCTTTGAGTTTGAGGATTCCATCTATCACCAGATCACCGAACTCAATGGGCAGTACCTTTGCCCCAAGTATGGCATGTCTTTATGTCCAGCAATTTGAGGAAGACTACATCACTTAATCCAAATAACCGATTTCTGGAACATCTGAAGGTTTGGAAGCGTTACATTGATGACGTGCTGATTGTATGGCACGGAACAGAAGAGAGAGCAATGGAATTTGTTCAATGGGTTAATTCAATAGACAACCATCTCAGATTTACACACACTATTGATAAGAACCACGCAATCTTCCTTGATTTGGACATTACCATAACTCATGAAGGGTTTGTAACTAAGGTCCATAGCAAGACCACAGATAAAAATAGTTTACTTCTTTGAAAGCTACCACCCCAGGGCTTTGAGACAAAATCTCCCGGTAGGCCAATTCCTCCGAATACGACGAAACTGTTCCGATATGACAACTTATGTGGATCAGCGGAGAGCTGGAGAACAAACTTTTGGAACGCCATTATCCAAAGAAAATAGTGAGAAGAGCAAAAAACGTGCAAGGAACAATTCAAGAGAAGCTCTATTAGAGGATGTAATTAAAGAAGACACCAAAAGACTGGTGTGCGTTACACATTCACCCCGGCCTCAAACACAGTACAAAAAATAGTGAGAAAAACTGGCACATTCTTAATAGTGCAGGCAATCAGTGGCAACCACCTCTATTTGCCTTCCGAAGGAACAGGAGTCTGCGTGATGAATTGGTACACGCAAAAACACCAACAAGAGAGGATGGAGAACAGCAGACCTTGTGGACCCACCCACGACCTGTGGGTCATTTCTCTGTGGGAACTGCACTTCTTGCAGTCTCACCGCTAACACCAAGGAGGTAGACATAGGGACTGGAAAACCTTGGAAGTTACGAGGATTCAGTAACTGTAACACAGAGAATGTTGTGTACCTCCTAACCTGTCCTTGCGGCCTCAGATATGTAGGGATGACTACTAGGAAAATCAAGGTACGATCAGTGAACATCGGAGTACCATCCGATGTAAAAGAACAACACTAAACTGACAGCGTCATTTCACAGAAAAACCATAATGACACAGACCTAAAATGGTCAATCCTAGAAGTGATGAAGAAACGCAAGTTTGATCTTACAAAAGCTCTACATGTGAGGGAACAACGATGGGTGTTTCGTCTCCGCTCTTGGCAACAAGGCCTCAACGATGAAATACCATGGCTCCAGATGGGACAATAGGAATCCCTAAAATCCATCTTTAATTTAATTTCTACACATTATCTACATGGTTTAGGCACGCTATTTTACCTTAGGATTCACTCTATAAAGCACTGACAATCTGTGAGGCTACATTTAACTGATTGAGACCCTCATTGTGCATATTTGAGTACTATACCCCTATATAATTAAAAATTTTATTTAAAATTTTTATTTATTTTTCCCAAGGGTGAGGTGTTAACTCCTGCAAACCAACCCCTCCCCCCTCCCCTTTCCCTCCCCCCTCTCCTTCCCCTTCCCCCCCCACGCCACCCTTTTTCTGACCGTGGTTGGCAGATTCATTGTTCTCCACTTTGAGGATGAACACAATTTTTATCGCGCGCAATTTTCTATCGCGCGCTATTTAAAACAGTATAGAACATACGCGTATTTACAGCATTGTACATGCGCGTACATTTAGCCACTTTGAGCATTTGTAGGAACTTGAAAGGAAAGTTTCCTTGTTTGCAAGCATGCACGGCCATTTTAGAATCAGGCATTCGTTTCAATAGACACAGGAAGTCACAAACCTTTTTCCTACTGATTAGCTGTAGTTCACTCTGAGCATGTGCATACGATCGCCATGGGTAGGTCAGGCTGCCTTTTCTTGTGACACAGGAAACCAAAATCACATGATTATTATCAGCACCTGTGAACCATTTGGTGATAATTAGTGTGATAGAGTGCACTATATATAGCGCGACCTCCTTACCTCATTTCTTCATCAGGGAGGACCGGAGCAGTCGCCTAGGATCCACATGGGAAATTTCCTTGATGCAGTAAGGGTGTGAATGAGAATTGTTTGAATGTATGGTTGTTCAATTACCTGATAGGCAGATGGTGTTGCATGTGTAGGTTTATTTTGCCACAGATCAAAAAACTGTTCTTTCATCTACCTTTTCCCTTTTTCTTCTTTTTCTTATTGAGAATTATTTTTCTTATTGAGAATTATTTTTCTTATTGAGAATTATTTTAAATGTGTACCATGGTTTCTCAACAGGGTTTGACTACAGGGTTTCCCTCCCTCCTCCCATGGGGCAAGTAGCTTTGGTATCTAGGGTAAGAACAGTGAGATTTATATTCTCACTTTTTATTTTGATTTCATGTACACAAATAGAGTGTCACATGTCACATAAGTAGTCACTTATGTTTTTCTGAAACAATGCATGTTTTGCGTTCAGTTCTCAACTACTTAGAAGGTTTGGAAGTGTATATATTTTTCTCAATCAATTTCTCTTTACAGGCTTGAAATTAGAGGCCATCAAGTTGTGGAGTGTGGCAGTGCTCACGCCCACACAGTGGTTTACTCTTACCACTAGCTGGTAAGAACGGAGCCCTCTATGTTCTTTTTAGGTCCTGACGAATGCCCTGGACCCAAGCGGGCCATAAGGCAGAAACATGTTGACCTCTCACATAACGGATAGGGACATTAATTCCCCACATACCGTCACTTGATTTTAATATCATATAGTTACCTTTAACATTAAAAACACGATTAAGATAACTATAATGTTTTTTAACCACACTTTTGTTTATGGGCCCCCACTTAGTTTAGAAGTGCATCCCTGTCAGTCAGGTGTATGCCCGCCCTCCATCAAACCAAGGTTTTAGAGGGCGAGGACTGGTCAATGATGAAGCATGACACCAGGTGGTGTGTAGACCAGTCCGTTACTTTTTGTGAGATGCCTTCACTTACAAATACATCCCAAACCTCGTAGTGGCAATTCAGTTAGGAGCAGCTTTTTGTGGTTAGACTCATTTCTGTCCTTCACAGGGTACTTTCAGATTCGTTTGGTCAACTGTGTCCACCGACGACGTGATTGCACATCCAGGCTGGTAGCTGTTGTGTCCCTACAGGTGATGTGCGCCACACCCATGGACTTCCTTCCGTCTACAGTTGTTGACTGTGTGCCCGCTGCCAGGTGGGGTTACCTTGCATCTGTAGTGGTTACGGCATGTTGCAACTGTGTAATAAACCTGTGCTTCACTTTGTGATGTGCGTTGTCTGTGGTCACACATTTGACTGCCATTTGCTTACTGCACCTGTGGGCTACTTGACTACAACTGGGAATGGGTGTGGTGTCTGTGCATTGCACCGTCTTCCCTGGCAACATCAGTGTAGGCAATGAGTCAGATGGCCTAGGTGTGTATGTGTTGTGTAGCCCTGGTGGTGTGTCTCCCTCATGTGTGTCACGTTGCCTGTACTCACATGCCTGTGTTGTCCTTGCTGTTGCAGTTCGCATACACAGTGTAATTTTGCAGTTCATCATCCCCATAACAGCACCCACGTTGGAATCACGACAGAGGCAAGTGTGGTGTATTAGTGTGTTTATTGTGATACATTTGTGTTAATAGTGCATAGGATGGGTTGTGCTGTACATAAATCTTGCAATCCCAAGTTCCTAGGTGAATTGAAAGTCCGGGTAGACAGGATCCCCAGTATCGGGGCCACAGTTGTCTGACACATTGGTCCAACTTGTACTCCCCATGCAATGTGTGGGAGTAGTGTTGCCGTCAACAGGGTGAACAGTCTGTGCACAAAGGCGAACATCCAGAACAGGTTCAGGCTTCCTGGGAGTTGCGCTTGGCCATCGGCCTCTCACTTTTCCCTCCTCGGACGACCCCTCTTCTTGGGGGGGCCCCTCAAGTACAGGCTGCTGCGGTGCAGGGGACTCTCCGCCAGAGTCCTCCTCCCTCCCTGTGGCAGTTGCAGTTTGTTCGGCACCAGATGTTGTTGGCACACAGGGAGGTGTGGACTGGTTGCTGTTCATCTGGCGGAGGCATTGTAAAATGTCCCTGTGCACCGCCGTCATCTCATGCAGTGCATCCCACTTGGACTCCACGCGGGACATGTGTGAGTCCACACGGGACATGTGTGACTCCACGTGGGACATGTGGGAGTCCAAGCGGGCATGATGGGCAGCCTGCTGCTGTTTAATGTCTCTGAGGAGCCCCACTACCTGGCTGAGCTCTCCGGTGCTGGACTGGTACGCATCAGCTATGCGTACCAGTTGTGGGTCATCATGCATACCAGCAACGTCTGCAAGCAGCGACCTCTGTCTCCCACCCCTCCCACCACCCCTCCTGACATGTGCAGTGTGTGCAGTGGCATGCACAGATAACCCTGGTCCACCTTGGGGGTTGGTGGTGGTGGTGGTGTCCATGGCCCCAGGTTGGTCCAGGGTCACTGTGCTGGTGTTGCTCCTTGTTCTGTCCATGTCGGCAGGGATGGTATTCGTGGTGACAGTCGTTGGAGGGGTGGGTGCAGGGGGTGCAGCTGGTGGTCCTGCTGGTGCTGCAGCTGGTGGTCCTGCTGGTGCTGCATGTTGACTTGCACCGGATGTGCAGGTTGTTCTTCATCGTCCGAGGAGGACAGAGGCTGTACGACGCCAGTGAGCTCGGCATCCTCTTGAGCCTGGGACTGGGACTCCTCAGCATCTGCTGCTGTGTCCCCATCATCACCTGTTTTTGGGAGACACAAACAATGTATGTCATGTTTCTGCAGGCATCAATGGTTGACACACATGACAGTTGTGACTGTGCCTCTGGGTGCGGGCCTGTACATTGCATTGTCCTAAGTCGTCACAGTCAGGGGTTGATATTGGTGTGGCACATTGTCCTGCATTATTTGGGCATTTCTATGTATTTTCTGGGGTGTGAACATGGTCTGCATTGGTTGTGTTTGGTTGACAGCCGGCCCTCCTTCCCACCCACCCAGCCAGTCAGTTATCCCACCATGGAACGTGCTTGCGTTGCAGGGAGTGTAAGTTGTCTCTCAGGATGTCAGTCAGTGGTGTCCTGCTGTTTGTTGGTGCACAGTTGCCAGCAGGGCCTTGTGCTCCCCACAGCAGTAGCCAGTGTCAGCCATCTTGTGAGTCCTTCTCCACTCCCTGTGATGTGAGCATGGTTCAGGGTGGTGTTGATGGGACAGTTGTGGGGGTGACCAATATCAGTGACTACGACTCCCATCATGCTATTGCCTCCACCCCCTTCCCAGCATGCCCATGCTTCCTTCCTTTTGATTCTGCTTCCCTGTGGGGTGGGCTGGCTGTGCTGACAGGATGGCTGGGAGTGTTGTCCTGGCAGTTGTTTGGCTAAGAGTCCCAAGAGTGTCCCTGTGCTTCACACAACATAACCCAGGGTGGTGGTTCTTTGTGGGATCTTGTGTTAGGATGGAGGGCATTGCATTCTACCAGGTGGGTACTGTGGAGTTTGTGTTGGGGGGTGTGTGAGGGAGGTGCTTGTGACTATGGTTAGTGCTGCAAGTCCTCCTTCCCACCCAGCCAGCCAGCCAGTTATCCCACCATGGAACGTGCTTGCATTGCAGGGAGTGTAAGTTGTCTCTCAGGATGTCAGTCAGTGGTGTCCTGCTGTTTGTTGGTGCACAGTTGCCAGCAGGGCATTGTGCTCCCCACAGCAGTAGCCAGTGTCAGCCATCTTGTGAGTCCTTCTCCACTCCCTGTGATGTGCGCATGGTTCATGGTGGTGTTGATGGGACAGTTGTGGGGGGGGGGCAATATGTGTGACTGCGACTCCCATGATGCTATTGGCTTCACTGACTTGGCCAGCATACACAGAATTCCTTCCTTTGAGTGGTCTTCACTGTGTGTTGGTGTTGTTGTGGTGGCTACATGTGTGGATGTGTTTGTTAGTTCTATTTGTGCCACTGCCTAGCTGTAGTTGTGGTTGTGTTTGTACATGTGTTGGCACAGTTGGATGTGACTTTTTTGATGGCATGTGTTGTGTTTATCTGACTGACATACACATTTTGGGATGATTCTGTTCTAGTTGCTGTGTAATTGCTATGAGTGCATGGTTTGACTCTCCCCTTGACAGTGATGTGTGTGTTTTGTGGCAGTATATTGTGTACATTTGTTGTGTACTCACCAGGCTCTGGGATGTCCTCTAGTCCATATACGCTCACTGGCGGAAGGATGGCCCGCACCTTCTCCTCCCAGGGCCTGAGGTATATTGGCTTGGCAGGAGGGCCACTGCCGGTGTATTGGCTGTTGATGTAGTCTTTCTTCAGCATGTCCCGTACCCTCCTGCGCACGTCATACCACCTGTTCTGGATGTCCGTCTTTAAGCGCCGACATGGTGATTGGGCGTTCACCCTGTTGATGATCCTCTCCCACATCTTGGTTTTCTGCGACATGGGGGTCTGTTGGACCAGTGTGCCAAATAGCTGTGGCTCCACCCTGAGGATCTCGTCTACCATGACTTCCAATTCACTATCTAGGAACTTGGGATTCTTCTTGGGGGGCATGGTGATGGGTGGTGTTGGTGGGTGATGTGTGTGTTGGTGTGCAGGTGAGGGTGTGTGAGTGTGTGTTTTGCTGGGTTTATGTGAGGTAGGTATTTGTTGGTGTGCTGATGGTGTGTGGCTTGTGTGAGGGATGAGCTGTGGGTGTGTGGTTGCTTTCTCTTGGGTGCTGGCAGTGGAATGGCATTTGCAAAGGCTCATGGTAGTGATTTGTGTCCTTTATATAGGTGGAGTTGTGGGTGTGTCTTTGTTCTCTGTCCCCAACCCCCCCAGTATTTATTGGCTTGGTAATTGCTTGTTTGGCCTTTTTTGGGTGATTTTTCCTTTGTGCTGTTTGTGTATGTTGGAAACGTTCTTGTGACCGAGTCGGACCCTGCATTGGTCTCGTACGGTGTTCTCCGTTTCGTTCACGCTGTGTTTGTGCAGTTTTCTATGCTGCGTACGCGTCGGTCGCGGTGTATTGTGTTGCTTCGGCTCAGTTTTGTATGCGTGTCGGTCGTACGGCTTGTCCTCCGTCCGACTCGCTCGTGGTTTTCGCGCCTTGCATCGTACTTTGCGGTTTGGAGTTCGCGTGTACGTTTCGGTCGGATTTGTTCCGGGTGCGTGTCGGTCGGTTGGATTTGCGTGTTTTTCCGGCCGGATTGCTGTTTTCCGTGCGGCTCGGTCGGTCGACTTTGTTTCGGTACGTGTCGGTCGGATTTTTCGCGCCTTGCATCGTACTTGGCGTGTCGTGCGCCACGGGTACGTGTCGGTCGGTATTTTTTCCGGATCCGAGTCGGTCGGTGCTTTTTCCGGCCCGAATCGGAATCGACCCCTTAATCTTTGTTTCAAAACGCACCTCACTGCTGTCTAAATTCCAGGCCAAAATCATTTTCTTCTCTTTGTTTATAGAAGAACCCGAAAAGGCCCTAAATGTATCAGTGATTTCCTCCAAACATTCCATTGTTTCCCGGGGTCCTTCGTATACAGGATAATATCATCTGCATAGAGACCAATCTTGTTCACATAGTTGTGAAACTCAAAGGGCACTATCTCAACACCTGCCCTGAAGGCCTTAGCTAAGGGCTCCATGTATGGATTAAAGAGTAAGGAAGAGAGCGGACAACTCTGGTGAGTTCCCCTCAAGTTATTAACTCTCCTTGTCATGTTCCTGTTAATTAGAATCTGTGCAGATGGTGCTGTATATAGAATCTTAATTGCAGCAATAAGCCCTGATGGGAGGCCAAAGGTCTCTAAAACCTCCCACAAGTAAGCCCAGCCCACCCTATCAAATTCTTTAGCTGTGTCAATAGTTATGATGGCCACAGGGTCTGAGTTCGCAGTTGCCATATCGATTGATGATATCAACTGATGGGTAAGGTCATGGAACTGCCTATCCAGTACAAATCCCTTCTAATCTTGGTGTACAATATTACTTACTCCTGACAGAGATCCAAAATAATCTGCACAACAGTGTTTGAGCTTGGGCAAGGATAGTTCTTTCTGCCTGCTTTGAGAATGTTTCTATCTGGCCTAAAGAGCTTCCCTCATTGGAGTCCTGGTCATATAGACCACTTTAAAGACCCCTATCTAGTCTTCATTGTGATTCCAAATGACACCTCAGCACTGCGGTTCCCTTCCTGTAGGACTCCCAAAGGGGACACGGAGAGGACCCCACCTAATTCATCTTGGAGTAATTGAACATGTTCCATTACTTCTCCAGGTTGAGCGGTGGAAGGTTCATTAAGGTATACAGAGTTTTATCTAGAAGCAACCGCTTAGTTTCTGATATCTTCACTTCTTCTTGTTCCTAAGAGGTCCCCTTATGATTGGCCATATTTTTTAACAAAAAGAATTGAGTGAGGATGTAACTTTTGGTCTTCCGCAAGACTGCCTTTGCCGGGAGATAACCGAGGCTTTCTTCACTGTACCCTGCTTGTATGCTGGAGATATGCACCAATCTAAATACAAAGATCAGGTAAACATGGTCACTTCAGCTTCTTTCCACGCTCTTATAGAGATCAAGAAAATCGAAAATGTTTAACTGCTGATCTTCTAAAAACAGTAGTCATTGCTTTCGTATTAGCACGACTTGACTACTGTAATAGCCTGTATTTAGATTTGCACAAGGGTTCACTAAAGAAACTACAAACCCTTCAGAACGCCGCTGCTCGGTTTCTGTTCAAGATCCCAAAATCTCAATCAGCTAAAACGGCCATCAGACAACTTTATTTGCTCCCAGTCATGTATCCTCTTTGCGAAGCTATTTATTTTAAAATTGAAGTAAACAGCCACTATTCTTTTAACGGACTTCTCATCTATCGGCCACCTGGTTCCAAAACAGCCTTTACTCAATCTATTGGCAATCTTATAGACTAAAAGTGGGCACTACAGACGTCACTATTCTAGGCGACTTTAATTTTCATATGGAAAATTCTCTGGATTCAGTTTCCATGAATCTACTGGATCATATGGCCGGGGCAGGTCTAACCCAAATTGTCCAGGCTCCCTCACACATAGCTGGTCACCTTCTAGATGGCATTTTCACGGACAATCCTCAGCTCCACTTGCTATCCTCTCTACCTCTGACATGGTCTGACTATAAGGCAATCATGTTTGATTTAAATGGGCTATCTAAGGCAGAATCAGTCTGCCCACAAATTGGGAGCATTACGAAGCGCCTGTGGAGTATGCTTGATGCTAGGCAGCTTCATGCATCCCTTATCCAATCAACTCTACCGGTCAGCCTGATTTGGACATAGCTGTTCGCAACTACCATCAATGGCGGTGGTGCACGCGCAAGATGGCCGCACTACCGTGAGGCTCCTGCCCCTCGGCGCCAAGATTCGTTATTTATCCTGCCCATATGCATCTGTAACGGTAATGCCTACAGCCATCAAGAGTTCAAAGACAGCTGAGACTCCGGTGCGAGTTTGAGCTTGATAGCACTCTCCTGGCCGCTGCTGCGAGACCATCCTCGCCACACCGCTGCGGCTGTCTGAGCAGCTCGGAACAACCGGCCGGCGGGAGACATCACGCAAGGCCCGCGGCTCCCACGAGGCGGCTAGGCCTCCCTGGACGGAGCGCGGAGAGGGAGCCATACGCCGGAGGCAGTGAAGCCGTATCCCGCGGCTCTTCGCTGCAGCAAGACCAGCACGACTCCTGACACCGAACAGTGGTGAACTCGGGAGGAAATTCGAATTGGCCCCGGAGGACGCATACGCGGTAAGAGGCGCGATGTGTCGGAAGAGCCCGTGAGGCCTCCCCCTCTCCCTGGACATAACGAACGGCCCCGCCAGCCATTAATGTGCTACACAGTGCACTGCATGGGACTATTCTGTGGGACCGTGTTCACAATAGTGGGAAAATCTGCATTTAAACGCCGTCCCCGCAATACTGCCGCCATAACCGTTTCACTCTTTAAAGAGGGGACACGCACACAGCGCTGGGCCCCCCTAGCCCATTGCTAACAAAGCCACCGACGTATACCTGAATAGTGGAAAGTGTGAGGGCGCAGCACTTACAGAACTCTGCATGTCCAGGGGGTGCGGACATCTGGTGAATCACATGCACTTCTGACCTTAACCGCGGCGCCGGAACAGTAGGTCCCCCTGCTGCACGTTTCCAGAGGAGTAAAGAGAAGAAACATAGGATAAAAACTGGTGCACCCCCCCTCAGCTGAACCAGCGAGTGTATTAGACACTACTGACACTGTAATACGCGCGAGGGACGACATCACTGCGGTCTGCACTGACGCTCCTTACTGTGGCCCACAATGGGGAAACCAGACACAAGACAACCACGACTCATATTTGAGGCCAAGAAAAGTACACCCATACAACAGGACGAACAGGGCGCGACCGGGGGGGACGTCACTCAAGATTCCTCCACCAAGCAGAATGAGGACATGAAAGCTATCTTGCAAGAGGTCAGACAAGGCTTTGCCACCATAGCTGATAAAATGGATAGCATGTCAACGCGGATGGACGCCATTGTTCATAAACTCGAGGGTCACGAGGAACGCATCAAGGAGACGGAGCGTCGCATCTCGGACACTGAAGACACCACCTCTCAGGTTAAAACACATGTAGCACAAATGGACAAACGTTTGAAATTAATAGCGGCCAAGAATGAAGATTTAGAAGCGAGAAGCAGGCGCAATAACATCCGCGTCCTTGGTATTCCGGAAAGTACCAGTACCGGAAAAATGGAAGAGTACATCGAAAAACTGCTGTTGACGTCCATAGGTGCAGAGTCCTTTTCGCCCCAGTTCATCGTTGAGCGCGCGCATCGCACTTTGGGGCCACGGCCGCCTCCGGGGAGCGCGCCTCGGTCCATTATCGCAAGACTCCTGAATTATAGGGACCGGGACGTAGCACTTCGAGTGGCGAGAAACAAACAACAACTGAACTTCGATGGCATCACTTTTTCCATATATCCTGATTTCACGGCGACAGTGCAAGAAGAGCGACGCAAATTTACACCCGCAAAAAACAAGCTGCGACAGGCCCAAATAGACTATGCATTACTATACCCAGCGCGCCTCCGGATTATTCACCAAGGCAAGCAGCTCTTCTTCACTAAACCACAACAGGTGGACGAATTTTTAAAACATCTTAAACGCGCCAACCGAAATCCTGGTTCACCTGATACATCTCCCCGATCCACCTCACCGGCCGAAGAGTCTGCTCCACATTGAACACTTGCCAGTTACTAACCACGCGGTCAAGTGAATCGACAAACCACGGCGGTATCCGGAGAATGCTACCTTATACAAAAATTCCCCAGATGACTTACTCTGAACATTACGACGTCATCAGGTGACATTGTGGGTCTTTACTCTAATGAAGCGCTGGGCACCCTCTGACCTCTCTGAGATCATTCACACCACCTACCATGATCTCTGACGGCGAGGTGTACCCGTGCCAGCACCTAGGGGTTCCCCCCAACGGGCAATCCCCCACTGTTTTCAACTGCATACTATGTGCAGCGTATATTGTTTGGATGTTGGGTCTTAGGGAGGTGGGTGGGGAATGTACTACTGGCATGTTGGGGCTGCTTCAGTGGGAGGGGGAGGGAAGGGGGGGTTGTTTCCAGTTTCAGCACATTCACAGCGTGGCAGAATAGCCCGAAATGTAGTTCCATGTCCAAAATCACATATACTGAGCAACTATTGAGCCACTTACCGCAAACTTACTGGACCCATGACTCACACAATATCTTCTGGGAAAATAAACATCATCACTTGGAATGTCAGGGGGCTCCGAGATCCACGGAAAAGGCGCCAGATATTAGCCTACCTGGATAGACACCAAACCAACATAGCGATGCTACAAGAAACACATATCAATCCCACATATAATAGTAACTTTGCACATAAATGGGCCGACCATAGAATTTTCTCAACCTACTCATCTTATGCTAGAGGAACAGCCATTATCATCAAAAAACGAACACCATTTGCTCTGGCTGGTGCAATCAGCGACCCTGACAGGAGATACAGACTCGCATGGGGACGACTGGGCACAGATTCTGTAACACTTGCATGTTGCTATGGCCCCAATGTAGACAGCCCAGATTTCTTCACAACCCTATGGGGCAAGATAGTGGAGATAGGTTCCACTCACATAATTTGGGGAGGGGGATTTTAATGTAGCACACGACCCTTCCATTGATCGTTCCAACCCTGCCCCACACCATTACACGAAATCCTGCACAGCCCTACAAGGCATAACCAAAGCTAGCTTCCTCATCGACGCGTGGCGGCACACACACCCGCACAAACGTGAAGGCACACACTTTACTACACAGGCGGCATCGTGGGCACGTCTCGATTACTGGTTTCTTTCACGGGGACTTGGCCCTGCCATAACGAGCGCCACACACTAGGCGCGCACATATTCCGACCACTCTCCAGTCTTATTGACGCTGGTTACGCCAGGCTACGGCACCCCACGATGCGGATGGCGACTGCAACCCTCAACGCTATTAGACACAGTATTCCATAATGAATTAGAAGAAGAAATACAGGACTTCTTCCGCAGAAATATGGGCTCTGTGGAGGAAGTGGGAACCATTTGGGAAGCCTTTAAAGTTAAAATTTGAGGAATTTGCATTTCCAAGAGTGCGGGGGTACTTGGGGACATACAAAACACATTGAGAAAACTTGAGACCGAACTAAAGGCATTAGAGACAGAACTTTCTATGGCTCGAATGGAGAGGTTCTGCGTAAATTTCGTGAGACACTCTCGGACTACACAGACACCGCTAACCGAGAAGCCAAATTCAGGGGCATGTACTGGGTGGCCAGGTGATATGGGGAGGGAGAACGCCCTGGGAAAGCACTAGCAGAGACCATACGAAAGCCACGATTCTCCAATTACGTCCTACAAATACACGAGCCGGGAGGGTCACTACATCACGACACAGCAGACATCCTCAATATATTCACCAGGCATTATTCCTCGCTATACACTTCCACTAGAATTGACCAACTCGACTTAGACGAGTATCTTGGCGATGTGGCACTGGGATGGTTAGGAGATGCACAACGCGAATTCTTATGTGCCCCTTTCGAATTAGACAAGGTACGGGAGGCTATAATGCACACACAGTCCGGTAAGGCGGCCGGCATGGATGGCATACCCATCGAATTTTATAGACATACATAGAGCAACTAGCTCCCATTCTTCGCGAAGTATATGAAGACTCCCTGGAATCTAATACGCTTCCCCCTTCTATGAGGGAAGCACTGGTAGCTCATTGCTCAAACCCGGAAAATCAACTACCAACTGTGACTCGTATAGACCACTTTCCCTGATTAACTGTGATACTAAAATCCTAGCCAAACTCATAGCCAACAGGCTCAATCTCCTCATGGATAAACTGGTCCTTCCTGACCAATCCGGCTTCATACCCGGGAGGGCAACTACCCATAATTTGAGGACCCTTTTTACAGTTCTTAATAATGTAGCGCCGGAACTTCCCTTGGCTGCGGTCTTTCTCGATGCCACTAAGGCATTCGACTCAGTCGAATGGGATTATATATTTGGGGTGATGCAACAAATGGGCTTTCCCCCTCTATTTCTCTCATGGATAAAGCTTCTCTATCAACGACCAACGGCCAAGGTTCTTATTAATGGTCATATATCCCAAGCATTCGACATTTCTAGAGGCACCAGGCAAGGCTGCCCCTTATCGCCCTTACTCTTCGCCCTAGCGATAGAACCACTAGCGGCTAAACTCCGGCAACACCATCAACACAGGGCACTCCGCTGCAATTGACGGCAGATTCTCGTGTCTCTCTATGCAGATGATATAACCTTATACATCAGAGACCCGCAGGAGAATCTGAAACCTATCTTACGTGAATTCATCATATTTGGGACGCAATCCGGAATACATATTAATTGGGAGAAATCCAATATTTTCCCTCTCACCAAATCAACTATTAGATTCCCCCTAGATTTCCCGTTAGAATGGTGTGACACTGACTTGAGATACTTGGGTATTCGCATCTCTTGAGACAGGGAAGAGCTGATGCGCCTTAATTATGGCACAGCAATCGAGCGCATCGGCGAAAGCGTCACTCGTTGGATTGCATTGCCGCTATCTTTGGCGGGGCAGGCGTCCCTAATTAAAATGGTTATACTCCTGCAATTACTCTATTTGTTTTTCAATATTCCCTATTACCCCTGGGGATACTTTTTCAAAACGCTATGGACTGAAATGATCCGACTGGTATGGGGGGCAAACAGCCACGACTGCAATGGAACATCCTTATTAGACCCTATGCACAGGGAGGGTTTGACATTCCTGATTTTGAATTATATTATTTCAGCGCGCAAGTTCACTATGCTTACTATTGGGTACATCCCCCATGATACATGCCGCAAGTGGCGGCAGAACGCTGGTTGGCCGACCCAATACCCATCGAAGGAGTACTTCACACTGTTGTCAACCCGCGAGATAAAGAGCCCACCACACTCACGTGTACGATAACGGCCTGGAATCGTATAAACACTATCCTGCAAAGTCCCATGCTGTATTCCCCATCACTCCCCCTTGCATACCACCCCAATATGCCACTCCTACAAGAGACGACTTTCCGACGACTCAAAGAACGTATTCATATCACCACATGGGGAGATCTGTATCAGACCGGCACATTTCGAAGTTCTGACCTTATCTTTCGAGAGCACCAGCCAACCCCACTAGACGTTTTCCTTTATGTGCGTCTCCGACAGGGCATACGCTCCAACACCCCGGAGTTCCCACAGGAACCTCCTTGTCTCACCCCCCTACATTTGATGCTCGGCACGACCTCTCCAAGGCGACTGGTTTCCATGATATATCACACAACACATAATCAATGGAGGACGCCCCCATGCCCAGCACGTGCGTATTGGGATTCCGAACTCGGCTGTGCATTGTCGGACGCCCAATGGACATATTGCTGCATGCAGACAGAGCAAATCTCTGCCAGCAGCAGGCTACGCATTATGCACTTCAAATTCCTCCACCGCCTGTACTATACTCCTGTCAAGATGCACAAATATAAACTCAGGGATTCGGACTGTTGCGATAGATGCGGGACCCCGAGTGCGGATTTCCTACATCTAGCCTGGGACTGCCCTGGAGTACATGATTACTGGAGGTAGGTCCTGGAAGCCATAGAACAGATGACAGCACTGACTATTGAGAAAACCCCTTTACTTGCCTTGCTGGGGTATACCAAACACATCCCTAAACCACAACGCAAATACGTTTCCCTAGGACTTTTGTTGGCCAAAAGACGTGTCGCATGCCGCTGGGGCAGAGGGAAAGCGCCTAAGTTCAAGGATTGGCTAAATGACCTACTGTATTGCCAGGAACAGCTGTCCCATTATGCGGAGCTACTCCCCAGCGCATCATGACCCAGAGATATATGGAGCCCCCTCACAAGCTACCTGCTCACACACTCGAGGACGGACTCGGCTGACAATATAACACCAAACACGCCTTAAACTTTGTCCCATGGGAAGACCCGAGAACAAATTGTGGGGTATGCACCAGATTCTATGTCTAGAAACCCTCCCCAGGCCGACTATCCAACATGTTGCCACTTGTTATATTCATATCTAGCCTTAAGGTATGCCTGACTGCTGACGCTCCGTTGACTTGCCACCTGGCCTCTTTCTATCATATGTTATGTAATTAATGCAAATGCTCTATACAGTAATATAATGTGAGAATGGATTCCGAACAGCACATAAAAAATATGTTGAACTAAGCAATTGATTATATAATACCATGCTGAACCAATTGGAACTACCAATGAGAAGTCTATATACAGAGCTGTGTATTTAAATACGTGCCTTTATGCTATGTATTGTTACCTTGAAAAATCGTAAAAACAAAATAAAAAATAAAAAAAAAACTACCATCAATGGCTGGATGTATCATTAACTCAGTTAGTCCCAGCAAAAAAATCCCAAAGCCATAAGTCTAATCCCCCCGAACCTTGGTTCAACGATGACCTTAGACAGCAAAAACAGGAATGTAGAAGAGCAGAACATAAATGGAGACTTGAGTACAAATCAGTTGATAAAGAGTTTTATAAAATCAAGTTGCTGACTTATAAAAAGATGATTCTTACAGCGAAAAAGGACTACTTTGTAGCTAAAATAGAAGGAGCTATGAATTCTTCTAAGGAACTTTTCAGAATTCAAAACTCCCAGATTCTAAGAACCCAAACACAAACCAACAATCTTGCAATAAATTAGCACTTCACTTTCAAGATAAAGTCAAATCTGTCTATGAGTCTCTCCTAGACATCAATCAAACCGATGACATAAATAGCAGATTTCCTAAGGGCGCTCTCAATGTCACCACATTATCCCACTTTGGGCCGTTGACGGCTGAACAGATGCAAACGACACTGACACAGATTAAATCAGTCTCCCTACTGGACCCTTGTCCTGCCAGAATTATTCATCTGGTCCTTGAGGTGATAGCCACTCACCTCACCGCCATTTTTAACAACCTATTTGAAGCAGGATAATATCCAAAAGACTGGAAGGTAGGCTCTATTCTGCCATTATTAAAAAAGATCAACCTAGATATGGATGACCCTAACAATTATTGACCAATCACTTGTTTACCTTTTCCCGCTAAACTGGTCGAAAAAATGGTTAATAATGAATTGAGCACCTCCCTAGACAAATCCAAGTGTCCGGAATCTACACAATTCGGTTTTCGTAGTCACCATAGTACCGAGTTGACACTGATCACAGCTACGGAAGAAATCAGGCAAACCATAGATAGCGGAGGCAATGCGGCTTTGATTCTTTTGGATCTTTCAGCCGCATTTGATACGGTCAACCACGCTCTCCTAATTGATCGCCTTGAAACAATAGGGATCAAAGGTAACGCTCTTAAATTCATTTCTTCTCTTTTGGAAGACCACATCCAGACGGTGTCTCTTGGTGATTATACCTCACCACCCTTTTCATTGCCCTTTGGGGTCCCCCAGGGCTCATCCTTGAGCCCCACTTTGTTCAACCTTTATGTGACCCCACTTGAAGCACTAATCAGATCATTTGGCTATTCCTAAGTCTCTTACGCAGATGATACACAGATTGTTGTATCTATCACTGACAACCCTGGGGACACGGCAGCTCAGTTTCACGATTGCATGCTCTATATCGGGAAGTCGATGAGCAGCAATTGTCTGAAACTAAACTCCTCAAAAACTGAGGTTATGCTATTTGGCAACAATCCCTCTTTTTGGTCCAACAACTGGTGGCCCCTGGAGCTAGGGATTTTGCCTACCCCCAGTGACAAAGTAAAACACCTTGGGATAATTATTGACACCAATTTATCCTTTGGAGGACAGATAAATCATATCACCGCCTCATGCTTCTTCATCTTGAAAACTCTAAGGAAAGTGTTGCCTTATATTCCAGCAAGCCTGCAGAAGAGGGTAGTTACAACTCTTATCTCCTCCAAAGTAGACTATGGCAAAGCCCTCTTCATCAATATCCAGAAGCATTTTCTTCAAAAGATACAAACACTACAGAATGCAGCGGCATGGCTACTACTGGGCATTCCGAAACATAAATCAGCTTCCCAAGCACTGATTCAACTACACTGGCTCCCTACTGATAAATGCATTTAGTTTAAGGCACTTTGTAATGCCTTCAGGGCTCAACAAGCTGTCCTCCCTGACTATTTGATTCAGCGTTTTCAACGCTACATTCCTTCTCACCCTCTATGCGCATCCACAAACGGTAATCTTGTAATCCCCAGATTTAAAAAAGCCAACATGGGTGGGAGAGGCTTCATTGTATGCACCTTGAGGCTGTGGAACTCTCCTCCACCAGAACTTAAATTTAAGACAAATCTGTGATTTCAGGAAACACCTAAAAACCTGGCTCTTACACAAATAACTGTCATCTTCTGGATCCTCCTAGCTGTATTGTCCGCCTAGCACCTAGATACCCCAGGGTAATTGTCGCGCTTTATAAATTTTATTTTCATTTCATCGCATTACTTTCAAGGCACTCTGCTTGCCCTATAAGACCTTGCAGGGACAGGCCCTATCCTAGTTTAAAAAAAATCTAAAATGGTATACCCCTGGCAGAACCCTGCGCTCTGGCTCAGCAAAATACATAATGGTTTCTGCTTTCAAATGCGCCTCGTGGGGCGGAAGACGTTTTGTCAGATCAATGGCTTTACACTGGAATCTGCTTCCATATGAACTGAAAATAGCACCATCACTTTCTACTTTCACAAAACAGCTAAAAACATGGCTCTTCAATCAACCATACTAGAATAATTTTTAAAAAAACCTGTACCTCCTCAATGTTTCGCATATTGTCAAGAAGCCTCCGGGTATTCACTGCGCTTTATACAAAATTTCATTCATTCAATGCTTGGGATCTCGGTTGGTGCTCCTTTAACCTGCTACGTGCATGTACACCAGGACCCATGAGGGAAGAGTACACTGTCTCCATGCAAACAGTGGTCTCCCCTTCCTGCGCTTGTTCCTTGGCTCCGTACTCTGCCTCCCGCAGCTGGTCTCCATGTCTTCACTCTTCCAGAAGGGGCGCAAGGGAACCCTGCACAACTCTCTCCTCCGGGTGCATCAATGCCAGTGTCCCCAGCTTGCCTGTGCTTATGCTGGCTCTACTGGTGCTCCCACCAGTCGCGGCCACAACAAGAGCCCTCCTCTGTTGACGAAGCTGACCCACCACACAACACTAGCGTGACATGGAGTCCACGCTCACAGGGGGCATGTGTCTTTACAGCCACAATCTACCTAAATGCTATGTGCCCGCCGTCCTTCTTCCCATTGAGACTTGCTCAGATCTACAGCCACAGGTAGGTATTGTTGTTTTGCTACACTGCCTCTCAGCGCTGACCTGCGGCCATCATCAGCCAGCTGCCACGTTCCCCCCATAGTGGCGGCAGTTGCTAAGTGATGGACAACTGCTGCCACTACTGAGATCACTTCGCTTAGGGAGTTAGGTAGGTCGAGTGTGCAGGAGAGTGGTGGTGTTGTCTCAGGGTGCTTGTGGGACCCTACGCTGTTTAGCATTGCCTGGATTTGGCCAAAAATCTAAAGCTCTCAGTGGCTTTCTTTTCACCAACAGATTACCAGAAACCTGGGGCTGGTAGCTGCGGCCCTCAGGTATTTCTTTAATGGGGAGGGATTCAGTGTCTCCCGGATTTCATTTACCTGCATGGCAGCGGTTCCCAAGGTGATATATAAATTGTTTTTACAGATAGTACAGAGTACCCATAAATTGAACTATCAGGTCTATCAGGAGTTCACACTGACTTACATTACAAATTAATCTAAACTTACCTTGAACTTACTTTGAACTTCCAGTTTGAGTCACTGAAGAATTAAAGAAGGTGCACATCACCATAATCCATTCCCCAGCTGCTACCAAGGGTAGGACTGCAGAGCACATATCCCTTTGTGTTTAGGAGGATGGGCCAGGAGGGGCCAGCATGCACGTAGCATGGCAGGTTTTCCCCAAAGTGGGCCAGCCTGCGCCCATCAGAGCCCGGACGAGGCTGGGCTTGGCTACCCTTCTTTAAAGTACGACAGGATGGACAAGAGCAAGGCCACTGACAGTCCTACCTATAACTCAGAGGTCTTCAAACTGTGGGGCGCGCCCCCCTGGGGGGCGTGGATGGGTTCCCAGGGGGGCGCAAATCACTCTGCAAATACATGTAAATGAAGATGGCCTGGAAGTGCGGCGTGTATTTGCTGCATTTCCAGGCTGTCTTCATTTATTCCGAGCCCTCGAAGTGAAAGTGAGAACTGAGGTGGGGGCGGGGGTCAGTGAGTGTGCTGGCAGGGTCAATATACAGATTACGATTATACTTTCAGATCAAAGAATATAAAGTGCTGTGCACAGAAAATCACTTTCTGATAAACTAGGCAGCAAATCGGAAACTTTATGATTTCCTGCTCGAGGTGGTGTGTATTTTGCAGTCTAGCAAACTGAGGAGAAAATACATATCGTAGAAACGTTCTGTTCAATGTAGTTACATACTCTGGGAAAGCTGTACGTTTCTTTCAACTAGAGGCGAGCCAGAGCCGAGGGTCTGGCTCGCATCCTAGAGCCTGTGCAGGTGCCAAGCACTGAAAATATTTGCTAAGTAAATCATACAACAAACATCAAGTAAAATATGATAAGGCCTCCTCAAAATTCCTAAAAGTGTATTTCTTTAACCTGTCGAAGCTTTGACATTAATAAGGCACACTATATTCCGCAGTGAAAAGTACTTATTAAAAGTGATAGTTTTGTAAAACTGGTCGTCTGAACTCTCATTTAAAAGTGCTCTCCTACGCGATAATGAAGAAAACAGTTTTGGTGAAATAAAATATTTGCCTAAGATCACACAATTTAATAAGCGAGGAGCCCGCGATTTATCCAGGTTTTCTGGTTAAATTTTTTGCAAATCAGCGGAAAATGCGTATCTATTTGCCTTTCCTTATGTTAAGGGTTTGTTTTTACCTCTTACTTCATTTTTCTGCAGTTTTTAAATACAGCGTGAACTCGACCAGAGATGGCCGAGCGCTTAACATGAGCACCAGTTACATTACACAAGGTTACATGATTGTTTATAGGCACGGGGAGATTAAGTGATTTGCCCAGAATCACAGGGTGTTGAGCCGACGCCGAGACTCGCACCTGGATCCCCACTTCCGCATTATGCAGCTCTGTCCCTAATGCCAGGTCCTGGGTAAAGGGAGGAAGGCAGGTAGAAGCCACATGAAAGCCATGCTCCTTATGGGTTCGAGGTTCCAATAGGACCTCGAGCTGAGCCAGAGCCCAGATTCAGACTCGAGCCTTCAGTGGCTCGCCCATCTATACTTTCAACTCGACAAACTTGTGGGATTTGTGATGCCATAGAAGAGCACACTGTTCAAGTCAATTAAATATTCTTCTGCTTTTTGATGCACGTAGTGGGCACAATTCGCAACTTTTATGCATCTATGCCCAACCTAGCTGCAAAAAAATAAATATCTGTTAAGTCCAAGTCTTTGCTTCACATATTGAGAATGCGCTGACAACAGGGCAACCATGAAAGATGTTTCTAATTTCAGACTTTTTGCGTTCTGAATTGACCTAGCGCTTTGTGGCCCTCTGCAAATAACACTAAACATCTTTTCTACATACAGCATCCATTTTTAATTGGACATGAGTTGCATTTTTCAACATCCCATTAATTCGAACCTCGACGTCCACTTTCATGTGTATAATCCATCACCTCCCCAGGATCATTTTTCAGTAATCTCCCAAATAGTTCCTTTTATCACAACCCCCTTTACCTCTTGTCATCATGTTATTCTTCTAAGACCTATACCTCTTAAATCTGTCACACAAAGAACTCGTTGGAGACTGAAGCATAAACATATTGAGGAGAATTAAGGAACTAGGGGGCATATTTACAATAAAGTGGCGAAGCGACGTGTCGTTAAGCCAAGAAGGCTAACGACACGCTCCGTCACTTTAGAAACGCAGGGCTGCACCATATTTACAAGAATATGGTGCAACCCTGCGTTTCCCCCTGCGCTGGCGCTAAATTTAGCTGTCTAGCGCCTACGCAGGCACCCTTGCACCATAGTGCAAGGCTGTCTGCGTTGAGGGGGAAGATTGTTTGTCAGAGGTCTTCAAACTGTGGGGCGTGCCCCTCTGGGGGGGGCGTGGATGGGTTCCCAGTGGGCACAAATACCTCTGCAAATACATGTAAATGAAGATGGCCTGGAAGTGCGGCGTGTATTTGCTGCATTTCCAGGCTTCATAAAGGGCCATTCATCAGCGCAGCAGGTACTGCTGCCAGGTGTGTAAGTGGCCACTGTTAGTTATCATTAATGCAGCAGGGCTGGGGCCCAGGGGTTTGAGGGGCCCACTGCTTCACAATTATGACTGTCTACCTTTAAAAAAGGGGCCTGGGAGCTTATTTTCCTTTCTAGCATAATGACTGAGGGCACCCTTGCAGAAAAAAGGGATACAACATGTGGGAGCTCTTTTTTTTTTAAAAGGACAGCGGGCCTCTTTCAAGATTGGAGTGATGGTCAGGCATGATGGGGAAGAGTTAAAAGATGCAGAGGAGATAGCCTGCTACTCAGGACTGCAGTTATCATTAGTGCAGTAGGTATAGTTGCATTGGGGTCCAAGAGTGTGAGGGGCTCAAAAACACCCCAATTATGGGGAGCGGTATTTTTGGGACAATACATGTTTTTGTTTGATTAATTTGCTGTTTTATAAGTCTCATATTTAGTGTGGTTCATGAACTATAGAAAAAGTACTCCTGAAATCATCTCATAAGCCCCGCCTCCTGCACGCAGCCATGTCCCTCCCGCTCTCCCAATCCTTGCCATAAAGGTTTGGAGGGGGGGCCCGACCTCAAAACATTTTGCTCAGGGGGGCTCAGAGCAAAAAAGTTTGAAGACCTCTGCTCTAACTCCACTTTTCAAGCCAAAGGCTCTAAAATTGATTATTTCCTAGAAAGGGCTTTGGGGTACTAACTAAAGAGACTGAATTAGCAGAATATTACATTTCTATTGATGACACAGTTTACTCATACAACAATGTGGGATTTCTACAAATCGAACAATGTACTAGAGATCATAAGCTATCTGCACTAAAATCTATTGACTCTCCGATTCCTGCCTCTACTTTTACTAGCCCCACCCCCCCTTCAGCCAGGCCCAGCTTCAAAACATAAAAGGAAATCAGCTATTGTTATTAATGCAATGTGATATGGGGGTTAACACACCCTTGGTTACTTATACTGATCGTTCGCCACAACTGTCTATCACAAAGGAATTTTATCTGATCTTGGATGCGAATCTTTGGTGAAAAAAATTATTTCACCACCTTCTTTAGAATTATAAAAACATTCAGCGGCTTCAAGACAACCTTTGAAGTCCCGCAATTTTGCAACCTATCCCTATCAATATGTGTTTCCGTCTTTCAATCCGGGTAGCGATCAGGTGTCCACTGTAGCGAACGTTATTGTTCAACGTTTGATTCCAACATGTTTACCATCCCTTGCAATATAATATGGAAACCACTGAGCTGAGGGCACATTCTTCTAGCCAAGTAGTTGGGCTGAATACTAACATTGGGGCCGATTCCGATTCGGGCCGGAAATCTCTCCGACCGAGTCGGATTCGGAGAGATCTCCGACCGAACCGGACTCTAGCAGTCCGACCGAACGAGTACGATGCGGACGCATGCTATCGGACTCGATTCGGTCGGACTCCCATTGAAGTCAATGGGAGCCGGTCGTACGACGCGTACACGGGCTCCCATTGACTCAATGGGTGCGTCGCGAACAAGGGTGCCCCCTACAGCAGGTACGCATCGGTGCGACTCGTGCCGTACATGCATGTGTAGGGGGGACCCATGGGTCCCCCCTGTGGGCGACTCGCGCGGCTACGCATACAGGGGGGTCCGACACGGACCCCCGAAGTCCGGCTCTGACTGCTCTTTCGAGCCGGACGGCGCGAGTCGGTCGAACTGTTCGAGGCGCGCATCGTACTTGCCCGGTCGGGGAACGTCTCCATTGCGTGGTGCGAGTCGAGTCCGTACGAGTCGGTCGGAGCGGTTCGGAGCCGGGAACAAGTCGTCGGGGATTTCGCATACGCTCGCATCATACTTGCTCGCGCGGACGGGTGTTCGAATCGGTCGGGAACAGGGCATCCGAATCGGATCCGGTAAAGCCGAATCCGATTCGGTGCCCTACCGGCCAAGATCGGAATCGGCCCCCTTGTGTTCACAATTATCCCTACATCTATTGAGACGAATCAGAAGTTCAGTATTCCTATTTTTTTCTTTCCTTTCTCCTTCTTCTCTCTTAATCCTCTATTGTTTAAATTTGCCCCTGGTACAGTACTGTAAATATGTTATGCCCACACCTGCCTATATGATGATATATTATTTAGTGTTGTAAATAAGTTGGATTATTTTTGTGCTTCTATTGGATGTTATAGGGGTTGTGATCAGATTAATCCTGACATTATAAAAAATAAAAAAAATACTTTCAGTATTCCAGGGCTTTTACTCAACATTACACCAAAAAATTCAGCCCTTGGACAAATATGAGCAGTTAGATTGACGCCCTGCTCCCCTGTAAGGCTTAATCGCCACAATCTGATAATGGTATTACCTTTGTGTATGACGTTAACCAAGGTGTAAAGCGTCATAAGCATCTTTTCTCTCAGATGAATAGTTCCCAGGGCAATCTAATTTAATGTTAATTTTATTTAATGAATTTTTCAACGATTTCCATAACCAGATTGATGGCTGCAATTTTAATTATTTGCTTTGACTGATATCCTGTACCTGTCAGTTAAGCCAAATTTAACTGCTACTAATTGATTTTCATGCAGTGATTTTAATGCCTAACTATGCAAAGCATTTTTTGCTTGACAATTCTAGTTGCAATTATATTTCTGAGTCACTGTCTCACACTTAAGAATGCACTTTTTCAAGATATATCATTGAAAAGCATTTAATTAACGCCCTGACATTGCTGTTCCTACTTTTTTCTGGGCGGGGTTATAATACTGTCATAAATTAAATATTATATTCACATACTCTAGCCTATTAGCTTTGGTCAGGGAGGTGCTCCAAAAAGATATTGGTGATCATAAACTTCTGGGCCTTTTGTTTTCAATACCTTTATCCTCAGTTACTGTGACATTCACTGACAACTTTGAACTTCTAGTCGAGAATACCAGTCTCAGATTGGCATGTAAATCAGCTCTAGAATGTTTATGGTTAATCTGACAAAAAATATTTAATTATTTTTTAACTGTCTTTTCCTTGACACTACTCCATCGGTTGATATTGATTCTTTTGTTGCATTTAGTAATGTAATTAAGAGTTTTTTTCTCAAGCCTTTATGCACCACAATATGAGAGAACCTAGTTGGTTTGAGAATCCATGTTCTGCTGCCAATAGACATCTTCGCTGTGAGCTGCATAAGAAGCCTAGGAGCAAGGAGGAGGTCGCTTTCCTTAGAATTCATTATAAAGCGAAGTTACAAAAAAGAACAACAGAATTTAAAAGGAACTAATGGGCGTCCTTAGTGAGGGCATGTGTGTCTAATGGCACCAAATCATTCTGTCATAAAGTTATTTCCTTTAAACCAAATCATGGTCACACAGTTGGTATGGGTTTTTATACTTCTGCAGATCAGTGGGTGACCACTATTCCAGCATTTATTGATCTACCTTAAACTCTATTCAATGTGTTAGTTCATCACAGTTAAGTGCTTCCTCTGAGGCTGGTCCTTTTTTCTTCGAACCCTGCGAAGCAGAGATGGTCATTTCCCATAGCCCATCTTGTAAGGCACTTGGCCCAGATGGTGTTCCAATTGATCTTTATAAATCAAAGAGTGATCTCTGGGCACCGCTCCTCCCTAATCTAACAAAGCATCCCATCTGATGTAAAATGCTCAGACCATGGGGCGCATCAATCATAGTCCACATTTTTAAAAAGAGCAACAGGTTGGACCCACAGTGTTATAGGCATATCTCTCTATTAGAGTCTATGTTTAAGGTTATAGGCAGGGTTCTATACAAACGGATTGTTGATTGGGCCACAGATAAAAATATAATTTGTGAGGCATCATATGGATTCTGGGAGAGACTAGGTACAATGACGCAATGCCTTAACTTACATTTCATCATTAGTAAGTATACCGTTGCTAAGGGGTGCCAACTGTACTTGACCTTCATGGATCTATCCAGTGCCTATGATCTTCTAAATGTATCCAAAATGTGGCTTCATTTAAAATATTGGTCTGGATGAAGTACTAGGAGATTTTTTAGCTACACTTTATTTTAGTCTCACAACTACGGTCATATTTGGTGCTAATTCAGAATCACTGGATCATTTACATTAGAATGGGGCATAAGGCAAGGATGGGTCTTGGCCCCTATTTTATTTATTTTATATGTTAATAATCTGAATTGTTTTCTGATTAAATCAGGGTAGGATATTCCAATAATGGTTCCTGGGCTGATGCCATCTCTATTAAATGCGGGTGGCATGACCTTGCTGTCCTGTACATTTAATGGGTTGAAAATATGTGTGAATGCTTTTGAAGTTTTATGGGTGACCTTGATCTTGTGAAAAACTACTAAATCACACTTAAGGGCCGATTCCGATCTGGGTCGGAAAACTCTCCGACCGAGCCGGATCCGGAGAGATTTACGACCGAGCCGGACTCCTGCAGTCCGACCGAGCGAGTACGATGCGGCCGCATGCTGCCGGACTCGATTCGGTCGGACTCCCATTGAAGTCAATGGGAGCCGGTCGTACGACGCGTACATGGGCTCCCATTGACTGAATGGGTACGTCGCGAACAAGTGTGCCCCCTACAGTGTGCACGCATCGGTGCAACTCGCACCGTACATGCATGTTTAGGGGGGACCCTTGGGTCCCCCCTGTGTTCGACTCGTAAGGCTACAAGTGAAGGGGGGTCCGGCACGGACCCCCCAAGTCCGGCTCCGGGAGCTTTTTCGAGCCGGCGCACCAACTCGATCCGGCTGTCCGACGCGTCCATCGTACTCGCTCGGTCGGATAACGTCTCCATTGTGTGGTGCGATTCGTTTCCGTACGAGTCGGTCGGAGCGGTTCGGATCGGGAAACGGTTCGGTCGGAACACACGCGTACATTCGCATCGTACTCGCTCGGTCGGACAGCTGTACGAGTCGGTCGGATAAAACGCGTACGGCTCGTACTTTTTCCGGCCGGATCCCGTTCGGAGAGCTTACGACCGAGATCGGAATCGGCCCCTTAATCGGGTTCCATATCATGTACAATATCAGCCAAGGGCAAGATATTTGAGAAATCTGGTCTTACCCTGGCGAAGTGCACATGGAAACAGCAAAACGCCAATGATTGTTTTTGTACAGGAAGGTCCCCCTTTCTGCACATAAACAATCATTTTAAAAAAATCCGATTTGCAACTTCAATGTGTGCTGCATTATGCAGCACACATAGAATTTACAAAACGGCATTTTAAGATTGTTTATGTGCAGGAAGTGGGACCTTCCTGCACATAAACAATCTTCCCCTCAACGCAGACCCCTATAGTGCAAGGGTGCCTGCATTGGCGCTAGGCTACTAAGTTTAGCGCCAGCGCAGGGGGAAACGCAGGGCTGCACCATATTCTTGTAAATATGGTGCAGCCCTGCGTTTCTGAAGTGCAGCGTTAAGCCAGGAAGGCTAACGCCTCACTCCGCCACTTCCCTTGTAAATATGCCTCTCTGTCTGTTCTTGCCCATAGGCTTAATTTTCCGTTCAGGCTTTAATTAATTTTAAAGAGGAGAGGTGGGGAGAGTAGAGGAGAGTAGAGGAGAAGAGAGGAGAGGAGAGGAGAGGAGAGGAGAGGAGAGGAAAGGAGAGGAGAGGAGAGGAAAGGAGAGGAGAGTAAAGGAGAGGAGAGAGAGGAAAAGAGAGGCGAGGAAAAGAGGAGAGAGGAGAGGGTAATGAGACAGTTATAATATATCTCCCCTTTATTTTAAAATAATACTTTCATATTACTCTCCAGGCTTAATGAGCAGTATGTGATTAAAGAATGTTTTACATTCACTTTCTACTTGAAGTAAAAAACACATTAGATTTCAGTAAGTCTTTAGGATTGAACCAACCGTAAACCCTCCTCCTCTACTGTACAGCTGTTTCCTAGGTGACTAAGAACCATCATATTAGCAGCTCCAGGTCAAAAGTTTACCCAGCATATTCTGCGCCACAGGACACTGTTAGTATTCAATGATTGGTAGCCCTTATTTTCTGCTAATGACTTTAAACAATAAAAGCAAACTTCACAGTTAGCAATTATCTGAAGAAATAGCAGTTACTTGGGACTAAACTTATTGTAATGCCTCACTAACATCAACCAGTCAGGAAGCTGAGATATGAAATCACACTTTTTTCTCTTCAGATCACATCGTCATAGTTCGTGTCTGGTTTACTAGGCACTCATTTGTGCACTGATGTCATGAATATGTCACAGCATGTACTCAATCATAATCCAACCAAGACAAAATTTATACTCATTATGTCACTGGGAAATCCTCTTCCTCCCCTTTTCAATACTCATTGTCATATTTGTTGGCATTTGGTATAACAAACTCTTTACTTAGACCCCCGATAATGAGTATTGCAGAATTCCAAGAGGAATATGCTGGCGGCATGGACGGATCACTGACAGAATATCGACTGACAGAATATCGTGTTCCCAAAATATCGGGACATAAATATCGATGTCATAAATATCGTCATCCTATCTTTATAATGGTAAGTACTAAAATATCGGAAAAAAAATATCGTTCTTAAAAATATCGAAGTACAAAATATCGGTTTTTTTAAATGTATAAAAAATAATGTAAAATAAATTAAATAATACATTAACAATTATAAGTAATAAATGTAATGTAAAAATAAATTAAACATACATTTAGAAAATATAATATATATTTACTTAATAATAATTAAGAAATAATTATTTTAATAAATTATAAAATGTTAGAAATATATTTTAAAGAAATAGATATCTATATACATACACCTGTAACATAATTCTTTTTTAAAATATATATATATTATAAATTAAAATATTAAAATATTTATTATTTTTAAAAACTACATTTTACACTACATTGAGTACAACAGTAGGGAAAGTGTTGGATAGCGGAGGTGAATAAATTACTATTCCCACTGCAGCAGGTGCAACAGTAGGGAAAGTGTTGGATACCGGAGGGGAATAATTTACTATTACCACTCCAGCGAGTGCAACAGTAGGGAAAGTGTTGGATAACGGAGGGGTAAAAATTACTATTCCCACTCCAGCCAGTGCAACAGTAGGGAAAGTGTTGGATAGCGGAGGGGAATAATTTACAATTCCCACTCCAGCGAGTGCAACAGTAGGAAAAATGTTGGATACCGTAGGGGTAAAAATTACTATTCCCACTCCAATGAGTGCAACAGTAGGGAAAGTGTTGGATAGTGTAGGGGATAAAATTACTATTCCCACTCCAGGGAGTGCACCAGTAGGGAAAGTGTTGGATAGCGGAAGGGTAAAAATTACTATTCCCACTCCAGGGAGTGCACCAGTAGGGAAAGTGTTGGATAGCGGAAGGGTAAAAATTACTATTCCCACTCCAGCTAGTGCAACAGTAGGGGAAAGTGTTGGATAGCATAGGGGTAAAAATTACTATTCCCACTGCAGCGAGTGAAACGGTAGGAAAAGTGTTGGATATCGCAGGAAATTATTTACTATTCCCACTCCAATGAATGCAACAGTAGGGAAAGTGTTGGATAGCGGAGGGGAATAATTTACTATTCCCACTGCAATGAGTGCAACAGTAGGGAAAGTGTTGGATAGCGTAGGGGTAAAAATTACTATTCCCACTCCAGCGAGTGCAACAGTAGGGAAAGTGTTGGATAGCGGAGACATAAAAATTACTATTCCCACTCCAGCGAGTGCAACAGTAGGGAAAGTGTTGGCTAGCATAGGGGTAAAAATTACTATTCCCACTCCAGCGAGTGCAACAGTAGGGAAAGTGCTAAATAGCGGAGTGGTAAAAATTACTATTCCCACTCCAGTGAGTGCAACAGTATAGAAAGTGTTGGATAGCGTAGGGGTAAAAATTACTATTCCCACTCCAGCGAGTGCAACAGTAGGGAAAGTGTTGGATAGCGGAGGGGAATAATTTACTATTCCCACTCCAATGAATGCAACAGTAGAGAAAGTGTTGGATAGCGTAGTGGATAATATTACTATTCCCACTCCAACGAGTGCAACAGTAGGGAAAGTGTTGAATAGCGGAGTTGTAAAAACTACTATTCCCACTCCAGGGAGTGCAACAGTAGGGAAAGTGTTGGATAGCAGAGGGGAATAAATCACTATTCCCACTCCAGCGAGTGGAACAGTAGGGAAAGTGTTGGATAGCGGAGGGGAATAATTTACTATTCCCACTCCAATGAGTGCAACAGTAGAGAAAGTGTTGGTTAGCGTAGTGGATAAAATTACTATTCCCACTCCAACGAGTGCAACAGTAGGGAAAGTGTTGGATAGCGGAGTGGTAAAAATTACTATTCCCACTCCAGTGAGTGCAACAGTAGGGAAAGTGTTGGATAGCGTAGGGGTAAAACTTACTATTCCCACTCCAGGGAATGCAACATTAGGGAAAGTGTTGGATAGCAGAGGGGAATAAATTACTATTCCCACTCCAATGAGTGCAACAGTAGGGAAAGTGTTGGATAGAGGAGGGGATAAAACAAAACATTACAACTATTGAACCTAAATCCCCAACCAAAATAAAACCAAAACATTTACTAACAAAATTTATCAATTAATAAATGAATAATAATGATCAACTAATGATTATTTTATTTAAAGTATATTACTTTCAACCCTCTACCCCAATAAACACAAAAACACACACCTAAAAATATTTACACAATTTCTATAACTAATTTTACATTAATAAATTAATAATAATTAACAAATCATTAATTAATTTTTTTTAAATGTTATTCACAACATTTACAACTATAAACGCCACAACTCACACATCAAATTTATTCCACAATTAGCATATATAATATTTAATTAATTAATTAGCATTAATTAACAATTAATTATTTAATTATAAATATTTTACCTCCCACCATATTCCCCTATAATTGACACCACCAATGTCGTAAAACATGACACAATTAACATAATTTATTAACAAATAATTAATTATTTAATAACAATTAACGAACAAATAAAAAAAAAATAATAATAAATTAATTCACACAATTAACACTATAAAATAACATTAAATAAACATTATATTATAAATATAAAAAAATGTATTAAAAATAAATTACTTCACACCCTACTTCCCTATCAACACACAACGCACTCCTAAAAAAATGACACAATTACAATAATTACCAATTAATTAATAAGAATTAACAACCAATTAATAAGTAATTATTAATAAATTAATTCCCACAATTAACAATATAAAATATTAAATACATAAATATTAAGTAATAAAAAATATTAATAAATTAATTATAATGAAATTACTTGCCATCCTATTCCCCTATAAACCCACAACCCACTACGGAACTAAAACGCAAAATGTACTTAAAATAAAATTAATAACTTCTAAAAATTTAACACATATATTAAAAAACAAATGCAATACTTAGACAAAAAAATAGAACACATACATTTAAAATACATACTAAAATACATAACACTAACTAAAAAAACAATATTTTTAAGAACTATGGGGGTCATTAGGATAACGGGCGGATCGCCACCGCCGGGCCGGTGGTGGTCACCGCCGTCCTGGCGGTGACGATCCGCCCGCCAAACGTCCCTGTGTCACCCCCGCCATATCAGTATGCGAGAGGCACCGCGGCGGACGGAAAGACCGTCCGCCGCTTTTCCGCCGGTCGGATTGCCGGCCGGGCGGAAAAGGCACACAATATGGTGGAGGTGCCTTGCGGACACCGCCATCCATATTATGATGCGTGCGGTGTGCATGCATTTCCATGGCGGAGAGTCCGCCATGGAAAGGCATGCGGAGATTGGCTTCGGGGCCCGTTGGGGGCCCCCGGGGGAGGGTGGGTGGCTGCACTGGGGGGTACCTGTGGTGCCCCCCTTTATTGCCATACACAAGATGGCAGGCACCACAAGGTGGCAGGCACCACGCGGTGCCTGTCACGTTGTGCATTGCAATACACTACATGCACCTTTAACATTGCGGCGGGTGTTGTTTACAGCAACGCCCGCCGCAATGTTAATGGCAAGAATGCGCACGCCGGGGTGGCGGGCACATCTTAATTGGCCTAGCGGGACCGCCGCACCTCTGGCGGTCTGTCCCGTTTACCGTATAGGTGGCGGGCGGACAAAGTCCGCCCGCCTTCGTAATAGGCCCCTATATTTTTGCAAACAATATTAATGACTTCGATATTTTTAAAAATGATATTACTTACCTTAGACTCGATATTCTTGTCCACGATATTCTGACAGTCGATATTTTTGACAAACGGTATTCTGCACTCGATATTAGTGCAAGTCGACATTAACAACTTGATATTTAGACTGTTTACCGGCATGGACATGGATTTAGTCTTTCTTAATTTGTTAATCACATCGATTGAAAATAGAGGGATGAAATGGTATCAACTTCCTCTTGTGGCTGTAAGCATTCCAAATTTTGAGCACCTTGATGCGATGATAGTGCATTTGTGGGAAAAATGATTTGCTAGCTAGCTTTATCAATTGAAATGAAAGAAACTTTAGGAGTGCCAATAAATCTCTTGCCCAGAACTGTATTCAATCATATGCAAAGGCAAACTTGGAATTGTTCCAAACATTTTTGTCCAAAAATTGAGAAATCCCAAAACATATCAATAAAGAAATGTCCATATTTCTCTGAGACTATGGTATGGGGTCAATTGACTTTAACAACATCCACTTCTACATGTCTGGTATCTACAGAAGAGATGGAGTGCATTTTATGGCAGACGGGAACAAGATCTCACTCATCATCTTAAAGGAATATTTCCAGATCTACCTGTAGACAATGCTCTATAATCATAAAGGCTGTTGTCGGGACCACCCCATACTCTTATTTCTACCTAACACATTGTTAAATTAAATTTTAAGTACTGCGGTACTATTGCAGACCCGGTTAAATATTCATTTTGCCCAACGTTACCAGGGTTAGATCCCTTGCTGGTTCTTTGGAGGTATTGTGTTTCCTGTATTTCCTCCAAAAAAGGCATATCACCAATTGTAACCATCACTCTACATGCAGCCAAACCTCGCAGGCAGCCAACCGCCCCCCTTGCCCTTGGCCTTTGGCTGTGCATAACAGGGCATTGGTCATAGGGCCCTGCACCGAACCTCCTGCATGCTGCAAGAACTGAACGCCCCCACAGGTGGCCAATAACCATGTTACAGTAGTCGGTTGGCCGCATGGCCTACCTCTAACCATCACCAAGTGGCCAACTCCCCTGGTGCCAAGACCAGACGACAGGTGCCCAAACCTCTGCTGGATGCTGGCTGGATAACTCGTGCAAAGTTGGTAAGCACTTTGGGTGATGGCTTTTTCACAGTTCTTTTTTAGGAGCTTTAGTTAAAGCAATAAGACCATCCTCGTGTGGTATGTTGGTGTGTAATGATGTAACATTAAATGTGCCCAAGAGAGTGTCCTCATCAAATGTGTAGATTTGCTTTAATTTTTCAATAATCTGAAGGAAGTGGCTCATATCTGTAACAAAAGATGGAAGTTCCTGGACAATGGGATGTAGGTGCAAGTCAACAAAGAAATATAGTCTCTCAGAGATGATAAGACGGCCATGGTTGTTCGTTTTGTGAATTTTTGGAATCCATAAAATCTCCCAAGTCTTGGTTTAGGATGAACAAGTACATCTGCTGTAGATTTATCAATGTGATTTAAGCTCCTGTGCTTTAAAACCATATTCGTAATTTGTTTGTTCTAGTTCTATGGAATTTCCCTTATGATCCACCTATGAAAAATTACAAAAGTTTTGTCCAAAACCCCGAGTCATTGCTTATCGCAGAACTGCCGTTCTCTTATTATGAGAGCTGAACTCAAGCAAGCTGTAACAAATACAGGATATCATTGCTGTGATCCTAATAGATGCATCACGTGAAGACCTTTTACAAACATCATCAATAACAAGTTCTGTTACAAGAAGAACCTATGGCATAAGACAACATCTTACATGTTGCTCAACATGCATTATTTATGTGATTCAGTGCCAATGCCAAAGCTGTAAAAACAATGTGTAGGCCAAACAGTGAATGACCTCCGTATATGATTCAGGAATCACAAATCATTAATGACCAGCCTGTAGCCTATCATTTTAAACGTGTGGACCATTTGTTATCAGATTTGAAGATTTTCCCTGTGGAACATCACTAACAATACCACTTCACTACTACATATCTCAAGAGCTCTCAGGTCTGTGTTGATTCCACATTGTAAATGGAATCTTGACTCATGATGGTTTTTGAAAATCCAGCAGTGTCAGCTGTGCAGCCACTGAACATACAATCTTGCACTACCTGAGGAAGTAGTATAGTGTATTGTAACTGAAACAAACACAAAGTTCCCTTCTCCTTCTACTCTGAAAACATGAGGATTTGATCCTCTAATTGGATTGGTTAACTTAGTTATAGTAAGGCCATACACCGAGATATAATAAGACAAATGTTACCAGGTTGCTAAATTTACAGACAAAAATATATAAAATCATACATAGAATAATCAATTTCTAATCAAACATATGAATTCAAAGGAATGTATTATCAATATTTTATTCAAAAGATCATGTTCTATACAATTGATATTAACAAAGTTAAAAACACATTTAAAATCATATATTCATCATATTTTTAAATAAAAGGTAAACAATATGTGCAATAAATACATGAAGAACTGTCGACGCGGCGTTTCGGTGCTAAGGTGGATCGTCACCTTCTTCAGGACAATAGTTCAATATTTAAAAATCTATTGATTTATATGGAAGCTCTTATATTTGCCTCCAATGAAGTTTTGGACGGGTTCCTCGTCTGATTTTTACAGTCTCATAGGTGCCGGATGATACCCTATAATTTTCTTTGGAGGGTCTTTGTTTAGTTTTCTCACCCTTCTATTTCTATGAATCCCTTCAAGGAGTAAATGTAATGCCTTTATTAGTCACACTTCGATGGGATCATTCACAAATAACTTTTATATTGTCAAGTCCATCTTAACTCAAAATATTGATCTCTAATTAAAATCTTGTTTATTAGATCCACCCGTCTTGCTGACCTGCCAAATTGACTCAATTTGGCAGGTCAGCAAGACGGATGCTTGTTCTTTTAACTTCATACCAGAATAAAATCTGGACCAGAACTAAAATTAACTGGAACCAGCACCCCTAAAGAAGAAAAAGTGGGTGGATCTAATAAACAAGATTTTAATTAGAGATCAATATTTTGAGTTAAGATGGACATGACAATATAAAAGTTATTTGTGAATGATCCCATCGAAGTGTGACTAATAAAGGCATTACATTTACTCCTTGAAGGGATTCATAGAAATAGAAGGGTGAGAAAATAAACAAAGACCCTCAAAGAAAATTATAGGGTATCATCCGGCACCTATGAGACTGTAAAATCAGACGAGGAACCCGTCCAAAACTTCATTGGAGGCAAATATAAGAGCTTCCATATAAATCAATAGATTTTTAAATATTGAACTATTGTCCTGAAGAAGGTGACGATCCACCTAGCACCGAAGCTCGACGTCGACAATTGTTCTTCATGTATTTATTGCACATATTGTTTACCTTTATTTAAAAATATGATGAATATATGATTTTAAATGTGTTTTTAATTTTGTTAATATCAATTGTATAGAACATGATCTTTGAATAAAATATTGATAATACATTCCTTTGAATTCATATGTTTGATTAGAAATTGATTATTCTATGTATGATTTTATATATTTTTGTCTGTAAATTTAGCAACCTGGTAACATTTGTCTTATTATATCTCAGTGTATGGCCTTACTATAACTAAGTTAACCAACCAATCCAATTAGAGGATCGAATCCTCATGTTTTCAGAGTAGAAGGAGAAGGGAACTTTGTGTTTGTTTCAGTATCTATACCCATCCCTTTTCCAGGTACTAGGGTACCTCCCAAACCTTTTTGAGTTTGTGTATAGTGTATTGTGCCTTGAATAAATTTAAACTGGAGTTTCTGGAGTGAAGCAGCATTTTGTGTGGAATCCAAAGATTTCAGGAGGCAGGGTCTGCCCTTCCCGCTTGCACCAGCTGGGAAATCGCGTTGTCAATTATGCGTACCACATTGTCACAAATATATGTTATGTATTTCTATACTACTTGTAAGTGAATTAATGGTGTTCATTATTTGAGAGACAAATTAAGTAAAATGACAGTTATAGATATCATAAATGATTGGACATTAAAAGTTAGTTGTCACTCAAAAATTCCATTCCAAGATACAATTACAAGACGTTCTTTTGTGATATCCCACACCTCGTATAGGCTACCATTAGCCTTTTTCATAAGTCTTATTTATTTATTTATTGCAGTAGTTTTGACGCAATATTAGCCATGAGTTGGGAATCAGTAATCTGAGAATTGTACAATAAGTTTAGGTGTTACCCTTGCCCGCTGTGGTTATACAAATTACATGTACTTACTTTGGTATGATGTAATCTGGATAATTTGCACTGCTGTTTAATAAGATACTACATAATTGTAAAATAATTATGTTCTGCATAGATTATATAATGATTTTATGATGATAAACTGCATTGTCATAAGAAATGATAAATTATGCTGAAATAGCCTAAATCATATTATTATGTGTGATGTTCATTTTATATTATGTATTACAATGTTACGATGCACCACAATGATTGTGGTTGGGTGTGATAAATTAATTTTTATGTTATGATTTTGTTCTACTTGAACACCACAAATTTTGGATTCTTGAAAGACTTGCAAATATTTATATGGCTTTAGAATAAACACTTGGAACTTGCAAGCAGGGACTGGTTCTATAATATTTAATAATATTGTTTGGAATTCAGCTCCGCTTAATTATAAGTAAGTCTCCCTGTTTTCTGTTTTTATGGATTTTTACTGGTAAATACAGACAGAAAACAAAGTTATGAGTTGGGAATCAGTAATCTGAGAATTGTACAATAAGTTAAGGTGTTACCCTTACCCGCTGTTGTTATACAAATTACATGTACTTACTTTGGTATGATGTAATCTGGATAATTTGCACTGCTGTTTAATGAGATACTATATAATTGTAAAATAATTATGTTCTGCCTAGATTATATCATGATTTTATGATGATGAACTGCACTGTCATAAGAAATGATAAATTATGCTGAAATAGCCTAAATGATATTATTATGTGTGATGTTCATTTTATATTATGTATTACAATGTTACGATGCACCACAATGATTGTGGTGGGGTGTGATAAAACTTAATTTTTATGTTATGATTTTGTTCTACTTGAACACCACACATTTTGGATTCTTGAAAGACTTGCAAATATTTATATGGCTTTAGAATAAACACTTGGAACTTGCAAGCAGGGACTGGTTCTATAATATTTAACAATATTGTGTGGAATTCAGCTCCGCTCAATTAGGGGTCCGATATTCCCGCATCTGACTTTTCTGGGTAAGGAAACACTGAACCTGATCTTGCCAGCCAAAATATCCAGCCAGTAAAATCAGATAGGGAAACGGTTGTATGGCATTCCGGATGACTTTTCACAGTACCCTATGGACCTCCAGCCAAGGCACAGGGGGAGGATGTAATGCTCCCCCCCAGCCAGGTGACATATTCCCATTCTCCCCCCTACCCTACCTCTCCTTTTCCCTCATCCTGTTGCATATGTTTATCACATCCTCCGAGCGAGACAGGGAGTACAATTTGATTATATAATTCCAGGTCTGCAGAATTATTCCCCAGTCCGAGGAGTTTAGCTTGTAATTGTAGGAAATTCATGAGGAGGTTCCAGCCGGTACTTGTAATTACGACTACCCAGAACCTCTTCTTGGAATTCTGCAATACTTGTAATTGGGGGTCTAAGTAATGAGTTTGTAATACCAAGTGCCAACAAAGATGAAAACAAGTAAAGAAAAGGGGAGGAAGAGGATTTACCATTGATTTAATGAATATAAATTCTGCCTTGGTTGGAATGAGGTTGAGTACGAGGAGTGATAAACAATTCTATATATTACTCCTCAGGCAATAGCCTCTCAGGTATGCTTTATGCAAAATGGTGAATGGAGATGACTGAGCCAAGCACCCATTCTCCCAATGGCTAAAACTACACATCAATTAATATAAGAGACAATATCTATCCCTGGGTCCTTTGCATGGCATAGTGATGGACGTGACTCAAACACTCTGAAGCCCTACGATGAGGGTTTTGTCTAATTTCATTTAAATACATCCGCAAATCTAATGCTAACTAGACCTGACAGCCCAAATCAGTCCAGGAAATCAAATAGAAGATCACCATTCCCTACCAGAAAACTCTCTATTAATCTTGGGACTGGGGGCTCGCATCCAAGTAACACTATTGCCATATCAGACCCAGTGATTGGCTTTTTCACTTATGCACTTGACCGCCCATATGAGATCCTTCTTATGAGTTTATAAACCAATGTTTATTTGTAATTATGGACGTTTCACTCTGAAAGACACTGTCCAACAGAGGGCAGAATTAACATTCCCTAAAATTATTAACACACTTATAGTTCCTCCCTAAGCTGCCCTCTGTGCTCTTGAACCTGTAGCACCAGGCACTCCTCTTTACTTTACCAACACCGTCTGACTGCATCATCTGTCAACACTCCCACAGGACTATTATCATTAGCATTAAGGGCCTCATCTACTATAGAGTTTCCACAGATTGTCAATGTAAGGCTTTACAACATCCAGGATCAAGGGAGATCACTTATACCACCTGAAAAATCTTTAACAAATCTAGCGGAGGTAACGTGTTCCACTGCACTGATTGCTTATGACTGCCCTGAAGTTCCACAGCCTCTCAGACTGTGTCCTCTGTTAGGAGTAATCACTCTATTACTATTGTTCTTCTCATCTAGATTGCCAATAATCCACAGCTTGCCACTGCATTCAACATTGAGCTACGTAGCTGCCTAGCCCCGGCCGAATGGACCTTGCAGCTCTGTCTCCTGACCCTCGAGGAACCCACCTCATTTCTTTTGCTCATCCGCTTGTTCTCTCCATCACTGTCTCTCTCACACTCCTGCTCTCTCCCATGTATCTTGCTCTGCCTCTTTGTCGTACTTTTAGTGCCATCTCTCTGTCACTCCTTGCCCCTTTAATGCCTCTTACTGTCTCTTGAACCTTTACTGCCATTTTCTTGTACCTCCAGTGCCATCTTTCTGTCAGTCCTTGCAGCTTTAGTGCCTGTTATTCTCTTGTTTCGTTTTGTGCTATCTTTGTCATCTTTCGTTCTATCTCTGTGCGCCTCTTTTACCGTCTTTTGGCTCTTGTTACATTTTGTGCCACCTTGTGAGGCTTTAGTGTGCCATCTTCTAGGCCTCTTTCCTCTTCTCACACCCCTTGCCTGGCTACCCCCTTCCCGCCTTCCTTTCCCACCTCCCATGCCTCATTCCCCACTCCTTATCTGCTCCTGCCTGTGCCTCCACTAAGCCCCGCTCTCTACCCCCTGGTCACCCCCCTCTCAGCGATCTACTTAATGGCAGCCGCAGCACAGATGCACAGCAGACACGTGCAGTGGATGCTCATAGCGGAGGTGCCGCTGGTGCGCCAAAGGCAAGCCCATGCATGCTTAGACCGCGCCCAGCACCACGAACCCTTGTCCACCCCTGGTCCACCACCTATATATATCCAGCCCACACCCAATGCGCCACCCACCTCCACTGACAAACATGTATCCCAAGACTCACTGTCATGCATGCTACTCAACACCCGCTCGCTCAGCGAGCAAGCCACAGAAATCTGGGACCTACTTGACAACAATGCCCCAGATCTCCTTTTCCTCATGGAAACATGGCTGACCCCACATCGGCACTCAACATTGCCATGCTCTCATTTTGTAGTACTGTCACCCAAATGCAACGCATCTTTCCTTGGGAGCCCGGCCTTGCCCCGCTGGAAGATTTTTACTTCCGGAAAATACAACTAAGACAGAAAGTAAAATTGTCAATTGGGGTGAACACCTGATCAGCTTTAGCAATTGTTGTTGTTTTGGTGCAATTGTAATCAATGAGGTTATTATTCCTATTTATTATATCGGTTTTGGGTTGTTAATTGTTTCATTTCTTGATTCTCATGTTGTTTTGACACTGATAAAATACTTTCATCTCATTTTCTCTGTGAGAACCTTTCGCTTTGAGCTACAGCTCTAAAGGTAAACAGAAGACTCCTCATTAAAACCTGCTTCTTGGGTACTACATACATTGCTCCCTCCCACGTAATAATACATGTTCTCACACTACTTGACAAAATTGTGCATATTTCTTCCTTTCATTACTGTATTTCATTAAACAGTTGAGTGAGAACTTCACCCAGACGGTGATGGTAATGTGATGTTCCCTTACTGCTCATGGGTTAGGGGGATTACGTTTGTCTATTTAAAGAAACAAAAGCATCTGCAATGTGAAATATATATTCGAACAAGGTGGAAAACTGTAAATACACCGTAAAGCATTATTTTGTTTCGATGTTGATGTCAATTCTTGTTAACTTCGCAATGTCTTAATAGAGTACTTAAAAATGTATAACAGACACATTTTAAGCTTATTTTTTTTAAATCTTCACATCCCATAAAGTGAGACACTTCCATAAAACATTATGGAAAGTAAAATTCTGTTGTGTAGGACTGTTTATGTTGAAAAAGAAAGCTTTCAGAAGCACTATGGTGTAAAGGCAGAATAGACTCCACCATAAGCTAAAGATATAGGTTTTAAATATAGCTGAGGGCACAGAAAAAAAGGCTCCATCTTGTATTCCAATAATACTGTGCATATAGGTTTGGGTTTTGCTGGCTGCAAGAATGCATATGTTTCACTTAAAACATTCCGATCAGACAGATTTCGAGGCTATTACTAATGAAACAGTCTTCGTGTGCCTCAGTGCAAGACGAAGGAGCGCACTGACATCTTGGCAGGTGACACACCAGCAAAGACACTGGAAGTAGGGGTGCGGGGCGTGCTCCTGAACCCCCAAACATAACCATGCTGGAATTCAGAAGGTGAATGAGCAATTAGGATGCTTTTAAGTCGTGTTTTTATCTTGTCACATTTTGTGTGGGCTCAAAGACAAAGGTCAAATGTCAGGCTATGTCTTTTGCTGATGGTATTTGACGTGGAGATCGGTGTTCACATTTCTTTCTCAGATTGCAAAATTAGAGGATTTTGTAAAATGAACTATGTCACATCTTGCTTGGTACAGTGCGTGTGTAAAGAAAGGCTCCAGGATATCAGTGTGTTTCTAACACACAACAAAATCTAAATACCTGTAAATGATCTGTACAGATATTTCGGAATATACCTGCAGTTGGGAAAGCACGAATAACGCACGTTTATTTTTCAAATGATAAAGTAGGATGAAAACAAAGATTTCAATATGGTAAACAAAAACACTACACTCGGTGATGAACAAATGAAATACTCGCTGATTTTCACATATTGATTGTGCGCTGTATAGTTTTATCAGTATTAATCTATATTAATACAGCGCAAATTTAGGAGCCATTGCAATTGAAAATATGGCGTCTGTAAATAACAGTGCGCTACAGCGTGCTCCAAAGCACACCACCAGCTACACACCACACACCCTTACCACTCCACTGCTAAATGCATTGGCTACTCTTGTTCAATGTGTGGCACTTGAAGTTTTCACAATTCCTATCACTTCGGTGATGTAACACTGATGCCAGAACCCTCAATTGTTCCAGCACCATGGCACGCCAGGCTTTCGGGGAACTCACTCATTAAAGTGCATCCACTAGTGCTGTTCAATGAGGCACCAGAATGCGCCTAATTTGATACACAATGTGGCCAGTTGGGCTCGTTTTAAAAAGGCCCAGCTCATCTCACGCGATGAAGTTTCCCTCCACAGAGTTCGTCTAGAAAAGCGGATAATGTAACAAACTCTCTACTTTTGATTGACTGATTGATTGACTTTCTAAACCATCCATGATGGAATAGTTAGAATGAATAGCTAGATCATTAATATGCCACATAGTTTCTTTTTTCCTAAGTCAGAACTGCCACATAATTTCAATTTACATTGACACAAACTGTAAGTGGCCCTGTATGTAGATTTTCAAAACTTGAAGGGGTGGATTTTCATTATCTTGTTTTTAGACCCTATTATCTAGGCTTTGTGGTTTCATATTACCTCAATAAGTCAGTTTAAGAAGAGGTAGGAATATGAATGATATTCTCTGTTTTCCAGTCTGAAGGGCCAGTTTTTGCACCTTTCCCTCCCTTTATTCATCCCTCCCACTCTTTGGCTGTGAGGTTGTCACCATTTTTGACCACTCAAGTACACCTATTGTACCTTCAAAAGAAATGTCATTCACCGTGGCCTCCCTCCTTTCTTCTAACACATTCAATAAAGCCCCATGAATTTATTTTAATAATGTAGCTATCATTTTTCATCAGATCACTCTAGTTGTTTTTGGATGAAGAATTGCAGGAGTGGCTTAAGGTATAGTACAACGTTGCTGCATGCCAACACTTAATGTAGATGAAGTCATATTAAATGACCCCAGTAACTTTTCTTCCATGTGGAATGCTGATGCTAGACTCTGCAACCACCTACACTACAGTACACTTCTGCTGGTCAAGAGTGGAAATGGATCATGTGCAAGCAATGGTGCCACTCCCGACACAACTTATATTTCCTGGTCACAGTGAGATGTTTGACTCCTGTGCTCCTGATTCTGAGGGGCCCTCAGCCACTGGTCATCTTAACCTTGAAAGTCTGTCTGGGTGTGAGTAGAGCACCTCCACTTAGGGTATGGTGGGGTAGCCTCAGGTTTCGTTACAACCCTGGTGGGTGCCTCTCTGGACCTCCACTTCTAAGCAATCACTAATCACACAGAGAGTGTACCATAGAGCACAAGTTTCTGTACAGATCGACCAGGTTTCATCACAAACATAAAAATGGCCACACATGGGCCTGTCTTACACTAAAACATCCTTAATGTCACTCAAACAGAAAGCGACCGAATGTTTCCAAGGCATACATAGGCACATCACATGAGCTCAGGTACCAACAGCTGGCACACTGGTCTGAATACCAGCCAGCCTATATATATTCAGTCATTCTTGAGTATAATGAAGTTGATATACTAAGTAGTAATGTATATGCCTTAGATTGTCTCTAACTGCAGATTTATGCTTCATTTGATGTGTATCCTACTAATCTCTTTCTGATAACTTAAACCCAAGGTTGACAGTCCACCTTCCTCCAATCCCGGATGTTTATAAATACATTCAATATTTTCCTTGCAGGGGCACTGCTGATATGCCATTTCTTAAATGTCTTTGTAGGCACCCACCTAATATACAACAAAATGCTACACAGCCAAATATACTCAACATGTTACATGCACCTCTTGAAGAGCAGCAACAGAGAGTAGTTCAGCTGCAGCAAACTTCTGCTCCACTAACCAAGTTCCTTCTGTTTCCTATTTGCGAGCAGTAGACCTAAGCTTCGCCGGAAAGGTTGGATCCCAGTTCCAGACAGGATACAGTTTATTCATCGATTTATCCATTCACCTGAACCCTGACACACGCCTGTTGGGTACGAAATCGTATTTGCTTTGAGAATCTGAGATCTTTGAATCTAGGAACAAAGCACATAAACTCAATTATTTAGTAATTTCCAACAGAATGGAATTATTGGATTGGGCAGAGCGGGCCTTTGCTCAGACAGCGCCCTGGGAAAAGCACCACCCTGCCCCCCCTCCAGTCGTCCTCTTTAATTGTCTGTGTGTTAAAAAAAAATGGGAGGGTTAGGGTGAAGGTGAGGGGTCAAGAGAAGGGGGAGCCATGAGAAGAAAAGCAGTCAAAATGTAGATACGATGGGCAACAGCAGTCTCAAGAAATAATGTTCAAATACACTTTTCTTTGGACCATGTTAGAAGACAACTGCTGCATCCAGCTCCTGTGCCCCTGTAAAGATCTACACCCTAGGTGTGGGCCCAGCTTGCACATGATAAATGCATGCACTGGGATTGGGAATTCATATCTGGGACAGGATGCGCTTGAGGCCTAGTGTAATCACCTCCAAAGCATTATTCTCAAAGTCAGGAAATGGTCACCCAGCATCCTCCAGCTTGGCACAAATTCTGTGCTGTGCAGCTCGTGGTGATTTTTTAGCCCAGATGAACGATACCATAAGTAAATTCAATTTAGATAAATAATCTTTATGAAGGAAGCACACCAAGGTGTGGAATAGAAATAGACATGGTGGCCGAACATAAATTTTCATAGTACTTGCGCTTCCAACCAAAGAAATGGACATGGCTTGGCAGGAGTGAAAATCTTGCTTGATCTTAGATAAGAGTCACTCAGAGTTCAAGCTGCATGTAAGAAAGTAGAGTATTGATCAAGGGGGTGAGAACCCACCTCAAATAATAATCACAATCCTTGTCAGGGCGAACCACCAAAGTCACTAAATAAACCAGTGCTCCACCTTCTGCTAGCTTGGTCAAAAAAACAAGGCTTAACTTATAGGCAATGTGTAAAATAGTTATATAGCACTCAAACAGTGATAAAGTGAAAACACAACACAATGAAAATCCCAAACAAATTTTAAAAAATAGAAAATATTTAAATAAATAAAATGACACCAAAACAAAAAAAAATATGTAGAACCAGAGTTATGAATTTTTAAAGTTTATGGTACAAAATAGTGACAAAACGTGTTAAGCGCCAATGGCAGTCACCTATTTGTGCTTCACCGGGACAGGTGTGAGGTTTAAGGCCAACCGCGATGAAACACGGATCGGCTATAGGGACCTGGTTCATCCCGCTGCAAAGTTTTACCTTCAAACTTAATCTTTGGAATGGGATTCAAAAATCCTCAGTGGGGCAAGGCTGTCAGCTGTGTCTGAAGAAGGCTCTTCTGGACAACACCTTGGTGAAACCATTGCCTTTTGGTGGGAAAGCTCCAATCAGGAGAAATTTCAATTTTTCAATCAGAGAAGGTCCCTCGCTGGATACTTTTTGTGCCCGGTGAAGATTTCTACCTTCGGACTTAGTCACTTTTTTGAAGCTCAGAACATAGTGGCAATGATCTGAATCTTTGGCCCAGTGGCCATGTACCTTTGTCAGATCGGTTTGGCAAATTTGTCCCGGTCCCCCGTCGATACTCAGAGCAAACAGTTGGCTAAAAGTTTCTAAGTCTGAGGTTTCAGGAAACTTCAGGAGGAGTACACATTGACACCAGCCAAGGGTCCCGGACCTTGGGGACAGCACTTGGGGGTCAAGTCTCCCTCCAGCAGAGGCTAGCAGCAGGGTCCTGGGCAGGTCCAGCTGGAGCTGCTCATGTAGAATGTATCAAAAATACCTCTTGGAGTGTGTTCTGTCCTTGTAGCCAAAATAGGTCAGCCTTAGGACCCTTGAAGTCCACTTCTTTGTCCTGGGTACAAGAGGGAGTGCAGGTCCAGTTTTCAAGACTTCTCAGGTTACAGACAGCAGGTCCAGTCCTCTTCTGTTCTCCCACAGGTCCAGAAGTGATCTGAAGATACTGAGGGTGCCACATTTTTGCTTAGTGCCAGCCTCTGGCTGGTGGATACTCCAAGTCACACCCTAACCAATGTCGTAAAGGTTCCCAGGGGTGACCCTACCCATTTTTGCAGCACTTCCTCTGTGTTTTACTGTAAACTATTCCGTAGTGCCCTTCTCTACCTAAAACCAACAAGGCTGAAACTTTCTTCCCCTGTGCTTGCTCCCTGGCCCAACCAGATTTGTGGCTATGATAATGGTCAAACCATCCACTGTGGTCACTCCAAACCCGTTCAGGGGGCAGTGAAATTGAAAGTAAGTGAAATTGTATTCTAATTTTTGATTCACGCCAATGAGCATCTTTGTGTAGCAAGGTGCAGTACTCACAGTAAATGGGTGATCCCAAGGTACAAGGATTCACACTAGTTAGTGAGACTGAATTCCAGATATGGCTCTCAGACACTATTATGCTTTGAAAGGGGTGTCTTCCAAGAACTCACAGTTATTAGAAATGAGCTAGGCTGGGTCCCATGGCATAAGATTTTAGTGAGTGATGTTGTGCAAAAAAACTTGAAAAGCAGACCAAATGAATGCAACTATGCCCCATGGTGTTCGATTCATACTCAGTAAGAGACTGTGTGTACCAATGTGTGATACTAACACTCATTGAGTGAGACAGTATACCAAGGTGTAGGGCTCACACCAAACAAGTTTTGGGAAATTCCACCAAATTAGTGAAGCTGCACTCTAAGAAGTGAGATTTACAAAGAGCAAGCCTGTTCTCCAGGAAGTGATACCCATAACCATGAGTGTTACCGTGCTCCAAGAATCATGGCACACACTCAGTGATTAACACTGTATCCATGGGAGACCCAGACATAAGGGGAGGGATTCTGCACCAATTTGTGGGACTGTCAACAAATAGGCGAGGCTGTGCTCCAAGAAATGGAACTTGCAAACAATGAGTGAGATTGACTTCCAGCAAGTGATAATCACACCCATTGAGCTAGACTTTGCTTCAAGAGGTGAGACTCAGATCCATTACTAAGACAAGACTTATTACTTTATGTGCCTCTCTGTCCATTGTGCACTAGTCTTCTGAACTCCCCTCTCATGGTGCTGTTTTGCTCTGTGCTTATTTACCATACAGCACTGCTCAGTGAGTGTCTTCACTGTCTGGACCCGGTAATTCCTGTCTCCGCAAACTTCTGCTTATGGATAAATAACTTTGGAGCACTTGGTAATCCGAGGTGACCCACATTTTACAACTGAAATATAATAGGTGAACTCAGTCTTTTCTGTTGCAACCTCAACTTCAGCAAGATGTTGCCTGCATAGGCATGGTTAAATTCAGCTTCTAATTTGCTTTTTAGGTTTCGCCTGCACAGCACTTGCGCTGTGCTTGAGAAATCTATTCTTTTTAATATAAACATAAAAGGGACTTAAATCCCGCCTCCTCTGTTTCCTGGCTTCTCATTGGTTCCTGTGCGTGCCACTTACCTTTCCTCCATTTCTATTGGCTGTAGCATATTTTCCTGCATTTACCAATGCTTGTTCCTCGTCTGTGTCTCTTATCAGCTTCCCACTGCTGAAAGACTGTTAACATCCGCTTTGGTGAAACTATTTTTTCGTAAAGTTTTGCCTTTTACTCTTGCAGCATATTTATATAACATTTTATTACTCGGAGAGATTAAGTGATTTGCATAGAATCACAGGATGTTGCACGGCACCACTGAGACTCAAACCGGGTTCCCCAGCACTCCAGTCAGTAGCTCTACCCACTGCACCACATGTTCTCCACTCCCGTGTTATCTGTCAGGGAGCTCTTTCCTTCTCCCAGACGATGATCGATGAAAACAGCTCTTTATTCATTACATGGGCGAAACCGATGCATTACCAATGCTTGTTGAATGAGCCAACAGGCATTGCATACAGGTAATAGGCAGGCGTGGTAAGCAGCGCACTCGGTAACTGGGTAGCCTAATCCTGGCAGAAGTTAGACAGAGTGGATGCTCAGCTGATAAGAAAGTGAGGGAATGTTCTCCATTAAAGAAAAGGAGTCAGACAACCACAGTACAGCATGATGTAGGTTGTGGGATGTTTGTAGCACGGAAGGAGTTAAGGAGTTAAGTTAATTTAAGACGGAGGAGCGTTGCCCCACTAACCATTTTGCCCTCAGATATGGAAAAATAAAATGTTAATAAACGTCATGTATTACCATTTCATTTTTCTAACCCCACCCTGAGCCAAGCGTCAGGACGGGGGGGGGGGGCTTTCTGGTTTCCGCTGCTGCCATTCAGGCAGCAGCAGAAAGCAGTGATTGGTAGGGCACTTAGGTTTAAACTACGCATGTCTTTTTGGCCAGCCGTCTTGCGACGGCCGGCCAGACATACGTAGTTTAAACCTCTCTAACCCAGCTGTCCATAGACAGCTGGGTTAGAGACTGCATAGGGCTCCAGTGCCCTCTGGAGCAGCGAGAGATGCCGCTCCCTCCAATCCTGGCGCTGCTTTCAAGCTGCAGGAAAGCAGCGCCAGAATTGGTTAGTGCAGCTTCCTGGTTTCGCCGCATTGGAGCCTTCTTGCCTGCCAGGACCCGAGCGAGGAGGACGTCGCGCCAGGATCAAAGGCAAGTGTATTTTTTTTTGTTATTAGTTAATAACTTTTTCTTTCCCTCCCGCCTCACAACCCTCCTTACATGCCAGCCGCCACTGGTTAGTAGTGCTGTTGGTAATTGTTGGGTTGGGAGACTGAGACTAACAGTATGAGTAGACGTGGAGTTTAAGTTTTGGGTCCAGAGGAAGGGGGCAAATAAGTGGGTAGGGTGGATGATTGTGTGGTGACTGTTGAGATGATGTTAGCAGCTAGTTGAAGCATAAGCGTTCCACCAGATGTCATTTGTAATGGGACCTCTAATGTGTCATTCAAGCTATGATACAACTGAGTGCAGTTCACAGTGGGGGGAAGAGAACGATTCAGGATCATGTAAAAAAATCTGTGCTCCTCGAGCTGTGGTCAAAGTGTTACCAACTTTTCATCACTTTCTTCTCCCAATATATGTACATCAGCCTCATATTTCCAAACAATATTTTATAGTAGCTGTGGCCGTTTCTTTGGAGAAAGAAATATCTACAGTGTTGCACAGAAGAATTTAGGAACAATGAAGTGGAGACACAAGCTAATATGAAGGGGTAATGTAGACAGGCATTTTGGCACGATATATATATACAAGTGTTTTAAGAATGTACTTTAAAAGTGTCAGTGAGACATGGTGGGGCAAGGAGACAGAGAAGGCTTTGATACCTAGATGATTTTATGATCCAAAAGGCCTTTCCATGCCTAAATTTATTGCACGAGTCTTTTTTCCACCTTAATGAGGTTGCAGTAGGGTATAATGTTCTTTATTCTAACAATTGGACCATGATCATCTTGACCATATGACATCCACTGACCACAACATCGACCATGATTATCACCCCTGACATGACAGTACATCAACATTGCTCCGTAACCTAAGATACTTATGACATAAAGTAAGTAACTGACTCTGCCATTTTGAGGTTATAGTAACATAATAGGCTTATTTGCAGAGCGCTTGTTTATTCCCAAGCAAGCCTCATGGCGCTATTGACAGATTAAGGATGTTTGTTGTTACCCATCTTGACGGTACTCATTATATTGACCTTGGAAAGATGAAAGGCCTGGTGGACCTCCTAAGACTTGACCCTGTGAATGGTGGTTGCATTATTCCACTGAGCTACCAGGTCACCTCACATTAATGCAGATAGTTGATATAATGGTCAGTCGAACAGGGTTCAACTTTGTGGCACATACCCATGTAATCAAGAGTTTACCTAATGAAGCATTTCTTTTTCTATTCCATTTATTAAGGTCCCTAGTTTAGACAGCACTTTTCATAGGGTGGCCTTTTATATGTTGTATGTGCTTGTTGTGTGCCTTATTGTGTTTCTACACTGTCACATGCCTCCAAATGCGGCCTCGGTGTGCTTGTTACAATAGGGCTGTTGTTCTCCTGCAGCCACTTTAGAAAGTCTTTAGTCAGGTAACAAAGTAATTGGGTATCTGTGACTAGCACCAGAGCATATCCGCCAAAAGCAATTTGGCACTCCACTGCTTTGTAACACAAGAACAGGTCATGCAGGCAAAGCAATACTGTCGGGCGTTTATACGCTAGTAGCAAACCACAGACTAAATGCAACATCACAACAAAATGGCATCATCGTTTTTTAATTGTTAAGGAATTTACTATGACACAAAACCGGTAGATTGTACCAAAAATAGTTTATAAAGTAACCTTGTCGAGGACGTCGAGTCTTTTTTCAATCTCTATTGAAATGCTCGTTGGTCGTTACTACATAGATCGGTGGTGGTATTTTGTTTTTTATGAGTGATTAATATTTTTTGCACTGGAAATGCAGCCGCTTAAAATGTATGGAAGCACTGAAAAATGTGTGTGTGTGTGTGTGTGTGTGTGTTGTGATTTGCACTGTCGATCAAGCGCACAGATAACATTTAAACATTTAAAAACAAATCCTTACTAAATGCAGTGCAGATATGACGACTGAGCAGTAGGTTGAAATATCTATTTGAGTAAAGTCTGCCAAAAAGTGTGCATTCAAATAGCGTGTTGCGAGTCCCGACGAAAAGAAGCCAGGTGAACGATTTGCGCTGCAAGATGCTTTGTTTTGTCTTCCTATCTGTATGCTGTGCTCTAGGTTCAAACAGTGGAGACTCTGTTGCACAGCAACAGACAAAGTACATATTGTTTTTTTTTATCCTATACATATCCTCTTATCATAGGCACCCTGAATTTACCATGCTTTTCTCACTCAAATCTACACAAAAAGTTGGGGATCAGGTGAAGCATCAATTCTCAAAGTCCAGCCACTAACAAAAGAGAATGATAACACTGCCAAGCACATACAATAACGAAGAATAAAAATGAGCACACGATAAACTGTATTTTTAAGAACCGGTGACCTTACCATCATTCTCAGACGCAACCAGCTTTTTGTGTCTCGTCATTGCTGCTGGGGTTGTGAGGCGAGGTTGGAGGCGCCAGGTAGGCAGACACTGGCTTTGAGGAAGGTTGGAGAGAGGGTCATTTTCTCATCACATCAGCACCGTTTTCTGTGCCAAGAAAGGGATGCTGGTGCCATTTCACTCTTTGAAACCTGAGCGCCTACTAATTTCCCAGCTCATCAATTTTTCATGACTGTTGAGTTTATCATTTAGGGTTGGAGTGCCAGGGTCAAAAGGGCGGAAAGTTAGTGTGTCAAGGGGTCTTGTAGCAACAATCCTTTAAATGGGACAAGGTCAGCCCAATGCGACTTTTGGGAAAGTATTTGGGTCTCAATATGACCCTGTAAATGTTAGCAGAAAAAGGAATGTCGAGTCCTACCCTGCAGCCACTGCCACTTGCAGCCTGTTATGCCTACCTGAGGCTTCACGCAGCAACCAGGCATATTGCTGAAGCCTATAAGATAAGGCAATTACAATTACCAGCAGACTAGGAGCAGAGGGAGTACATTCCGCCAAAGAAAGGGGAATAGATAATGCTCATTAACAGGGAATGTGGTTACAAGTAGTTGTCACTTACAGTGTTTTGTCATTGGACATCTACATGGGAAAATTAACTTGTTTGTTCAAATTTTACTGTATACAAATAATAAAAACCATCATAATTACATCAATAAAACCAGATTTTATTAAAAACATTCGTAGATCAGCTAATTCCATTTTCAACCATAAAAGCCAACCTATAAAACATAGGGGCATATTTACAAAGAAGTGACGGAGCGCAGGGTTAGCCTTCTTGGCTTAACGCTGCGCTCCGCCACTTCTGAAAGGCAGGGCTGCACCATATTTACAACAATACTGTGCAGCCCAGCGTTTCCCTGTGCGCTGGCGCTAGTTTCAGCTGCCTAGCGCAAATGCAGGCACCTTTGCACCATAGTGCAAGGGTGCCTGCGTTGAGGGGAATGATTGTTTATGTGCAGGAAAGTGTCCCTTCCTGCACATAAACAATCTTAAATGGCGATTTGTTACTTCTATGTGTCCTGCTTTGTGCAGCACACATAGAAGTTGCAACTGAAAGAACACCTTCCTGCACATAAACAATCATGCATGGCTTTTGCTGTTTTTATGTGTGATGCACAATGCAGCACACATAAAAACAGCAAAAACGAGGAACACTGTTAAGACCAGATTTTACCTGCTCTGAATTTTGGCGCTGCCCCATATTTATGCCACTCTTGTAAATATGGAGCAGCGTCAAAATGAATGAGTGTTGTGGTGGAACACCCACCGCAACACCCATTGCCAACCCCTTTCACGTTAAGTATAGTGTGAAAGGGTGCCTTATTTACAAGGCAGCGTTAAGCCACATTAACTTGCTTAATGCTGCCTTGTAAATAAGGCGAAGCCCGTATCGCTGCCACAACGTCATAAAAAGTGACGTTCTGGTGGTGATAGGGGCTTGTAAATATGCCCCATAGCTTCCAGGAAATACTTAAAGAACTAGGGGCATATTTACAAGCACCATCACCACCCGAATGTCACTTTTTTTGACGTTGTGATGGCGATACGGGCTTTGCCTTATTTACAAGGCAGCGTTAAGCCACAGGGGTGGGCATTGGGTGTTTGGACACCCATTTCATGGACTTTACCAAATTATATTAAAATTGCGCATTTAACATTTAAACCAAATAGCCCTGTTCGATCATATTGAGTTGCAAACAGTGTCAACATGCTTCAAAGTGTTTTTTTGTTGTTTTTTTTAATATTCTGAAAGTGTTTGTACTGAAAGTGTCAGCGTGTTTTGCAGTATTTGGACACAAAGTCTCAACATGCATCAATCCGTGATTGGTAAAACATATGAGGAACAACTAATTTTACTGCCAAAACAAGTCCACGCGATGGCATCATGGTGCCCACATATTTTATAAATATACAAAGTTACATGAAAGTTGTGAGTGATTCTCAATTAGGTACTTATTCACGGCTGTCCTGCGTGATCTAATTTGTAAAGTGTTGAAGTGCTTACAAAAAAACTAGCTATGTGCATCTGTCAGATTTGGAGAAATGCACAAAATATGAATTATCTTATCAAATTGATTCTTGTCAAAGGTCAAAAGGAAACAGACTATGCTCTTAAAAATAAAGTGGTGCACTGGTTAAGTAAGAATTGTGGTTACCCAGTGGACCAAGCTGACCAGATACTCTTAACCAGAAGAGTAAATTGGATTGGACCCCTAAGAAAGTCCCTACAAGGAGATTGCGTAATTATTAATTTTAGGAACCCTAATTGGGCCAGGACTTCCCTAGAAAGAGCGGTTGCAATATCACGCAAAGATTTTAATATATCACTCTTACCCCTAGGCTTTTTCTATAATCATCTAAGGCCTATACATAATAGAGCGGGAGATCAGGAGAAATGTAGAGCTAACCCGGTAAGGTTGGTGCAGTCACATTGTGCATTATCTACTTCTAATAGATTCCTACCACTCAGTTCCCTTGATGATAATGATTGACAAACCATCATTTGCCCACCGGTTATGGAGGTGGGTTTCCAAGGAACGGGTTTGACGGAGTCAGGGTTGATAGGAGATAGAGAACCAAATACCATTGTGCCTAATTCAAATATGCTTAAGTCCCATCCTAAGGGTTTTAATCCGTCTGTTTTATACTTATCAAATATAGAGAGCGAGGTTAGTCTAGGAGTATATTCAGACGGATATAGAGGGCAATCTATAGAAATGGTTACAAACTTATCAGCATTAATCCCACCTACCAATGAGGGAGACGCTAGAATATGTATATGTGAACGATTTATCAATAGTATAGAGAATTTTAAAGCTAACGGCTATACTATTGCTACATGGAATATAGCCGGACTGGCAAGTAAACAGGATACGCTGGGTTGGGTGGACCTCATTAGTAAATTTGATATAATTTGTCTACAGGAAACCTGGAGTACTATTCCTGTTTACATTGCAGGGTTTACCTCCCATAATTTACTAGCTATACCTTCTACAGCTGGTAGAGCAAAAGGTGGCCTGTTAATCCTTCTGTCGAATAAACTGCCTCTGGTAGTTAAAGGGTTATCAATGTAGGACACCACTCGCAGCTATTATGGTTGCATCATAAAGATGACCGGGATGTCTTACTAATTAATTTCTACAATAATACTTTCGACTCAACCCGTCATATTGTAGTCACTGATATAGAGAGGGAAATAGATAACCTGGTCACAGCTGTAAATACAAACTTTGCTATTGTATGGGTCGGTGATTTTAATACTCCAACTTGCACACAATCCTTGACTAAAGTCTGTGGGCTTAGGAGTGAGGAGGGGATGATTGCATACATTTCCCGCACAATATTTATGGAAATACCCTTAACTCTGTTATGGCAAAATATGATCTCGATCTAATGCAAAGTGCTCGGGATGAGTATGGGAAGGAGATACCTACCTTTATTGGAAGAAATGCTAATACCACGATTGATCATATTTTAGTATCTGTAAATATTTTACACCTATGTTCTACTCCATGGATAGCCGAATTGCTACTTAGTGATCACAACTGTATTATTATGTCTCTGTTTATATGGGGCAACAAAGTTTCAATTCAACAAATGGCTACCGATAACATCACATTGTGTAGACCTAATGGTACCAGAATCAGGTGGAAAGGTACTAATTCTGCTAATAATTTAAAAAAGATTGTTTTGGAATGTGGCAAGGAGATATTCGACTGTCTTGAAATGGAGGTTGAATCAACCATGATACTAACTAATTTTGGTAAAATTAATGATATCATTGATAAGATATTCACTGCCCCAATAAGTAGGAAACATAACCAGAATAGGGGTTGGTTTAACCATTCCTGTACCAACTCATTGAGCCAGTTGAAACAAGCACTCTCCAGTAGACCTATGGATAAAGTGTTAGTTCAAAACTTAAGAGCAGATTATAAACTAGTACTAAAACAGAGGAAGAAGGAGCTCCAAGAGGAGGCTTGGGATAATCTCTCATTGGCTGCGGCTACGTCTGACAATAAGTTGTTCTGGGTAACCGTTAATTCAACATTTCTTAAAAATGAATCTTACCCAGAAATTATATGCCATGTCAGCTGTGAGGAATGGGTGTTACATTTTACAAAGATTTTTAACCCCTGCAACGAAGGAACCGAGGAGTCCACAAATCTTAGTAAATGGCCCAGTACCCCGCTAAATATCACTCTTGACGAGGTCGAGTTAGGCATCAGAGGAAGCAAAGGAGGTAAAGCACCAGGCCCAGATGGTGTACCCATAGATGTCTATAAAACAGCGCCAGATCTATGGGGCCCGATACTCACCAGAGTTTTTAATGCAGCAGTCACAGAGGGAGCCCCTATGTCTTGGGGTCAATCAGTTATTATTCCCATCTATAAAAAGGGAACAAATCGGAAGCCAAGAATTACCGACCGATTTCCCTACTAGATTCATCAGTGAAGGTGATGAGTAGGGTTCTGCTAGTAAGACTGGAAGAGTGGGTCGTAGATAATGGGATTTTAACAAAAGCTCAATATGGTTTTAGAAAGGGGCTAGGTACGTTAGAACAGTGTATTACTTTGGAACTTTTAATTGGCAAATATACATGCGTTAAACAAGGAGGTCTCTTTTTATGTTTCGGTGATCTTAGCAGTGCCTTCGACTTAGTGGACCATGCTATACTCTGGCCAGTTCTACTTAACCTTGGTGCCCCAGAGTCTATTATTAATTTTCTTGCAAGGCTGTACGAAAAATTATTAACTAGAGTTCGGTATGGCCAACGGGGCGAATGCACTCCTAATTTTAAGGTTAAACGTGGCATCCGCCAAGGCTGCGTCCTAGCACCATTGCTAACGAAGTAGACGCAGTCCTTAAGTCGATACAGGCGGATGCCCCCCAAGCAGATGGTCACGATATACCGGTTCTGCTTTACGCAGATGATGCAGTGCTTCTATCAAGGACACCGTTAGGTTTACAGCGATTAATTGATAGGTTCACAGATTTTATTAAGGGGAGGAAGTTGTTGATAAATAAGGCCAAAACATATACAATGGTCTGTGGAATAAAACCCAAGAAAATGAAAAGCTTTTTTATAGATGGGGAAAGAGTGGAATCTGTTGACACCTTTTGTTACCTGGGGCTAACTTTTTCTGGTAATGGTAAATGGTCACGTGAAATATCTAATGTCCGGGTTAAGATGTCTAAAAGTGCACATGGGGTGTTCAGGTTTGCTTCCAAATTAGGGGATCGCCGTATTAAAGATATGACCGATATCTATAAAGCTAGATGTGTCTCTATTGCCCTATATGGTGCAGGGGTTTGGGGCTACCACCCCAGTTTAGATCTACAAATAGAGGAAAACTCTTTTAAAAAAAAGCTATTGTGCCTGCCAGCATCAGCATCCTCCGAGTTAATCCATCGTGAAGTGGGGCTTGAATACCTGTCAGATTTGATTGCACTGAGACCGCTTCTGCTCTGGAGATCGATCTGGTCTAAAGAGGAGACTATATTCACGCAAACAATTATTAAGGACTGTTTGCGATTGGACAATTGTTTTAAGATCCCTTGGTTAAAATACATAGCATATGTTAGTAGAGACCTATTTAAGCTCACGATCTCGAGAAATCCGACTGATGTGATAGGCCTGCCCAAACAGGAGATGAGGAACATATTTCTGTCCCATAAGAAGGAGTGCAGGGTGAGAAATGTGGAGAAACAACCTACATATCAGCTTTATCAACTGTATATAGACTTTGTTGGTTTTCAAAGTTATTTATCACTAGTTTCAAGATCCTCTCACCGTTTTGTACTAACGAGGATGAGACTAGGTCTTGTCCATCATCTAGTCGCATTCCCAGAAATGAAACAGCATCCAGTCACCCCATGTCCATGTGATAAGCACACTAAACAGAGCACCATGCACTTTTTACTATTATGCGAATTGTACTTGAACTATAGAATCGCCTATTTAAAACCATTGTTTAAGAAATATAATGTCACAACTATTAATGCTGCTATGAGTCTACTGTTTACATTAAAAGAGCCCGAGATTTGTTTTTATGTGGCGACATTTATTTTAAAATCTATTCATGCTAGGAAAAGTATGGTTTTTTAATGTATCTATCAATTGAATCTATATTTCTATAATTGCACTGAACCGATTGTATATATACTTTATGAAACTGTAATTGGATTTTAATGTTTGTGTATGTATTTTTGCTTTTATGGTTGCTACCCAAACCGAATAAAGCTTTCTTTGATTGATTGATTGATTGATTCTTGTCCGGAAGGCACGAACAAGTCTGACTGACCTGTTTACGACTTGCTTAAAGGACGGGCCTGAAACCGCCTAGTCTCAAAACAAGGTGAGCCCAAAAGTGCTCAATGCAGACGATAGGTAGTCTCCCTATGGGGTATTTGTTTTTACCAAAACCGACTTCAACCCAGATAAGAGAGGCCAGGGAGGGTTTGGGCGCTTATTCCAGTTTTTTTCAAAATTTAAGAAACGTGCCCTGACGTGACAATACTTTGCTAACTAAGCCAAATTCCAGGCTTACCTGTACCTGAGAGGTTTTGGGTTGCAGTCTGAAAGGACGCCTGGAAAAATCGGCCAGGAGTGTATCTATTCCTGAGTCAAAAGTGATGTTTTGAAGTTAGCCTCGATTGTCTTGCGTGTAGGAACCAGTGTTGGGCCTCTCAGGTTGGATTCCAATATTATGAATACAGCTAACAATGAATTACATTATCGTTTAGATATTTGGAAATGCTGGACATACTGAAGTCGCCAATCAAAGATGGCTCAGGTATGCATATGTGTTGGCTATGTCCAATTTTCCAACAAAATGCCAAGTAAAGATTTTTGTCCTCTGGTGGTTACCAAATACCGTAAATTTTGTTTTCTTGGTATTTATTTCCAGCCCATTTCTTCTAGTATATGCACCAAAAACTGTTATCAAGCGTTGCAAACCTATTGGAGTCTTGCTAAGTGGACTTTATCGTCCGCATATTGAAAGCTGGATAGAGGAGACGGAACATCCGAAGTAGCTACATTCAAACTGCAGTTGAGATCTGATATGAAGAGATTAAATAACATTGGTAAAACCGCCAACCTTCTTTAAGACCTTCACTTGTGGGGATTCTTTTTGTGGTTGTTAACCCATCTCCTAATTTTACTCTCACCCAGGTGTTCTGATAGAAAAGCTGGATAGCATGAAGTAATGTTGGGGGTATTCCCCATTGGCTTAATTTAGCCCACAGAGCCTTCTATGCGACCTTATCAAACGCAGATTGTAGGACCACGAAACAGGCATAGATTGTAGGCTTATTTCAGAGCGAAGCCTCAATGACTACTGCGCCGGACATTAGATTTGAGGCCCTACCAGTACTTTTTTGAAAACCAGTTGATTTTATGGTATCAAAGACCTTTCTGAAACCTCAGATCCTCTGGTCCTTCTTTATTTTTATCATCAATTATTTTGCTACATACAAAGTATGGCATTGGCAAATAGGTTATCATATTGTTATATAAAATGTGTATTTCTTGGCTATAACCCACATGTATGATTTTGAATGAGGTCAGTGTGGCTTCTGAAATCAGAAATTTGAAATGTATGGTGAATCGTGTTTTAAATCCAGGTTTACGATCATACCTTGTAAGCAGCGCTGCTCTGGCAACCCAGAGGTGCCACTCAGCAATAATAGAAGCATTTTCAAGAATATTAAAAACGTGTAAATTGACAATATTGGGGTACACAGTGTCTGAGTTCCCCAAGGAACAAAGCCAGTGAGCTAAGCCCGAATTTTACACTTACCTCTGTACGTTGATGGCAGGAAGATTGCTACTGAGTTGTCACTAAGCAGTAAATCTGTGCAGTGAGGTAAAATGTAAGTCCAATAAATGTACACAAGGAATGTTAAAATAGGTGATCTCAAGTTTCTCCCTTGAGAGTATCAGTTCTTTGGAAAGTATCAAATGAAAAACATATTTGCTACCTTTTCAAACCCGATAAAGCATTGTAATTCATAAACCCTTACAGGCTGTTCGTTATTCTATGCTGAGTGAAATCTGTGACATGCGCTTCATCCAGAAAGACCTGCCAGAAACATTAATACTTTAACAAAAAGTGAAAGGAAGTTGGACATGTGGTTTGTTGGATTTGAAAATTGAAGGGGCAGAGCCTGGATGTGTGCAACATAGCCGCTCTTTTTCAAGTTCTGAAAGCCTGTCCCTTCCTGAAACTAATTTCTCTATCTCTCGGGGATTTGATTTCATCAGAAGCTGTGGGAAAGGTGAACATAACTATGGGGCAACAGAAGCAAGTCTGGGAAGACTGGGGAAATCATTGTTCCTGAGCATAACCAGCAGAGAGGGCATCCATGGAGGGGCCGCAAGGAGAGAAGGAAATCACCCCGTCCACATGGGGAGTTTGGGAGAGGCCATGGATGATACGAGGGGGTGATATCTCTGCTAAGGGAAGCATGTGCACAGAGATTTCACAGTCCCTTCCGTGCAATTATGAGAGTGGTGTCACCACCATTGCTCCGGGAGTAGCGGAGGAGTGGACTGTTGAAGCTTTCCTATGGGCAGCACGGAGGTGGCCCACCGTGGACGGTCAAACCCGGTGATGACGGGGCAGAGCAGAAGGTCTAAGAGAGCATGTCCATGGGGCCACCCGCTGCTGAGATGGCCTCTGTGTCGCCCTTAGGAGGGGAAGTAATGAGGAGCAGCCATAGTGGAACCCACAGCGCGACACAGACAAGTAGGCAGGGCCCACACACAGTGGGGCCATGGTCTGCAGAGTAACATGAAGGCTCTAGCATGGGGTGTGGACCACGACCCTTATCCAGTCAGGGAGTATAAGAAAAAGCCTCCACTTAAAGGATGATGATGGCCACATGGGTGGGCTCCTGGAGCATGAAGAATGCCCATGAGGAGATAAGAGGCAGTGGAAAGTAACACTAGATGACAGCTGCGCAAGTGGGACGAGCAGCTCAGGAAGAGAGTGTACCAGAGGACACTCAAGGACCCGATTAAGAGAGACATGATCAGCATGGTTTATTTTGCAGCGAAGAGGACAGCTGAAAGGTAGCAAGACTGACGAGCCACAGAGAGAATGAGAGGGTGGCAGGTGATAGCCCCCCCCCACCTCAAGAAGGGCCATTGAGGACCTGAGCGGGAGAGTGACACTAAATGGAGTGATGTACTGGTAATGGGGCAGGCAAGTAACATAAGGAGGGCAATGGTGGAGATATACAGCACTGGAATGGTCCCCAGAGCAGATCAGCTGAGGGGAGAATGAACATAGAAGTGCTGGCGGGATCATCATCAGAGAGAAGAAGCAGTTTGGATGAAGGCGGTTTAATGCTGGTCACAAGGGTGACAGGTGAGAGGCATGGAAGAAGGATGACATTGGTGGTGGTACTGCCTGAGAGTGAGAAGGCAATGGATTCAGCAGGGCCGATGGAGCCCAGGAAGGAAAGTGAGAGGAGAAGGATGCTGATCTCCAGCCCATCTTGCGTAGATGTTGGACACAGCAGGGAAAAATGTTAGCTCTCACTGGGAAGGAGGCACAGGAAAAGTGAAGAGAGATCAAGAGACTGAGATGGGCCAGGTCACCATGTGCCCACATGCCGGACACTGAGCGTGAGTATCGGGAGAACTAATGGGTAGTTTGGGAATGGAAGGATGAACCACAGGGGATGAATGACAGGAGCAGGCACATAGAGGAGGCAGGGAGGGGGTAATAGCTCATATTCCCCTTTTGAATGATATCAAGTGAAGTGGTGGAAATTGTAGGAGAAGTTTTGGAAGTGGATGGAAGACATAAGGGAAAGGTCTGGAAGTACACAGGATGTTAAGAATGTAAGGGAAGTGGGTGTATGAGAAGAGGAAGATGCTGAGATGGTCTGAGAGGTAAGTGGCAAGGACAAGTGCAGACTGGTGAATGACGGTGAGGTAGCACAGACCGACAAGGAAAAAGAAAAGAAGGAGAAAGATGAACAAAACAAGGGGATGATTACAGAGAAGCAGAAGACACTGACAGATGAACATCAAAGCTACCCTATAAGGGTAAAGCTACCGCTTTAGGGAGCCACTTGTTGAACAGCACAAAAGAGAAGATTTGGGCTCAAGTATATGTTGATATGTTGAAACTGCTGCACAGGGAGACATGTACAAAAAAAGGAGGTCAAGGCTGAGGAAAGGGAACTGGTCCAGGGTTCCCACCAATATAGACTTGTGAATCGAGATGCTTATGATCTAGGCCAGCATATTTTGCGAAAAATCATGGGGACAACTAGCTAACAAACTGTGGCTGCAGTACATGACACCGACAAGGCTGATACCAGCTGTACACACCACTAGTGGCCTGCCTTTACCACACAAGCACTTTCAGGCGAGAACCGTGCTGGGTGGTTCGGAGGGGAGTACAGATCAAGATTGGTCCCAGTGAAACTTGTTGAAACTTCATCAGGCAACATGTTTTAGGTCCCCTTGCAAATGTTCTAATTGGAAAGGGAAGTACACACTGGTGCAATGCTCTGCAGGACAGGTCATTAGCCACAGCCCGCGGGGTAGGGGGCACCAGTGAGGACAGTGGCAAAAGGCCAGGACTCCACTTGAATTATAAGCCTTAATTCCATGGCTGAAAAATACCCAGACAGGGCCCCTGGCTGCAGCTGTATTGAGAAATGGTTTTGAAGTGAAGGTCTGTATTCTAAACACAAGACAAGACCTCAACAAAGATACTGGGCTAACAACTTACAATCCATGAAGGAGTTGGAAGAGATAGTTCGCGCAAAACTGTAGAAATAAGTTTGCGCGAGCAGGATGGTGTGCCCATTATGCGAAACTGACTATTCCGATCATAATGATTTACCCTTTGGATATTGTACCAAAGAAAATGGCTATTGTACTTGGCCCTCTCTGCAGGTTCACCCCCAACCATTTTGCCTTCACTCCTCCTATTTTTCTGAATTTGTTTATGCTGGCCTTAGGACTCTGTGCACTTTAATACTGATAACCAGTGCTAAAGAGCTTGTGCTCCTTTTCTAAAACATGGTAAAATTGGCTTAAACCTGATTGGCATATTTAAATTACTTATAAGTCCCTATTAAAGTGGTGTACCATATACCCAGGGTCTGTATATTAAATGCTACTAGTGGGCCTGCAGCACTTATTTGTAGCACCCACTTAAGTTGCCCTTTAAAACATGTCCCAGGTCTGCTATTGCAGCCTGAATGCAGATTTAAACTGGCAATTCGACTTGGCAAAATAACCCCCTTGCAAAGCCCTAAACGCCCCTTTTATTACATATAAGTCACCCCTAAGGTAGGCCCTATGCAGCCTATAGGGCATGGTGTATTGTGATTAAAAGGTTGGACATGTACTTTTAAGTTTACATGTCCTGGCAGTGAAGAACTCACAAATTCATTCTTCACTACTGTACGGCCTACCTCTCCAATAGGATAGCATCGAGTAGACTTATTACATTTAATAAGTGCTAACTTCTGAATGGGACAAGTAGGGAATTCATGTTTGGTGTCTGAGAAATTGTAACTTAAAATCATTTTTAATGGTAAAGTCGGATTACAAACTACAATTTTAGAAATGCCATAATTAGAAAGTTGGCATTTTCCTGTCGTAGCTCTTTGGTACCTGCAATATGTTCCTGGGTCACATGACTGGGTGTAGTTGGCAGTTGGACTTTGTATATCCTCCCCTCCCCCAGACAGACACACAATAGAGGGATTAGATGTGCCTGGATGGACCAGCACTGGCAAGATGGGAGAGGCAGAGATGGGCACAGCCCCACTTTAGAATCAATATGCTGTTCTCTGCCTTCACACAAAGAATTTAACACTAGTCCATTGTGTCTCCTGCCAGGCTTGATCCAGGGCAGGGTAGACAGGAACTTCCGAGCACATCATAAAGAATCTTTAGAAATTTCTCTATACTTCAAAAAAGTATAAATAGGACTCTCAGACTCACTCTTCACTTCACTTAATGGACTTGTGAAAGGACTCTCAGAGGACTGCCTGCTGCTGTGGCCAGCTGTGTACTTCAAATGAATACTTTGCTGCATCTGGAAGGACTGCTCTGCTGTCTGAAACCTGCCTTGTACCCTCAGAGGCCTGCACTACTGTTTGAGCCCTGTTCCACTGCTTGACTACCAGAATGACTCCAAGGGCTAGTTGGCTGGCCCCTTGATCAGAGCCTCAGGGCCGCAAAAGGCTCCAACCATCTGAGCCTGCATCTGGACCCAGACTGAGTGGGTCCTGACCCTCCAGGTGATACCTCTCCAGTCCTGGACCAGTGGTGCCAAAGGAGCCCAGACAGGCAAAATCCCAAACTTTGGGAAATTTCCTGCCAAAAAGTGCTCTGAGAACTGAGAGGAATCCAGGTGGGCTGACCTTGTGTCAGATAACACTACGTTTGTCTCCGGAGCAGAAAATCCTGTTCAGCAGTCCTTTGCAGAAGGTGTATCCACCCTCATGAAGCCTTTGTCGGGTACAGCTTGCAGCTTTGTCCCGCTGGAGGATTTTCGACTTCCAGAAAAGAGACTCAATCAATCAATCAATCAATCAGGGGTTTTTAAAGCGCACTACTCACCTGTGAGGGTCTCAAGGCACTCAAATCTTAATGTAGAAATCTTCACTGCGACCTCATCCAGGGGCTCCCCAACGACAATGCCTCCTCCTCGGACACTGCCTGCTGCCTTGTCCCCTGAACTGTACCTTCCACCGGCACTTTTCCATTATATTTCTTCTAATTCTAAAGGTAAACACCCACCGGGCCCAATCCACTTTTTGTATCTGACCTGCGCTCCATCGCTGTCAGCCATATTTTTCAACTTTGACCCTGTCTTGCGTGATTAGATGTCTGCGGTTGGCGTTTTGATCTTTTAGGAACTCGTTTTTACCTTAAAATTTAAAAATTCATAACTCCGGTTCTACTGATTGGATTTTTGTCATTTTGGTATCAGTAAAATGTACTCTATGTTTTTTTGATTGGTGTGGGATTTTTCTTTTGTTGTGTTTTTCATATTATTACTGTTTGTGTGCTGCATAAATACTTTACACATTGCCTCTAAGTTAATACTGACTGCTATTGCACCAAGCTACCAGAGGGTTAAGCAGAGGTTAATTTAGTGACTTTAGTGGTTCACTCTGATGAGGACTGTGGCTGTTGCTTGCACACCTTCCTCAACCAACAACCCAATTTCTCACAATGGCTTTTAATACAGGCTGATAAACCACTTGTCGCGGCCAGAGGAGGCAATCAGTCAACAATTACATCACGGAGGAATGCTGATTAAGTCACACTGGAATTGACGAGGCGCTGGCCATAGTGCAAAGGTGCTGAAAGTCACCTGCTGCCAGGGTACCAAGAGGATTTTTCCCTCTTGGGGATACAATTTGGATGCTTATTTTTTGTGTATAAAACTATGCCCATAGGGTGCTAAGTGGCCTTTGCAGGACTGGAGAGCTTCTGCACTTTCCTGAAGTGCTTGGTAAATCCGTGGTAGGGTCAGGATAGGTGGTACACTACCTGGACAATCTCCTCTTTGTGGGGAGGGTTGGAGGTCAGGGAGAGTACGCAAGACTGCTGGAAGTGACATAACATGTATACTTAGAACTAGAAGTTCCCTTGGACCCAGGGGCGGCTCCTTCCCAATGACGGAGGAACGTTGCCTCACTGGCTCCGAGCCAGCAGGTGAAAAATAAAACGATTACCTAAATTGTTTTATTTTTCATTTGCCGGCCGTGAGCCAGTGCGTTCAGGGAGGGGTGGGGCTGAGGCATGGGAGGGGGAAGGAGTGCTATGTGCACTCTCTAAGTGTGCATATGTGTTTGGCCAGCCGTCTCAGACCGGCCAAACACAATGCACACTTAGGTTTCTCCAGCCCAGCTGCATTGAACAGCCGGGCTGGAGAAACCCCACAGACTCCCTGGTCTGAGCGAAGCATCTTTTCAGCCCGCTCAGACCAATTCCAGCGCTGCTCTCATAGCATGAGAGCAGCGTGGGGATTGCACAAGGAGTCTGTCCCAGTGTATGCTGGGAGCCTGGGACCAGGAAGAGAACACGGAGGCGCGACGTGACGCAGGAGGCGGGCGTAGCTCCAGGTAAGTGGGTTTTTAAATGTTTTTATTATTAAAACCCCTGCGCACTCCTCCTCCTGCGCTCCCCTGCGCCCCTCCACCTGTCCCACCACCTCTTCATTTTGTCGCCCACCACTGCTTGGAACATGAAAGAATAGAGTGTTTAGCAACTACGCTTACCATTTTTAGGGATTGAGCTGGATTCAGTTGTGATGGTGTTTAGGCTGCAAGAAGGCTGCAGAGGCAGTGGGAATACTACAATGCAAGCTAAGGAAACTGTAGCAAGTGCTGGGCCACTTGAACTTGGTCTGCAAGTGTCTGGTGCCAGGAAGAGCATTTTGCAGGCACATGGCTAGTGACAAAGCCACATAACATGGTCAGGATTGCTGAGGCAGTATGACAAGATATGAGTGCTAGGATGAGGTTTCGGGATGATTTCAATGGAGTGACAATGTGGCTGATCACAGACCCATTTACATGGGCTACTGAAATTTTTTCAGATGCCTCCAGATCAGGGGGCTTTAGCTTATTTTGGAAAGGATGATCATGCACCAAAAGGTGGCCATATGACTGGAAGAGACCCCTGTATTACCTTTTTGAAATTGTTTCCAGTGGTTTTGCAGTGGAACTGTGGGTACATGAATTGACTAAAAAGAATTTGACTTTCATACTAGGCGAGGCTGTGGTTACAGTAATTAATAAGTTGAATATGAATTCCAATATGTACTTAATTGCAGAGATAACTGGTCTTGAGGACCTGTGCTTGAATGTGATGTTCTGCGCAAGACAGATCCATGGCCCTGAGAATGACCTGGCAGATGCTTTGTCTCATTTTCAGTGGCTGGGGTTCTGCAGCTTAACTCTAGAGGCAGGTCCACATGGGAAGAAGGTGCTGGAGGAACTCTGAGTGTTAGGGAAATGAGAGCATTGAGACTGACAGGAGGATCCCTGTCTGTATCTGCAAGGACGACATATAGACAGCATGGACAGAGGAGCAGAGCCAGAAGAATAAAGTGCAATATGGCAAGTATGGAGGGTAGGAGGCAAGACATGGAGAACTTTTTGATGGCACTGGTGGAAAAGGGGCTCTAAAGTATCACCATTACAGGGAAATGGGCAGGCAGAGTTTTCTATAGTAAGTGTTTTTGAGGATATGAGATGAGTGGAGGTGAGTTTGTAAAGCAGATATTAGAGGGGTGGAGCAGGAGAGGGGGAGGAAGGAAGATAGCTGGAGGGAGATTTTAGTGGCGATACTAGAAGGAATAATGATCCACACGAGTGTTCAAAGCCCAGTCTTTTGGTAAGCCAAGTTGTTTAGCATTTTTAAGATTTTTTTGATCATTCAGAGTATCAGAGGTTGTGTGGGAGAAGTCCTAAAGGGACTACATGGGACCATAAGGGATTAAATATGATTGACATGAGGATAGAAGGGCAGTCTGCACATATCTGTGCATAAAACCAAGATAGATCAGCAACTGAAAGGGGTGTGGGTGAGATTGGTTAGGTCAAATTGATCAACAATCTCTCCAGTTAGGATGTGTGGAAAATACCTGGGAGAAAAGGATCTGCCTTCTGCATGAAGAGCGAGACAGAGTGATGGACAGATAGGTGTTGGGTATGTTAAGAAAATGCCTGCATCTGGAAGGGTGACCAGAGGTGTGTTTTGAAATGCTTTCCTTCAGGATAGGGCAGTAACTGAAGCATACGGATTGGGGTTCAAGGAGCACAAGTTGAAAGGCTAAGCAGAGAGAGAGATCGGGGAAACTATGAGGGTATGTGAAACATTGGGTAAAGCAATAGAGCAATAGAACTAATAGGTTGTATTCCTTCTCAGGAATAGAGTAGGCAGTGACAATGAAAAAAGACGTTTGGATATGTTGCCACTCCATTGAGATCAGCAATGCTATGGGCAAATACTGAGACTGGATAACAGGAGGCTGGTGGATGTGGGTTGGCATGGACTTTGGGGAAAGAGATGGGTACAGCATCTTCCAATGTTGTGGGAAATGAGCAGGAGTAGGCCTGAGTCTGGTGCATCTGGGCGAGGATTACTTAGTTTAATTACTGGGCCTTGAATTGTTGAAGATGATAAAAAAAGATTTGTTGGCAGTGTGGGACAAGTGGGCTAGGACCAGAATATGGGGATGCATTTGCTACCAAAGGATTTAGAGAGGTGCTGAGAAACTGATTGCCATCAGTAAAGCATGCAAGAAAGGGAACAGGAAGGTGTCAGGATTTTGGAAGACTCAAAGCATTAGACTAGTGAGCCAGTTGGACATAGAATATAAATGGCTGACGATATTTGTACAAGATGGGGTTGCCTTTTCCCTGTTGGGTAACAGGACTTATATTATAAAGGTGATGTGAGTTCTGGAGGAATGGTGGGGGTAAAAGAGGTTAGAGGAGGGGAGAACTAAAAGAACACCCCTGGGGAGAGTTTTTCTAATGGCAGAAAGAGAGAGCTCAGGATAAGGCAGGGGTAGAGATGGGAAGATTAGGAGAAGGAAAGTACAGGGAAAGACCTCATTGAAGTTGGTTGATGAGGCAGCCTTGACCTAGGGCGAGTAGGTAGATGAAGAAAGCAGTGGAGATGGAAGGACGAAGAGTGAGAAATAGGAGTTCTTAGACACATGCATCAAGGTGTGAAGCATTGTTTGGGGTAATGGAGGCTGGAGAGCATTAAGGGGAGCATAATGTTTAAGGGATGGGTTAGAATGTCACTGATAGGGTTAGATGGGTTAGAGGGATGGGTTAGAATGTCACTGTTACATAGTTTAGGTTTATTTAGAGGATATAGCTAAACCCAAGGAATGTTAGAAATTGTAGGCTCTTCTTGCTTCCTATAAACCATTTTTTTCACAGCACGTGAGCATGAGGAGTGGTCCTAGTTGTCAGTTGAGGCTGACAGAACATGGGTAAGGGCTATGAAAGGACCTGCCCAATGGTTCCGGAGCTCGCTGCAGAGCAATAAAGAACTATAGGAGAGCATCTCCCTTTGCTGAGTCAAGGCAGGGAACACTGAAGCAGAGAGCTATGGCAAACAAACAATCATGGGAGGACAAACATGATTTTTTTCAGCCTACCTCAGGGAAGAAGAGGAGCTGCTTCTAGGACAGAAAAAGATAATGGGAAGCCCTTAACTCCATGATTTAGAATCTTGATGATGTGGAGAAAGATGTTTCAGTGGCACAAGACTGGAGAATATGGAGGTCAGGTTCACAGGGGCTGAAGCAGTGATTTCTCTATGGAACAGAGACTGTAGGAGACAGAAAGACTGAGTAGGTGCTGTCAGACTTGCAGGACTTCACAGATGGCTTTAGGAAACAGAGACTATGATGGTTGTAGAAGATTTTTGAGAAGGTGCTTTGAGCAGCCAATTATCCTGTATTGGATTGGTCTGTTCTGGGCCCTGAGGGTGACATTCTTGAGTTGTTTGGTCTATATTTAAATACCCTTTGATCACCCCGAACCTTCCTGGTACCTTTATGACAAAGAGAGTGTATAGATTGCTTTGAAGTGTGGCTGGAACAGTCAAATCTGGGAGTATGATCATAGTGACTCTCCAGTACTCTGATGGGAGTAAAAACATTTTGAAGAAGCCATCTTCCTTGAAATTGCTCAATAAAATTCTCCTGAAATGTGAAACATGACTGTAAGTGCATTTTTCTGTCCTCCAAGGGGACAAAGATGCAAAATAAAAGGCAACAAGTGATGGCTATCAAAACAGAGCTGGTGGGCTGGGCACCTTGGCACACTTTTGATTTCCTGTGAAGCCGACAGTGTCTTACATTTTTTTCTGCAATGCAGCAACTCACATTTGTGGAGAGTTAAAGCGGAACCCCTCAGGGACACCATTCTTTGAGCTTAATGTAAGTTTGTGAGATAGCCTTCGTGGCAGGAACCCTGCCTGAATCTGGCCATTATCATATAGGTTGTGATGTGGAGGGTGGAGGGAGGGGATTCATGTTTATTGAGATTGTTTTCTGTTGAGTTAATTATTCCCATTCAATTTGCTCCTTATCCCGATTTTACCTTTCCAGCTTTGCCCTTTTCACTATCCCATCTCGATTCCCTGTTCTTTATGTGTTCAATTCCTTTTTCTAGGGCTATAATCAATGAAAATTGTTGAATTTCAGAGCTGTTTGGGACAGCTTAACATTTTTTCTTTGTTTTATTGAGTTTTAAGGCCAAGAGAGTTGGCCACACAGAAACAAGCTGATATGGCACTTTGATAAGACACTGCAGAGTAACACACCATGATCTCAATGAATGACAATGTTAATATACATCAGAGCGGACATTGCACATATTGGCCCAATATAACAGTTCACAGTTAGATTACATTAGAGGATCCAGCCATTTCCCCCACACCCGCCCATGTTTTTGGGGGCAACCCTGCGCTTCAAATACCACCTGCTCCTGCTGAGTGCACCAGTCCATGCCTCGCCTCCATTGCGCAAGGTTTGGGAGGAGAGGACTCAGCCACTTTGCAGCGATGTCACACTTTGCAACCAGGAGGCTGTGCCCAGGAATGCCCTCTCAGCACGTGTGCCACCGACCCCCTCCAGTCCCCTCAGAAGAATCAGGAGGGGGGAAAAATGGACCTCCTACCTCAAAACCTCTGAGATGTCTTTAGTCACCGCAGACCAGTGATGTTGCATCCTCGGGCAAACCCACACCATATGCTAGAAGTCCGCTGGGTCAGCCTCACAACGCGGGCAGGTTGCCCGAGGGTGAAGGACCGCTCGATGTAGACGGATAGGGAGGAGGTACGCATAGTATAGATAGTATGTTTGCACTAGGCGCAGCCTGGAGGAGATCGTCAGCACACGGAGGCTATCAGGGCATCTAGCCAGTCCCCCTCATCCAAAGCCTCCACCCAGTCCTCCCAGGCGAGACTTGAGGTGATCTAGGGAGCCAGACGAGTTGACAACAAGGGTACGATAAATTTGAGAAACGCCTCCACGGACGATGTCACCTATAAGAAGCTTGGCCTCCAGGGGGCTAAATAAGGGAGAGGTTCATCGGAGCAGACATGTGTGTGAAGAGCATGCCAAATCTGAAGGTAACAGTAGAATTGAGTATGTGCCAGTACATACCGCTGTTGAAGGTCTAAGAAATACCATATGTGCGTCCCCGACCAAACATCTCCTAATGGTGAGATTCCAATGAGGTCCCAGGTCTTAAACCCACCAAGCTTGACCACCTCCCCCAACCACGTGCCGTGCCAAAGAGGGTTGTGTTGGGTGAGTCTGCCCTCCCACTGCACATGGCAAAGTGCAGCTCTCCACGCCAGTAACACCACCCGGGTCACAAGTGGAATGGAGGTGGGAATTGGAGAGCCGTAAAGCATGTCCTGAAGGCGAGAAAAGCCCATAGAGGAGAGCTCCAAGCGGTAGGCTGGATCCGACCAGCCCCCATTGAACCAGTCATGGATAATCAGGAGGTTACATGACAAGCAGTACAGATACATGTGTGATATACCCAAACTGCCGTTGAACGGGCCCCGATGACAGTGGGAAAGGGCTAGGCTGGGTCGCTTGCCCCGCCACAAGAAAGACTGTGTTTCTCCGTCCAACTCCCGAAACCATGACCGGGACAGCAGTAATGGAAGATTCTAAAAGATGTACAGAAAATGTGGCAGGACTAGCATCTTGAAAAGCGCTACGCGGCCTAGGACATTAAGAGGGAGGGTGTACCATTTTGTTATATCTGCCTTCATTTTTTTTAAGTAGAGGTTGCAGGTTGAGGGCCCAAGTGAGTTCGGGATGGAGCGCTACCCCGATGTCCAGGTACTTAAAGCTGAGCCTGCGGACGGGAATCTAGGACTGCCAGTCAAAGGAATCCCTAGGAGATGCTAACGGGACCAGGACAGATTTAGAAGAGTTCATCTTCAGGCCAGAGGCCCTCTCAAAGGCCTCCGGCATTTTAAGGCATCGGGGCCGCTCTCTGCAGGATTTGAAAGGTAAAGGAGAACGTCATCGGCATATAGCGCGATGCGATTCTCGTGTCCCCCAACCTCAGGCCCAACTTTGGTATTGGGGGTCTCCACGGATAAGCTGGGCCAGGGGCTCCATGGCAAAGGCAAAAAGAAGGGGGGAAAGGGGGCACCCCTGTATGGTGCCCCGCTGTATAGGGAAGGGATCCGAAAGAACCCCGTTAATGTGCACCCTGGCCATCGGGCGAAAGTAGAGAGCACGGACCATACTAAGGAAGCGTAGACCGAAGCCCACCCAGGTCAGCATCTCCTGTAGGTAGGCCCAGTCCACCATACAGAACACCTTTTCAAAATCAATTAGTAGCAAGGCTAAGGAACGAGGCACGCGATGACGGTTAGCTAGGGCCGCATGGAGGTGACAAATGCAGTGTCTGGTGCTCCAAAAGCGCATTTGTCCGGGTGCACGAATGTAGGCAACACCCATTTTAGTCTGTTTGCCAGTACCGTGGCAAAGATCTTTGGTTCACAGTTGAGCAACGATATAGGGCGATAATTGGAACAGGACGTGGAGGGCGGTTGGATTTTAGGTATGACCACTATCGTGGCAGTGTCTAAGTCATCAGGGAACGAGCCGGTCTGGTTCACCTCCTCGTACAGTGCCAGAAGCCGAGGGCGGAGAAACTCTTGGAGTGCATTGCAGTATTCCATGGGGTATCCTTCGGGGCCGGGGGTCTTCCCAGAAGCTGGGCTAGATATAGCCTCCCCAATTTCCTCCATAGTTAGGGATTCATCCAATGCACGAGAGTCCACCAAAGAAAGGCTGGGGAAAAGGACCAAGTCTAGAAATGAGTGAAGCCCGTTGGTCCCTCGCCCGACAGTGCAGTGTACAGTCCCTCCTAGTTCTAAGCAAAAGTCTGCACAATCTCTAACAGAGAGTGCCTCAAACATCCCGAGTCATCTACTCCCTTCCGGACAAGATGTAGCTGTCTGGAGACCTCCTCACTGGGGGTCTGCTCAAGACAGTGCACTAGGCGCAAAGCGCAAGCCTCTAGCTGGGTGAGGAGAGAAGAGCTCTTGCGCTCCCGCGTTCAAATCAGGTGCTTGGCAAACCCACGGAGGGTTGCCTTGCTGGTGGCCCATAGGGTGCCCGTGTGGGTAGCCGATCCTTCGTTATCATGCCAGGACCTCCAGGCGTCACATAGACCCCAGGCGGTGGTCCAATTGGTGAGATGGCGTGCCCCAGTGTTCCTAGAGGCAGTGGGTGGACTGGAACTATCCAGGTCAGGATTTAAAACCGCATTGAAGTCGCCCCCAATTATAGTAAGCCCCTGTGGGAGGCGTGCAAAAAGCTTTGAGAGGTCCCTGAGGCACTGAACAGAGAGGCCGGTGGGATATATACACACATCAGCACCACTGATATCCCCTCCAGTGTGCCCTTTAAAGAAACAAAACGCCCCTGCGGGTTGCACAACACCTGGGAAACCACCAGAGAGACTGAACGTTGCAGGAGGATGGCCACTCCCCTCGCACCCTGGGAGAACCCCGCATGAAAAACCCAGTTATACCCCTTACGGGGCAGGAAAGGACATCTCTCACCAACGAGATGCGTTTCTTGAAAGAGAAGGGCCTCCGGGCGAAAGCGGTGTGTGAACATAAAGATCGCGGAGTGCTTCACCCTATCTAACAGACCACTGACGTTCCACTATAAGACCTGGAAGGGCATGCATTGGTTGGAATGAGGGGGGCAGACGGAGGGGGGAACCCCTCATGGGACTGGAGACCGACCTGGAGCAGGTGTCAATGGTGCCACTATCAACGCCCAGTGTTCGTAAGTTACAGTCATCATGGAAATTGCAGCAATTTGTGCAAAGCCTAGAAAGGAAGATAGGAAATAAACAACCAACAGTAAGAAACTGAAACCCCCCCCAACTCCCATCCCTTCCGACACTTCTACCCCAGAAGCATCTGTCGCCCAAAGAAACCCAAATCCCAGAAAGAACATTTTGTGCCACATTGGGAGATCGACGTGGCTTAACAGAGTGAAACCAGAAGCTACACGGACTTCGAAAAGACAGCTGCTGCCAGCCAACCAATGGGTCTAATTCCCAAACCTCATTACGCATTGTGTCCGAAGGACCGTCCCACCGAGTCTCGACTGGACATAGACGTGATGCCCGGAAGGTACGCAATGCAAGGATTTCGGGATTGTCAAATAACGGGGCTTTGGGAGAAGTCGGAGTCTGGCGGAGGGACAGAGAAGTCCGCCGACCCCGCTGGAGAAAGGATCACGTTGTCTCTGCCTCCACCTTCAGTATCCACAGCCTGGTCTGCCGGTGGACCCCCTGACAGCTGTGGCTGCTTATGGGAGGAAGTAGGTGGTGATTCTGAATGGGCTGCCATACGACCCCTCCGGGAGCGAGTTCAGCATCTCTGGGATCTGAGCAGCGACTGAGAAGTCGGGCAGGAGGGATCCGTCGGGCATCCAGGGAGGTGGGGGGCCCACCCGCTAAGCCGCGGCTCCTCCGTAAGCAACTGCCAAGTCACCTCAGGGGTATAAAAGAAGTGAGCCTTGTTAAGATGAATGACTCTGAGTCTCACAGGGAACAAAAGGCAATATTGCAGGCCCAGCTCTTAGTTTCTGCTCGACTCTCAGATAGGACCGCCTCCACTGCTGCACCTCCCTGGTGTAGTCCGGGAATATAAGGACTTTTGTGCCATCGCACCGCATCTCGGCATGGGAGCGGGCCGCACACAGGATCGCATTCCTGTCCCGATAGTTCAAGATCCGAATGATGATTGACCGGGGGGAGGCTCCTCCTCTGGGAGTCAGAGCCCAGAGCGCCCTCTCCACTGCAAACCATGGGCACAGATGCGACTCTGGCATCCAAGACTTAATCCAGGTCTCAATGATGTCAGCCATTCGCTGGGTGGGCATGCTCTCAGTAGTTTCTGGCACCCCAATGACGCGTATGTTGTTGCGCCTCGGCATCTTCAGCTCGGGCGTGGAGTTCTGATGTGCCTACAAGGAGGGTGGACACCTGGGCCTTGAGAGTAGAGTTGAAGCATTGCGGAGGCCTTGACGGAGAATCGCCATGTCCATTGTGACCTCCCCGACCTTAGTCTCCACCGCTGCCTGGGAGAACTGGATAGCTTGTAGGATGACCGCTAAATTATTGGATGCAGATGTTGGCTTCCTGCTATCAGAAAAGCCAGCGGAACCAGAGGCAGACCTCGTGGTATCCTGATCCATCTGCATTTGCGTTGAGGCGGAGCGCGGTGCTTTGTTTTTCCTCATGTCAGAGGTACCACAGGGAACCACAGCGTTTGCAAGAGGCTGGGCCACCACGGCGCCCAGGTCTCCGAGACACACCACTCCAGGGAAGGGTAGGACGGAGGCCAGAGACAGGCAGCAGCCCCAGGCCCGGTGCGGCTCCAGGAGTCACCTCAGCCCTCTGAGGCAGATGAAGGGCTGAACGTCTTGCCAAGGAAGATCAAGGATTCAACGACGCTGTCCCCCTGAGTGACGGTCTCGGGCTAGCTAGAGAAGAGGGTCCGCGTCCCAGGGGGCTCTTCACCGAACCTTGCAGCAAATCCTCCCCAGCAGGCAAATGTGCAGGCCTCAGTCCCTGGCCGCCCTGCTAGTGTCTGCAACAGTGCGGCCGGTGATGCCAATGGCAGCCGCAGCAGCAGCAATTCCATACCCCCAGGGGGGCAGCAGCAGTGCCGGTTACAGGCCCCGGGCCCCCCCCCCAGACCAGCCAGTTTATCCCAAGCCACAGAGCAGGTCCGGCCAGTGCCCAGGTCACAGCCCACCTCCTGACCGGGCCCCAGCCCAGGTAGAGCATGAGCAAGAAGAGCAGCGACCGCGGCCGCGCCTCTCTGTCTCAGGGTGGAGCAGGTGGGGGTCTCCCTTTAGGGGCTCTGCACCGACTCATGCAGCGAGACTGCCCCAATGACAGAGGGGGTGAGCCACCTCCCTCAACCGCACCCCGCTTTAATGGCACTGTACCTTGTCACGGCCCCAGCATCTAAGAGCCAGTGGGTCTGGGGCCGGCTCCGCAGGCCACAGCACAGGCAGAACACCAGAGATGGCGCAGGGAGCGTGCACCAAATCGTCAGGCAGGAGGCGCTCTGGGGGGCACTGCACCGATCCGTGCAGCGAGGCTGCCCCCACTTCAGGGTGGTTAGATCACGGCCTCATGGCCGCACAGTGGCTCCGTCACTTGAAAGGCAGCGAGCCCCTTCGATGGTCTCATTGCCATTTGTCACGGCCTCAGCAGCTATGAGCCAGCAGGTCTGGGGCTGGTTCCACAGGTCGCAACACGGGAAAACACCAGGGATGGCGACGGGAGCGCCCACCCCACACACAATCATCAGGCGTGAGGCTCACATCAGGGGCAATGTACCAATCCGTGCCGCGAGGCCGCCCCTACTACAGGGTAATTAGATTGCGACCTCCAGGCCGCACTACAGCTCCATCGCTTGCAAGGCAGCGGGTCCCATCGATGGCCTCAGTACTCCAGATGCAGCAGGAGAGCCGTGGGAACAGGAGAGCAGCAGGCCCCCCGGCTGCCCCCATTAGCGCTCAGAGCAACAAGAATGTCCCGGGCAAGACCACAGCTCCGGCGCCGGGCGCCCCATCAGAATGGCATGCAGACCCCGCTGGCCCACCAGTGAGGTGCCCTGATCTGTCCAGGCCAGGCCACCAACCAGACCAGTGCCAGTGCCACGGGCCCGCCTGTGCACCCAGACAGAAATGGGCACCAGGAAGCAGCAGCCGGTGCTAAATCCATCTGGATAACTGGGTTCTGGTCTGAGCTCCGTTAGTGAGCGACCGCCATGTTAGCCGCCTTGGCCACGCCCCCAGGGCAGCTTAACGTTAAAATTGTTTTTGCACGTTTTCTCCAACCAGCCTGCTCCGGTTTGTGGTGCAATAACAAATATGTGCATGCAGTCAGTTATAGGAGGTTTAGGCAAGCATGCACACATACTCCATTCATGTTATCTGTCTAGGGTGACCCTCACACCTTATTATGTTATAACATCCCCCTCGTGCTCCTATGGACTGACAAAGAGCTCACCGCTCAAGTTTCAAAGAGATGATCTTCTTGTGTTCAGTTCAGCAAACACAAACCAAACAGAAGCATACCAAACATAGAGACAAAGTCCTCTTTCTGTTCAGATAGCCATCAACTGATTTTGTTTCCCCCAAGTATAGATCCCCCACCCAAAGTAGAGAGTGGTTATTGGCCTTTTATTTGGAAACTGGCTGTTTGTGGAAAGGAGATCATAGTGAGGAGCACAGGTCTGTTGATCTGTACCCTTGAGAATGCAATCTACCAGCTTTCTCATTATAAAAATATTTAGGGCCATATTTAGAGTTGGCAGACAGTGTACTCCGTCACAAACTTGCTGGGTGTCCCATCCTCCATATTACAAGTGTTCTATAGACAACAGCACTTGCAATACAGCAGATGGACTATCCACCATGTTTTGACACAACATCCCATCCCCCAAACTTTAAATAAAGCCCTTAATCTCTTATAACTGGAATTCTTCACAGTCTACAAGGTTTTAGGTTAGGCAGCTGGAGAACAAATGGCTGATCACGTGTTTCAGCACTGCCTGCGTGAGGTTTTGTCCTATCAATTCCTTTGATGTGCATCCTTGAGCACATTTGCAGGCTCTCAGAGGATCCTTCTCTGGCCACTATCTGGAAATGACCTGTAAAGTGGCATGATATTAATTTGTCCAGTGCATAACTCTCCCCACCAATGCCTTGTGAAGAAAGCATGCAAAGATGTGCACGTTTCTGGGTAGTCAGAATTGTGAACAATAAACACAGCACAAGGTTCAATTAGCTATGGCTCCCTGCTATTGCCCATAAACTAGATTTGCCATCTCTTCATCTGGATTTAGGGAGAAGCTTTGCACTGCAATCCAAGAGAGACGTCTGCCCAGAAAATCGATGTTTCTTATCCACCTAAATGTTTGGACTAAGACCATCTCATCAGAAGAGCCCTTCTGCTATGCTCATCTGGTTTGGTGTGGTATCCCCCAAATGAGGAGAGATATTTTTGACCTTCTAAGAAATAACAATGTAATGCACAGCTCTCTAAATTTGCTGGTAAAATGACTCGAGGAACTCAATCTTCACTACTACCATGAGATTCTACAGCAAGAAGAACACTTCCAACCCAAGACATCTGATGTAGGTGAGAGTTCTTGGCTTGGAAGGAGCACAAATCATCCTATTTACAGTGTGAGAGGGGAAACTGCTTTTCTCTTTTACCCTAGACCTTAGATTATTGTCCAGGTAGCTAAGGGTAGTTGAGCATGCTCTAAACCAGTTCCACCAGGTCTCTTCTCCTTACAGTTTTAGATACAAGATAGTTTAAAGATGCAATTGTACCCTAGCCCTAAATCCAAATACCCCAGTTGTCTCTTGGTGCCTTGGTTTCCATAGGGGACTTCATGATAACTTCATCACCTGAAAAAATTGTTATCAACATCAGCCATTTAATAGATTGAGAAACCTAAAGTAAGGTACCAGGGTGGCTGTCTATGAGTAATACACACAAGTATGAGTAGTGTCTTTGTTGAAACACTGACTTTGCAGATCTAATGGAGCCATAAACAATGCCCCTAATCTGTGCCTAGAGTCAATCTCTCAATGACCACCACTGATACTTTAAAAATAGAACTCCTCCGCTTCCAATGTTAAAACCCAGTGAGTTGCCCCTCCCACTGCAATGGGCAGATGTATCATAGTAGACTTGAAACATTGGTATCATTATGTTTGAAATAACTGTTATATTCAATGTGGCATCTTTTCCAATTAAGAAGCTTTGATGTAGTAAAGAAAGTAATAAACAAGTAGTAAAGGAACAGCGACCCAAAATTTTCTGAAGATGGCATAGTACTTACATTCCGCCCCATTGAATAAAATTGTGCTGTGATAAAGAGGAAATTCAGCCCATGCTTGATTCAGCAAAATGAACACAAGAAGACAATGTGCCTGTGAATAAGGATCAACCAAGAACTTGGCTAGTTCTTATGGAATCATCCAAAATGTGTTCCACGATTTTGCAAGAAAAAACACTATACCAATCAGAGCATTAGCTATGAAAAATAAAAAAAAATTCTACGGACAACAGATTTAAAGATATATTTAGTATGTTGAAAGATAATGCATGTTGAAAGATAATGCATGCTCTTTATCTTGGTGCCCCCAAAAATGTTGTATCCAAATTGCAAACCGTGCAGAATTCTGCGGCCAGGCTCCTAACGGGCACCCAGAAACACAGCTCTGCAAAACCGGCACTATAGATACTCCACTGGTTGCCAGTGAAGGAAAGAATTGATTTCAAGGCCCTATGCGTCGCCCATAAGTCCTTGAGAGGAAATGGTCCTCGTATTATTGAATCATTGATTCGCCCCTACAAAGCCAATAGAAACCTCCGCTCGGATGAGCTACACCTTGCAGTGGTACCGAGGGTCAAGAAGGCCAGAAGTGGAGGTAGGCACTTCTCGTATAATGCCTCCAAGCTGTGGAATAGCCTCCCACTGCAGCTTCGCAGTCAATGTAATCATTCAGCCTTCCGTAAACAGCTCAAAACCTGGCTCTTTCCTTAGAGGGCCGGCACTCTCTTAGTGATTCTCAGCGCTGGGATGCTTCTGGGTAGCCATGCGCTCTATAAAAATCATTCTATTCTATGTTCAACACCGACGGTACGCAGTTTTGATATAATGACCCCCGCTACATTCATGGTAGGCACGAGTAAAAAATGTTTTGTAAAAGATTTTCTGCACATCCCCGGCAGGTGTGAAGTTCTGATAGTGCCTACCACTGCAGTACTCAGATAATGGAAGATGAGATACCAAATAAGAGAGCATCTGTATCGGGTTTAGGACATTTCTGAACTTTCCTCTGGGTGATTCTGTACAGATTCACTCAAATCATACATCTGTAATGAAATTAATATCTACTAGAGATTCAGGACGTGTTTCCAATGATTGTAAGGTCGTTCATGAATCTATAGAAATATGCTTATTTCATAGAATACATTAAGGAGAAAAATTCTGTTCCAGGATTTTATCTAGAAATGCAAAAAGCATTAATATGACAGCCGCTATGAGAACAGTGATAAAGAGGGTGCTACATTGGTCATAGAAAAGGGATTGGTGTAGAAGGATCAGTTTGTATACTGCTGATGGAAGATTATTTTCAGGCGTATGGTGCTGAGCTCCAATGCGCAGTTCTGCAGGAGACCTAGAGCATGTGGCCAGTGGTCCAATCAACTGCCCAGAGTTGCCTGAGATTATGGGCATTGTATTGAGGGCTTCTGCCTAGGGAGACTCACTTTCCCCTTGCTTGAACTGTGGTACCTTCTGTGTCCTGAAATTCCAGGTTTGCTACCAGTTGTCCATCATTCCTATGCCAATGGCACAAGGTGGAACAATGGGAGCTCAGAACAACTTGATAGAGCGTAGATGATATCTTTTGTTTGTCTTTATGAATGCACCATTGCAAAATGATTTGTGACATTAATTTATGATAATGACAAATGTGTGTTAGATTACCAAGTTAAGAAAAACGCACAAACGAAGCTTAATTTAGTTAATTTAGATACTGCATCGTAAAAGCATGCAGAATGTTAGGTGTAGGTTTCTGATGACATTTAACTGTTGATAAGCTAATATGAAGTTTACAAATATATTGACATATATTTTACTTATGCAATAATAAATGTAGGAAACAAACAATAACATAGAAATTTCTATAGAAGGATAAAATCGTTCATGTGTTAGAAAAACGGTTAATAATTACTAGAATGTGTGATGTGAGCACTGAACATTTACGAGAAAAATAGATGCTACACAAGGTGATGTTATAATTTGTGCTTCGTAAAGGTTTTTTTTCAAATGTGCCTTTCCAATACTGAATGATGTATTCATCTATAAAGTGTAGAAGATTTACATGTTATATGTGAAATGATAGTAAATTGTTAAAACAGTTTTTTATGGGTATCTTATACTTACATAATGAAATTGCAAATCATTAATCTGCCTAATTGAAGAACTAATGCATTGTATTCAATAATGTGAGATTCATATTTTAGCATAAATTCATCGTGCATAAGCTGTGTTTCATGAAGGCCTTAAAAATGTGCTTTTCTTTCCTAATATGAACTGAATAGACTGAAGCTTATGGGAACCTTTCATAAAGATTCTATTTGTATGCTAACACTCAATGATTCTTTTCACGCTTTTTGCTCACTTGACTGGACTTGCAACAAAATTGTTACTTCTTAGAGCACATGCTTCGGAAAGAACTGACAAAGGATGAGAACATGATTTTGCCTACTTCCTAAATGTCATAACCAATCGTATGACTAAAGTACAATGGTCCTAAGGAAATGCAAAGTAATGGACTACTTAATTCTTCCAGATTTGTATTCTTTTATCTACTACATCTTCTCATCCTATTGAAACTGACCAATGGGTCAGACTGGTCTGACAAATTTTGGTGATTTCAAGGGGTGTAAACCAGAAATCGATGGAGTATAATTACCTAAAGTACTGACAAGGGCGATTCCTATCTTGTCCGTCTCCCCTGTACCCACCTTGCGGTACAGAGGCTGACTGTTTGGATTTCCAGAAACAACGTGAACTGTGACGAAATACTGCGTTTGCTGCTGGCTGGTATGCTCGCATAGTGGAATCTTTCTGGCTGGAAGGTTCCTGACAAACAGCTATGGCATTGGCGCTGCAGTACGGACAGGGGCATACAATCCTGTGCACGACCTGGAACTGGTCATTCTGTAATTTATAGAACTTTCACCAATAGGGTTTGTGTTCGAGAAAATTGATTTTCTATAAAACGTATTTTCCTTAGGATAAGATCTCCCTTGGACAAGGAAGATAGCTCCTTTCATATTCGATCCCACAAGCTTGTTAATGCTTATTAAATCTGATCAAATTAAAATTAAATTGTATGCTAATTATTTGAAACAGGATAAAAATACAATTCGAGGAAAAAATCTTCTGCTGATTCTGTCTCATTATGTGTTGTGGCTAAATTAATTTGAATCATAATCAACATAATTGGGTGATAGAGATTTCCTGGGTGGTTACCTTAACCTTTTGGATATTAACAATTATCTTATTCCAGGTCCCCATATGATAATTGTTCATCCTGTAAGTATTCTGGTCCCTTTGAGCAGAAAACAAGATCCATCGGAGGACCTAAGAGATTTGATGTGGTAGCTGAGGTTATTCTGAGATAATAGAAATTAGATCAAGTAAAATAATTTATAAGGCCCAACACATTTACGCTATAACAACCTGATCCCAATATGCAATATGCACTGGCCATGACAGGAGTCAGGTGCCACATACTTATGTAATGTTCTCTTCTGCGCTGCCACACCTTATTATTATTGAATCATGGGTTTCTGCCACCTGGGGGCAATGCAGCTACTCAGACTCACTTTCTGCTTGCCTGAACTGTGGGGCCTGCTAAGCCTGAAACACCAAGGGGCATATTCACAAGGACCTACCGCCGATTTATCTCCACCTTAACCCATCAAAAGTGGAGATCGATTTAACACCCCATTCACAAGCGGGTGAAAACTGCAGACATCGCCAGTATTCCCGCGATAACTGCCCCAAAATTTATCTCCACAGTGGACACCACCAACTAACCCTAATGAGATGCAGAGTAGGCGTTCCCGTGCAAAAACACACGAAAAAACCACAACACCACTTTCACAACGAACTGCCAGATCTGCGATGCAAGTCAAAACCACGCGATAAGCCGCGGTAGCAGCAGGTATTTAACACCTGCATTTTGCTGGTGTTAAGCAGGACGACTACCTGCAGCATGAAAGGGAGCCCAGCCAAGAGGCACATCTGAAGACCAACAGATGCCATGGAGACAATGATCATGCAGCTCCGAGACCCATGAGGGCCACAACACCCACCTCCACCCACCGCCACCCACCCCAGGCCCGCCACCACCCCCAGGACCCGTCCCGCCCCCCCCCAGGAACACCACAGAGGCAGCGTACACAAAGACAGCGGACCCACCTGAAACGCACCTGCCGCCCAGACCCAACGCCAGAGGAGGACATTGCCCACTACAGGCCCAAAAGGACAACCATCCCCCGCATCCTGACCCACATCCCCCACCTGCTGACGGTACCAACCCAGCGGACAACCAACATCCCTCCGCAGACAAAGCTGCCCGCTGCGCTGCACATGTCGGCCTCTGGTACCATCCAACCCACAACTACCAGAGTCGGAGGAGTCACACAGTCAGCCCCATCCAAGGTCATCACACCTGTCCTGGATGCCAACATTGGTACCCCAGCACCTCCACTTCACCCACACTGCGCAGGAGCAGCTGGAGACCAAGCAAGGCCCCTACGCCAGAGCTGGATTCCCTCACATGTCAGGGCCAATCAACTGCACACATGTACCCCTCGTGCCCCCTGCCAACACTGCACACAACTACCACAACAGAAAGCACACACATCCCATGAATGTGCAGGCAATAGTGGACTGCCTGGGACTCCTCAACAATGTCGTGGCCAACTCCCCAGGCAGAGTGCATGATTCTCACATCTCCCGACAGTCCATCATCACCCTGCGCTCCCAGGATGGCACCCATGGAAATGCAGTGCTCGTTGGTAAGTCCAAAATGAACACACCACACACCTCCAGTCCACAGTCATGCAACTCACAACACTGGCAATGGGCACGCAGCACAACTACATTCAACATGCCACACAACATGCCAACCGACAAGACATGACAACACGACTCCATTGGGAACTTGGCTTTGCCATGCCCACAACCCAGCCACGGCATGGCACTACAGACACACAATAGCAGGATGTGAGGAGAGGCATGGAGCAGGCATGTGCGAGAGCGGCAAGTGACTAAGGAATGTGAACCTATCCAATGCCAGGTGTGGCGTGGAGGTGCCGGACAGACCACAGTGTGCAAACCACGGAAATGGCCATGTGGAGATCAACTGCTGGTGCATGGAGTGTAGTGGCCACTGGACGCTATCATGTCCCCACAGGCTGTGGAGCAGAAAGCGGAAATGTCGCACGTTACGTCCCCCCCTGCATGCGCGGGCGGAGTGGGTTGGACCTGCGTATGCCAGGCCTGCGTAGGGGTATGAACAAAAAGCCTGTCGCACTGGGCGTGGTTCTCATCGGAATGGACAACGTGTCTGCCAGGGCGGCACCTCTCAGCCCGCCACGAGTCCTGCGCCGAGCGCGGCGGGGCCTGCGTCCCTGTGCGCCTGCTGCACGCCAGGCCGCTGGTCCCCAGACCCGTCATGCCTGCCCCAGCGCACCAACGAGGCTCCGCTCACCTGCCTACACCGGCGTGTGTCAAAGAGGGCCCACCACGTGCCGGTGCAAGATCCAAGCCCCAGTCCCGCGACCTTTGCAGCCTCCGCAGACCATCGCTGGCCCCCACGACGCTGGCCCACATTACTCCTTTCTCATTGACATACTCCACCGGCGTCCTCTTCGGCCCAGTAGGTCCCACATGTGGAACTGTGTCCTGAGTCTTGAATGGCAGTGACCCCAAGTCCGTGGCAGCGGCCACAGCACCAGACTCCCTTCGATCAGTGAAGCATAATTCCGTATCGCAGGCCTGCGACACGTGGTGCCACTAACCCTGTTCAACGCAAGCCGGCGAAACGTGGTGCCACTAACCCTGTTCAACGCAAGCCGGCGACACGTGGTGCCACTAACCCTGTTCAACGCAAGCCGGCGACATGTGAATGAGGGCTCAGGCCTACCCTGCGGACCAGTAGGTCCCACATCCAGCACTTAGTCGCAAATCATGAATGGCAGAGTCCACACCAGTGAACGCACGGAGAGGAGTAAGAGGAAGATGCGGCTCAGTCCGGACAAAAGCCGGATCAGAGTCATGGAGGTGATCAAACACTATCAACAACTGACCTGGTGCCATCAACCCTGTTCACCGCAAGTCCGTGTCCCGTGGTGCCACTGAACCTGAACTACGCAGGCCGGTGGGACCATCCAACCTAAGCCGGCGACACTCGGTGAATGGCCCGTGCTGACCGCTGCCTCAGGCCTACACTGCGGTCCAGTAGGTCACACATGTGGAACTGTGTCTTGGGTAAGATGTGGAGGAGTCCACACCATTGGACACGCCTCATCGCAGGCGGCATCCCCTAACAGCACTGGTGCCACTAACTCTGTGCGCAATGAGTCATGGGCACTATCTGGTTGGACCTTGGTGGCGTCTGAGTCCATGGCCTGGGGGTTTTCTGCATCTTCATGTGGCTGGACCGGACTTGGTGTCCGACATGTGTCTGTTCCATTCATCTCCACCATAGTGACTGTTTCAGCGTGGTTCTGCCCTCTGCATCATGCCCTGGGGGTACACCTTCCACTGTCCACCGAGACACTCCGCGACAAGCCCCTTTGTCATCTACGGAAACCTGCTCTGCACTCGTGACCCTGCCCCAGTGCCCCGCAAGTCAGCGGCCTGTGGCGGTAGGCCCGTGCAGGACGCTGTGCATCCGGGGCCACTAACTCTGTGCAGCACAAGTCATGGGGCCTTTATGGTTGAATGGTTGTGTCCTTTACGATGTACACTGTTGTCGATTTCTGACTGCATGAGGCAGCCCTTGCCGGCTGGTGTGCACACACCCCACACACATCCAACACAGGTGTCACTCGATATGTGTGCCTGCTAATAAATGTGGCCAGGCGCACGTGCCCGTAGCCATTCACACCATCTGAGCAAGAGTGTCCGTGTGGTCATTGTGTCAGCATGATGGGCACGGGCCCTGCAACATCACAGTGTGCTGTCTTCAGCTGACGATACCATGTCACCTCAGCGTTGGCAGTGACCTTGGACATGTAGCTTCGCCCGACCCCCCCTGCATGCACAAGCGCCGTGTGCTGGTCCGGCGTATGTCAGGTCAGCGCAGGGGTGTGCTGATTCGGCAGGGGGAGCAGGGCGTGGCTCGGACCTGGCCTTGGGCAGGAAGTGCGGTAAGTGTGCCTCTGTGTTGGGGTGTGGTCGCCACCAGGGCCACAGTAGTCAATGTTGCAATGTAGCATGCACCAGGAGGGCGGGCCCGCATGGACGGGGAAATGTGGAGTCCAAGACCGCTCGGGGTCTTGGCACATGCATGCCAAGTGTTATGTGTATCAGTCCTGCAGCTGCATGAGTCAGTTGCCTAGCCTCATTCGCAGCGTGATCACAGCCAGCCATGGACTGTACACATGTGTCCGCCCTGTCCGGACCATTGGCCTACACTCACGTGGCCACACACCTTCAATGGCCAGAATCACGGTGTTGTTGGCATGCCGCTGGACATGCGCAGACAGGCATTACAATGGTGTGCCGTAGGAGTGCACGTGATACAACCACGCAGCGCACACAAGTGTGGGGGCTCGTGGGAGGGAGGAGCAGCTGTGAGGCAATGTAACACACAGTGAAGCCGCTCATGTGCCACGTGCTGGGCATATCATCCATGATTCCCAGGGACGCAGACATACCACCACACCCACGACAGGCCTCTGTACATCTCCTGAATGCATGCAGATGGTGAAGTTACTGTAGGGATGAAGGGTCCTTTGTCTGTACTATCAGGCAGTGGTACATCAGCAGCTCCGAGCTGGGACTTGCATGTGGCCAGCACCCCATGACAGTTACGTTAACATTTACTTGCGACTCCCACACTACTCACTGCCCGACGTGTACACATCCCACATGCAGAAGTCCTTGGTCGTAGTTAGCGTGCGTGAAATGGCCTTCACACGTACTCCCACCCCACCCCAGGCCTGCACCTGTTGCACACAGACACTGCTCATTGCTCCGAGCTGTGCCATTTCATCCACAGGACTGGCGCAGAGCAAGCCAGTGCCGCTTCAAGCAGAGCCACTGACGCAATGGCAGACCATCCCGGACACATGCTCGACTCCAGTCACGTGGACCTGTACCGTGCACGTCTGCTGCATGTACTGGGGGCACTGCCGTTGGCAGTGCTGTGGATCAGTTACCGGCTGAGCTTGCGCCTTGCGAACGTCACCTGCGTTCAGCCTGTGTTGCATTGTCGCTCGTGCATATTCGAGTGGACCATGGATGTCTGCCTCTCCAACGTAACGGTAGCTGACCTGGATTTCGACGTGTGTGTGCGCCCCCTGTTGGCCCACAACCAAGAGTGTCACTGTGATGCCCGTTTATGGCATGCATGGATGTTTGGCATGCATGCTGGCAACTGGACCTGGGAGATTGCATGAGTCGTTGTGTGCAGTGAGCACATTGAGCCACTGCCCGATTGGGCTTTGGTGCACATTGGGGCCAGGAGTTGGAGTCAGCACATCTGTCCGGGTCAGCTGATGGATTACGTCGATGACATGTCAGATGTGGTGGACAACGATCTCTCATTGGAGATGTTGGCCTACGCTGCTGCACTCGCGTTCATGGACGAGTGACAAGGTACCTGCAGCCACAACTGGATGTGACCCATTGCACGTGTCCCGACGCCTGGTTGCATGTTGGGAATCTGGTCACATGTCCCAAGACGACAGTGGACATGGCTGCATTGGCCTGGACTCCTGATCATGCGCGGACAACCAACGCGGGTTGGCACTGACTTGTGTTGCTGATGGACTCCTCCGGGGTGGACATGGGCGCTTTCCTACGTTCCTCATTCAGACATGCTGCTGCATTGGTCTGCATATCGTGGCACTTCTCTTGGCCGTACTGACACGCACTTGTTGATAAAGTTTCCGCACTTTCACTTGTCTCCAACTGTGTTGAGTGTTGATTTGTATGCCAATGTGTGTGCCACGGCCTATCTGGGTCCCTGCCGTACATGCATTGCTACCCCATCAGGGCTGTGGGTTGGTACTTGTGCATTATCATGTCCCTGTTTCGTGCTTTGCCAGATGCGTATGGCCATTTACCAGCCACAAGCAGGTGCACTTGTGTCCTGTGTTCGGTTGTGCAAATGTTGGTGTTTGTACCACATTGTGTTAGATGTTGGGGTGCTCTGCTTCCTATGTGTGTGTGCTGCATTGTGTGTGAGATGTCCCTTCAGCTCTGATTTGGCTCACACTTCTCCCTTTCAGGCAGTGTGGTTTTCACTTCTGTGCTTGTTCAGTGGTGTGATATTGCCGAGTTGTGTGACTTGTGCTCTTGGTTGGTGTTGTTACTCTTGGGCATGGTTTGTCTGCAGTTGTGCTGTGCTTAATTGTGCATGTGTGCCATTGTGCCCATCTCCCCCCGTCCCCCCAGTCCCTGGTCGTTCCTCTCCCTGTTGCTGTTGTGTCTGTTGTTTTGGGCAGTTTCCAGTCCCCGAGTCCTGCCACCATCTCCAGACTGATGTGGTGGACACCATTTCCTCCATGTCATCCAGCTCCTGGTGTGGCGCTGGACTCCCACCTCGGGTGTGTATTGCTGCCTTCTTGTTGTTGGCGTTTTTCTGCTTGTTTCTGCATTTCGCATCATTCCGGCTGTTCTGGTTTTCTTCCATTGTCCTCCTCCACTCTCCAGCTGCATTCACCTTGTCCACGATGGCCTGCCATGTACAATGTTTTGTTGCCAATGGGGCTTGTGGGGTTGTATACTGGCTCCGGTTGCCTCCATTGTGCTTGGCTGTTGTTTTCTGTTTGGTTTGTCTTTCTGTTTCAGGATTTTGTTGTGCTTATTCCCGCCTGCCGTGGGTATGTCGCGGGCCTAGCGGTGCTTATCGCTGCTTTCCTCATCGCGAATGGGCTCATCGCACGTTTTTTTGTGTTGTGGTTTGTGTATTTATCTCCGTCGAGGTGGTTGTATCGCGGATATTGGCCGCGTTTTCGGCGGACTATCGCATGGTACCGCCGTGTTGTGAATTCCACGTTAACACAGGGTTATTTTCCCGCAATAGGCTGTGATGTGTTAAATTGAGTTAACACTTTTTGGAGATGTTTAGCACACTTTCTTGTGAATATACCCCCAAGTTTGCTAGCAGATGCGGTTTGCGCCCCTCCTTTTGCAGCAGCCAGATTGAAATGCTCTGAACCCAATATTTCTTAAATCTATATGGATAGCACCCTATTTATAATGCCAATCTTGCATCTCTAATTAAATCAAGGATCTTTTGCTGCTCCTCTCATAACACCACATTTGATTTGTTATCTAAACATAAAGGCTAAAGGGGCCTTCTAATTCTAGACTTCAGTGGTTAGTGATAAATGTACTCTCGGCAGTCCAAATATTTGATATATTATCTCTAAACTCTCCAAATGTTGTGTTCATAATAGTATCCTGGGTGACTCTACAAAGTGGTGTAACAATATCCAATCTCGTTCATCTGATTATCCAACAAGCCTTGGGGGTAAAGTGGCTGTGATATCTAAACATACCCTGGCACTAAACATCCTAGTTCTAATAATGGAGACACTGGTGGAGAGTGCCATACTTTTAACTTGGCCCTCTCCCACAAATATACAGAACCTATATCCCAAGCAAGTATCCCCAGTTAGAAACAGAGAACAAATTAATGGTTTTCTTGATATTGTTAGCCAATTCATAGTTGGTCACCCATCAGAGCAATTATTAGGAATCTTCAGTCTTTGGATAAAAAAAAAATGTAAATACACACTCTTCCTTTTTGGTGACTTTGAGAGATTAGTGATTTACCCAATTAATTTAAGATCCAACACACTGAAAAAGGCACAAACTAGATGTTGTTTTTGTAAAAATAAAATGCTTTAACCTCCATTCCTACTATTATGCTACACATTAGATGTCATAGTTTTCTAATAATTTTAAAATGTGTTCATCCCCCTTTGACAAACTTACCTAAAATTGAAGGTATCGAGAGGCCCTGTTCCATTGGCCCCACATTTTTGCAGAAGGAATTATCCAGCTTCAGTGTACAGCTCAATATCGAATAAGCTCTAGTACAAAGCTCGTCAACACCTTCAGGACTTCTTGTGGAACTTTATTATCTTCGTAGCTGCAGGTACAACAATCTAGATTTCAATCTCTGATAGATCCCCCTGGGTTCATCTCTGAGCTAAAAACATTAAAACGCAAAGTTATTGATTAAAATCTAAATGGAGGAAACACAAATGGCCAGCAGATAGACCGGAGTCTGTTCTGGCAAACAAGAAACAATAATGAGCTATTATTAAAGCCTAAAAGAAGTACTGAGCAGACAATATCTCCAACCATGCTAGTCAGACCCTCACTTATTTAGTAAACTCAGCCTCTACACCCACACACTGTTCTCCAACAATGACACCCACATCTGAGTTATGCAAAGATCTAAATTATTTTTTCCAGAACAAAATAAGCAAAAACAAAACTCATAACCTCCAACTGCAGTACACTTTGACTTAAGCTTCCTTTGTTGCCTCCTAGTGTCCTTGAAGCTAAAGTTTTAGACGACCCTCTAAAACTTATAGACACGCCTGTAGAACTTGCAGCAGCATGGTTACTGAGGACATTCACACCCTTGTTTGACCTCTGGTTAAACTCCTCATTGTGTGCTCCTTCTTGGTAGGCATAGTACCATCTTGTGTGAAAGAAGGGATTGTTAGCCACTTGTTCAAAAAGCCCAATCTAAATCTTGCTATTCTATCAAACTTCAAACCCATTATCAAATTTCCTGTTCTATCTCAGATAATGGAGAATCCAGTGGTTTCACAAGACACTTCCCGGTGCTCTATTGAGTAATACAGTTGTAGTAATCCCTTGTAACTCAATAAAGGTCTCCTCACATTGCTGACTGTATTACGTTTTCTTTTAATACAATAATAGGAAATTATCAGCTTGAAGTTAGCATGGGGCATCAAGTTCACAGAGGTCATATGGAAAAGCACAAATTAAGGCATTTCCAATTTTTTTACTGAAGCTAATGTTGTCAACAGATACCAGCTATCACCATTTTAAATATTGCTGTTACTGGTTATTAATTTGTTTTATTATATATTTTCATAAAGCGCTGGCCAGCCGAGACATCATCAAAGCTCTGTACATTGGGGCAAATTCAGGAAATACCAATGTTTAAACCATGGTAAATATTATGAACTTTACATACGTTAAAGGGGTAGACAACCATTAATTATAGAGATAGTGGGTAATAGTATATACAGCAAATGTTTTGGTTCCTGCAATGAGCAATTAGCAGCATATAATGTAAAACTGGCAGTGAAAAGAATATGCCAGTCTTAGCAAATAGATTTAATACAGAAGAGTCCATTCACAAACGAATCTAAGCATACAGGAATTAATATTTCAGGAGTACTCTTCAATGTACTCTTAGAGGTGCTTGTGAATCCGCCCAAAACGTCCAACTCTCTATCAGTAAAAGTGCAAAGAGGGCACAGTCTTTTCTATTTCTATTAATTGTATCTGAATGTTCCCTGAATATTCCTATTTTAGTCCAATTGTGTCCGTTTGTGGCCAAGTCACAAAAGCATGTAAGAGTACTTAAAATAGCACTATTCAAGAGTTATGGATACTGATGGCAATACAGGGTGAGAGGGGTATATCTTGGGGCCCTCGTGGGTCTTTTAACGTCAATGGTGAACTGACAACAGTGCGTAAGACATGATGCTCTTTGGAAGTATGGAGTCAAGGGTTGGTTGGGATTCAATACCTCAATTATCGTTGTCCCCCAGGGAATGGCGTTGCAATATACTGCAAATACAGAGTGTTAAGTGGAATGGGGACATGATTACCACTCATGGAAAAAAATTGGCTAGAGCCATTGACAACAGCTACTCTGTATAGTGAATTGATAACATTATTGTATGGTTTTCCCTGCAAAGAAGTGTAATTGTAGAGTATGTGATTACTTTCTGTTTTTTCGGACTGTTTTGTAGCAACTGAAATTCCAATAATAAATTGAGGTAAAAAAGTAGTACTACAGGAGTTCTACTTTATGGACTCAAAAATGTCTTTCTGAATAGATCCCATTGCGTCGTTTTAATAGGGTCTAAGATGTAAAAATGTTTTAAAATGAAGGGCGCTGTTCAAAAAGTTGTAAAATGACACTTGAGTATTTAAATCTAGCTCTGGGTGTAGTTTTACTACATTGTGCTATTCACAAACTCCTATCTCCATGCGGAGAACTCAATTAAAGGGGAATGGAATTGCTCTGCAAATGCACATTTTATTTTTAATTTCTCTGCAGATAAACTATTTTTTCATGTGGAGAACCACCCAATTTGGAGTGATCAATTTCCCTTTCTTCCCTTGAAAGGGATTTACACCAGTTCTAGGGTAGAATAAAAATCCGACCCTTTCCAGGACGGAAAGGCAAATGTGAGAAGTTTGTGAATGCCCAAAAGCATACTTGTTTTGTGGGCGCTCACAAACTCCCAAGGCTAACTACACATTGCAGCACACAGGAACACCTTGTTTCCTAACATTTGAGTGGGATTTATGGGGGTGGAGATCTCCGCACTCATGGTGGAGTTCTGCACACCTGTAAAAGGGCTTATGTCTGTCAAGAATCCCTTTTTGAATTTATGGCAGTTGTGAGGTAATTCCGGTCCTAACCCTATATTGACGACTAAATTTACCTTTGTGAATAGGATCATTGGGTTTATCACAGACTTATCACTCAAGTGGACAATTGCTTTTTAAATGTTTAGCTCCTAGCAGTCCTTCTTAAGTCTGAAGCACTCTCTGTTCCTCTTGTTACTTTTCCTTTACCCCTCCCACCTTGTCTCCCTAACCTCGTTCTCTTTGTGAGGTACAAACGATGGGCACAAGTAGCTGCGGCTCACATTTCTGCTTCTTCCTTAAGTTCACACTTCTCTTTGTGTTGTTGAATGTGCGCTCATCGAAATTTCGATAAATAATCTGGAGCATATAAATGCAAAAAAAGAGAAAATTATCTGTATGCATGCCTCACTGTAAAAAATCTTGTGGCTTGGAGTCTGTGTGAAGTGCTGCTAGTAGCTTTGTATCCTCTTGAACCTGTCTGTGATCTCAGGAGAGGCTGTTATTTGAATTACACCATTCAATCCAGCACCATGTATTATTCTAACCCTAATGCCCTGGCATGTATACTATAACATCGACATGAGAAAGATGGCCCTTTGGATGAACCAGTGCGCCACGAGCCAGCTCACACTCGCAGCTTTCCCTTTCAAAGCAGCTCAAGGCAGAGACGACATTTTATATACACGCATACGCCTTTTGTCTAACCTTTCCACTGCCCCTATACTATGCGTATACATTACTTCTGAGAAAGAGTCAGACTTAAAGCTGATGCTTGCAAAACTTTTTAAAAAAACTAGGAAGACACCAAGGAGCACGTAGAACTAACAGTACGTTTTAAAACTACGCCTTCAGTCATAAAAATTATTTAAGGTTAGCAAAAATTTCCTCTAAATATTATTATCCACGGTGTACCCAACTGTACTGTAGATTCAGTTATTTCCAAGCTACCTTTCAGGTGACATTCCACTCACACTCTCCCCATTCATTCATCCTTAATGGTATTTCCATTATGGCAAGTTCAACAGATTGATGCCTTCTCCCCTGTCATTGGTTCTGCTGTTCAGAGCCTTAATTGGTTATGGAAATCTGGCTATGTAAAACGTGGGGAACTGCTTGTGTTACAGCATTACCACAGGCAGGCGAAAGCTGTCGTAGCGTACTGGCAGTAGTATAATGCATTGTCAGTGCACAACAGCCGTGCAAACCATAACTCACACACCAAATGCAATGCTCGTGACGACAACCTTGATCTGACAGATGCAATTTCACACTACATTATTTATGTTACATGTGTGATTATGTATCGCACCAGCATTAACACTGTCAATGAGACAACTAGGAATAGAGTATTCTGTAGTGGTTTGACTATGGGTCAAACCAATATATGTACTCCTTTGAGGTGTTGCTGTTTAATGGTATTACTTTTATGGTTTGCATGGCTTTTGTGGGCATTATGGTTTGCAGATGCAATCATAACTGTTGAATGTCAGTAGATATTTTTTTGTGTTAATGCATAAACATAATAGTACTTTAACTGTGTTTTTTAAGGGAATTTTTGAGTTGCTTTTCTTAATCATACCTAAGGTCCAACTTTTGACCCGCTGCCTGCAGTCAAAATCCACTTCAGGGGGTTTCTTTTATTGATTTTTGTGGGTGGCACTTAATAAAATATTTGCATTTTTTTTTTTTGGGGGGGGGGGGTGGATTTTGTTTCTTTTTAGTGACTTTTGGTGAGTGCTGTTATGTTTTTGGGGGTTTCTTTGATTGATGGAATTATTTATAAAGATTTTTCTTCTTTTCATACCCAGTCATGGGAATCTGCTCTGTACACAACATGTTGAATTTGCATTCCATATAATATAATGCAAACATTTTTAAATAAGGATTATTTTCCTCCTCTGTTCAGGGATGTTTTGTGGTGTTTTTGTACTCTCTTTCATACGTTGCTCCTTCTATTTCATGGTGGAACCCTAAACATGCCTTCTCCTACTTCAACTTAGGGTGTTTTCTACTAGTTAGAATGCTAAAGGAGTAGAGTCTTCTATGCCTCCTGCTTACATTCTGGTCACAGATCTTGCAGGTAACTATCCTTGCATTTACTTTTTTTTCACTGGTGAAAGGACTGAAGAACTCCCAAACAAGGGAATCCTTGGTGTTCTCTGGTTCCACTATCCCGACATCGCAAATTGCTTCTTCTTTATCTGTAGAAGCAGATGATGATTCTGAAATATCCTCTTGTGATTTCTCTGGCATGGCAAGCTTCAGAAATGCAGCAGTGAGTAACAGTAACACCAGCACAGAGACCTCGCTCTTCAAAAACTAGTGGATGTACCTCTTGTTGCTTTGGAGCTGTTAGACCTGGGGTTTCTGATTGGCAGAGGTATGCACCCTGCCGAAGCAGGAGCCACCACTCTAGTCAGGGAATGCTGGATACACACTAAAAGATAGCCTGTACTCACCCTCAGGTACCTTAGCACAGAGCAATCAGGCTTTTCTAAAATGGCGATATGTAACGTTTTTGTGCAAAACACACACACACACACACACAGTAACACAATGAAAACACCAAAAGAATACTCAACACAGGGTTAAACAAATAGATCATATTTTTATGGGAAAAGCAAGACCAAAACAACAAAAATCCAATAAGTAGAACCGGAGTTATGAAGTTTTAAAGAATAAATCAAAAAGTAGTGCTTAGAAGCAAATAGCGCTTAGGGGTTACTTGAGGTCGTGCTGGACCAAGGTAAATTCAATGTTCAGGGCGACCGCAATGGAGAGCAGGCCGGCTATAGGACTCATGCAGGTCCCACTGAAAGTATACCTTGCATGGAGCAAGTGTCGACGTCAAAGACTGGATGTGTCGGTTGCGATCAGTGCAGGCGATGAAGGCTTCGTGACAAACCCCTTTACGATGCAGGCACTGCGTTGTTGTTTAGTCACATTGTCCGTCATCGTCTAGCTACACAATCCATCAAAGCAATGTTGTCGATCAGCTCTTGCATCGGAGTCAAAGGGCAGTGCGTTGGTTCTGATCGGCGCAAAGTCATCACTGCATCGATGATTTTGATGGTTCTGTAGAGCAGAAGTCACCTTTCAAGGGCCAGGACTGGATTGGCACCACTTGGCAGGGCAAGACTCACAGATGAAAGAGTCCAGGTGCTGTTGCAGGGTTTAAGGAAGTCTTTGATGGCCCTGAGACTTCAGAACAGGGGGCAAGCCACGAGCCCTTGGAGTCACTCTGGGTTCAAGTGAGATGGGTCCAGTCCTTGTCCTCAGCAGGGCAGAGATCAGCAGGCATCAGGACAGCACAGCAAAGCAGAAAAACAGTTCTTCCAGAGCAGCAGTCAAGCAGAGTGGCAATCCTTGTAGCACAGCAGTCATTACTCCTGATAGAGTTCTTCACAGGCCCAGCAGTGTACTGTCTTGGTAGGGTCAGAGCCCAAGTAGTTATGCCCAGTTGTGCCTTTGAAGTGAGGATGATTTCAAAGCAGGGTCTTTGAAATGCACACAGCCCCTTTCTTCCCAGCCCGGGCTCCAGACTATCAGTATGGGGTAATCAGCCCTTTGCGTGGGAAACTGGACATGCCTATTCAATGTAAGTGTCAGCTCCCCCCTCTCTTCCTGTCCAGGAAGAGCTATCAGAATGCAGATGAATGCAGATGAGTTCTCTCTCACATCTACTCTTCCTGTGTTTGTGGCTGTCTAGAGGGAATGCTCAAAGTGTAGCTGTCACCCACCCCAGACGTTTTTGAAGACAGGCTGCAGGCACACAAAGCAGTAAGAGCAGACAAATGCCCACTTTCTAAAAGTGCTGCGCACACAAATGATGGATGGAATGCTAAACAAATCAAACACTCACCCCCAGTCAAGAGATCTGGGTTAAATCCATCGTTCTTTTGCTCACCATGCCACCTCAATTTGTACCAAGCCATATGCAAATCAGTCTTCACCCTGCTCCTCGTGGGAACAGTCCAGCCTGAACTGCCAAGCCTGGTCCTCCCTGGACCGGAAACAAGCATCCTGGTACTGGTTTCGGGGTATCACCTCTCAGCAGCCAGGCTAGCTTCAATCCAGTGGCAGAGCGAGCAAGGGACCAACGTCTGGGTATACTCATCCCACGTAAGATGAAAAATGCTGCGCAAACAAATGATGGACGGAATGCTGAACAAATCAAACACTCACCCCCAGGCAAGAGATCTGGGTTAAACCCATCGGGCTGGCCTGGTAGTTCGGGCTGGACTGTTCCCATGGGGAGTAGGGTCGAAACTGATTTGGATAAGGCTGGGTTCAAACTGGAATGGTGTGGTGAGCAAAAGAATAATGGATTTAGGCCCAGATCTCTGGACAGGGGTGAGTGTGTGAAATTGTTCAGCATTCCGTCCATCATTTGTTCTTTTTGCATTTGTCGCCCTATGTGGGACAGGTATGACCAGACGTTGGTCTCGTGGTTACCATGCCACTGGAGTCGAGCTATCCTGGATAATAAGGAGTGATACCCCGAAACTGGTCTCAGGAGGCTTGTTTCTGGTCCAGGGAGGACCGGGCCTGGCAGTTCAGGTTGGACTGTTCCTATGGGGAGCAGAGTTGAGAGTGATATACATATGGCTGGGACCAAACTGGAATGGCGGGGTGAGCAAAACAAATTATGGATTTAGTCCGAGATCTCTGCACTGGGGGTGAGTGTTTGACGTTGTTAAGCATTCCGTGTATTATTTGTTCATTTTGCATTTGTCGCCCTTAGTGTGATGGGTATTCCCAGACGTGGGTCCCATGCTCACCATGCCACTGGAAAAAGAACAATTGATGGACAGAATGCAGAACAATGTCATACATTCACCCCAGTACAGAGATCTGGGCCTAAATCCATCGCTTTGTTGCTCACCATGCCATTCCAGTTTGAACCCAGCCATATGCAAATCAGTCTTGATCCTGTGCCCAATGGGAACAGTCCAGCCCGAACTGCCAGGCCAGGTCCTCCCTGGACTGGAACCAAGCATCCTAGGACCGGTTTCGGGGTTTCACCCTCATCAGCCAGGATAGCTTGACTCCAGTGGCATGGAGAGCACGGGACCAACGTCTGGGCATACCCGTCCCACTCGTGGTGACAAATGCAAAAGAACAATTGATGGACAGAATGCAGAACAATGTCATACATTCACCCCAGTACAGAGATCTGGGCCTAAATCCATCGTTTTTTGCTCACCATGCCATTCCAGCTTGAACCCAGCCATATGCAAATCAGTCTTGACCCTGTGCCCAATGGGAACAGTCCAGCCCGAACTGCCAGTCCAGGTCCTCCCTGGACTGGAACCAAGCATCCTAGGACCAGTTTCGGGGTTTCACCCCTCATCAGCCAGGATAGCTTGACTCCAGTAGCATGGAGAGCACGGGACCCACGTCTGGGCATACCCGTCCCACTTGGGTGACAAATGCAAAGAGAACAATTGATGGACAGAATGCAGAACAATGTCATACATTCACCCCAGTACAGAGATCTGGGCCTAAATCCATCAATTTTTTGCTCATAATGGCATTCAAGTTTGAACCCAGCCATATGCAAATCAGTCTTGACCCTGTACCCAATGGGAACAGTTCAGCCCGAACTGCCGGGCCAGGTCCTCCCTGGACTGGAACCAAGCATCCTAGGACCGGTTTTGGGGTTTCACCCCTCATCAGCCAGGATAGCTTGACTCCAATGGCATGGAGAGCACGGGACCCACGTCTGGGCATACCCGTCCCACTCGGGGTGACAAATGCAAAGAGAACAATTGATGGACAGAATGCAGAACAATGTCATACATTCACCCCAGTACAGAGATCTGGGCCTAAATCCATCGTTTTTTTGCTCACCATGCCATTCCAGTTTGAACCCAGCCATATGCAAATCAGTCTTGATCCTGTGCCCAATGGGAACAGTCCAGCCCGAACTGCCAGGCCAGGTCCTCCCTGGACTGGAACCAAGCATCCTAGGACCGGTTTCGGGGCTTACTATGCCACTGGATTCAAGCTATCCTGGCTGATGAGGGGTGAAACCCCGAAACCGGTCCTAGGATGCTTGTTTCTGGTCCAGGGAGGACCTGGCTTGGCAGTTCGGGCTGGACTGTTCGCAGGAGGCACAGGGTCAAGACTGATTTGCATGTGGCCAGGTCTAAACTGGGGTGGAATGGTGAGCAAAAGAATGATGGATTTAACCCAGATCGCTTGACTGGGGGTGAATGTTTTGATTTGTTCTGCATTCCCTCCATCAATTGTGTGTTTTTTGCTTTCTCGCCCCAAGTGCGCCGGGTATGCCCAGACGTGGGTGCCAGGCTCACTGTGCCACTGGATTCAAGCTATCCTGGCTGATGAGGGGTAAAACCCCGAAACCGGTCCTAGGATGCTTGTTTCCGGTCCAGTGAGGACCTGGCTTGGCAGTTCGGGCTGGACTGTTCCCAGGAGGCACAGGGTCAAGACTGATTTGCATATGGCCAGGTCTAAACTGGGGTGGCATGGTGAGCAAAAGAATGATGGATTTAACCCAGATCGCTTGACTGGGGGTGAATGTTTTGATTTGTACTGCATTCCGTCCATCAATTGTGTGTCTTTTGTTTTCTCGCCCCAAGTGCGCCGGGTATGCCCAGAAGTGGGTCCCAGGCTCACTGTGCCACTTGATTCAAGCTATCCTGGCTGATGAGGGGTGAAACCCCGAAACCTGTCCTAGGATGCTTGTTTCCAGTCCAGGGAGGACCAGACTTGGCAGTTCGGGCTGGACTGTTCCCAGGAGGCACATGGTCAAGACTGATTTGCATATGGCCAGGTCTAAACTGGGGTGGCATGGTGAGCAAAAGAATGATGGATTTAACCCAGATCGGTTGACTGGGGGTGAATGTTTTGATTTGTTCTGCATTCCGTCCATCAATTGTGTGTCTTTTGCTTTCTCGCCCCAAGTGCGCCGGGTCTGCCTAGATGTGGGTCCCAGGCTCACTGTGCCACTGGATTCAAGCTATCCTGGCTGATGAAACTGGTCCTAGGATGCTTCTTTCCGGTCAAGGGAGGACCTGGCTTGGCAGTTCGGGCTGGACTGTTCCCAGGAGGCACAGGGTCAAGGCTGATTTGCATATGGCCAGGTCTAAACTGGGGTGGCATGGTGAGCAAAACAATGAGAGGAGTTGGTATAATGGCTAGGGCGGTCGACCTCGGAGCTGGGGAACCAGGTTCGAGTCTCAGCAGAGACGCACAACTTCCTGTGATTCCGGGCAAATCACTTAATCTCCCTGTGCCTAACAAAAATAAATGTGTCCTCATGTAATGCAACTGGTGCTCATGTAAAGCGCTCTGATACCCGAATCGGGTCAAGTTCGCGCTATATAAGACTCTGTAAAAAAACCAATGATGGATTTAACCCAGATCGCTTGACTGCGGGTGAATGTTTTGATTTGTTCTGCATTCCGTCCATCAATTGTGTGTCTTTTGCTTTCTCGCCCCAAGTGCGCCGGGTATGCCCAGACGTGGGTCCCAGGCTCACTGTGCCACTGGATTCAAGCTATCCTGGCTGCTGAGGGGTGATACCCCGAAACCAGACTTAGGATGCTTGTTTCCTGTCCAGGGAGGACCTGGCTTGGCAGTTCGGGCTGGACTGTTCCCAGGAGGCACAGGGTCAAGACTGATTTGCATATGGCCAGGTCTAAACTGGGGTGGCATGGTGAGCAAAAGAATGATGGATTTATCCCAGATCGCTTGACTGGGGGTGAATGGTTTGATTTGTTCTGCATTCCGTTCATCAATTGTGTGTCTTTTGCTTTCTCGCACCATGCCACTGGATTCAAGCTATCCTGGCTGATGAGGGGTGATACCCGAAAACTGGTCCCAGGATGCTTGTTTTCAGTCCGGGGAGGACCTGGCCTGGCAGTTCAGGCTGGACTGTTGTCATGGGGAGCTGGGTTGAGACTGATTTGTATATGGCTGTTTCCAAACTGGAATGGCATGGTGAGCAAAAAAGCAATGGATTTAGGCCCAGATCTCTGTCCTGGGGTGAGTGTTTGACATTGTTCATCATTCCGTCCATCATTTGTTCTTTTGCATTTGTCGCCCTATGTGGGACAGGTATGCCCAGACGTTGGTCTCATGCTCACCATGCAACTGGAGTCAGGTTATCCTGGCTGATGAGGGTTGTAACCCCAAAACTGGTCCCAGGATGCTTGTTTCTGGTCCGGGAGGACCTTGCCTGGCAGTTTGGTCTGGACTATTCCTATGGGGAACAGGGTTGAAACTGATTTGCATATGACTGGGTCGAAACTGAAGTGGCGTGGTGAGCAAAACAAAATGGTGGATTTAGGCCCAGATCTCAGTACAGGGGGTGAGTGTTTGACATTGTTCAGCATTCTGTCCATCATTTGTTCTTTTTGCATTTGTTGCCCTAACTGGGACGGGTTTGCCCAGATGTGGGTCCCAAGCTCACCATACCACCAGAGTTAAGCTATCCTTGCTGATTAGGGGTGATACCCCGAAACTGGTCTCAACATGCTTGTTTCTGGTCTGGGGAGGACCTGGCCTGGCATGTGGGGCAGGACTGTTTCCATGGGGAGCAGGGTGATGACTGATTTGCGTATGGCTGGGTCCAAACTGGAATGGCGTGGTAAGCAAAAAAGATGATGGATTTAGGCCCTGATCTCTGACCTGGGAGTGAGTGTTTGACATTGTTTGGCATTGCGTCCATCATTTGTTCTTTTTGCATTTGTCATCCTAAGTGGGAAAGGTATGCCCAGACGCGGGTCCCGTGCTCACAATGACACCGGAGTTAAGCTATCCTTGCTGATGAGGGGTGATACCTTGAAACCGGTCTCAGAATGCTTGTTTCCAGTCCAAGGAGGACCTGGCCTGGCAGTTCAGGCTGGACTGTTCCTATGGGGAACAGGGTCGAGACTGATTTGCATATGGCTGGGTCCAAACTGGAATGGCGTGATGAGTAACAACAAAAACCGATGGATTTAGGCCTAGATGTCTGTACGTGAGGTCAGTGTTTCACATTGTTCAGCATTCCGTCCATCATTTGTTCTTTTTGCATTTGTCGCCCTAAGTGGGACGGGTATACGCAGATGTGGGTCTCGTGCTCAGTATGCCACCGGAGTTAAGCTATCCTGGCTGATGAGGGGTGAATCCTCGAAACCGTTCCCAGGATGCTTGTTTCCAGTCCGGGGAGGACCGGGCCTGGTGGTTCGGGTTGGACTGTTGCCATGGGGAGCAGGGTCGAGACTGATTTGCATATGGCTAGTTCTGAACCAGAATGGCGTGGTGAGCAAAAAAACGATGAATTTAGGCTGAGATCTCTGCACTGTGGGTGAGTGTTTGACATTGTTCAGCATTCCATCCATCATTTTGTTCCATTTCCTTTTGCATTTGTTGCCCTAAGTGGGACGGGTATGCCCAGACCTGGTTCCCAAGCTCACCATGCCACCAGAGTTAAGCTATCCTTGCTGATGCTTATTTCGGTCCGGGGAGTACCTGACCTGGTAGTTCAGGCTGGACTGTTCCTTTGGGGTGCAGGGTCGCGACTGATTTGCATATGGCTGGGTCCAAAGTGAAATGGCATGGAGAGCAAAAAGCACAATGGATTTAGGCCCAGATTTCTGTACTGGGGATGAGTGTTTGACATTGTTTAGCATTCCTTCCATTATTTGTTCTTTTTGTACTTACAAACTGCTATTTCTAAAATAGTAATGTTAAATACAACTTTACCAGTAAAGGGGATTTATCAATACCATTCCAAAGATAATAAAACATGATGCAGCGACTCCCTTCTAATCAGGAATTACAGCTCAGCAGTGTATTAAGGAATAATAACAATCACAGACTACGTTGTCCATAATGCATTGTGTTTGTGCGAGTCAATCACTTACTTCTATTGCCTCAAAGAAGTCAATTTCATATAGGGCTTGGTAAACAAAGGCAATAGAAGTAAGTGATTGACCGGCACAAACACAATGCATTATGGACAATGTAGTCTGTGATTGTTATTTACTGAAGTGAAGTGACATTGAAAAACGTGAGAATATCTCTGAACTTTTGTAAAATAAAAACTACATGCTTGAAATACTGCAGACTGCATTTGCTTCCGAAATAAGGAATTTAAAACCATGACTGGTATTAATTGGAACTCACTTGTAAGGAAGTCTTTCCTCAATATCTGTTTACCGTGTGCCTTAAAAGACGATTGACTAACTACCCTGCATTTGCATATGACTTAGACCCAGGAGGGATGAAACGTGTTATGCAGCATTGTGCCTTGATTAAAATAAATGGAATTTTAGCTTACATACCGGCTGGTGGGCTCGTTATGCTTCTTGATGGAGGAGTGTTGTTCATTTGCAATATATATATATATATATTACCTACTGGCAGTCGCCAGTAGGTAGTTATACTTAGGACCTTGTTTCTATTCAAAAGCGTTTTTTCTTTTGCCAATATCTTTGGCGCCGTTTGATGAATCTTCGCGAAATTTTCAAAACTAATGGCCCGCTCCGGTCAGCTCCTGTCTTGAAAGTTTGGGGGTGATTTGTCAAGCGGGGGCCAAGAAAAAAGGGAGGTCCCAAAACGCGTTTTCCGCATGTTAATTTCCATAGGAAACTTTAGACACGGCTTCAGCCCGAACTGCTGAACGGAATTACACCAAATTTGGCAAAAAGGTAGCTCTTGGTTCAGAAAGCACTTTTTTTTTTTAAATGGTGAAATCCGTTAAGTAGTTGCTGAGAAATTTAAAAAATAAAAATATCGATATCTGAGCACCGAGGAGTATTTGCGACTCCTCCCGAGCACAAGCTTCACTCTGATTGGCTGCCAACACTCCAAACCAGAAAGTGTTGGCAGCCATCTTGTGACTCGGTAACCGAGTCACAAGAACACAGAAAAAAAAGATGAAAAACAAGAAAAGGGGGCAGGTTAGAAACACCCTGACCCCCTAGGCCTGCTCAGGGGGTCCCACAAGGACCCCCAGGGCCAAAAGAGCATTTTCTTTTTTAAACGACCGAATTCGCGTTGGGTAACTATTACACCAGAAAAATCGAAACAGCACAAGACTCCTCTAAACAGCTGTTTCAGGTAGTTTCTAAGCTGGCAGGGCCAGTGGTGAACTCCACTAAGGGGGCTTCCCAATCACTCTGCGATTCATTAGCCAGCTATTTTCAAGACAAGGTGGGCCAAATTTACTCTAACTTTACTGCCCCTATGGTGGGCTGGAATCAACTGGCTGACAACAGCAGGAGTAGAGACATCCCTAGCTTCATGGAATTTAGGCCAGTTTCAGTGGAACAGATCTCTGATCTGGCTAACACAGCCAAATCAGGCTCCCCGTCTGACCCATGCCCCCCTTCAGTCTTGAAACTGATCCCTGACCTAATAGGTTCTAACCTAGCGAGCATCTGTAACTCTATGTTCTGCTCAGGCACCTACCCTTCCCTATGGAAAAAGGCCATCATTCAGCCATTGTTAAAAAAAAACAATCTTGACACAGGAGAGACCAAAAATTACAGGCCAATCGCGCGTCTCCCATTTCCAGCGAAAATCATTGAAAAGATTATGAATACCCAGTTTGTGCAGTTTATTGAAGAGAATAAACTGTTAGATGACACACAGTTTGGCTTTAGGAAAGGCCATGGCACGGAGACCGCACTCATTAAAGCGTCGGATGAAATTAGGTTGGTGCCTGCCACTTGGTGCATGGATATGCAGTACCTGGGTACCCCCCAGTGCAGCGACACCCCCCCCAAGGGGGCCCGCAACGGGCCCCCAAACCCAATCCCCACCAGCCTTTCCATGGCGGCATCGCCGCCATGGAAAGGCCTCTACACAGCCACATCCTAATATGGCGGACGGTGCCTGCTAGGCACCACCACCATATTAGTGGCCCTGCTCTGCCCGCCAGGCAATCGGTGCGATTGCCACCGGTGGAAAAGCGGCGTACGGACTTTGCGTCTGCCGCGATACCTACCGCCATCCTAATATGGCGGTGGGTAAATCTCATTGTGATGGCGGAACGATCGCCACCGCCAGCCCGGCGGTGGCGATCGTTCATTCATCGTAATGAGCCCCTTAGCTCCTAGCAGTCCTTCTTAAGTGTGAAGCACTCTCTGTTCCTCTTGTTACTTTTCCTTTACCCCTCCCACCTTGTCTCCCTAACCTCGTTCTCTTTGTGAGGTACAAACGGTTCACATTTCTGCTTCTTCCTTAAGTTCACACTTCTCTTTGTGTTGTTGAATGTGCGCTCATCAAAATTTCGATAAATAATCTAGAGCATATACATGCAAAAAAAGAGAAAATTATCTGTATGCATGCTTCACTGTAAAAAATCTTGTGGTTTGGTGTCTGTGTGAAGTGCTGCTAGTAGCTTTGTATCCTCTTGAACCTGTCTGTGATCTCAGGAGAGGCTGTTATTTGAATTACACCATTCAATCCAGCACCATGTATTATTCTAACCCTAATGCCCTGGCATGTATACTATAACATCGACATGAGAAAGATGGCCCTTTGGATGAACCAGTGCGCCACGAGCCAGCTCACACTCGCAGCTTTCCCTTTCAAAGCAGCTCAAGGCAGAGACGACATTTTATATACACGCATACGCCTTTTGTCTAACCTTTCCACTGCCCCTATACTATGCGTATACATTACTTCTGAGAAAGAGTCAGACTTAAACCTGATGCTTGCAAAACTTTTTAAAAACTAGGAAGACACCTCGGAGCACGTAGAACTAACAGTACGTTTTAAAACTACGCCTTCAGTCATAAAAATTATTTAAGGTTATCAAAAATGTCCTCTATATATTATTATCCACGGTGTATCCAACTGTACTGTAGATTCAGTTATTTCCAAGCTACCTTTCAGGTGACATTCCACTCACACTCTCCCCATTCATTCATCCTTAATGGTATTTCCATTATGGCAAGTTCAACAGATTGATGCCTTCTCCCCTGTCATTGGTTCTGCTGTTCAGAGCCTTAATTGGTTATTGGAAATCTGGCTATGTAAAACGTGGGGAAATGCTTGTGTTACAGCATTACCACAGGCAGGCGAAAGCTGTCGTAGCGTACTGGCAGTAGTATAATGCACTGTCAGTGCACAACAGCCGTGCAAACCATAACTCACACACCAAATGCAATGCTCGTGACGACAACCTTGATCTGACAGATGCAATTTCACACTACATTATTTATGTTACATGTGTGATTATGTATCGCACCAGCATTAACACTGTCAATGAGACAACTAGGAATAGAGTATTCTGTAGTGGTTTGACTATGGGTCAAACCAATATATGTACTCCTTTGAGGTGTTGCTGTTTAATGGTATTACTTTTATGGTTTGCATGGCTTTTGTGGGCATTATGGTTTGCAGATGCAACCATAACTGTTGAATGTCAGTAGATATTTTTTTGTGTTAATGCATAAACATAATAGTTCTTTAACTGTGTTTTTTAAGGGAATTTTTGAGTTGCTATTTTTAATCATACCTAATGTCTAACTTCTGACCCGCTGCCTGCAGTCAAAATCCACTGCAGGGGGTTTCTTTTATTGATTTTTATGGGTGGCACTTAATAAAATATTTGCATTTATTTTTTTGGGGGGGGGTGGATTTTGTTTCTTTTTAGTGACGTTTGGTGAGTGCTGTTATATTTTTTGGGGTTTCTTTGATTGATGGAATTATTTATAAAGATTTTTCTTCTTTTCATACCCAGTCATGGGAATCTGCTCTGTACACAACATGTTGACTTTGCATTCCATATAATATAATGCAAACATTTTTAAATAAGGATTATTTTCCTCCTCTGTTCAGGGATGTTTTGTGGTGTTTTTGTACTCTCTTTCATACGTTGCTCCTTCTATTTCATGGTAGAACCCTAAACATGCCTTCTCCTACTTCAACTTAGGGTGTTTTCTACTAGTTAGAATGCTAAAGGAGTAGAGTCTTCTATGCCTCCTGCTTACATTCTGGTCACAGATCTTGCAGGTAACTATCCTTGCATTTACTTTTTTTCACTGGTGAAAGGACTGAAGAACTCCCAAACAAGGGAATCCTTGGTGTTCTCTGGTTCCACTATCCCGACATCGCAAATTGCTTCTTCTTTATCTGTAGAAGCAGATGATGATTCTGAAATATCCTCTTGTGATTTCTCTGGCATGGCAAGCTTCAGAAATGCAGCAGTGAGTAACAGTAACACCAGCACAGAGACCTCGCTCTTCAAAAACTAGTGGATGTACCTCTTGTTGCTTTGGAGCTGTTAGACCTGGGGTTTCTGATTGGCAGAGGTATGCACCCTGCCGAAGCAGGAGCCACCACTCTAGTCAGGGAATTCTGGATACACACTAAAAGATAGCCTGTACTCACCCTCAGGTACCTTAGCACAGAGCAATCAGGCTTTTCTAAAATGGCGATATGTAACGTTTTTGTGCAAAACACACACACACACACACACACAGTAACACAATAAAAACACCAAAAGAATACTCCACACAGGGTTAAACAAATAGATCATATTTTTATGGGAAAAGCAAGACCAAAACAACAAAAATCCAATAAGTAGAACCGGAGTTATGAAGTTTTAAAGAATAAATCAAAAAGTAGTGCTTAGAAGCAAATAGCGCTTAGGGGTTACTTGAGGTTGTGCTGGACCAAGGTAAATTCAATGTTCAGGGCGACCGCAATGGAGAGCAGGCCAGCTACAGGACTCATGCAGGTCCCACTGAAAGTATACCTTGCATGGAGCAAGTGTCGACGTCAAAGACTGGATGTGTCGGTTGCGATCAGTGCAGGCGATGAAGGCTTCGTGACAAACCCCTTTACGATGCAGGCACTGCGTTGTTGTTTAGTCACATTGTCCGTCATCGTCTAGCCACACAATCCATCAAAGCAATGTTGTCGATCAGCTCTTGCATCGGAGTCAAAGGGCAGTGCGTTGGTTCTCATCGGCGCAAAGTCATCACTGCATCGATGATTTTGATGGTTCTGTAGAGCAGAAGTCACCTTTCAAGGGCCAGGACTGGATTGGCACCACTTGGCAGGGCAAGACTCACAGATGAAAGAGTCCAGGTGCTGTTGCAGGGTTTAAGGAAGTCTTTGATGGCCCTGAGACTTCAGAACAGGGGGCAAGCCACGAGCCCTTGGAGTCACTCTGGGTTCAAGTGAGATGGGTCCAGTCCTTGTCCTCAGCAGGGCAGAGATCAGCAGGCATCAGGGCAGCACAGCAAAGCAGAAAAACAGTTCTTCCAGAGCAGCAGTCAAGCAGAGTGGCAATCCTTGTAGCACAGCAGTCATTACTCCTGATAGAGTTCTTCACAGGCCCAGCAGTGTACTGTCTTGGTAGGGTCAGAGCCCAAGTAGTTATGCCCAGTTGTGCCTTTGAAGTGAGGATGATTTCAAAGCAGGGTCTTTAAAATGCCACAGCCCCTTTCTTCCCAGCCCGGGCTCCAGACTATCAGTATGGGGTAATCAGCCCTTTGCGTGGGAAACTGGACATGCCTATTCAATGTAAGTGTCAGCTCCCCCCTCTCTTCCTGTCCAGGAAGAGCTATCAGAATGCAGATGAATGCAGATGAGTTCTCTCTCACATCTACTCTTCCTGTGTTTGTGGCTGTCTAGAGGGAATGCTCAAAGTGTAGCTGTCACCCACCCCAGACGTTTTTGAAGACAGGCTGCAGGCACACAAAGCAGTAAGAGCAGACAAATGCCCACTTTCTAAAAGTGCTGCGCACACAAATGATGGATGGAATGCTAAACAAATCAAACACTCACCCCCAGTCAAGAGAGCTGGGTTAAATCCATCGTTCTTTTGCTCACCATGCCACCTCAATTTGTACCAAACCATATGCAAATCAGTCTTCACCCTGCTCCTCGTGGGAACAGTCCAGCCTGAACTGCCAAGCCTGGTCCTCCCTGGACCGGAAACAAGCATCCTGGTACTGGTTTCGGAGTATCACCTCTCAGCAGCCAGGCTAGCTTCAATCCAGTGGCAGAGCGAGCAAGGGACCCACGTCTGGGTATACTCATCCCACGTAAGATGAAAAATGCTGCGCAAACAAATGATGGACAGAATGCTGAACAAATCAAACACTCACCCCCAGGCAAGAGATCTGGGTTAAACCCATCGGGCTGGCCTGGTAGTTCGGGCTGGACTGTTCCCATGGGGAGTAGGGTCGAAACTGATTTGGATAAGGCTGGGTTCAAACTGGAATGGTGTGGTGAGCAAAAGAATAATGGATTTAGGCCCAGATCTCTGGACAGGGGTGAGTGTGTGAAATTGTTCAGCATTCCGTCCATCATTTGTTCTTTTTGCATTTGTCGCCCTATGTGGGACAGGTATGACCAGACGTTGGTCTCGTGGTTACCATGCCACTGGAGTCGAGCTATCCTGGATAATAAGGAGTGATACCCCGAAACTGGTCTCAGGAGGCTTGTTTCTGGTCCAGGGAGGACCGGGCCTGGCAGTTCAGGTTGGACTGTTCCTATGGGGAGCAGAGTTGAGAGTGATATACATATGGCTGGGCCCAAACTGGAATGGCGTGGTGAGCAAAACAAATTATGGATTTAGTCCGAGATCTCTGCACTGGGGGTGAGTGTTTGACGTTGTTAAGCATTCCGTGTATTATTTGTTCATTTTGCATTTGTCGCCCTTAGTGTGATGGGTATTCCCAGACGTGGGTCCCATGCTCACCATGCCACTGGAAAAAGAACAATTGATGGACAGAATGCAGAACAATGTCATACATTCACCCCAGTACAGAGATCTGGGCCTAAATCCATCGTTTTGTTGCTCACCATGCCATTCCAGTTTGAACCCAGCCATATGCAAATCAGTCTTGACCCTGTGCCCAATGGGAACAGTCCAGCCCGAACTGCCAGGCCAGGTCCTCCCTGGACTGGAACCAAGCATCCTAGGACCGGTTTCGGGGTTTCACCCTCATCAGCCAGGATAGCTTGACTCCAGTGGCATGGAGAGCACGGGACCCACGTCTGGGCACACCCGTCCCACTCGGGGTGACAAATGCAAAAAGAACAATTGATGGACAGAATGCAGAACAATGTCATACATTCACCCCAGTACAGAGATCTGGGCCTAAATCCATCGTTTTTTTGCTCACCATGCCATTCCAGCTTGAACCCAGCAATATGCAAATCAGTCTTGACCCTGTGCCCAATGGGAACAGTCCAGCCTGAACTGCCTGTCCAGGTCCTCCCTGCACTGGAACCAAGCATCCTAGGACCGGTTTCGGGGTTTCACCCCTCATCAGCCAGGATAGCTTGACTCCAGTAGCATGGAGAGCACGGGACCCACGTCTGGGCATACCCGTCCCACTTGGGTGACAAATGCAAAGAGAACAATTGATGGACAGAATGCAGAACAATGTCATACATTCACCCCAGTACAAAGATATGGGCCTAAATCCATCAATTTTTTGCTCATAATGGCATTCCAGTTTGAACCCAGCCATATGCAAATCAGTCTTGACCCTGTACCCAATGGGAACAGTTCAGCCCGAACTGCCGGGCCAGGTCCTCCCTGGACTGGAACCAAGCATCCTAGAACCGGTTTTGGGGTTTCACCCCTCATCAGCCAGGATAGCTTGACTCCAATGGCATGGAGAGCACGGGACCCACGTCTGGGCATACCCGTCCCACTCGGGGTGACAAATGTAAAAAGAACAATTGATGGACAGAATGCAGAACAATGTCATACATTCACCCCAGTACAGAGATCTGGGCCTAAATCCATCGTTTCTTTGCTCACCATGCCATTCCAGTTTGAACCCAGCCATATGCAAATCAGTCTTGACCCTGTGCCCAATGGGAACAGTCCAGCCCTGAACTGCCAGGCCAGGTCCTCCCTGGACTGGAACCAAGCATCCTAGGACCGGTTTCGGGGCTCACTATGCCACTGGATTCAAGCTATCCTGGCTGATGAGGGGTGAAACCCCGAAACCGGTCCTAGGATGCTTGTTTCTGGTCCAGGGAGGACCTGGCTTGGCAGTTTGGGCTGGACTGTTCCCAGGAGGCACAGGGTCAAGACTGATTTGCATGTAGCCAGGTCTAAACTGGGGTGGCATGGTGAGCAAAAGAATGATGGATTTAACCCAGATCGCTTGACTGGGGGTGAATGTTTTGATTTGTTCTGCATACCCTCCATCAATTGTGTGTTATTTGCTTTCTCGCCCCAAGTGCGCCGGGTATGCCCAGACGTGGGTCCCAGGCTCACTGTGCCACTGGATTCAAGCTATCCTGGCTGATGAGGGGTAAAACCCCGAAACCGGTCCTAGGATGCTTGTTTCCGGTCCAGTGAGGACCTGGCTTGGCAGTTCGGGCTGGACTGTTCCCAGGAGGCACAGGGTCAAGACTGATTTGCATATGGGCAGGTCTAAACTGGGGTGGCATGGTGAGCAAAAGAATGATGGATTTAACCCAGATCACTTGACTGGGGGTGAATGTTTTGATTTGTTCTGCATTCTGTCCATCAATTGTGTGTCTTTAGTTTTCTCACCCCAAGTGCGCCGGGTATGCCCAGAAGTGGGTCCCAGGCTCACTGTGCCACTTGATTCAAGCTATCCTGGCTGATGAGGGGTGAAACCCCGAAACCTGTCCTAGGATGCTTGTTTCCAGTCCAGGGAGGACCAGACTTGGCAGCTCGGACTGGACTGTTCCCAGGAGGCACATGGTCAAGACTGATTTGCATATGGCCAGGTCTAAACTGGGGTGGCATGGTGAGCAAAAGAATGATGGATTTAACCCAGATCGGTTGACTGGGGGTGAATGTTTTGATTTGTTCTGCATTCCGTCCATCAATTGTGTGTCTTTTGCTTTCTCGCCCCAAGTGCGCTGGGTATGCCTAGATGTGGGTCCCAGGCTCACTGTGCCACTGGATTCAAGCTATCCTGGCTGATGAAACTAGTCCTAGGATGCTTCTTTCCGGTCAAGGGAGGACCTGGCTTGGCAGTTCGGGCTGGACTGTTCCCAGGAGGCACAGGGTCAAGACTGATTTGCATATGGCCAGGTCTAAACTGGGGTGGCATGGTGAGCAAAACAATGAGAGGAGTTGGTATAATGGCTAGGGCGGTCGACCTCGGAGCTGGGGAACCAGGTTCGAGTCTCGGCAGAGGCGCACAACTGCCTGTGATTCCGGGCAAATCACTTAATCTCCCTGTGCCTAACAAAAATAAATGTGTCCTCATGTAATGCAACTGGTGCTCATGTAAAGCGCTCTGATACCCGAATCGGGTCAAGTTTGCGCTATATAAAACTCTGTAAAAAAAACAATGATGGATTTAACCCAGATCGCTTGACTGCGGGTGAATGTTTTGATTTGTTCTGCATTCCGTCCATCAATTGTGTGTCTTTTGCTTTCTCGCCCCAGGTGCGCCGGGTGTGCCCAGACGTGGGTCCCAGGCTCACTGTGCCACTGGATTCAAGCTATCCTGGCTGCTGAGGGGTGAAACCCCGAAACCGGTCCTAGGATGCTTGTTTCCGGTCCAGGGAGGACCTGGCTTGGCAGTTCGGGCTGGACTGTTCCCAGGAGGCACAGGGTCAAGACTGATTTGCATATGGCCAGGTCTAAACTGGGGTGGCATGGTGAGCAAAAGAATGATGGATTTATCCCAGATCGCTTGACTGGGGGTGAATGTTTTGATTTGTTCTGCATTCCGTTCATCAATTGTGTGTCTTTTGCTTTCTCGCACCATGCCACTGGATTCAAGCTATCCTGGCTGATGAGGGGTGATACCCGAAAACTGGTCCCAGGATGCTTGTTTTCAGTCCGGGGAGGACCTGGCCTGGCAGTTCAGGCTGGACTGTTGTCATGGGGAGCTGGGTTGAGACTGATTTGTATATGGCTGTTTCCAAACTGGAATGGCATGGTGAGCAAAAAAGCAATGGATTTAGGCCCAGATCTCTGTCCTGGGTGAGTGTTTGACATTGTTCATCATTCCGTCCATCATTTGTTCTTTTGCATTTGTCGCCCTATGTGGGACAGGTATGCCCAGACGTTGGTCTCGTGCTCACCATGCAACTGGAGTCAGGTTATCCTGCCTGATGAGGGTTGTAACCCCAAAACTGGTCCCAGGATGCTTGTTTCTGGTCCGGGAGGACCTTGCCTGGCAGTTTGGTCTGGACTATTCCTATGGGGAACAGGGTTGAAACTGATTTGCATATGACTGGGTCGAAACTGAAGTGGCGTGGTGAGCAAAACAAAATGGTGGATTTAGGCCCAGATCTCAGTACAGGGGGTGAGTGTTTGACATTGTTCAGCATTCTGTCCATCATTTGTTCTTTTTGCATTTGTTGCCCTAACTGGGACGGGTTTGCCCAGATGTGGGTCCCAAGCTCACCATACCACCAGAGTTAAGCTATCCTTGCTGATTAGGGGTGATACCCCGAAACTGGTCTCAACATGCTTGTTTCTGGTCTGGGGAGGACCTGGCCTGGCATGTGGGGCAGGACTGTTTCCATGGGGAGCGGGGTGATGACTGATTTGCGCATGGCTGGGTCCAAACTGGAATGGCGTGGTAAGCAAAAAAGATGATGGATTTAGGCCATGAACTCTGACCTGGGAGTGAGTGTTTGACATTGTTTGGCATTGCGTCCATCATTTGTTCTTTTTGCATTTGTCATCCTAAGTGGGAAAGGTATGCCCAGACGCGGGTCCCGTGCTCACAATGACACCGGAGTTAAGCTATCCTTGCTGATGAGGGGTGATACCTTGAAACCGGTCTCAGGATGCTTGTTTCCAGTCCGAGGAGGACATGGCCTGGCAGTTCAGGTTGGACTGTTCCTATGGGGAACAGGGTCGAGACTGATTTGCATATGGCTGGGTCCAATCTGGAATGGCGTGATGAGTAACAACAAAAACCGATGGATTTAGGCCTAGATGTCTGTACGTGAGGTCAGTGTTTCACATTGTTCAGCATTCCGTCCATCATTTGTTCTTTTTGCATTTGTCGCCCTAAGTGGGACGGGTATACGCAGATGTGGGTCTCGTGCTCAGTATGCCACCGGAGTTAAGCTATCCTGGCTGATGAGGGGTGAATCCCCGAAACCGTTCCCAGGATGCTTGTTTCCAGTCCGGGGAGGACCGGGCCTGGTGGTTCGGGTTGGACTGTTGCCATGGGGAGCAGGGTCGAGACTGATTTGCATATGGCTAGTTCCGAACCAGAATGGCGTGGTGAGCAAAAAAACGAAGAATTTAGGCTGAGATCTCTGCACTGGGGGTGAGTGTTTGACATTGTTCAGCATTCCATCCATCATTTTGTTCCATTTCCTTTTGCATTTGTTGCCCTAAGTGGGACGGTTATGCCCAGACCTGGTTCCCAAGCTCACCATGCCACCAGAGTTAAGCTAACCTTGCTGATGCTTATTTCGGTCCGGGGAGTACCTGGCCTGGTAGTTCAGGCTGGACTGTTCCTTTGGGGAGCAGGGTCGCGACTGATTTGCATATGGCTGGGTCCAAAGTGAAATGGCGTGGAGAGCAAAAAGCACAATGGATTTAGGCCCAGATTTCTGTACTGGGGATGAGTGTTTGACATTGTTTAGCATTCCTTCCATTATTTGTTCTTTTTGCACTTACAAACTGCTATTTCTAAAACAGTAATGTTAAATACAACTTTACCAGTAAAGGGGATTTATCAATACCATTCCAAAGATAATAAAACATGATGCAGCCACTCCCTTCTAATCAGGAATTACAGCTCAGCAGTGTATTAAGGAATAATAACAATCACAGACTACGTTGTCCATAATGCATTGTGTTTGTGCGAGTCAATCACTTACTTCTATTGCCTCAAAGAAGTCAATTTCATATAGGGCTTGGTAAACAAAGGCAATAGAAGTAAGTGATTGACCGGCACAAACACAATGCATTATGGACAATGTAGTCTGTGATTGTTATTTACTGAAGTGAAGTGACATTGAAAAACGTGAGAATATCTCTGAACTTTTGTAAAATAAAAACTACATGCTTGAAATACTGCAGACTGCATTTGCTTCCGAAATAAGGAATTTAAAACCATGACTGGTATTAATTGGAACTCACTTGTAAGGAAGTCTTTCCTCAATATCTGTTTACCGTGTGCCTTAAAAGACGATTGACTAACTACCCTGCATTTGCATATGACTTAGACCCAGGAGGGATGAAACGCGTTATGCAGCATTGTGCCTTGATTAAAATAAATGGAATTTTAGCTTACATACCGGCTGGTGGGCTCGTTATGCTTCTTGATGGAGGAGTGTTGTTCATTTGCAATATATATATATATATTACCTACTGGCAGTCGCCAGTAGGTAGTTATACTTAGGACCTTGTTTCTATTCAAAAAGCGTTTTTTCTTTTGCCAATATCTTTGGCGCCGTTTGATGAATCTTCGCGAAATTTTCAAAACTAATGGCCCGCTCCGGTCAGCTCCTGTCTTGAAAGTTTGGGGGTGATTCGTCAAGCGGGGGCCAAGAAAAAAGGGAGGTCCCAAAACGCGTTTTCCCCATGTTAATTTCCATAGGAAACTTTAGACACGGCTTCAGCCCGAACTGCTGAACGGAATTACACCAAATTTGGCAAAAAGGTAGCTCTTGGTTCAGAAAGCACTTTTTTTTTTTAAATGGCGAAATCCGTTAAATAGTTGCTGAGAAATTTAAAAAAATAAAAATATCGATATCTGAGCATCGAGGAGTATTTGCGACTCCTCCCGAGCACGAGCTTCACTCTGATTGGCTGCCAACACTCCAAACCAGAAAGTGTTGGCAGCCATCTTGTGACTCGGTAACCGAGTCACAAGAACACAGAAAAAAAAGATGAAAAACAAGAAAAGGGGGCAGGTTAGAAACACCCTGACCCCCTAGGCCTGCTCAGGGGGTCCCACAAGGACTTCCAGGGCCAAAAGAGCATTTTTTTTTTAAACGACCGAATTCGCGTTGGGTGCGCGAATCCGGGCAAGAAAATAAAAAAAAAAAAAGCGCTTCGTTGTACCTAAGCCCCCGGGTTGGCCAGGTCCCAGGGGCAATGCAAAATTATGTAGCGTGGGCCCACGGGGGCCCGCACAGCCCCGGGTACTGCCACCTCCCCGGGGCTTCATTTATTATTTGCAGGGGGCACGCAGCCCCCTCGCAGCCCCGGGGACCGCTACCTCCCCAGGGCTCTGATTTAAAAAAAAAAATGTGTGGGGGGGGCTCGAGCCCCCCACACGCCCCGGGGACCACCACCTCCCCGGGGTATACACTTATTTGTATGCGGGGTCCATTGCGGACCCCATGGACCACTACCTCCCCAGGGCTTTGAAACGATGGGAAGGGGCCGCGCGGCCCCCCTCCTGGAGCCCTCCTTGGTCCTGGGGACCGCCACCCCCCAGGGCCGGCTCCTGCATTGTCCCGGGGTCCCCACCCCCGGACATTGCTGTTTGCTATGGCAGGGCGGGAGCACGGCTCCAGCCCTGTCATAGCAAAGTCTGCTTTGTTTCTTGGAAGCGAGAGCAGGAAACCTTCTCTAGCTTCCAAGAAGCAAAGCAGAATTGCTTTTGGACAAGGGGAGCTGCTTGTTAGCAGCTCCCCTTGTCCAAAAGCAATGCCGGCTCCCGCAGGAGGCGGGGAGCTGGCTGGGACCGTGGGGGCATTGGGGCTCCCCCCACGGTCCCCAACATGAGGCCAGGCCCCAGGGGATGGGGTCCCCGGGGCCAGAAGTGGCCCAGGAGGGGGGCCAAATGGCCCCCCTCTCTTAATTACATTTTTTTTAAAAAGAGGCCAGGCCCCGGGGGATGGGGTCCCCGGGGCCAGTAGTGGCCCAGGGGAGGGGGGCCATGCGCCCCCCTTCCTTTATTTAAAAAAAAAAGAATGGCAGGGCCCCAGGGGATGGGGTCTTTAACAGGGTCACAGCTCTATGCCCGACCTGTGGGTTCAGATTGGAGGTCTATGACAGGGTACAAACCAACCAGCTGGACCCTGTATCTAATAATACACATCCAAAAGGCTTCAAGAAGAAGGATAAGATTCACTCTGCCCTGATTAACGCACGCTCCCTCCCTAAACATAAATACGAGATAGCGCAACTCTTAGATAAATATGACTTGGATCTCCTATTTATTACGGAAACATGGGCTGACCCTTCAGCTGGCCCAGATTTCTGTATCGCTACCCCTGATGGCTTCTCTGCATACAGATGCGATAGAGCACTGAAGAGAGGAGGAGGCTTGGCGCTAATCCACCGAGACGATCTTTCAGTCAGGACAGAGATTATTACCTCAGCGGTTTGTGAGGCATTTAATTTTAATATAATGCTCACCAAACACCAGTCCTTTAAGTGGACCCTCTTATACCGTCCACCGGGCCCCAGGGGAGATTTTCTATCAGCAATAGGTAGCCTACTGGAACCTGTGGCGGGTGAATCCAATTTCACGAGTTTGGGGGACTTTATTTCATCTGGAAGCCCCCAAAGATAGGGAATCGATAGCCCTCATCTCGGAACTAGAGGTATTAGGACTCTCCCAAAAAGTGATTAGACCTACTCACTCGGCGGGGCATACACTGGACGGTCTGTTCTCGAACAATGAGCAAATCTCAATAAGGGAGATTCTCCCTTTAACATGGTCTGATCACTGTGCGGTATTATTTGATATCAGGATACTGCAGCCCACTTCTATGCACACCAGCTCAATCCCCTCTAAACAGTTTAAGGCTTGGAGTGGCATTGATCAAGCCTGTCTTAAACAACATCTAATGGACACCCAACCTGAAGATGTGCCAGACCCCGAACTGGCCTCTATAAATTATACAGAATGGCTCCAAAATGCATTCAGTAGACTAGTACCATACAAAACAGTCTCCAAAAACAGGAAGGCTCCCTCTGCTCCGTGGTTCTCTGAGGCACTGAGATTGGAGAAACAACGCTGTAGGAATCAAGAAAGACGCTGGCGCCAAGAATATGACAACGAGGAAAAATCTCGTTACAAGGTGGCTCTGACAAAGTATAAACGTCTTATAATTACAAAAAAGTAACTATTACACCAGAAAAATCGAAACAGCACAAGACTCCTCTAAACAGCTGTTTCAGGTAGTTTCTAAGCTGGCAGGGCCAGTGGTGAACTCCACTAAGGGGGCTTCCCAATCACTTTGCGATTCATTAGCCAGCTATTTTCAAGACAAGGTGGGCCAAATTTACTCTAACTTTACTGCCCCTATGGTGGGCTGGAATCAACTGGCTGACAACAGCAGGAGTAGAGACATCCCTATCTTCATGGAATTTAGGCCAGTTTCAGTGGAACAGATCTCTGATCTGGCTAATACAGTCAAATCAGGCTCCCCGTCTGACCCATGCCCCCCTTCAGTCTTGAAACTGATCCCTGACCTAATAGGTTCTAACCTAGCGAGCATCTGTAACTCTATGTTCTGCTCAGGCACCTACCCTTCCCTATGGAAAAAGGCCATCATTCAGCCATTGTTAAAAAAAAACAATCTTGACCCAGGAGAGACCAAAAATTACAGGCCAATCGCGCGTCTCCCATTTCCAGCAAAAATCATTGAAAAGATTATGAATACCCAGTTTGTGCAGTTTATTGAAGAGAATAAACTGTTAGATGACACACAGTTTGGCTTTAGGAAAGGCCATGGCACGGAGACCGCACTCATTAAAGCGTCGGATGAAATTAGGTTGGTGCTTGACAGAGGAGGTGCCGCAGATCTGGTGCTTCTGGATCTATCGGCAGCTTTTGACACGGTTGATCATGTTACACTGATCAACCGTCTCTCAGCCATAGGCATTGGGCACAAGGCCAAAGTCCTTCTGTCCTCTTTTTTATCCAATTGGACCCAGTCAGTTAGTCTGGGTGACTTCAATTCACCAGTATTTTCTCTCCCTTGTGGAGTTCCGCAAGGATCTTCACTAAGTCCAACTCTGTTCAACATATACGTGACGGACTTAGCACGAGTAATTAAATCATTTGGGATGGGTCTCACGTCATATGCGGATGATACGCAACTGGTGCTTGGGGTGCATAAAGACGGAGAAGCAGTCGCGGCAAGTTTTCATGATGGCATGTTGGCCATTGGTTCATGGATGTCAAATCATTGCCTTAAATTAAACTCAGAATAGAATACCCTTTGGGTGACTTAATCCATCAGCATACACACACTTTTACAACAGTTTTATCACCAGAACATAACAATATCACCATCAGAGACCAAGTGCTTACATATATAAAAACAATGTATTCAAATTATCTAGACAATATGTCACAATTTATTGCAATATTATACAAATAAGGAATTATGTTAAAAACATAGATTTAAAAACACTCAAACATGTGCAGCATAAAAAGTAATTGTAGGGAGAACCAGCAAGAAAGATAGTTTCAAGTCATCAATCAAGGCTAATACATTAGATCAAGATCATTTGTTAGATGTGTATTTTAAATATACAGAATTTTCACAAGAACCAAAATAAATGTCCACACAATCTACAGTACGCCTTTGCAGAATTGCGTCGACGCGTTTCGGTGGGTATCACTGCTTACAACACCACCTTCCTCAGGACGAGAAATAATATCTCCCACACGAGAGTATGAATCTATACATAATCACAGACACAAAAACAAAAATAAAATACATTTAAAATACATATTAAAAAAAATTCTTAAAAATTAAATAGCAGTTAGCCTATGATGGCTATACAGGGAAACAATGTTGATATCCTGGTGATACATAAACAATAACACAACCAAAATCACTCATTCAGCGCACAGAAAAAATCAGTAAAGAGATTTAAGCAAATATAGCTATCAATAACAGAGATCGATAAAAGAGAGAGGGAAAATTAGGAAAATCTTTATCCAAACAGACCAGGGTAAAAGATAGTACACCAACCCTCAGTCACCCCTCGTTCATAAGCAATCCTAATATTTTACAAACCATACATATGGGCATTCCTAAAATACCATACAAAATATCCCACAATTACCTGTCAGGGGATCAGGGAACAGACCCAGTCTTTGCTGCAGTTAGATTTCTTTGCAGACCCGATATGAGGATTAATTAATCTCCCATCTGGGCTTCACTCTTGATTCACAAATTTATTCTGTAATAATAAAAACCTATATCAGTGGGAAACCCCTACTTATTCTTCTGATTATTGGTAATAATGACCCTTAACGGTGACATTACCTATCACTTGTATATTTTGCAGTCCTCAGATATTATCGTTGAGGGAAAAGATAATTCTATGCCTCTGTAACAAAACATAACAAGGCATCAGACTCTATTTGTGTCTCTAACAGCAGTTATAGATTACCTTATCACTGCTCCCATTTTTATAATGCTTATTACCTTCCTGTGCCAATTTAGCATATAGGCACTTCAATCCTAGTTGTTCGGATTTATTGAAGCAATCATGGCCTTCTCAAAATGTTATTCTTCAAAATATACTCCGTCATCTGGCAGTTCCTAGTGATCTAAAATGCATAATATCGTACATGTCACTGCTAGTATTCTGCCGATTTTCATTTATTACTATTAAGCCGTTTCACATCAAACCCGCCCAACATACAGTGTACGGGACCTTATATTGTCTTCAAGCTATGCACCAACGATGATATAATAAAGCACACTCAGAAATATCGTCATACTAGCAACCATGTTTTAGAAGCCCTATATAAAAAAAAAATACCCCGTCTTTTAGGGTAAGGCTATATATTGGGTCCTACTCATATCCAATAGCCCAACTCTAAACCTAGTGGAGTTACGCTAACAGTTAAACCAACACAATATTAACAAATCTAAAGCGACTTCACTCTAGCCCGTTCCAAGGTTATCCAAACTCAAAATCACACGTCCCTGCCGCTGTCTGCAAAACTGCTGCGCCAACTCGTATTTAAAGCAACGTCAAACTTCTTTACTGTTTGAAGGCGCCCACATATCATCAAATCCCTCTTCTTACCTTACACAAATAGGTTTTGTCACGTACAGGGTCACCACGCTCCGTCGGAGCAACATATTAAATGCACGGAAAAGCCTGATTTTTAAATAGTTGTGACTAAACCATGTGACCAACTCCAACAAATGGAAATCAGCTAGGCGTGTCATTAACGCTGAAGCATAAACAACTACAACAGCGGCGGCCATACCAGTTTCCCACCTAACCCACAACAATAAAGGATCACACCATCCAGAATCAGATATCGGCGTAGATAGACGCAATGTTTATATCAAAGACCTCTATAATGTAAACTTAGTCATACATAATATATCTCTATTTTGGAGGGCAACGAAAACCATCGTTATTCCCCGCCTTCTTTTCTACGACGGCGGCCATCTTAACCATTGCTTTTAAAGAACGAACCCAATAGTAAGTCAATTAGGGCGAAGTAGCTTAAAACAATCTCATATGCATTTAGCATCAAACTTCCCTGTACTTTTCCTTTACGGATCAAAAGCAGCCCAACGAGTCAGAATATGAGTATAGAACCAACTCCTGTATAATCTTTATCCCTTTGTATGGAAGACATATCCCACTTGATATACGATTCTCAGAACCAACCAACTCCTGTGAATTCTTTTTCCCTTTAAATAAAGACCATATCCCACTTGATATACGATTATATGGTCTTTAAGCTAACCCTAATCTTCACACTATCGTTATAGCTAACCCCTCAGTATTTCTAGCTTAAATTTTTTTTTTTTCTTAGAATAATCCAAGGGCTCATCAAAAAATCTCTCAAGCCTATCCAGACAAAACAGTTCATCACAAAATTAGGTACCCCCAATAAGGCGGTCCCATTCTTCCTTGGAATTCAGGCCATTACAAACCGTATTGAACTGTGAGATAAACCACTGTTCTCTAGCTTTCCGCTTCAGTTCCATGCTCCCTCCACGAGCACTCATCCAGATTTTTTCAAGAATAAACCATTCTATATCTGAGTCATTATGTCCCATTTCTAAAAAATGGGATACTAAAGGAGCATTGATTTATTCTTGAAAAAATCTGGATGAGTGCTCGTGGAATAGAAATACTGAGGGGTTAGCTATAACGATAGTGTGAAGATTAGGGTTAGCTTAAAGACCATATAATCGTATATCAAGTGGGATATGTCTTCCATACAAAGGGATAAAGATTATACAGGAGTTGGTTCTATACCCATATTCTGACTTGTTGGGCTGCTTTTGATCCGTAAAGGAAAAGTACAGGGAAGTTTGATGCTGAATGCATATGAGATTGTTTTAAGCTACTTCCCCTAATTGACTTACTATTGGGTTCGTTCTTTAAAAGCAATGGTTAAGATGGCCGCCGTCGTAGAAAAGAAGGCGGGGAATAACGATGGTTTTTGTTGCCCTCCAAAATAGAGATATATATGTATGACTAAGTTTACATTATAGAGGTCTTTGATATAAACATTGCGTCTATCTACGCCGATATCTGATTCTGGATGGTGTGATCCTTTATTGTTGTGGGTTAGGTGGGAGACTGGTATGGCCGCCGCTGTTGTAGTTGTTTATGCTTCAGCGTTAACCCCTTCGATGCTCATGACGGAGCGGTTCCGTCATGAGCATCGGTTGGGCTGTGCTTATGACGGAACAGCTCCGTCATGAGCACAGCCCCTGGGGAAGCGCTGGCGCTCCCCCTGGGGCATCGATCTTGCCCCCACAGAGGGGGATGGCAGCGGAAGAGTTTCCGCTGCCACCCCCGGCCTCCCCACGCTTCCCCATGACACCAGCGCGCACAGCGCGCGCCGACGTCATCAGGAAGCGCTGGACGCGCTGGAAATCATTTCTTTCCAGCGCGTCCAGAGGGAGGGTAAGTGTTTGTTGTTGCGGTGGGGCGGGGGGCCGTAGTAGGATGCCTTGAGGCATCGGGGAGAGGAAAGAGTATTTCTCTCCCCTGATGTCTCAATGCTGGCATTCCTGCTTCACGATCGCGCACAGCGTCGCGATCGTGGAGCAGGAATGCCCCACTAGACACCAGGGATGTCCTTTTCAAATAAAGGAAGCGACCCCTTGGGCAAGGGTCGCTTCCTAGGGGGCCAGAATTAATTGAAGACTTTTCTGCCCCCCCTGGGGACAAATCGACCGGTTTTTTCGGCCGTTTTTGGATCCAGGGGGGGGGCAGAAAAGCCCACTAGATCCAGGGATCCATTTGTAATGAAATGGAAGCGACCCCTTGGGCAAGGGTCGCTTCCTAGGGGGCCAGAATTTATTGAAGACTTTTCTGCCCCCCCTGGGGACAAATCGACCGTTTTCTTTGGCCGTTTTGGATCCAGGGGGGCAGAAAAGCCCACTAGATCCAGGGATCCATTTTGTAATGAAATGGAAGCGACCCCTTGGGTAAGGGTCGCTTCCTAGGGGGCCAACATTTTATTAAGACTTTTCTGCCCCTGGGGCAGATCGGCCTGTTTTTTTGCCCTTTCTGCCCCCGGGTGGGGGCAGAAAACTCCACTAGGCACCAGGGATTTATTTCAATTGTGATGGGAGTGACCCCTTGGGCAAGGGTCACTTCCAGGGGGCCATTTTATTTTGTAATAGGAATTCTGCCCCCCCTGGGGGCAGATCGGCCTGTTTTTTTGCCTTTCTGCCCCCGGGGGGGGGGCATAAACCCCCACTAGACACCAGGGAAGTAGTTTAAATAAAAAAGGGTCGCTTCCAGGGGGCAGATTTTTTTATATGTGTATTCTGGCCGATTGACCATTTGGGTAGTAACATAGCGTGTTATAATGTTAATTGTTTTATTTTTTGTGAATTGCAATTGTAATGCTTTATTTTTTTGTTCTAGTTGAAGGCTTTTGCTCTTTAGACTGTTCCAGGTTGCGGTTTCGTTACTGGTGGCTCTGCTGTTTGTGTAGTTGCACGTGTTTGGTAAGAGAGTTTTTTTGTACAATGTAATGAGTTTCATTTCTCTGCATGAATTTGTTTTTTGCAAATGGTGTAATAATAGCAGTATGTTTGGCTTCTGTTTTTTGAGTGTCAAAAACATTTTGCATTTGTGCTCGATGTGTATTTTGTTGTCTTGTGAGTAATTGGTTTTGTTTTTTTTCTTTCTAGTGGGATATCGTTTTTGCTGTGTCTCTGCAGAGTAGGTGCTGGTGAGTGTAGCTGTCTCTTGTAAGTGAATTGTATAGTTTTTGAGTATATAGATCTTTGTGATAAAGGCACACATTTTTTAACTTACTTGCTTTGCACAGTGTTGGTTGTTGCTGACTTGTTTGTGCAGTCTCTTTTCTTAGTAAGGATAATGGCTAGCCGCAGGATTACTGCTCAGCAGGTTGTTGGTATGCTTTTTGAGTCTTCCTCTGACCATGGTTCAGAGACTGATTCTGCATCTGAGGCAGAGGAGGCAGGGGACGATTCAGGCAGTGAGTTTTCCCTCCACATGGAATCATCGGATACTGAAGATACTCTTAGTGCGGATGAAGTGCCTGTGTTAGAGGAGGAGATTGATGTGCCGATAGTGCGGCAAGAGGCATCTGGGCTGCAGCCTGGGGCTGCAAGACTTTCGGTTGGTGTAGTGTGGCAAGAGGCATCTGGGCTGCAGCCTGCGGCTGCAAGGCTTTCCGTTGGTATAGTGCGGCAAGAGGCATCTGGGGCAGCAAGGCTTCCCGTTGGTATAGTGCGGCAAGAGGCACCTGGGCTGCAGCATGGGGCTGCAAGGCTCCCCGTTGAAAGTGCTGACCTCTGGGTTGCCCCAGGCATGGTGCAGCCGGCATTGCCAGACTTTACTGGTGTTCCAGGGTGTAGAGTGAATACTGAAAACTTTTTGCCGATACATTTTTTTCAGTTGTTTATGGACGATGTGTTTTTGGCAGAGATTGTTGAGCAGACTAATTTGTATGCCGAACAGTTTTTGAGGGACAACAGTGCCAGTCTTAAGCCCCACTCTAGAGCTACCCGGTGGACTCCCACAAATCTGGAAGAGATGAAGAAGTTCTTGGGTTTAACTTTTTTGATGGGCTTGCTAAGGAAGCCATCAATGTCTTCATATTGGTCTACTAGTCCCTTGATGGCAACTGCTATTTTTCCGGCAGTCATGAGTCGTGATAGGTATTTGCTTCTGCTTCGGATGATGCATTTTGTCGATAATGGTTTAGCGTTGCCACGAGATCACCCTGAATGTGACCGTCTTTTTAAGATTCGGCCTGTCATTGATCACTTTGTTGATCGATTTTCTGAGATCTATGCTCCAGGGAAAGAAATTGCAGTGGATGAGTCTTTGGTGTTGTTCAAGGGCCGCTTGGTTTTTAGGCAATACATTCCTAGTAAGAGGGCACGCTATGGAATTAAGCTGTATATGCTGTGTGACAGTAGGACTGGATATGTCTCTAATTTCAGAGTGTACACCGGTAAGGATTCCAGTATTAACCCCCTGGTTGTCCGTCCACTTTTGGAGTGACTGAGAAAATTGTGTGGGAACTTGGAAGAGGATTTTTTAACAAAGGCCACCATTTATATGTAGATAACTTCTACACTGGTGTGCGGTTGTTCAGGGAATTGGCCAAAGTGGACACTGTTGCTTGTGGCACAATCCGCTCTAACCGTAAAGGTTTCCCTAAAGAACTAGTTTGTAAAAAGCTTGTGCGGGGACAGTGCAGTGCGTTGCGTTGCGAGGAGCTTCTAGCTGTGAAGTTTTCAGACAGGAGAGATGTCTACATGCTGTCTACCATCCATGATGAAAGCACTGCACCTGTGACTGTTTGGGGTCAGGTTGCTGAAGCGCGCAAACCTGTGTGCATTTTAGACTATAATAAGCACATGGGTGGTGTTGACAGAGTAGATCAGAGGTTGGAACCTTACGCTGCTCTTCGTAAGGCTTACATTTGGTACAAGAAGTTGGCTATCCATCTTTTCCACTTGGCAACCTTTAATGCTTTTGTTGTGTTCCAGGATTCTTGTCCTGAGTCAAAGATGACTTTTGCTAAGTTTCAAGAGTCTGTAATAGGCAGCCTTGTTTTAGTGGAACAGGCAAGTGTTCCTAGAGTTGGATTGGTGGAGGATGTTGCTAGATTGAAAGATCGCCACTTTCCTGATCACATTCCTCCCACACCCTCAAAAGACTTTCCCAGTAGGAGATGTAGAGTCTGTTGGCGAAGAGGTATGCGGAAGGAGACTCGCATGTACTGCCCCGAGTGTCCTTCTAACCCAGGGCTGTGTGTGCCTGCTTGTTTTAGATTGTACCACACGCAAAAGAATTTTTGGGAGCATCCATGAGTGGTAAAGTGAACTGCCTGGCCTCTATTGTTTAATATTTTTGGTTCAGTTTCAAGGTTGGCATTTCTGTAGTGTATTGAGTTTCAGATGTTGTGTTAGTAGATTTGTATCTATTTGCAATTTGTTTGTGTTTTCTTATTTTTATTTAAAAAAATCCTAAATGTGATGGTGGTGTGCGTGGAGTGGCGCTTGGCTGGCGGTGTGCGTGGAGTGGCGCTTGGCTGGCGGTGTGCGTGGAGTGGCGCTTGGCTGGCGGTGTGCATGGAGTGGCGCTTGGCTGGCGGTGTGCGTGGAGTGGCTCTTGGCTGGCGGTGTGCGTGGAGTGGCGCTTGGCTGGCGGTGTGCGTGGAGTGGCGCTTGGCTGGCGGTGTGCGCGGAGTGGCGCTTGGCTGGCGGTGTGCGTGGAGTGGCGCTTGGCTGGCGGTGTGCGTGGACTGGCGCTCGGCTGGTGGTGTGTGAGTAGTGACTTGCTGCTGGTCACTACACACACTGTTAGCCGAGCGACACTCCACGCAATCCATCAGCTTGTGTGGTTGCTGTGTTAGGAATGTGGGCGTGTGAAAGTGATGGGCCCTTGAATGGCGCTGTCTGCTGGTGTGAGTGTTGTAATTTGATGGGCCCGCGGCTGGTGGTGTGAATGGTTTTGTATGTGTCACACGTATGAAAGGTGTATGAATGGCCTGTAAAGAGGTTGGTGCCTTGTCGTGGCTTTACAGCTCACGAGCTGTGAGTCAATGGTTCAGTTTCTCGTCCTTTCAATTATTAACAGTGCATTTCATTTTTGTGAAATCACTTGTTAATACAATTGTATATACTGAACCATCACTCACCCTCGTGCCAAATCCAACCAGTATGTGTGTGTGCTTGAGGATTAGATGGCTGTGCAGTAATATTTTTTTTTGTCTTTCTCAAGCAGGGTGTACCTTGTCCTTTTGTGTGAATGTTGTAATGTGTTTGTTTCGTGCCTGGTGGTGTGAATGGTCTTGTGTGTATCACGTATGAAAGGTGTGTGAATGGCCTGTAAAGCGGTTGGGGCCTTGACGTGGCTTTACAGCTCACGAGCTGCGAGTCACTGGTTCAGTTTTTTGTCCTTTCAATTATTGACAGTGCATTTCATTTTTGTGAAATCTCTTGTTAATAAAATTGTATATACTGAACCATCACTTGCCCTCGTGCCAAATCCAACCAGTATGTTTGTGTGCTTGAGGAATAGATGGCTGTGCAGTAATCTTTGTCTTTTTAGTCTGTCTGCCAAGGTGTACTTTCCGTCTAAGAATAACCTACCAACTGTAGATATTGTCGTAAACGAAACACCCATGGGAGTACATGGTGATATCTCTCTTGTGGATCCCAACAAGTTATGGTACCCACACTGTCCTGCAAACCTCAAAATGTCTGTCACATTTTCCTTGCAATATTGTGCCAAAATTTTCACGCTGCAGAAATAAACAACACATTATCTCAAAATGACCTGGTTTTGCAAGGGGGTCACCTGGGTTTTGGCCCGGGGCTCGGCGGCCACCTAGGGAAACCTACCAAACCCACACATTTCTGAAAAGTAGACACCCGGGGGCTTCCAGGGAGGTATGGCTTGCGTGGATCCCCCAACGTTTCCTTATCCAGAATCCTCTGCAAAACTCAATTTTAGCTGAAAAAATCACTTTTTCAGAAATTTTTGTGTGGGAAAGTGTGGCATCACCGGGCTCACACAAATTTCCTACCACCCAGCGTTCCCTCAGGTCTCCTGATAAAAATGGTGCCTCACTTGTGTGGGAGGCCCAAGTACCCGTGACAGGCAAGGGCCCAAAACGTAGTGAGGCGACATCAAAATTGCCTATCTCAAAACCACCTGGTTTTGCAAGGGGGTCACCTGGGTCTTTGGCCCTGTGCTCGGCGGCCATCTAGGGAAACCTACCAAACCCACACATTTCTGAAAAGTAGACACCCGGGGCTTCCAGGGAGGTATGGCTTGCGTGGATCCCCCAACGTTTCCTTACCCAGAATCCCTGCAAACCTCAATTTTAGCTGAAAAAAATCACTTTTTTCACACATTTTTGTGTGGAAAGTGTGGCATCACTGGCCTCACACAAATTTCCTACCACCCAGCGTTCCCCAGGTCTCCCGATAAAAATGGTGCCTCACTTGTGTGGGAGGCCCAAGTACCCGCGACAGGCAAGGGCCCAAAACATTTTTGATAGGCAATGTTGATGTTGCCTCAAAACGTTTTGTGTCCTTGCATGTCACGGGTACTTGGGCCTCCCACACAAGTGAGGCACCATTTTTATCGGGAGACCTGGGGGAACGCTGGGTGGTAGGAAATTTGTGTGAGGCCAGTGATGCCACACTTTCCCACACAAAAATGTGTGAAAAAGTGATTTTTTCAGCTAAAATTGAGGTTTGCAGGGGATTCTGGGTAAGGAAACGTTGGGGGATCCACGCAAGCCATATCTCCCTGGAAGCCCCCGGGTGTCTACTTTTCAGAAATGTGTGGTTTGGTAGGTTTCCTAGATGGCCGCCGAGCACGGGGCCAAAGACACAGGTGACTCCCTTGCAAAACCAGGTGGTTTTGAGATAGGCAATTTTGATGTCGCCTCACTACGTTTTGGGCCCTTGCCTGTCGCGGGTACTTGGGCCTCCCACACAAGTGAGGCACCATTTTTATCGGGAGACCTGGGGGAACGCTGGTGGTAGGGAAATTTGTGTGAGGCCAGTGATGCCACACTTTCCCACACAAAATGTGTGAAAAAAGTGATTTTTTTCAGCTAAAATTGAGGTTTGCAGGGGATTCTGGGTAAGGAAACGTTGGGGGATCCATGCAAGCCATACCTCCCTGAAGCCCCGGGTGTCTACTTTTCAGAAATGTGTGGGTTTGGTAGGTTTCCCTAGATGGCCGCCGAGCACGGGCCAAAGACCCAGGTGACTCCCTTGCAAAACCAGGTGGTTTTGAGATAGGCAATTTTGATGTCGCCTCACTACGTTTTGGGCCCTTGCCTGTCGCGGGTACTTGGGCCTCCCACACAAGTGAGGCACCATTTTTATCGGGCGACCTGGGGAACGCTGGGTGGTAGGAAATTTGTGTGAGGCCAGTGATGCCACACTTTCCCACACAAAAATGTGTGAAAAACTGATTTTTTTCAGCTAAAATTGAGGTTTGCAGGGGATTCTGGGTAAGGAAACATTGGGGATCCACGCAAGCCATACCTCCCTGGAAGCCCCCGGGTGTCTACTTTTCAGAAATGTGTGTGTTTGGTAGGTTTCCTAGGTGCCGGCAGAGCTAGGGTTCAAAAACTACAGCTAGGCACTTTGCCAAAAAAGGGTCATTTTTCACTGCGAAATTGAGGTGTGACCACGTTGCGTTTTGCGCCGTTTCCTGTCGCAGGCACTAGGCCGACCCACACAAGTGAGGTACCATTTTTCTCATAAGACTTTGGGGAACGCGGGGTGGGCAGAAATTTGTGGATCCACGCAGATTCCAGAACTTTCCACCACAGAAATGTGGGGAAAATGTGTTTTTTTGGACAATTTTTTAGGTTTGCAAGGGATTCTGGGTAACAGAAACTGGTGGGAGGCAGTCCAGTCACCCCATCCTGGATTCCCCTGGGTGTCTAGTTTTCAAAAATGTATAGGTTTGCTAGGTTTCCCTAGGTGCCGGCACAGCTAGGGTTAAAAAACTACAGCTAGGCACTTTGCCAAAAAAGGGTCATTATTCACTGCGAAATTGAGGTGTGACCACGTTGCGTTTTGCGCCGTTTCCTCTCGCAGGCACTAGGCTGACCCACACAAGTGAGGTACCATTTTTCTCGTAAGACTTTGGGGAACGCGGGGTGGGTGGAAATTTGTGGATCCACGCAGATTCCAGAACTTTCCACCACAGAAATGTGGGGAAAATGTGTTTTTTTTTACAATGTTTTAAGTTTGCAAGGGATTCTGGGTAACAGAACCTGGTGGGAGGCAGTCCAGTCACCCCATCCTGGATTCCCCTGGGTGTCTAGTTTTCAAAAATGTATAGGTTTGCTAGGTTTCCCTAGGTGCCGGCAGAGCTAGGGTTCACAAACTACACCTAGGCACTTTGCCAAAAAAGGGTCATTTTTCACTGCGAAATTGAAGTGTGACCACGTTGCGTTTTGCGTCGTTTCCTGTCGCAGGCACTAGGCCGACCCACACAAGTGAGGTACCATTTTTCTCATAAGACTTTGGGGAACACGGGGTGAGTGGAAATTTGTGGATCCACGCAGATTCCAGAACTTTCCACCACAGAAATGTGGGGAAAATGTGTTTTTTGGACAATTTTTTAGGTTTGCAAGGGATTCTGGGTAACAGAACCTGGTGGGAGGCAGTCAAGTCACCCTATCCTGGATTCCCCTGGGTGTTTAGTTTTCAAAAATGTATAGGTTTGCTAGGTTTCCCTAGGTGCCGGCAGAGCTAGGGTTCAAAAACTACACCTAGGCACTTTGCCAAAAAAGGGTCATTTTTCGCTGCGAAATTGAAGTGTGACCACGTTGCGTTTTGCGTCGTTTCGTGTCGCAGGCACTAGGCCGACCCACACAAGTGAGGTACCATTTTTCTCATAAGACTTTGGGGAACACGGGGTGAGTGGAAATTTGTGGATCCACGCAGATTCCAGAACTTTCCACCACAGAAATGTGGGTAAAATGTGTTTTTTTGGACACTTTTTTAGGTTTGCAAGGGATTCTGGGTAACAGAACCTGGTGGGAGGCAGTCAAGTCACCCCATCCTGGATTCCCCTGGGTGTCTAGTTTTCAAAAATGTATAGGTATGCTAGGTTTCCCTAGGTGCCGGCAGAGCTAGGGTTCAAAAACTACAGCTAGGCACTTTGCCAAAAAGGGTCATTTTTCACTGCGAAATTGAGGTGTGACCACGTTGCGTTTTGCGCCGTTTCCTGTCGCAGGCACTAGGCCGACCCACACAAGTGAGGTACCATTTTTCTCGTAAGACTTTGGGGAACGCGGGGTGGGCAGACATTTGTGGATCCACGCAGATTCCAGAACTTTCCACCACAGAAATGTGGGGAAAATGTGGTTTTTTTGACAATTTTTTAGGTTTGCAAGGGATTCTGGGTAACAGAACCTGGTGGGAGGCAGTCAAGTCACCCCGTCCTGAATTCCCCTGGGTGTCTAGTTTTCAAAAATGTATAGGTTTGCTAGGTTTCCCTAAGTGCCCGCAGAGCTAGGGTTCAAAAACTACAGCTAGGCACTTTGCAAAAAAAGGGTAATTTTTCATTGTGCAAATGTGGTGCGTCCACGTTGCATTTTGAGCCATTTCCTGTTGTGGGCACAAGGCCTACCCACACAAGTGAGGTACCATTTTTATCAGGAGACTTAGGGTAACACAGAATTGTAGAGCAACTGTTATTACCTATTGACTTTCGATGCATTTCTGCCTTCCAAATGAAAGACAATGTGTAAAAATAAGTCATTTTGAAAAATGACCTATAATTCTCATGCTAGTATGGGTACTCCCAATTTCGGAAATGTGCAAATATCTACTGTTTCTAAAATCTACATTTTGTTCCCATTTCAGAAATACATAGGTGTCTTTCATAACAATTTTTCCATGTATACATTTTCCCAAAATAATTGCTATATACCCGGTACATAATAAAAACCATTGCAAGATGCTGCTCAGTTATTGGCTCTGGGTTCGTCGGGTTCTTGGTGAACCTACAAGTCCTATATATCCCCACAACCAGAAAGGTCCAGCGGATATAACGGTATATTGCTTTCAAATAGCTGTCATAATTAGAAGAAGTTACAGGTGAAAACGTTGACACAAATGGCTGTTTTTTTCAACTACTTTTCAATTTTTCCTTCATTTAACTGTTAGTTTCTATAAGGAAAACTTTAAGGATCTACACAAATGACCCCTTGATGAATTCAGAATTTTGTCTACTTTTCAGAAATGTATAGCTTTCCAGGATCCATTATTGCTTTCATACCCATTTCTACCATTAACTGGAAGGAGGTTGAAAGCACAAAAATAGCAAAAATAGGCTATGTCCCAGAAAAATGCCAAAACTGTGTAAAAAAGTTGGTTTTCTGACAAAAGAGTGCTTGTCCCTGAAAGCTGGGAAGATGGTGATTTCAGCACCACAACCCCTTTTTGATGCCATTTGCAGGGAAAAACAAGACGCTTTCATCTGTAGCCCTTTTTCGCATTTTTCCCAAAAAAACAAAATTTAGCTGTATTTTGGCTAATTTCTGGGTCCCCTCCAGGGGAATCCACAAACCCTGGGTACCTTTACAATCCCCATGATGTTAGAAAAAAAGGACGCAAATTTGGCGTGGATACCTTATGTGGTCAAAAAGTTACAGGGGCCTAAGCGCGAACTACCCCAAATAGCCAAAAAAAGGCTTAGCACAGGGGGGGGAAAAGCCTAGCAGCGAAGGGGTTAATGACACGCCTAGCTGATTTCCATTTGTTGGAGTTGGTCACATGGTTTAGTCACAACTATTTAAAAATCAGGCTTTTCCGTGCATTTAATATGTTGCTCCGACGGAGGCGTTGTGACCCCGTACGTGATGAAACCTATTTGTGTAAGGTAAGAAGAGGGATTTGATGATATGTGGGCGCCGTCAAACAGTAAAGAAGTTTGACGTTGCTTTAAATATGAGTTGGCGCAGCAGTTTTGCAGACAGCAGCAGGGACGTGTGATTTTGAGTTTGGATAACCTTGGAACGGGCTAGAGTGAAGTCGCTTTAGATTTGTTAATATTGTGTTGGTTTAACTGTTAGCGTAACTCCACTAGGTTTAGAGTTGGGCTATTGGATATGAGTAGGACCCAATATATAGCCTTACCCTAAAAGACGGGGTATTTTTTTTTGATATAGGGCTTCTAAAACATGGTTGCTAGTATGACGATATTTCTGAGTGTGCTTTATTATATCATTGTTGGTGCATAGCTTGAAGACAATATAAGGTCCCGTACACTGTATATTGGGCGGGTTTGATGTGAAACGGCTTAATAGTAATAAATGAAAATCGGCAGAATACTAGCAGTGACATGTACGATATTATGCATTTTAGATCACTAGGAACTGCCAGATGACGGAGTATATTTTGAAGAATAACATTTTGAGAAGGCCATGATTGCTTCAATAAATCCGAACAACTAGGATTGAAGTGCCTATATGCTAAATTGGCACAGGAAGGTAATAAGCATTATAAAAATGGGAGCCGTGATAGGGTAATCTATAACTGCTGTTAGAGACACAAATAGAGTCTGATGCCTTGTTATGTTTTGTTACAGAGGCATAGAATTATCTTTTCCTCAACGATAATATCTGAGGAGTGCAAAATATACAAGTGATAGGTAATGTCACCGTTAAGGGTCATTATTACCAATAATCAGAAGAATAAGTAGGGGTTTCCCACTGATATAGGTTTTTATTATTACAGAATAAATTTGTGAATCAAGAGTGAAGCCCAGATGGGAGATTAATTAATCCTCATATCGGGTCTGTAAAGAAATCTAACTGCAGCAAAGACTGGGTCTGTTCCCTGATCCCCTGACAGGTAATTGTGGGATATTTTGTATGGTATTTTAGGAATGCCCATATGTATGGTTTGTAAAATATTAGGATTGCTTACGAACGAGGGGTGACTGAGGGTTGGTGTACTATCTTTTACCCTGGTCTGTTTGGATAAAGATTTTCCTAATTTTCCCTCTCTCTTTTATCGATTTCTGTTATTGATAGCTATATTTGCTTAAATCTCTTTACTGATTTTTTCTGTGCGCTGAATGAGTGATTTTGGTTGTGTTATTGTTTATGTATCACCAGGATATCAATATTGTTTCCCTGTATAGCCTTCATAGGCTAACTGCTATTTAATTTTTAAGAAAATTTTTTAATATGAATTTTAAATGTATTTTGTTTTTGTTTTTGTGTCTGTGATTATGTATAGATTCATACTCTCGTGTGGGAGATATTATTTCTCGTCCTGAGGAAGGTGGTGTTGTAAGCAGTGATACCCACCGAAACGCGTCGACGCAATTCTGCAAAGGCGTACTGTAGATTGTGTGGACATTTGTTTTGGTTGTTGTGAAAATTCTGTATATTTAAAATACACATCTAACAAATGATCTTGATCTAATGTATTAGCCTTGATTGATGACTTGAAACTATCTTTCTTGCTGGTTCTCCCTACAATTACTTTTTATGCTGCACATGTTTGAGTGTTTTTAAATCTATGTTTTTAACATAATTCCTTATTTGTATAATATTGCAATAAATTGTGACATATTGTCTAGATAATTTGAATAAATTGTTTTTATATATGTAAGCACTTGGTCTCTGATGGTGATATTGTTATGTTCTGGTGATAAAACTGTTGTAAAAGTGTGTGTATGCTGATGGATTAAGTCGCCCAAAGGGGATTCTATTTTGACTACGGTCTATTGGTGTCCTACCCCTTTGGTGTCTAAGGGGCCCCTCTCACCTTTTTTGTGTTAAATTAAACTCAGACAAGACTGAAGTAATGGTCTTTGGTAAGCTTGCCCCAGGATGGTCTCCGACCTGGTGGCCAGCGGAGCTGGGATCACTCCCTCTCCCCGTCAAGAAGGCCAGAAACTTGGGTGTCATTTTTGATGATAGTTTATCCTTTATACATCACGCCAATGCAGTGGTCTCCTCATCCTTTTATGTTTTAAGGATGATAAAGAAATTGTTACCTTTCGTCCCAGTCAGCACTGGGAGAACACTTATCAGCGTTCTGGTTATGTCTAAGGTTGACTATTGCAATAGCCTTCTAATCAATGCCCAAGAAAGGGTTCTGGGTAGGCTGCAATTGGTACAGAACGCAGCCGCCAGGATATTGTCAGGTACCCCGAAGTTTAAGCCAATTTCCAATGTGGTGCGACAGCTCCATTTGCTGCCCATAAAAAGCAGAACAAAATTTAAGGCGCTATGTATTGCCTATAAGGCAACTCACAACATAGGACCTGAATACCTGAAGAAAGCTTTTCTGGCGTACTCGCCCAGCAGATCCCTGCGCTCAGCAGACGCCAACCTTCTGATCGTCCCTAGAACCAAGAAAGCCAACTGGGGTGATAGAAGATTCATAGTGGCCACATCTAAACTGTGGAATTCGCTCCCCCTGCAGATTAAGGCCAGCCCCACCCTGTTATCATTCAGGAAACAGGTAAAAACTTGGCTCTTTAAGCAATAAGCGTCCACCAGCTCTCTGCTTATCCTTCCAGTCCATAGCGCCGAGACACCTACGGGTATTTGTGCGCTTTAGAAGTTGTTAAAAATAAATTAAATAAATATTGGCCTGAGGAGGGGTGCTACGCGGCCCCCCTCTTTTTAAAACAAAAAGAAATAGTGGCAGGCCCCGGGGGATGGGGTTCCCGGGGCCATTAATGGTCTGAGGAGGGGGGCCACGCGGTCCCCCTCCTTATTTTTTAATATGTTGGCAGGCTCAGGGGGATGGGGTCCCCGGGGCGAATACCGAATAATGGAATTCGGGCGTTTCTTTTTTTCTTTCGAGTTTGGAGTCGCGACTACAACGCGGCCCCCCGTGTAACGTCGCGTTGGATTCGCGAATTCACCTTAAATAAATAATTAAGTAGTATATATTTTAGAAAGTAGTGTTGTATTTGTGAAGTTGTTTTAAAGAGGTACTGTGATTGAAGTTAATGACAAGATTACAATTGATAGAGTTGTTAAAAATATATAAAATTAAAAATTAATAGTTAAACTAGAAAAGTGTGTTGTGTTGTAGTACATTGAATTCACGCTTTTGCGAATTCGCGTCGGGTGCGCGAATCCATAAAAAAATAAAAAAAAATATGTATGTGTAAAAACAAATTATATTCAGTATTATGTTATAGGGTGGCTCTAAAAATAGCCCTTGTTTTCATTTTGAGTTTGTTGTAGCTACATGTAAGTGCGGATGCAGAGCTTTAGGTTGTTGAGAAAGACTCTGTTCCCTTGATCTGTGAAGTGTACTCCATCACTTCTGTGGATGCCATCCATATCAAAACGTAGATTGTTGTTATAGATGGAGCCCATCCTATGGTCTCTGAGGTCAGCAGAAACAGCTTAATTGACATTCTTTCTAGCTTTCTCAATCTGTGGACAGAATTGAGTTGACCACTTCCATTTCTGTCTTTGGCATATATTAGAGTATACAAAGACTGTTTGAGGCAAAAGCAACATCAATTGTGCAAAGGTGTCCTTCATTAGCATTTACAGACCTACCCGAGTCAATGTGCCTAGGTCATTTCCCCCACAGTGCACAATCATGAGGTCAGGGGGTTGGAGATGCAAAAAGGTTTTAACCAAAGGCATCAATTAGTGCCACTTTAATCCTCTCTGTGCAATCCATTTAATAGCCACATTTTGCAAAGCTAGGTCTTTGTCAATACCTCTGCGTTCAGCATACCTTTTGCACCAGAAAACATAGCTGTGTCCAACAATCCACACTGTAAGCATCTTGAAGGGATGTCTGGAAGTAATGAAAAGATGTCTGTAGCTGAGGTAGTCAGTTGGTAGAATGAGAGGTATGTAAAATGGTGGACAAAATGCTTTTTTTTTTTAAAGTAGAGAATTGATTGGCTGTTTAAGAACATTGTACATTAAAAAATAGGGTGCATTTTACTTTCTTTAAAAATCATGTTTCTTATTGGTTAGTAAAAAATGTTTGAAAGGTCAGTAGAAAGGATAAGGTCATATTTTGGAATGTCAACCACACCTGCTGTTTGCATTTGCAACATTGTGTGGTTAATTTGAAAATATGGTGAACTTGTGACCTGTCAGTTAAGTTGAATGTTCCATGAACTGTTACTATGGAAACTGGCATTAAGCAGAATGGGGGTAGGGTTGAAACTTAACTGGACTTAACATGTGAAATTGTAATTTAAATATTAGTGATATGTTATTAAAGTGACATTTCCCAAGTCAGTAGTATCTTTAGAAGTGGTGTGTTCTTAAAAAATAGTGGTATTTTTATTTGTAATATATTTTTGAACTCCCGTATGGATTTGCGGCTCCATAGCGTTGGTGCACGGGGGAGTCGCGACTTCAAAAAATTCCAGAACCAGTTTGGTCACTTTAAGTCAGTTGGTAAGGGTTAATATGTGTAACCAATAGAAATGTGTTTTACAATTTGAAATAATGTAGGAAGCAATGTGATTTGTTACTTACATTTATTTGTGTGGAGAAAGAGAGGGAAACTTTGCCATTTCTGGTTTAGCCTTGCTAAGAGCAGTGCATTACATTTATTGTGTGCATAAGAAAATCTTTTATGAGTTTCTGATATTTCATATTCTACAAATCAATTTGGAAGGTGAGTTATAAATTTGTGAGGTGTATTATGTGTTAGCTTTATTTTTAAAGTTAAATAATTAATCAAGAACTTTGATGTTTGAAATATATTATTAAATGTAGAGATGTTTATTGTAGTTTGCTTTATTGCAGTTAAATGTTGTTTGAAATAGATTCTGTATAGTAGTATGTGTATATTGGAATATGGATTAGTGATTATGGTAGTTTGTTTTAGTGTGTGGATATGTACATTTGTAGTATACCGCATAATTTTAGTTGTTGCTTTAAATTTGGAGTTTGTTCTGTGAATTTTTAAGGTTTGAATAGTGTTATGGTACAGACATATTCATGTATGGTTTTAGTAATATGGTGAGACTTTTACTAAAGATATGTGAAGGTTTCCTACTTTGTATTTGGGTAGGTGTAATATTATAAGTAGTTGTAGAATGGTTAAGCTGTAGCCTGAAAGTGAGGTTTGAGATGTTTGTAGAGATGTTATTTATTAGAGTAATTTGTATGATGTGAAGAAAGTTATATTTCATATATACCGCATAATTTTCAGTGTTTGTTTGAAAATTGAAGTGTACTCTGTGAAGTTTTGAGCTGTGCATGGTGTTGTGACTGAGATATGTGTCTACTTGCTCATACACTTATAAAATCACCCAGGCACTACCTTTGCACTTCTGTAATCACTCAGGCAGTACCTTAGTACTTCTGTAATCACCCAGGCAGTACTCATGCACTTTTAAAATAACCCACTCACTTTTTATGTATTCCAGTAATGCTCTAGATATTACCCCTGCAAGCATGCAATCACCCAGGCACTAGTTATGTACTACCCCTACAGTGATGCAATCATGCAGGCTGTACCTATGCAGTCATGTAATAACCCACACATTATCCTTGCAGTCATAGAATCACCCAGGCACTTCTGTTGCATTCATCTATTCACCTAGATATTACTCAAACACTCATCTGTGCCTTCAGGTGCTATTTATACACTTATCCATGCACTCAACGTGTATGTTTGCACTCATGCAATTAGCCAGTCACTATCCATCTTTTCCTGCAATTATCCAGTGACTACACTTGCACTCATACAATCACCCAAGCACTACCCATGGACTTTTGGAATCACTCTGGCTGATTTATAACATGCCTCAGCTTCTAGGTTTCACTATATTCCAGAAATATTGTATACCTATTTGTTTTAGGTTTGAAAAGGTAGAGACGTATGTATGCACGCTTTTAACAATATGGAAAGATTTATGGTTGAATCATGTAATAGTGTGGTGCTTTATATTTGGCTAGGCCCAACATGCAGTTTTCGAATGATCCAGGCACTACATATTTACTACTGTAATCACTAAGGCATTACTGCTGCAGTCATGCAATCATCTAGGCACTACCTATGCACTCATGAAATCACCAAGGTATTACCCATGCACTCTTTCAATCATGTAGCCACTACTCATGCACTTATATAATTACCCAGGCACTACCGTTGCACTCCTTCAATCACAGAGGCACTATCCTTGTACTTATGTAATCACTCAGCCAGTAGTCATGCTGTTATAAAATTACCCAGGCACTACCTTTGCACTTCTTTATTCACTCAGGCTTTACCTCAGTAGTCCTGCAATCACCCAAGAAGTACCCATGCACTTATAAAATCACCCAGTCACTTCCTATATAGTCATGTAAATCCCGAGATATTATCCCTGTAGTCATGCAATCATGCAGGTGTTAGCTATGTACTCTTTTAATCCCCCAGACGTTACTGCTGTACTCATGCAATCACCAATGCATTAGCTATACAGTGCTTCAATCACCCAGGCACTATCCTTGCACTCTTTCAATCATGCACACACTACTCTTGTACTTATGTAATCACTCAGCTAGCACTCATGCACTTATAAAATCACTCAAGCACTATCTTTGCAGTCATGTAATCACTCAGGCTGTACCTTAGTACTTCTGTAATCACTCAAGAAGTACCCATGCACTTATAAAATCACCCACTCACTTTTTATGTATTCCAGTAATCTCCCAGATATTACCCCTGCAGTCATGCAATCACCCAGGCATTAGTTATGTACTACCCGTACAGTCATGCAGTCTGTACCTATGCAGTCATGTAATAACCCACAATCTACCCTTGCAGTCATAGAATCACCCAGGCCCTACTGTTGCACTCATCTATTCATGTAGGTACTTCTCCATGACTCATCTATGCCGTCAGGTGCTATTTTTACACTTATCCATGCACTTAATGTTTATGTGTGCACTCATGCAATTAGCTAGTCACTATCCGTCTTCTCGTAAAGTTACCCAGTGACTACCCTTGCACTCATACAATCACCCAAGCACTACCCATGGAGTTATGCAATCACTGAGGCAGAGCTATTACATGTCCCAGTTTCTAGGTTTCACTATATTCCAGAAATATTGTATACATATTTCTTTTAGATTTGATGATGATTTGAAAAGGTAGAGACGTATGTGTGCACGCTTTTAACAATATGGAGAGACTTATGGTTGAATCATGTAATAGTGTGCTGCTTTATATTTGGCTAGGCCCAACACTCATGCAGTTATAAAAACACCCAAGTACTACCCATGCATTCTTCCAATTATACAGGCACTACATATGCACTGCTGTAATCACTCAGGCATTACTGCTGTACTCATGCAATCATCTAGGCACTACCTATGCACGCATGCAATCACCAAGGTATTACCCATACACTCTTTCAATCATGTAGCCACTACTCATGCACTTATGTAATCACCCAACTACTACCGTTGCACTATTTCAATCACAGAGCCACTACCCTAGTACTTATGTAATCACTGAGCCAGTAGTCATGCTGTTAAGAAATCACCCAGGCACTACCTTTGCACTCCTGTAATCACTCAGGCACTACCTTTGCACTCCTGTAATCACCCAAAAAGTACCCATGGATTTATAAAATCACCCAGTCACTTCCTATGTAGTCATGTAAATCCCCAGATATTACCCCTGTAGTGATGCAATCACCCAGGCGTTATCTATGTACTCCTTTAATCCCCCAGACATTACCGCTGTACTCATGCAATCACCAATATATTAGGTATACAGTGCTTCATTCTGCCTGCCACTATCTTTCCACTCTTTCAATCATGCAGGTACTACTCTTGACCTTATGTAATCACTCAGGCAGTACTCATGCACTTATAAAATCACCCAGGCACTACCTTTGCACTCATGTAATCATTCAGGTAGTGTCTTAGTACTTCTGTAATCACCCAGGCAGTACTCCTGGAGTTATAAAATATTGTATACATATTTCTTTTAGATATGATGTTGCTTTGAAAACGTAGAGACATATGTATGCATGCTTCTAACAATATGCAGAGACTTGTATTTGAGTGATATAATAGTCTGCTGCTTTATATTTTGCTAGGCCCAACACTTATGCAGTAATCAAAACACCCAAGTACTATCCATGCAGTCTTTTAGTGTTCCAGCCACTACATATGCAGTTTTGTAATCACTCAGGCATTACTGCTACACTCATGCAATCACCCAGGCACTAGCTATGCACTTATGCAATCATCAAGGTATTACCCATGCACTGTTTCAATCATGTAGCCACTACTCATGCAGGGAAGAGAGGTGTAAAAAGAGGCAAGAGAGTTGCACAAATAGGGAATAGGGGTGCAGAAAGAGGCAGAAGGGGTGCAGAAAAAAGCAAGAGAAGTGCACAAAGAGGCAAGTGAGGTGCAGAAAGAAGCAAGAGCAGTGCAGAAAGAACCAAAAGAGGTGCAAAAAGAGGCAAGAGAGGTGCAGAAAGAGTTAGGAGAGGTGCACAAAGAGGCAAGAGAGGTATAGAAAGAGGCAGGAAGGGTGCAAAAAGAAGGAAGAGAATTGCTGAAAGAAGCAACAGAGGTGTAGAAAGAAGCAAGAGAAGTGCAAAAGGAGGCATGAGGGGTGCAGAAAGAAGGGAGAGAAGTGCAGAAAGAAGCAACAGAGGTGCTGAAAGAGGCACGAAGGGTGCAAAAAGAGGCAAGAGTGGTGCAGAAAGAGGGAATAGAGGTGTAGAAAGAGGCAAGAAAGTTGCACAAATAGGGAAGAGGGGTGCAGAAAGAGGCAGGAGGGGTGCAGAAAGAATTAACAGAGGTGCCGAAAGAGGCAAGAGAGGTGCAGAAAGAATCAAGTGAAGTGGAGAAAGAGGCAACAGAGGTGCAGAAAGACGCAAGAGAGGTGCAAAAACAAGCAAGAGAAGTGCAGAAAGAACTAAGAGAATTGCTGAAAGAAGCAACAGAGGTTTAGAAAGAAGCAAGAGAAGTGCAGAAAGAGGCAAGTGAGGTGCAGAAAGAAGCAGGAGCAGTGCAGAAAGAACCAACAGAGGTGCAAAAAGAGGCAAGAGGGGTGCAGTAAGAGGTAGGAGAGGTACACAAAGAGGCAAGAGAGGTACGGAAAGAGGCAGGAGGGGTGCAAAAAGAAGGAAGAGAAGTGAAGAAAGAGGCAAGAGAATTGCTGAAAGAAGCAACAGAGGTGAAGAAAGAAGCAAGAGAAGTGCAGAAAGAGGCAAGTGAGGTGCAGAAAAAAGCAAGAGCAGTGCAGAAAGAACCAACAGAGGTGCAAAAAGAGGCAAGAGGGGTGCAGAAAATGGTAGGAGGGGTGCACAAAGAGGCAAGAGAGGTACAGAAAGAGGCAGGAGGGGTGCAGAAAGAAGGAACAAAAGTGCAGCAAGAGGCAAGAGAATTGCTGAAAGAAGCAACAGAGGTGTAGAAAGAAGCAAGAGAAGTGCGGAAAGAGGCAAGTGAGGTACAGAAAGAAGCAAGAGAGGTGCAGAAAGAAGGAAGAGAAGTGCAGAAAGAAGTAACAGAGGTGCAGCAAGAGACAAAAAGGGTACAGAAAGACGTAAGAGGGATACAGAAAAAGGCAAGAGAGGTGCAGAAAGAGGGAAGAAGGGTGCAGAAAGAGGCAAGAGGGGTACAGAAAGAAGCAAATGAGGTGCAGAAAGAGGCAACAGACGTGTTTAAAGAGGGGAGAGAGGTGCAGAAAGTAGAAGAGATTTGCAGAAAGAGGCAAGAGAAGTGCAGAAAAAGAAATGTGCAGAAAGAAGCAACAGAAATGCAGAAAGAGGCAAGAGTTGCTTGCACAGTATTAGTACCAATTTAACACCCATATTTAGCAATAAGTAACAGGTGACCATTCTAGGTTTGCAAAGGGCCTTCCACCACGCTGTAACACTTGTCGCTGCATTTTTGGTAACGTTTGAGCCGTTTGAGCTAGAAACAAGGCTTGTTTTGTTCAAATCTGCAGATTAGGGAGCAGATGATGAATTATATGGCTAATGTAGAAAATGTATAATTGTGCGAAAGTCAGTGCAGCCAAATAGTCACATAATTTCAGTGGCCCTGCTCATACCTCTGACTCGGTCCACAAATGCAGAAAGAAGCAACAGAAAGGCAGAAAGAGGCAAGAGAGGCGCAGAAGGAAGCAAGAGTGGCTTGCACACTATTAGTACCATTTTAACACCCACATTTAGCAATAAGTAACAGGTGACCACTCTTGTTTTCTTCTGCGCCTCTCTTGCCTCTTTCTGCATTCCTGTTGCTTCTTTCTGCACATTTCTTTTTCTGCACTTCTCTTCCCTCTTAGTGCAAATCTCTTCTACTTTCTGCACCTCTCTTCCCTCTTTTTGCACGTCTGTTGCCTCTTTATGCACCTCATTTGCTTCTTTCTGTACCCCTTTTGCCTCTTTCTGCACACTTCTTCCCTCTTTCTGCACCTCTCTTGCCTTTTTCTGTATCCCTCTTACATCTTTCTGCACCTTTTTTGCCTCTTTCTGCACCTCTGTTACTTCTTTCTGCACTTCTCTTCCTTCTTTCTGCACCTCTTTGCTTCTTTCTGCACCTCACTTGCCTCTTTCAGCACCTCTGTTGCTTTTTTCTGCAGATCTCTTGCCTCTTTCTGCACCTCACTTGCCTCTTTCAGCACCTCTGTCGGTTCTTTCTGCACTACTCTTGCTTCTTTCTGCACCTCACTTGTCTCTTTCTGCACTTCTCTTGCTTCTTTCTACACCTCTGTTGCTTCTTTCAGCAATTCACTTGCCTCTTTCTGCAGTTGTCTTCGTTCTTTCTGTACCTCTGTTGCTTCTTTCTGCACTTCTTTTGCCTCTTTCTGCACCCTTCGTGCCTCTTTCAGTACCTCTGTTGTTTCTTTCTGCACTTCTTTTTCTTCGTACTGTACCCCTTGTGCCTCTTTCTCCATCCTTTTTTCGTTTTCCTGCACATGAATTGGTTCTTTCGATACTGCTCTTGCCTCTTTCTACACATCTCTTCCGTTCTTCTGTACCTCTGTTGTTTCTTACTGCAGTGTTCTTGCTTCTTTCTGCACCTCTGTCGCAGTCCATTTTCTAACATGACTTAAAAGTCACTTTTGTCCTTCTGCTTTACTATTCTAGTAATGCTGAAAGGGTTGGGCCTAGGCAAATATCAAAAAAAGCCTATAACATGTCTCAGGTGTAAGTCTCACCATATTCTGAAAACCATATATGCATTTGTTTGTACCTTTTAAATAGAAGGTGTTTCTTTAGTAATAGATAAGAATATTTGTATATAATTATTGTAATAATATTAAATTAATTTTAAAATGATTTTTTTCTTTTAGATATTCTCCATTATTATTAAGAAATATTTAATATGGCAAGAAAATTTGAAAAGAAAAGACAGCAAAAAAACAGTACTATTTAAAGGAGAGAGAAAAGCAGAAATTAGATGAAGTACAACATGTGACATTGAAGAAAAAGTCTTCTGGTAAGAGAACTAAAGAATTTGTTAAAAGACTTTTAAGAACTGGAAAGAATTTTGAAAATGAGGAAAACAGAAAGTTGTAGAACCAAGCAGAATGAAATGAAAAAAGGACAAATTAATGGAAAATCAGGTTATGGGAAAACAATCTATGTTGAAAGAAGGATGAAACAATATAAGGACATTAGGAAACGAATGTATAAAAGTAGAGTACTACAAAATGTATTGAAAGATTGCAAGAAATATAAAAGAAGATCTGCATTTTACAAGAAAAAACAACAGAATGAAAGTGTAGTCGAAAAGGCTTTTGAATTGAAAAGAAGATTGTTTATATTAGTAATAAAGAGAATGAAGACGTTGAATAAAACAATGCAGTTCATTAAGGAGAAAAGAAAAAGACTGGTTAATAGAACTAACTTTTGTAAAAAGATTTTGGGTGAATGGAAGCACACTTCTAGTTCAGAACCTTTTTTTAATGAACAAAGCTATTTCCAACAAAATACATTAGTTCACGCAGTTGATACCAGTGGTCGTTCTTTTGAGGTTAAAAACGGTTGTCCAATTGAAAAAGAAAAGATGGTTGCTAGAAATGTGGAAGAAGTAATAGCTGAAGAAGTTCAAGGGAGACGTTCACAAGCTCCAGTGTATACGTGGGATTGTAGTAGTATTTGTAGTATATGACAGAAATCTATTGATATTTTACGAAATTTCTTACGACAGTATACTAAAAAAGTATTAAACAAAAGATTAAGATGTTGCAAGGACTAGATCCTTCTAAAGTGAGAAAAAATACTGGCTTGCAGGGTCATTCTCTGGCTTGTCTTTCTAGAAAAGTGTGTCAAAGTACTTTTCACCATTTGAGAATGTTAGCAGTACATCACTCTGCCATGCGGAAGTTAGTAAGAAGATTTTAATATGTAAAATGTCCTGCATTATTTTTAAGTGAAATAAACACTGCTCTTTTGCATGGTTCAGTATCCGATGTAAAAAAAGTTTGTGATGATATAGAGTTTCGTTTCTTTAGTACTGAAGAAGACTGTAGAGAAAGTGAGAGTTTGATAAGTGTAGGTGTTGAAGAAGAGGTAGAAGATAGTACTACTGAGAAGTTTGCAGAAGAAATTACAAAGTTTAAGGTAATTTGTTGTGAAAAACCAAACTATGTTTGTATTTGTTGTCGACGTACTCACTATAGAAGTCAAACAAGGAATGTTGATGTGTATTTAAAAAGTGAAAAGGAAAACAATGATAAGTGGAAGCAATTTGGTGCTTATATGTTGGTGGAAGGTCGTTTTGAGTTGGGTAGTGATCAACGTATTTGTAAATATTGTTACAGCAAATTCAAAGAGAACAAAATGCCAGCTAGAACTGTACATAATAACCTAGAGTTGGTAGCTATTACTCCGGAACTGGTGGATTTAAATACATATTAATCTATTCTTATTCAATCTGTACACCCGTTTCAGGCTATAGTTCGTATGGAGCCTAAAAGAGGTAAGTTGCCTCCCACAGATTTACAAAGCAGATTAAAAGGAAGAGTTGTGTATTTACCTTTAGATTTAAAGAAAAATATTGAAATTATTGGTGTAGAGAGAGAGGAAACTGAACCTGTAGTTATTCTAGTTAATGGTGTACCAACAAAGAGTCGGAAAATATGGCAAGAGTTAGTAGATGTCAGAAAAGTTCAAAAGGCTACGTTATAGCTCATAGAAAACAGTATTTATTATAAAAATGTATATCTGGAAGAACAAGAAATATCTTTTGGAGATGATAGAGAAATTTCAACTGGCCAAATCGAAAAAGGGGACAACTCCAGGAGTGAAGAAATTTATGAACATTATAGTATACATCCTTTACATTCAAAAGAAGTGATTGGAAATACGATTGAATTATTCCAAATGAAGAAAGCGAAGGGAACTCCTATGAGTGTTTGGGAAAGAAGTTTAGAAGCCCGTTGTTTTCCACAGCTGTTCCCCACTGGAAAAGGTGGACGATATGATGAACGACCCATGCAGATTCCAGCTTCAGAATATCGTACAACAAGATTGTAATCAGAAGATCCAAGATTTCGACAATATATTCCATATATATTTCATCTTCTGTTTGAAAGTGACTTGTCTGGACTTTCATATGCAGTGAACCACATATTAAAAACAGGAGTTCATCTTACACATGTTTGTGCAAAGGAATTCATGGACAAAGTACGACAAAGAGACGATCATTTAGAATCTCAGTTAATTAATTTGATGGTGTGTACTAATGAGTATTGGTATCGTTGTCACGGAGAACTTAAATGTATGTTAAGGAACTTAGGAACCCCTACGTGGTTTGTTACGCTTAGCTGTGCTGAATATGCATGGGACGATTTACTTGAATTTCTACGAGAAGCAAATTCAAATATTAAAAACATTGAATTGAAGACAGCTGGAGAACTGTATTCCTTGGATCCTGTAAATGTGTGCAGATATTTTAATCATAGGTTTCAAGCTATGATGTATTTTATCTGCAATAAAAATAATCCACCTCTTGGAGAAGTTATTGATTTCTTTTGGAGAAAGGAGTACCAAGCCAGAGGTGCTCCTCATATGCACATGCTATTACGGATCAAGGATGCCCCTAAATTTGGAACCGATTCTGATGATACTGTTTTATCTTTCATTGAAGACTATGTTACCTGTGCTATTCCAAAAACAGGAGGAGAAAATACTTTAAGACAACAAGTTTTAGGGTTTCAAAGTCATCGATGTGGGAAATATTGTCGACGGAAATACAAGTCAAAGGAAAAATTTTATACAAAATGTCGCTTTGGATTCCCACGTCCAGTAATTTCCGAAGGAAGAGTCAACAGTTTCATGTCAGCAGTAAGGCATACCATAACTCGGAAATCTCCAAAGAATACTTACAATATAAAAAGAAGTGAAGATTCAAAGTATATTAATGATTACAATCCAGTGATTTTGACGATGTGGAATGCAAATATGGATATCCAGTATGTTGCAGACAATTCAATTGCTGTTGCTCGCTATGTTACATCATATATAACGAAATCTGAAAAGACAGAGTTGAAAGAAATGTGGGAAGAAATTTCACAAGAGAAGACTCTTAGTAACAAATTGTACAGCTTTAGTTTGAAGATGCTTTCCCTTCGAGAGATTGGATCGTACGAATGTTCGGATCGGTTGACATCTGCAAGTTTATATTCAAAGTCAAGAGGAATCATTTGGGTAAGTCTAGGTCTTGCTACAACATGAAATCGAGTATTGAAATCTGTACAAGAAATTGAATACTTAGCATTAAATGAGCCAGAAAGTACAGATATTGTTAAAACAAATATGTTGGATACGTACTATCCTAAAAGAAGTCCACATCTGGAAAACATATGTCTCTATGAAGTACTGCAATATTACAGCTTTAAGAGAAATGTTACAGAAAATATAAATGAAGAAAAATATGCAGTAATTGGATGTGATGGATGTTTGGTAAACCATACCAAAGGAAATCTTATTAATCACAGGAAACTCAGTTGTGATACTCCAGATAAAAGGGAATTTTTCTATTTAGCACTTCTGCAACGCTTTACGCCTTGGCGTACTGAAATGGAATTACTTGGAGATTTTGAGTGCTATGAAGATTCTTTTAATGCATGTAAAGATAGCATTGAATGCACAGTTTTTCCAAATTATCTACAAATGTTGAATGAAGAGATGGAACAAGAAACTAGTATTGCAGCTGAAATCGCTAGAGACAGTTCTCAAGGTAGTCAAAGTTCTGCTCCACTGAGTCAAGATCCAATAGGACAACCAATTCTTGAAAATTAAGCAGCTATCGCTATGAATGAAGTTGAAACAGCAATGCAACAGGCACAACAGGATATTATTGAGTTGGGAAACTTGGAAGAACAACTAAATATTGAACAAAAAGAAATATATCAGCAAGTTACACAACAGATAGAGCATGGTTTACTTCATGAAAAAAAGAATGCCAATGCACATCATTTAAACCTATTTGAATGTATATCAGTGGGCAAGCTGGAACAGGAAAAGGTTTCTTAATTAAAGTTTTGACCAGTTATCTACACAAAACCACTGAATCTTGTGCTATAACTGCTCCAACTGGGTTAGCAGCACATAACATTAAAGGGATTACATTACATCGATTACTCATGCTACCAGTTGAACATGAAAATAAGTTGGAATATCACAAGCTATCTGGAGAAGCTTGTTATGAAGTTTCAAGAGTACTAAAGAAAATGAAACTTCTGATAATTGATGAGGTGAGCATGGTCTCAGGCTTAATGCTTGCCTTTGTACATTTAAGAATGCAACAGATTTTAAAAACAGATTATGATGTTTTATTTGGAGGAAAACATGTAATTGTATTCGGCGATCTATTACAACTTACTCCTGTGAAAGGACAACCAGTTTTTAAAACACTTGTCCATGAAGACACTAAGAAATCTTTGGGAAGTATTGGAAATATGAACATTTGGTCTCTTTTTGAATATAAAGAACTTATTAAGAATATGCGACAAGCAAGTGATGAACATTATGGAAACATTCTTCAAGGTATTAGAATTGGTGTTTTGACAAAAGATGGTAAAGAAGATTTACAAAGTCGACTACTAACAAACTTGTTTCCAAATGAAAATATTGCACCTGAAACAATGTACAAAAAAATTGGAGAAAAGAAGTCTATAGTTTGTCTAATGCCAACACTGCAAGAGTGCTCTACATTCAATCAAGAACTTTTGAAACTGGAGAAACAACCAATAGTGAAAATGGAAGCTGCAGGCTGTCCAGTCCCAGAATCCTGGAAAAATGCTGTGGTTGTTCCGATTTACAAAAAAAAAGGGGGATAGGGAAGATCCTGCGAACTATAGGCCCATAAGCCTAATCGATGTAATGCAGAAGGTGCTAGGCAGAGTCCTCTTACAGAGGATTCAAGCGTGGTGCGAAGAAGAGGATATTCTCTCTCAATACCAGGCCGGCTTTCGGGCGGGCATTGGTACAATTGACCAGGCTATTAGGTTAATGCTCATATACTGGAAATTTGTGGTTGTGGGAAGGGGCCGTCTTTATCTCGCTTTCATAGATCTAAGGACTGCCTTCGACCTGGTACCCAGGACAAGACTATGGCATGTCCTTAATGACATGGGTATTCCACCCTTAATCTTAAACCTACTAATCCGCCTCCATGAGGGAAATTACGCCCAGGTGAGATGGGGGCCCAAGGCCAGTTAACCGAACAGATTCCAGTGGGAAAGGGAGTCCGCCAGGGCTGCGTCATAGCCCCCACCCTGTTCTCCTTGTATGTGAACGGGGTGGTGAGGTACCTACAAGAAGATCCTGCTGACGCCCCAACCCTGGTGGGCGATAAAGTGCCAACACTCCTGTTCGCCGACGACACCTTGTTGGTGTCAAAGACTCCGGCTGGGCTACAAAAGTTAATGAATAGATACCAATCCTTTTGTGACTCCCGAGGCCTGGTCATTAATACTTTAAAGACCAAGCTTATGGCCTTCAACCCCCACAAATCTTTTAGAAACAATCTCACATTAAATGGCGTTATTTTGGAAAGAGTCAACACCTTTGAATATCTTGGCATCCGCCTCTTTGATAAGATGCTTTGGAGGCCTCATATAGCCAAAATGCTTATTAACCACAAACGTGTGGCGGGTGCGCTCATTAAGGAACATCAATCTTCAATTAGTAGACCAGTTGCCCCGGCTCTTGTGGTTTATGATGCCAAGGTATTAAGCTCTGCGCTCTATGGAGCAGAGCTATGGGGGTTCGACAGTGTTGACGAAATCAGTAGATCTGAGCACAAGTTTTTAAGGGACCTGGCGATGCTCCCCCGCAACACTCTGCTAACTCCTTTAATGCACGATATGGGTAGGCGGCCATTTAGGGATATCGCCAGGTTTCGCCCATTGCTTTTCTGGGCTCGCCTAAGGCGTACTGCAGAGCTTGAAAACTATGCCACAGCCTTAACAGAGGTGATGAATTTAGATGTGGACCACAGGGTCAAGTGGATTTTAAATGTCAAGAAAACAATGATCTCACTTGGGCTTAAAGAAGCGTGGGAAAATCAGAAGCCCCCAAGTAAGGTGGAACTTAAACGCCATTACTGGAATTGGATTGACAATCAGGAGCGCAGCAAATCGAACTGGGGGAGATTAACAGAGGAATTCTTTAGCTTTAAGCAAACTAGAAGCCTTGAGCCTTTTCTGGATGTAATCCAGGTCCCACGAGATAGGGCTCTGTATATCCAGTTTAGGTACGGTACGCTCCTGTTAATGCCCTAACATCAAAATGGCACTCAGCCAAGATCACATCAAAAATCTGTCCCTGTTGTGGAGCCCCGGTGGAGTGTGTTGCCCATGTCCTGTTTGCCTGTCCATCTTATAGCAATGCAAGATCGAAATGGTTAAAACCAATTTGCAGAGACATGGGCACCCGCGACCACCGGGTTGCTCTACGCATTTTGAAATCCGATCCACGCACCTTATTTTCTTGTGGAGTCGCCAAGTTTTTGAGCTGTGCTTGGTTAATTAGGCACAAAGCCTTGCGTGGGATGACCAAAGTCTAGGCCAAGATTGTTACTGGAGAAAGAAAAATATTCAGCTATCACAATTCTCCACTTGTTGTGTTACATAGGAACTGCAAATCTCTTACTGCTCTTTTATATTTCTTTTTAGACTGTTGTCCCTTTCTATGAAACAATAATGATGAATTGTGGATACATATTTTTAAATCACTGCTTTTTATTATAATCAATTCTTACGTGTTGTTTTCTAACAGAATGCTGAAAATGTGCTTGTATATATATTTTATTAATTGTATAACTGTCGGACGATGCTTTTATGATACATTGCTATCGAAATAAAGCTATTGATTGATTGATTGAAAATGGAAGCCATTGATAAGATGGAACACAAAGGAGTTACTATTCTTCTCTCAGAGAAATTACAGTCAAAATTAGATTCTTTGGAAAAATCTGTATCTAAGACTGCTGGTTTGGAGAAGACTTTATATGTATGTGTAAACTGTCGGGTAATATTACGGCGTAATTTAGATGTTGAAAAAGGTTTAGTGAATGGAGCAATGGGAAAAGTTGTTGATTATGTAAATTTTCAGAACAGAGATGGAATTGAATTTTTGAAGATTAAATCTGATCAGATTGAAGAGGTAAAACAGATTGGACGTTGTGCTGTTCGTTTTTTGCTTGATAAAGATTTGTATGTTCGTAGAAAACAGTTTCCTCTTTCTTTAGCATATGCGGTGACCATTCATAAATCTCAAGTTTTAAGTGTAGACAGTGCTTTGGTAAATATTGGAAGTCCAGTGTTTAAAGAGGGTATGGCATATGTTGCATTGTCTCGAGTAAGAACATTATCTGGATTGAATTTGATTGATTTTGATGAGAAAAAGTTAGTGCAGATGCAAATTGTGTAAGAGAGTATAATCGGTTAAGAAGACTGTATGCTCCTAACTTAGGTGAATATCCCATATATGAAAAACGTGTAGTACGTTCAAAACGAAAATATGACAAACATTCTAGTGAGGTTGGAAAAAAGAAAACAATTCAAAAGAATGGTGAGGCTGCAAAGAAAATGAAAATGGACAATGTTGATAATATTGTAGGATACCAGTTAGAAAATAGTACAGGTATCAACTGCTATGCTAATGTAATTCTAAATGTTGTCTTTTATCCAGAAGATCTTCATCATGAAATTATGGAAAATCGAGAAAACAGATTCTGTTCTTTATTACATCATATTTTTGAAAAGTTGGTAACTGATAGAACTAAAATCCATACTGCTTCTGGCATTCGGCTTCTTTTGAATATATGTACTGGTTCTTCGCAATTTACACTTAATATACAACAAGATGCACAAGAGTTTCTTATGTTTACGCTTGCAGTATTGGAAGATGAAGGGATTGAAATTGAAAATTTGTTTGGACTAAGTTACAGATGGGATCATAAATGTGAAGAGTGCTCATTTTCATCTACCACTGAAATAGACACTGAACAATTCATATATTTGACAATACCAGATTGTAAATCAGTGTCTTTTAACAAATTAGTAAAAACAGCTTATCAAGATATGAAATGTTCTCATTGCAAATCAGAAATGTTGTCAACATTATTTATAGAAAGATTTGGACAATATGTCATTTTAATGCTATAACGTTGTACAGCAGATGGAAGAAAATTGGAAACCAAAATTAAAAATGTTGTGGCAAGTCAAGTGTCAATTTCAGGAAGAACTTTTAAAGCAGTGGCTATTATTTTCCATGATGGACCTACTACAACATCTGGACACTATACTGTGTATTTAAGATGCAATAAAGGATGGACACATTGTAATGATACCCATTTGGAATTCAAATGTCGGTTGCCTTACGAATTACCAAATTCATATCTGCTATTTTTGATGCCAAATTTTTTAAAACATCATTCGGCCTATTGGGAAGATGTGAACATGAATTAACGAGTTTATTTTGGATATTTTCAATGCAAATGAATTCGGAAACATCATTCGGCCTATTGGGAAGATGTGAACAATTAGTGTTTGGATTATCGTTAGTGTTAATTGATATTGCATTTGGAAAATTGTGTTTGAAAGAAGTAGTTCATATATTTGATCTTTATATTATATGCAATGTAAATGAGAGTGTATATTTTTGAAAATGTAAACAGACAGTTGAACTTGTTGTAAATATTTCGAACACAGATTTGTTTTTTTTTACAATCTTATTGATTATATTTTTTTGCCCGCTGTTATATGATGATCAACATTGAAATCACTGTGTATGGTGAAATTCAATAGAATCTGAAAACAGCAAAAAGAGAAACTGAATATGTTATGTAATTCTAAAATTATGTTGTGTTCTTAAAACTATAATATTAGATGCAATAACAATATTTTTTCTTCTCTTTTACAGAAAGTAATATTAAAGTTTGAAAATATTTTAAATTTAGTTTACAATGAAACAACTGTAAAATAGTTTCAATGAGTTTGATATCTACTTCAATAAAGAAGGTAAGATGAAATAATGTAATAAGCATAATAATATGAATTAATGTTTACAGTCACTTTTATTGCAGTTATTAATTTTTCAAACTCAATTATCTCACTCCTTAAATCACCTCTGCAGTACCCATGCACTCCTTCAATCACTGAAGCATAACCTATGTACTTACAAAATCACCCAGGCATTACTAATCCACACCTTTAATCACTCTGGCAGTACCCATACACTCCTGCAATCACCCAGACATTACTTCTACAGTCTTGTAATCACCCAACTATTACCTATGCACTCCTTCAATCATCCACACATTACTCTTCCACTGATGGAATCACCCAAGCAGTAACCATGCACTCATGCAATCACCCAGGCATTACCTATGCACTTACAAAATCATCCAAACAATACCTATACACTTACAAAATCACCCAGGCACTACCGATGCACTTCTGCAATCACCCAGGCACTACTCATCCACTCATGCAATAACCCAGGCACTACCCATGCACTGCTCCAATCACCCGTGCACTACCCATGCACTCCTCCAATCACCCAGCCAGTACCCATGCACTTATCCAATCACTTCACCAATACCCAAGCACTTATAACATCACCACGCACTACCCTTGCACTCTTACAATCACCCAGGCATTACCCATAAACTCTTGCAATCACCCAGGCATTACCCATGCACGTACAAAATCACCCAAGCAATACCCATGCAATTACAAAATCACACAGGCATTACACATGCACTCCTGCAATCACCCAGGCACTACTCATCCACTGATGCAGTAACCCAGGCACTACCCATGCACTGTTCCAATCACCCGTGCACTACCCATGCACTCCTCCAATCACCCAGCCAGTAGCCATGCACTTATCCAATTACTCCGCCAATACCCAAGCACTTATAAAATCACCACGCACTACCCTTGCACTCTTACAATCACCCAGGCACTACTGATGCACTCATGCAATCATCTAGGCATTACCCATAAACTAATGTAATCAGTCAAGCATTACTCATGCACTCTTCCAATCACCCATACATTACCTGTGCACTCTTGCAATCACCCAGGCAGTAACCAAGCACTTACAAAATCACCCAGACACTACTCCTCCAATCATCCAGGCACTACTCATCCACTCATGCAATAACCCAGGCACTCCCCATGCACTGCTCCAATCACCCATGCACTACCCATGCACTCCTCTAATCACCCAGACACTACTCATTCACTCATTTGATTACCCAGCCAGTAGCCATGCACTCCTCCAATCACCCAGTCACTACCCATCCACTTATAAAATCACCATGCACTATCCTTGCACTCTTCCAATCACCCAGGCAGTACCCATGCACTCATGCAATCACCCAGGCACTAACCATGCACTCATGCAATCATCCAGGCATTACCTATAAACTCATGCAATCACCCAGGCATTACCCATGCACTTACAAAATCACCCAGGCACTACCCATGTACTCCTCCAATCACCCAGGCACTACTCATCCACTCTTGCAATAACCCAGGCACTACCCATGCACTGCTCCAATCACCCATGCACTACCCATGGACTCCTCTAATCACCCAGACACTACTCATTCACTCCTTTGATTACCCAGCCAGTAGCCATGCACTCCTCCAATCACCCAGTCACTACCCATGCACTTATAAAATAACCATGCACTATCCTTCCACTCTTCCAATCACCCAGGCAGTACCCATGCACTCATGCAGTCATCCAGGCATTACCTATAAACTCATGCAATCACCCAGGCATTACCCATGCACTTACAAAATCACCCAAGCAATACCCATGCACTTACAAAATCACCCAGGCACTACCCATGTGCTCCTCCAATCACCCAGGCACTACTCATCCACTCATGCAATAACCCAGGCACTACCCATGCACTGCTCCAATCACCCGTGCACTACCCATGCACTCCTCTAATCACCCAGACGCTACTCATTCACTCCTTAAATTACCCAGCCAGTAGCCATGCACTCTTCTAATCACTCAGACACTATCCATGCTCTTATAAAATCACCATGCACTATTTTTGCACTCCTCCAATCACCCAGGCAGTACCCAAGCACTCATGCAATCACCCAGGCACTAACCATGCACTCATGCAATAATCCAGGCATTACCTATAAACTCATGCAATCAACCAGGCATTACACATGCACTTACAAAATCAGCAAAGCAATACCCATGCACTTACAAAATCACCCAGGCACTACCCATGTACTCCTCCAATCACCCAGGCAGTACTCATCCACTCATGTAATAACCCAGGCACTACCCATGCACTCATCCAATCACCCGTGCACTCCTCTAATCACCCAGACGCTACTCACCCACTCATGCAATAACCCAGGCACTACCCATGCACTGCTCGAATCACCCGTGCACTACCCATGCACTCCTTCGATTACCCAGCTAGTAGCCATGCACTCCTCCAATCACCCAGTCACTACCCATGCACTTATAAAATCACCATGCAGTATCCTTGCACTCCTCCAATCACCCAGGCACTACCCATGCACTGATGCAATCACCCAGGTACTACCCATGCACTCATGCAATCATCCAGGCATTACCCATAAACTCATGCAATCACCCAGGCATCACCTATGCACTTACAAAATCACCCAAGCAATACCCATGCACTTACGAAATCACACAGGCATTACAAATGCACTCCTGCAATCACCCAGGCACTACTCATCCACTGATGCAATAACCCAGGCACTACCCATGCACTGTTCCAATCACCCGTGCCCTACCCATGCACTCCTCCAATCACCCAGCCAGTAGCCATGCATTTATCCAATCACTCCACCAATACCCAAGCACTTATAAAATCACCAGGCACTACCCTTGCACTCTTATAATCACCCAGGCACTACCGATGCACTCATGCAATCATCTAGGCATTACCCATAAACTAATCTAATTAGTCAAGCATTACCCATGCACTCTTCCAATCACCCATACATTACCTGTGCACTCTTGCAATCACCCAAGCAGTAACCAAGCACTTACAAAATTACCCAGGCACTACCCATGCACTCCTCCAATCACCCAGGCACTACTCACCCACTCATGCAATAACCCAGGCAATACCCATGCACTGCTCCAATCACCCATGCACTACCCATGCATTCCTCTAATCACCCAGACACTACTCATTCACTCCTTTGATTTCCCAGCCAGTAGCCATGCACTCCTCCAATCACCCAGTCACTACCCATGCACTTATAAAATCACCATGCACTATCCTTGCACTCTTCCAATCACCCAGGCATTACCCATGCACTTCTTCAATCACCCACACATTACCTCTGCACTCATGCAATCACCCAGGCGTAACCTATGCACTTACAAAATCACAATGCACTACCCTTTTACTACTCCAATCACCCAGGCACTACTGTTGCACTCATGTAATCACCCACAGATTACGTCTGCAGTCAGGAAATCACGCAGGAATAACCCATGCATTTAGAAAATCACCATACACTACCCTTGCACTACTCCAATCACCCAGACACTACCCTTACACTCATACAATCGCATTACTCATGCACTCCTCCAATCATGCACACTTTACCTCTGTACTCACGCAAACACTCAGGCAGTGGCTATGCACACCTGCAATCACCCAGACATTAGTTCTGCACTCTTGCAATCACCCAGGCATTACCCATGCACTCCTTCAATCATATATACACTACCTGTGGGCGGTTCTGACAAGAACCATTTTTTTCTTCTTCTTTTCTTTTATATATTTTTTTTTAACTCTTATTTACTTTTTGGGTGTTTTTTTCTTTAAAAAAAAAAAACTAAACAGAACCAACAGCAAAAATTATCAAAAAATTATGCAATTAGGATGTCATTGCATCACAAAAGAGAAAAAAAACAATGGTGGCTCCTAACAGCAAAGAGGATGGCATCCACCGATTGTTCACCAAAACATAGAGTTTTGAGACATTTCACGCAACGCTGCTCCAGCCTAGCAAAATCAGGAAGGATGTTGGGAATGCTAGATGTGGTAGAACCAGATGATGTGCTTGGTCTAGCAGTGTTGTCTTCAGTTCGACGCTTTTCTTCATCTCGTCGACGCTGTTCTCTTGCAAGTTGTCGAGGATGGATAGTTTGCAAGCGTTTTAGCATCGATGATGTGCCGCAATAGTATTTTTTTTCTGAACCACGTGACAGAATGTTTTTGCAAATGGTGCAGGTAACTTTTCGGGCATTGACTTTTTTTTCTCCTTCAGGAATTGAGAAAAATGCCCACACAGTACTCTCATATCTTTTTTCCTGGGGTGCCTCCAGCTCTTCTTCTTTCTCTTCAGATGGAATTTGCTGTGGAACATTTGCAGCTGCCATTTTTCAATTAGGAAAATAAACACCAAAAAAAGGTAAAAAAGAGGATCAGAAAACAGTAGGTCTATCTTCTGAGATGCTCTGGAAGGTAAGAAAAAAATGGGTGGGGTCCTTCAAGTACTAGAATGAAAATGTTCCTAACCAATCAAATTGTTTCTTTTAAAGTCACATGGGATTCGCGCACCCGGCGCGCAACCAGCGCGCACCCGGCGTGACTTCCGAAAAATATATTTACCAATAATTTATCATTATTTCAGTTACAAATATGTTTTTTATAACTAGTTTAAATAATCTCTTGCTATAATATACATATTAAACTTATATAAATATACTTTTAAAATTTAAAGATTTGAGATGGATTCGCGCACCCGGCGCGACCCCGGAACTACGTACGTCACGTTACGCGGGGTGGAAATTCGCACAACCGTGGCTTAAGAAACGCGCATCCTACACGACTTAACCAATATGGCGACTTGGATTCGCGCACCCACCGAGACAGGTACACGATCGGTACGTGAATCCACTTTTTTTAAATTAAAATATATATATATATATATATATATATATATATATATATATATATATATATATATATATATATATATATATATATATATATATATTAGAAAAGAGAAAACATTATATTTTTAAAACAATTAAAAAACTAAGAAAAACTATTTTTTTAACATTATACTTAGAAATTAGCATTTACAAAACCTTTGAAATTCACTGAAAAAACCATAGGTTTCAGGGACGTTATAGTTAGAAATTAGCATTTAAAAAACCTTTGAAATTCACTGAAAAAACCATAGGTTTCAGGGACGTTATAGTTAGAAATTAGCATTTAAAAAACCTTTGAAATTCACTGAAAAACCATAGGTTTCAGGGATGTTATAGTTAGAAATTAGCATTTAAAAAACCATAGAAATTCACTGAGAAAAACACAGGTTTCAGGGACGTTATGGTTAGTTGGACATTTCACTCGTAGAAAACCAGAGAAATTCGGCCGTTATAGTTAGTTGAGCTAACTATAACTCGCGCCCCGTAATGCACTGCTGATGACATCACATATTACATCACTCATGACATGGTCAGTGACATCACTGATGACATCACTGATGACATCTCAAATGACATCACTGATGACATCATCCACGTGATAATCTGATGCACCTCCTCATACCCTAATATAACCTTTGACACACCCACTCTAAAATACAGACTACCATTTTCTAAACCAGACACACCAATACCAGTTACTACATAGCCACTCACTGATTCCTGGGTCTACACACACATCCACTCCCTCATCCATACAGACATTCATACATGCAGTCACTCATCAATACTGGCACTATCATATGCACTCATACACCCATACAAACACTCACACACACACCGCCACTCACCCATACAGTTACTCACACAGCTAGTTAGTCATGCAAAGAATCAATCACACTCGCATTTACTCACCTACACAGTTATACACACACCACCTCACTTATTTATACAGATACTAACACATATTTACTCTCTTATACAATCACTGACACAAGCACACACTCATCCATACAGCCACTTTCACAATCACTGACTCTCACATATAGTCATTTATATACTCCAACACTCACATATACTGCCTTTCACATATGTAGTTACTCACATATGTACCACTGAGACATCCATTCAGTCACCAACACAGCCATACACACACTCACCCACCCATACAGCCCCTCACAGACACACTCTTGAACCAATATACCCAGTGAATCACCCACTCACACATCCATTCAGGGAGTCACACACACCCCACTCACCCACACAGACACTCAGGCACCCATTCAGGTACTCAGACAACCAATCAAAAATCCATATAGACACTCATATAGCTACTCACCAACCTAAGCAACCACTTACACACCAACTCACAGACTGATACATACATTCATACAGATTAGTCAGTCACCCATGTATTAGAAAGACACGTTTAATCACTCACTTATACAGTTAGTCACACACCTACTAAATCATCCATTCAGATAGTCATACACCCACTCATTCTTCAATACACCTTGGCCTATATATATATAAAACATATGTAAAGTTTACAGAAACACACAGTCACTGGATGATGTCATCAGTGATGTCATCAGTGATGTCATCAGTGATGTCATTTGAGATGTCATCAGTGATGTCACTGACCATGTCATGAGTGATGTAATATGTGATGAAATCAGCAGTGCAATGCGGGGGTGCGAGTTATAGTTAGCTCAACTAACTATAACTGACGAATTTCTCTGGTTTTCTATAAGTGAAATGTCCAACTAACTATAACGTCCCTGAAACCTGTGGTTTTTTCAGTGAATTTCGATGGTTTTTTAAATGCTAATTTCTAACTATAACATCCCTGAAACCTATGGTTTTTTCAGTGAATATATATTATCTACTGGCGGTCGCCAGTAGATAGTTATAGTTAGGACCTATTATCCATAGGAAATCCGTAACATTCTATTCCCAATAACTTTGGCGTCGTTTGACGAATCATTGTGAAATTTTCAAAACTAGTGGGGCGCTCCGGTCCACTCCTGTCTTGAAAGTTTCGGGGTGATTCATCAAGCGGGGGCCGAGAAAAAAGGGGGGTCCCAAAACGTGTTTTCTCAATGTTAATTCCCATAGGAAATTTTAGCCACGGCTACAGCCCGAACTGCTGAACGGAATTACACCAAATTTGGCAAAAAGGTAGCGCTTGGTTCAGAAAGCGACCTTTTTTTAAATGGTGTAAATCCGTTCAGTAGTTGCGGAGAAATTCAAAAAATAAGAGTGAAAAATCAATTTCTCATAGGAAACTTTATGCAAGGCTACAGCAAAAACTGCTGAACGGAATTACACCAAATTTGGCAAAAAGGTAGTGCTTGGTCCAGAAAGCACCCTTTTTAAAAATGGTGTAAATCCGTTCAGTAGTTGCTGAGAAAATCCAAAATAAAAGTTTTTATATCTATGGCCGCGGTGGATCCGCGCACCCTCCCGACCACGAGCTGCATGCTAATTGGCTGTCAACACTCCAAACCAGGAAGTGTTGGCAGCCATCTTGTTCCTCGGTAGAACCGAGGAACAAGAAAGCAGTAAAAGGGGGCAGGGTAGAAACACCCTGACCCCCTAGGTCTGCCTCAGGGGTCCCACAAGGACCCCCTGGGCAGAAAAAGCATTTTTTTCAAAAAATTGGCGGGATGCGCTTAGGGTGCGCGGATCCCGCCGATTAAAAAAAAACACAAGAAAAAAACACACAAAGGGGGCAGGGTAGAAACACCCTGACCCCCTAGGTCTGCTCAGGGGGTCCCACAAGGACCCCCTGGGCAGAAAAAAGCACACAAAAAAAAAGACCAGCATCGTACCGGAGGCCCCGCCCCTCCCTGCAGCAGTCGGTAAACGCGCCCCCTGGCGCGTTTTAAGAAGGGGAAGTAATTCCCCTTGAATACTGGGGGTCCCTGGGGCCAACTAGCCCACCAGGAACCTCCGGTATGCGCTAGGGGCTGCGTTGCAGAGAGGTGTACAGAGGCCACACCCCTTTTACACCTCTCTGCAACGCAGCTCTGTGGCGCTTTTTGGAGGTACATGGTGGGCTAGTTGGACTCCAGGGACCCTCAGTATTCAAGGGGACTTAATCCCCCAACTTAAAACGCGCCACGGGGCGCGTTTGCACAGTGGTGAAGGGAGGGGCGTGGCTTCAGGTGACATGTGTGCAAACAGGCCCCGTGGCACGTTTTAAGATGGGGAATTAAATCCTCTTCAATCCTGAGGGTCCCTGGGGGCCAACTAGCCCACCAGGTACCTCCAGTAAGCGCCACGGAGCTGCGTTGCAGAGTGTTGTAAAAGGGGCGTGGCCTCTGAACACCTCTCTGCAACGCAGCTCTCTGGCACATACTGGAGGTATCTGGTGGGCCAGTTGGCCCCTAGGGACCCCTCGGGATTGAGGAGGAATTAATTCTCCAACTTAAAACGCACCACAGGGCGTGTTTGCAGACATGTCACTTCAGGCCCCACCCCCTTCCTTCACCATTGTGCAAATATTCCTCTAAAATCAGCCGAACTACGAATTCCGATTTACTCACCTGTTATCAGGAGAGACCTCAGTGCTGCATCTTTGAGCCCAGTACTGATCCTGAAAAGTAATTTTAACCGTACTTACCAGTAACTTGAATTTCCTTCCATAGGATATCATTGCCTGCTTTTTGCTGAAAAAGTTTCTAAGTGTCGATTTTTGAAACATACAAATATTCCTCTAAAATCAGCCGAACTACGAATTCCGATTTACTCACCGGTTATCAGGAGAGACCTCAGTGCTGCATCTTTGAGCCCAGTACTGATCCTGAAATGTAATTTTAACCATACTTACCAGTAACTTGAATTTCCTTCCATAGGCTAACATTGACTGGTTTCACTTGGAAATTCTTCTGTGTGGAGTTTTGGAACTTTATAATATTCCTCTAAAATCAGCCGAACTACGAATTCCGATTTACTCACCTGTTATCAGGAGAGAACCCAGTGCTGCATCTTTTAGCCCAGCACTGACCCTGAAAAGTAATTCTAACCGTACTTACCAGTAACTTGTATTTCCTTCCATTGGAATCCATTGTCTGGTTTTCAGCAGAAAAGTTTCAAAGTGTCGATTTTCACAAACTACAAATATTCCTTAAAAATCCCTAACTATAATGTCCCTGTAACCTTTGGTTTTTTAGTGAATATATATATGTGTGTGTGTATATACATATATATATATTCACTGAAAAAACCATAGGTTTTAGGGACAGTTATAGTTAGTTGGACATTGCACTCGTACAAAACCCGTGAAATTCCCCCGTTATAGTTAGTTCAGCTAACTATAACACGCGCCAGCGCAATGCACTGCTGATGACGTCACATATTACATCACACATGTCAGTGACATCACTGATGACATCACTGATGACATCTCAAATGACATCACTGATGACATCACTGATGACATCATCCACGTGATAATCTGATGCACCTCCTCACACCCTAATATAACCTTTGATACACTCACTCTAAATTACAGACTGCCATTCGCAAAACCATAGACACTCCAACACCAATAACTACATACCCACTCACTGATTCTTAGGTCTACACACACATCCACTCACTCACCCGTACAGTCACTCATACTTACGGTCACTCAGTACAGGACTATCATATGCACTCATACTCCTATATAGACACTCAAACACCGCCACTCATCCATAGAGGTACTCACACACCTATTCAGTCATGCAAATAATTAAACACACTGCCATTTACTCACCTATACAGTTATACACACACCAGCTCACTTACTCTTACAAATACTAGCACATTCTTACGCTCTTATACAATCACTGATACAAGCACACACTCATCCATACAGTCACTCTCACAATCACACACTCTGCTCATAGCTATTTATATACTCCAACACACATATATACTGCCTTTCACATATGTAGTTACTCACACATGTACCACTGGGACATACATTCACTCACTAACACACTCTTACACACACTTACCCACCCATTCAGTCTATCACAGATGCACTCTTGAAACCATCCACCCAGTGAATCACCCACTCACACATCTATGCACAGAGTCGCACACACCCCACCCACACAAACACTCAGGCACCCATACAGATACTCAGACAACCAATCAATAACTCATATAGACACTCATGTAGCTATTCACAAACCCATGCAGCCACTTCCACAGCAATAGACAGACGGATACAGACATTCACCCAGTTTAGTCACTAACCCATGCATTCAGTAAGATACGTTTAATCACTCACTTATAGAGTTAGTCACGCACCTACTAAATCATCCATACAGACACTTATACACCCACTCATTCTTCAATACGCCTTTCCCTATATATATTACAAATATTTAAACTTTACAGAAACACACAGTCACTGGATGATGTCATCAGTGATGTCATTTGAGATGTCATCAGTGATGTCACTGACCATGTCATGAGTGATGTAATATGTGACGTCATCAGCAGTGCATTGCGGGGCGCGAGTTATAGTTAGCTGAACTAACTATAACGGGGGAATTTCACGGGTTTTGTACGAGTGCAATGTCCAACTAACTATAACTGTCCCTAAAACCTATGGTTTTTCAGTGAATATATATATATGTATATACACACACACATATATATATTCACTAAAAAACCAAAGGTTACAGGGACATTATAGTTAGGGTCGCATTTTACACACACTAAACCATACAAATTCAGCAGTTATAGTTAGAGGAATCTTAAATAACTATAACTCGTGCCCTAAGGTAACTATAACTCGCATCCCCACCATTCATAGTTTTCTCATTAATAATTTTACAGCCAATGTTGCACTGATATTACCAATGATGTCATAGAAGATGGCATATGTGATGTAATATGTGGGGCAGTGCATGGCGAGGGCGCGAGTTATAGTCCTGGAAAGTTTCATGGTAATCTATCAAGCAGTGTTGAAAAAAAGAAGGGGCCTTAAAACATTGATTTTTACGTTAATTCCCATACGAAACTTCTGTCGCAGTTTCAGAAAAAACAAATGAACAGAATTGTACCAAATTTGGCAAAAAGAACTTTGCTAAAAAATTATGCTTTTTGTGATCTGATATAACATATACTTAGATATTACCTACTGGCAGTCGCCAGTAGGTAGCTATAGTTAGGATGCAGTTTCCATAGGAAGAGCATTTTTTATTTGCCAATAACTTTGGTGTTGTTTGACGAATCGTCGCAAAATTTTCAAAACTAATTTGACACTCACTTCAGCTGCTGTCTTGAACATTTTGTGGTGATCTGTCAAAGCCAGGGCTGAGAAAAAGGGGGTCCCAAAACACTTTTTCTCCATGTTAATTTCCATACGAAACTTTCGACACGGCTACAGCCCAAACTGCTGAATGGATTTTCACCAAATTTGGCAAAAAGGTAGCTCTTGGCCCAGAAAGCGACCTTTTTGTTAAATGTTGTACATGCGTTCAGTAGTTGCTAAGAAATTTAAAGAAATTCCCAGTTGTATATCTGGGGATGCAGTGGATCCGCGACCCCTCCCGGGCTCGTGTTGGTATCTGAATGGCTGCCAACACTTCAAACCAGGAAGTGTTGGCAGCCATCTTGTGACTCGGTTGAACCGAATCACAAGAAAACAAATATTTAGGTCCCCGAGTGGGCCAGGCCCCAGGGGCATTATTAAAATAATGATGGGGGCTCGCGTAGGTCCAATCCCCCCCACAGCCCCAGGGATTGCCACCTCCCTGGGGCACAAACACAAACATGAAGGGGGTCCGTTGCAGACTCCTGCCCTGGGGACCACCACCTCTCCGGGGCTTACTTAGAAGGGAGGGGGCCACACAGCCCACCTCGTGGAGCCTTACATGGCCCTGGGGACCGCCACCCCCCAGGGCCGGCTCCTGCAGTATCCCGGGGTGCCCAACCCGGGGACATTGCAGTTTGCTAAAGCATGGTAGGAGCACCACTCCCGCCATGCCATAGCAAACTCAGCTCTGCTTTCAGCAAGCGAGAGCACAAAATGCAAAGCGAGCAGGGAAACAGACACTTTGCTTTGGGATCCAGGGAGCTGCATATCAGCAGCTCCCTGGATATCAAAGCAAAGCCGGCTCCCGAGGGTGAGGCTGGGAGCCGGCAGGCACAGCGGGGGCATTGAGGCTCCCCCGGTCCCAAATGAAGTGGCCAGGCCTGGGCGGATGGGGTTCCCGGGCCTGAAGGTGGGTTAGGGAGGGGATTGCATGGCCCCCCTCCCTATTAAAAAAATATATATTAAGGCAAGGCCCCGGGGATGGGGTCCCGGGACTGAAGTTGGCCTGGGGAGGGCCAACTTCGAGGAGAAAAATATGAAATGTCAGGCCCCGGGGGATGGGGTCCCCATGGCTGAAATCGGTCCCCCTCCCTTGTCTTTTTTTTATAGGAAAAAAATACAAAAAGGGCCATGCCCCGGAGGAGGGGATCCCTGGGGCCGAAAATGGTCCAGGGAAGGGTGGCCACGAGGACCTCCTTCCTAAAAAAATAGAAAATAAAAATGGCAACTTGCCGGAGGCCCCGCCCCCTTTCTCCACCACTCTGTAAACGTGCATTCTGGTGCGTTGCTGTTTAAGGGATGAAGTCCCAAGCACTGGTGAAGGTCCTTAGGGGCCAACAAGCCCCTCTATTACCTCCAGTAAGCCCCACACAATGGGATTGGTGATAGGTGGTCAGAGGCCACGCTCCCTTTTTCCACTACCCTGCAAATACACCTCCAGGTGCACTCCTGGTTGGGGGAAGAAGACCATTTTAATCCTGAGGCCCTCAGGAGGCAAGGGGACCTCATCCCCCCACCAGCTGTACGCTGAGAGGAGCGCTTGCAGAGTGGTGGAGAAAGGGGGCGTGGCATCCTACCAGGTCTCAGCAAATCTGCTGTGTTGGACTTACTGGAGGTAACAGGAAGGGTAGTTGGCTCCCAAGGACATCCTTGGGGGCCAACTAACCCCGCCTGTTACCTCCAGCAAGTCCCACACAGCGGGATTAGTAGGACTCCCTTTCTCCCCCACTTTCTCCACCACTCTGCAAACACGGCTCAGGGTGCACCACTGGTTAGGGCATGGAGTCCACTTTACTCCTGAGGGACCTTGGGGGCCAAGAAGCCCTCCTGGTACCTCCTGTAAGTCCTACACAGTGGGATTCCTGAGAGCAGGTCGGAGGCCCAGCCCCTTTCTCCACCACTCTGCAAATGCGACTGCTAGTTAAAAAACCTTAAAAATTCACAGAAAAAAAACAAAGGTTACAGGGACGTTATAGTTAGGAATTAGCATTTAAAAAACCTTAGAAATTCACTGTAAAAAACCAAAGGTTACAGGGACGTTATAGTTAGGAATTAGCTCTTAAAAAACCTTAGAAATTCACGGAAAAAAACAAATGTTACAAGGACGTTATAGTTAGGGGCAGATTTTACTCGTACAAAACCAGAGAAATTCAGCCGTTATAGTTATCTGAGTTAACTATAACTTGTGCCCCCGCAATGCAGTGCTTATGACCTCACATATTACATCACGCATGACATGGTCAGTGACATTACTGATGGCATCTCAAATTACATCACTGATGACATCATCCAGTTACTGTGAGTGTTTTAAAAAAAAGTTTATGTGTTAAATATAATATACCAAGGTGTATTGGTGAATCAGTCATAGAGGCTTGGGGAGGGAGTTCGCATGCCCCTCCCCTAATTATAAATTTAAATTTTTATTTCTAAAGTGCATAGTTAATTAAAATCTTCACACTTTGATACATAAAATGATGAGTGATAAAAAGTGTCCAATTGGCTAAGTGAAAGAAAATACTTCATAATTATTCACTAAAATTACTGGAGAACCATAAAATACATGTTATAGAAAGGCACTGGACTTTATAAAATACAACAAAAGCAGAGAATAAAACTACCATACTCCTCCGTAACTTCCTTTACTGACTACAATATCATATTCTGTCTTACATTTCAAAAGTGCATGTGCAACGATTACTGAAGTGATGGTGCTTCATGTGGTGTCCAATAACCCACATAGGGATCATTGTCCTATGCTTTCGTTAGGACTATCAACCCTCTTATTGGTCTTTATTTTAGCTTCAAATAATTCTATGAGATTTACCACCCAAATATTTAGTAGCATATTTTCAGGGTTAAAGGCTACAATGATAGCCTGCCTGCATATACGCACAGCAACTTGATTAAAGGGTACACGTATCAACTTCCTACATTCTGGTAGCAGAATGCAGAGTAAATATGTTAGGGTCTCATTTTCAATGCCATACAGTCTACATTCTGAAGACTCAGCAATTTTTCACCAAGCAAGGAGACGCTCCAAAGTTGGTTGGATTACTAGGCAAAGTTGCATGAACTTGAGCTTGATGTAAAATGGAAGCCCCAGACCTAATTATAAAAAATGGCCCCAGGGAATGGTGTCCCTTGGGCCTCATAGAGGATGGGGGAGGTGCCCACATGCCCTCCCTCCCCAATAAATGAAACAGCACAACCGAAAAGGGCTCTAGTCAATACCAAAGGGCAAAGTTTGAAAACTGGTGGAGCCTCATTGATTTTTTTATCAGAGACGGAGATCCACAGATCCGTGGCACTGGAAAAAACAAAATTATGGTTTTGGTACTCTAGTACCCCCACCAGGCGTAGGGGGCAGGATATCCCTAGTCTCTCCCCCTATATATTTTATTTTCCTTTTTGACAGGACAGAGGACTGATTCCCAAAGTCCTAAAATGTCTCTCGACACATTTTTAAATTTAATTTCTCAAAAAATACTGAACGAATTTACACCAAATCACAAAAAGCAGTGTTTCTGGACAAAAATCTATTTTTCAGCCAAATTTGTTATAATTCAGTTCAGCCATTTTGGCTCTAGCCGTGTCTAATGTTTCAAACAGAAAAATGAATGGGAAAACGTGTGTTAGGACACCCATCTTTTTCTCTGCCCCCACTTAACAGATAACCTGAAATTTTCCAGAGAGATGCTAAGTAAGATGGGTGGGTGTTTTTGGAAAGTCTTGTGAAGATTTGCCAAATGGCACAAAAGTTATTAGCGAAACACTCTTCCTATAGAAAGTCTGTCCTAACTATAACTACTCAGTGGTGACCACTACTGTCTAATGCATATTACCTATGGGCGGTCGCAAGTAGGTAGTTATAGTTAGGACATAGTTTCCATAGGAAAAGCATTTTTGTTGTGCTAACAAATTTGCCACCGTTTGACGAATCTTCATGAAATTTTTAAAACTAGTGTGCCAGTTACTTCAGCTGCTGTCTGGGGAGATCTGTCAAGCAGTGTCGAGAAAAAGGGGGTCCCAAAACGCATTTTCCCCAAGCAATTTCACATAGGAATTTTAGAAACAACTACAGTCTGAACCGCTGAATGGAACTGCACCAAATTTGGCAGAAAGCTTGATCTTGTTCCAAAAAGCGTGCTTTTTGCTATTGGTGTAAATCTGTTCAGTAGTTTTGGAGTTAATAAAGTAAAAAAAAGTATGCTTATCTAGACACACAGAGTTGCCACGGATCCTCTGCGGATCCGGGCAGATTTGTGGATCCACACTCCAACAGCAATGCCGTGATTGGCTGGCTGCAACCTGAGAGGAAAGTTGCGGAGGCGCAAGTTTAAGTTACCTTAGGGCACGAGTTATAGTTACTTGAGATAATTATAGCTATAACTACTGAATTTCTATAGTGTGTAAAATCTGCACCTAACTATATTGCCCCTGTAGCCTATGTTTTTTTCAGTGACAATATATATAATAACAAAGGTTAAGTGAAGTTATGCTTGGCTTTGGTTATAAAATCCTGCCGTACATTTAAAAAAAAAAAACTGAAATTCATTGAAATAACTACAGTTAAATTATAGCAATGGCTTCAAAATGAAACCTAAAAACATTGAAATTGCCTGTTATGGTTAGGTAAACTAACTATAACGTGTACTCTCGTCATGCAGTGACATCACTGATGACAGCATTCCGAGGTGCCAATATTTTGCCTTTAGCTCTGCGCATCGGAGTAAACTGCAGGACCTGGTCCAGTGTCCATCACTATGTGAGCGACCAACCCTCTACAGGTGGCCAACCCATACTGTGCATGTCTTTCAGCTGTATGTAACTGGAACCAACTGCAGAGCATGACCTAGAGCATTGCCCTGAACCCAAACCTTCAGGCGTGGCTAACTCCACATGGCCTTTAGCCAAGCATAGTAGGGGTTGGCTGCAAGGGCTGACCTATGCCCAGGCCATGCAGACAACCCTGCAAGGATACCCAATAGCCCCTATGCATAACCTTCTGCTGTATGCAGTGGCGGATGGTCGCTGGGCCTAGTTTCAGCCATGACCTACTTTGAAATGTTCATGAGTGACCAACCCATGCTGCATACAGCCTTCAGCCCTGTAAAGCGGAGGGTAACTGCATGTCCACTTGGCAGGCACCCAACCCCCTGCAACGATTGATCCACTGAATCCAGCCGTAGGCCTCAGTTTTCCTATTATTTTTATGGTGCTCTGTCTAATATCAACAGCACTATCATAGATGGTGTCATGAGTGATGACATAGGTAACGTCAAAAGCAGTACGCATCAGTGTGCCAGTGTAAATGTGCAAATGTAAATGTTCAATAAGTTTTGTTTTGTAATCATAACAACATTTTAACTGTGCTTTTCAGTGAATATGTGAGTTTTTCTTAAATGTGTGTTAAGGTGTTATAAACAAAGTTAGGGCCTGATTGCGAGTTTGGCGGATGGGATACTCCGTCTCAAACGTGACGGATATCCTGTCCGCCATATTACAAGTTCTATAGGATATAACTGAATCTTGTGGTAACCTTGTCTGCCAAACTCGTAATTAGGCTCTTACTCATAACTTTTCTTTCACTTTTGTTTTTCAGTGACTTTGTGATTTTTTTGATCATATGCCACATCCAGCTGTTGCTTTCACACAACCTCCTTTTTACAGCCGATCTCGACCGTGCATGGTCTATAGCTGTGCACAACGGTGGTTGGCTGCAGGTCCTGGCCTAGGGGTAGGCCCTGTAGCCATCTTGCCATGGGAAGGCCATCCCCGCTCAACATGGTCTTCAGGGTTGGCCACATTGCTTGGCATCTGTCAACTCCCTTTGTGCCTGCCACTTTCTGAGTGCATCATGGGCTGGCCCTGTGCCCAGCCTGCCACTGGCACCCAACCCCCATAGCAGTCAAACTTCACAGGCTCTTTTTGATTTTGTTTTAGGATTTGTGAATTCTTTCATAGGATTTGCCACCCTTCACCAGACTGGGGAGCTATTTTGGACCTTTTGTGTGGTCCACAAACCAAGTTTCAGATTCCTAGACCTGCAAATAGATCAAAATGGGGACACACTGTTTGCCGACATTGTTGCCCTGTTGCCCTGTTTGGAGGAGAAGGAGGAGGAGCCCAGCAAGCGACGCGCTTACAAAAGTGCTGTGTGGTTCCCATGGCGTGGAACACGCTGTTTGCCGACATTGCTGCCCTGTTGCCCTGTTTGGAGGAGAAGGAGGAGGAGCCCAGCAAGTGACGCGCTTACAAAAGCACTGTGTGGTTCCCGCAGCCAAGGGCGGGCCCGTCTGCGCCCATCAGAGCCCAGAGGAGGCCAGGCCGGGCTCCCCCTCGTGGCCTCAACATTCATTATTTTCGCCCAGCTTGCATAGACTTTAAGTGGGTGGGCGAGCCTGCAGTGAGCCTGAAGCGTGATCCTCCCTCCAACTGCCAACTGCCCCCTTGATACAAGGTAGGCTTGTAGGGGTTTTCTTCTTTTGTTGTCATTGTCATCGCTCACAGCCCTGGGATCTAAATGGCTTATGGATCCCCCTATTAAATGGTGAGCCAGTGTATATTGACTTTATCCTTTATCTGTCCACGTTTCATCGTATTCTTGGGCTAGTCACGCTCAGCTGCTACAGCCTTGGGGGTTTCTCTTTTGTTGCCACAGTGCCCTGTTACTGCCTTGTAAAAAAAAAAATAATAATAACAGCACCACCTGATTTAGTCCGGTCTAATGGGGAAACGCAAGACAGCTGCAGTGGTCCATGTAACACCAGCAATAACCACTATGGACTGCTTTTTACAGAGAGCAGCGGGGTCCTTGACAAGGAAATTGAGCTGGTGGCTCGTCAGCACTCTCGCTAAATTATCGGATCCCACGCTCATCCAGTCCAATGAGTGGCCAGGCCTCATCACGGTGCACCTCTGACCTAGTGGAGCTGGTTGATCCTCCTGCTCCACCCCCAGGTCAGGACCGAGGTCAGGGTGGGGCAGCAAACATACAGGATACACAGGAGACACAGGTTACAGTGGACGGGGCCTGTGGGGCAGTCGGCCCCCGTGACTGTATTAGGCTGTAGGAGGATAACCACCAACCCGGTAGTTGTTCCAAAACCAGAGGGGGGCCTCCTTGAGGGCACGGGATCTGGGGCTAAGCAGGAGTGCTCCTTGCCGGGGGCCAAGGCAAAGCAGCTCAGTTTAGAGACCTTGATGTCTACCATCCCAGGAGCAGTGTCCCTCTCAAAAGACGAGGTGGCAGCTATGCTGGAAGCAAGTGTGGGAGTCCTCCTGGCAGGACTGGACTAAAAATTGGAACCGTTCAAGCAACGTTTGGCCTCCATCGAAAGGACCTCTCAGACTTGATTCAGTACATTAAGAAGGATTGTAACTCAGCTAACAATAGTCCTGTGGATCCCCTGATATGGGGTGGACACAAGGTCCAGCCTCAGCCTGGTCCCTTATTCGTAACTGGGGAGGTCATATTGTCATGCACCCCCTCGCACGAGAGCATCATCCCTCCCACCCTTCCACCGACCTGGCCCACCCCGCTCCCAATCCCAGAAGTAGGTTCAAAGGAGGTAGCATCGTCACTGGAGTCTCCAAGGATGAAGACTTGCCAATGTAGTAATAGGATCATCAATAGGGAGCCTGGGCGAGGAGGGACTCCAGTTCTGCAAACGGTGAGCCAGGAATGCAGTCTCAGGGCCAGGGCCAAATTACTCTCCAGTTACCCCCAGAAGCAGCACCATACATTGTGGTTCTGGGAAATGTACCGGTGTTGAAGCCTCGAGTTACAGAACACTTTTACCAGTTAAAAAATAAAGTGTTGCAATGGCTGAACGCTAACACAACCCTGGGATTTAGAGTGGAGAGGCATATTAATATGGTACGGCTGGTTGCCTGGGTGGGAGGGTCTAAAAAGAGCAATGGCGGTGATTGTGTTATAATTAATTTCATTCAACCCCACCTGGCAGAGAGAATTCTTCTTGCGGCCACCCTTCGCACCACCATGGGCATTATGGGCCCCGTTACATCCATTGTGGCCCTCACCTAGGGCTATTTCTATAGACCCTTGCCTCAAGCTATAATTCCATGCATATCATGCTCATGGCATGGCAAGAGAAATCACGGACCGGCACCCCAGGAGTGGCAACAGACTGCGACACCCGTTCAAGTTTCAAACGCTTTTGCACCCCTGGGGTTTTTAGACAATTGTGATAGACTCAAAGAGTTAGTGCCAGCGGCTACGGCAGCTCACTCCTTGCAACACGACCTTACCCCACAGTCGAACCGTGACAACCCTGGAACCTTTTCCGTGGATGTTAATCAATGCAATCTTATCTCATGGAATATAGCCAGCCTGGCAAACAAGTTTATGGACCCTGGATGGCACTGCTTTGTATGAAGGTTTGACATTATATGTTTGCAAGAGACCTGGGCCACTGATAATTACTTTTTCTTGGAGGGGTTCAAGTCTTTTTTGTGCCACTAACCCCTCGAGGGCAGGCAGATCTAAGCGGGGTTTGGTTGTTTACATCTCCCTTAGGTTTAAATGCAGCATTGTTGAAGTGAATACAGCTAACCCATGCATACAGGCCCTGCAATTTTCCAGTGGGTCTAGTAGATTATTGTTTTAAAATTTTTACAACGCTATCTCATCTCTCCCTGTGGTGTGTAACATTTCCAGGCTGGGCACTTTTCTGACCAATTTTAATACTTCCAATTGTCACACCACCTATCTTGTATTAGTGGGAGATTTTTACACCCATTTCTGTGGTGCCCCAAGAACACAGGGTATAGGGGGTTCATCCTGTCCCCGTCTTCCCGGGATACATCTTACACATAGTGGCCAGGGTGACATCTTAAATACTGTAGTTTGTGATTTTGATCTCCTATCAGCAATGGGCAAGCTGGATCCAGGCCTGAAAGACATTACTCCCACTTTTAAAGGGCATGGTAGCGACTCTTTTATTGATTTCATTTTTGTTTCTACCCCACTTTTTTACCTTATATCGGAGTTTGCTATCATAGGAAGCATCCACTGCGATCACAACCTGCTGTGCCTTCAACCCAGTTGGCCTTTAGTGAGCACGAAGAAGGGGGGAGGAGGAGTGGACTCTTTACAGACTATAGATGGTGGTAGGAGGCTCAAATGGGCCCAGAGTATCCCCAATTCTTATCACGAGACCCTCTTAGCTAAATGTCAGAATGAGTTTGAGATATGTTTGGCCATGCGGTCGGAGCCAGATGAGACTATTGTCAACGCTTTTGAGACTGTCACCCGCTCCGTTGCCGACCTACTGACGGCTCCAGCTCCTATTAGGCACCGAGACATGGCTCCAAGATGGTTCGATTCAGCTTGCTCATGTGCAGCCAGGAAGTTAAAGGAAGCCTTACATGCCTCCCCCAGAGATAGTGCCTGAGTTAGATCTAGCAGAAAGCAGTATAAAGTAGCCCTGGCTAGGTGTAAGGAGGCCTTGAAGGAGGAAGCTTGGCGCAAGCTTATGGATGCCAGTACAATCAAAAATAGCACCAAGTTCTGGAGCATTGTCAATAGTCCTTTTCTGGAAGTGGGGACAGCTAATGTTCTGAATGCCCACATCACAGAAATCGAATGGGTCAGCCATTTTGAGGTTATGTTTGGGGGTTCGTCGGCCTCGAGCATACCGCGAGGAGTGGGTGTTGTTAAATCAGCCCTGACAGTCTCGGGGGAGAAGTTAGGCTGGGAATAGTCGGTCTGATGCGTAATAAGGCCCCGGGACCGGACGGAGTCCCTCCTGACCTCTACATCTCCGATGTGGAGCTGTGGGTCCCCATGCTCACCGCTGTTATTAATGCGGCTGGTAGATCTATTACCCCGGCGTCATGGCCCACCTCCATTATCATTCCAGTTTTCAGAAAAGGGGCTAGAGACAACACCCACTGTTAAAGACTTATTTCCTTGCTGAACTCTGTGGTCAAAGTGGTTGGACGGATTATATTGGACAGGTTATCTAACTGGGCCCAAGAAAATAACATTCTCTCAGAAGTCCAATATTGTTTCCACCCCGGTCGTTTGACGTGACGATAGATCAATGTCTGAACCTCTTCATGATTCTGAATAAGTATACAGTCGCCCGCTCTGGTACCATCTTTTTGGCTTTTACGGATCTCTCCTCCGCTTTCATCTGTGTCAACAGAAGCAAGCTGTGGTAGATCTTGCTATTCCCTGGGGGTGAATAGGGATATAGGGCCATATTAGCAAGACCGGCGATAAAATTATCGCCGTTTTAGCAGCAGGAAACTGCCGCTAAAACGGCGATAATGGGCTTGCTAATATGCGTTATAGAATTCCAATAGAAGCCCAGGTTAGATGTCCTGCACATCTAACCTGGGCTTCTATTGGAATTCTATAGCGCATATTAGCAAGCCCATTATCGCCGTTTTAGCGGCAGTTTCCTGCTGCTAAAATGGCGATAATTTTAACGAGCTTCTTGCTAATATGGCCCATAGTTCTCTTTTACAAGACCTCCACCAAGACACGAAGGCAGTTGTGAGATATTCGGGTGACCTGAAGGTTACGTGTTCGTTCTCTATCCAGAGAGGGGTACGCCAGGGCTGTATTTTGGCTCCTTTCCTATTCAATGTCTACATAAACAACTTAGGGAAGGTTCTCTTGGATACCAAGGTGGACTATCCCAAGGTAGGACGGCACGGCCTCCTGGTTCTGCTATAGGCTGACAATGCCGTCTTGATGGCTAGGACTGAGCAGGGTCTGCACACATTGTTAAATTCTTTTGCCCAGTTTATGGGGGATCAGGACCTGTTGATCAATAACGCAAAGTCCTATGTCATGCAAGTAGGTGCTCGCTCAAGCCGCACATACACCTTTAAGGTAGGGCCCACCCCGGTCCCAAGGACTAGTGTGTTTTCATATGTGGGGGTTCTGTTAGACGCCAATCTGAAATGGGAGCCCCAAATAACTTGAAAGTAAAATGACTTCACCCGGGAGACTGAAGCTATTTTTAACTTTGCCCTTCGATTGGGAAAAAGACTGGTGGGAGCGTTATTACAGCCTTACAGGGCCAAGAGTATCGCAAAAGCCTTATATGGCAGTGATATTTGAGGGTATACCACCATTGATGATCTTCAAGTTGCGGAGAATAAGTTCTTGAGTCAGCTTTTATATGTCCCTCAGGGTACCCCCTCTTTCACTGTGCTTGAGGAGCTTGGTTTGACTTACATCTCTGATTTGATAGCCTACCGCCCTGTGTCCCTCTGGTTACAAAGTTTGGCCGGAAAGGGGTCATCATTGAATAAAATTATCTTAAAGGCAGCTGCGGCCGGCACGGGTACGCGCGGTGTGGCGGGGCAGGGCGCGGCAGGGGAGAAGCCGACAGACGACGGAATAGGTGTTATTTATTTATTCAATAATACCTATTCCGTCATCTGTCGACTTCCCCCTCTCATCCCGCCCCCGCCCTGCCTCACCACGTTTACCAGTGCCAACCGCCGCTGCTTAAAGGATTGTCAGGCTGTCGATCAGGCTTCCAGAGTACCATGGCTTAAATATATCAAGGAGAGTCTTATGAGCTTGGGGAGAGGAGACCTTTTATTAACCCTGAGCTGACCAATAAGAAGGACCTGAATTGTATTAATGTGGCTTTTTAAGCAGCAGTCACTGGCCAGGGAAGAGAAGGATTTTTGATACCCAGTGTACGTCGTTTCATCATGTTAAGAACCACTCTGATGGCGGAGCCGTACTTACTGGGTTTTGTTAATTCATGTGATCGATTTCTACTGACAAGGTTTCGGTTTGATCTTTTCCACCTCCATCTCGCCAATCCAAGGGGCAGTACAAGGGCCAAAGTCTGCCACCCTGTGGCTGTGATGGTAATTCTCCACAGGACATGGTTCATTTTACGATGTTTTGCAGTTTTTAAGACACAACTAGAAAGACCTTTTTAGTCCCAATCTTGAAAAGGCTAATTTTAGGCAAGTGCGACCCGCTTTTATTTTTTTACAAATGCTCACCGGTAGCACTGTCTTTTATGTACTTAACTTTTAAAATCTGCTGTTAGGCTCAGGTCTAGTTGTGATTAACTACCCAGTACTTATAGTTTGTCCATGGTGCTAAGCATTGTGTAATGTTTTGTTTATTCTTGACCATCAAATGTTTTTATGTTAATGTTAATGTTAATAAACCTTCTAAAGCGCACTGTTACCCTAGGGTGTCCTGGCGCTGAGCACTGCCTTCCTGTTTATAAATAAAATAATGCTGTTCAAGTGAAAAGCCAGGTTTTCAATCCTCTTCTGAAAGGTAAGAGCTCGGTTGCTTTCCTAAGATGTAGAGGTAAGCTGTTCCAAGCCTTTGTGGCACAGTGGAGAAAACTCCTACCACCCCAGCTGGCTTTTTTGACACGAGGTACGATCACTTGCTTTGCTTCCGAAGAGCGCAGCACTCTTCCAGGGACGTACCATTGTATCCGTTGTCTCAGGAAAACGGGACCAATGCCCATTAGGGCCTTGAAAACTGTGCTAAGAGCCTTAAATTGTCCACGTTGTTTCACAGGGAGCCAGTGAAGATCTATGATTCCCTTCCTCAAAGAAACAAACCTGGGTGTGCCCGTTAGCAGCCTGGCTGCGGCATTCTGCACGATCTGGAGTCTGTTCAAGTGTCTCTGTTGGATGTTCAAATAGAGACTATTACAGTAGTCCAGTCATGATAGAATGAGCGCGGTGACTGCAAACCTCAGATTGTCTTCAGGAAGAAGAAATTTTATTTTTCTCAGAATTCTGAGGATGTAGAAGCTGAAGCTGGTTGAGACAACTCCACTTATCTGGTCACTAAATGAGAGTTTAGAATCAACAATCACCCCCAAGTTCTTAGCCTTTTCAGCAGGGGCCGGAGGCGTGACCATTGCACTTGGCCACCATTCCGGCGTCCAGAGATTTATGATGTTCCCAAATATGATCACCTCCGTCTTTCCTGCGTTAAGTTTTAGGCAATTTGATGACATCCAGTCCGCAATAGCTTGCATACAGTCATGGCGTGTTCTGTTGTTGTCATCTGGAGCGCTTCTTTATTAGCTGGTACTATCTGTGACACATTGGTGGCAGTTGATTTTGCATTATTACTGCCGGCCTAGGGTATAATCTTATCTGGTATGTTTATGTGAGGAGTGTTTTATTTCATCTTATGTGTGCTTTTATGGTTTTATCTTTTGAAACCGAATAAAGACTATTTTGATTTGTCAAGAAGCTTATCCTGGGTTCACAGACCATTGCCAATGAAACTTACATCAGGTTTACAGCCCCCAGTCACGATTGGCACATCTCAAGTGCCATGCTATGGGCCTTGAGCCCAGCATCATGAGCCGCCAACCTCTCAGCAAAAGCAAAATTGTTTTTTATTCAGTGGTGGGGCTCTTTCCGCCGCCCCCCTCCCCCACTTATTGACCTGGAGTTCGGGGTCTTCTTGTTCTGCCCTTCTTTTTAGAGTGCGTTGACCGAGTCCTTGCATCGTGTAATGGCTGCTGCAACATGTTTGTCAAAGTTGCGGCCAGCCAAACAGATTGTTCCAGGTTCGAGGCCCTGGGAGTAGGTTCAGGGACCCAAAGCAGACAACAGGAAAAAGACCCCTCGTACAATCAAAATTCAATATTTGTTTTAATTGTGGGCTTGATGGAAATCCACCAACTTCAGTTCACAGTATTATGTAATATGCCTTTGGAAATTGTCCCTGATATGCCTGTTAGCAAACGTGCAAAGTGAACGTAGTCGTTTTGTACATGAACATTCCATGAATATGCCCGCTTTAGTTCCAGGCTAGAAGTTTTGGAGCCTATTAAGAAAGGCATGTAAGAGTATGTAAAGTAGTACTAGAGGAATACTCTTTACGCACTCGACATGCCTTTGTGAATGAACCCCATTGTGTTAGGTGTCAAAGAGGATCAAGAGGTGGCCCACTCAGGGTGTACTTTAGGATTTTGTTGGTTGGTGTGTTTACTGTGTTTACTGTGGGGGATGGCTTGCTTGGGGTTTTGGGAGCAGCTGGAGGGTAAGGCTCATGCATGTACCAGCGGATAGCAGCGATGCTGGCAGTGGCTGGCACCAGCTGTGGAAGTGAGTGGCTCTTAGAGTGCCACCTTTCTAAGTTAGCGCGTATTATAAATTTAACAATTGTTATATAACAATCGTAAGACAATCTTCACAGCACCATTATCTACATGATCAGCAAATCTTCAATGTGCATTCCACATATACATACTTTCAGTATAGATACAGTTAATCGACCGGTGTTACACAAGGAAAAATATATATATATATCATTTGAGGTAATAAAAAATGCATAATCCTGCCTGTCACTATGCAACCAGACGATACTCTTCGTCGAATACAAATATTTCTTTATTTTCGTGCTCAGCAGAGGAAGGGGACAGGTCACTCTAACGTCTGGTGAAACTGGTCGCACAGTTTCTGAGAAACAGAGATATGTGACGTCAGCAGCAGAGCCCGCAGCTGCAGGACAGTCAGAGACAGTAAGAACCAGAGATGACTCAGAGAGTAGACATGCTCATCTGAGGTCGTTTATTTCTTCCGGCAAACCCAGAATTACAGCAGTTTTATTATGCTGAGACAAAGAAGGTTGCAAACCACGAATTACCATTATTTTAGACTCATGTAAGAAATGCGGACATCGAAGAACCACAAATGACTTCAGACTGTATCTACCAGTCTCTGACAACTTCTTATTAGAGACAACTGCCATGCATAGTCATCAAGACTGGAAGTCAGCGCCGTGCAAGCGGAGCTGTAGTGAGTGAAAGCTTATTTTCCGGGCAAAGCGCACCGGTACCAACAGAGGAATACCCAAACAATTTGGTGCATTCCTCTGGCCTAAACCACTGATTACAACCGATCTACTCGCCCTACTGACAGCAAAGAAACCGTTTGGAAAGTCACACACCGGACTACCGAGAGATGTTGAGAAGTCATACTAATGACAGATTACGTGCTGCATAACAGCATTAAAGAGACAACTAACCGGAAGATCCAAATTGGTACATCTAAGCCTCCTAGATTGGTTACTGGATAAACCTTTCCTAGGGGTCTGCAGTGAGGCGCCGCTCTTGTGCGATCAAGGCCGCGTGTGCAGGCCAAAACGAGATATGGAGATGATGTGGCGAACCAAGGGGCATATCAGCAACAAGAAGCGATAATCATCGCTAAGCGCGATTAGCGCGTTGGAACCTAACGCCGGCTATCGCTGGATTTTATTGCAGAGATAGCGCGCTATCAGCAACGTTTATCTCCAATGCGATAGGAAATCCAGCGATAGCGGCAAAATGTGCGATTATCGCTGGAAATCCAGCGATAATCGCACAGCGATAGGCGATTCCTTGATGATAGGGCAGGGTGGACTTAGCCATAAAATCCACCTCCCATAGGATATTATGGCTAAGTCAGATTGTAAGCAGGCGTAAAGATTCCGGTGATAAGCGCGGTTAGCGCTACTTTTAATATCGCTACGCGGGTTTGCGACACGATTGATGATAGGAGATAGATGTGTTAGCGACATTATTCAGGTAATTTCAGTAAGGTACGCCCACTTTGCATATGATTAGCGTTGCGAGGCTGGGCGTTATGAAAACGGGCGCAGATGCTTGGGAACACGCGCTAGCGTGTCTTTGCTGATAGTGCAATAAAATTATCGCCGCTTTTCGCCCGAAAACGGACGCTAAAGCGGCGATAATTTTATCGCGGGGCCTTGATGATATGCCCCCAAATTAATATCGAGATGAGAGCAGTATTGACGTGCCTGCATCACTCCTTGTTGGAGCGAGCGTTAGCTGTGCATTGGCATTGTTGTGTACATATAATATACCAGTAACGCAATTTTAATATAAATTTGAGAGTTTATAAAAGGGGAACTTATGTGTTGACATACGGGTCATAAATATACAAAAACTAGTGAACCCATAACAAGGAGACTGCACAGCTAATAAACAGTAGTATGATGACGTATGATGATGATAGTTGTGAAACACCAGTGCCTAATTTGAGCCAGTGGTTGCAGGTCGGGCCCACCAGCACTCATATTTGGGTACCAGCACTTCGTTTTTCCTTATCAGACTTTGACCCAAAGGAAGAGAGAGAGAAAAACACAAAAGGGGTAAAAAAGGAGAAAGACAGAAAAAACAATGACAAAGAGAAAGCAGGGATGAAAAAAACCTACAAGAGTGAAATAAAGGAAAGGTGCAGGGAGTGTCTAGTGGTGGATGAAAGAGGCACAAGGCGGAAGCGAGAAGAGGCAGTTTAGGCATGTGGCACCTCTGACATTCTAAATTGCCTTTAAACATAACATTGGGGCCCAGCCCTTATTCTTTTATAAATTAAACACTGCAACTTATGAACCATACCACGCTAGGTAGGCGGGTTTCATGATCTTATGAGTACATGAATTTATGGTAGTTCTATTAGAGGTTTGGCTCTTTATTCCAGATGTGCTGTGCTTCTAGTATGTTTAGGTGTGTTTCCAGAGAGTACACAGCAGTGTTTTAACTCCTTTCAATGCCTCTTTAGTGTGTTACTTACCTGTGCTGTACCTGTCCTGTATGAATGAGAGATTTGTGTGATGTTCCTCTGACCCAATCACCTGCCCTTTACTTATTCTTTGCATTAGGCAAAACTACGCAGTTTCCGTCCATGTTGTGCATTTGTTGTATTGTGAAGCTCAGTATAAAACATTTACACTACACAAAAAACAAAACAATATGTATTGACAATGCTTGTTTTAATGCATGACATGAATGAAAGAGTGAACTCTCACAAAATATGTGAGCAGAGCTTACTTTTGTTTTATCTTATTTTGACTAGGTGAATTTGTAACATTTTAAAGCATACCTGAAAAGTGGTTCCATGTCACATATATCACTTTCAGCCAGTTCTGGCATTTTAGCCAACCTCACTTTGCATTCTGCGGCTTTGAAATTGAAACCATAAAGTACGTGTTAAGGCAAAATTTGAAGTCCCATAATGCAACATGCTGTTGTCTAAAAAGCGAGGAATGGATGATAGGTCATTGACTGCACTTTACAGACTAGTGAAAAGCACAGTAAAAGTTTGTTCCTGACTTTCTGCCATTTTTCTTGAGAGTTAAACAGCCCAGTAGGTGAGATGGCAGAGATAGCTTTTCATAATGTAGACAGGAACAGCTCACTGGTAATGGGCTAACATTAACACTCCTGGGGTAAAAACAGCATGCTAAACAGACATTGTTTCACAGAATATTGTGAACAGCAGAGACACTATGAAAGAAAAAAAAGTGCTGACACTACTTTTTCTGAGTGCCTGCCTGTGACCGTGCCTTCACATAGTGCAGCACGTGCTGCATGTGCTCCCCCGCGAGGGCTGCCACTGCATTTGCTTGTATCCCTCTTCTCACTCTGCTACCACTGTCCCTCTTTCTTTCTGCTTCTCTTCTCTTTCAATTGCTCGTCTCTTTATTCTCTGTTATCTTCTGATTTTTGGTCTTGCCCGCCGACATTGAATGCACTGTCGTTTTGCGAGGGTATTATTTACCATAAGGGGCCCGGAGACAGCCCATTGCTTACCATTTGTTGGCTTCTTTGTCACTCTTATTTGCCCCTCCTAATTGGGCAGTGCTTCGCGATACCACTTTCTGATCTATCGTTTGCAGGCTGGACCAAGTACAGACTAATTTTCTTTAATTAGTGTCCTTCTGCTGTCCATCCACTATTCGCTGTGATTTAGGTACTATTTTCCTTATTCTTTCTGTCTGTGTTGCTTCTTACCCTCCCACTTCTATTTTTTTTAGAACTGCCAATTTTTATTTCACCATGAGCAAAGCAGCATCCATTGCATCTGTGGATATTGAATTTGAAGAAGAGAGGGTTGATACCTACACTGTGCCACACCTCAAAGCTGTTTGCAAGAAATTAAAAATCTCTCTATAAGAGGCCTCACCAGAAAGGAGGAATACCAAAAGGCGCTCAGCGCCTGGTTGGAATCTAGGAATGCCAGTGAGCATCCTGAAGAGCCTAGGGAGGAGGCAGAGAATTTAGATGGGCAGCTGGAGGGGTCATTGGGCCTAACTGGGGGGAAAGTGCCTTCCAGGGTGCACAGCAGTGTTTCTTCAAAGGCCCGTCCCCAGAGGAGCTGGAGGACAGGGAGAAAAGCAGAGTGCATGAGATGGAGCTGGCCAAGCTCAGGGTGGGGAGTCAGAATGACAAAGAAAATAAGAAATTGGAGTTAGAAAATAAGAGGTTAGCCATGGAAGAGAAGAAGATGCTTTTAGAGCATGAGAGAGTGGTGAGGGAGCTGGGCTGAAAGCAAAGAGCTTAGAGATCACTCCCTCTGGTGGCAGCACACCTTCAGTGCCTGTATAAGGAAGAGTATATATTCCCAAGGATGTCTTTAAGGAATTCATGAAGAGGGAGGACATTGGGCAGTGGTTTAAGGCCTATGAGGTAGCTATGATGTCCCACCGGGTCCCTGAGAAAGATTGGGGAGCGGGGTTGTGGAGCCGCTTTATGGATGAAGGAAGGGAGACCTTACTAGTATTGCCCAAGGAGGATCAGATGTCCTATGCCCCCATGAAGGAAGCCTTAATAGCCAGATATGGATTGGCCCCAGAGCTTTATAGGAAGACATTTAGAAATTGCAAGAAGCTGGAGTCTAGCACCTGGATGGAATATGTGTTTTTTTTTGCAGAGCATTGGATGGTTGGGTGAAGGGTAGCAAGGTAAATGATTTTAAGGAGCTCTATGATTTGATTGCATGGGAGCACTTGTCCAGTAATTGTTTTCCAGAGCTACGCCAGCACCTGATTGATAGTAAGCTGACTGACCCCAGGAAGCTTGCTGTGGAGGCGGACCGCTGGGTCAGTACCAGGGTCCACAAGGGTCTTGTGGGAGACTCCACCAAAGGTGGGCAGGGTCCCCAGCAGAAGAGTGGGGGGAACAAGGGTAAACCAAAGGTGTTCCAGAAAGGGCCCCAAAGTAATCCCCAAGGGAACCAAGGGAAGGGTTCCCAGCCTCCCACTGAGAAAAGACCATAGGTCCCGACAGGTAAAACTGTTCACAGGGGTCCCAAGACATGTTTTAGTTGTGGTCAGGTGGGTCACTTCAAGGAAGTCCCAAGTGTCCCAACACAGTGACCACTGCACCCACTGGTGCACCGCCCGGGAAATAGCTAGTGTAGCCTTGGGGGAGGAATTGGGTGCCCAAGGTGTGTGGGGTCCCGCAGAGATGTCCCTAGTCTCTTTAGGAGACAGTTAGATGGTCCCTAGGACTCAGCTGCCTGATAACACTAAGAAGTACAGGCAGTGGGTGACCATCAATGGCCATCAATCAATCAATCAATCAATCAATCATTTGTATAGCGCGCTACTCACCCGGAGGGTCTCAAGGCGCTTGGGGGAGGGGGTCCGCTACTGTTCGAACAGCCAGGTCTTGAGTTGCTTCCTGAAGGAGAGGTGGTCTTGGGTAAGGCGGAGGTGGATGGGTAGGGAGTTCCACGTCTTGGCAGCCAGGTAGGAGAAGGATCTTCCTCCCGTTGTGGCTCTTCGGATGCGGGGGACGGCGGCGAGGGCGTGGTTGGTCGATCGTAGCTGGCGGGTGGGAGTGTAGAAGGTCAGACGGTCGTTGAGGTATCTGGGGCCTTGGTTGTGGAGGGCTTTGTGTGCGTGGGTGAGGAGTCGGAACGTGATTCTCTTGCTGACGGGGAGCCAGTGCAGGTCTCTCAGGTGTCTGGCGATGTGGCTGTGTCGGGGGATGTCCAGGATGAGTCGAGCTGCAGCGTTCTGGATGCGTTGGAGTCTTTTATGAAGTTTGGCTGTGGTTCCGGCGTAGAGGGAGTTGCCGTAGTCCAGTCGGCTGGTGACGAGGGCCTGGGTGACCGTCTTCCTGGTTTCGGTGGGGATCCACCGGAAGATCTTGCGCAGCATGCGTAGGATGTTGAAGCAAGACGAGGAGACGGCGTTGACTTGTCGGGTCATTGAGAGGGAGGAGTCCAGGATGAAGCCCAGGTTGCGTGCGTGGTCCGTTGGTTTGGGTGCGTTGCCCAGGGCAGGGGGCCACCAGGAGTCGTACCAGGCGGAGGGTGATGATCCTAGGATGAGGACTTCCGTCTTATCTGAGTTCAGTTTCAGGCGGCTGTTCCTCATCCACTCGGCTACGTCCTTCATCCCTTCATGTAGGTTGGTTCTGGCGGTTGTGGGGTCGTTGGTGAGGGAGAGGATCAGCTGGGTGTCGTCGGCGTAGGAGATGATGTTGAGGTTGTGTTGGCGTGCGGTGGCTGCGAGGGGGCTCATGTAGACGTTGAAGAGGGTGGGGCTGAGTGATGATCCTTGTGGTACGCCGCAGATGACTTCGGTGGCCTCGGAACTGAATGGGGGAGGCGGACTCTCTGGGTTCTCCCGGCGAGGAAGGAGATGATCCACTCCAGTGCCTTCTCTTGGATTCCGACGTTGTTCAGGCGTTGCACTAGGGTGCGGTGGCAGACTGTGTCGAACGCTGCGGAGAGGTCCAGGAGGATGAGGGCCGCTGTTTCCCCGTTGTCGAGCAGGGCTCGGATGTCGTCGGTGGCTGCGATGAGGGCGGTCTCGGTGCTGTGGTTGGCCCGGAAGCCGGACTGCGAGTGGTCGAGGGATCCATTCGTCTCGAGGAAGGCGGCCAGTTGTCTGTTGACGGTCTTCTCGATGACTTTGGCAGGAAAAGGAAGGAGCGAGATGGGGCGGTAGTTTTTGAGGTCGGTGGGGTCCGCTGACGGTTTCTTCAGTAGGGCGCTGAGTTCGGCGTGCTTCCAGCTCTCTGGGAAGGTGGCGGTGTCGAAGGAGGTGTTGATGATGTCCCAGAGGTGGGGTGCGATGACGGCGTCGGCCTTGTTGAAGACGTGGTGAGGGCAGGGGTCGGTAGGTGATCCGGAGTGGATGGAGTTCATCGTGCGGATAGTGTCTTCGGTGTTGATCGGGGTCCAGGCTCGGAGGGTGGAGGTGGGGGACGTTGGAACGGTCGTAGGGTACGTCGGCTGTGTGCTGAAACTGTTGTGTATGTCTGCGATCTTGCTGTGGAAGAACGAGGCGAGCGAGTTGCAGAGGTCTTGCGAGGGAGTGATGTCGTTGTTTCCGGCGCTGGGGTTCGAGAGCTCTTTGACGATGATGAAGAGTTCCTTGCTGTTGTGGGCGTTGTTGTCCAGTCGTTCCTTGAATGCGGTTTTCTTGGTGGAGTGGATCAGCTGGTGGTGTTTTCGGGTGGCGTGCTTGAGGGTGGTCATGTTGTCTGCAGTCGGGTCTCTGCGCCATGCTTTCTCGAGGGCCCGGCAGTTCTTCTTGGATTTCTTGAGTTCGTCGGTGAACCAGGATGCTTTCTTGTTGCCGTGTCTGACTGGGGGGTCTTCAATGGGGCGAGGTCGTCTGCGCAGTTGGTGATCCATCTTGTGAGGTTGCTGGCGGCTTGGTTGGGGTTCGTTGAGCTGGCGGGAGGGTTCTGGCTCAGGGATGTGGTGAGTTGGTCGGTGGTGATCTTGTTCCAGCTTCTGCGCGGAAACTGTTGCGTGTGGTGGTGCGTGGTGGTCCTGCTGAAGCTGAAGTGGACGCAGCTGTGGTCTGTCCAGTGGAGTCCGGTGGTGTGGCTGAAGGAGATGTCCTTACTGGAGGAGAAGACGGGGTCAAGCGTGTGGCCGGCGTGGTGTGTGGGGGTGGTCACCAGTTGCTTGAGTCCGAGGTTGGCGAGGTTGTCCAGCAGGGTGGTGGTGTTGCGATCGTTGTTGTTCTCTAGGTGGAAGTTGAGGTCCCCAAGGAGGATGTAGTCAGCCGAGGGGAGGGCGTGCGGGCTGATGAGGTCGGCGATGTCTTCGCTGAATTGTGTGCGTGGTCCTGGGGGTCTGTAGATGAGGGTGGAGGCTCTGAGAGACACCGGAGCCAGTGTGACAGCTGTCAGTTGTCGGCTGGTGTCTGAAGAGCAGGTGATCCCCAACGCATTCTACCCGGTAGTTGCCGCTGACAATTCAGAGTGCCACTGCAAGGTGGCACAGGTTCCCTTTGAGTGGGGGGGGTCTCAGGTACCTTTCAAGTAGCTGTGAGGCCAGCCATGCCTGTTGACTGTCTGCTAGGCAATGATTTGGAGTGCTCCCCTTGGGCTAAGGTGGAGAGAAGGTCTCATTTGGAGATGTTGGGTCTGCCTGAATGGGCGTGTGTAACCACTCGGTCAATGGCAGCTGGTAAGGGTGTTCAAGAGGACCTGGAGTCTGAGAGAGTAGCCCAGGTGCCTGCCTTAAAGAGAAGAGGCAGGGGGCACGGGAAACCAGCCCCCGAAGTTCCCACGGTCCAGGAGGAGGCAAACCTTGAGGGGGATGCCCTGGAACCTACAGGGGAACAAGTGGCTGAACTGGGGGACCTGCCTGAGCTGACCCATTGGCAGCAGGAAGGAGGCCCCTCCAGGGAAGAGTTCTGTGAGGAGCAGAAGAAGTGCCCTTCTCTTGTGTGTTTGCGGCAACAGGCTGCAAACCAGGCAGCAGGTGATCAGTCTGGATCACATTGGATTTACTGGGAGAATGGTCTCCTGTATAGTGAGCCTAAGGTTGCTGAGCCTGGGTCAGCCCGTGTGCTGGTGGTACCCCAGCGCTTCAGAGCCTTCCTACTGGGTCTGGCTCATGATGTGCCTTTAGCAGGACATTTGGGGCAAGACAAGACCTTTGAAAGGCTTGTCACCCACTTTTACTGGCCCCAAATGCGCAAGAGTTCAGATACTCATTGCAGGACCTGTCAGACTTGCCAGGCAAGTGGTAAGAGCGGAAGGAAGCACAAGGCTTCTCTCCAACCTTTCCCTGTGATCAGCACCCCCTTTGAAAGGGTGGGCATTGACATTGTGGGGCCTCTGGATCCCAAGACAGCCATGGGCAACAGGTTCATCCTGGTCTTGGTGGACCATGCCACCCGGTACCCGGAAGCCATCCCTCTCTGGACTGTGACGGCCCCCGTGGTGGGTCGTGCGTTGATGGGGATTTTCTCCCGTGTGGGGTTCCCCAGAGAGGTGGTGTCAGACCGTGGTACCAACTTCATATCTAAGTATATGAAGTCCCTGTGGCAGGAGTGTGGTGTAACCTATAAGTTCACCACTCCTTACCACCCCCAAGGTAATGGGCTGGTTGAGAGATTCAACCGGACCCTGAAGGGCATGATTATGGGTCTTGAGGAAGCCATGAGGCGTAAGTGGGACTTCCTCTTGCCATGCCTTCTGTTTGCCTACAGAGAGGTGCCACAGAAGTCCTTAGGGTTCAGTCCCTTTGAACTACTGTACGGCCATCCTGTGAGAGGACCTCTGAGTTTGGTGAAAGAAGGCTGGGAGAAAGCTCCCAGTAAACTTCCCCAGGATGTATATAGCTACATGCTGGCCTTCAGAAACCAAACTAGGCGTTTCAGACAACTCGCTCAGGCGAATCTGGAAGCCAGCCAGGAAGAGATGAAACAGTGGTATGATCAGAATGTCACTCTGATCGGGTTTCAGCCTGGACAAAAAGTGTGGGTCATGGCCCCAGTGGAGCCTTGTGCACTCCAGGATAAGTGGACCGGACCATTTGAGGTGGTGGAGCGCAAGAGTAACGTCACCTAATTGTACTTGTTTGAGACTCACTTCCGGGTTCAGACAGACCACAGGGCCCTCAGATGGTTGATGCAGATGAGGGGTGAGAATCCAAAGCTGTTGAGGTGGTCCATTTCCCTACAGGGGATGGACTTCATGGTGGAACACCGCCCTGGTACAGAACACGCCAATGCTGATGGTCTGTCCAGATTTTTCTGCCTTAGTGAAGAGAACTCCTAAGAGGGTGGGTAGTTTTCCCCAAATTTCAGCTGGAGGGGACACGTGTTAGACTTGGCACCATTGGCGTGGGACTCCCTTCCATTTTTTGCTGTTGCCTCATCTGTTTTTGCTGGTCTAGATGCTTTGGGCACTTTGCCACTGCTGTTCAGTGCCAAAGTGCAAGTGCTCCCTTTTGTAAATTGATGTAATGGATTAGTGATTCCATGATTGGCTAATTTGATTTACTTGTCAGACCCTAGTATAGTGCACCATGTGTGCCGAGGGCCTGTAAATTAAATGCTGCTGGTGGGCTTGCAGCACTGATTGTGCCACCCACAGAAGCAGCTTGTAAAATGTGGCTCAGGCCTGCCATTGCAGAGCCTGTGTGCAGTTTGGGACTGCCATGTCGACTTGGCAAGTGCACACACTTGCCAGTCCCTAAACCTTCCCTTTCCTACATGTTAGTCACCCCTAAGGTAGGCCCAAGGTACCCCTGTGGGCAGGGTGCATTGTATGTAAAGGTAGGACATGCCCTGATGTGTGTGGCATGTCCTGATAGTGAAATACTGCCAATTTCGTTTTTCACTATTGCAAGGCTATCTGTTCCCATAGGCCAGAATGGGCAGTTAGTTTATAACATCTTATAAACATAACTGACCATAGGAACAAGATCGGAAAATAAAGTTTAGTATGCCTGAACTCAGAATGTTAAGATGCATCTTTTAGTGTGGGTGATTTTTACATTCTGTGTTTGAAAATACCACTTTTAGAAAGTGGGTATTTTCTTGCCTAACCATCCAGTATGCCTCTGCTAGGTTTGTGTATTGCATGTCTGGCTTGTGAGTGACAGGAGCTGGGAGAGGGCAGTGGCTCCGGCAGTCTGATGAGTCAGGGCTGGGCTGATTCGGACCTGGGTTGAATTTAGAGGAGGGGGAGATTTCCTTTCACCTTCCTGGGCCAGGTCTGCTTTCAACAATGCTGTCTCCACCTCCTGCCAGGAAGCTGCACCAGTGAGGATAAAACTGGTTTTGGCTGGGTACAGACACTCTCTGCCTACAGAGAACAAAGAATTTGTGTGTATAAAAAGGGGACCCAGACCCCAGAACTTTAGATCACTTCTGGGAAATCAAGAGGAAACCTTTGCCAAGGAGAAGAGCCGGAGAAGCTGAGGAGGAATACCGCCCCTGTGCTGTTTGCTGTCTGGGGTTGGCCTGCAGTGGCTGCTTGCTGCCAAGGAAAGGAGAAGAGGACTTTGCTGTTTTGCTTTGTCACCTGCTTGAAGAAGAAGATCTCCAAGGGCTTGAAACTGAGCTTGCCTCCTGTTCTGAAGTCTCAGGAACACAAAGACTTCACCCCTTCTGTCTTCCTGCATCTAGAACTGCTGTTTTAGCTGCTACAGAAGGAAATTGCAACACCGACGCCGGCGAGCGACGCCGTAACCTGCCCGAAGCCGTGAGCGCTGCTCCGACTTGCGATGTAGGCTCACCGCCAGCTGCCGTGCCACATCGACGCCAGCGAGCGACGCCGTAACCTGCCCGAAGCCGTGAGCGCTGCTCCGACTTGCGACGTGGGCCCGACACCTGCTGCTGTGCCGCATCGACTCCGAAGCCAACTTCATCATCGCGGAGCCGATCCTCGACGTGGGTGACCCCGAATCCATCGACATCGCGACATCGTAAGGAACAGCGGGTTCGGCGCCATCGTGACGTCACCTCCCTGACGCAGTAAGGAACCGTTGTCTCGCCTCCCCTGCGCTGCAGTAAGGAATAGAGGCTGCACCTCCCCTGGGGTCGTAAGGAACCAACGCTGCGCAGCGCCTACGAAGCTGCACCTCCCCAACGCTGTGAACTGTCATTGTGTTCATCCTTTCCAAGGTACTGTTCTTTGTGGGTCTGCTTGACTCCTCGCGGTCTGCGCTGTACTTTGGGATTTCCACTGGTCACGACGTCGTTATAACTCCAAGTGGAGTTATTTGTTGCTACAAGCTTTATTTGAGTGAATAACCAATTTTTGAGGATATCTTGATAACTGTACTGTGGATTTTTGTCGTTTGGTCTTGTTCTGAGTTTAGATAAAGATTATTTATTTTTCTAAACTGGTGTGGTGTCCATTTGTAGTGTTTTCATTGTATTACTGTATGTGCTCACAAATTCTTTACACACTGCCTCTGAGATAAGCCTGTCTGCTTGTGCCAAGCTACCAAGGGGGTGAGCAGGGGTTATTTTAGGAGTGTATCCCCCTTACCCTGACTAGAAGCAAGGGTCCCTATTTGGACAAAGGTGCAAACCATTGCCAACTAGAGACCCCCATTTCTAACAGTAACATATTGTATTGTGTAATAATTGGATTTATATAGCCTTCCCCTCAACCCTCCCTTGCTTCTTCCCTGCATCCGATGTTTACTTAGGGCCCAATTCACAAAGGTAATCTTAGACATTTGGTCTAAGTTTTGACCAAACGTCTAAGTTTTCCTTTGGGAATCGGGCCCATGGATTCTAAGTCGAGATAATTGGAAATATATTGCATTGTATTATAATTGCATTTATATAGCATTTACTAGCCTGATGAGGCTTTGAAGCGCTACTGGCAATTCAGGGGCAACTCAGGCAACTTTCCATACCACACAGTTCCACTCCACTCCACACCATGCTACACAGTGCCACTCCACACCACACTATGGCACTCCACTCCATTCCATACAATGCCTCTCCACTCCATGCCACAGAATGCCACTCCATGCCACATAATGCCACTCCATTACACAGCACAAAATGCCACTCCACTTTACTCCAGGCAGTGAATCTCCATGCCTCAATATGCCACTTCACTCCACTCCTTGCCACACAATGCCACTCCATGCCACATAATGCCACTCCATTACACAGCACAAAATGCCACTCCACTTCACTCCAGGCAGCGCCACTCCATGCCTCAATATGCGAATTCACTCCACTCCTTGCCACACAATGCCACTTCACTCTAGTCCATGCTACACAATGCCAGTCCACTGCACTCCACTCCACTCCATGCCACACAGTGCCATGTCACAACACTCCATGTCACACAGTGCCACTCCAATCCACACAATGCCTCTCCACTCAATGCCACACAATGCCCCTCCACTCCACACAATGCCACTCCACTCAACACAATGCCACTCCACTCCACACTACCCAATGCCAACACACTCCACTCCACACCACACAATGACACTTCACTCCATTCGATGCCACTCCACTCCACACAATGGCACTTAATTCCACACAGTGCCACTCCACTCAACTCCACTCCTCTCAATGCCCCTCCACTCAATGCCACTACACTTCACTCAGTGTCACTCAATTCCACTCTACTCAATGCCACTCTACTCCACTCCTCTCCACACAATGCCACTCCACGCCACACAATGCCACCTCACACCACACACTGTGTCTCAACTACATGCCACACACTGCTACTCCAGGACACTTCATGACACCCCATGTCACACAGTGTCACTACACTCCTCACCACAGAATGCCATTCCATGCCACTCTATGCCATACAATGTTACTTCACTCCACTCTATGCCACAAAATGCCACTCCACTCCACTCTACTCCACTCCACACCACACACTGCCACTCCACTCCACTCCACTCCACTCAATGTCACTCCACTCCACAATACACAATGTCCCTGCACTCCACACAATGCCACTCCACACCACTCAATGTCACTCCACTCAATGCTACACAATGCCACTCCACTCCATACAATGCCATTCCACACCACAGAATGTCACTCCACACAAGGCCACTCCTTTCCACTCCTCTCCACACAATTCCCTCACACTCAACTCCATGCCAAATAATGCCCCTTTACTCCATACGAAGCCACTCTACTGCACATCACACAATGCCATTCCACTTCATGCCACACAATGCCATTCCACTCCACACCACACAGTGCCACTCCACTCCACACTACTCCATTCCACTCAATGCTACTCCAGTCTACTCCACTCAATATCACCCAACTCCAATCCACACCACACAATGACACTCCACACTAAGCCACACACACACTTCCCTTCACTCTATTTCACTCAACTCCATGCCACTGCTCTCCACTGAATGCTACTACACTCAATGCCACGCAACTCAGTGCCACTCCACTCTTCTCAGTGACACTCCATTCAATGTGACTCAACTCTATGCCACACAGTGCCACTCCATGCCACACAATGCCACCCCATGCCACTCCACACTATTCCACTCCACTCCACTTCACACAATGCCACTCCACTCCACTGAATGCTACCCCACTCCACTCCACTCTACTCAATACACTCCAATCTACTAAATGCACCTCCACTCCACTTAATGCCACTCCTCTCCAGCACATTCAAGGTCACCATACCCCACTTAGTGCCACTCCACTCAATGCCACTCCACTTCACTCAGTGCCACTCTACTCCATGCCACTTCATGCCACACCACACAATGCCACTACCCTCCACACAATGTCACTCCACTCCACAATACACAATGCCACTCCTCACCACACAATGCCACTCTACTCCAAATCACACAATGCCACTCCACTCCATGCCACACAATGCTACTCCATTCCATTCTCTCCACCCCACTGCACTCCACTCCACTCCAAACAATGTCTCTTTACTCCACACAATGCCACTCTACTACACAACACAATGCCACTCCACTACATGCCACACAATGCCATTCCAGTACACGCAACTCCACTCCACTCCACTCAATGCCACTCCATTCCACTCCACTCAATGCTACTCAACTCCAATCCACGCCACACAATGCCACTCCTCTCTAGACCACACAAAGACACTCCACTTCACTCTATTCAACTACACTCCTTGCCACTGCACTCCATTCATTGCTCCTCCACTCCACTCAATGCCACTCCACTTATTGCCACTCCACTCTACTCAATACACTCCACTCAATGCCACTTCACCCCATGCCTTACAGTGCCACTCCTTGCCACAAAATGGCACTCCCCCTACATGCCCTTCAGTGCCACACAATGCCAGTCCTCTCCACACCACACAATATTACTCCACTCCATGCCACACAATGTCACTCCACTTCACATATTGGCACTCCACTCCACTGAATGCCACCACACTCCACTCCACTCAATACCACTCCAATCCACTGGATGCCACTCCACTCCACTGAATGCCACTCCACTGAATGCCACTCCACTCATTGGCACTCCCCTCCATTTCATACAGTGCTACTCCATGCCACATAATGCACTCTAATCAACTCCAATAACGAGAGAGAACAGAGTGAAACAGAGACAACCCGGAGCAGACAAAGACTATCATTCAACCCCAGCTGAAGTCTAATCTACAAAAAGCCATGTATCAACTTGCTTCCGAAACAACAAATGCGAACTTAGGCTGCGAATTTGTTCAGGAAGGGAATATCATAACCTGGCAGCCACCATGGTAAAAGCAGGTTCCCCCGCCTAGCTTTCTTACACCGTGGAACCACCACATTATAGCATCCAGCTAATTTCAAAGGCCTCTCAGGAGCATACCACTTCATGGCAGTCCTAATATAGCTCAATCCCCGTGAGTGAGAGGCTTTATGCGTCAAGCAAAGCACTTTAAAAGATATCTCCTGCTTAACTGGCAGCCAGTGTGGAGATCTCAATCCTTCTCTAACTGAGGAGTGTTTGGGTACTCTCAGGACCAAGCATACGGCCATATTTTGAATTATTTGGAGCTTATTTAACTAAAGTTGATTAACATTAAGATATGGATAATTGCAATGACCACTGACACCCTGACCTCTTTCAGGAGAAGAGGCAGTATTTTCTTCAAAACTCCAATCATTAAGAAGCAATAACTCACTGTTCTATTAACCTGGGTATCGAAAGTCAAGGTGTTATAAAAAATCACCCCCAGGTTTATGGCCGCAGCCACTGGAACAGATAACGTACAACAAGTTTCTGGCAACCAGCCGTGAGTCCAGATGGAACGGTCAAATCCAAACCCCACAATCTCAGTTTTAACCCCATTCATTTTGAGCCAAGCCAGTTCTCCCTCATCCACCTGCTGATCTCCTGTATATATACAAATCGGTGATGGAAACAATGATCTGGGTGTCATCCCCATATGATACCTGGAAACTGAAGGAGCGTACCAGTTCCGCCAGAGGTGCGACATACAAGTTAAATAGTGTAGGACTTAAGGATGACCCTTGGGGGACCCCACAAGGAAGCTGAAAGGGTGCAGCTCTGAAATCTCCACAACTGACTGTGATCATGCAATCACATAGGAAGGACTCCAACAACTTAAGGGCCACGTCCTCCAGCCCGGCCTGCCGCAGCCTTTGCACCAAGAAAGATGGAGATATGGTGTCAAAAGCTGCTGACACGTGAAGCAACACAAGGATAGCCGCATCTCGCTGACCTACCGACCTGCAGATAAAATCCGCTGAAGCAATAAGCGCCGAGTCAGTGCTATGATTTTTCCTGAACTCATTCTGCGTAGGGTCCAGGAGTTCTTGATCAAGGAGATATTTGGCTAACTCCTGGTTTATATGCTTCTCTAAGATCTTAGCAGGAGCAGGCAGCAAAGAGATCGGGCCAAGTTTCTCAGATCGCTGGGGTCACCATCAGGCTTCGTCTTCAGAGAGATGGCCACTGCCTCCTTCCAGTCCTGTGGGTACACCCCCGTCTCCAGGACCTCAGAGTAGATCTCCTCCATAACTTCAGCCATAAGGTCTGGAACCAACTGCAAAACCCTGGGGGGACATGGGTCGTCCAGAGAGCCCGATGTGGTACCAGCTAACAGGGTCTAGCTCATAGGTGCAGATAGCAGGGAGAACCTAGCCAGACAACTGGGGTTGAGTTGTTCTAAAGCAGTCACTTCCTACCATAAAGTTATATAGATAGATAGATAGAAAATGCAAAATGAGTTGCCCCTAGGTGGGATGCACTCCCAGGTGGAAATTACGCCAAAGCCCCCCCCTTTATTGGGGCAGCTAACTGTGGAACAGGAGGTGCCTGTTATATGCAGGGGTGCCGGAGCGAACATCGGCAATCCTTTTAAAGACATTTTTGAATGTGAGTGCCGGCGGCGACCCACTTGGGTTTTACTGAACCACCAGTCCCAGGAAGCATTGCTTCAGGTGGTTCACCTGAGCATAATTATTACGGGGATTTACTGGTGGTTGCTGCACGCCGTCACGTCACATGGTCTACCACTGAAGAGGGCGTTGGCCCGAAACGCGTCTGGCAGGAAACCAAAAAAGGACTTTGCTCATGGCGTGTGCCCTTGCTTTGGCGTAATTTCCACCTGGGAGTGCATCCCACCTAGGGGCAACTCTTTTTGCATTTTGTATAGCGGCCAGCCTGGTCGCGGGATTGCACCACCGCGAAACACTTGCGGGTTCGCGGCTGCTTTATTGGGGCAGCTAACTGTGGAACAGGAGGTGCCTGTTATATGCAGGGGTGCGGGCGCGAACATCGGCAATCCTTTTAAAGATATTTTTTAATGTGAGTGCCGGCGGCGACCCACTTGGGTTTTACTGAACCATCAGTCCCAGGAAGCATTGCTTCAGGTGGTTCACCTGAGCATAATTATTACGGGGATTTACTGGTGGCTGCCGCACGCCGTCACGTCACATGGTCTGCAACTGAAGAGGGCGTTGGCCCAAAATGCGTCTGGCAGGAAACCAAAAAAGGACTTTGTTCATGGCATGTGCCCTTGCTTTGGCGTAATTTCCACCTGGGAGGGCATCCCACCTAGGGGCAACTCTTTTTGCATTTTGTATAGCGGCCAGCCTGGTCGCGGGATTGCACCACAGCGAAACACTTGCGGGTCCGCGGCTGCTTTATTGGGGCAGTTAACTGTGGAACAGGTGGTGCCTGTTATATGCAGGGGTGCCGGCGCGAACATCAGCAATCCATTTAAAGACTTTTTTGAATGTGAGTGCCGGCGGCGACCCACTTGGGTTTTACTGAACCACCAGTCCCAGGAAGCATTGCTTCAGGTGGTTCACCTGAGCATAATTATTACGGGGATTTACTGGTGATTGCCGCACGCCGTCACGTCACATGGTCTGCCACTGAAGAGGGCGTTGGCCCGAAACGCGTCGGGCAGGAAACCAAAAAAGGACTTTGTTCATGGCGTGTGCCCTTGCTTTGGCGTAATTTCCACCTGGGAGTGCATCCCACCTAGGGGCAACACTTTTTGCATTTTGTATAGCGGCCAGCCTGGTCGCGGGATTGCACCACCGCGAAACACTTGCGGGTCCGCGGCTGCTTTATTGGGGCAGCTAACAGTGGAACAGGAGGTGCCTGTTATGCAGGGGTGCCGGCGCGAACATCGGCAATCCTTTTAAAGACATTTTTGAATGTAAGTGCCGACGGCGACCCACTTGGGTTTTACTGAACCACCAGTCCCAGGAAGCATTGCTTCAGGTGGTTCACCTGAGCATAATTATTACGGGGATTTACTGGTGGTTGCCGCATGCCGTCACGTCACATGGTCTGCCACTGAAGAGGGCGTTGGCCCGAAACGCGTCTGGCAAGAAACCAAAAAAGGACTTTGTTCATGGCGTGTGCCCTTGCTGTGGCGTAATTTCCACCTGGGAGTGCATCTCACCTAGGGGCAACTCTTTTTGCATTTTGTATAGCGGCCAGCCTGGTCGCGGGATTGCACCACGGCAAAACACTTGCGGCTCCGCGGCTGCTTTATTGGGGCAGCTAACTGTGGAACAGGAGGTGCCTGTTATATGCAGGGGTGCCGGCACGAGCACGGCAATCCTTTTAAAGACATTGTTGAATGTGAGTGCCGGTGGCGACCCACTTGGGTTTTACTGAACCACCAGTCCCAGGAAGCATTGCTTCAGGTGGTTCACCTGAGCATAATTATTACAGGGATTTACTGGTGGTTGCCGCACGCCGTCACGTCACATGGTCTGCCACTGAAGAGGGCGTTGGCCCGAAACACGTCTGGCAGGAAACCAAAAAGGACTTTGTTCATGGCATGTGCCCTTGCTTTGGCGTAATTTCCACCTGGGAGTGCATCCCACCTAGGGGCAACTCTTTTTGCATTTTGTATAGCGGCCAGCCTGGTCGCGGGATTGCACCACCGCGAAACACTTGCGGGTCCGCGGCTGCTTTATTGGGGCAGCTAACTGTGGAACAGGAGGTACCTGTTATATACAGGGGTGCCGGCGCGAACATCAGCAATCCTTTTAAAGACATTTTTGAATGTGAGTGCCGGCGGTGACCCACTTGGGTTTTACTGAACCACCAGTCCCAGGAAGCATTGCTTCAGGTGGTTCACCTGAGCATAATTATTACAGGGATTTACTGGGTGTTGCCGCATGCCGTCACGTCACATGGTCTGCCACTGAAGAGGGCGTTGGCCCGAAACGCGTCTGGCAGGAAACCAAAAAAGGACTTTGTTCATGGCATGTGCCCTTGCTTTGGCGTAATTTCCACCTGGGAGGGCATCCCACCTAGGGGCAACTCTTTTTGCATTTTGTATAGCGGCCAGCCTGGTCGCGGGATTGCACCACCGCGAAACACTTGCGGGTCCGCGGCTGCTTTATTGGGGCAGCTAACTGTGGAACAGGAGGTGCCTGTTATATGCAGGGGTGACGGCGCGAACATCGGCAATCCTTTTAAAGACATTTTTGAATGTGAGTGCCGGCGGCGACCCACTTGGGTTTTACTGAACCACCAGTCCCAGGAAGCATTGCTTCAGGTGGTTCACCTGAGCATAATTATTACTGGGATTTACTGGTGGTTGCCGCACGCCGTCACGTCACATGGTATGCCACTGAAGAGGGCGTTGGCCCGAAACGCGTCTGGCAGGAAACCAAAAAGGACTTTGCTCATGGAGTGTGCCCTTGCTTTGGCGTAATTTCCACCTGGGAGTGCATCCCACCTAGGGGCAACTCTTTTTGCATTTTGTATAGCGGCCAGCCTGGTCGCGGGATTGCACCACCGCAAAACACTTGCGGGTCTGCGGCTGCTTTATTGGGGCAGCTAACTGTGGAACAGGAGGTGCCTCTTATATGCAGGGGTGCGGGCGCGAACATCGGCAATCCTTTTAAAGATATTTTTTAATGTGAGTGCCGGCGGCGACCCACTTGGGTTTTACTGAACCACCAGTCCCAGGAAGCATTGCTTCAGGTGGTTCACCTGAGCATAATTATTACAGGGATTTACTGGTGGCTGCCGCACGCCGTCACGTCACATGGTCTGCCACTGAAGAGGGCGTTGGCCCGAAACGCGTCTGGCAGGAAACCAAAAAAGGACTTTGTTCATGGCGTGTGCCCTTGCTTTGGTGTAATTTCCACCTGGGAGTGCATCCCACCTAGGGGCAACTCTTTTTGCATTTTGTATAGCGGCCAGCCTGGTCGCGGGATTGCACCACCGCGAAACACTTGCGGGTCCGCGGCTGCTTTATTGGGGCAGCTAACTGTGGAACAGGAGGTGCCTGTTATATGCAGGGGTGCCGGCGCGAACATCGGCAATCCTTTTAAAGACATTTTTGAATGTGAGTGCCGGCGGCGACCCACTTGGGTTTTACTGAACCACCAGTCCCAGGAAGCATTGCTTCAGGTGGTTCACCTGAGCATAATTATTACGGGAATTTACTGGTGGTTGCCGCATGCCGTCACGTCACATGGTCTGCCACTGAAGAGGGCGTTGGCCCGAAACGCATCTGGCAGGAAACCAAAAAGGACTTTGTTCATGCCGTGTGCCCTTGCTTTGGCGATATTTCCACCTGGGAGTGCATCCCACCTAGGGGCAACTCTTTTTGCATTTTGTATAGCGGCCAGCCTGGTCGCGGGATTGCACCACTGCGAAACACTTGCGGGTCCGCGGCTGCTTTATTGGGGCACCTAACTGTGGAACAGGAGGTGCCTGTTATATGCAGGGGTGCCGGCGCGAACATTGGCAATCCTTTTAAAGAAATTTTTTAATGTGAGTGCCGGCGGCGACCCACTTGGGTTTTACTGAACCACCAGTCCCAGGAAGCATTGCTTCAGGTGGTTCACCTGAGCATAATTATTACGGGGATTTACTGGTGGTTGCCGCACGCCGTCACGTCACATGGTCTGCCACTGAAGAGGGCGTTGGCCCGAAACGTGTCTGGGAGGAAACCAAAAAGGGGTTTGTTCATGGCGTGTGCCTTGCTTTGGCGTAATTTCCACCTGGGAGTGCATCCCACCTAGGGGCAACTCTTTTTGCATTTTGTATAGAGGCCAGCCTGGTCGCGGGATTGCACCACCGCGAAACACTTCCGGGTCCGCGGCTGCTTTATTGGGGCAGCTAACTGTGGAACAGGAGGTGCCTGTTATATGCAAGGGTGCCGGCGCGAACATCGGCAATCCTTTTAAAGACATTGTTGAATGTGAGTGCCGGCGGCGACCCACTTGGGTTTTACTGAACCACCAGTCCCAGGAAGCATTGCTTCAGGTGGTTCACCTGAGCATAATTATTACGGGGATTTACTGGTGGTTGCCGCACGCCGTCACGTCACATGGTCTGCCACTGAAGAGGGCGTTGGCCCGAAACGGGTCTGGCAGGAACCCAAAAAAGTACTTTGTTCATGGCATGTGCCCTTGCTTTGGCGTAATTTCCACCTGGGAGTGCATCCCACCTAGGGGCAACTCTTTTTGCATTTTGTACAGCGGCCAGCCTAGTCGCGGGATTGCACCACCACGAAACACTTGCGAGTCCGCGGCTGCTTTATTGGGGCAGCTAACTGTGGAACAGGAGGTGCCTGTTATATGCAGGGGTGCCGGCGCGAACATCGGCAAACCTTTTAAAGACATTTTTGAATGTGAGTGCCGGCGGCGACCCACTTGGGTTTTACTGAACCACCAGTCCCAGGAAGCATTGCTTCAGGTGGTTCACCTGAGCATAATTATTACAGGGATTTACTGGTGGTTGCCGCATGCCGTCACGTCACATGGTCTTCCACTGAAGAGGGCGTTGGCCCGAATCGCGTCTGGCAGGAAACCAAAAAGGACTTTGTTCATGGCGTGTGCCCTTGCTTTGGCGTAATTTCCACCTGGGAGTGCATCCCACCTAGGGGCAACTCTTTTTGCATTTTGTATAGCGGCCAGCCTGGTCGCGGCATTGCACCACCGCAAAACACTTGCGGGTCCGCGACTGCTTTATTGGGCAGCTAACTGTGGAATAGGTGGTGCCTGTTATATGCAGGGGTGCCGGCGCGAACATCAGCAATCCTTTTAAAGATTTTTTTTAATGTGAGTGCCGGCGGCGACCCACTTGGGTTTTACTGAACCACCAGTCCCAGGAAGCATTGCTTCAGGTGGTTCACCTGAGCATAATTATTACGCGGATTTACTGGTGGTTGCCGCACGCCGTCACGTCACACGGTCTGCCACTGAAGAGGACGTTGGCCCAAAACGCGTCGGGCAGGAAACCAAAAAAGGACTTTGTTCATGGTGTGTGCCCTTGCATTTGCGTAATTTCCACCTGGGAGTGCATCCCACCTAGGGGCAACTCTTTTTGCATTTTAGATCGATATATAAACACAGATATATTTCTCAATCACTCTCCTTTATTGTGCACGAAAGAAAACAACAGACCCATATTTGTGTAAACACGTCTCCATTCTTTAGCTCAGGTACTTGGTGAGATAAATCCCGGGGCGGCTCCTCCACTAGGGTGGAGGAGCGTCGCCCCACTGCTTCTTGCAGTGCAAGAAGCAGACACATAAAATGGTAATAACTTTCCGTTTTTACTACTTTATGTTTGGTTGCGGGCGGGTGGGCGGGGCTGCTTTGAGAGCAAGGCAGGGGAGGAGTGGTGTGCCTGCCCACTACCCAGTGCACATAGACTGTTTGGTCGGCCCCCTGGGGCCGCCCAAACCTGCCATGGCACTCTGCCTTTTCTCCATGTAGGCTGCAATGCAGCATACATAGAGAAAATGGCCTCCCCATAAGCCACTGGCTGGGTGGCGTCCCGACCAATCACAATGCAGTGTTGTGATTGGTTTAAGGGGAGGGAGGGAGCCTGGCTGCGTACTTCTGCTTCCTGTTCCTGGAGAGCAGAGAAGATGCGGGACCCGACCGGCGGGGGAAAAGTAAGTTTAATTTTTTTAAAGTAAATTAACCCCCCCTGCGCGTGACCCCCCCACCCGCGCGACCCCTCCTCCCCCCCACCCGCAAGTTATGCGACTGGATAAATCCTGTGTATTCCATCCACGTTACTCAGTGATTGCGGGCGGTCTTGCCCCAGAACGAACCGGGAGAGTAATAGCAAGGTCTGTATGATTTATCAACACAGGCAGGCACTTTTGTTATAAAATAGGACAAATTGCAGATACATATCTGCTGCTAGATCTCATGATGGAATGGAAAGATTCTGCAAATAATAAAACATGAGAACAAATAAATTTTTAATGCAGCGCTTGACTACTTGCATTTCTTTTGCAGCACGGTGAATCCCTAGAGTATCACTCATTTGTCAACACCCCAGCTGTATGATGAGGCTCATTTTTATCCTGTGTTGCACCTTTCTCCTCTTTACATGTGTTTTTAAAAAAATATTACGTTTGAACTTCTCCCTTCTTGTCATGGTTTCCAAAAGCTGTACTGTAATTTCAAAGTAAGGCAGTTTAGGATGGCTGGGCTAGGTGGCCATGCAATGAGGGACATATTTAATAATAGGAGGTAGTTGTGCTGTGAAAAGGCAACCACATTTAAATTTTGAAAATTGCATTTATATAGTGCTTTCTACACCTGCTGAGGTGTTGGAATGCTTTACATTGAGTAGTACGCTACTTGGGAGCCCAAAGTTAGTGGTTAATCCGTTGGTTATTGGAATTTATCTTGTTCTCTCAAAGAAACTATTCCAGGTATTTACTCCAGTTTCTTTGCTGTCCATTAATGACTTAGGTGTGATCATTGGAAGGGGTTATGTGAGAAGCAAACGGTTGATGGAAGGAATAGATAGTGTAAGATTTCAGGTCTATGGGTTCAAAGAAAATGAGATTAGGACATGTATGTGATTTACAGTAGTCTGTATACACAAGATTTATGCAGAAGGTAGAAGGATGACGCAGTGTCTCAGGAACTTAACATGCCGGTACGCGAGTGGGGCTGGATGATTGGAGCCTGTGCTCAATGGCACACAGAGCGCCAATGCAAGAAGAGCGCAGAAATGCTCCACATCTTCCTTAATATGGAGCATTTCTGCTCTCTCCCTTTCAGCCAACGTAGCAAAGCAGCTGTGCTTGCTGCCCTGCATTGTGTGAAAGTTTAGTAAATGTGCCCCTCAGAGTTTAAGTAACAAGCTCATTTTTTCATGCAGAGCTTTAGGAATATAGCAGGGAGATTTTTTGCATAGCATGCAGTCCGTAGATGTAAACTTATAGAATTTTTTTTTTTTCTTCTTATTGTACTGCAAAGGACAGTGGCTTTTAACAGTCTTTCCAGAGACACTTTAACTTTCAAGAGGTGGCAGATACTTGCCTCGCCGCAAAAAACAACCCCAGTGTTTGTTGACAACCCTTTACAAGCGACTGGCAATCAGTGACATTTAGGCATATGTCCGTACCTGTAATTACCATTTGACTTTGACAACATCATTGAGAAAGCTATTGTGCACATCACCCCACTGTAGGTGCGATATAAATACTTGCAAACCCAGAAAGGATACCTGTGTGTACCTACTTCGGCAGTACATTAAATACTAAGAAGTATCTTTACAGTTTATGCATGCAAATCATGTTACACCATACAAACTATACATATAAACTTGTTATGTAAAACTTACCAACCTAATATACAAGAAGGCAGTGAATAAACATGTTGCATCAATCATCATTAGTAAATTCAGTGCTTAGTTTTTGTGACCCATTCATTATCTGCTAGGGAAGGGCATGGGAAGTGCTGTTCCCTGCCCTACACCCTGAAGAGCTCCGGACCGCACAGACCAGACACCATGGTCCGCAGAATGAATATGTCTTGTATTCACACCATGACTTTCCAACAGTCACCTTGCTTTGTAGTGGAGCACACCAGGCCATACAATCTACAACGTTCCTGCTGCGGCTGCGCTGTGGCTGCTTCTCTGCACATGGGCCTCTTGTGCAGTTCTGAATGTAAGTATGGGTCTGTGTGTGCCTGTCTGTGTATGCTTTATGCATGCATGCATGTATGTGTTGTAACAGAGAATGGCTACTAAATAAAGACACATGTAAACATACGCCATGCAATGTATGTGTACATAGATCTATATACACATTTAACCCCTTCGCTGCTAGGCCTTTTCCCCCCCTGTGCTAAGCCTTTTTTTGGCTATTTGGGGTAGTTCGCTCTTAGGCCCCTGTAACTTTTTGACCACATAAGGTATCCACGCCAAATTTGCGCACTTTTTTTCCAACATCATGGGGATTCTAAAGGTACCCAGGGTTTGTGGATTTCCCTGGAGGGGACTCAGAAATTAGCCAAAATACAGCAAAATTTTGGTTTTTTTGGGAAAAATGGGAAAAATGGGCTATAGATGAAAGCGTCTGGTTTTTTCCCTGCAAATGGTATCAAAAAAGGGGTTGTGGTGCTGAAATCACCATCTTCCCAGCTTTCAGGGACAAGCAGACTTTTGTCATAAAACCAACATTTTGTACACAGTTTTGGCATTTTTCTGGGACATAGCCTATTTTTGCTATTTTTGTGCTTTCAACCTCTTTCCAGTTAATGGTAGAAATGGGTATGAAAGCAATAATGGATCCTGGAAAGCTATACATTTTAGAAAAGTAGACAAAATTCTGAATTCAGCAAGGGGTCATTTGTGTACATCCTTCAAGGTTTCTTCATAGAAACTAACAGTTAAATATAGGTAAAATTGAAAATTAGTTGAAAAAAACAGCCATTTGTGTCAACGTTCTCACCTGTAACTTCTTCTAATTATGACAGTTGTTTGGAAACAATATACCATTACATCCGCTAGACCTTTCTGGTTGTGGGGATATATAGGACTTGTAGGTTCACCAAGAATCCGACGAACCCAGAGCCAATAACTGAGCAGCGTCTTGCAATGGTTTTTTAATATGTATCGGGTATATAGCAATTCATTTGGGAAAATGTATACATGGAAAAATCGGTATGAAAGATACCTATGTATTTCTGAAATGGGAACAAAATATAGAGTTTAGAAACAGTAGATATTTGCACATTTCCGAAATTGGGAGTACCCATACTAGCATGAGAATTATAGGTCATTTTTCAAAATGACTTCTTTTTTACACATTGTCTTTCATTTGGAAGGCAGAAATGCATCGAAAGTCAATAGGTAATAACAGTTGCTCTACAATTCTGTGTTACCCTAAGTCTCCCGATAAAAATGGTACCTCACTTGTGTGGGTAGGCCTAGTGCCCGCGACAGGAAACGGCCCAGAATCCCTTGCAAACCTAAAAAAATGTTTAAAAAAACACATTTTCCTCACATTTCTGTGGTGGAAAGTTCTGGAATCTGTGTGGATCCACAAAATTCTACCCACCCCGCGTTCCCCAAAGTCTTCCGACAAAAATGGTACCTCACTTGTGTGGGTAGGCCTAGTGCCCGCGACAGGAAACGGCCCAAAACACAACGTGGACACACCTCATTTTCACAGTGAAAAATGACCCTTTTTTTGCAAAGTGCCTAGCTGTAGTTTTTTAACCCTAGCTCTGCCGGCACCTAGGGAAACCTAGCAAACCTATACATTTTTGAAAACTAGACAGCCAGGGGAATCCAGGATGGGGTGACTTGACTGGCTCTCACCAGGTTCTGTTACCCAGAATCCCTTGCAAACCTAAAACATTGTCAAAAGAACCACATTTTCCTCACATTTCTGTGGTGGAAAGTTCTGGAATCTGCTTTCATCCACAAAATTCCACCCACCCCGCGTTCCCCAAAGTCTTCCGAGAAAAATGTTACCTCACTTGTGTGGGTAGGCCTAGTGCCAGCGACAGGAAACGGCCCAAAACGCAAGGTGGACACACCACATTTTCACAGTGAAAAATGACCCTTTTTTTGCAAAGTGCCTAGCTGTAGTTTTTTAACCCTAGCTCTGCCGGCACCTAGGGAAACCTCGCAAACCTATACATTTTTGAAAACTAGACACGCAGGGAAATCCAGGATGGGGTGACTTGACTGGCTCTCACCAGGTTCTGTTACCCAGAATCCCTTGCAAACCTAAAAAATTGTCCAAAAAAACACATTTTCCTCACATTTCTGTGGCGGAAAGTTCTGGAATCTGCGTGGATCCACAAAATTCCACTCACCCCGTGTTTCCCAAAGTCTTCCGAGAAAAATGGTACCTCACTTGTGTGGGTAGGGCTAGTGCCCGCGACAGGAAACGGCCCAAAACGTTTTTTTGAAAACTAGACACCCGGGGGATGCCAGGGAGGTAACGCTTGCGTGGACCCCCCAACGTTTTCTTACCCAGAATCCCCTGCAAACCTCAAATTTAGCTGAGAAAATCACTTTTACCACACATTTTTGTGTGGGAAAGTTGTGGCATCACCGGGCTGACACAAATGTCCTACCACCCAGCGTTCCCCCAGGTCTCCCGATAAAAATGGTGCCTCACTCGTGTGGGAGGCCCAAGTACCCACAACAGGCAAGGGCCCAAAACATATTGAGGCGACATCAAAATTGCCTATCACAAAACGACCTGGTTTTGCAAGGGGGGTCACCTGGGTTTTTTTTCCCCGTGCTCGGCGGCCAGCTAGGGAAACCTACCAAACCCACACATTTCTGAAAACTACACACCCAGGGGGTTCCACGGAGGTATGGCTTGCGTGGATCCCCCAAAGTTTTCTTACCCAGAATCCCCTGCAAACCTCAATTTTAACTGGAAAAAATCACTTTTTCCACACATTTTTGTTTGGGAAAGTTATGGCATCACCGGGCTGACACAAATTTCCTACCACCCAGCGTTCCCCCAGGTCTCCCAATAAAAATGGTGCCTCACTCGTGTGGGAGGCCTAAGTACCCGCAACAGGCAAGGGCCCAAAACGTATTGAGGCAACATCAAAATTGCCTATCACAAAACGACCTGGTTTTGCAAGGGGGGTCACCTGGGTTTTTGGCCCCGTGCTTGGCGGCCAGCTAGGGAAACCTACCAAACCCACACATTTCTGAAAGCTAGACACCCGGAGGGTTCCAGGGAGGTATGGCTTGCGTGGATCCCCCAACGTTTTCTTACCCAGAATCCCCTGCAAACCTCAATTTTAGCTGAAAAAAATCACTTTTTCCGCACATTTTTGTGTGGGAAAGTTGTGGCATCACCGGGCTGACAGAAATTTCCTACCACCCAGCGTTCCCCCAGGTCTCTCGATAAAAATGGTGCCTCACTTGTGTGGGAGGCCCAAGTACCCGCGACAGGCAAGGGCCCAAAACGTATTGAGGTGACATCAAAATTGCCTATCACAAAACGTCCTGGTTTTGCAAGGTGGGTCACCTGGGGTTTTGGCCCCCTGCTCGGCGGCCAGCTAGGGAAACCTACCAAACCCACACATTTCTGAAAACTAGACACCCGGGGGGTTCCAGGGAGGTTTGGCTTGCGTGGATCCCCTAATGTTTTCTTACCCAGAATCCCCTGCAAACCTCAATTTTAGCTGAAAAAATAACTTTTTCCACACATTTTTGTGTTGGAAAGTTGTGGCATCACCGGGCTGACACAAATTTCCTACCACCCAGCGTTCCCCCCGGACTCCCGATAAAAATGGCGCCTCACTCGTGTGGGAAGCCCAACTACCCGCGACAGGCAATTGCCCAAAACGTATTGAGCGACATCAAAATTGCCTATCACAAAACGACCTGGTTTTGCAAGGGGGGTCACCCGGTCACCTGGGTTTTTGGCCCCGTGCTCGGCGGCCAGCTAGGGAAACCTACCAAACCCACACATTTCTGAAAGCTAGACACCCAGGGGGTCCCAGGGAGGTATGGCTTGCGTGGATCCCCCAACGTTTTCTTACCCAGAATCCCCTGCAAACCACAATTTTAGCTTAAAAAATCACTTTTTCCGGACTTTTTTGTGTGGGAAAGTTGTGGCATCACCGGGCTGACACAAATTTCCTACCACCCAGCATTCCCCCAGGTCTCCTGATAAAAATGGTGCCTCACTCGTGTGGGAGGCCCAAGTACCCACGACAGGCAAGGGCCCAAAACGTATTGAGCCGACATCAAAATTGCCTATCACAAAACGACCTGGTTTTGCATGGGGGGGTCACCTGGGTTTTTGGCACCGTGCTCGGTGGCCAGCTAGGGAAACCTACCAAACCCACACATTTCTGAAAACTAGACACCCGGCGGGTTCCAGGGAGGTATGGCTTGTGTGGATCCCCCTACGTTTTCTTACCCAGAATCCCCTGCAAACCTCAATTTTAGCTGAAAAAATCACTTTTTCCACACATTTTTGTGTGGGAAAGTTGTGGCATCACCGGGCTGACACAAATTTCCTACCACCCAGCGTTCCCCCAGGTCTCCCGATAAAAATGGTACCTCACTCATGTGGGAGGCCCAAGTACCCACGACAGGCAAGGGCCCAAAACGTATGAGGCGACATCAAAATTGCCTATCACAAAACAACCTGGTTTTGCAAGGGGGGGTCACCTGGGTTTTTGGCCCCGTGCTCGGCGGCCAGCTAGGGAAACCTACAAAACCCACACATTTCTGAAAACTAGACAACCGGGGCTTCCAGGGAGGTATGGCTTGTGTGGATCCCCCAATGTTTTCTTACCCAGAATCCCCTGCAAACCTCAATTTTAGCAGAAAAAAATCACTTTTTCCACACATTTTTGTGTGGGAAAGTTGTGGCATCACCGGGCTGACACAAATTTCCTACCACCCAGCGTTCCCCCAGGTCTCCCGATAAAAATGGTGCCTCACTCGTGTGGGAGGCCCAAGTACCCACGACAGGCAAGGGCCCAAAACGTATTGAGCCGACATCAAAATTGCCTATCACAAAACGACCTGGTTTTGCATGGGGGTCACCTGGGTTTTTGGCACCGTGCTCGGTGGCCAGCTAGGAAACCTACCAAACCCACACATTTCTGAAAACTAGACACCCGGCGGGTTCCAGGGAGGTATGGCTTGTGTGGATCCCCCTACGTTTTCTTACCCAGAATCCCCTGCAAACCTCAATTTTAGCTGAAAAAATCACTTTTTCCACACATTTTTGTGTGGGAAAGTTGTGGCATCACCGGGCTGACACAAATTTCCTACCACCCAGCGTTCCCCCAGGTCTCCCGATAAAAATGGTACCTCACTCATGTGGGAGGCCCAAGTACCCACGACAGGCAAGGGCCCAAAACGTATGAGGCGACATCAAAATTGCCTATCACAAAACAACCTGGTTTTGCAAGGGGGGGTCACCTGGGTTTTTGGCCCCGTGCTCGGCGGCCTGCTAGGGAAACCTACAAAACCCACACATTTCTGAAAACTAGACAACCGGGGCTTCCAGGGAGGTATGGCTTGTGTGGATCCCCCAATGTTTTCTTACCCAGAATCCCCTGCAAACCTCAATTTTAGCAGAAAAAAATCACTTTTTCCACACATTTTTGTGTGGGAAAGTTGTGGCATCACCGGGCTGACACAAATTTCCTACCACCCAGCGTTCCCCCAGGTCTCCCGATAAAAATTGTGCCTCACTCGTGTGGGAGGCCCAAGTACCCGCGACAGGCAAGGGCCCAAAACGTATTGAGGCGACATCAAAATTGCCTATCACAAAAGGACCTGGTTTTGCAAGGGGTGTCACCTGGGTTTTTGGCCCTAGGCTCGGCGGCCAGCTAGGTAAACCAACCAAACCCACACATTTCTGAACACTAGACACCCTGGGGGTTCCAGGGAGGTATGGCTTGCGTGGATCCCCCAATGTTTTCTTACCCAGAATCCCCTGCAAACCTCAATTTTAGCTGAAAAAATCACTTTTTCCACACATTTTTGTGTTGGAAAGTTGTGGCATCACCGGGCTGACACAAATTTCCTACCACCCAGCGTTCCCCCAGGTCTCCCGATAAAAATGGTGCCTCACTCGTGTGGGAGGCCCAAGTACCCGGGACAGGCAAGGGACCAAAACGTATTGAGGCGACATCAAAATTGCCTATCACAAAACGGCCTGGTTTTGCAAGGGGGGTCACCTGGGTTTTTGGCTCCATGCTCGGCGGCCAGCTAAGGAAACCTACCAAACCCACACATTTCTGAAAACTAGACACCGGGGTGGTTCCAGGGAGGTATGGCTTGCGTGGATCCCCCAACGTTTTCTTACCCAGAATCCCCTGTAAACCTTAATTTTAGCTGAAAAAATCACTTTTTCCAAATATTTTTGTGTGGGAAAGTTGTGGCATTCACCAGGCTGACACAAATTTCCTACCACCCAGCGTTCCCCCAGGTCTCCCGATAAAAATGGTACCTCACTCGTGTGGGAGGCCCAAGTACCCGCGACAGGCAAGAGCCCAAAACATATTGAGGCGACATCAAAATTGCCTATCACAAAACGACCTGGTTTTGCAAGGGGGGTCACCTGGGTTTTTGGCCCCATTCTCGGCGGCCAGCTAGTTAAACCTACCAAACCCACACATTTCTGAAAACTAGATACCTGGGGGGTTCCAGGGAGGTATGGCTTGCGTGGATCCCCTAATGTTTTCTTACCCATAATCGCCTGCAAACCTCAATTTTAGCTGAAAAAATCACTTTTTTCACACATTTTTGTGTTGGAAAGTTGTGACATCACCGGGCTGACACAAATTTCCTACCACCCAGCGTTCCCCCAGATCTCCCGATAAAAATGGTACCTCCCTCGTGTGGGAGGCCCAACTACCCGCGACAGGCAAGGCCCCAAAACGTATTGAGGCAACATCATAATTGCCTATCACAAAACGACCTGGTTTTGCAAGGGGGGTCACCTGGGTTTTTGGCCCCGTGCTCAGCGGCCAGCTAGGGAAACCTACCAAACCCACACATTTCTGAAAACTAGACACCTGGAGGGTTCAAGGGAGGTATGGCTGTGTGGATCCCCAAACGTTTTCTTACCCAGAATCCCCTGCAAACCTCAATTTTAGCTGAAAAAAATTACTTTTTCCGCACATTTTTGTGTGGGAAAGTTGTGGCATCACTGGGCTGACTCAAATTTCCTACCACCCAGCGTTCCCCCACTCTCGATAAAAATGGTGCCTCACTCATGTGGGAGGCCCAAGTACCAGCGACAGGCAAGGGCCCAAAACGTATTGAGGTGACATCAAAATTGCCTATCACAAAACGACCTGGTTTTGCAAGGCGGGTCACCTGAGTTTTTGGCCCCCTGCTCGGCGGCCAGCTAGGGAAACCTACCAACCCCACACATTTCTGAAAAATAGACACCCAGGGGGTTCCAGGGAGGTATGGCTTGCGTGGATCCTTCAACGTTTTCTTACCCAGAATCCCCTGCAAACCTCAATTTTAGCTGAAAAAATCACTTTTTCCACAAATTTTGTGTGGGAAAGTTGTGGCATCACTGGGCTGACACAAATTTCCTACCACCCAGCGTTCCCCCAGGTCTCTTGATAAAAATGGTGCCTCACTCGTGTGGGAGGCCCAAGTACCCGCGTCAGGCAAGGGCCCAAAACATATTGAGGCGACATCAAAATTGCCTATCACAAAACGACCTGGATTTGCAAGGGGGGTCACCTGGGTTTTTGGCCCTGTTCTCGGCGGCCAGCTAGTGAAACCTACCAAATCCCGACATTTCTGAAAACTAGACAACCGGGGGGTTCCAGGGAGGTATGGCTTGCGTGGATCCCCCAACGTTTTCTTACCCAGAATCCCCTGCAGACCTCAATTTTAGCTGAAAAAAAATCACTTTTTCCGCACATTTTTATGTGGGAAAGTTGTGGCATCACCGGACTGACACAAATTTCCTACCACCCAGCGTTCGCCCAGGTCTCCCGATAAAAATGGTGCCTCACTCGTGTGGGAGGCCCAAGTCACCGCGACAGGCAAGAGCCCAAAACGTATTGAGGTGACATCAAAATTGCCTATCACAAAACGACCTGGTTTTGCAAGAGGGGTCACCTGGGTTTTTGGCCCCGTGCTCGGCGGCCAGCTAGGGAAACTTACCAAACCCACACATTTCTGAAAACTAGACACCCGGGGGGTTTCAGGGAGGTATGGATTGCGTGGATCCCCTAATGTTTTCTTACCCAGAATCCCCTGCAAACCTCAATTTTAGCTGAAAAAATCACTTTTTCCACACATTTTTGTGTTGGAAAGATGTGGCATCACCGGGCTGACACAAATTTCCTACCACCCAGCGTTCCTCCAGGTCTCCCGATAAAAATGGTGCCTCACTCATGTGGGAGGCCCAACTACCCGCGACAGGCAAGGGCCCAAAACGTATTGAGGCAAGATCAAAATTGCCTATCACAAAACGACCTGGTTTTGCAATGGGGGTCACCTGGGTTTTTGGCCCCGTGCTCGGCGGCCAGCTTGGGAAACCTACCAAACCCACACATTTGTGAAAACTAGACACCCAGGGGGTTCCAGGGAGGTATGGCTTGCGTGGATACCCCAACGTTTTCTTACCCAGAATCCCCTGCAAACCTCAATTTTAGCTTAAAAAATCAACTTTTTCCGCACATTTTTGTGTGGGAAAGTTGTGGCATCACTGGGCTGACACAAATTTCCTACCACCCAGCGTTCCCCCAGGTCTCCCGATAAAAACGGTGCCTCACTTGTGTGGGAGGCCCAAGTACCCGCGACAGGCAAGGGCCCAAAACGTATTGAGGCGACATCAAAATTGCCTATAACAAAACGACCTGGTTTTGCAAGGGGGGTCACCTGGGTTTTTGGCCCCGTGCTCGGCGGCCAGCTAGGGAAACCTACCAAACCCACACATTTCTGAAAACTAGACACCCGGGGGGTTCCAGGGAGGTATGGCTTGTGTGGATCCCCCAACGTTTTCTTACCCAGAATCCCCTGCAAACCTCAATTTTAGCTGAAAAAATCACTTTTTCCACACATTTTTGTGTGGGAAAGTTGTGGCATCACCGGGCTGACACAAATTTCCTACCACCCAGCGTTCCCCCAGGTCTCCTGATAAAAATGGTGCCTCACTTGTGTGGGAGGCCCAAGTACCCGCGACAGGCAAGGGCCCAAAACGTATTGAGGCGACATCAAAATTGCCTATCACAAAACGACCTGGTTTTGCAAGGGGGGTCACCTGGGTTTTTGGCCCTAGGCTCTGCGGCCAGCTAGGGAAACCAACCAAACCCACACATTTCTGAAAACTAGACACCCGGGGGGTTCCAGGGAGGTATGGCTTGCGTGGATCCCCCAATGTTTTCTTACCCAGAAACCCCTGCAAACCTTAATTTTAGCTAAAAAATTCACTTTTTCCACACATTTTTGTGTGGGAAAGTTGTGGCATCACCGGGCTGACACAAATTTCCTACCACCCAGCGTTCCCCCAGGTCTCCCGATAAAAATGGTGCCTCACTCGTGTGGGAGGCCCAAGTACCCGCGACAGGCAAGGGCCCAAAATGTATTGAGGCGACATCAAAATTGCCTATCACAAAACGACCTGGTTTTGCAAGGGGGGTCTCCTGGGTTTTTGGCCCCGTGCTCGGCGGCCAGCTAAGGAAACCTACCAAACCCACACATTTCTGAAACCTACACACCCGGGGGGTTCCAGGGAGGTATGGCTTGCATGGATCCCCCAATGTTTTCTTACCCAGAATCCCCTGCAAACCTTAATTTTATCTGAAAAAAATCACTTTTTCCACACATTTTTGCGTGGGAAAGTTGTGGCATCACCGGGCTGACACAAATTTCCTACCACCCAGCATTCCCCCAGGTCTCCCGATAAAAATGGTGCCTCACTCCTGTGGGAGGCCCAAGTACCCGCGACAGGCAAGGGCCCAAAACGTATTGAGGCGACATCAAAATTGCCTATCACAAAATGGCCTAGTGGGCTTTCTGTCCCCCCGGGGGGCAGATATGGGGCTATTGCCCCAATATGCCTCTGGGGAGGGGCAGAAAGACTGTGGTAATTGTTTTTGGGGCGGGGCATTATCATGCCCATTCTGGGCAGCCCCCACCCCTACATTATATTTAAAAAAATCCCTTGTGCCTAGTGGGCTTTGTGCCTCCCCGGGGCCAGATCAGGGGCTATTGCCCCCATCTGCCCCGGGGGGGCAGAAAGACTGACATTTCCCAGGGGGGGTGGGGGCATTGCCATGCCCTTTTTGGGCAGCCCCCACCCCAACATCAATAAAAAAATCCCTGGTTTCTAATGGGCTTTCTGCCCCCCTGACATTTCTCTGGGGAAGGGGTGGGGGCATTGCCATGCCCTTTTTGGGCAGCCCCCACCCCAACGTCAATAAAAAAAAAAAATCCCCGGTTTCTAGTGGGCTTTTTGCCCCCCCGGGGGGCAGATTATGTGCTACTGCCCCCGTCTGCCCCCTGGGGGGACAGAAAGACTGACATTTCTCTGGGGAGGGTGGGGGCAGGGCCATGCCCTTTTTGGGCAGCCCCCACCCCAACATCAATAAAAAAAATAATCCCTGGCTTCTAGTGGGCTTTCCGCCCCCCCCGGGGTGGCAGATTGGGGGCTACCGCCCCCATCTGCCCCCAGGGGGGCAGAAAGACTGTGGTGCCCAAACAAATATGGGGGGAGCAAAGGCCCTTGCCCAAGGGCCGCTACCCCCTCCCTGGTGTCTAGTGGGTGGATCCCTGCTTGGGGATCGCCCCCCTGGGGTGATCCCCAAGCAAGGATCCACTAGGGAAGGGTACCATTGGAAAGGGGAGATTCTCCCCTTTCCAACGACACCTCTCCCATCTTTTTCGGTGCTCGGGGGGCTGAGATAGCCCCACGAGCACTGAAACACTGAAACTAAGTTTCAGTTTCGTTTTCGTTGCAATGACGATAGAGCGCCATGCGCGCGATCGTCATTGCAACGAAATTCAAAAAGAGGCCTGGGGAGGTTGGGGAAGCTCTTCCCCACCTCCCCAGGCAAAAAAAAAAGGGAAATCCCTCTGCTGTCTGCAGCAGAGGGATTTTCTGAGCATGTGCTCATGACGGAATGGTTCCGTCATGAGCACACTGGAACTTGTGCTCATGATGGAACCATTCCGTCATGAGCACTGAAAGGGTTAAGAGACACTAATCAAGATTTTGTGATCAGCAATGGCATGTGCAGACTCCGTGTCTTGTTTCATGCATTCATCAATCTGTCCATCTAACACCCACCAGTCACATAAAATGATGTGTCCTAACCCTCAATAATTAATTGCTCTGCTGCCGTTATTTTTGTCTTTACATGTACACAAAGAATGAGTGTTTATGGCAATGCATAGAATTGCAAAAATGCAAAAAAGAAATATGTGCATGACAACGTTATTTAGGGTAAACATGACGGTGATGTCACCAGTGTTTAGAGGATTCCACACTTTTTTTTTTGTTAAGTATTTTTTATTGAAGATAAAGGATAGCAAACAGTACAGAAAATAAGCACAATATACCTTATTTAACAGAGTATAACGTTAATGAACTCGTTTGAACAAGGGATTCCTTAAAAACATAGAAATATGGAATATAAGTGTAGTGATAAACAGAATAATCAGGAAAGGTTATTTATGCATTATAAATTTTTACAAAAGGGATAGAGGAGGAAAAGGAGAGAAGAAAAGAGAAAAACAAAAGAAAGAAAGGGAAGAAATAAAATGAGTTATTAGGGAGGAGATGAGTGTGAAGATAAGAAAGTGGTAAAAGGAAGTCAAAGCAAGTCAGATTTAATTTTTTGAGATGGAGAAGAAGATGAAACAGTTGATATTGTATGTTCATCACAAATAAAGTTCCACCAAACCATAATAGATAACTTAGAGTTATCTTTCCAACACGATAAAATAACTTTGAAAGCAAGAGCAATAAACAGGTCAAGTAAAACAGGTTTTGAAGAAAGATTATCAAAATCAGCAGATAAAGTACCGAAAAAAACACTTTGGATAGAAAGTGGAATATTACATGAGAAAATAAATAAACATTTTGGCCAAATGGTTTTCCAAAATTCAATAACTTTGGGACAGTAATAAAGTAAGTGAGTCAAAGTACCGTCAGCGGAAAGACATGAACAGCAGGAGGAAGAAATAGAGGGGTCAATTTTATGAAGAAAAAAAGGAGTAATTACAACTCAATCATATATAAAAAATAAAGATTGTGTGATATTGGCAGCTTTAGAAGTTTTAAAATTTTACTCCACAATAGGTCCCATTGCTGGATAGATAATGATTGGGATAAATCTTTGTCCCATAAAGGTTCAATAGAGGATTTATTTCTCATAGTGACAGGGGAAGAAAGAGATTTATATATAAAGGAAGCTTTGGGGGTGGAGTCATTAGGAACATTGTATAAAGGTGTCACAGGGATAAATGGTGTAACATCAGGTGTAAAGTTGTTGTTTAATAAGTGAGAATGAAGCACAGGAATTAATTGATTATATTGTTGGAGGCAAGAATCAGGAAGATCATACTTCTCCTGTAATTGTGGAAAGGATAAAATAGAATTTTGGGAGATCAAATGATACACATAAAAAATACCCTTTTCCTTCCAATGTTTGAAATAAAATGAGGCGAAATTTTATACATTTATTGTAGCAAATAGATGATGCAAGGAAGGATTGGCGAGAATCAGATCCTTGGTTAAAAAGTGTGTGTAATAAATAGTGGGAGTACTTTAGAATAGGGTTTTTAGATATAAATGTACAATTGGACATAGAAACAACATTTCGAAAAGAAAATTAATGTAACAAAGAACGCTCAAAAACAGCACAATTTGGTATGGGAGAATCATGGTAATCTTTAGATATAGCATAAAATTGATGAATTAAAAATGCGGTATGATATAACTTGAAGTCAGGAAATCGTACACCACCTTCAGTTTTTGGTCTAATTAGCTTCAATAAGGCAGTAGGAACGCACTTGTTATTCCAAAGAAACTTAGTGCAGATGGAATTTATTTGGGAAAAATAATAATTAGGAATTTTGAAGGGTAACATAGAAAGTATAAAAAGAACATGAGGGACAATCATCATTTTAATACTATCTAATCGGCGGGAGGAGGAACATGGCGGCCGCCAGCTAAACGGCCGCGGTCCGCTCTCCCGGGGGTTGTAATAGGGTTTTTCAATGGGTCTCGCTGTGGGGATTCCGTCCGCTTTTTAGCGGGATTGGGTTTTACCCCCCACCCGTAAAATATTAAAACTTTGAACACGTACTTTGGAGGGCATGCGGGGCGAGCCTTCTTCTCTGTGCCCCGCGGATGCGGACCGGAATGCCTGCGGGAGTGACGGCGTGGCCAGCGGCTGGTATTGGGAGGTAGCGGCGCAGAGGAGCCGGAGGCGGGATTTGGCTTAGTTTCGGCTCCGGGTTGTCGGAGGCAGAGCCAGCACTCGTGCTGGTGTGAATTTGGGCAGCGGGGTCCAAGTGGAGTGGAAGGTAGAATCTGACGCCCAGGTAGGGAGTTGGGGTCGGCGTTATATCCTCCGCGAAGAAGTTTGTGAGGATGGAGGTAAGAGGCACATTTTTCTGTCTGTCAATGCGAATGGCAATGTGCATTCCCTCACTGAGACGGCTCCTATAATTAATAAGCTACATACTGAGGAGGTGTTTTTTAACTGTATGGAGACAAGGGGGATTAGAGAGACAGCGACAGTGGATGCCTCACCACCCCAAATAAATAGATATACTTTGCGGGCAAGAGTAGTGCACATCTCCAATAACGTCGATATCACTAAATCTATTTTTCCTCCACGTGTCTCCCCTCCCGTCTTTGAAGTAAAAACATCAGTAAAACAACGTAAGCAGAAAGTGGCCACGAAGGACGACGGTGCTGTCTCAAAGAGGGAAGAGGCTGATAAGAGGAAAGGCAGAGGTAGAGGCAAGAAGGTATCACCCCAAAAAGTGAAAATTACTCCCTCACTGAAAACGTACTATAAAGTTATGTCTACCTCAACAGCCCTTACTGCTTCTGCATGTGATCTCGCAAAGAGCAGGGGGCAAGAACTTCCTTTGGCCGCTGTACAGAGTTCTTTTAATCAACTGGGGGTGAGCCCAAGTAATACTCAGAAGAGAATAAGTATAGCGCTTGAAGGAGCACTTGAGGGGGCGGGTAGTGCCCCGGAGGGGCAAAGTAATCAACTCTTATGGATGAACCAGCAGTAGGTTTAAACGATGCTTTAGATATTCATCCTGCAGTGAGCCTTTCGAATAGATATTCTGTTTTGGCAACCCATGATTATGCGGAAGCTCCACAGAGTGCCTTGAATCCTACAGTTGACCATGAGACTACTGACCCCACGAGTCGTTCCTTGATAGACATATTACTCGCCCTAAAAGATGAAATGACGAGCAGATTTACTGTTTCTGAGACGAATCAAGCAGAGTTGGCCAGCAGATTTTTGGTTTCAGAAGTAAATCAGGCAGCTATACAAGCCTCTTGTGAAGTGCTGGCTAAGAGATTGGATGATGTCACGTTAAGAACAGAAGCGATTGAGTTGGAAATTCATAAAATTAAAGAAACTATGTCTACCACCTCTGTGGAAATGGCTAAAATATCGGCCCAGAATAAAGAATTAAAGGAAGTTCTTGAACGTCTTGAAAACCACTCAAGGAAGAACAATTTAAGACTTCTGAATGTACCCGAAGCCCTGGAGGGATCAGATATTAAAGGTTTCGTGATTTCTTTATTAAAAGGGACTGTCTTGAAGAATTCACCAGATGTGGATCTCGGATGTGAAATACAAAGGGTGCACCGCGATCCCTTCAAGAGGAATCCAGCCAGGCAAAAACCCAGGAAAATCCTGGTTAATTTTTTGTCATACTCCGTAAAGGAGTTGATTCTATCTACAGCTATCAAAGAAGGCACAATAACCTCAGGAGGTCCAAATCCGTTTCCTTTCTTTATAAGATCATACATCTCATATATAACTGCAACCAGACAGTGGGAGCTGGGGAAGAGACTTGAGGAGTTAAACAAAATGGGGGCTAAGGCTCAGTTTAAGTTTCCTGCACTTTTACGTGTGATGTGGAATAACCATATGAATCAGATTCGTACAACTGAGGAAGCAGATGCTCTTATAGTAAAAGTCAAAAAAGAATCCGGTGGTGGAGGGGGGTGTCATTGATGTGGGGGGGGTCCATGACAGCGAGACCTAAGGTTAGATGTATTTCTCAATGCCCTGGGGAAGTGGAGACCGAATAGGCTTAGCCTATTGGAAGGGAGGGTTCCTCATGGAGGGGGGGGGAAGGGGAGGGGAAGAGGGAGAGAGGGACACTTTGGGTGGGGAGCAGTGGGGGAAATAAAAAAATATATAAAAGCCTCATCTCACCTAACTCTATGGGAGGTCCGTTTTGCTTGTACAAGTGGCTCAGTGGTCCGCAATTTGAATGGCAGGAACTTTACTAAAAGATTATAAGGTTATATTTATCTCTTGGAATGTTAATGGATTAAGATGCCCTCGCAGGCAAAGATTAATTCTGAAATACTTAGAACTCTCCCCCGCTCAGATTTGTATTATACAGGAAACACACTTAAGTTTTTTAGAAAGTCGTTCTATCTTTTCTAAAATTTCCTGGATAAAATGTTACTGTAATTCACAACAGACGATTAATAGTAGAGGTGTAGCAATTCTGATCAAGCATGGGGTTTCCTGTTCCATTAAATCAGTGCAGACGGATCAGACTGGGAGGTGGGTAATAGCGCAGCTGGATTTTGGAGGTGTGGAGCTAGTCTGTGCATCGTTCTATGGCCCTAATGTCGATGATTCGACATATATCTGCAAACTACAATCTAAATTAATTACGGCAACCCCCCCCTTAATTATAGGTGGTGATTTTAATGTCCTTTTGGATCCATTAAAATCCAAAAGGTTCCCCTTTTATTCTTGCCGGCTTTCTCCTTCGGTTCACCCTTTTGACATTCCCTCACTTCTGGTTTTCATGCGCCTCGACCGGCAGCATTCTAGTCTTTCTGGTCACATGACCATTATTTAAGCCTATGACTGTTCTCCAATCGCTTCCGCATCCGGACAGCGACTCGGCACCAGTGTTACACCGTCTATCTCCAACTACTCAGGGTAAGTCAATAGGGCACTTGTCTTCCGATAATATTCTTGCCCCATCGTTTCTTCCTGTTATTATCCCTTATTCATGTACGTTTTTATCCTCTCCAGACCCTCATGGTCAGGCCCACCCGCCTCCCTCACGCCGAACACTGGACCGTTGTTTTTTGCCGCTAAACGGGTAAGCTCTACCCGTTCATTCCTCCCCGCTCCCTCCGCTACCTTGTTACACCTTTTACCCGCCCTTACCTTCCCGTATTCATGTACGTTTTCTCCTCTCCAGACCCTCGTGGTCAGGCCCACCCGCCTCCCTCACGCCGAATACTGGACCGTTGGTTTTTGCCGCCAAACGGGTAAGCTCTACCCGTTCATTCCTCCCCGCTCCCTCCACTACCTTGCTACACCTTAACCCGCCCTAATTAGCTTCATTTTTATTTTTTCCAGCGCCTAATACGCTTACACTGAATTTGTGAAGAATCGCGATCGCTTACCTTAGACTCGCGTTCACTCACTCTGGTAAGCCATTTTCCCCGGTTTTTCCTTCCGCCGCACTTTCCATTTTCTTAACAGATTCCCCTCACTTCCTCTTATTCTTCGTTTAGCTTGTGGACACCATGATCGATTCCTGATACCGTCCTCCAACTTTTTCAAATTTCTGGACACCCAGCCGGGTTGGAATTATCACCGGATTGTGGGTGAGTTCACAATCGCGTTTGTGGCGAATTATTAATTTTTTAATACTATTATTTCGGTTTTGCATTAAATGACTGCGTCCTTTCTTAAGTATCTCTACCTCTATTGGGCATATACTTACTCCTACCACTCTCTTCTTCTCCCTCCTCCCTTCCAGCCCATCTCAGTGATATCCGTTACCCATACAGGTACCTCTGTCTTTCATTACATATTTCCACAGTCACTAGCCCTGGATCCTGACCTTTGTGTTTTTCACAATTATGGGGTATTTTACTCTCCTTATCGTATTCGCTATTTACCGACCTTATTTTTAATAATTATGACTCCCACTGATGGTATTCTGCTAAGTACCGTTTTAATTTGCCTCAGATACATTATGATATGCTACCCACCCTATCTTTAACCTCTGTTCTCAGCCCCAACAATTGCGTTAAACAGTTTAGCTACATAATATTTACTTTCATTCACAGTATCAGCAACACGCAAGTACTAGTATGCTTTATCTGAGTCTTGTCCTATGTACTAGTGTTGTCACGAATATGTTTTTTTATTTGGTTGTCACTACCATTTCACCCCGCAGCATGTGTCAGGATCATGTCACGCATTCTCCATTTTCCTCCCCCAGATTTTTTCCTCGCTGTCATTATGATGTTTTTTCATTCACTCACACTTCACTGAGTCACCATTTTATTGTTGTAATTGTTTCTCTTCCCTCACTTGGCAACAAAATCACCACTCACTTAGGGTTTCCACTTAAACAGACAATAGTATACTGCAACATGACCGGCTGGTCATGCTGTTCCATCCTGAACATCCATTGCATTTGAGTTTCCCTTTTATCCCTTTGCTTATTTGTTTCTTTTGTATCCCCCTCCCTCACCCCCCCCAGCCCTGAAGAAGTCACGGGATCACTCCCATAGGTGACGAAACACGTGTCGGCTGGTTGCTTTTTTGTGCCACATTAATTAAATTTACTGCAACTCATCATTCTGGTGTTGACCACAAATTCTGTTATTGGACACTGAACATTCTATGACCATACTTTAACCCCAACTACGTGTGCCCGGGACTTCGTTGCTCATCCTATTTTGTGGGTTTCTTGACTCACATAACTACGGGGGTTTTGAGGTGTTTTGTTCCCCCGACCTGGTAGCACCGTACACACACGTTACCTTGCCAAACATACGCATAATTTAGCTTGAGCGCCATTCTCCCTGTCATTACTGAAAAATCCTCACATCGACACAATACCTTAGGATCTCAGGGAAGGCAGCCGCAGCAATTCACACAATTTACTATAGACTAGCCTCAGAGTAAGGGCATGGATAGAGATAAGGTGGCATCAGAATTATTTGATATCTTATCGAAAGGCACTCCAATCAATCCACCGTCCACCAGTGGAAACCCATCACGTACAGAAGGTCTCAAAGAGAAATTCTTGAGACTAGAAAGACTTAAAAAAACAGAGAATTCTAGGTGGTGGGACAGTGCCACCTTAAAACAATACTTAAGACTCAAGAGAGTCCCAAGAGGCTTGCGCTCCAAGATTTTCCCCACATTTGATGACCTGGATGACGATTTACTGGGTAAATGGGAGGAAACTCTTACTTCTAATTCCAACACACTCATTGATATATTATTAGAGAATGCAGAACGTAAAGTATCGAAATTACAACTCGAGATCTCCAACTTAGAAAAGGAAATTGCGGATTTAAATCTAAAAGAGGCAACAGAAAAAAATTACGTCATTCTTAACGAGGTACTAACCAAACATCAAAACGAGATTAAGGACAGGAAGACCAGACAATTAAGAAGGGACGAAGCTGATTACAAAGAAGGACGAGTGTTCACATTTGCCAGAAAATACGATCAACTGGTACAGACAGGAGCCCAGGGAGATAGGGCCACCAGCAAGAACACACACTCGGTTTCATCGAGTTCCACTTCCCTCAACACCATTCACACTAGTGATAGTGATTCTGATAACCAATCAAACGGACAATCCAGACCAGGCCAAACAAAATCGTCTTTTTTACCCGAGGTCCAGACAATACGAAGAGAGAACAGGACGCAACAAAGACAGGGAACCCAAGACAGAAAACCCGCAGAGGCAAGAGGGCAGGACACAGAGGACTACAAAAGGAAACTCAGGTCAGGGGACGGGGACGGGAAGAACAAATAGACCAGCCAGACTCTGGCATACAAGTTGTTAACCTCTCGTCCCAGACATTAAACAGTGGAATGATCTCACTCTTAGGTAAGGGTTTGAGTTTTAACCCTCATGAAAAAGGAGACACAAAATTGATCTCTTTAAATTCATTAGAAACATCAAAATAAAAAAACACTTTTTGGGCACACAACCTATCAATAGGAACGCCAGAAAGATCTGTACTGACGACACTTTAGGAGGACACAGTATAAAACATATACAGGTCACACATCTACTTCTTTCACTGACAGACTCCGACGACCCCCCTATAGACATGGACAACCTATTACATGATCTTGACATAGAGACGGACTTGACCCTCAATAGCGGCCTGAAAAATAAATCCAGATGGACGCCGACTCTCCCAGGAGGCAACCCTATAGACACCTTTTACAATTTGGTTATGTCCGACATGGACAAACATGAGTACAAAACTCTCAATAACAAACGCAGAATTAGAGGCAATCTGTGTAGAGATGAACGCATGGCCCTTAAAACACTAGGCTCCAACCCCGACATCATAATCAGGGAGGCTGATAAAGGGGGTAACGTGGTGGTCATGAACCGATTGGACTACCACAAAGAAATCATGTCTCAATTAAGCGACACCTCCTGCTATGAACAAGTCAAAAGCAACCCTATGAGCGTACTTATCACCAAAATCAACAGATGTTTTTCGGATTGGCACACACTGGGCCTAATCGATGATCAGGAGTTACTTTATCTCAAAGTACACAGACCCCCATTTCCCTGCCTATACACACTACCCAAGATACATAAACCGGCGCCTTTTCCTCCTGGAAGGCCAATAGTGTCGGGCATTGGCGGTCCTACTGAAAGACTTGCACAATATGTAGACCTGTTCTTAGGTCCCATGGTTAAGAATCTACCCTCTCACATCCAGGACACTAAGCACATCTTGAGTATATTGGCCGATGTACAATGGCAACCTGGCATGATCCTAGCCACCCTGGACGTAGTTTCTCTCTGTACCACCATAGAACCGGAATTGGGACTTAAAGCCGTCACTAGTCTTCTACTCAACAGGCCTGCCACGTTATGGCAACACACAAACATGCCCATCACCATGATGGACATTATCCTTAATAACAACTTCTTCATGTATGAACAAAGGTGGTACAAACAGAACAAAGGTGTAGCCATGCGTTCCAAATTCTCACCATCATTTGCTAACCTCTACATGGGTGTACTTGAATCTAACTGGATTTGGAGCACCAATGGGGCTCCTTGGGTTGACTCCATAATCTACTGGGGACGTTATATAGATGACTGTCTACTATTATGGGCAGGGTCTCAAAGCGAGCTCGACAGTTTCTGCAGACATCTTAATTCTAATGTCATGAATATGAGATTCACGAGCGAATCCAGCAGATCTAACATCACATTTCTTGATGTAGATCTCTACATAAAGTCAGACACCTTACACAGTAGATTGCACAGAAAGGCCACCTCATGCAATGCCATATTACACGCGGAGAGTTCCCACCCCTCCCATCAGATACAAGCCATCCCTTATGGGGAGTTTGTCAGGGCCAGAAGGAACTGCAGCGAAGAACCAGAATTTCAAGATTGTATATCCAACATGAAACATAGATTCAGAGCTAGAGGCTACGATGCGCATACCATAAGCAAAGCAGTAAAAAGGATACACAACATAGAGAGAAACGAAACACTACGCGACAAAAGGGTAGTTACGGAACAAGAACAGAAACTGAGACTAATCACAGACTACAGCGACATGGGTCTGGCAATGAAAAGGAGTATAGACAGACACTGGGGCATCCTACTGGCAGACACATCTCTTAAAGATGTCATCCCGGGGAGACCACAGATCACCTACAGACGGGGAAGAACACTTAGAACTAGATTGAGCCCGAGTATACCCAGTCCCCTCAGCAGACAAACATGGCTCAACACCCACACCTTAGGATTCCACAAGTGTGGCTGCTGCGGTATCTGCAGAATAGCCCAGAATGGAATTAAGACATTCACTGCCAAAAACAAGATTGAGAATACTATCAGAAACAACATCAACTGCAATACATGCTTCGTGGTATATATTCTTGAATGCACATGCAAGCAGTGGTATATCGGCAGTACCATCAGACCATTGAAAGACCGCATTGGTGAACATGTCAGAGCACTTTCGAACCAGGATAGCAGATATCCTATGGCGACACATGTCATGAACTGCACAACCCAAAGTTCCAAGAAACGCTTCTCCTTTTTTGGCTTCGACGTGGCTACCGTCAGTGCTAGAGGTGGCAACAGGGAACTAAGACTCAGACGACTGGAAGCCACTTGGATTATGCGCTTACAGACGGTCCAATACGGTTTGAACACCGACCATGAACTGCACTACTTCCTGGGTGATTGAACAATTCAGTCTGTACTATCTATGGTCTAGATGCATCATGAATAATATGAAGACTACCTTCTGAACCGGTAATAGCCACTCAAGCAGTCTTCGCTGTTTTTCTCTTTGCTGTTGTGTTTTTGGTCACAAAAGTGACCGTATGTCTGTCTTATACGTTACAGTCATATTGATGTCAAGTGGTTGATACATTATCATGCTAGATAGATGTTTCTCAAACATGGTTGCCCGTTCCAGGCACATAATTTTGTGCACAGTTTTCCCTTATTCTGCTCTCATATCAACCTATTTTTTAAAATAATCATTATTGTCTTTTATTTACTGTTATGTAATTGTTTTGCATAAGCACACATACTCATGTACCCTCTTTACTCTCACCACGTTGACTTCAGGATTTTCCACATGTCTTAATGAGATAAGTCATCCTTTGGGGATTCTCTTCTTTGGCACTACGTTGAATATGTCCTGTCCCTCTTACACCTCCCGTGACGACCCTACCTTGCACCACTAGGTACTTTCTAGAGTGTACTCTCCCTGCTATACTTCCGGTTGGACATTTTCCTTCCCGATTATCATTACATCACCCCACGCATCTGGTGAATTTTATCTGTTTCCATGTGCGGCTTTGACTCACCACCTCTACAATTTTTCATCTCCTTTGAGCCTAGGCTCTGTCGGGCTTAATTTTTAAGCCAATGCCATGTCGGGCACAATACTTCGCCCCCTGTTTCCATTTCCGATCCCCACCGCCATATCTGTCCACCATGTACTGGAGCGGTCAACCGGCATCTTTCCAGCCTTTTAGCAAGTTTCTATGATACCTACTTTTTGCCCCCCCTACCACCTTTATCCTAACGTCCATTCTTTCGCCTATTCACTTACGCCTCACGACTTATTACTCTATTGATCCTACCAGTGAATTCATACAATAGTCTCAGTCTTTCTTTTCTTTTTCGCCGGCTCCTTCCTTACATTGCCTTCTGACATAACCTACTTCCGGTTCCATAGCCCGCTATAGGCATATAATTTCTTAAGCTAATAAACACGCCTCATGGCTCGCTACTCGTATGATATTACAAGTGAACTCATACACTAGTCTCAGGTTCCCCTTTTATTTTCGCCGGCTTTCTCCTTCGGTTCACCCTTTTGACATTCCCTCATTTCCGGTTTTCATGCGCCTCGACCGGCAGCATTCTAGTCTTTCTGGTCACATGACCATTATTTAAGCTTATGACTGTTCTCCAATCGCTTCCGCATCCGGACAGCGACTCGGCACCAGTGTTACACCGTCTATCTCCAACTACTCAGGGTAAGTCAATAGGGCACTTGTCTTCCGATAATATTCTTGCCCCATCGTTTCTTCCTGTTATTATCCCCTATTCATGTACGTTTTTCTCCTCTCCAGACCCTCGTGGTCAGGCCCACCCGCCTCCCTCACGCCAAACACTGGACCGTTGTTTTTTGCCGCTAAACGGGTAAGCTCTACCCGTTCATTCCTCCCCGCTCCCTCCGCTACCTTGTTACATCTTTTACCCGCCCTTACCTTCCCGTATTCATGTACGTTTTCTCCTCTCCAGACCCTCGTGGTCAGGCCCACGCGCCTCCCTCATGCCGAATACTGGACCATTGGTTTTTGACGCCAAACGGGTAAGCTCTACCCGTTCATTCCTCCCCGCTCCCTCCGCTACCTTGCTACACCTTAACCCGCCCTAATTAGCTTCATTTTTATTTTTTCCAGCGCCTAATACGCTTACACTGAATTTGTGAAGAATCGCGATCGCTTACCTTAGACTCACGTTCACTCACTCTGGTAAGCCATTTTCCCCGGTTTTTCCTTCCGCCGCACTTTCCTTTTTCTTAACAGATTCCCCTCACTTCCTCTTATTCTTCGTTTAGCTTGTGGACACCATGATCAATTCCTGATACCGTCCTCCAACTTTTTCAAATTTCTGGACACCCAGCCGGTTTGGAATTATCACCGGCTTGTGGATGAGTTCACAATCGCGTTTGTGGCAAATTATTAATTTTTGAATACTATTATTTCGGTTTTGCATTAAATGACCGCGTCCTTTCTTAAGTATCTCTACCTCTATTGGGCATATACTTACTCCTACCACTCTCTTCTTCTCCCTCCTCCCTTCCAGCCCATCCCAGTGATATCCGTTACCCATACAGGTACCTCTGTCTTTCATTACATATTTCCACAGTCACTAGCCCTGGACCCTGACCTTTGTGTTTTTTTCACAATTATGGGGTATATTACTCTACTTATCGTATTCGCTATTTACCGACCTTATTTTTAATAATTATGACTCCCACTGATGGTATTCTGCTAAGTACCGTTTTAATTTGCCTCAGATACATTATGATATGCTACCCACCCTATCTTTAACCTCTGTTCTCAGCCCCATCAATTGCGTTAAACAGTTTAGCTACATAATATTTACTTTCATTCACAGTATCAGCATCACGCCAGTACTAGTATGCTTTATCTGAGTCTTGTCCTATGTACTAGTGTTGTCACGAATATGTTTTTTTATTTGGTTGTCACTAGTCACTACCATTTCACCCCGCAGCATGTGTCAGGATCATGTCACGCATTCTCCATTTTCCTCCCCCAGTTTTTTTCCTTGCTGTCATTATGATGTTTTTTCGTTCACTCACACTTCACTGAGTCACCATTTTATTGTTGTAATTGTTTCTCTCACCTCACTTGGCAACAAAATCACCACTCACTTAGGGTTTCCACTTAAACAGACAATAGTATACTGCAACATGACCGGCTGGTCATGCTGTTCCATCCTGAACATCCATTGCATTTGAGTTTCCCTTTTATCCCTTTGCTTATTTGTTTCTTTTGTATCCCCCCCCCAGCCCTGAAGAAGTCACAGGATCACTCCCATATGTGACGAAACACGTGTCGGCTGGTTGCTTTTTTGTGCCACATTAATTAAATTTACTGCAACTCATCATTCTGGTGTTGACCACAAATTCTGTTATTGGACACTGAACATTCTATGACCATACTTTAACCCCAACTACGTGTGCCCAGGACTTCGTTGTTCATCATTACAATGCGTTTGCTGTAAAAAAGCTATATGGGAATTGAGTTTAAATAAATGAGAAAGTACCTTTTGGCGCTTTACGGGGTGACCCAGACCATGGACATTCCACGAGACAACATTAAACATGTTGCGGGGTGAGGAAAGGTATATGGAAGCAGGTACAATGGGCTGCAAGACCAATAAAAGAGACAAAAAGACACCTGTGGTGTTCTCCACATTAGTTGAATAAATGATCAAGGCAGATAAACTTGAAGAGGTCCGTTTTATTCACCTCAGCCACCAACAGCTTACAGATAACTGACCAAAATAGAATCAGTCTAACATTCTTATCTAGAATACATAGTAAGATTCCAAATAGAACACACTAAGATGTCACAACACCATTTAATGACAACCATAAAATAACATAAATTAAAAGCAATGAAATGGGTGGAAGAACGAATAAGGAAAACACTCATGTGAGAACAAGAATAAAGGTTAAGAAAGATAAAAAAGAAAAAAGACCAATACAAAAAAGAGGAAGGTAGGGGGGAGGAGATAAGAAGGGGAAAAATGAGAGACAGATCAAGGATAAAGATCCAGATCTGAATTGAAACGGTTAACAGGTAAGCAAAGGGCATGTTAACGCTGAGAACAAGGACGGCAACAAGGACGAAACTAAGAAATTAAACAGCAAAAAGCCTCATAATAAATGGAGACAAAGATACTGATGAGTAAAGAAAAACAAAGTGTACAGACAATTAAAGATAATTAGTTACCAGCATAGAGAGAAAAAAAGGGGAGAGTACAATAGAGTAAAAGAAAAAGAAGATTAGTAAAAAACAAAAGGAAGTATGTAATTAGAGTAAAAACAACAGAAATCTGAAAAAGGAGCATTAGTCTCCATGTTGTGAGATGAAATACTACGCAGAAAAAGTTTCAGCTTATCCGGATCATCGAAAGAACGTGAGGTGCCTTCATGGGTGATCTTGCAGAGGCATGGATGAAGAATGCCATATTGAATGTTCAAGTGTCTCATCTGAGGATGAAGAGCTAAGAATTCTTTTCGATGGGCATTAGTTGCATTGGAGATATCCTGTGAAATGAAAAGGTTGTGGCCAGACCAAATAAGGCGACGTTTAACTTTGACAGCCTTCAGGACACGCATCAGGTCAGTGAATTCCAAAAAGAGCATTATGATACCAAGTGGTTTAGATGAGTTAGGTTGATGACAGCCCAAACGATGAGCACGTTGAATGTTGAGAAGCGGAGAAGATTGAAGATCCAGGAGATCAGGAAGAAATTGCTTCAAGAAGGACAGAATATCAGAGCCCTCAATATTCTCAGGAAGACCGTAAAGGCGAAGATTATTTCGTCTATTTCGATTTTTAAGGTCTTCGGTGTGGAGCTTAAGATTTTGTATTTCTTGCTCTAACATAGGTATTTTGGTAGATATATCTTGAAGGTCTCCCACACGTTGTTCTAATTCCGACATCTTCCCCTCCATAACAATTCAGCAATCCTCAATTTGTTGTTGTTTTTCATTGGTTGCACACATAAATGGTTGAAGACCTCAGACCTCATCCAAGATAGAGTCTAAGACAGGATTCTGGGAAGATAAAATAGGAGAAGACGGGTCGTTCTTCGCTCTTTTTGGTTTTGTACCTGAAGAAGTTGGTTTGGAGGATGTGTGTATGTCACTGGCCATCATGCTATAATGAGTAGGACGAGAAGAGCGAGTCTGGCCCATACAAGGAGGAAATATTCAGCTCAAATGACCGTTGAAAAACAAATAGTCAGAAAAAAGGAGGTCAGAGAGCCAAATAACCTCAGTATAGACGTACTTGCAGATAGCCAAAAATAGGAGTATCAGAAACGTAGAACCATTGTGCAAATAGGTAACGTCATTTAAAGACAGCCAAGTTAGGGAGAAGAACTTTCATTGTGGAAAATATCAACCAGCCAGAGGAGACCATAAACCAATGCACCAACGGGTCTAAAAAGCACATTCCACTACAGTAATCCAATGATATAAATATCAGCCATGGCGAAGAGAAAACCCATGTATATCAGAAGACAAATAGAAAAAGAAAAGGTAAAAAACCATTAGCGCGCGCAACGCGACCTAAAATGGCAGTCGCTCGCGTCTAGATATGGAAAGTCACCACTGCGGCTCACGGTTCCAAGAACGCACTTTCATGGTGTAGAAACAGCCTGTAGAATACTGCCGATGGTTGGGAAAGCAAGGTCGCATCCGGAGTCAGCAGAAATTGCATGAAAGTAGCAAAACAAAAGCAGATGAAAGGCAAAAATCAGTAACACGAGCGACGCGACCTAAAATGGCGGCCGCTCGCGTCTATCTGTGGAGAATCACCGCCACAGCTCACAGGTCCAGGAACGCACCTGCATGGTGCAGAAACGGCATATAAACTCACCGCCGATAATTAGGAGGGCACAGCCGCATCCGAAGTCAGGCAAAACTGCGGGAAAGAGGCAGAATAAGCAATAAAGCTCTGCGTCCGTAACGGAGCTTAAGGAGCAGCCCCCATCTTGCGTCGGCGCCGAAGCCACGCCCCTCGATTCCCCACTTTTTTATTGGGGACGCATTGAAGGATTTTGCCGCATCACCGGAGCTTGCCAAGAGGAGGGGACTCTAACCCCCAGAGACAACCGCACCAGGAGGCGCTCTCCAGCCGTGTCACTCCCGCTGCGTTGGAGGCCCTTAAAAACAGCTCAGGGCCCCCGCAGCGCGGGACGCATTGAAGGATTTTGCCGCATCACTGGAGCTTGCCAAGAGGAGGGGACTCTAACCCCCAGAGACACCCGCGCCAGGAGGCGCTCTCCAGCCGCGTCACTCCCACTGCGTTGGAGGCCCTTAAAACCAGCTCAGGGCCCCCACAGCGCGGGACGCATTGAAGGATTTTGCCGGATCACCGGAGCTTGCCAAGAGGAGGGGACTCTAACCCCCAGAGACACCCGTGCCAGGAGGCGCTCTCCAGACGCGTCACTCCCGCTGCTTGGAGGCCCTTAAAACCAGCTCAGGGCCCCCGCAGCGCGGGACGCATTGAAGGATTTTGCCGCATCACCGGAGCTTGCCAAGAGGAGGGGACTCTAACCCCCAGAGACACCAGTGCCAGGAGGCGCTCTCCAGCCGCGTCACTCCCGCTGCGTTGGAGGCCCTTAAAACCAGCTCAGGGCCCCCGCAGCGTGGGACGCATTGAACGATTTTTCCGCATCACCGGAGCTTGCCAAGAGGAGGGGACTCTAACCCCCAGAGACACCCGCGCCAGAGGCGCTCTCCAGCCGCGTCACTCCCGCTGCATTGGAGGCCCTTAAAACCAGCTCAGGGCCCCCGCAGCGCGGGACGCATTGAACGATTTTGCCGCATCACCGGAGCTTGCCAAGAGGAGGGGACTCTAACCCCCAGAGACACCCGTGCCAGGAGGCGCTCTCCAGCCGCGTCATTCCCGCTGCGTTGAAAGACCTTAAAACCAGCTCAGAGCCCCCGCAGCGCGGGACGCATTGAAGGATTTTGCCGCATCACCGGAGCTTGCCAAGAGGAGGGGACTCTAACCCCCAGAGACACCCGCGCCAGGAGGCGCTCTCCAGCCGCGTCACTCCCGCTGCGTTGGAGGCCCTTAAACCAGCTCAGGGCCCCCGCAGCGCGGGATGCGCGCGGGCGTGCCCGGGCCAAGGGGGGCCCGTCCGAGCCCGTCAGAGGCTGGAGGAGGCTGGGCTAGGCCACCCCCTGTGATCTCACGCATTAAGTTGGACAAGTTGGACATCAGCTGCTAAACAAGGTACAGATTTGATTTTGCACAGTCTGAGGATCAGTTAGTAATCGAATTGCAGTTACCTGACAGAATGAGCAAGTGTAAGGTCACGGGCTTATTGGCAGGAGGGGGGGTCGTGGGGACCCTGGACGCATTTTTGACCAGAGCAGAGTCGGTCTTGATCCATCAAATCCAGCTCACCGAAAAAAGACTTTCCTTGGATACTTTTGCGGCCCAAAAAAGGTCATCGATGGGGGGCATAGTTATGGCCAAATCCCCCAGGGGGGTGCAGCAACCTGCGGACCACTCATGTGCTGCTATCTTAGGTCCAAGTAATAACGGGGAGATAGCTGATCTCCCAGTCATATCACCAGCGGCATTTGAGGTGACCACAGTTGCACAGATAAATACCACCAACTCTGCCCAAGATCCTGTGGGGGAACGGGATCTTGAGTTTTTAGACACTTCACCTATATTGACTATGGAGACATCGGCTCCCATCACGGTTCACAATGCAACTACGCCTGGCACGTGTCGTGGTGAGGTCTTCACCAGATCCAAAAGGGTCACCAGGGAAAGTGCGATAAGCCTATCGAAATCTTTGGCAACAGGCAGTGGAGAGCCGCCTGCAAAGCGCACGAGGGGAGGTGTCTTACAAAGGCAGAAACAAAAACCCAGATCTAAGCAGCAAGCAAATAGACATCCCGAGATATTGGTTTCAGAACCTGACAGAGGATTGGCCCCGAGCCAAATTCCCAATAGTGGCGATCACACCCCGGTGGACCTTGGGGCTGACCCTGAACAATGGAAAAGACTGGAGACTCTCATGACTGTCCTTTTGGGGCCTCTTCTATGTAAACTAGGGTCAATTGAAGAAAAACTGTCGCAACTCCGGAATCTCAGTAGCGCATCAGCTAATCAAGGGGCATGTAGGTGCACATGTGTAGCTCATGGGGCAGCTGAAGTTTCCATGGTTCCAGCCCCATCTGTAGTGAATGAGAGAGTGGGGGGAAAAAATGGGGAAGGGGATCACACAATAGGGAAAGACGCTAGGGGCAATAGGGTCCCTCATGTACATCTTGAAGTAACTAGACCTGATGTGAGCACTATTAACAGGGGGCTGAGGGAACCTAGGACAGGGACTGTAGGTAACTCCGTAATACAGCAGGTGGACGTTGCAAGGATACAAAGGGGAGACAATGCACAACAGCAACTAAAAGAGATGCCCCCGCTTATTGCGCAGAGCACTCCAGACCTTCCAGTTTTAGATTTGCCCCCAGCCAGCTGCCCATACACAGTTGTTTTGACCGGTGTCCCAGCTTCTATAAATCAAAAAGAGGAATCCACGACACAACTGATCAATAAGGTGGCACATTGGATGTGTAGGTATGTAGGGTTTAACATCAGAGAGCACCGACACATTTTGATGGCAAGGAGGGTGTCCTGGATTGGCAGAACCAGGAAAGTCTTTTCAGGGGATTGCGTGATTGTTACGCTTAGACACCCTGACCTTGTGCGCAAGATTCTTTCACAGAGCAGCGGGTTCCATCCAGTTGAAGTGGAATCGGGGATCAAACCGCTCCCGTTCGGTTTCTTTTATAGACCACTGGCCAACTCCAGTCAACGATATTGTCATGTGGGTCAACAGGAGGGTGTAACCTGGTGGGCTAACTCAGTGCCGACAAATAATGCCTTCGCTCCACTAAGAGACCTAAATGACATTGATTGACTACATCTGACGGAGGAAGCAGACAGAGCGTGTGAGACCCCCCTGACCAAAATAGATATAAGGGGGAGGGGAGATGAAATCAAACCGGGGATAGCTGTAGCTCAAACCACTCGTGAGCATAAGCATTTAATTGACCACTTGGAAGGCTGCATAAGCAAGACAGTTACCAGGACTTGTAGCTCCCAGGTAACAGCCAGCACAGAAAGGCTCAACGGGAGGGAAATAAAAATAGTTTCCTGGAACATAGCAGGCCTATCCACTAAATTTAAGAATGAGCAATGGCTTGCACACATAAGGGAATTTCAGATAATATGTTTGCAGGAAACATGGTGTAGGAAGGTGGAATCTGACTATATGGTTGCCCCCATTTTTTTTATGGTGTTCTGCTGGTTTATGACTTAGTTGGACTGGGATCCTGCTATTCAGGGCCCCAGTCTATCTGCTTTCTCTGTAAAATGGTTTCCATGTGCCTTAGGCACATCTCTGATTGGAATCTGGAGTGCCCTTATAAGTCCCTAGTATATGGTATACTATGTACCAAGGGCATAGGTACCTCAGAGGCCTACCAGGGGCTGCAGCACGTATTGTGCCACCCCTGGAAGGCCATCCAAACTGACACCACAGGTCTGCTACTGCAGCCTGGGTAAGGTGGTGCTTGCACCCCTTACTGTGATATAGGTTACCTATATCACTAAATACATACACACATATAAACCTATAAGTCACTCCTAAGGCAGGCCTTATCAATCCTAAAGGCAGAGTGCATGGTTCCTATGTGAGAGGGTGCCCCTGCATGAGCAGGGCCCCTCTGCAGCGTTCGGAGACCAACTCTGATGCTGTTTGTAGTGCAGCCTGACCATATACTCTTAAGCGCATTATATCCTCGCGGTAAAATGCTAACTTTGGAATGGCTGCACCTAAACATGTCGTGTTTGGTGTCAAACATCTTGGAATACTACCCCCCGCCAATCCTGGCGGCGGGGGTAGCATTCCACCCTTCTAGAGGGAAAGACATGTTAACTCTGGCTTACCCCGTAACTTCTTTCTGAAGCCCTGGCATCACAAAATGGATGCTGCTGCCACAGACACAAGTCTGGCCTCCTGCTGCTGGACGAAACTCCGGCAGGGGAGGCCTGGACAATAGGTTTCCTGTTGCAGGGAGGTGTGACCACCTCTCCAGACAGGATAATGTGTATTGGGGCTGGGTGGGTGCACTCTTAGAGTGCTTTGAAGTCCTGCACTGGGGGAGCAAAAGGCTCCTCTGTGCATATGCCAGTTCAAACCAGCTCAGGGGCTACCTGCCCCTGCTCTGGCGCGAAACTGGACAAAGGGAAGTGGGTGTAGCCACCCCTCCCTTGACCCTCCCATAGGTGGGGTCATAGAGTTAGTCCCTCCCTGTTTTACTGGTTAAAATGGGGAACCCTTGCCACAGCAAGATTAGATTATACCTGGACGAAACTCTGAAACTGAATCCTGGACCTTCGACGCTCTACGACAAGATTAGAGGACTGAAGAATCTCCCTTGGGGTCAAGGAGTGACTCCCCTGCTTGGCAGGCACCAAAGAAGCATCCGTCCGGTTCGCATTTCTGAAGCTCCCGTCGGACACCGAAGTCATCGCATCACCAGAGGTGGATTCTCAGACTTCCCCGAGGCTACCCTGAGTCCCCAGCAAAGCTGAGGCCCGTGGCTATCGTGGGTGACTTGAGACCGTGACCCCTGGACACCGAGCACATTTGCAAGTGCACCATCTTCTGGGTCTCCCAAGAAGTCGTGCTTTGGGCTCCGAGTAGCCCTAGCCTCCAGCACCACCTGCACCGAAGATCACTGGCCCCCACTCCACGAGTGTCCTGTAAGCTAGCTCCACGTGCGGCGTCACGAGGCTCCTTCGCGGTCGCTAGCCCGTTGGCTAGTAGCCCTTAACGAAGGCCAATCCTTTTCTTACTTGGCATCCTGGTTGCTCCAGGCCTGCCCTCACTTACCCTCGCTGGGTGAGTTCCACAGACCTTGCTGGTCTGCACCATCGACGATCTACATCTTACTCGAGACTTGCCGTTGCCAAGGCTTGTTGGGTCCAATCCGGTCGCCAACACCTCAGCACTCGACAAACATCGTGTACCAGCCCGAATCCTGCTCCTGATCGCCGACAACGCCTCCCGGACCTCGTGGCTGAAGAGTCAAGACGACCGTCAACGCACCTGAAGCACTCGACATCGGTGGGCATCTGTCCATCGCCTTCCTGGTCACTGGCTAGTGACCCAGACTCTGTCCCCTCTGCTTTCAGGTTCACAAGAACTCCGATCCACTCTTGGATCCACCCGGACACTTTTCTCTTGGCCGCCAGCAGCACTTTGCAGCAGATCGCCATTCGAATCGACGACGAAACCCGACCCCGAAAGGCACCTATGCACCCGGCTTCCCTGGGTGAGGTAACACGAGTACTCCGGTGCTCCCGTGGGTAGAGACTCTTCAAAGTCCTAGATCTCAAAGGGTTTTGTCCTAGTCCTCTTTTAAGTGTCCCTTTTCTATAATTTCCCGATCCCGACTTTCTCCATAGAAGTCAACGGCGTATCGCGGTTGTGTATTTACACTGCACGCGTCTCCAGTAGGTCCCCTGTGTCACTACCTTGGGTGGTTCCTTGTGGTCCAAGCACTTCTAGAGGCTCTAGGCCTAGTGTCTAGTTCAGTCGTGGTTCGCATACCACTTTATTGGTATATGGTTTGGTACGCCCCTAGGGCCCAAACGTGTATTTGTGCTATTACTGTGATTTAATATCTTATAACTTATGTACTTCGAACTCTAGCCTCATAAAGAGACTAGGGGGTGTGTTTAACAATAAATACATATATTTTGAATATATACCTGGTGTGGTGCTCTTTCATTTGGTCACTCAAGAGATTATAGACTGGTAAAACAAGCTGCTTTACATTCCTTCAAGACTTAGCCTGAAGGCTGCTCTCCATAGCTACCACTAGGATAGCTTTCAATAAGGTTGTCTTTAACCTATCTCCAATAAGGGGTTGTTTGGACTGGTGCAAGGTGCCCACTATAATTAGTGGACAGCATATGCCAGGCCAACTTCTCACATTGGTGTGCAGCGTGTGGGATTCCAGCTTGCTATTGTTTTACCAGATAATCTCAATTGAATTGATCAACTGAAAACCACTAAAGGTACCTAAGGTACATATAATTTAAGCTTAGAATAACAGTAAGTTCTACTGAACTTAGAGTTGTGTGTTAAGGGATAGCACAACCCTTTCTACAACTCAAGAGAGTTTAGTAGGCCACACTAGAGTAGGTAGTGCATACACCACACCACACTAGTAATGTCTTTAAGGGCAGGATCCAAAGAATCCTTGCAGGAAGCCATTGAGCTTCCACCCTCCAAGTATGATACACTCCCATTCTTGGAATTGAGAGCTTTATGCAACTTGAGAAAAATAAGGACAGGCCAAAGCCCCACCACCCAACACCTCAAGGAGTTGTTGGTGGCTTATGACCTTAGTAAGCCTGTAGGGACTGAAGGGGTAGGAGCTGAGGGTGGGGCAGAAGAAGAGGAGGAGGCCAGGGGTACCAATACCCCCAGCCCCCCCTCTGAAACTGGCCAGGAGGGCGACAATGGCCCTGACCTGGATAATCCAACCCCTCCTGAGGAAGAGGAGGATCAGAATGATGCTCCCTTTGTCCCCCCAGGAAGGATTAAGAGTGTGCCCAGGAAGTCTAGATCTCCTTCTCAGGAGTCTAACCACTCTGGCACCTCTATAGGGAGCTCTGTCTCCTCTCACAGGAGGGAATCCTCTCATGAGAGGAGAGCCAGACTGGTCCAGTATGAGGAAACTCAGCTGGAAATCAGAAAAAAGCAATTGGCTTTAGATAGGGAATCCCTAGATCTCCTTAGAGAGAGAAGAAAGTTGGGACTAGAGTCCCATGGTGGCAGCAATATCCCTAGAGATAGGGACAGGTCTTATGACCATAGAAACCTAAACAAGATTGTCCCTCCCTACCAGAGTGGGGATGACATCCACAAATGGATAACTGCACTGGAGAGGGCCTGTAAAGTTCAGAAGGTCCCCCAGAGGCAGTGGGCAGCAATCTTGTGGCTCTCCTTTGCAGACAAAGGTAGAGACAAGCTCCTCACTGTAAGAGAAGAGGATGCTGACAATTACACAGTCTTGAAGAGTGCTCTGATAGATGGGTTTGGCCTAACCACTGAACAGTATAGGTTGAAGTTCAGAGACACCCAAAAAGCTCAGACTCAAGACTGGGTTGATTTTGTAGATTGTGCTACAAAGGCTCTGGAAGGTTGGATACATGGCAACAAAGTGCATGACTTTTTAGGATTGTACAATTTGATTATGAGGGAGCAGATCCTTAATAATTGTCAAAACCAGCTTTTGCACCAGTATCTGGTGGACTCTGATCTGACCTCTCCCCAAAAATTGGGAAAGAAGGCAGACAAATGGGTCAGAACCAGAGTAAAAACTAGAAATCAGGGTGGTGACCAGAAGAAAGATTCTACTAAGTCCCAAGAGAAAGGTGGGGATAAATCTAAGGATAAGTCCCCTACAGGGCCCCAAAATTCCTCTTCTGGGGGTGGGTCCCAAACTCCTTCCTCTCCTGAAAAGAAACCCTATTGCCATGTCTGTAAAAAGCCTGGGCACTGGAAAACTGATCCCAGTTGCCCCAGGATTGGCAATAAAGAAAATGTTCCTCCCACAACTACTACCACCCCTCCTGGTACTACCAGTAGTAATCCTCCAGTTGGGAGTAGTGCACCCAAAAAGTTAGGTGCTTTTGCAAGAGGAACAGAGGTGGGCCCTAGTTTAGACAGGGACCCCTCAACAGACTCCTCTGACTCTGATGGTGGTATAGGATTTGCCACCTTTACCATGGGTCCCATAGCATTGGGCAGGTACAGATTGGAGCCAATCATTAATGGTCAGAAAGCTGTGGCATTTAGGGACACAGGGGCTAGTGTCACCATGGTGGCAGGGAAACTAGTCCCCCTCACCAGCTTTTACCTGAGTTTAAATACCAGGTGACCAACATTGATGGTGTCAGAACAGATCACCCCATGGCCATAGTCAATCTCAGCTGGGAGGGGGTCACAGGCCCAAAGAGAGTGGCAGTGTCCCCAACCCTACCTGTAGATTGCCTGATGGGCAATGATCTGGAAATTTCAGCCTGGGCTGAAGTTGAACACCAAACCCATCTTAGGATGCTGGGCGTCCCTGTAAAGGTTAGTGGGGCTGTAATGGCCACAGCCCCAGCCCAAGAATTTGGAGAGATGGAGCCTGAAAGAATGGCCCACTCTCCCCCAAAAGAGAGCACAAGGGTTGAAGAAAAGTCTTCTTCCCTCCAGACAGTAGGTAAGGGTCAGCCTCCTCAGGGAACTGACCCTACCCCTAGTGAAGGAACTGCCCCAGAGGTAGTCAGGCCTGGCCTGGCCACACCCCTGATGGCAGAGGACCCTTCCAAGGTGGTACCCAGTCTGGAGCAGGTAACCTGCCCCTCTCTACCCTGCCTCAGTCAGCCCAGGGCTGCAGAGGTCAGGGAGGTCAGTGGACCCCCCAGGGCCCCCTGTCCAGAGGAAGCCCCCATCAGCAGATTAGGGGCACCCAGTCTAGTAGCCCTAGCCAGGTGAAAATTCCTCTACACACTGAGGGATCCCCCATACCTTTATGTAGGGACCTCCCCCAGAAGGACTCTGGTAGGCAAGGGCAAACCTGGGACCAGAAGGTTCCAAACCTGCCATGTCCCTCCAGTAGTCCATCCAAAGGGACCCAACCCCCAGCTGTAGGCAGCCAAAGGTTGACCCTTAGAGCAAAGTGCAACTCAGTCATGGAAAGACAGGCATACATGGTGACCAGTGATCTGAGGAAGCTGAGGCCAACATTCCTAGGGCCTCACTTCTCTACTCAGACACCTCACCAGCCTTGTACTTTACCTAAGCACACCACAGGTAGTGATTCCCCATGGTGGAGACCCTCTCATACCCTTAGGGTGAGGGATTGCTTAGTGGACCATAAGACAGGGGGCAACCATGCTAGTGCAGGTGCTTCCTTATATGACCACTTAGTCAATGAAGGCTCAACTGGCCAAGGTTAGCCTTATCTCCTTTCATTTGGGGGGGTTATGTAGGAAGGTGGAATCTGACTATATGGTTGCCCCCATTTTTTTTATGGTGTTCTGCTGGTTTATGACTTAGTTGGACTGGGATCCTGCTATTCAGGGCCCCAGTCTATCTGCTTTCTCTGTAAAATGGTTTCCATGTGCCTTAGGCACATCTCTGATTGGAATCTGGAGTGCCCTTATAAGTCCCTATATATGGTATACTATGTACCAAGGGCATAGGTACCTCAGAGGCCTACCAGGGGCTGCAGCACGTATTGTGCCACCCCTGGAAGGCCATCCAAACTGACACCACAGGTCTGCTACTGCAGCCTGGGTAAGGTGGTGCATGCACCCCTTACTGTGATATAGGTTACCTATATCACGAAATACATACACACATATAAACCTATAAGTCACTCCTAAGGCAGGCCTTATCAATCCTAAAGGCAGAGTGCATGGTTCCTATGTGAGAGGGTGCCCCTGCATGAGCAGGGCCCCTCTTCAGCGTTCGGAGACCATCTCTGATGCTGTTTGTACTGCAGCCTGACCATATACTCTTAAGCGCATTATATCCTCGCGGTAAAATGCTAACTTTGGAATGGCTGCACCTAAACATGTCGTGTTTGGTGTCAAACATCTTGGAATACTACCCCCCACCAATCCTGGCGGCGGGGGTAGCATTCCACCCTTCTAGAGGGAAAGACATGTTAACTCTGGCTTACCCGGTAACTTCTTTCTGAAGCCCTGGCATCACAAAATGGATGCTTCTGTCACAGACACAAGTCTGGCCTCCTGCTGCTGGACGAAACTCCGGCAGGGGAGGCCTGGACAATAGGTTTCCTGTTGCAGGGAGGTGTGACCACCTCCCCAGACAGGATAATGTGTATTGGGGCTGGGTGGGTGCACTCTTAGAGTGCTTTGAAGTCCTGCACTGGGGGAGCAAAAGGCTCCTCTGTGCATATGCCAGTTCAAACCAGCTCAGGGGCTACCTGCCCCTGCTCTGGCGTGAAACTGGACAAAGGGAAGTGGGTGTAGCCACCCCTCCCTTGACCCTCCCATAGGTGGGGTCATAGAGTTAGTCCCTCCCTGTTTTACTGGTTAAAATGGGGAACCCTTGCCACAGCAAGATTAGATTATACCTGGACGAAACTCTGAAACTGAATCCTGGACCTTCGACGCTCTACGACAAGATTAGAGGACTGAAGAATCTCCCTTGGGGTCAAGGAGTGACTCCCCTGCTTGGCAGGCACCAAAGAAGCATCCGTCCGGTTCGCATTTCTGAAGCTCCCGTCGGACGCCGAAGTCATCGCATCACCAGAGGTGGATTCTCAGACTTCCCGAGGCTACCCTGAGTCCCCAGCAAAGCTGAGGCCCGTGGCTATCGTGGGTGACTTGAGACCGTGACCCCTGGACACCGAGCACATTTGCAAGTGCACCATCTTCTGGGTCTCCCAAGAAGTCGTGCTTTGGGCTCCGAGTAGCCCTAGCCTCCAGCACCACCTGCACCGAAGATCACTGGCCCCCACTCCACGAGTGTCCTGTAAGCCAGCTCCACGTGCGGCGTCACGAGGCTCCTTTGCGGTTGCTAGCCCGTTGGCTAGTAGCCCTTAACGAAGGCCAATCCTTTTCTTACTTGGTATCCTGGTTGCTCCAGGCCTGCCCTCACTTACCCTTGCTGGGTGAGTTCCACAGACCTTGCTGGTCTGCACCATCGACGATCTACATCTTACTCGAGACTTGCCGTTGCCAAGGCTTGTTGGGTCCAATCCGATCGCCGACACCTCAGCACTCGACAAACATCGTGTACCAGCCCGAATCCTGCTCCTGGTCGCCGACAACGCCTCCCGGACCTCGTGGCTGAAGAGTCAAGACGACCGTCAACGCACCTGAAGCACTCGACATCGGTGGGCATCTGTCCATCGCCTTCCTGGTCACTGGCTAGTGACCCAGACTCTGTCCCCTCTGCTTTCAGGTTCACCAGAACTCCGATCCACTCTTGGATCCACCCGGACACTTTTCTCTTGGCCGCCAGCAGCACTTTGCAGGAGATCGCCATTCGAATCGACGACGAAACCCGACCCCGAAAGGCACCTATGCACCCGGCTTCCCTGGGTGAGGTAACACGAGTACGCCGGTGCTCCCGTGGGTAGAGACTCTTCAAAGTCCTAGATCTCAAAGGGTTTTGTCCTAGTCCTCTTTTAAGTGTCCCTTTTCTATAATTTCCCGATCCCGACTTTCTCCATAGAAGTCAACGGCGTATCGCGGTTGTGTATTTACACTGCACGCGTCTCCCGTAGGTCCCCTGTGTCACTACCTTGGGTGGTTCCTTGTGGTCCAAGCACTTCTAGAGGCTCTAGGCCTAGTGTCTAGTTCAGTCGTGGTTCGCATACCACTTTATTGGTATATGGTTTGGTACGCCCCTAGGGCCCAAACGTGTATTTGTGCTATTACTGTGATTTAATATCTTATAACTTATGTACTTTCGAACTCTAGCCTCATAAAGAGACTAGGGGGTGTGTTTAGCAATAAATACATATATTTTGAATATATACCTGGTGTGGTGCTCTTTCATTTGGTCACTCAAGAGATTATAGACTGGTAAAACAAGCTGCTTTACATTCCTTCAAGACTTAGCCTGAAGGCTGCTCTCCATAGCTACCACTAGGATAGCTTTCAATAAGGTTGTCTTTAACCTATCTCCAATAAGGGGTTGTTTGGACTGGTGCAAGGTGCCCACTATAATTAGTGGACAGCATATGCCAGGCCAACTTCTCACACATGGGAACCAGCAAACAATAATTTTTTCCTAGAGGGATATAAAACCTTCTTTTGCCCGGTGCATAAGGCAGCCTCAGGGAGAGCGAAGGGAGGGCTGATTATATTCATAGACCGTACATTACAGGGAAGATGGTCAGATCTGGCCTGGGACTCAGAAGTTGTGCAGGGGCTCACATTTTTTAATAAAGGTTATAGGTTACTCCTTACAAACTTTTATAATGCGACGTCACATGGACAGGGTTCCGCCAGCCTGCATGAACTGAATCCTAGATTGACCCAGACACAGGAGCGAGGGCAGATGGTGCTGCAGTTGGTTTTAGCGGGTGATTTTAATTGTCATTTGTGCCCAAATTTGAGGGTATCTCATGGGGACTGGTCGTCTTGTACGCTCCGCAACGGTCCACACATGGAGCACACAAAGGAGGGAAGGGAACTCAGTAGCTTATTAGATATGCACGCGCTAACACACACGATGGACCTAATTGTTGTTAAACAGGATAAATTGGTTCATCCCACTTTTAAGGGAAGAGGATGTGTCTCATTTATTGACTACATCTTTGTTTCTGTATCACTTAAAAACTGTGTATCTGGGTTTAATATTGGGTACAGCGCCTTCAGCAATCATAATCCTCTGGCCTTATTCCTTGTTGACGCATGCAGCCACCCAATACCCCATAGAGTAAGGGGGTGGTCGGGGCCACAGACCAAGGCAGGAGGCTGCGATGGACACAGGTCAATGGCGAGGCCTTTTATAGCTCTCTTTTTAAAGAAGGCGAGCAGGTTATCCTGAAGTGTTTAGATCTCAAAGTGGAAGGGGCAGAATTAGTTGAGGCTTTCAGGAGTGTCGCGCAAATAGTTGACAGTTTGCTAAGAGCTCCAGCTCATGCGATCAAAATGGACACCCCAAGATGGTTTGATCCACACTGCTCACGTGCGTTAAGAGAGTTGAAAGCCGCCTTAAAGACTTCACCAAGAGATAGGGACATGGCGACTTCTTGCCGGAAAAAATATAAATTAGCTATAAAGGGACGCAAGGGTCAATTGCAACAGCAAGCCTGGGAAGACTTGACAGAGGCTTTGGTATTAAAGGACTCTACTGCCTTTTGGAGAGTCATAAATAGGCCCTGTTTTCATGATGCTAATAAACCTGGGTTAAGCAATAACATTCTGCCGACTCAATGGCATGACCACTTCCAAGGGCTCTATAATTATCATACAAGTTCGGACCAGACGCAGGAGCAGAACCTGGAGCAGAACATATCCCCACCTATATTTTCATTGGGCGAGGTAAAAACAGGAATTGAGGGCTTAACTAGGAATAAGGCCCCAGGCCCAGATGGGATCCCACCGGACCTTTTTATAAGTAATGTGGATTTATGGGCGCCCCTCCTAACTAGGGTCATAAATGCAGCAATGGACACAGTAATGCCAGCATCATGGTCCACTGCTACGATCGTCCCCATCTTTAAGAAAGGTAATAAGGACAGTCCACGATGTTATCGCCCGATTTCTCTCATTGATGTGTCGGCGAAGGTCTTAGGGCGGGTGGTTTTAACTCTGTTGACAGATTGGGCAGAGGAGCATCAAGTTATAACTGATGTCCAATTTGGTTTTAGACCAGGGAAATCTACCACCGATCAATGCCTCAATTTATACCTCATAACAGCCAAATACACAGTGGTCAACCCAGGGACGATGTATCTGGCATTTATGGACCTGACTGCGGCCTTTGACAGAGTAAACCGTGGGAAACTATGGGCAATTATGGGTGGGCTCGGGGTGGATCCGGGGCTCATTAACATCCTAAAGTCCCTACATCTGAACACTACGGCTGCGATCAGATATAACCAGGATGGAAAGATAACAGAACCCTTTAAGTGTTCTAGTGGGGTCAGACAGGGTTGCATATTAGCACCCTTTCTGTTCACCCTTTATATAAATGGTCTTGACCATGCACTGAGCACTTTACAGGCAGATACCCCCAGGATAGGTACCCGCAGGATTCCCGTTCTGCTTTATGCAGACGACGCGGTACTCCTCGCTCGTACCCCCAAAGGCCTGCAGCTCCTAATAGACGGTTTTGTGTCATTTATGGAGAATCTGGACCTGTCACCCAATCTTGCAAAATCCTATGTTATGGAAGTGGGGAAGAAGCCAGGTAGATCCTATAACTACAAAATTGATTCTCATTGTCTAAGAAAGGTTCAGTCCTTTTCATATCTGGGGATTTTACTTGATGGCTGATTACATTTTAAATATTTATTAGAAGAGAAGTGCTGAGTTATGACCAGGTGTACTGGATCAATAATGAATTTTGCACACAGGTTAGGACGCTGGACCCCAGAGCAGATTTTAAAATTATATAGTTCCATGTGCTGTGCTAAAGTGCTATATGGAAGTGAGGTATGGGGATTTATTGAGGCTAACAAACTGCAAATCGAAGAGAATATGTATTTCAGGCACCTGCTAAAAGTCCCCCAGAGCACGCCAGCTTACATCATTCATGAAGAATTGGGTGTCAGACATATCACGGATATGATGGCAGTTAAACCCCTAGTCTGTTGGGTAAAGATCTGGGCAAATGAGGAGGCGGCATTAAGCAGGCTGGTTATACAAGACTGTCTTTCCCTTGATCAGGGTCTCAAAATACCTTGGCTAAGATATGTGAAGGAGTCCTTTGAGAAAATGGGATGTGTAGACTTATTCACCAATCCTTCTAAAATGAGTATGCAGGATAAGGCCTTGGTCAAGGATCGGTTCTTTAAGTATTCTCTGACACTCCGTGAGGATAGAGAGTCTGCCAAGCCGTCGGTGAGAGAACATCTAGTAGTTAAGTCTACTGTGGAACCATACTTGTCATGTTTAAGCAGTGCCCATGATAGATTTTTAATGACCCGGTTTAGGTAAAACCTTTTGCATCATGTACTAGCGGATCCGGCAGGGTTTACATCGTCAATAGAAATGAAGGGGCCCTGTGGCTGCGACCACAGGTCTCCACAGGACACCCTTCATTTCGTTTTATTATGCCCATTTTATTCATATCCCAGAAGTCTTTTCTTGAAGGGTCTTCTAAAGAAAGCCAGATTCAGACAAGCGCGTGTGGCTCTGTTATTTTTAAAATTGGCACCAGATGTTTTTACACTTTTTTGTATTACTAATTTTTTTAAGGGCTGCATTTAGATTAAGGATCACAAGGGGCGGCGGAAGCCTATAGACTTCCCGCTTGCCATTCTCTTATACTGTTTTTAAAAAATTCTCTGTAATCTTATCATGGCGTGCTATAGGCCCAAACCAAGTCTGAAGATGAATTAGATGGATGAGGAACATGAAATTTGTGATGTGTAAACTCATTATTTATCTGTTGAAGTTGAATCATGCAGAATTCATAGCGTTGATCCTTTTATAATGCCTGTACCTGTAATCCTTTCCTTTTTATATATTGTATCTTTTATGGTATTCCTATATGCCGAATAAAGATTGTATTATTATTATTATTATTATTATTATTGGTCAGTTTCACTTGTCCGGACACAGCTGTAGTTTCTGCCTGGGCAGTTTTTCCTAATATTCTTGGCAAGGAAGGTTATATTTTTCTGCTGGATCTTCAGTGGGTTCTTGCCTGTGAAAATAGGTTGAAACTGAACACCAGAAGTCCCAAGTGTTCCACTGTATTGTACATCTTCTATACTGGAATAATTAGTTTACTGCTTTAGCTCATTCCTCCATTGTTACTTCTCTTCCTATCATTCCTGTTTCATTTTTATTCCATATTTATTTACAAAAGCTCTAGGCAACATCATTTAATAGTACAGCTGTGAGAAGGTTCATATTTTTGGCATGTTCTTCCAAGTTCCTTTCAATTTTGTATTCCGGGCAACAGGCATGCCAGTTGGCCTCTAGAGTTCTTAGTCCTGCTGAGCAGACCCAACATGACCTCTGTCGTAAAAATGGAAAACAGTTTTGTTTTCAAATTGCCTCATTAAATACTTTGATAATATTGCTGTAATTGTGAGCACATTTTTTCCCACAACTGCACAAAGTTCAAATATGGGATGCAGGAGTGAAAGAGATGTTTTTCCAACTTGCATCTAAAAAAGATAACATATGGTTTATAGCTCTAGTTTTGCAACAGGCTGTAGAGGACTCTGTTTAGAAAAGTGGTATGGACCTACATCCTTTTTGTTCAAACCATCTGTTAGGAAACTTTAACAAGCTACATTTGGAGCAGATTTTGATTATCTAGGCTCTTTGTTCATATTTTATAGTTTGTAATTTTGCCCTCATTAAATTTAGCAATGCTGTTCAGTAAAAGGCTACTCAGTTCCTCTGATTGGCCACCTGTGGTTCATATATCTTTGCCCCTTTTCGTGCATAATCTTCCTAGAAACTACAGTTGCCAACTTCCTGTATTCGAACGCCAAGATCAAGAAAGGGATGTGTATAGGAAGGAAAACATGTACTACAGTCCTATGTCATGTTTTGATGAGAAATGAAAGGCACAATACTAACTCGTTTGGCATGGAGTTTCTTTGATCCTCAGACATGAGGAACTGAGTCAGTGTCAGGAGGGATTTATAGAAAGGGAGATTGGGATCAGAAGGGAATCAGACATTATACAGCTAGTTTTTCAAATCTGAAGAATGCTCTGTGATAGTGTTTCTCAGAATGCAGATCTGCAAAACATGAAGATAGATACACTGCTGAAAAATAATTTGAAGAGAAATGGTGCGGGCTTTAGTTTGATTTGCTCAGGGGTGTCATCATTTACAAACCTAATTAACATTTTAAAAAGCCCTGCGTGACCACTCTCAGAACAAAAGAGAGACACCTGATACAAAAGAAGATGAGACACAGCCCTGTATGTTACTCTGAAATACTTATGAATGTTTCAGAAAGTGTTCCCAGCTCTGGAATCAGAATTTTTCTCCAGGCCCAGAGTCACCAGACCCACTATGGCAGATGGTCAAGATTCAGCCCAGTAAACCCTTTTTGAGTGTGGAACTTCCATTCTGCAGCTGGAGACAGAGGAGCTGTGACTGTCAGAGAGAAAAAAACACAGTATGCCAGTTCTCACTGGACATTTTCTTAGCTTTCCCACGATAAATGTTTTGCCTGTGTCTGTGTAATGAAGAAGGACAAGGAAGTTGAAGCTGCTGCATAGGAATCCAAGTAGTCAGATACATCTTAATGAATGAAAGAATGAATTAATGAATAAATGACATTATTTGTATAGCACAAACAGCTACTCAAAACGGAGTGTCCCGGCGCTGCCACAAGAAGTAACAGAGAAGAGGGAAAAAAAGGAGAGAAGGTATTATTGGCTGAACAAATAGGTTTTTAGGGATTTGCGGAAGGCAGGTTCAGTTTCTATGCTTCTGAGCTGAAGAGGGAGGCGGTTCCATATTTTGGCAGTACATACTAGGAGGGAGGTCCCACCACGTCTAATTTTTATGATGCGGGGGATTGTTACGAGGTGGCCCTTACTGGAACATAGATTTCTGCTGGGCTGGTACTCGATGATTCTTTTGTTTAGACAGCTGGGGCTGGCATTGTGCAGGGCCCAGTATGCTAAAGTGAGTGTTTTATCTGTGATCCTTTTACTGACTGGGAGCCTGCGTGGTTTGGTGAGGAAAGGTGAAGTGGGGGTACCTTTTTACAAGTTGAAGAGAAGGCGTGCTACGGTGTTTTGGACCACTTGCAGTCACTAGATTAGGTATGCGGGTAACCCAGGTACAAAGCGTTCACGTAGTCCAGCCTGGAGAGAATCATGGCTCGAACTACAGTTTTGTGGTTCTTCCAAGGGAGATGGGGAAGGAATTTCCTGAGAGACTTGGGTATCCATATACAATTTTTGGCGAATGAGAGGATCTAGGTCTTGAAAGATAGGTCATTGTCAAAGGTGACTCTCAGGTTCCTGGCTGCCAATGTGGGCGGAAGGGGTGTAGGTCCGTCCTCGTGCCAGGCGATGGCCCAAACAGGATTAAGGTTAGACCTTAACAGCATGATTTCTGTTTTAGCTGGGTTGCATTGTAGTTGGCTTTCTTTGAGCCAACCTAAGATTGCTCTCATGCACTTTGAGAAGGATTCCTTGCAGGTGTCCGAGTTGCCCTCATAGGAGAAGACCAGCTGCATGTCATTGGCATAAGAGACTATTGCGCTGCCTAATGACTCTACTGGGGTGGCCAGTGGGGACATATAAATATTAAATTATGTTGGGCTGAGTGAGGAGCCCTGGGGTACCCCACATTTTAAAAGTTTGGCCTTGGAGAAGTGAGGTTTCATCTAGACTAATTGTTGTCCCTCAGAGAGGAACGAGGTCCGCCAATCTAATATCACTCCCCTAACACCACAGTTTGATAGGCATTAAAGAAAGCTATCATGGGAGACAGTGTCAAAAGCCACCGACAGGTCTAACAAGTTGAGTGTGGCATTGTGTCTGAGATCCAGGGACTTTTTTAGTGATTCAGAAACTTCCAGCAATGCTGTGTCATGATCGAAAACCTGATTGGGAGGGGTGCAGAAGGTGGTAGGATTCTAGTTGTTTGGTTACTGTGGATTCTAGAATTGTTGTGGCTGCTGGGAGAAGGGATATGGGTCTGAATTAGATAGAGTCTTACTGTCTGCTATGGGTTTCTTCAGTAATGGGATGACACTGGCTTGTTTCCATATCAGCGGGACCGAGCCTGTTTGAAGGGAAGCATTAAACACCTTAGCATAGACAGAACCAATAGCCTCTGTTATTTGTCTGATATGTGGGGGACATGGGTCAAATGGTGAGCCAGATTTGACTGATAGAAGGAGGGTTTTTAGTTCTCCTTCATTGGGAGGTGTGAAAGACATCAGTAAGTTGGAAGGGGTAGGTTTAATGGGCACGAGAGAGCGGGCAAAGGTGGGCATATTGAAGGAACTCGAAGGTTAGTTTGTATTTTGATCATTTTATTTTCAAAAAAGTGGCTTAACTCCTGGCCCATCTTTGAGGTAAGTGTAGCCGAGGGGGGCGCGTGCTTTGGCATCCATGAAGCACGAGACAATGTTAAAGATTTTTTTCGGCTTTTTTTCGGCCTCAGCTATTTGTACCATGTAGAAGTTAGAGAAGGCTTTTTTATGTTGTTGTGGTAGTTTCTGAGGGTAGTTTTGTAGATTGTTTTATCTGTATCCTGGTAGTCTCTTCTCCAGGTTTTCTCAAGTTTATTTACATTTTTTTCTTTCTTTGCCCAATTCCGACGAGAACCATGGTGCTGAGCGGGTAGATCTCAGCTTCATGGGAGTGGAGATTTGTTTGGAGGCAATACAGTCTGCACCATCTGAGAGCCATTGATTGACTAAGGCTGCATCCCCATTGACGTCACCAGATAGGGTGGGTATCGAGAGAATTAGGGTTCTATTTAGCCCAGACATGCTGGCTTTATTCATGGCCTTATGAAGGAGCCTGAGGAATTAGGGTGTGTGTCAACCTTTGGTCTGGGAGAAACAAAGGAAAACTTCAGGAAGAGATGGCCGGACCAGGTGACTTCTGCAGATGTCTCTAGGGCAATTGATAAGTTTGACAGTATTAGATCAATGGTATGCCCTGCCCTTTGTGTGGGGCACAAGGGAATCAGTGCGAGGTTGAGGGCTGAGGTGGCATCTAGAAATGTTCTGGTAATTTTGTCTTCTGAATTTTCAATATGGAGATTGAGGTTACCAAGGGTAGTGAAGTTAGAGAACTTTATGACTAAGGGGGCAAGGACCGAGTCTAGCGAATCGATGAATTCATCACCATAGCCTGGGGGGCGAAGAGAAGAACGCACAAGAAAGAGGACTGTGCAGCGAGGGGCAGGCAGAAGCCTAGCACTTCAGCACTCTTTATGACTTCTATGGGGAAAGTAGAGTAGCATATGTGTTTTTTAAAGGCGATAGCTACCCCACCTCCTGGAAAGTAGAGTAGCGTATGTGTTTTTTAAAGGCGATAGCTACCCCACCTCCTGCTTTCCGTATTCTGTCTTCGTGAATAGAGGCACATTTTTCTAGGAAAGCTAGTTCTATGTCGGGGGGGAAGTCTTCATCCATCGAAGTCTCTGACATGAAGAACACATCATATTCAGGGCCTCATTTATAATCTTTTAACATAGGGCAGCGCCGCAAGCCTTTCTGCTTTGCTGTCCTACATCAAAGAAAAGGGCAGGAATGTGCTGTATCTATCAGATCGGGTGCATTCCTGTCCTTTCCCCAGCGCTGGCACACAAATGACTGCCATACGCCAACACAGGCACCCTTACACTATGGTGCAAGGGTGCTTGCGTTTTAGGGGTGATTGTTGTTGTGCAGGAAGAGACACCTTCCTGCACAAAAACAATCAATGGAGGTGATTTCCTCTTTCTAGGTGTGCTGCAGAATGCAGTACACCTAGAAAGAGGAAAAAACAAGGAGAAATAATGTTATTTCTTCACGTTGCACCTCCTCTATGCCACCACTGGGGAGGCGTAGGCTTTGGACGCATTCCCAGGTTTATGAAATCTCGTAAATCTGGGAATGTGTTGAATGCCATGGGTGTTACGTGGGAACACCCACCGTAACGCCAATGGCAAGCCTTCCTATCGCAGGGTGATACAACGCAGTGACTTGCGCTGCATTGCCTCAGTCCATAGCTACAAGGCTATGAAAAGCCACACAGGGTGGCTTTACGTGGCCTTGTAGATATGGCCCTGCAGTGTGCGCCGCCGGACCAGCACTAAAAGTGACGTTCTGGCAGTGCAGGGGCCTTGTAAATGAGGCCCTCAGAGACAAAAAGCAGATTGTAAATGTCAGCGAAGTGTTTGTGTAGGGAGCGGATGTAGAGAAGGGTGACTCTCAAGACATTCTGTGCCCCTGCAATGACTTTGATGTTCTTAACACCAGTGTGTTGAAAATTTAGACAGGTTTTGCAATGGATGCATGAGGTTGAGCCTATGCTAGAGGATAGGTTAGACTTACAGGAGAGGGTGTTAAGCTTCTTCAGTGCCTCTGATGTGTAGCAGAGGGTCTGGTTGGTGTCTGGAGTAAAAGCAGCATAGTGGCTGGCGCTGGGCCCATATCGAATGCAAATGGGCTTGCCTTCGGCGCGCCAGCGGTGCCCCCGCTACTTGTGTCCGGCGCACGTCCATGCTGTGGCCATGATTGTATGTACAGAACTCATTGATTTGAGCTTCTGCACCTGCTGCCTGGATTCAGCCACTAGAGCACTGCCTCCCCCAAGATGGTGTCTCTAAGTGGCTACCAGGAAGTCTGTGAGCAGCTATAGATGCATGTGCTTGGCAGTGCAAATAGAAAAGGTTAAAACTCAATTAGGAACACTTAAAAGCAAGTCTAAAAATATTTGCTTTCCTTCCAGGTCAATTAAGAACACTTAAAAGCAAGTTTAAAAGATATTTGTTTGTTTCTCCCGGATCAGTGATAACAGATTCGAACACATTTAAACAGTAAATCAGTATAACAGAGGAATACAGTATTACAGTTCAAAGTGCCCACAAGTACAGTGTTGCAGTTTTCCCAGAAATATAAGGTGCCCCAGTGCTTTTTAAGTAATCTCGGTCTCTCTTCCGAGTTACCATGTTGTGCTGCGCGTCTGCGCTGCAGCCATGATTTTATGTGCAAAGCTCATTGAGTTGAGCTTCTGCAGATGCTGCCTGGTTTCAGGCACTAGAGCGCTGCCTCCCCCAAGTTGGTATCTCTAAGTGGCAACCAGGAAGTGTGTGAGCAGCTATAGATGCATGGGCTTGGAAGTGCAAATAGCAAAGTTTAACCCCTTCCGTGCTCATGACGAGCTCAGCTCGTCATGCTGCGCGGTAGCGCTGTGCGCATGACGAGCTCAGCTCGTCACGACCCCACCCGCGATCGGAATGTCCAGCACACGAGCGGAATTCCGATCGCGGTCAAGGGGTTAAAACTCAATTAGGAACACTTAAAAACAAGTCTAGCTTCTGCACCTGCTGCTTGGTTTCAGTCACTAGAGCACTGCCTTCCCCGAGATGGCGTCTCTAATTGGCAACCAGGTAGTGTGAGAGCAGCTATAGATGCATGCCATTGGCAGTTCAAAAAGGAAAGGTTAAAACCCAATTAGGAACACTTAAAACAAGTCTAGCTTCTGCACCTGTTGCCTGGTTTCAGCCACTAGAGCGCTGCCTTCCCCTAGATGGCGTCTCTAAATGGCAACCACGTAGTGTGTGAGTCGCTATAGATGCATGCTCTTGGCAGTTCAAATAGCAAAGGTTAAAACTCAATTAGGAACACTTAGAAGCAAGTCTAAAAAATATTCGTTTTTGCTCCTAGGTCAGTTAATAACACTTAAAAGCCAGTTTAAAAGATATTTGTTTTTTCGCCCAGGTCAGTGATAACAGATTCAAACACATTTAAATAGTAAATCAGTATAGCAGAGGAATACAGTATTACAATTCAAAGTGCTCACAAGTACAGTGTTGCAGATTTGCCTGAAATATAAAGTGCCCCAGTGCTTTTTAAGTAATCTTGGTCTCTCCTCTGAGTTACATTGTTGTGATGCGCGTCCATGTTGCGGCTGTGATTTTATGTGCAGAACTCATTGAGTTGAGTTTCTGCACCTGCTGCCTGGTTTCTGCCACTAGAGCGCTGCCTTCCCCAAGATGGCGTCTCCTAGTGGCAACCAGGTAGTTACTATGTTGCGCTTGCTTTTTTAGTGTAAAAAAATAATCCATTACTGTTGTGGTTCCCTATTTTTGCCTGGTTGCAGCTGGGTTTTGTCATCTTGAAACAGGGGCTCCTGGGTATAATTACAGTAAGTCAAAGATTAAATGCTGCAAAAGGAGTTGGAGGCAGCAAGAAAATAGTTAGAATTGGGTGGCAGAATTTCTTTAGTCACTGTCTAGTGTACAATATAAATCAGGCACCTCCACTCTCACTCCTCAGAACATTCCTGGACCTGAGGAGACTTTGTTATGTTAAAATTATTTGTAGCGAGCACATACACCGAGTGGTTTCTTGGCGCTGTATATAGGAATAGCCTGAGTCCTGGTGAGTTATTCATATGCCTGAGTGAATAGCCATGTCTTGAGAAGTCTCCTGAATCTCAAGAGGTTTGTACAGGATCTGATGTCAGAGGGTAGGGCGTTCCAGAAGCGGGGAGCCAGCACTGCAAATCTGCTGCCGCCTAGCCGCTTCAATTTGTAGGATGGTATGACCAAAATGTTTATGTGGACTGAGCACAGATTGCGGGTGGGTATGTGTCTCTGGATGAAATTGGAGACAAGTTTTCAGCTGGTGCAATGCAAAGATTTGAAAATAAGGAACCCAACTTTGAAGGCACAACTTTGTAGTATGGGGAGCCAGTGTAGATGCCTCATAAGAGGGGAAACATGTTGCCATCTGGGCTGATGGAAAATCAGTCTAGCGGCCTGGTTCTGCACAAGTTGCAGTCTTTTGATTAGATATAACGGTAGGCCAAAGTACAGCGAGTTGGAATAGTCTATGTGGGACAAGACCATGGCTAAAACAACCTGCACTAATGTTTCCCTAGTAAGGATTCTGCTGATTTCCTTATCTTCCGCAACTGAAAGAAGCAGGTTGAGACTACCGTTCTAATCTGGGATTTCATGGATAGGTCGCAGTTGATTGTGACCCCGAGGCTCTTAGCTGTGGAGGATGGGGTTGGGGGAAAGCCCAACTCAGCTGGCCAGAAGTGTGAGCTCCACGGATTTCGAGCACCCTCTATCAGGATCAGCTCGGTTTTGTCCGGATTTAACTTTAGGTGGTTCTTGTTCATCCAATTACCGATGTGCAGCATGGTGGCTTGAAATTCGGACATAGAATCGGGCGTGTTGTTAATGGTAAATATTAGTTGCAGGTCGTCTGCGTAATTGAATGTGCTCACATTTCTTTCTCTTAAGGACAGAATCAAAGGGAGTAAATACAGATTAAACAGGTGGGGGGATAGTGAAGATACCTGTGGTACTCCGCACGTTGACTTCATATTAGGTGCAGTGAAGTGGGAGAGGCGAACAGACTGGGAGCGGTCCTCCAGGAAGGATGTAATCCATCTGAGAGCCGAACCCTGGAGTCCTGCGTCCCTGACACGGTCAACTAAAATTCCATGGTCGACCGTGTCAAATGCAGCGGAAAGATCCAACAGCACCAGAGCCTGGGGAGAGCCCTTGCCGGCTTCCTTCCGAAGTTTGTCTAGCACAGTCAGTATTACTGCCTCAGTTGAATGGAAAGGGCGAAACCCTGCTTGGTGGGGGTCAAGGTATTGAGACTGTTCAATGAATGAACAGAGGCATTTTGCCACATTGGATTCCATACCTCGGCTAGGTAGGGGAGCACGGAGATGGGGCAGTAGTTAATCGGGGTCAGAGGGTCTGCCCCAGGTTTTTTTAGAACGAGGGACTATGATCGCTTTTTTGAAGGCTCTCGGGACACAGCCCTGTGTCAATGACTCGTTCATAAGAGAAAGGGCAGGCTCAGGGTTTACAGTAAAAACTTATTTTAAAATATGAGGTGGGCAGCTATCAGTAGGGATCCAGATTTGACTTTGGTGAGAAGTTCCAAAAAGGCTTCTCTACTTATTGCCGGAAATTGATGAAGTGAACAGGGGTTTCTCGACGTCATTGGTAGTGCCTCATAAGCACGGCTGGCAGGAATACTGGCTTTAATCGGAATGATTTTGTCAATAAAAAAAGGTGTTCAGAGAGTTACAAAGCGCTTGGGAAGGTATATGTTTGATTGTGACTCTGTCGGGGTTGGACAGCTCATTAACAATTGCAAATATTTTCTTAGATCCATTAGTAGAGCTCAAGATCTTTGAGGAGAAGGAAGGGGCCTTTGTAATTTGAATGGATTTTCTGTATTCCTTGAGTTGAGCTAGCTAAGTCTTTTTTTTGTCAGGGGAGTAGTTCCGTCTCCATTTCCTTTCAGTTTGGTTTAGAGCTAGTTTTTGAGTCTTTAAATCTTCTGAGAACCATCTCTGAGCCTCATGACGCCTAGCTGTTTTTATTGTCCTGAGGGGGGCGTGTTCGTCGCTAGCTATTGTTAACCAAGCTTTGATGTTTTCCTCGCTTAGGTTGATAGAAGGCTGGTTAATGGGGCTGTGTTCGCCAGTGAGCTACAAAAGGCATTCATGTCAATGCTATTCCAATTCCTTGCCCTGAACCCTCCTTTGACCGGGGGGTTGTCTGTAGTTATGGTGTTGATTGCAAACTTTATTAAGGAGTGATCAGACCATGTGCAAGGGGACACTGTCAGGGCGGACACTGTAAGATTAGATGATTATATGAAGAAGGCCCTGTTAGAATAAGACTCCTGAACAAGGAGCAGAAGGACTTCTGATCTCAAGATGGCCCAGCTGGTCAATCGACCCTGCAGGAGTCCTGGCTGAAGAGAGACGTGGTCTCTAGAAGCTTGCCGTGAAGGTCCTGATGTGAGCCCAGGGATGTAGCTCCAAAGGCAGGTAAGTAAATCACATTTGTCCTGCTCTGCACCTGTGGCCCTCAACATTTTGAACAGGAGCAGCACCAAGACCAGAGTCGGACTGGCACAAGCGTTTGGAAAACCTTTCAAAGGGTATAGGTTTGTAGCACTGCAAGTAGCATGTTCAAATGCAATGGAAACTAAAGCATCAACACAAATCTCAACACTTTCTAAAGATAACTCAACTTTATTTTGCATTTTTTTCACAATTCAATGTCCATATAGCAGTCATGTGCCATCTTAAAAACATCAATGTATTGATTCAAGTTCACATATCTGTATAAAGTTAGCTCCGCAGACATCAAAAGTAGGGCCTCTATTCGGTCTTGCTGCATTGTGGAATGTAGCTTTGTTTTTACTAACCAAGTTAAGAAAATGATCTTTCAACACTTGCACTGGTGGCAGGCAATGTAAGAAACACAGTCTTCTCATAACTCTGTATGCTGCAGAAGATGGTTTGTTTAAGCACACAAAAATGTCATCAATTGAATTCTGGGTTCCTTCATGGAATACTCGATCACTCTTTATTAACATCATCTCTGTAGCTAGTTCATCATTAGAAGTATCACAAAACTCTGCAATCAGCTGCATATCCTCTTTTAAGCAGATCTCTGTGGAAGAATAGTTGCAAATGCTTGTACAAGAGAGACAATGCTCTGCAAGAACTTGTCACCGAGTCCCTATAGAGTATTGTCTAGCACTTCATAAAACTCCTTCTTCAAGTTTTCTCTTACATTAGAAAAAGGTTACTGTCATTCCTGACACTGACCTTTCTGTTCCTTATCTCTAGTACCAGGTTTCCTGTTTCTTCACAATGCTTTGAAAAGTTGGTAAACAAATTATCATACCATCTTGGATAAATGTCTTTAGGGTGGCTACAGCATGATTAGCACAATGAAGCTTCTGCCTGGCCATCTGTAACTGCTTACTCGCTTTATTAATGACATTAAGGAGAGCTCCCAGCATAGATAGACAGAATCAAAAAGTAAAAGACTGCAATATTTTCAACAAACTTGCTACATGGACATATGTTTTACTGCAGGTTGTGGTGTGTCTGATCTCTTTCAGAGCAGCCTCAGTCTCTTTATATTGGCTGCCACAGCATTGATGGCCTCAGCTCTACAAGACCACTGTATCTAACACTTTATTTAGTGACAGAACTGGTAGTCTGAAGGATTTCAGGATATTTTTGAGAATAGTATGGCGAGAGCTGCTGTCTTCTTGAAACCATACAAGGTCTCAAGGTGTCCAAAGACCAAGAATTCAGACCTTGTGCACTTCACTAAATCTACTAACACAAGGTTTAAGCAGTGGGCACAGCAGTGCACATAGGGTACATCTCGCTGGCACCATTTCTTCACAAGAGCGTGGACTCCCTTATGTACACCTTTCATTGCTGCAGCACCATCATAGCACTGAGCTATGATGTTATCTTTCAGAATGCCTACTACAGCCAGACCCCTTTGTACTGCAGTACAGCCATTAAAGATGCAGAATCAAGGTTATCAGCCTGCTGGAGAGAGATAAGTGTGTGGCGGATTTTCAAAGAAGATTTCAGGATCTGACGAATGCTGCAACTTGCTCACGATTGGAACATTCAGAGGTCTCCTCTAGCATAATGATGACCCTGCACACCTTGATGAATCTTTCCTTTAAATTGTCTATCATAACAGAGTGCATTGCTTGAATAAGTGCATTCTGAATGTTTTCGAGGTGTACGTGTTATGGGCATGAGCAGATGCTTTACGATTTTGAAGAACAGTGTCAAATATTGAAAACATTTGAAATAATTCATGGTACATCCCACAGTAGTTTGAGTCCACGATTTCACAATGTCATCTTATTAGTGTACCAGCTACTATTTGGGTCTGAATTATACAGAAAAGGCTAACATCACAGCATGATTTTCTTGGTGTTCATTTTCCTCTTCTCTCAGATAGACTTTTGCAGCTTTTCGTAGAGTCACATCAATCCTGGGCAAATTCATAAAGCTTTCGACAAATTAAACTGCTTGCTTGTGGAAAGTGGAAGCACTCTGCTTTTTTAAGACTCTTGTTGGCTTTACCCAGTTTTTACATCCAGAATTTGCAAAAGCAGCTTCTGTTTTTCCTTGGGAATGGATGACTTTACAACCAAAAATGTGACATGGGAAACAGTACATTCATTCAGTCGCCATAGAGTATTCCAGCCATATGTAATCTTGATAAAATTCTGCTCTGAAGACAGAACTTAGCACCAACTTTGATTTTATGAGACGGTCCAGGTGGCTGTTGTGGCCAATGCAGAACTAAAAGCTGGAGTTCTCCTTCAGTCTTTGGAAATGACCTTGATGGATGCCCGGGGCTGCCAAATATCGACCATGCAGAACTAAAAGCTGGAGTTCTCCTTCTGTCTTTGGAACTGACCTTGACAGATCCCAGGGGCTGACAAATAATGACTCGAAATTAGTCTCCTCTTTTTTTGGACAGTGCCCTTCAACTTTGACTTCCTCTCTTAATTGGGTATCTTCTGAAACAAAATGTTCACATACACCTCCATTATCTTCAGTAGCATTCAATTTGAGTTGTTCATTTTTGCCTGATGTAGCAGCAAAGTTGTTCTTCTGAGTGATGGAGCCCTCTTCAAGCCTTTTGTCATTTGGCTACAAAGGAGTCTATTGTTCCTCTCGGCTCTCTTCATTTTCTTCCTGGCACAAAACCTGTCAAGATAAATAGGATAATGGTAAATCCCTTGTATGTCCCATAATGTTTCCACCGTCCTTCATTTCAAAAGTAGTAGGTAACAAATTCATTCTTTACTAAAACATTGTCTTGCATATATTGGGAATAAATATGTGGGCCAGGTATACCTGAGTTATAGCAGAAGTGTGAAGAATGTTATACGCACTAAGAGAAGGCCACTTCTTGAACACAAATCTGTACAAAAGAAATGGTATTTAGTATTAAACATATTCTCTGCTAAGGGAAAGTGCTTTAGTTAGGCTTAAATAAATGTGGTGGTCAGACGTACTTGTGTAGCAGCAATTATAAAAGGAGTTGCATGCAGTGCAAGTGGAGTAACTCAGATGGTGTCACAAGAGAAGTCCACTTCCTGATGGCACATCAACATAGAACTATTTGGCAAAAAAGTCATCCTTTACCTAAAAACAAAGTACCTAATTTAGGATTGAAAAAAAATGTGCCGGCCCTGGAATCCAAAAGTGTAGCAGAAATTTGGAAGGGAGGTGCACACGAAGAAGTGCTAGTCACCATTGAGTTGTGTGAAGATTGGCCACTTCTTGAACACAAATCTACAAAAACGAAACATTATGTAGTAATACATGAATTCTTTGCTAAAAAAAATACATTACTTTTGTACCAAATAAATGTTGTGACAGAGCCTACCAGAGTAGCAGCAACTATAAAGGTAGGCGCTCAAACATCGTCTGAAGGTAGACAACTTCCCGAGAACAAATCTGCACTCAATAGAGAAATATAAAAAAATATCATTAGTGCCAGATTTCCCATTCACTCCTGAAATAAGTATTTTGATGTGAAAACAGACTGTCTAGTGGAATGCATGCTATACTTTGCATGGTCTCAGCCTGGAAGCTTATGCTGTTAAGTTACCTGTATATCTAAAGACGAAAATGGCGCTATTCATGTAGTTTAGAATCCATTAGGCCAGCATGGTTCTTCTAAATGTGTCAATGATTTTGTATCAGTAAAACATTGTAACACTATGCAAATTATAGATCCAAGATGGCAGCCTGGTTTGAAGGTTGTGGCCATGTAAGTAGTGGGTGTGTCTCACTGTAGATTATATGAGCCACAAGCAAGTGTCTCAGCGGTATGGTCTTAATAGCTGCTGGACACTCCAAAAAATAAATAAAAATAAAAGAGAAGAAAAAGAATGTTGAAAAGGTGCAAGGAAATTCACTAGAAGCCGGTGAAAGAGATGTCTGGCATGTTTCTCTCATGTGTTAGCATTATGGTAATAAGAAAATTAATTATATTTGAGCATAATAAAAATTGTATTGACAAAAAAAGAAGAAAATAAATCAAAGGGATCCAATCATTTTACATAAGAGCACTCATTTTCAAGCCGATGTGCTCATGTGATCAAGCAAAATACTGCCACTCACTGGGCAAAAGCAATAGTTTGATTTCTCTGAGTTTTTTTTCGGTGAACAATCATTCACATGCAACACTCAAATCATTAATATACCAATGTTAGGATCTATATGGCTAAATCATTTCAGTATATCATGGCAGTGACAGATACTCGCCAATGCGAGGGAATGAATATTTGTATCTCAAACTAGCTAATGGCATGCATGTGTTTGCTCATGTACTGTAGGGCAGGAAAGCTGATTTGCTCTTTCGGCGAGGGGCTGGTCCAAAAAGGTGAAGATTAATAATGTAATAAGAAAAATTCACATTTAGAATAATGCACATAGGAGAAATGTAGGTGCAGTAGCGGCTGGCAACATTTAAAAATGGTGTGGCGCGATGCCCAAAAAACTCACCATATACATGTTCTGTTTGCTAGAGGGTCCAGTTGCCGCCTCTCGCTTCTCACCTCGGCACTCACTTGGGTGGAAAGGTAAGGACTTCCTCCCTTGTACAATCTGAAACCACCCAATCAAACTGGTTGGAGCAGGCTAACCCAACGCTCATTTTGAGGCTGCGGGCCTGCAGCTGCAATCCCTTGGCTGTTTCTCAGCCCTGGGATTGCAGGCTCTGACGTGCGCAGGTCAGATTGGCCAGCTGTAGGCAGCCGGCCAATCTGACGTGCCCTGGCAGGGGGGTGAAGTAATAGTGCAATTGAACTAATCAGCCCCGCCGCTGTCGCGTTGTAACAGTGCGAGCCTGAGACACATATTAAATGTTTTTTATTACCATTTTATGTGTGTGTATGTCTGCTGCACTCGCAGCAGGCAAGCAACGCTCCTCTGCCATAATGGAGGAGCCGCCCCGTGTAGGTGTTGTTCTGTGTGAGAAAATCAGTTACATTTAACTATAGTGTATCTGCTGGCATAGACAGAATCATCATCATTATCTCACATTGAATGCAGACAAAATACGAAACAACTTTATAAGAGGAAGACAGATTTATTTTATGCAACAATAGAATAATAAGAGAAAAGAAAGAAGGAAATAGAACTGAAAGGAAAATCAAGGTGGCAAGAAAGAAAGGGGTAAAATCGTATTTATGACAAGAAACATATAGCAGACGGAATAATTCATGGGGAATTTAACGATTCCCCATGAAAGCGAGGAAGGAAGAGAAAGGCACTTTGTGATGGATTTATCAACAATAGTCCAATGAGTCCTGGATCCCACGGAGAGATGCCGATTCAGCATCAAAGAACCTGCTGTAGTTGCAATCAGCGATCAGCTATTGGCAGTCTGACATTAAACATTACTTTACAGAGGTCCAAATATTGCTGCTGCGGATAAGGTTCCACACAGCAGCAGCAGAATGCCCCATTTACCCAACGGAGATAGATCTGCATCTTTGACCACATGTCACTCCAACTCTTCATGATGGAGCAAATGGGAGAAGGGGGAAACAATAGAAGGGAAAGTGAAGGTGGGGGTTCAAGCCTGCTACTGCTAACCTCAGTGAACTAGGTTTTGGAGGCTCTTTTAGGTGTGCCCCCTGAGTATCGAAGCAACAATATCAATGGAATAGAATTAAGAGGACAGAATATCGAAAATAAAATATCGACAGGTAAGTAAGTCTAGATTTCCTATAGCTAACTCCACATATATGTACCTATGCGGGACATATATCTTCAAGGTACGTAGATGTGGCGTTAGGAATACTAAATCTATACGTCCCTGTATGCACTTACCTTTCGATATTGTGTCCCTTCATATTCTGTCCTCGATATTAGTATGCCACAAAATTGTTGGTGTCAATTTTCAGTAGTTCAGCCGCTGTTGTGGTTGGATACTTGGAAACTGGCATAACCAACGGGCTTAATGTTTGGGTAGTGATTCTTAGATCTACAGCTATGTTATCAAAGCAATTCTTACCAACAACCCCAGCACCTAGAACCAGCTGCACCGGCTAAACCTACCTTTGGCTTCATGCCCAAGGTCTATAGCAGACAACAGGGATACTAGACATCTACGGCAACAATGGTAACTGTGGGGCCAGCTGCCAGTGCTTTTCCCAATGCTTGTCACACAAAAGGGGTCTACTGCTAATCTGGTGGGTGAAACAAAACCCAAATGTAATCATGAGAGAAGGGCTAATGTGAGCCCACACTGCTCCTGTGGCTACCCCTGGAGGAAATGGTAATTATCTGATTGCTTAATTGGTTAATAGTAATCTTCATTACAATTATTTCTACTCTTTCTTGTCACACAAACCTGTCTCCTCTCTTACTCCTAAGCAGATTGTATCTTCAACATCCTGCCTCAAGCTTGCAACCTTGGTGTTAAAGTTGCTCTTCAACCAGCTTCTATTTGACCGCACAGTTTCCAAATATTTGTCCCACTGTAACTTCCATGGAAAACTATTTAATTCATGGTAGTTAGACTTTCGCAAGCATCCCACCCATCACCTTTTTGTTTCAGTGCGATGCTCTGAAAGTGACAGGTCTGCTCGCTGTGCATTAGGATGCAAGCTTCACCTCACTGATGAGGCCCAATGAGGCCAAAACTGGTCTGGTTTGCTTGTGTTCCTGTTCAAAGGGCATGTGGCCTGGCCCATCAATTTTTGTGTTGCAGCCGGGTAACTGACTTGCAGTTAGTGCCAAAGTCAGTTAATGTTTTAGTGGGTTTGAGAGGAGCAGCAAGAAATTGTAGAAATTCAGTAATCACTTCTGTATGTTCTCCGCTGTAACAAAGGCCCTTCTCTGCCAAAGACTGCCTCTTGACCTTTGGTCAAAAAATATTAACGATACAAGACATGGGAACAATTGACACAATTTAAGTGATTGCAGAATGATGGAGCTTGGCTGGTGCTGGGTACAAGTGTGGGATATGATGACCTCAGTGGCCCGGGTGGGCTAGCTCGTTGGTGGATGGTAGCACTGACCATTGCATACGCTTCAGGAGAAGTAAGGATGAGAGTGAAATGTGTCACCTCTGTTAGGTCTCCAGCTTGAGGATGGAGGATTTTAATGTAGTCATTAATGCTGGGAGGAAGGAGCATATCTTCGGTCGCAGAGTGGACAAGGATATGTAACGGTGAGAAGCGCGGTAGAGCACAGAAGGGGTGGGCGCAGCGAGCAGGTGAAGATTAGTTGAGGATGGTGGATACACAAGAAAATATATATAGAGAGAGAGTTGGCCAGATACGTTTAGATTCATATGATACAGGAATTTTTTTGCATTTATTTGATGACAGAGATACATTTGAGGACCATAGGAAAGTCTTGTCTCAACATAAAGGCCCTTCTGCTTCTGGAAGTTAAAATCTCGTACAAATGAGGTACACAAACTGATGCATTCACTCACAGAACAGAGGTACAGTTTACAACCTGCACCATGAGAAAATCTGTGCATCATTTCTCACTATATTAGTGAGCAAAAGTTAAATCAAAGTATAATAGATTACCAAAAATGCCATAGGGTGCAATTTGACCCAATGCAAGTCACAGGGATATTGTTGGGTAGGTTGACCACGAAGAGGATTTTGGGGTACTGAATAAACATTGTCTAGAGGGCACATCACCCTGTCGTATTCTGTAGTTTGCTGCAGAATCTTGTAGCAAGGTTTATGAAGTTGGAACCTCTGAGCCTCTGCTCGCGCTAATGGTCCCAGGCCTCTAAGGGCATATGGAGATTTGAAAACACTGCCTTGGAATTCAAACAGTCGTGAGCTAGGACCCAGCAGGCTCTCGATAGCCCATGATATAACAGGTGAACTAGAAAGGGATGTGTAACATAAGGAGCATTTCCCCTCGAAGACATAGAAGTACAGGGGCACCGTGCACATCTGGCCACACAGAATGAGGGATACTTACAATCGGTGTCCTTTCTGGTTTGTCAAATTGGACATCTCTGTTCAGAGAAGGGATCAGGGGAGAAGCAGGGCTATAGGCTGCAGAATACTTCAGTCATTTCAAAGTTCTGTAGTGCCTCGAAGCAGGTTTCATGTTCAATTTAAGGGAAGAAGCAGAGGAACACGTGCTGTCTCCTCTCAGAAGATTATCTGCTTTCTTGAAGGATGCTCCCCTCTTCCCCTCAGGGCGTCTTGGTGCTGGTAAAGCATGCAGCATAAAGGGCAATACCTTTATGCATACTATTCTACGTATTGAAAAACTATGCATTTTATACTTGTAGCTGTTATTTTTCACGTGTGCAGTGAATTCCTCATGGTGTTTGTGTTTATGGCACAATACTTCACATATAGAGGAAAATGTTTTTTATTTTTTATTTATTTTTGTGACTGTATGATAATAAACTGATACTAAAAGACTACCCATTGTGAGTATGGGCTACACAGGGCTCGATTCACAAAGGTAAACTTACACTTTTGTGTAAGTTTAAAAAGTGTAAGTTTACTCCTTTTCGGTATTCACAAAGGTAAACTTAGACCAAAAGTCTAACTTTACTACTTTCGGTAATAAGTGTGACCCCTGGAGGGCAAATGATGAAAGAGGGGAAAAGAGGTCCCATGGACCTAGGCATTCTCCTGCAGGTGGGTACAACAGTCACTGACCCTTCTTCAGGGTAATCTCTGCCCCCCTTTGAAATTCAGGCCCGCTTCCACCTGCACTGTGAAAGGCAGACTGTCCATCTTTCACTAATGCACGGGGCAGGTGTGAGTTCACGGCTGCACTGTAGATAGTACAATCATTACTGACAGGGCATACTGACCTGTGCCCAGCGACCCAGTTAAAAGTGCTCTGGGGTGCAAAGCTGGGCGGTGCGTATTATCAGAAATACAAGCCCCTGTCCACCTTTCACTAATGTGCTTTCCCAAGAGCATGCCTATGTTTGCATCTGCACTGAGGCCAGCGTATTCATTGTGATAGAGTGCACTGACGGGTTTGCACCTGGCACACCTAGTTAAAGTGCACTGAGGCACAGATCAGAGCAGTGCAACCCATCTGTAATAAGGACCATGGTGAAAAAGTGTTTATCAAATCATCGTGATGAATACTATTAAGATTTGAACAGCTTATCCCTCGACGAACTGAAAGGTTAACCTGCTGTCTTTATTCCTGTTCCTATTTAATTCGTCCCTTCCAGGTGGTGATGGAAAACTCTCCCGACAGGTAGACTACACAAACCCCAACGACTACCCAACCAGAAAGACTCAAATTCAGGTTTTTCATTTAAACCTTCAACAGTTACATCTGGGCATTTCTTTTACACATAAAAGACAGCATCGCACTATTTCATAATAAGGAATTTTAACTGCTACCACCGTCTTTTTGATTTGTAGGAAGTCTAAACAATCTCGCACAATAGACAAACACATAGTTTAGTTTATTCGCAAACCTGGTGGCAGAGCTCCACCTAGTGGTATCTGATCCGCCTTTCATCAGTGTAGACCTGAACATGGTGGCAGAATACCTCAGTTGGCAAAGTGTTATGGGCAGGGACATCTTAAGGATTTTGGGGGCCCCTGGGCCGAAATTATATTGGGGCCCCGTATGGAATGGCTATGAATTTATGATCCAGTTTCAGCTCTTTCGTGACCTCATTGGCCATCCAAATTCTAAATGTGTTTATATCTAATATTCAGGGATAGTGATGTGTTTTCAATACTGTAGCACAGTAGCAGCTCACTAATATTTCTGCAAATAATATCTGTGACATCCTCCCATTTCTCATATGTTAGGGCCTGTTTTGATAAAAAATAATTTTTTTATGGATTTTGCATGAAACATAAACACAACATTTCTCTGAAAATTGTCTATAATAGACTCACACATCATCCATCTTGAAAAATAAATTAAAGTAAAACGGTATTTTAAGCAATCTGTTCAAGAAGTATTCAAGGTCATCATGGCAAGACTCTGCAGAACAGAGCTGGCTCTATCGTGGGACCCCCTGAAATGCTGGGGCCCTGGGCCAAAGCCCACTTTGCCCATGCCTTAAAACGTCTCTGGTTATGAAAGGTTATGGGCGCCATTTAGGTTGGCATACATGCCAACATTTTAGAACAAGAACGTTTTTGGTTTAAACACGTATTTTCGCCATTTACAAGTATTGAAGAAGAGGAGATTTCAGGCGGGAAACAGCTAAAATAAAGCAATTTCTTGATTCGAAAATCGGGAATCTCCCGCCTGAGTCGGGTCTATTGGCATGCATGGGTGGGTGGGTGGCAAGAGGCACCTTGCAGGTGTCTTAGCAGCCAAGAATAATCTCTCTTCTGTTCCTAGTTGCAATGATTGTACACAGTTTATAATTGGTAATTTACGTGTATTCCTGTGAGCGGTTGGCCCGATGGGATAAAATGAAAAACATTTGGGAGACGGATTGAGAGGAAACTATCTCTCCATGTCAACACAGACACGAGAAAGGGATTATTGCCAGATTTTATGAGGGCGCATTTTGTAAAAAAATTATTTCAGCGTCCTTACCGTCCACTGCCTGGTCTTCCATGGCTTCCAACTGACCTTACAGTAAAGTCTCCTGTTACATGGAAGTGTATATGGCATTTGTGATCCGCCCTGGCCCTCACTTGTGCTTTCTTTGTCATTCCTATAAGGCTTGTGTGATCCCTTTCTATGATGTCAGCCAGATGCTTTCATGGATTCCAGAGAAAAAGGACATCTAGTAAAAACCTGAGCTACTGCACCCTCTCTGCTGACTTCGGAGGGAACTCTGAAAACGACCTGAGGTACTTACTACACGCTTTCTGCTGATTTCCCATGACCCTATCTTGTAATGACATTGGGTACTACACCCCCTTTATGATGCAGCTAGCAGCATAAGCAGGAAGAAGCAACAAAACATATCACTGCTGGGGATGGATGTAGAGGCATCAGCACTATTGGTTGATTTAGTTTGATGGGTGCCGCACCAGCCTGCTCAGATGGCTGAGGCCTAAATCTGCGTCCATCCTGCAGAGGACCTTTCATAATATTTAGAGATCACCATGTTTTTGGCCTCCTGCACATTCTTTTTTGTTTTTCAAAAAAACACTCTCAAAATGAGAGTTTGTTTGAGCAAATGTAAAATGTAAATAATGGCCCTGCAGAAAGGTTTCTCTTTGAGAAGGGGCCATATGGAAAATTAATGGTGGTAGTCCTGCCCAACTGCCACTGCCATCTTGGAGTCATTGATTGATGGGCTGCAGGGTCAAGGGTTTCCAACAGCAGAGCAAACTGAGACATTGCAGTCAGAAACACAGCAGTTTCCGCAACTCTAAATGTTGCAGGGAAATGTGTTCAGTGGGCTGGAGCCCCACCTATTTATGACAGAGGCCCTGCTCCACCTAATTCTATCTCAAACCCTACTGTGTTTACAAATGAAAATGGTTTATTTTAATGTTAATGTGACAAATTTGTTGATATGTTTGCAAATAAAATGTAGCTGTATTACTGAGTGATAGTTTAATCATGTATATGTACTCAGGATAAGCCAGCAAGGTGAAAATGTCAAAATGGCACTTGTTAGACCTGGCATCCTTGGCGTGGGTCTCCCTTCCATTTTTTTCATAATGCCTCCACGGTTGCCGATATGTTTTTGCTGGACTAGATGCTCATGGGCACTTTGCCGCTGCTAATCAGTGCCAAAGTGCAAGTGCTCCCTATCGTTAATTGATACATGTATTGGTGACTCCATGATTGGATGATTGGTTTACTTGTCAGTCCCTAGTACAGTGCACTCAGTGTGCCCAGGGCTTGTAAATCCAATGCCGCTGGTGGGCTCGCAGCACTGGTTGTGCCACCCACAGAAGCGGCCTGTAAAATATGTCTCGGGCCTGCCATCGCAGAGCCTGTGTGCAGCCTCGGGCTGCCATGTCGACTTGGTGAGTACACCCACTTACCAGTCCCTAAACCTTCCCTTTACTGCATGTTGGTCACCCCTAAAGTAGGCCCTAGGGCAGGGTGCATTGTAAGTATAAGGTAGGACATGCCCTGGTGTGTGTGGCATGTCCTAATAGTGAATTACAGCCATTTTCGTTTTTCACTATTGCAAGGCTACCTGCTCCCCATAGGCCAGAATGGGCAGACTGACTATTACACCTTATAGTCAGAACTGACCCAGGGAACCTGGTAGAAAAAC